>CM077829.1:27007928-28273458 GCA_039720395.1 Liquidambar formosana
CACCAAGAGATGAGCCCTTTATTGATGTCCTTGTACGGAGACTTTGGAAGTCGGGCTATGTCAAAAGATTGTGTATTGAGTTAGCATTGAAAACATAGAGATATTGGGCATACATTGGTAATTGATTTCAAATGGTTTTCCAAAAGTTTTAAAATATGGGTTTTGATTCATGAAATGAATTAGAAATGAATGCCCATGACTTTGTATTCAAATTCATTGATTTTGTAAGGATTGAACATGTTTTGCCTTGCGGGCATTTTATATCGAACACTTGGTGTGTGACTTGTTTTCAAGCATTGAAATGAAAGCTTTTTGTGTACCAAATCCTTGCCAAGACCATATGACTTGGTTCTACAATGCAAACCAATTGATTTTTCAAGAATTGAACATGTTTTTGTCTCTTTGGCATTTTATCAAAACACTTGGTGGGCATCTTTTCTCAAGCATTGGGAAACAAGCTTTTTGCACATTCAATCCTGCCAAATCAATGAACTTGGCTTAACAATGATAGAAACAATCAAAAGAAGATCATGGGAATGCATTTTATCCAATAGAAATCAAAATTTCATGATAACATGTTAAGTTGGGAAGAACTAACCTCATGTTGGGAATGGAGGTAGGAGAGATGCTTCTTAGGTTCAAGCAACACCTTGTCTTGGGATGCATCATAGATTGGTGCCTTGTATGTATTCTTGATCACATAATATGGATACTTGATGTTGGAATCATTGCTAGAAGCCATTGTTGGTGGTTGAGCTTGTATGTGAGAAAAATGGGTTTGATAAGAAAGATGATGAATTTGATCTTTCAACTTGATGATTGATGCTTGTTTTTGTTGTTGAATGACTTGTTCTTGATGCTATTTCATGCACACAACTTGAATTGAAAGTGAAACTTTGATTGAGAATGTGTTTGTGAGTGTTTGGAGAAGATGGAATGAGTTTCTAGAGAAAGAAACTCTCTATTTTCGAATTGGGTGTGTGTGTGCAACAAATGGGGAGTCAAGGGTTTAAAAACCCTCAAACTGGGCAGCACCAGCCTCGGGTAACCGCCCAGCATGGGGCGGCAAGCCGCCTGGGCTTAGGCGGCAAGCCACCAGCAGCCAGGTGGTCAGCCTCCCTTGCTCGCTCCGTTGCGCTCGTTTGGCCTTTGCTCGCCTATTCGCGCTTTTGAACCCTCTTTGAGATGAAATCTCAAGCATGTTTTGAGTTGAAAAATGAATGAATATCTTGACATTGTTTGACATGAAATGTTTTGAATAAGATTGCATTGGTGGCCCTTGTGTGGGCATGGCATGCTAGTAGGGTTGAACAACCCTCTCTATGCATATGACTTTTGATTGTTAGGGATGAATTCCCTCCTATGTCACTATGATTTGTTGTCATTTGGGATAAAGATACCTTCCCTATATGCATGTGAATGATTGCTTTCATGAGATAATTGTGTCTCCTATATGAGTTGGTGTTTGAGTTGAGGCATGAATAGCCTCCATGTGAGATGACTTGGTGAACTTGTTGTGTGTTGGTAAGTAGAAGCTTACCTTTGTCTTGATGACTTAGTGAGAGAAAGATGCAATCTTTCTCATGATTACATGCTTACCTTGATGACTTGAAAGATGCAATCTTTCCCATGATTTATGTTGACCTTGATGGTTTGATTATGAGAAGGACGCGATCTTTCTCATGCTATGTGTTCACCTTGAGAGTTTGATATGAGAAGGATGCAATCTTTCTCATGTCACATGTTTACCTTGATAACTTGAAAGATTCGATCTTTCCCAATGGTATGTGTTTACCCTGATTGAAGGTTGTGACCTTCCTCGTACTATGTGACTACCTTAACAATTGAATGATAACCTTGATGGTTTGAATATGAGAAGGATGTATCTTTCTCATGTTTTGAGATAGCCTTGATGGCTTCCTGTGGTATGTGTTTACCTTGATTGATTTGAGCAAGAGAAGGACGTGATCTTTCTCGTGTTATGTGATTTACCTTGATATTTGAATGATAACCTTGATGGTTTGAATATGAGAAGGATGTATCTTTCTCATATTTTGGGATAGCCTTGATGGCATGGTGTTACCTCGTACTATTCGCCAGTTGTCACTGGCAAAGTATGGGAAGACCTTTCATCGAACGAAGTTCGGTGTAAGCTATGGATACCTTGTACTATTCACCAGTTGTCATTGGTACAGTATGGGAAGACCTTTCATCGAACGAAGTTCGATGTAAGCTATGGATACCTTGTACTATTCACCAGTTGTCACTGGTACAGTATGGGAAGACCTTTCATCGAACGAAGTTCGATGTAAGTTATGGATACCTCATACTATTCGCCAGTTGTCACTGGCATAGTATAGGAAGACCTTTCATCGAACGAAGTTCGATGTAAGCTATGGATACCTCGTATTATTCACCAGTTGTCACTGGTGTAGTATGGGAAGACCTTTCATCGAACGAAGTTCGATGTAAGCTTTGGATACCTCATCTTGTCCCCCAGTTAAAACTGGTATACAGTATGAGAAGAGTTCTGTAGAACTTATGAGGAGTACCTTTGTGCTTGTGTATGATGAATTCGAAGAATTCAATGATATGTTCACCCTCTTTTCCCCAGTGGGTCTTGATGAAGTCAATTCCCTGGGCAAAAATGGGTTGTTCTTTTGGTCATTGGCTTGCAAGTGAAACTTGCTCACCAATGAGGGGCTTCTGTCACACCCCATTTTTGCCACCTTAGCTAGGGTTTGTCATTGCATGTGTCTTTTTGTTTCCCTTTTTGAGTCTAGTCTTTTGCATTGAGTTTCTAGGGTCCTAAGGATGGTGTGTATGAATTTTGGTTCGATTTGGAGTTGATCTTGAGGGTTAATAAGAACTTTTGTGACTTGAGGGGCATAATCGTTTTTTTGATCACAAACTTTCCATTTGACCTTGAAATGATCTCCAAGTTGCCAATTGGAGTTCATATGGTTGTATTTGAGGTATTTGTGGGTTCAATTCGATGAATTGAAGGTTCGGGATTAGAATGGCTCAATAAGGCTCAGGCTGGCTAAAAGACCTACTTCGGGTTAGCTCGAATTGGTTCATGATTTTCACTCTATGACTACTCATTTGACCTTGATTGGTCTTAATTTCATCCCCAAATGTGTTTAGGGAGGTTGAATTTCGAATTGGAAAGCATTCGGTGCGACCCTATGTGCATACCTAAGCTAAGCGATGGTGAGGCATAGCGGTTAACCACCTTTGTAGGACCCAACCATGCAGCCAAGGCTAGGGTTTCTTGCCCTCAAGTGACTCAAATTACATTCCCTTCGAAACACGGTCGTTTTGGCTTTCGTTTCGTCAAAATCGGAGTTGATTTGGGCCCTGAAACACATTTGGAAGCTGAAAGGGTCAAATTTGGGCTGAAGCTGACATGGCCTCGGGTGACCACCCAGGCCTGGGCGGCTAGCCGCCTGGGCCCAGGCTGCTAGCCGCCCAGCCCCAGGTGGTCACCCGAGCCACTTTCCTTTTTTGAGCCTTGACGCGGCTCCCACCCTATTTTCTCGGATTTGCTCGCCTTTAGCCGCCATTTAACCCTAATTTCAGCCCTTTTTGACCTACTTGAGCCCTAAGGGAACCTCTAAGAGCCCTTGGATCAATCCCAAGGGTTTTAATCCCAACCATTGAGGATTTTCCCTCAATCCCTATAAATACCCCCTTATACTTCTATTGGGAATCATACAAGAGGGAAAAATAGAAGTGCGGAATATAAAAATTTTCCCTTTGATTCCACAGCCCATGAATCTAACTATGCATATACAAAATCAAACCCTAGCTATGAAGAGGGTTAGAACACTTACAGAATTTTTTTGTCTTCTCCTTTTTGCTCCAAGCTTTGATTCCGGACAGCGGTGAATGAGCAGCCCAAGTGTGCTGCCTCCAACGGTATCCACACCTAGCTAGAGCTTCAAGTCCTTTCCACCTTTTCCTTGTTGTTGCTAGTGAAGGAGAAGAGAGTAGAGAGAGAGAGGGAGGCTGGAAAATCTGGACAGCCCCTTGGGATTTCAACTTGTGATTTTGATGTCACACATCATAGTGTGACTTATATAGTCCACACTAAGGGGGCCGGCCCTAGGGGGAAACCCTATTAGGGTGTGATGCAATTTCTCTAAATTGCACAATAACCCCTATAAATTATATCAAATATAAATAGGCCTCAAAGAACTATTCTTTATGCACTCATACCCTTTCTCTCATAGACTTTAAAGCTCATCTTGCATGATCAGTGTGTGACCCATTGGGTTCACATCATCAAGTAGTAGGAATAGCACGAGGTGTGCACAATGGAACTCTTTCCATTTAGGGTCTAATTGGAACTCCTTCCAATTCCCTAATTGATTATAACTCACTTATATCAATTAGCGCTTCTACTAACCATGAATAACACCTAGCATATGGTTCATGGTGTCGTCCTTAATGAAGTGAATATGTATCTATCAAAGAACCCTTCTGTTATAGTTTATAGGTTACAATTGCATCCTTCCATTTACACAATGTCTCCAATTGAACTAATAGGACATGGAAGTCTGTCAAGTCCCTAGTTCAATTACTTTATACTCATTCATAAATATCAACTCAATGATGAACTTATGGAAACTCCTTTCCATATTCACACTGCCATGGCCATGGACTGAATGAGTTATATTATGAATGCTATATGAGACATTCTCTCTCTTTTTCCTGAGAGTAATGGATTCCTTGTTGATCACTCACATGCCTTCATACACATAGCAATAGGGCCAATGAACACCTTTACAGACCCATGAATAGAATCTGCACTTAGTGTTATCAAACTTCTAAAGCTACATGCATAAGGTAACTATGGTGTCTCAGGTCTAAGGATTACTTGTACCACTATAACATTGAGAAACTGATTGACAGGCAGGTTAAAACTCCATTCAGTTTATCTCAAATCTTTGGTCACATTCAGTGTACCTATTCTATTAACAGGCACCCACCTGTTGGTTGTAGTGTCTCCACACAAATAGCTTGAGACCAGCTATCCTCCTATAGAGTCAACCTAACAAGTGCTAGTCCTATGGTTCATTACTGTCCATCATAGTGAACCTTCAACTAGGAATGATTTAGGAGTTTAGTACAGAGATATATTTACAGTCTCATAATTACAACTCTTTGTAATTCAATATTCTCAACTCTAACTCCTTGGACATATTATGTAAATATAAATGATGCATACAAACATAATAGAATAAGCCCTTTTATTAAATCAATAATAAATGTGACATACATAAATGAAATCAAATGATTGTTCCTTTATCCCTAAACAATCATCTCTATGATTGGCTCTAGGGCATAACTCTAACAATCTCCCACTTGCACTATAGCCAATCCACAATGTATCTAATACCCATTTCCTGTCTGTGGTGATCCAACTGCTCTTGGGTCATAGCTTTAGTGAAGGGATCTGCTACATTCTCTGTTGTGTGAATCTTCTGTATGCTAATATCATCTCTTCCAATGATCTCTCTAATCACATGGAATCGACGCTCAATGTGTTTGGACTTTTGATGAGACCGTGGTTCCTTAGCTTGAGCAATAGCCCCGTTGTTGTCACAAAACAATGGCAAGGGCTTCTCAATGGCAGGAACTACTCCCAGTTCAGTAATGAACTTCTTTATCCAAACAGCTTCCTTTGCAGCCTCTGATGCAGCAATGTACTCAGCCTCTGTAGTGGAGTCCGCTGTAACATCCTGTTTACAGCTCCTCCAACTTACAGCTCCACCATTCAAGGTGAAAACATACCCCGATGTTGATTTCCTATCATCATCGTCAGATTGAAAATCTGAATCCGTATAACCAACCATTTCTAAATTTCTTCCTCCATAGACAAGGAATAGTTCCTTAGTTCTTCTTAAGTACTTAAGGACAGCCTTGACTGCTTCCCAGTGTTTCACACCTGGGTCTGCCTGATATCTGCTTGTAACACTTACACCAAAAGCGATATCTGGTCTTGTACACAACATGGCATACATTAGACTCCCTACTGCAGAAGCATAGGGAATTGTCCTCATGTACGCAATCTCCTCTGGAGTTTTAGGTGCCATGTTTTTAGACAACTTGATTCCATGCCTAACAGGAATTAGACCTCTTTTGGAATCTTCTAAATTGAACCTTTTCAATATTTTGTCTATGTACAATGATTGGGAGAGACCTAGCATCCTTTTAGATCTATCTCTATAGACCTTTATTCCCAGAATATAGGATGCTTCTCCCAAATCTTTCATGGAGAAATTCTGTGAAAGCCACTCTTTCACTTTTGATAACGTTTCTACTTTATTCCCGATAAGTAGAATGTCATCAACATATAGGACTAGGAAGGTAATCGCACTCCCACTAACTTTCTTGTACACACATGGTTCATCCATATTCTGTAGGAAACCAAACGATTTGATTGCCTCATCGAATCGGATGTTCCAGCTTCTAGAAGCTTGTTTAAGTCCATAAATGGACCGCTGTAGCTTGCACACTTTGTGGTCCTCACCACTGGATGTAAAACCCTCAGGTTGCTGCATATAAAGGTCTTCCTCAATGTTTCCATTAAGGAAAGCGGTCTTTACATCCATTTGCCATATCTCATAATCGTAGTGCGCAGCTATAGCTAACAAGATCCTAATGGACTTAAGCATAGCCACTGGCGAGAAGGTTTCCTCATAGTCAATACCATGTCTTTGTTGGTAACCTTTTGCCACTAGCCTAGCCTTGTAGGTCTCTACCTTTCCATCTGAACCTATCTTCCTTTTGAAGATCCATTTGCAGCCAATAGGTACTATACCTTCTGGTGGATCAACTAAAGTCCAGACTTTGTTGGAATACATCGAGTCCATTTCAGATTTCATAGCTTCCAGCCATTTGTTCGAATCAATATCCGAAATCGCCTGTCCATAAGTAGTAGGGTCATCTGGGTGTTCTCTATCACCAAGGAACAATTCCTCTGCATTATGGTTGAGAAATCCATATCTCTCAGGTGCAACAGATACCCTACTCGATCTACGGAGAGGTTGTGGTACATTAGTGGGTTCTGTCTCATCAGGGACAGGGGTGGGATCACTGTCGGTTTGTGTCTCATCAGACAATTCTTTGAGTTCTATTTTCCTGTTATTGCCTCCTTCTTGAATAAACTCTTTTTCAAGAAAGACTGCAAACTTACTAACAAACACCTTTTGTTCATCAGGATAATAGAAATAATATCCTAAACTCTCTTTAGGATATCCCACAAAACTACATTTAATTGATCTTGATTCTAACTTGGTTGCATCATGTGTCTTTACATATGCAGTGCAACCCCATACCTTAATATGTTTAAGGCTTGGTGCTCTCCCTTTCCATATCTCATACGGTGTCTTAGGGACAGATTTGGTTGGGACTCTGTTCAACAAATACGCTGCAGTTTCCAGGGCATGTCCCCAGAAGGACAATGGTAAATCAGTGTAACTCATCATGGACCTAACCATATCCAATAAGGTTCTATTCCTCCTTTCTGACACACCATTAAGCTGTGGTGTTCCAGGAGGTGTCCATTGAGATAGAATGCCCGCTTGAACAAGATGATCTAAAAACTCACCAGTTAAATATTCTCCTCCTCGATCCGATCGAAGAGCTTTAATACTTTTACCAGTTTGTTTCTCTACTTCATATCTGAATTCTTTGAACTTTTCAAATGCTTCAGATTTGTACTTCATTAAGTACACATACCCGTACCTAGAATGATCATCGGTAAAGGTTATAAAGTAAGAGAAACCTCCACGAGCATGTATGCTCATAGGACCACATACATCACTATGTATTAATCCTAATATGTCTGCTGCTCTCTCACCGTGACCGGTGAAAGGTGACTTGGTCATTTTACCTAGTAAACAAGATTCACAAGTTGGAAAGGGCATAGAAACCAATGGACCCAATTGTCCATCCTTACACATCTTGTTAATCCTATTCTCACTGATATGACCTAGTCTCAAGTGCCAGTCATATGCGGAGTTTTCTTCATCTCTTGTTCTCTTGGGTTTGTTTGCATTCAATTTAGAGCTATCATGCTCTATGCAATTAACATTTGCAATAAAGTTTAGAAAATAAAGGCCATTCACATAAACTCCAGAAGTAATGAACTCTTCATTTTTAAATAAAGAACATTTATTCTCCTCAAAAACAAACCTAAATCCTTGTTTAGATAATACTGAAATAGAAATAATGTTTCTTATAACTTCTAGAATATAAAGACAGCCTGATAATTCTAAACTACTCCCACTAGGCAAAGTCAAGCAGCAAGTCCCCACGGCTAATGCAGCAACGTTTGCTCCATTTCCCACTCGTAGGGTTACTTCTCCTTTACTCAGCCTTCTGCTTCCCACTAGGTCCTGCATGGAATTACAAATATGAGAACTCGCACCAGAATCTAGTACCCAAGTGGAAGCAGAGCTAACACTCATGTTAGTCTCAAGTATAAGAGCATAATCCATACCTTCCGAAGGTTGGTTCTTCAGAGTATCTAGATACTCTTGGCAGTTACGTTTCCAATGCCCATCTTTGCCGCAGTAAAAACAGATCCCTTTACCTTTCCTCTTCCTTTGGGTACTCTTACCCTTTCTTATTCCCTTGCCTTTAGGCTTGAGTATAGAATTGGAAGCAGGAACTTCAACCCATTCATCACATTCAAGCAAGAACTCTTTGCCATACAACTCTTGTATGTGGATAAATATCTCGGGTGCACTTCCCATGGACTCGTATTGCTTCTTAAGCTCAGGACTTAGAGACACCATCATATAGCATCTCGTCATAAGATCATCATCCATGCGCTTCTGATAAGCGTCTTTCTCTTGCCGAGTTGCAGCCTCAGTAGGAGCATTGGGAAGTGGACTTTGAAGTGCATAGGTAATATTTTCAGAATTCAAAACGATTTTTAAATTCCTTAACCAATCAAGATAATTAGGTCCAGTTAAACGGTTGGTTTCCAAAATGTTGGATAACGGGTTGCGGTGAGCCATTACGGTGATCTACATACAGAAAATTAAAACAGAAAATCAGATTTCATTTTTAATCCATAATGATCGGGTCTTTAATCATATGGTACCTCCCACTATTTTATCAAATTCCATACACCCTCTAATGAAATTCGGGAATCTCATTCCTAATGGGGATTGGGGTCCCACTGTGACCTAGAAGCCTCACATGTTAGTTTCTTGACTTCTAACCCACAGTAAGAAGACAACTCTTTGTCTATTGCTTCATAAGCAAATTCCAATCGTTTTGCCTCTAGGGTACATACTCCTCACATGTTAGTTTCTTGGAATACTTCCCTAGTTAAGTTAAGCCCATCATTCACACAGGTATGTTTCACCAAATATATACCTCACATGTTAGTTTCTTGGTATATACCAGCTTAGGCACCCCATGATATCTATATATGTGATAGTTTCAAGTAATGTCTTTAATATGGGTAGCTCCTACATGTCTGCAGCCAGGTACCCACATTAAGGGACGTTAGATGATCTTATAATGATGGAAGGCAATGAAGAATCCATTCCCTAATGTATTCTCCATTTCCAACTTAATATTAAAAGAAAGGGGTTTTTAAGGGTCTCATCAAATTAACATACATCTCATGCATATAAATAAAAATTGAACAGCATAAAATAATAATAATCCACTTATCGATATTAGTCCCTAAGAAGAGACATATAACGACCTATGGATTTGGAGCTATCACTATTAATCTCATTAAAAGCTCCCACTATGATGATTATGGACTTTGAGAGAATTCAATCCAAGCCAATAGATTGAATCCAAGGTCTAAGGTGGGTGTAGGTGATCGTAAAATAACACATTCGAAACATGCATGCTGTCTTGAAACACTTCTCTAAGCTTTCAAGTCCTTCAATCTGCTCCCTTGGCTTGATGGTCTCCACCATTGGCTTGTTGGGCTCTATCATGCTCCTTTGGGTCCACCATGCTCCTTAGTGCGCTCTCGATTACATAACATTTACATAATTTAAAGAAAGGGATACATAAGGGGAATGTGGGGTACATAAGAGAATGATAGAGAGAGAGGGAGAGGGAAGGTGGCATGCAAGCCCCAAATAAATTACATCACCTTAATAAAATTACAACTCTTGTAAATAATAACATCCCATTCATAAGACGGCCAATCACAATTGGTTTAAAGGGTATAGTCCATAATCATCATCCAAACACATACATACAATCTCATTGCATAATGTAAAGAAAAACTGTAAGCATTAAAACATATGGGCATTATGGTAATTCTCTTGAATGATTTACATTAATCTTATTAATGCATCCTAATCTTATTAGGTATTAACAAAAATATCCCTAATTAAATAAAGTCTTAACATTTAAGACATTTTAGTTTCAATTAATCAAATTAATTTAAACATATAAAGTTTCCTAAAATAACTCTAATATCCAATATTAGGGTTTCCTTAATTAAACAAATCAATTTCATTTAATTAAGAATTTCCAGATTTTAATTTAATCCCCAATTATATTTTAAACCATTTAAAACATTATAAAATTAATCAATATTAATTAAATAATTAACATGGGAATTAAACAAAATCATTTAAATGATGAATTAGTGTATTAGGGTTTCCTAAAACCCTAAACCCTAAACGCATAACCCTAAACCCTAAATGCAAGCCCTAATCATTAAATTCCTTATGATTGGTCATTTAATGTCCAATCATTAAAACCCTAGGTTCATATGGTATTTAATAAAAGGGATTAGGGTTTAATTAATGCCAAATAGGGTATTAATTACCCTTAATTAATTACACTAATTAGGGTTTCCAAAACCCTAACCCTAGACATCATTTATGGTATTAATTATGTCCTAACAATTAATAACCATGATTGGTCATTTAATGACCAATCATTAACTCTTAATAAAGGTAATTAATATTCCAATTAGGGTTTTAATTAATGCCATAATGAAATTAGGGTTTCATCATTAACTCAAAATTAGGGTTTCATCCTTAACTCTATGCAGCCGTCACTACCAAGACGGCTGCCTGAGCTTGGCTAGGCTGCCATGGCCACCAACGACTGTGGGAGGCCATGGGCAGCCATGGGAGAACATCCTAGGGGTGTGGGACAAGCCTCTGGACACGTGAGGAGTGGTGGAAGTGGCTGCCATCATAAAAAACAATCAGGGTTTCCAAAACCCATTGCTGGAGCCATTGTTGCAGACCTTGAAGGTCACAATAGCTTCTAAAACCTTATCAATTCGACTCCTCCATTGAAACCAGCTTTTGTATCATGTCCCTACATGAAATACTAAGCTTCTAGAAGAGGTTTGGATGATCGAATCATCACCAATTGTTCTAAACAATTAAAACAACAGTATGCTGCCCAGAATTTGACAGCATACTGTCCATGGTCAGAAATTGATTTAAAACCCAGCAAGATGAATGAATTAGGCTACCAAACGAATTTTCCCATTATCCTACATGTCTTAGGAAACTAATGCAATTGGTTTCATGCAATTTGGAGTTCCCTAACTCAAGTTCTAATCAAAACTCCATTGATGACTTTTCTGCAGAGAAAATCTGCTATGCTGTTCATGAAAAATTTTCAAACTTTTTGAATCTTTTTCCATCAAAACCTTTTTGAAACTTAAAGAAAATCATATATACATGATATATAATGATCCTACAATGGATTTGCATAAAAAATACATAAGCTTTGATTGAATTTAATTGCAAGAACCTCTGGGTTCTAAAACCCAGATTCGACCCTCTTCAGAAAACCCAGTTTTCCTTTTTCTTCTTCTTCCAATTCAAACCCTATACAACCTTTGCATCAATGGTTACCCTTAACCATGATTTAGAAGAGGAGTAGAAGAAGAATAGACCTAGGGTTCCAAACCCTAGGTTCGGCCAGAGAGAAGAACAATTCTGCAGTAAAAATTCTCCAGATTTTTGAATCATTCAACTACACCATAAATTCCAGCCCATATGTATTTTGTATTATGCATAGCCATGGCTCTGATACCACTATTGGGAATCATACAAGAGGGAAAAATAGAAGTGCGGAATATAAAAATTTTCCCTTTGATTCCACAGCCCATGAATCTAACTATGCATATACAAAATCAAACCCTAGCTATGAAGAGGGTTAGAACACTTACAGAATTTTTTGTCTTCTCCTTTTTGCTCCAAGCTTTGATTCCGGACAGCGGTGAATGAGCAGCCCAAGTGTGCTGCCTCCAACGGTATCCACACCTAGCTAGAGCTTCAAGTCCTTTCCACCTTTTCCTTGTTGTTGCTAGTGAAGGAGAAGAGAGTAGAGAGAGAGAGGGAGGCTGGAAAATCTGGACAGCCCCTTGGGATTTCAACTTGTGATTTTGATGTCACACATCATAGTGTGACTTATATAGTCCACACTAAGGGGGCCGGCCCTAGGGGGAAACCCTATTAGGGTGTGATGCAATTTCTCTAAATTGCACAATAACCCCTATAAATTATATCGAATATAAATAGGCCTCAAAGAACTATTCTTTATGCACTCATACCCTTTCTCTTATAGACTTTAAAGCTCATCTTGCATGATCAGTGTGTGACCCATTGGGTTCACATCATCAAGTAGTAGGAATAGCACGAGGTGTGCACAATGGAACTCTTTCCATTTAGGGTCTAATTGGAACTCCTTCCAATTCCCTAATTGATTATAACTCACTTATATCAATTAGGGCTTCTACTAACCATGAATAACACCTAGCATATGGTTCATGGTGTCGTCCTTAATGAAGTGAATATGTATCTATCAAAGAACCCTTCTGTTATAGTTTATAGGTTACAATTGCATCCTTCCATTTACACAATGTCTCCAATTGAACTAATAGGACATGGAAGTCTGTCAAGTCCCTAGTTCAATTACTTTATACTCATTCATAAATATCAACTCAATGATGAACTTATGGAAACTCCTTTCCATATTCACACTGCCATGGCCATGGACTGAATGAGTTATATTATGAATGCTATATGAGACATTCTCTCTCTTTTTCCTGAGAGTAATGGATTCCTTGTTGATCACTCACATGCCTTCATACACATAGCAATAGGGCCAATGAACACCTTTACAGACCCATGAATAGAATCTGCACTTAGTGTTATCAAACTTCTAAAGCTACATGCATAAGGTAACTATGGTGTCTCAGGTCTAAGGATTACTTGTACCACTATAACATTGAGAAACTGATTGACAGGCAGGTTAAAACTCCATTCAGTTTATCTCAAATCTTTGGTCACATTCAGTGTACCTATTCTATTAACAGGCACCCACCTGTTGGTTGTAGTGTCTCCACACAAATAGCTTGAGACCAGCTATCCTCCTATAGAGTCAACCTAACAAGTGCTAGTCCTATGGTTCATTACTGTCCATCATAGTGAACCTTCAACTAGGAATGATTTAGGAGTTTAGTACAGAGATATATTTACAGTCTCATAATTACAACTCTTTGTAATTCAATATTCTCAACTCTAACTCCTTGGACATATTATGTAAATATAAATGATGCATACAAACATAATAGAATAAGCCCTTTTATTAAATCAATAATAAATGTGACATACATAAATGAAATCAAATGATTGTTCCTTTATCCCTAAACAATCATCTCTATGATTGGCTCTAGGGCATAACTCTAACAACTTCAGCAATGGGGGAGGCAATTCCTGAAGTGTGAGGCATGTGTGAGACTTGGAGGCTATGGCAGCCATCCTTAGGGTAGTTTAACCTAAACTTAGAGTGAGAGAGTGTGAGAGAAAGCTTGAAGGAAGGCTGGAGCATTGCTTGAAGGCTTGAAGGAGGTTGTTTCCAGCAGCACACAAGAGGAGGAGGACTCTCTACAGCAGCCACAAAAGGTATCCCCCCCTTCCTCCTCTTCTCTCTTTTAAAGTTAGGGTTTTTGCATAGAATAGGATGATTGCATATCAAAGCTTGTGTTTTTATCACGTCTTGTTGCTTCCATGCATGTTTAGGATCATATTTGTGGGCTGTTTAGTATGCTAGGATGTTATTCCATGTGATTTACTGCATGTTTGGGACTTTAGGGTTTCTTAGGTGCTTAAAATGGTTTTCTGCATGAAATAACTCTTTGGTATATTAGAGCTTGTGTTTTTATCATGTCTTGTTGCTTCCATGCATGTTTAGGATCATATTTGTGGGCTGTTTAGTATGCTAGGATGTTATTCCATGTGATTTACTGCATGTTTAGGACTTTAGGGTTTCTGAGGTGCTTAAAATGGTTTTCTGCATGAAATAACTCTTTGGCATATTAGTGCTTATGTTTTTATTGTGTTTTGTTGCTTCCATTGGAATGTATGCATGATTAGGATAATATTTATGGGCTGTTTAGTATGCTAGGATGATGTTCCATGTGATTTGCTGCATGTTTGGGATTCTAGGGTTTCCTTAGTGCTGAAATTGAGTTTATGTTTAGAATAGCTATACTTCATGTGCAAGCTTGTATTTTTCTCATGTGTGGATGCTTCTATTGATTAATATGCATGATTAGCATGATGTCTATGATGGGCTTTGCATGATTTAGAGTTATTTTATGTGATTTTGAGCACAATTGTGATTCTAGGGTTTCATTCATCCTTGTATTAGGAAAGTAGCATATAGCATGATAGCTTAGGGTTTTTCTTTGTGTTTTCTTCATGGTTGATATATATGTGCTGCATATTTGATAACTATGATATTTTTCTGCGTTCATAGTAGTGGATTTTAGTGTTTTTTGCATGTCATTGCATTTAGGGTTGAATTAGGGTTTTAGTTAGCTTATGATTCATGTTGTTGCATGACTTGTGGTTGATTTTAAGCCTTATTTCAATTCTGTCCAGATCTGTTATTTGTCCTTGTTATGATATTTTGAGCATGTGTTAGCCCATGTTTGGGCATGATAATGGCTTGATTTGGAATCTAGCTTGTTTGGTTGGTATTTTTGGTATGTTTTGCATGGAAATTGCAGGTGCTTTGACAGGTACAACAGGTGCAACTACCCCACCAATGTGGGGTGGTTATTTTGGCTATTGTGAGATGAAATCTTACAAATAAGGTAATTACCCTATGCAATAGGGTGGTTACTTTGACAGGTTGCTTTTGCTTAAGGTAAGTAGGGTGTGAGGGTGCCCCAATTCACCCTTCTTTCCTTTCCTTGAAACTTTCCCTTTCTCCCCCCCTAGGGTTGTTTCCTAATAGAGGGGTATGGTAGATTCTATAGTTTCCTTTCAATAAAGAATACCTTTTAAATCAAAGTTTCCATCTTTTATCAAATTCCATACTTACCAAAAACCTTTTGAGAATCATTCATTTTTGGAAACTTACCATGTTTTACTTGAAAGGAAACTTAGGGTTTACCATAGGCCTTGATTAGGTTATAACCCTATTCCCTTTCGAACTACGTGGACTTTGATCCATGTATTTCCATACATGGTACGTAGGCGCTCTTCGTGATGTTCAAGTCCGCCCTAGGATACTAAGTATCCTAGGTTTTCTCCCCCTCCTTCTTTTTTCTGTTTTTTCTTTGATTTACATGATTATATGGATGAATGAATGAATGATATGCATGCTGTCTTGTGATGATAACTGTTGATTTATGTGTGATTAAGACTTTGATTTAGCCCAATTAAATTAAGAGACCGTTTAGGGCGATATGGGTGCCTATAGGCTTTGCCTAGAACCTTCCCATATCGTAACTTAGCCTCCGAATCCCCGAATTCTCTGGTTTCCAAAAGATCATTTGCCTTTCCATTTTTAAATATGGAGTCAATCTTTTGTTTTCCTAAAACAAAACCGTTTTTAGGGTTTTCCTTGTTTCCTTTAAAAAATAAGGTGGCGACTCCTTTCTTTTTCCAAACCCATTCGTGGGCCCTCTTTTCCTGGGTCCACAGATTGGCGACTTTTAAACCCTCCTGTGGGCCTTAACAATTTCTAGGGTTCACAAGGGTTATAACCTAATAAAGGCCTATGGTAAACCCTAAGTTTCCTTTCATAGATAAGAGAGTTGCTAAAGATAAATAATTCTCAAAAGATCTTTTTAGAAGATATGGAATTTCAATAAAGATAGAAACTTTGATTTAAAGGCATTTCTTTATGAATGGAAACTATAGGAATTACCATATTCCCCTATTAGGAAATAACACTAGGAGGGAGAAAGGGAAAGTTTCAAAAAAGAAAGAAAGGTGAATTAGGGCACCTTCATACCCAACTTACCTTAAGCAAAAGCAACTTGTCAAAATAACCACCCTATTGCATAGGGTAATTACTTTATTTGCAAGATAGCCAAAATAATCACCCCACATTGGTGGGGGAATTGCACCTGTCATATCCCACTTTCTATGGGTTTGTACCTATCATGTACCTGCAATTTGCATGCAAAACACACCAAAAACACCAACAAACCAACCTAGTTTCTAACCAAGCAATTATCATGCTTAAATATAGGCTAACACATGCTCAAAATATGTCATTAAGGCCATAAAACATATCTGGAAAGAATTGAAATAAAGCTTAAAATCACCCATAAGTCATGTAAACAACACGAATCATGAACTAACTAAAACCCTAATTCAGCCCTATATGCAATGACATGCAAACAAACCTAAAATCCACTACCATGAATGCTCAAAACATCATATTTAGGACAGTAAACAGATCTGGACAAAATGGTACTAAAGTCTATATTCATCCACTAAACATGCAAACAACATAAATAGTGAATAATCATAAACCCTAATTCAATCCTGGATTCATGGCATGCATAAAAACCCTAAAATCAACTATATGAATGCAGAAAATATCATAGTTATCTAATATGCAGCGCATATACAACAACTATGAAGAAAAAGCAAAGAAAATCCCTAAGTTACCATGCTATATGCAACTTTCCTAAAATAAGGATGAATAAAACCCTAGAATCACACTTAACCAATAGAATGATCAATACATGATAAAAACATAGGCTTGCACATGAAATATAGCTACTCTAGAAATAAACTCAATTTCAGCACAAGAGGAACCCTAGAATCCCAACTAAGCATGAAATCACATGAAATAGTCCTCCAGCATGCAAAACAGCCCATGAACATCATCCTAATCATGTATATTAACTCATAAAGGTATCAACACATGATAAAAATACATGCTTGAACATGAAATAGAGCTATTTTATGCAAAAATCCTATTTCAGCACCATGGAAACCCTAGAATCACAAATATGAATTAAAATACATTACATGACCCTAAATCATGCAAAACTATTCATGACTTACATTCTAATCATGCATATCAATCAATAGAATCACCAACACATGGTAAAGATGCAAGCTTGAACATGAAATAAGACTATTCTTATGCAAAACCCTAATTTGAATGAAAGAGAAGAAAGGAAAGAGGTATACCTGTGCTAGAACCTTACTGTTGTAGAGTATTCTTCTCCTCTTGTGTACTGCTGGAAACATTCTCCTTCAAGCCTTAAGCAAAGCTCTAGCCCTCCTTCATATTCTCTCTCTCACTTTCTCACTCTGAAATTAGGTTAGAATGCCTTAAGGATGGCTGTAATTGCCTTTAGGTGCCTCCCTTAATGCTGAAGCATAGTGGGGTATTTATAGGGTTTGAGGGGAATCAACCAATGCTTGGGATTAAAACCCTAAATATCAATCCAAGGGTCATTAGAGACTTCCTTGGGGCTCAAGTAGGTCAAATAGGGCTGAAAATAAGGAGGAATGGTGGCTGGAGGCGGAAAAATACGTCAAAGTAGGAAGGAGTATAAAAAAACCCTAAAAATGACGAAATCCCTCGGTTGACCACCCAGGGCTGGGCGGCTAACCACCTGGCTTTGGGTGGTTGACCACCTGGGCTGGGCGGTTAGCCACCAAGCCCCAGGTGGTCACCCGAGTGCGCCGTCAGCAATTGCCTTATTTAAGCCTTTTCAGCTTCCAAATGTGTTTCGGGGGTCAAATTAATTCCGATTTTGATGAAATGAAAGCCAAAACGACCGTGCTTTGAAAAGGAATGTAATTTAAGACATTTTAGGGCAAAAATCCCTAGCCATGGCTGCATGGTTAGGTTTTACAAAGGCGGCTAACCGCTATGCACCACCGTCGTTAATCTTAGGTATGCACACAGGGTCACACCGAATGCTTTCCAATTCAAAATTCAACCTTCCAAAACATCTTTAGGAATGAAATTAAGATTAATTAAAGTCAAATGGGTGGGAATTGAGTGAAAATCATGAGCCAATTCGAGCTAACCCGAAATAGGTCTCTTAACCGACCTGAGCCATATTGAGCCATTTTAATTCTAAACCATCAATTCATCAAATCAAACCCATAAATACCTCAAATGCATCCTCTTGAACTCTAATTGACAATTTGGAGATCATTTCAAGATTAAATGAAAAGTTTGCAACCTAAAAGATGATTATGCCCCTCAAGTCACAAAAGCTCTTATTATCCCTCAAGATCAACTCTAAATTGAACAAAAATTCATATCCAATGTCCTTGTGATTCTAGAAAACTAATGCAAGTAACTAGACTCAAAAACAAAACAAAAATATGCATGGAATGACAAACCCTAGTAAGGTGGTGCAAAAATGGGGTGTGATAGCTTGGAATTCCTTGGTTGAGCTCGCCTGTGCCCAATTCCCTAGAATTGCTGACATTCCCTTCGAGAGGAGGGAATTACCCTCGTAGAATAACCCCGAGGGCGGCGATGCAGGGAAAGCTGATGCTGAAGTTGAGGGTGAGGAGGAACCTGGGGTAAACGAACCCGAGGTCATATCCCAACCCGAAACTAACGCGGAGGCTTGGGGGTGGCCCTAACACTTCTAATGAGGCTCCTTCCACCGTTGATGGGACTCAAGCTGCCGTAGCCACGGAAAACATCACTGAAGGAGTCCCAGATCCTACTCAAGCTTTTGGAGCTCCTTCGGATTCTGCCATTGTTGCCTAGGTGTCTGAAAACGTACATCCAGCTGCAGGAAACTCAGGGCAGAAGTAATTGCCTTTCTGATGCTTTGTTTTTGTTTTTCTTTGTCTTGGTCAAGTGCCTCAACTTGTACAAACATTTGTAAATTTTTTTTTGGAATGAGATGTATCTTTTTCTCCATTAGTTATGTGTGGCTGTGTATACCTTTTCTTTGTCTTTTGTAATGGCTGTGTGCCTAAGTGTGAGCTCGGGATGGATCCTACGCTGTCACATGGTTACTTCTTTATTAATAGGTTTGCATAAAACCAATTTGGTTATGGATTTTAACTTAGAAACCATTTTTGTTTGAGTACGTAGATTTGAGCCTATTCCCAGACATACTTTTCTTGGACCCTTTCTTGGGCAAGTGTTAGAAAACTTCACTTGGACCCTTTCTCGGGCAAGTTTTAGAAAACTTTGTTTGGACCCTTTCTTGGGCAAGTCTTTAAAACAAAGCCCTTTCTTAGGCCAGTTGTGCTTGGACCCATTCTTGGGCAAGACTTAGAAGATTATGCTTGGACCCTTTCTTGGGAAAGCCTTAGAACTAAGCCTGTTCTTAGGCAAATAGCTAACTTGGACCCAATCTTGGGCAGGTTCCTTTTTTTTTTTAACCCATTCTTAGGTTTATAATGCTCGGGCCTTTTCTTAGGCGAGACTTGTGCCTATTCTTAGGCAGATTGTGACTTGGACCCGTTCTTAGGCAAGTACTTTTAGTTTAAAGCGATAAATGTACAATAATCTTCGTGAATAACAACTGTATTTGTATTGAATGATCTTTGTATGTAATTACAACTTTTTCAGTGGTAAAACAGTCTCAAATTAGCTATATTGACTGATCTCAGGAGTTCCTATCCTGTTTCTAAGCTCTTCAGTCTATAAAAACCTATGCTTCCCATACTGATGACCTCGTAAGGTCCTTCCCATGTTGCCCCGAGCTTCTCTTCTGCTAGATTTCTGGTTCCAGAGTTAACTTGTCTAAGCACCAGTTCTTCAACCTTAAACTCCCTGGACTTGACCCTTCGGTTGTAATACTTTTTCAAATCTTGCTGGTAAGATGCCATTTTGATTCGAGCTCTCTCCCTTCTTTCCTCTGCCAGATCCAGATCCCGAGCCAACACTTGGTCATTTGTCATTGCATCATACTACTCTGTCCTGAGACTTGGTAAGCCCAGTTCTATTGGTATAATAGCTTCTATCCCGTAAGTCATTGAAAATGGAGTATCTCCTGTGGACCTCCTTGGCGTAGTTCGGTATGCCCATAAGATGGAGTGCAACTCATCAGGCCAAGGTCCCTTAGCATTATCTAGCCTCTTCTTTATCCCTGCCACTATAATCTTATTCATCGCCTCTGCTTGCCCTTGCACTAAGGTTAGCTCGAGCTCGAGTACCACCATTGAATTCCTTGTTCCACGTTGAACTCCCCTAGTTCTCTTACTGTCAAATTGAGTTTTGTTATCCGACACGAATTCCCTGGGGACCCCAAAGCGGGTAATATATTTTCCTAAAGGAATTTGATAATGCCTGAGTCCTTAATCGATGCAAGCGCAATTGTTTCCACCCATTTGGTGAAGTAGTCAGTTGTAATAAACAAGTATTTCCTATTTCCCGAGGTTGCAGGAAGTGAACCTACAAGATCCAAGCTCCACTGCCTGAATGGCAAAGACTGGATATGGGATATAGTTCTTGGGCTGGCTGGTGTATTTTATCGGCAAACATCTGGCACTTCGGACATCTTTTAACATATTTGATAGCATCTTTCTACATATATGGCCACCAATACCCCTGGGAGTTCGCTCTATGGGCTAGTGATCTTCCTCCTGTGTGACCCCTATATGACTCCTCATGGAGTTCAGTCAAAAGGTCTAGCACCTGGTCTGGATGCACGCACTTCAAGTATGGCCCTGTATAAGATCTTTTATAGAGACTTCCTGAAGGAGATAACCAAAATCGAGCTGCCTTAGTTCGAACTCGGTGACCTTGGTTCCTGTCCTTGGATAGCTCATTTCTTTGTAAATAAGCAATTATCTCGTCCATCCAGCTCGGGGATGAAGTCTGAATGTCCTAGATGACACCTTCTATTCCGATACTGGGTTTTTGAAGGACCTCGATGCTTATGGTCTGAGGAATATCTGTTTCCAGTGTTGCAACCAAAACAGCCAACCCATTTGCATGTCTGTTTTGATCCCTCACAAAACGCCTAAACTCGATGCTCTTGAAATCTGAAGCCAACTCCCAGACCTTGTGCATGTACGTGATCATTTTCTCGTCTTTGGCTTCGTATTCTTTGTTCATCTGATTAACCACGAGTCTAGAGTCGCTATATACCAACAAATCTTTTACTCCCACTGCTCGGTCTACCCTAAGTCCAACCACAACTGCCTTATACTCAACTTCGTTGTTTGAGGCTGGGAACACGAGCCCTATCGCCTGCTCAATGATTTCTCCATCAGGGTTTGTGAGCACAATACCCAAACCTGCTCCTTTTCCGTTCGATGCCCCATTCACTTTGAGTTCCCATTTCTTCTTCTTATCACTGTTCGTATTGTCTTCCCCCCTAGTTCAGGCAGAGAGGAGTGGACTTCTGTCTGGTTGGAACTGGAAGTAGGATCGGTGAATTCTACAATGAAATCTACGAACACCTGGCCTTTAATGGTAGTTTGGGGCTGGAAGTTTATGTCGTAAGCATTGAGTTCTACCCCCCACTTCGAGACTCTTCCTGATAGGTCGGCTCGCCTTAAGACATCTTTAAGTGGATAGTTGGTGAGCACGGTGATGGATTAGACTAGAAGTAGTGCTGGAGCTTACGAGAGGCTGTGACAAGAGCTAGAATCAGTTTTTGGAGGGGAAAATAGTGGGTTTCAGTATCCAGTAGCATCTTGCTAATATAATAAATCGGCTTTTGCTCTGGGCCACGCTGGGCAATGAGTACGCCACTAAGGGAATGTGTTGAGATAGCCAGATATAGGTATAGTGTTTCCCTGAGGTGAGGGTGGGTGAGGGTGGGGAGTGTTTCTAAGTGTGCGACCAACTTTTGGTAAGCTTTTTGACATTCTGTATTCCATCCCGAGTTCTTCCCCTTTTTTAGTATCTGGAAAAAGGGGTGACACTTGTCTAACGACCTCAAGATAAATCTGTTGAGTGCTGCCACCATTCCATTTAACTACTAGACATCCCTGACCCTTGTTGGCGTCCCGAGAGTTCTGATTGCCTCAATCTTACTTGGGTTTGCCTCTATCCCTCTCCTTGAGGCTAGGTGACCCATAAATTTCCTCGAGCTGATCCTAAATGAGCTTTTCTTTGCATTTAATGTCATCCTGTTGTCACACCCCATTTTTCTCACCTTAGCTAGGACATATCATTTCATGTAGGATTTTGAGTCCTTTTTGAGTCTAGTCTTTTTGCATTGAGTTTCTATGGCATTGACTATCATGTGTATGAATTTTGAAGTGATTTGGAGTTCATCTCGATAGTCAATAAGAACTTTTGCGACTTCAAGGGCATAATCGTCTTTTAAGCCGTATATTTTCCATTTGACTTTGGAATGAATCCCTGAGTCATTCCATCAAGTTCATATGAGTATATAGAGTCCATATATAGGTTCAATTTCATGAATTAATGGTTTAAGATCAATTCGGCTTGTAATGGTTCGGGTTGGCTAAAAGACCCTTTCTTGGTTTGCTCAAATTGACTCATAAGACCCAATCAATTTTCTCTTATTTAACTTCAATTGGGCTTTATTTATGTCCTAAACATGTTTAGAAAGATCGATTTTCGATTGGGAAAGCATTTGGTTCGACCTTGTGTACAAACCCAGCTTAGCGACGGTGAAGCACCATGGTTAACCACCTTTGTAAAACCTAACCATGCACCCATGGTTGAGGATTTTTGTCCTAAAATGCCTAAAAATGTGTTCCCCTTCGAAACACGGTCGTTTTGGCTTTTATTTCGTCAAAATCGGACTTAATTTGAAGATTTTAGGACTTCTGAAGCAAGTAGAAGTCAAAACCGAAGCGGAAATAGAGGACCCTCGGGTAACCGTCCGGGGCTGGACGGTCAGCCGTCCAAGCCCAGACGGCTAACTGTCCAGGCCTAGTTGGTCACCCGAGGAATCCTTTTTTAACTCGAACTCTGACTCTATCTTCCCTCTTTTGACGGTTTCCTCCGCCAAAACAACTTGTCTGAGCTTAGGAGTGTGTAGGTTTGAGTTGTTTGAGCACCAAGAGAGTCTCTAATAGCCCTAGGAGCATTGTTTAATGAATTAATCTTAGCAATTGGTTTAGGGGGTCAGTTCTCTATATAAAGGACATGGTATTCAGCATATAGGGGGAGGTTAATTGCACTTTACACTTAGAGAGAGAGGGAGCTACGAGTTTGGAGAGCTAGAAGGACTTCAAGAGGAGGCTCTTCAACCCCAAGAAAGCAAGGAAACAAGAGGTTTGAAGACAAGGAAGAGTCTACAAGAGGTAAGCCTATCCCTTCAATGCTGAACATGAATTTCTACTTCTCCTTCTTCTCTTTCTTCTTCTTCTTCTAAGATAGGTATGGTGCATGAGATTGTTCTTCTTATGAATTGAATTCAATGTTTATGTGATGTTATATGAATGATTTTAGGATAGTTTATGGCTTTGTATACTTGATAATCCCTGGTTTACTAAGGATTTGAAAGTATTACTCTTTTTATCCTCTTAAATCATGCATAGTTCACATGTCTAGGTTGCTGTGATTGTTATCATGAATTGATGCTCCTGTTAGTCAATATATGCTATATGAATGATATTCATGATAATTTGAGCATGTCTTAGAGTCGTTTCATAGGTTTTAATGCATAGTTGTGAGATTAGGGTTTCGATAACCCTGAAATCGCGTAGGTCTTATACAGCATGCTTAGCTTAGCTTTTTGAGTTGTTGCTCATCATAGTCATTCTATATATGCTGCATATAGTTGAATCATGCTAGGTTTGCATTCATGTAGTATGTTTTATAGGGTTTTTGGAGACATTATCCCTTTTTTAAGGATAATTATCCTTTTCGTCGAGGGAGGTTTTGCATGAGAGTCTTCTGTGATGTGTTTAAGCATGAAATCTCTTCTATTGTGTTCTAGTATATATATTTTATGTAGGATATGTTGATTGCACCTCCCCATAACGACTTTTTTACGTGAAATTATCCTAGGATAGTTTCGCTTAAGAAAGCTCGCCGTAGGGAGGCCTATTTTCATATTTTACATAAAATATCATCTTTTTGGTTAGAATGTGCTTTGTTATCATGTTTATTGATATTATTGGAGTCTCTTATGCTTGTTAGTGTGTCTTTGGTAGGTCTTTATGCATGTTAGTCGAGTCATTGCATGTAGGATTGAGTTAGAGTCCTTAGTTATTCATTATTCTTGTTGTTTGCATGATTAGTGGATGATTTTAGGCCTTGTCAAGGTTCTGTCCAGATTTTCATATTGCTTTCTTTGCATGATTTTGTGCACTTGTAAGGGTGCAAACAGGTACAATGCTTGTCCTATTGCAAATAGGGCTGCTATGGTCTGAAATGGCTAATGCTAGGAGCTTGTGCGCTCAGGTAAGTAGGGTTTGAAGGTGCCCCAATTCACCTTTCTTTTTCTTTCTTTTCTCTTCTCCCTCCTAGGGTTATTTCTTAATACAAGCTTATGGTAATTATCAAGGGTTTCTTTCAATAATAAATTCTGGTTTTTATTAAAGTTTTCCTCTTGTAGAAGTTTTCAGTTTTGGATTAAATCAATGTATTTTCAAATAAGGAAACCTAGGGTTTTTACCATAGGTTTGTATTAGGTTGTAACCCTATTCTTTTCGAACTACGTGGACTTTGATCCATGTATTTCGCTGCATGGTACGTAGGCGCTCTTCGTGAGGCTCAAGTCCGTTCTAGGATCCAAGTATCCTAGGCTTTTTTCTTTTCTTTTTTTCTGTTTTGTTTTATTTGAGTGATTGTGCATGGATGATTGGATGGAATATATGATATGCATGCTGCCTTGTGATGATATATGATGATATTTGAGTGGAAAAAAATCTTAAGTTAGCCCAATCAAATTAAGAGACCAACTCGGGCGATGTGGGTGCCTATGGGCTTTTGCCCAGAACCTTCCCATGTCGTAACTTAGCCCCCGGATCCAATTTTCTGGTTTCAAAGACTTTGCTTTTCCTTTAATGGAGTCATGTGGTTTTGAAAATAAAATATTTTTACGGTTTTCCTCTTTTCCTTAAAAATTGAGGTGGCGACTCCTTTTTGTTTGTTGTCTTTCACTCCTATCATTTTGCCAAACCCTTGTGGGCGCCGCGCTCTTTCGTGGGTTCACAGTTTGGCGACTCTGCTGGGGATGTCGAGGGCTAGACTCATTTAATTTGATTGGGCTAAATTAATTTCTTATTGTTAATTAAAATCAATCACATTGCATCCGCTTGCTTGTGTGCTTTCATTTATTGCATTGTGTGCGCTACTGTTGCATGATCACTCGATTGTCCCTCGATGTATCCTTGCCAACTGATAGCCTAGTTCGACCTTGGTTTTCCTGATTCCATGTGTTGGACGAAGTTATCAAACCTCTCTTGCCAAGTACCCTTGGGCTTGCCCTTGGGTATATCAGATGGACCAATCACGTACTGCTGGACCCACGCGACATTTCTGATGTCACATGTGGTTAGGTATAAAGATTGGTACAAGCAAAGTTGAGGACCCTAGCCTACCCTCTTAAAAGAAAGAATTGCATATAATGGGCCTTCTAGGACACCGTTAGATCACCTATATGCACACACATTGTTGTGATGATATGCTGCCGTGTTTGTGATGTGTTGCCATGCTTTGTTGATTGAGTGGGTAATTAAAGGAAACTTTATATCCTACATCCTTAATGCGTACCCTTCCCCATGACCCCCGCAAGGGTAATTGGTTAAGAGAACTAATTAAGGGTGTACGTTGTAAAGATTTTGAGATAATTATGGAAGCTTAGGATGGACCCTTAGGCTGAAAAATTGAGTATTTGCCCTATGTTAGAGGGAGAGACGTGCTGGCTTGGATCTGCAATCAACAAGAGCGCCTAGTCAGTGCTGATCCCGTCACTGAGTCGGATATGGCTGAGGAAAGAACTAGCAACCGGGGTTTCAACCTTGAGGCCGCTTTGAAAGCTATCAGGGAAAAGCTTGATCACACTACCCAGGTATCTGAGACCGCACTCAAGTTAGCTCAAGACCTTCAACAGAAGAACTCCGAACCTAAATCTAGGGCCCGTGCCACTGATAACAATCAAGGATCCAATGATTCCGAATCTGCTGAGGAACCATTAGGAGAAGGGGGAGAACTACCCAAGACCAAGGAAGGGGAAACCAAAGCCACATCAAGGGAGAGCTCAACTGTCCTGGCAAACAAGGTCGAGGCCTTAGAACGAACTCTGAAGGGAATCCGCAGGTCTGATGATATGGTGGACATCCGCACTTTGTTCTTGTTCCCAAAGGCTCGCATCCCGTTACAATTTAAGATGCCGGAGTTGGAAAAATTCGATGGGATAGGCTGTCCTAAAACCCACCTCAAGATGTATGTGCGAGCTATGCACCCTCGAGGGGCGAATGATGAGTTATTGGCTCAAATGTTTCATGAGTCATTAGCGAGTTCCACCTTGAAATGGTTTTTGTCATTAGAGGAGAATAGAACCAAGACTTGGGAGGATGTGTGCAATGCATTCACGGACTATTACAAGTATAACACTGAAGTGGATGTCACGCGAAGGGACTTGGAAACCACTAAGCAAGGGGTTAACGAGACTTTCTCCGCCTTCATCACTAGGTGGAGACAAAAGGCTTCCAAGATGACAGACAGATCGAATGAGGAAGAACAGATTCAGTTGGTAGTGAAGAACTTGCTGCCCGTATATCACAAGCACCTCTTTGCTCACTACTTTCCGAACTTCAAGGCTCTTGTTGGGGCTGGCACACAAGTTGAAGATGCGATCGCCGATGGAACAATCAAAACAGAGGAGGTCCAAAGGAGTCGAAGGACAAATTTTGGAGGAAAACCCAATGCTGAGGTCAATACCATTACCCAACCCACTCGCCCTTTCTCCCTAAATGACTCCACCTCACCTCGCCAATTCACCAAGCTATACATGCCACTCGAAAGAGTTTTTGAAAAGCTGAGAAGCCGTGATCTCCTGAAACCCCTCGACCCAAGGCCTCCACCAAACCCATTGCCCAAGAACTACAATGAAAATGAATATTGCAAGTTCCACCAAGCCAAAGGCCATCTGACCAACCGTTGTTACCGCCTCCGCCATGAAATCCAAGATTTGCTCGACAAGCAAATCATTTCACCACCCACCGCACCAAATCGCCCAAATGTCACTCGAAATCCCCTCCCCACTCACAATATGCCTCCTCCCAACAACATAAATGCCATCGAGCTTGGCTCGTCCCAATCCCATCAACCCATAAGGCAATACACGCCGCTTCCCATGACCTTGACCCAGGTTTTCCACCAATGTTATGATAAAGGGTATTGCCATGCCATTCAAAGCCGAGGCCTTCGACTCCTCACCAATTCTGCTTGTACCATCAGGCGCCCGGACATGATACGGAGGACTGTGTTATACTGAAAAAGGTTTTGGTATTGCCAAAGAAGTCCATGCAGCGACAATTGAAAGAAAGGTTCGAGGCAGGAGATCCTAAAGTGGGTTTGTTGGGAGAGTCATCCGGAAAGTTTGATTACTATGTACTCTACCCCGACCCCATCCCTGATGAGCCTATAATCCCCACGGCTTGGGATGAGTTACCAGAGGAAGTCCAAATGGAAGAGATCGATACAATCACATGGGATGACCTCATGGGTGATGTAGGTGAGAATGATGATATGTGGATGAGCGATGACGAGGTGGAGCACATAACTAGAGGGGGTCGCCATTTCAAGCCTCCGCACTCAGAATCTGACAACCCATTGGGGGACTTGGAAGGTAATTGCCACCTCGACCTGCAAGAAGAAGAGGACGAAGTGCTTAGGCAATTGAGAAAGACTAATGCCAACATCACTATATGGGGTTTGCTCATGGCCTCTTACAAGCACAAGCAGACAATCTTGAAGTTGCTCAACCAGATACAGGTTCCTGTTGACACATCTCCAGAAAATTTGGTGAACTTGGTGAATCTAACCTCGAAGAACTCAACCATTGTGTTCTCAGAGGCAGACCTACCTAAAAGTGGACCTAGCCATTCACAAGCCATGTACATCACTGTCGACACCATGGGAAAGAGAGTGACAACAGTCCTGATTGATAATGGTTCCGCTCTTAATGTGTGCCCTCTCAGAACTGCCACCGTTTTGGGGTTGGATCCAATAGACTTCGTGCCATCCGGGCAAACAGTGAGAGCCTATGATAACACCCGCAGAGAAGTGATTGGAGTGGTCACTTTGCCGCTGATTATGGGGCCTACAGAATTCAGAGTGGAGTTCCAAGTGCTGGATGTCCCGTCATGCTTCAATCTCTTGTTGGGAAGACCCTGGATTCATCCTACAGGGGCTGTCCCATCTTCATTGCACCAAAAAGTCAAGTTCCCTTATGAAGGGGCCATCGTCACACTTCAAGGTGATTATGACTTAAAGTCGTCAGGAGTACCCATTTGCGAGATCAAGCCCGAGCCCGTTGGAGCACCATTGTCTGGGTTCGAGTATGTTCAATGCATAGAGAAAGAGCCGGAACAGAGAAAGTTGATACCTCTTGACTTTTGCCCTCATGGCAATTTGCATGTGGGGAACATAATGAAGAAAATGAGTTTCTTCCCAGGCATGGGACTAGGACGCCATCAGCAAGGCATACCGGTATCCGTTCAGAGCCGCATTGTCACCTACACCTTCGGATTAGGGTATGAGCCTTCCAAAAAGGACCGTATGGAGATGTTGCAGAGAAGCAGAGAAAGGGTCAAAGCAAAAGCAGAAGGAAGGGTGCCAGATATCCGAATCTTGCTATACTGACCTACTTTGAATGGTTACTTTGTTAAAGAAGGGGAGGACTTTCTATTCCGTGGATTTCCCGAACCATCCATTGACAAAGCAACCAAGGCGAGAGTTCCGAGGTTTGAAATATTCTTTACTGAGTGGTATCCCATCACTGCAACAATGGTTGATGATGAAGCAATCAAGGATGACTATTGGGAAGAAAAGAGTAAGGACTGGGCAGAACAGATGGATTCGGAAGCCATGGTTACAATGTTTCAAGATACGGTTCTTGCTGTGGAGGAATCGGATCTCGAGTGTTCTTCAATTCACCATGCAGCCATACCGCTCCTTAATTGGTATCTTAAAGAGGGTACCATTGCAGAAGTTCTTAAGGGCGAGGATCTCGACTTACCTGATAGTAGCTTGTAGGTTCCTTAGTAGTTTGTTTTAGCTTTCCTTTCAAATAAAGTGTGTCCGCCTAGCCCACCTTGTGGAGTTAGGAGTCGTTCCCTAGTTGTGGCACATGTGTTTTCTTTTCTTTGTTTTGTTTTGTTAGTTCAGTCAATAAAGTGTATTTCTTTTCATTATTTGCAGTGTATCCTTTCTCTCTTCTATGGATATCTATGGCATGGATATAGATCCTAGGAATGATGTCCCGCCGGAGCTCGTCGAGCAAAAGAAAAGGGGCGTTACCGAACCTAACATGGATGAATTGGAATCAATCAATCTAGGGACAGATGAATTGCCAAGGATAATTAAAATTGGGATAACTCTCTCGCTTGCTGAAAAAGAAAAATTGATAATACTTCTAAAAGCCAATGTAGAGGCCTTCGCATGGTCTTATGAGGATATGCCTGGCATTGATCCAGATATTGTGCAACATTACATCCCCACTAATCTCACTAAAAAGCCTATAAAGCAAAAATTAAGAAGATTTAAACCAGAATGGGCTTTGAAAGTAAAAGAAGAGGTAACTAAACAATTAGATGCCGGGTTTCTCCAAGTTGTGGAGTACCTTGAATGGCTATCCAACATAGTGCTTGTGCCTAAAAAAGATGGGAAAGTGCGAATGTGTGTTAACTTCCGCGACCTTAATGCTGCAAGCCCAAAGGATGATTTCCCTCTACCGCATATCGATGTGTTGGTGGACAGTACAGCAGGCCATGCTCTTCTTTCCTTCATGGATGGGTTCTCTGGTTACTGTTGGGAATCAAACTAGAGAGGAAAAATACAAAGGCGGAATTTAAAATTTTTCCTACGATTCCCAAACCCATGAATCTTAATTATGCTTAATACAAAACAAACCATAAACCCTAACTAGAAGAGGGTAGAATTACTTACAGTTGATTCAAGTCTTCTCCTTTATGCTCCAAGCTTTGTCTTCTGATTGAGCAGTCCAAGTGCACTGCCTCCAACAGTATCCACACCTAGCTTGAGCAAGTTGTCCCTTCCTTCTTCTTCCTTAGGGTTGCTAGAGGTGGAGAAGAGGGAGAGAGAGAGAGAGGGAGGGCTGTGAAATTTCGGCCAGCACTAGGGAGCCTCCAAGAGTGCATTAAGTGATGATGTCATCACATCATAAGAGGCTTTAAATAGCCTCCAACTAGGGCCGGCCAAGGGGGGGATTCCAAACCCTAATCTAATTTGTGTAATTACTTTTAATTACACAATTAGCCCACTAGTTTGCATCAAATACAAATTAGCCCCTTAAAGAACTTTTCTTTAATCACTTATACCCTTTCTCTCATAGACAATCAAGCTCTCTTAGCATGATCAATGTGTGACCCATTGGGTTCACATCATCAAGTAGTAGGAACAGCACAAGTTGTGCACAATGGAACACTTTCCATTAAGGGTCTAATTGAAACTCCTTTCAATTCCCTAATTGATTATAACTCATTTATATCAATTAGGGCTTCTACTAACCATGAGTAACACCTAGCATATGGCTCATGGTGTGGTCCTTAATGAGGTGAATAGTCATTTACAAAGAACCCTTCTGTTATAGTTTACAGGTTACAATTCCATCCTTCCATCAACACAATGTCTCCAATTGAACTAATAGAACATGGAAGTCTGTCAAGTCCCTAGTTCAATTACTTTATACTCATTCATTAATATCAACTCAATGATGAACTTATGGAAACTCCTTTCCATATTCATTCTACCATGGGCCCATGGATTTAATGAGTTATATTCAATGAATGCTGTATAAGACATTCACTCTCTTTTTCCTGAGAGTGATGGATTCCTTGTTGATCACTCACACGCCTTCACACACATAGCAGTAGGGCCAATGAACACCCTTACAGACCCCTGAATAGGATCTGCACTTAGTGTTATCAAACTTCTAAAGCTACATGTATAAGACAACCATGGTGTCTCAGGTCTAAGGATTACTTGTACCACTATAACAATGAGAAACTGATTGACAGGCAGGTTAAAACACCATTCAGTTTATCTCATATCTTTGGTCACATTCAGTGTACCTATTCTTATAATAGGCACCCACTTGTTGGTTGTAGTGTCTCCACACAAATAGCTTGAGACTAGCTATCCTCCTATAGAGTCAACCTAACAAGTGCTAGTCCTATGGTTCATTACTGTCCATCATAGTGAACCTTCAACTAGGAATGATTTAGGAGTTTAGTACAGAGATATATTTACAGTCTCAAAATTACAACCCTTTGTAATTTCATATTCTCAACTCTAACTCCATGGACATATTATGTAAATATAAATGATGCATATAAACATAACAGAATAAGCCCTTTTATTAAATCAATAATAAATGTGACATATATAAATGAAATCAATTGATTGTTCCTAATCCCTAAACAATCATCTCTATGATTGGCTCTAGGGCATAATCCTAACAATCTCCCACTTGCACTATAGCCAATCCACCATGTATCTCATACCCATATCCTGTCGGTGGTGATCCAACACACTTGGGTTATAGCCTTAGTGAAGGGGTATTCTTTATTCTCTGTTGTATTAAACTTCTATATGTATATGTCATCTCTTCCAATGATCTCTCTAATCACTTGGAATCGCCGCTTAAAGTTTGGACTTTTGATGAGACCGTGGATCCTTGTCTTGAGCACTAGCCTTATTGTTGTCACAAAAACAATAGTAAAGGCTTCTCAATGTCAGGAACCACTCCTAGTTCTGCAATGAACTTACTCATCCAAACATGCAGCAATGCACTCAAATCTACAGCTCCACCATTTAAGGTGAGAACATACCTCGATGTTGATCTCCTATCATCATCGTCAGATTGAAAATCTGTATCCGTTCTACCAACCATTTCAAGTTTCTTTCTCCATAGGCAAGGGATAGGTCCTTTAGTTCATCTCAAGAACTTAAGGATAGCCTTGACTGCTTCCCAGTGTTCCTCATCTGGGTCTGCCTGATATCTGCTCGTAACATTTACAGCAAAACTGATATCTGGTCTTTTAGTTATAGACAACTTGATTCCATGTCTGACAGGAATTAGACCTCCTTTTGGAATCATGCATTTTGAACTCTTTCAAAATCTTGTCTATGTACTTTGATTGGGAGAGACTTAGCATCCTTTAGATCTATCTCTATAGACCTCTATTCCTAGAATATAGGATGCTTCTTCCAAATCTTTTATGAAGAAACTTTGTGAAAAACCAATCTTTCACTTTTGACAACGTCTCTACATTATTCCCTAATAAGTAGAACGTCATTCACTTATAGGACCATAAATGTGATCGCACTCCCACTAACCCTTTGTACAATCATGGTACAATAACGGGTTCTATCTCAACAGGGATAGGGGTTGCATCAATGTTGGTTTGTGTCTCATTAGACAACTCTTTGAGTTCTATTTTCCTGTTGTTATCTCCTTCTTGAATAAACTCTTTTTCAAGAAAGATTGCAAACTTACAAACAAAACACCTTTTGTTCATCAGGATAATAGATATGATATCCTAAACTTTCTTTAGGGTAATCCACAAACCTACATTTAAGTTATCTTGATTTCCAATTTGGTTGCATTATATGTCTCTACATATGTAGTGCATCCCCATACCTTAACATGCTTAAGGTTTGGTGCTTCCCTTTCCATATCTCATATAGGTCCTAAGGGACAGCCTTGGTTTGAACTCTGTTTCACAGGTACGTGGCAATTTCTAGGGCATATCCTAACAAGGATAATATTAGGTCGTTGTAACTTATCATGGACCGGACCATATCAAATAAGGTCCTATTCCTCCTTTTGACACACCATTTAGTTATGATGTTCTAAGAGGTGTCCATTAGAATAGAATGCCTATTTTGAACAAGTTGATCTGAAAGATCACCAGTTAAATATTCGCCTCCTTGATCCAATCGAAGAGCTTAATACTTTTACTGGTTTGTTTTCTTTACTTCATATCTGAATTCTTTGAACCTTTTCAAATGTTTCAGATTTGTACTTCTTTAAGTATATGCACCTATACCTTAACATTTTTAAGTAAAGGTTCATAAAGTATGAGAAACTATTTCTCTTGTTCTCTTGGGTTTATTAGCATTCAATTTTAGAGCTATCATGTTTCATGCAATTCATATTTGCAAGGTAGTTTAGAAGATAAATGCTATAAATTCCAGAAGTAATGAACTCTTCATAAAAACATTTATTAAATCAAACTAAAAACACTGTTTAGGCAAAACTGAAATAAAGGTAATGTTTCTAAAAACTTCTGGAATGTCAAGATAGCTTATTAATTCTAAACTACTCCTTCAGGTAGAGTCAAGCAGCAAGTCCCATAGCTAATACAGCAACACTTTGCTCCATTCTCTACTCGTAGGGATATTCCGCTTCTACTCAGCCTTCTGCTTTCCCACTAGATCCTGCATGGAATTCAAAATTCACATCAGAATTAAGTACCCAAGTGGAAGCAAAACTAACATTTAGTTTAGAGCATGATCCATACCTTCCGAAGGTCGGCTCTTTAGAGTATCCAGATACTCCCGGCAGTTACGTTTCCAGTGCCCATCCTTGCCGCAGTGAAAACAGGTTCCTTTGGCCTTGTCAGTATTACCTTTCTTGACACCTCCTTTTGGCTTCAAGTTCTTCTTCTTCTTCCCTTGGGTACTCTTACCCTTTCCTTTGCCCTTGCTCTTAGGCTTGGGCTTGGCCTTGGAAGTAGAAGCTCCATCAAATGCGAGCAAAGAACCTTTTCCCTTCTTCATTGTCTCCTCAGTCATCTTGAGCAAATTGTGCAGCTCGGGGAGAGTGGGCTCAAGCTTGTTCATATGAAAATTCATTATGAACGGCCCAAATGAATCAGGAAGGGATTGCAATATAATGTCTGAACACATATCAGCTTCAATGATCACATCAAGCTTTTCAAGCTGCTCGATATGGTTGATCATTTTCAAGGTGTGATCAGTCACAGATGAACCCTCATTCATCCTTGCCTTGAATAGATCCTTGACAATATTGTACTTTGCGGTCCTACTTTGCTCCCCATACAACTCTTGTAAGTGGAGAAAGATGTCGCGAGCACTCTTCATGGACTCATGTTGCTTCTGAAGCTCAGGGCTCATGGATGCCATCATATAGCATCTTGCCTTCAAATCGTCGTCCATGCGCTTCTGATAAGCGTCTCTCTCTTGCTGAGTTGCAGTCTCAGCCAGTGCCTCAGGAAGTGTGCCATCAAGTGTGTAGGTAATCTTTTCGGAAGTTAAAACTATTTTTAAGTTCCTCAGCCAATCAAGGTAATTTGGTCCAGTCAAACGGTTGATGTCCAATATTTTGGATAGCGGGTTGAGGTGAGCCATTTCTATGAACTACATATAAAATTAAATAGAGAATTAGATTTCATTTTTAATCCATAATGATCGGGTCTTTAATCATATGGTACCTCCCACTATTTTATCAAATTCCATACACCCTCTGATGGAATTCAGGAATCTCATTCCTAATGGGGATTGGGGTCCCACTGTGACCTAGAAGCCTCACATGTTAGTTTCTTGACTTCTAACCCACAGTAAGAAGACAACTCTTTGTCTATTGCTTCATAAGCAAGTTCCAATCATTTTGCCTCTAGGGTACATACTCCTCACATGTTAGTTTCTTGGAATACTTCCCTAGTTAAGTTAAGCCCATCATTCACACAGGTATGTTTCACCAAATATATACCTCACATGTTAGTTTCTTGGTATATACCAGCTTAGGCACCCCATAATATCTATATATGTGATAGTTTCAAGTAATGTCTTTAATATGGGTAGCTCCTACATGTCTGCAGCCAGGTACCCACATTAAGGGACGTTAGATGATCCTATAATGATGGAAGGCAATGAAGAATCCATTCCCTAATGTATTCTCCATTTCCAACTTAATATTAAAATAGAGGGGTTTTAAGGGTCTCATCAAAATAACTAATCTAACATACATCTCATGCATTTAAATAAGAAATATATAACAACATTATATATATGTAATCCACTTATCGATATTAGTCCCTATAAGGTGACATATAACGATCTTTGGATTTGGAGCTATCTCTATTAATCTCATTAAAAGCTCCCACTATGATGATTATGGACTTTAAGAGGATTCAATCCAAGCCAATGAATTGAATCCTAGGTCTAAGGTGGGTGTAGGTGATCGTAAAACATTCATTTGAAACATAGCATGCACTCTTGAAAATCTTCTCCAAGCTTTCAAGTCCTTCAATCTCCTCCATTGGCTTCATGGTCTCCACCATAGGCTTGTTGGGCTCCACCATGTTCCTTTAGGTCCCCCATGCTCCTTAGTGCGCTCTCGATTACATAACATTTACATAATTTTAAAGAAAGGGATACATAAGGGGAATGTGGGGTACATAAGAGAATGATAGAGAGAGAGAAGAAGGTGGCATGCAAGCCCCAAATAAATAATACATCACCAAAAATTAACAACTCTTGAAAAATTAATACAACCCATTCATAAGACGGCCAATCACAATTGGTTTAAGGGGCATAGTCCATAATCATCATTCATCCATAACCATACAATCATATTGCATAATAAAGGAAATAACTGTAAGCAATAAACATAGGGGCATTCATGGTAACTCTATTGATTGGTTTTCATTAATCTCATTAATGTGTCCTAATCTCATTAGGAAATGCATAATCTCCAAAATTAATTAAGTCTTAACAATTAAGACATTTAGTTTCAATTAATCAAATCAATTGAAACATTTAAAGTCCCCTAATTAAACTCTAATATCAAATATTAGAATCTTTTGATTAAACAAAACAATTTTATTTAATTAAAATTTCCAGATTTTTATTTAATCCTAAATTGTGTTTTAAACCATTTAAAACAATATAAAATTAATCACTATTAATTAAATAATCAATTTCGGAATTAAATAAAATCATTTTATTAATTAATTAGTGCATTAGGGTTTCCTAAAACCCTAAACCCTAAATGCATTAACTCTAAACCCTAAGTGTAACCCTATTGCATTAAATGCCTTATGATTGGTCAATTAATGACCAATCATTTAAACCCTAGGTTTATACGGTATTAATGATTAGGATTAGGGTTTAATTAATGCCACCTAGGATATTAATTACACCTAATTAATATGCACTAATTAGGGTTTCTAAAACCCTAAACCTTAAACCTATTAAATGCCAATGATTAATTACTAAACCATTAATGATCATGATTGGTCATTAATGACCAATCATTTAACCCTAGGTTAGACACATTAATTACTAGGTTTAGTTATTAATTAATGCATTAATAGAATTAGGGTTTAATTAATATGAATTAGGGTTTCCTAAACCCTAAACCCTAGACATCATAAATGCACTTAATTATACCCTAATGATTAACAACCATGATTGGTCAATTAATGACCAATCATTAAACATTTTAATTAAGGTAATTAATAGTCAATTAGGGTTTTAATTAATGCAATTAATGAATTAGGGTTTCATCATTAATGGGAATTAGGGTTTCCTAAGAAACCCTAAGGCTGCCGCCACCTACAGTGGGCTGCCATGGCTAGCCAAGGCTGCCATGGCTTGGCCAGGCCATGGGAGGCCATGGCCAGCAAAGGGGAATTCAAGCTAGGGTTTGGGCCAAGCCCATGGACACGTGTGGAGTGGCCAAGAGGGCTGTCTTCTTCAAAGAACATTAGGGTTTCAAGAACCCTTGCTGGCACCACCATGGGAGGACCTCCAAGGTCACAAACGTTTCTAAAACTTAATCAATTCGACTCCACCAACAAAACCAGCTTTTGTATCATGTCCCTACATGAATTACTAAGCTAATTGAAGTGGTTTGGATGATCAAATCATCCCCAATTGTTCTAAACAATTCAAGAACAGTAGGCTGTCCAGAATTTGACAGCATACTGTCCCTGATCACAAATTGATTCAAAACCCAGCAAGATGATTAATTCAGGTTACCAAATTATTTTTCCTAGCATCCTACATGTCTTAGGAAACTAATCAAATTGGTTTCATGCAATTTGGAGTTCCCTAGCTCAAGATATGAACAAAACTCCATTGATGACTTTCTGCAGAAAAACAGCCTGCTGTGTTTTTCAAGAAATCAAACTTTTTGATTCTTATATGCATCAAGACTCTTATAAAACTTAAAGAAAATCATACATACAATATGTATAATTATCCTATAAAGGATTTACATCAATTTTACAGAGATATCATATCAGAACAGTAGCAAGAACCATAGGGTTCTAAAACCCAGATTCGAACTCCATGGTGTTCTTCCCAAACTTTTTGATTTGTTTTGATTTCTATGCATCACTATACTTGAGAAATCACCATAACAACTTTATGTGGATTAATTACAGGCATCTCATGTCTTAATTAAACCAAAACAAAAACAAAACACAAAAGAGAACAACCTAGGGTTCCAAACCCCAGGTTCGGCCTCCATAGAAGAAACACTGGTTTCTTCTTCTTCTGTATACATCACATGCTTCTCAAAAATTCCAGAATTAATGTTAGAAGAATATTAGAAGAGGAGAAGAGGGAAAAACAGCCTAGGGTTCAAAACCCCAGGTTCGGCCATGAAGAGGAAACCCTAGTTTCCTCCTTCTTCTTCTCCAAAACTGAAACCTATTCAACTCTTTGAATTTCCAGCAGCCCTAAAACACCTTTTAGAAGAGAAATAGAAGAGAAATAACCTAGGGTTCATAAACCCCAGGTTCGGCCATGAGAGGGAACCAAGCTTTATGCATGAACAGAATTTTAATTCATTAAACCAATCAATTTACCATGAATTACAGCCCACATGCAGTTTGTATTAGGCATAATCATGGCTCTGATACCACTGTTGGGAATCAAACTAGAGAGGAAAAATACAAAGGCGGAATTTAAAATTTTTCCTACGATTCCCAAACCCATGAATCTTAATTATGCTTAATACAAAACAAACCATAAACCCTAACTAGAAGAGGGTAGAATTACTTACAGTTGATTCAAGTCTTCTCCTTTATGCTCCAAGCTTTGTCTTCTGATTGAGCAGTCCAAGTGCACTGCTTCCAACAGTATCCACACCTAGCTTGAGCAAGTTGTCCCTTCCTTCTTCTTCCTTAGGGTTGCTAGAGGTGGAGAAGAGGGAGAGAGAGAGAGGGAGGGCTGTGAAATTTCGGCCAGCACTAGGGAGCCTCCAAGAGTGCATTAAGTGATGATGTCATCACATCATAAGAGGCTTTAAATAGCCTCCAACTAGGGCCGGCCAAGGGGGGGATTCCAAACCCTAATCTAATTTGTGTAATTACTCTTAATTACACAATTAGCCCACTAGTTTGCATCAAATACAAATTAGCCCCTTAAAGAACTTTTCTTTAATCACTTATACCCTTTCTCTCATAGACAATCAAGCTCTCTTAGCATGATCAGTGTGTGACCCATTGGGTTCACATCATCAAGTAGTAGGAACAGCACAAGTTGTGCACAATGGAACACTTTCCATTAAGGGTCTAATTGAAACTCCTTTCAATTCCCTAATTGATTATAACTCATTTATATCAATTAGGGCTTCTACTAACCATGAGTAACACCTAGCATATGGCTCATGGTGTGGTCCTTAATGAGGTGAATAGTCATTTACAAAGAACCCTTCTGTTATAGTTTACAGGTTACAATTCCATCCTTCCATCAACACAATGTCTCCAATTGAACTAATAGGACATGGAAGTCTGTCAAGTCCCTAGTTCAATTACTTTATACTCATTCATTAATATCAACTCAATGATGAACTTATGGAAACTCCTTTCCATATTCATTCTACCATGGGCCCATGGATTTAATGAGTTATATTCAATGAATGCTGTATGAGACATTCACTCTCTTTTTCCTGAGAGTGATGGATTCCTTGTTGATCACTCACATGCCTTCACACACATAGCAGTAGGGCCAATGAACACCCTTACAGACCCCTGAATAGGATCTGCACTTAGTGTTATCAAACTTCTAAAGCTACATGTATAAGACAACCATGGTGTCTCAGGTCTAAGGATTACTTGTACCACTATAACAATGAGAAACTGATTGACAGGCAGGTTAAAACTCCATTCAGTTTATCTCATATCTTTGGTCACATTCAGTGTACCTATTCTTATAATAGGCACCCACTTGTTGGTTGTAGTGTCTCCACACAAATAGCTTGAGACTAGCTATCCTCCTATAGAGTCAACCTAACAAGTGCTAGTCCTATGGTTCATTACTGTCCATCATAGTGAACCTTCAACTAGGAATGATTTAGGAGTTTAGTACAGAGATATATTTACAGTCTCAAAATTACAACCCTTTGTAATTTCATATTCTCAACTCTAACTCCATGGACATATTATGTAAATATAAATGATGCATATAAACATAACAGAATAAGCCCTTTTATTAAATCAATAATAAATGTGACATATATAAATGAAATCAATTGATTATTCCTAATCCCTAAACAATCATCTCTATGATTGGCTCTAGGGCATAATCCTAACAGTTACAACCAAATAAAGATGGCGCCTCGAGACATGGAAAAGACGGCTTTTATCACGCAGTGGGGCACGTATTGCTACAAGGTAATGCCTTTTGGCTTGAGAAATGCTAGGGCTACTTACCAAAGAGCTGCTACAACCCTATTGCATGATATGATCCATAAAGAAGTAGAGGTGTATGTGGACGACATGATAGTCAAATCTGTAGACCGGGAAGGACATTTCGCGGCATTGGAGAAGTTCCTAGAACGGGCAAAGAAGTACAACCTCCGACTGAATCATCAGAAGTGTGCCTTCAGAGTCACCGCAGGGAAGCTGTTGGGTTTCATGATCACTCAGAGGGGAATTAAAGTTGATCCAGGGAAGATAAAAGCTATCACGGAGATGGAGCCACCAAGAACGAAAAAGTAGATCCGGGGTTTTCTGGGGAGAGTTCAATACATAAGTCGTTTTATCACCAATCTGACCATGGTATGCGAGCCAATTTTCAAGCTACTTAAGAAGGGCGTTTCCAAGGAATGGAATAAGGATTGTCAAGAAGCCTTTGAGACCATTAAAAGGTATCTGAGTAACCCCCCAATCTTGGTTCCCCCGCGGCAAGGTGAACCATTACTGTTATATTTAACGGTTACTGAAACCGCGATGGGAGCTATGTTAGCTCAATACCTTGAAGGGTCGAAAAAGGAAAACGCCATCTACTACTTGAGCAAGAAAATGACAGATTACGAAGTGAAGTACAATGCGCTAGAAAAGGCTTGCGTAGCATTGGTATGGGCTACCCAAAAACTCCGTCATTACATGATGTCTTTCGAAGTCCTGTTGATAAGTCGATTGGATACCTTGAAGTATTTGCTAGAAAAACCAGTCCTATCGTACAGGACCGCTCGTTGGTCGCTTCTCCTTAATGAGTTCGACATAAAGTACCTGGCGCAGAAGTCCGTTAAAGGAAGTGTCATTGCAGACCATTTGGCAAGCTGCCCTGTGTCATCATCAACCCAATTCAATGATGAGTTCCCCGACGAAGATATCCTGGAAATCAAGAAGAAGGTTTGGAAAGTCTACTTCGACGGAGCTGTAAACAGAAGAGGTTATGGCATAGGAGTACTACTAGTCTCGCCCGAGGAAGCTTTCACGCCTTTAGCAGTCAAATTGGGGTTCGAAGCCACCAACAACATAGTGGAGTATGAGGCCTGCATCCTAGCATTGGAAGCTGCGTTAGAGTTGGGAATAAAAGAACTTGAGGTGTTCGGAGATTCGGCATTGATCATCTGTCAGATAAAAGGGAGTGGAAGACTCGCGATGAGAAGCTGTTACCCTATCATGCCTATTTGGAAGCACTGACTAAAGAGTTCGCGGAGATCGAGTTCAATTACCTGTCAAGAAACAAGAATCAGTTGCTGATGCCTTAGCGACTCTAGCTTCAATGGTGGAGATACCAGAAGGAGGAAGCGTGAAACCGCTCGTGATCGAATGCAGAGAGAAACCTGTTTATTGCTGTTCCATTCGAGAAAGAGAGGTAACAGATAACCATCCTTGGTTTTATGACATAAGAAGGCTTATCGAGGAAAGAGAATATCCGGAAGAAGCATCTCGCGTGGATAGGCGAATATTGAGAAGATTGGCAAGCCATTATGTGGTATGTGGAGGAAAACTGTATCGGAGATCTTACGACGGAATCCACTTGCTGTGTGTCACGGAGGAAGAAGCCAGGAAACTCATCGAAGAAATCCATGAAGGAGTGGGGGCTCCGCATATGAATGGATACATGTTGGCTAAGAAGATCATGAGACTAGGGTATTACTGGTCTACAATGGAAAGGGATTGCTATGCCCACGTCAAGAAGTGCCATAAGTGTCAACTCTTCGCCAACGGACAACACTTGCCTTCCATGCCCTTAACAAGCATGTCAACTCTGTGGCCGTTTGTAGTATGGGGAATAGATATCATCGGACAGATTAAGCCGAAGGCATCCAATGGTCATGAATACATTTTGGTAGCCATCGATTACTTTACCAAGTGGGTGGAAGCAGCTTCCTTCAAAGTTTTGAATGCTAAAAAGGTGGCGCAGTTCATACAGCTCAACATTATCTACCGATATGGGGTACCGCATGAGGTCATTTCAGATAACGGTCAGCATTTCCAGAAGGAGACCAAAGAACTTTTGCAGAAGTACAAGATCGTTCACCACTTGTCGTCCCCGTATCGCCCGCAGACAAACGGCGCAGTGGAAGCCGCCAACAAGAACATCAAGAAGATATTACAGAAAATGGTTGACACGTACACTGATTGGCATGAGAAACTACCATTGGCATTATGGGGGTACAGAACGTCAGTCAGATCGTCAACAGGGGCTACGCCATATGCTCTAGTGTATGGGATAGAGGCTGTTCTGCCAGTGGAATTGGAAGTTCCTTCGTTAAGGGTAGCTATGGAAAGTCAGCTGGCAGAGGTAGACTGGGTCAAAGGTCGTTATGATGAGTTGGCATTGCTAGATGAAAGGCGATTGAGGGCTCTCTACCATGTGCAAGGGTACCAGAGAAGAGTCGCAAGGGCGTTCAACAAATATGTCAAAGACAGAGGCTTGAAGAAAGGGGATTTAGTATTGAAAGAGATCCGAGCTCCAATTTTCGATCCACGAGGAAAGTTCAAACCAAGTTGGGGAGGACCGTACGTCATCAAGGAGATATTGCCAGCAGGGGCTGTTCGACTTATGGATTTGGATGGGATCGAGTTCGCTCGTCCTACCAATTTGGATCAATTAAAGAAGTATTATGTATAAGGCCTACTAGGTTGAAAACCTGTAAAGGCGGCCTAGGCAAAAGTTAAGGCATTTGAACTACGAGGACCTGATTCCCCAAAAGAAAGAAAAAAAAGAGAAAAAGAAAAAAAGAAAAAAAAGAAAAAAAAAAGAAAAAAAAAGAAAAAGAAAACGGGGATACGTAGGCAGCCCATAAAGTTACATTGGGTGTGGTCCAAACAACACAATCACAGCAAAATCTCGAAAGTAGATTATTATTGGCAATTCATTTGAAACTAATTGTTTGACACAACAATTTATTGGTGTTAAGTAAAAGAACTATCGACATGCCATAGATATTCCATTCCTTGAGTCTTTAAGTCCTTTTGAGTTTCTTCAGAGTCATTTTGTTTGTCTTCTGTCTTTCTCTATCAAGTCTTCTTTTCTTTCGCAAGTCATGGTCGTGGGATGCCTCCATTGCTTCAAGAATGTCTTCTCTGCAAAGTCCAAGTCTTGTGTCCTTGATAAGGTCATAAATTCTTTCTCGGCGAGAAGTTTCCCTTTCGCCCAAATCATCCTTCAACCATTGCTTATATTCTCTACTCATCTCGAAAGGTCCTTCAGTGTTGGCAATCCGAGTCAATTTCAGGTCTGTAGGCCAGCGAGTCCTCGCCCACTTGATTATGGTAGGACCGATAGGTTCCACAGAGCAACAAGGTCCTGTTAAGGACGGTATGGTTTGCATGGCGCCCATCTGGCGAAGAATTCTCGAAGTCCAATAGAAGGAAGTCGATCTCAGCCCTATGAGTTTGACAAAAGCACACCCCAGGGTTCGAAAAAGTACCTGCTCTTTACACCCCCATGTGAAGACGTACCATTTGATGTTCCGCTATGACAGCGTTTGGAAATAACCCAACCAATCTCTTAAAGAGAATGGCCCAGGGAGCTCAACTCGGCGCTGACAGAAGTGCTGAGGCTTGTATGGAGTGATAGTGGTGGGAGATAGAAAGTTCAAGCGCTCGAGCAGCCACATTTGCAATAAAAATGGGCTACCTTCTAAAGGTGCTTCGGGGTTGCCATGAACTTTGTCTAAACTATTTAAGGTTTCAGCTAGTACCAGAGGAACGATGTTATGTCGCTTGAGAAGAGGGGCAACCAACTCACATATTTGAACAGGGGCTTGAAGAGTGCCGGTGGAGATGAGAAAGCGACCAATTAAACAGAAAGCGAGTGCACGCTGAATTTGAGGGGTAAAAGTCAGAGTACCTTCGCTATCATGAGCCAAGAATGAGGTTGCTAACTTCATTAAGTCCACCATATGGTCCTTGACGAAGATCGTTGCGTCCCTTTGAGGAATGCCAAGAAAATCCGAGAAGGAACCAAGGTAATCAGAACGAGGTGTAGGAAGAGTGAATGGCCCTACAGGCGAAACTCCAAATAAAGCACAGAATTCCTCCATGGTTGGGCATAATTCTTCATAATTGAATCAAAAGACATGGAGTTGAGGATCCCAGAAGTATGTAGCCGCGGTGAGAAGAGCCGTCTCGAGCTTCATGTGCCTTATGGAGAGCAATGGTTCCAAACCGAAGTGCCTAAACTCAGTTTTGTCTTTGGCAGCCATGACTGCCAAAAACTCTTTTAAGAACCCATCCAAGGCTTCCATAATTATTTTCAATGAAAATAGGTGAGTTAGAAGGCTCCCCTCATGTGTTTTTATAGGGAAAGGGTCACAAATTCGAGTCCTAAAGGGAGTAGAACCGTCAAAATAGCAAAATTTCTGAAAAATCGCGAAAAAGCGCGTCGACCTCGAGTAACCATCCAGGGCTGGACGGTCAGCCGTCTAGGCCCAGACGGCTAACCGTCCGGGGCCAGATGGTCACCCGAGGCCCCCGCCTTGTTTTGCCTTGTTTCGCCCGGTTTTGCCTATTTTCGCATTCGGATGGCCTTTTTAGGCCATTTTCACTCCTATGAACTCACATTGACTCAAATTTTCATGAGAAAGGCACCATAACATCATCATGATAGATTCAAACAAGCATAACAAGTATCCATAGCAAGGGATAAGAAAGTTGGTTTTAGGTGGCAATTACAAAACACAAGCATGAAATGCAAAAAGATGGCCATTGTCTCATTGTTTCTACAAGCCCAACAAGAAAGTAAATGAACTCAGCGGTTCCCAGAGCTTCTTTTGCGGCTCGGCCCAGCTCCATCATGACCCCCACGAGGTGCTCTAGGAGGGCGCATTGCTGGTGGTGGCTGCATATACAAAATCCATTGCAAAGAAGTCAAGTATGAGAATAGGGTTGGTTGAAAACCACAAATAGGAACTTTAAAATGGGTTGAACACTTACCATGACATCCAAACGAGCTTCCACCATAGATTTGGCTAGGCTCATCCTCACAAGGTCACGCCTCAAGCCCTCACTAAGGTCGATGAACTCTTGGGCATATGCCGCAGGCACCTAGGATAATCAATAAAGATAAAATTGAAGGTAATGTTCAAAGAAAGAAAAGAAATACCCATAAAGAGAACTCACCTGTTCTCGATTTGGGTCGATCCTGGGAGATTCATCGAATGCAGGATGAGTAATAGCGGTCTTGACAAAGTCTGACCCACAGCACAAATCAATGAACCAATTAGGCTGAGGCAAGAGTAGTGACCTATCCCCCTCCATCTCATCATCCTCAGAGCCAGGAACCACTCCTGAGCCCACTGTTGAGCTATGCCCTCGTGCTCGTCGACCCTACAAGTGTTCACCTATTAAATAGAATCTCTATCAAAAGAAAAGGCTAGGAGAATGTTAAAGACTTACCCCCTGAGGAGGAAGGCCTGTCACCCTGGGCCTCATCAGATATTGGAGACAGAAAGTGTCATATGCAATGTCAGGAGAAGTGAACTCCTCCGCATCCCAGCCTCTCAAGGCATCCCACAACTCCTCCCCCTCCATCAAGTTAGCATGCCTCATGTTAAGTGGTGGAGGCATCGGAGCCATGGCGGCATTCACATCACCCATGACTTGTCGTAAGACACGCTCCCCTAGGTACCAGTACCTACCCACGGGGCCTTCCAAGAGTACCCTCTTACCCGTCAGCATCAGGCTAGGAATGTTAGGATTATGCCCTAGAGCCAATCATAGAGATGATTGTTTAGGGATTAGGAACAATCAATTGATTTCATTTATATATGTCACATTTATTATTGATTTAATAAAAAGGCTTATTCTATTATGTTTATATGCATCATTTATATTTACATAATATGTCCATGGAGTTAGAGTTGAGAATATGAAATTACAAAGGGTTGTAATTTTGAGACTGTAAATATATCTCTGTACTAAACTCCTAAATCATTCCTAGTTGAAGGTTCACTATGATGGACAGTAATGAACCATAGGACTAGCACTTGTTAGGTTGACTCTATAGGAGGATAGCTAGTCTCAAGCTATTTGTGTGGAGACACTACAACCAACAAGTGGGTGCCTATTATCAGAATAGGTACACTGAATGTGACCAAAGATATGAGATAAACTGAATGGAGTTTTAACCTGCCTGTCAATCAGTTTCTCATTGTTATAGTGGTACAAGTAATCCTTAGACCTGAGACACCATGGTTGTCTTATGCATGTAGCTTTAGAAGTTTGATAACACTAAGTGCAGATCCTATTCAGGGGTCTGTAAGGGTGTTCATTGGCCCTTCTGCTATATGTGTGAAGGCATGTGAGTGATCAACAAGGAATCCATCACTCTCAGGAGAAAGGGAGTGAATGTCTCATACAGCATTCATTGAATATAACTCATTAAATCCATGGGCCCATGGTAGAATGAATATGGAAAGGAGTTTCCATAAGTTCATCATTGAGTTGATATTAATGAATGAGTATAAAGTAATTGAACTAGGGACTTGACAAACTTCCATGTCCTATTAGTTCAATTTGAGACATTGTGTTGATGGAAGGATGGAATTGTAACCTTTAAACTATAACAGAAGGGTTCTTTGTAAATGACTATTCACCTCATTAAGGACCACACCATGAGCCATATGCTAGGTGTTACTCATGGTTAGTAGAAGCCCTAATTGATATAAATGAGTTATAATCAATTAGGGAATTGAAAGGAGTTTCGATTAGACCCTTAATGGAAAGTGTTCCATTGTGCACAACTTGTGCTGTTCCTACTACTTGATGATGTGAACCCAATGGGTCACACACTGATCATGCTAAGAGAGCTTGATTGTCTATGAGAGAAAGGGTATAAGTGATTAAAGAAAAGTTCTTTAAGGGGCTAATTTGTATTTGATGCAAACTAGTGGGCTAATTGTGTAATTAAGAGTAATTACACAAATTAGATTAGGGTTTGGAATCCCCCCTTGGCCGGCCCTAGTTGGAGGCTATTTAAAGCCTCTTATGATGTGATGACATCATCACTTAATGCACTCTTGGAGGCTCCCAAGTGCTGGCCGAAATTTTCACAGCCCTCCCTCTCTCTCTCTCCCTCTTCTCCACCTCTAGCAACCCTAAGGAAGAAGAAGGAAAGGACAACTTGCTCAAGCTAGGTGTGGATACTGTTGGAGGCAGTGCACTTGGACTGCTCAATCAGAAGACAAAGCTTGGAGCATAAAGGAGAAGACTTGAATCAACTGTAAGTTATTCTACCCTATTCTAGTTAGGGTTTTTGTTTTGTATTAAGCATAATTAAGATTCATGGGTTTGGGAATCGTAGGAAAAATTTTAAATTCCGCCTTTGTATTTTTCCTCTCTAGTTTGATTCCCAACAGTGGTATCAGAGCCATGATTATGCCTAATACAAACTGCATGTGGGCTGTAATTCATGGTAAATTGATTGGTTTAATGAATTAAAATTCTGTTCATGCATAAAGCTTGGTTCCCTCTCATGGCCGAACCTAGGGTTTATGAACCCTAGGTTATTTCTCTTCTATTTCTCTTCTAAAAGGTGTTTTAGGGCTGCTGGAAATTCAAAGAGTTGAATAGGTTTCAGTTTTGGAGAAGAAAAAGGAGGAAACTAGGGTTTCCTCTTCATGGCCGAACCTGGGGTTTTGAACCCTAGGCTGTTTTTCCCTCTTCTCCTCTTCTAATATTCTTCTAACATTAATTCTGGAATTTTTGAGAAGCATGTGATGTATACAGAAGAAGAAGAAACCAGTGTTTCTTCTATGGAGGCCGAACCTAGGGTTTGGAACCCTAGGTTGTTCTCTTTTGTGTTTTGTTTTTGTTTTGGTTTAATTAAGACATGAGATGCCTGTAATTAATCCACATAAAGTTGTTATGGTGATTTCTCAAGTATAGGGATGCATAGAAATCAAAACAAATCAAAAAGTTTGGGAAGAACACCATGGAGTTCGAATCTGGGTTTTAGAACCCTATGGTTCTTGCTACTGTTCTGATATGATATCTCTGTAAAATTGATGTAAATCCTTTATAGGATAATTATACATATTGTATGTATGATTTTCTTTAAGTTTTATAAGAGTCTTGATGCATATAAGAATCAAAAAGTTTGATTTCTTGAAAAACACAGCAGGCTGTTTTTCTGCAGAAAGTCATCAATGGAGTTTTGTTCATATCTTGAGCTAGGGAACTCCAAATTGCATGAAACCAATTTTATTAGTTTCCTAAGACATGTAGGATGCTAGGAAAAATAATTTGGTAACCTGAATTAATCATCTTGCTGGGTTTTGAATCAATTGGTGATCAGGGACAGTATGCTGTCAAATTCTGGACAGCCTACTGTTCTTGAATTGTTTAGAACAATTGGGGATGATTTGATCATCCAAACCACTTCAATTAGCTTAGTAATTCATGTAGGGACATGATACAAAAGCTGGTTTTGTTGGTGGAGTCGAATTGATTAAGTTTTAGAAACGTTTGTGACCTTGGAGGTCCTCCCATGGTGGTGCCAGCAAGGGTTCTTGAAACCCTAATGTTCTTTGAAGAAGACTGCCCTCTTGGCCACTCCACACGTGTCCATGGGCTTGGTCCAAACCCTAGCTTGAATTCCCCTTTGCTGGCCATGGCCTCCCATGGCCTGGCCAAGCCATGGCAGCCTTGGCTAGCCATGGCAGCCCACTGTAGGTGGCGGCAGCCTTAGGGTTTCTTAGGAAACCCTAATTCCCATTAATGATGAAACCCTAATTCATTAATTGCATTAATTAAAACCTAATTGACTATTAATTACCTTAATTAAAATGTTTAATGATTGGTCATTAATTGACCAATCATGGTTATTAATCATTAGGGTATAATTAAGTGCATTTATGATGTCTAGGGTTTAGGGTTTAGGAAACCCTAATTCATATTAATTAAACCCTAATTCTATTAATGCATTAATTAATAACTAAACCTAGTAATTAATGTGTCTAACCTAGGGTTAAATGATTGGTCATTAATGACCAATCATGATCATTAATGGTTTAGTAATTAATCATTGGCATTTAATAGGTTTAAGGTTTAGGGTTTTAGAAACCCTAATTAGTGCATATTAATTAGGAGTAATTAATATCCTAGGTGGCATTAATTAAACCCTAATCCTAATCATTAATACCGTATAAACCTAGGGTTTAAATGATTGGTCATTAATTGACCAATCATAAGGCATTTAATGCATTAGGGTTACACTTAGGGTTTAGAGTTAATGCATTTAGGGTTTAGGGTTTTAGGAAACCCTAATGCACTAATTAATTAATAAAATGATTTTATTTAATTCCGAAATTGATTATTTAATTAATGGTGATTAATTTTATATTGTTTTAAATGGTTTAAAACACAATTTAGGATTAAATAAAAATCTGGAAATTTTAATTAAATAAAATTGTTTTGTTTAAATTAAAAAGATTCTAATATTTGATATTAGAGTTTAATTAGGGGACTTTATATGTTTCAATTGATTTGATTAATTGAAATTAAATGTCTTAAATGTTAAGACTTAATTAATTCAAGAATTTATGCATATCCTAATAAGATTAGGACACATTAATAAGATTAATGAAAACCAATCAATAGAGTTACCATGAATGCCCATATGTTTATTGCTTACAGTTATTTCCTTTATTATGCAATATGATTGTATGGTTATGGATGGATGATGATTATGGACTATACCCTTAAACCAATTGTGATTGGCCGTCTTATGAATGGGTTGTATTAATTTTTCAAGAGTTGTTAATTTTTGGTGATGAATTATTTATTTGGGGCTTGCATGCCACCTTCTTCTCTCTCTCTATCATTCTCTTCTGTACCCCACATTCCCCTTATGTATCCCTTTCTTTAAAATTATGTAAATGTTATGTAATCGAGAGCGCACTAAGGAGCATGGTGGAGCCTAACAAGCCTATGGTGGAGACCATGAAGCCAATGGAGGAGATTGAAGGACTTGAAAGCTTGGAGAAGATTTTCAAGAGTGCATGCTATGTTTCAAATGAATGTTTTACGATTACCTACACCCACCTTAGACCAAGGATTCAATTCATTGGCTTGGATTGAATCCTCTTAAAGTCCATAATCATCATAGTGGGAGCTTTTAATGAGATTAATAGAGATAGCTCCAAATCCAAAGATCGTTATATGTCACCTTATAGGGACTAATATCGATAAGTGGATTACATATATATAATGTTGTTATATATTTCTTATTTAAATGCATGAGATGTATGTTAGATTAGTTATTTTGATGAGACCCTTAAAACCCCTCTATTTTAATATTAAGTTGGAAATGGAGAATACATTAGGGAATGGATTCTTCATTGCCTTCTATCATTATAGGATCATCTAACGTCCCTTAATGTGGGTACCTGGCTGCAGACATGTAGGAGCTACCCATATTAAAGACATTACTTGAAACTATCACATATATAGATATCATGGGGTGCCTAAGCTGGTATATACCAAGAAACTAACATGTGAGGTATATATTTGGTGAAACATACCTGTGTGAATGATGGGCTTAACTTAACTAGGGAAGTATTCCAAGAAACTAACATGTGAGGAGTATGTACCCTAGAGGCAAAATGATTGGAACTTGCTTATGAAGCAATAGACAAAGAGTTGTCTTCTTACTGTGGGTTAGAAGTCAAGAAACTAACATGTGAGGCTTCTAGGTCATAGTGGGACCCCAATCCCCATTAGGAATAAGATTCCCGAATTCCATTAGAGGGTGTATGGAGTTTGATAAAATAGTGGGAGGTACCATATGATTAAAGACCCGATCATTATGGATTAAAAATGAAATCTAATTCTCTAATTTTATATGTAGTTCATAGAAATGGCTCATCTCAACCCGCTATCCAAAATATTGGACATCAACCGTTTGACTGGACCAAACTATCTTGATTGGCTGAGGAACTTAAAAATAGTTTTAACTTCTGAAAAGATTACCTACACACTTGATGGCACACTTCCTGAGGCACTGGCTGAGACTGCAACTCAGCAAGAGAGAGATGCTTTTCAGAAGCGCATGGACGACGATTTGAAGGCAAGATGCTATATGATGGCATCCATGAGCCCTGAGCTTCAGAAGCAACATGAGTCCATGAAGAGTGCTCGCGACATCTTTCTCCACTTACAAGAGTTGTATGGGGAGCAAAGTAGGACCGCAAAGTACAATATTGTCAAGGATCTATTCAAGGCAAGGATGAATGAGGGTTCATCAGTGACTGATCACACCTTGAAAATGATCAACCATATCGAGCAGCTTGAAAAGCTTGATGTGATCATTGAAGCTGATATGTGTTCAGACATTATATTGCAATCCCTTCCTGATTCATTTGGGCCGTTCATAATGAATTTTCATATGAACAAGCTTGAGCCCACTCTCCCCGAGCTGCACAATTTGCTCAAGATGACTGAGGAGACAATGAAGAAGGGAAAAGGTTCTTTGCTCGCATTTGATGGAGCTTCTACTTCCAAGGCCAAGCCCAAGCCTAAGGGCAAGGGCAAAGGAAAGGGTAAGAGTACCCAAGGGAAGAAGAAGAAGAACTTGAAGCCAAAGGGAGGTGTCAAGAAAGGTAATACCGACAAGGCAAAAGGAACCTGTTTTCACTGCGGCAAGGATGGGCACTGGAAACGTAACTGCCGGGAGTATCTGGATACTCTAAAGGGCCGACCTTCGGAAGGTATGGATCATGCTCTAAACTAAATGTTAGTTTTGCTTCCACTTGGGTACTTAATTCTGATGTGAATTTTGAATTCCATGCAGGATCTAGTGGGAAGCAGAAGGCTGAGTAGAAGCGGAATATCCCTACGAGTGGAGAATGGAGCAAAGTGTTGCTGTATTAGCTATGGGATTTGCTGCTTGACTCTACCTGAAGGAGTAGTTTAGAATTAATAAGCTATCTTGACATTCCAGAAGTTTTTTAGAAACATTATGTTTATTTCAGTTTTGCCTAAACAGTGTTTTAGTTTGATTTAATAAATGTTTTTATGAAGAGTTCATTACTTCTGGAATTTATAGCATTTATCTTCAAAACTACCTTGCAAATATGAATTGCATGAAACATGATAGCTCTAAAATTGAATGCTAATAAACCCAAGAGAACAAGAGAAATAGTTTCTCATACTTTATGAACCTTTACTTAAAAATGTTAAGGTATAGGTGCGTATACTTAAAGAAGTACAAATCTGAAACATTTGAAAAGGTTCAAAGAATTCAGATATGAAGTAAAGAAAACAAACCAGTAAAAGTATTAAGCTCTTCGATTGGATCGAGGAGGCGAATATTTAACTGGTGATCTTTCAGATCAACTTGTTCAAATAGGCATTCTATTCTAATGGACACCTCTTAGAACATCATAACTAAATGGTGTGTCAAAAGGAGGAAGAGGACCTTATTTGATATGGTCCGGTCCATGATAAGTTACAACGACCTAATATTATCCTTGTTAGGATATGCCCTAGAATTTGCCATGTACCTGTGAAACAGAGTTCAAACCAAGACTGTCCCTTAGGACCTATATGAGATATGGAAAGGGAAGCACCAAACCTTAAGCATGTTAAGGTATGGGGATGCACTACATATGTAGTAGAGACATATAATGCAACCAAATTGGAAATCAAGATAACTTAAATGTAGGTTTGTGGATTACCCTAAAGAAAGTTTAGGATATCATATCTATTATCCTGATGAACAAAAGGTGTTTTGTTTGTAAGTTTGCAATCTTTCTTGAAAAAGAGTTTATTCAAGAAGGAGATAACAACAGGAAAATAGAACTCAAAGAGTTGTCTAATGAGACACAAACCAACATTGATGCAACCCCTATCCCTGTTGAGATAGAACCCGTGATTGTACAAAGGGTTAGTGGGAGTGCGATCACATTTATGGTCCTATAAGTGAATGACGTTCTACTTATTAGGGAATAGTGTAGAGACGTTGTCAAAAGTGAAAGATTGGTTTTTCACAAAGTTTCTTCATAAAAGATTTGGAAGAAGCATCCTATATTCTAGGAATAGAGGTCTATAGAGATAGATCTAAAGGATGCTAAGTCTCTCCCAATCAAAGTACATAGACAAGATTTTGAAAGAGTTCAAAATGCATGATTCCAAAAGGAGGTCTAATTCCTGTCAGACATGGAATCAAGTTGTCTATAACTAAAAGACCAGATATCAGTTTTGCTGTAAATGTTACGAGCAGATATCAGGCAGACCCAGATGAGGAACACTGGGAAGCAGTCAAGGCTATCCTTAAGTTCTTGAGAAGAACTAAAGGACCTATCCCTTGCCTATGGAGAAAGAAACTTGAAATGGTTGGTAGAACGGATTCAGATTTTCAATCTGACGATGATGATAGGAGATCAACATCGAGGTATGTTCTCACCTTAAATGGTGGAGCTGTAAATTTGAGTGCATTGCTGCATGTTTGGATGAGTAAGTTCATTGCAGAACTAGGAGTGGTTCCTAACATTGAGAAGCCTTTACTATTGTTTTTGTGACAACAATAAGGCTAGTGCTCAAGACAAGGATCCACGGTCTCATCAAAAGTCCAAACTTTAAGCGGCGATTCCAAGTGATTAGAGAGATCATTGGAAGAGATGACATATACATATAGAAGTTTAATACAACAGAGAATAAAGAAGACCCCTTCACTAAAGCTATGACCCAAGTGTGTTGGATCACCACCCACAGGATATGAGTATGAGATACATGGTGGATTGGCTATAGTGCAAGTGGGAGATTGTTAGGATTATGCCCTAGAGCCAATCATAGAGATGATTGTTTAGGGATTAGGAACAATCAATTGATTTCATTTATATATGTCACATTTATTATTGATTTAATAAAAAGGCTTATTCTATTATGTTTATATGCATCATTTATATTTACATAATATGTCCATAGAGTTAGAGTTGAGAATATGAAATTACAAAGGGTTGTAATTTTGAGACTGTAAATATATCTCTGTACTAAACTCCTAAATCATTCCTAGTTGAAGGTTCACTATGATGGACAGTAATGAACCATAGGACTAGCACTTGTTAGGTTGACTCTATAGGAGGATAGCTAGTCTCAAGCTATTTGTGTGGAGACACTACAACCAACAAGTGGGTGCCTATTATCAGAATAGGTACACTGAATGTGACCAAAGATATGAGATAAACTGAATGGAGTTTTAACCTGCCTGTCAATCAGTTTCTCATTGTTATAGTGGTACAAGTAATCCTTAGACCTGAGACACCATGGTTGTCTTATGCATGTAGCTTTAGAAGTTTGATAACACTAAGTGCAGATCCTATTCAGGGGTCTGTAAGGGTGTTCATTGGCCCTTCTGCTATATGTGTGAAGGCATGTGAATGATCAACAAGGAATCCATCACTCTCAGGAGAAAGGGAGTGAATGTCTCATACAGCATTCATTGAATATAACTCATTAAATCCATGGGCCCATGGTAGAATGAATATAGAAAGGAGTTTCCATAAGTTCATCATTGAGTTGATATTAATGAATGAGTATAAAGTAATTGAACTAGGGACTTGACAAACTTCCATGTCCTATTAGTTCAATTTGAGACATTGTGTTGATGGAAGGATGGAATTGTAACCTTTAAACTATAACAGAAGGGTTCTTTGTAAATGACTATTTACCTCATTAAGGACCACACCATGAGCCATATGCTAGGTGTTACTCATGGTTAGTAGAAGCCCTAATTGATATAAATGAGTTATAATCAATTAGGGAATTGAAAGGAGTTTCGATTAGACCCTTAATGGAAAGTGTTCCATTGTGCACAACTTGTGCTGTTCCTACTACTTGATGATGTGAACCCAATGGGTCACACACTGATCATGCTAAGAGAGCTTGATTGTCTATGAGAGAAAGGGTATAAGTGATTAAAGAAAAGTTCTTTAAGGGGCTAATTTGTATTTGATGCAAACTAGTGGGCTAATTGTGTAATTAAGAGTAATTACACAAATTAGATTAGGGTTTGGAATCCCCCCTTAGCCGGCCCTAGTTGGAGGCTATTTAAAGCCTCTTATGATGTGATGACATCATCACTTAATGCACTCTTGGAGGCTCCCAAGTGCTGGCCGAAATTTTCATAGCCCTCCCTCTCTCTCTCTCCCTCTTCTCCACCTCTAGCAACCCTAAGGAAGAAGAAGGAAAGGACAACTTGCTCAAGCTAGGTGTGGATACTGTTGGAGGCAGTGCACTTGGACTGCTCAATCAGAAGACAAAGCTTGGAGCATAAAGGAGAAGACTTGAATCAACTGTAAGTTATTCTACCCTCTTCTAGTTAGGGTTTTTGTTTTGTATTAAGCATAATTAAGATTCATGGGTTTGGGAATCGTAGGAAAAATTTTAAATTCCGCCTTTGTATTTTTCCTCTCTAGTTTGATTCCCAACAAGGAATGCATCGCTTGGGTAGCATTGGTACCCATATCTTCCATGGATTCCATTCAATCTATCCAAAAGTCCAAAATGAGAAATTGGGAGTAAAAGGAAAAGGAAAAGAATGGGGAAAGAATTTCACCATATCAGCAGTGAGGCTTGCTAGGTGAGCTCTAGCAAAGGCGTAATTATGACGATTCGCCGCCCGGATGGACACATAACTAGGAGAGTAATTCTTGAGGGTAGGCCATGCGATGGTTTCCTCAGCAAGGGATGGGCGACATAGGTTGAGGTACTCATAGCACCAAACCTGTCAAGAGTTGAGGAAAGAGTCAAAAAGAAAAGATAATATAAGACAAAAAAAGAAATGAAAAGGAAGTAGCATTACCTCCCAAACAAAGGGCATCCCACCGAAGTCCTTGGTCACACCACGTGACATGTCACACATTGTGCGATACATGGTGGCTAGAGCAGCCCCTCCCCAGTTGAATTTCCTAATCTTGTCAACATCCTCCATGCTTGCAAGAAGACCCAAAGGGGCTAAGTCGCCCGTGCCGGCAAAGAATGTGCATGAGATCATGTACAGAAGGAATGCCCTTGTAATACAATCAGGGCTTGCACCCTCGCTCTCCCTTTGTTTGGCAAACTTGTTGAAAAGCCAAGTGCGTCGCACTGCTTTCTTGATTACCTCAATTTCCATCCCAAGGTAAGCTAGGAGATAATCCTCATCTGTGTGAGCCTCTTCATAGAACTCCAAGCTTTTGCCCTTAATGCTTAAACCAGTGATCATGGTGAAGTCCTTGGGGGTTAGTGTCATCTCCCCGAAGCCAAAATGGAATGTATTGGTGGTGTCCTACCATAGCTCAGACAAGGCTAGCAAAGCTTGCCTATCACATTGGTCATTCCACAAAGAGTCTAGGAATGGACCAAAACCGGCCTTTTTGACATAGCCCTTGGTAATGGGTTGGAAGTTTTCCATGTTCCGCCACCATTCAATGAGTCCTTTAACAGAGGACCGAGTGCGCATGTCCTGAAAGTTGGGCTATAGCCATTGAAAATACCTTGAGAGTTAGTTGAAAGAACATGGAAATAATAAGCTTACACTAGCAATTGGTTTCAAATTGTTTCCTAAAAGGTGTCAAAAAGTTGTCTTTATTCATGAAATGAATTGCTAATGGATGTTTATGAGTTTACTTGTTCATGTGCCTTAATTTGGCAAGGATTGAACACTTTTTTATCACTTGGGCATTTTATCGAACACTTGGTGGGTGACACCTCCCAAGCCTTGAAACAAAAGAATTTTGTATGATCAATCCTTGCTAAATCATAGCATATTACTCATTTGAATGTTTACTTGTTGATATACATTGATTTGGTGAAGATTGAACATCTTTATTTCACTTGGGAATTTTATCGAACACTTGGCGGGTGCCATTGTTCAAGCTTTCAAATGAAAAGAATTTGTGTGTTCAATCCTTGCCAAATCAAGGGATATCACTCAACAACCCAGGGGTATTCAAAAGAAGTAGAAGGGAATGCAATTTCATCAAAAGAATCGAAAGATTCAAAAGAAAAGTGTTAAGTTGGGTAAACTTACTTCTTGTTGGGAATGGATGAATGAGAGATGCTTGTCGGGTTCAAGCAACACCCTATCTTGTGGAGCATCATAGAGTCGTGCCTTGTATGTGCTTTTGACCCCATAGAATGGATACTTGGTGCTTGAGTCCTTGCTTGATGACATTCTTGATGATGGAGTTGGGTTTGTGAAAAATGGGTTTGATTTGGTTTGATTTCACAAGATGATGTGAATTGGTTGTTTTGATTGCTAAATGGGCTTGATTTGTTGTTGTTTGATGTGCATTTGATGTTTGGATTGAATGTTTTTGAAATAGGAATGAGAGAATGAGAGTTGGAGAAGATAGGATGTGAGTTTAGAGAGAGAAACTCTCTAATTTTCGAGCTAAGAGAATGTGGGAATAAAGATGCAAGTGTTGGGTTTTTAAAAACCCATAATTTTTCATAATGGGCTCGAGTAACCGTCCCACCCTGGACGGTCAGCCGTCTTGCCCTGGACGGTTGACCATCTGAGGGCAGATGGTCGCCCTAGCCCGCTTTGCCCGTTTGCCCCGTCTCGCGCGCTTGCGACCTCTAAACTTCTCCAAATCGACTTCTTGTGCAATCCTTGAGTTATGGGATGAATATATCCCCCAAGTTTATCAAGTTTCAATGAAATTTTTGAATCTTGGGTGATTGTATTTGCTCGCATAATGAGGAATTGTAATAGCCATGATAAATGGCTTTCTCATGAAATGAGTTTGGTGTTGAATTGATTGATTTGCAAGTCTTGGAATTCAATTCTCTAGGAGATGATAGTGATATCCTACCATGTGATAAAGATAATTTCACATAAAATGACTTGCTAATCATGTGATAAAGATAACTTCACATGAAATGACGATTCATAAGCTATGCTAGTTACGAAGTAACTTGCTATCTTTGTGAAGAGGGCATGAAATGCACTTTGTTTTTCAATCAATTGACTTTCAAAATCAAAGTTGTATCATGTGATAAAGATAATTTCACATGAAATGACATGAAATAAGCTTGATTTCCAATCAATTAACTCTCAATTCAATGTCATTTCATGTGATAAAGATAATTTCACATGAAATGATAAGTAATGAATTTGATTTTGAGTTGAATGACTCTCAATACATTATCATTTCATGTGATAAAGACAATTTCACATAAAATGAACTTGATTAGGAGTTGAATGACTCCCAGTACATTGTCATTCCATGTGATAAGGATAGTTTCACATGAAATGATAAGAAATGAGCTTGATTTTGAATCAATTGACTTGCAATTGGGTCTCATATCATGTGATAAAGACAATTTCACATGAAATGACGATTCATGAGTTATGAAATAACTCCCTGTCTTTGTTACTTCCACAGAAAGTGGCATGAAATGATCCATGAGTTATGCAATAACTCCCCATCATTGTTACTTCCACAGAAAGTGGCACAATTTCACATGAAATGACGATTCATGAGTTATGAGATAACTCCCTGTCTTTGTTACTTCCACAGAAAGTGGCACAATTTCACATGAAATGATGATTCATGAGTTATGAAATAACTCCCTGTCTTTGTTGTTTCCACAGAAAGTGGCATAATTTCACATGAAATGATGATTCAAGAGTTATGAAATAACTCCCCATCTTTGTTGTTTCCACTGAAAGTGGCATGAAATCATAATTTCACATGAAATGATGAGTCATGAGTTATGAAATAACTCACCACCTTTGTTATCCCCAGTGAGACTGGCATAAAATGCACTTGGTTTTGAATTGATGGACATTCAATTCAAATTCACATGAAATGATGACTTATGAGTTATGAAATAACTCATTTTGAGAATGCCAATGAAATTGGTAGGATACCTTGTGATGCGCTAGTGCAACTAGCTTTGCATCATGAGAAGACCATGTGGATATCACTAATGCAATTAGTGCATGGTAAAGGCATTTGCATGAGCGCACCAACGAAGTTGGCATGCATAGAAATGCATTCAATTATTTGCTTCGATGAAATCGTCGCATGCTTGGATATGACGAAGTCTATCCTTTTGGTTCCCTTTGAGTTTGTTGGTATTAATGAGATTAATCCATTAAACAAAATGTGTTGTTATATCCCTAATGCAATTAGTGCAGACATTTGCACGAGCGCACCAACGAATGTTGGTATGCGATCAATTCTTTGCTTCGATGAAATCGTCGCGTGCTTGGATATGACGAAGTCTATCCTTTTGGTTCCATTTGAGTTTGTTGGCATTAATGAGATTAATCCATCAAACAAAAATGGGTTGTTCTTTTATCATTGGCTCGCAAGTGAAACTTGTTCACCAATGAGGAGCTTCTGTCACACCCCATTTTTGTCACCTTAGCTAGGACATATCATTTCATGTAGGATTTTGAGTCCTTTTTGAGTCTAGTCTTTTGCATTGAGTTTCTATGGCATTGAATATCATGTGTATGAATTTTGAAGTGATTTGGAGTTCATCTCGATAGTCAATAAGAACTTTTGCGACTTCAAGGGCATAATCGTCTTTTAAGCTGTATATTTTCCATTTGACTTTGGAATGAATCCCGAGTCATTCCATCAAGTTCATATGAGTATATAGAGTCCATATATAGGTTCAATTTCATGAATTAATGGTTTAAGATCAATTCAGCTCGTAATGGTTCGGGTTGGCTAAAAGACCCTTTCTTGGTTTGCTCAAATTGACTCATAAGACCCAATCAATTTTCTCTCATTTAACTTCAATTGGGCTTTATTTATGTCCTAAACATGTTTAGAAATATCGATTTTCGATTGGGAAAGCATTTGGTTCGACCTTGTGTACAAACCCAGCTTAGCGACGGTGAAGCACCATGGTTAACCACCTTTGTAAAACCTAACCATGCACCCATGGTTGAGGATTTTTGTCCTAAAATGCCTAAAAATGTGTTCCCCTTCGAAACACGGTCGTTTTGGCTTTTATTTCGTCAAAATCGGACTTAATTTGAAGATTTTAGGACTTCTGAAGCAAGTAGAAGTCAAAACCGAAGCAGAAATAGAGGACCCTCGGGTAACCGTCCGGGGCTGGACAGTCAGCCGTCCAAGCCCAGACGGCTAACCGTCCAGGCCTAGTTGGTCACCCGAGGAATCCTTTTTTAACTCGAACTCTGACTCTATCTTCCCTCTTTTAACGGTTTCCTCCGCCAAAACAACTTGTCTAAGCTTAGGAGTGTGTAGGTTTGAGTTGTTTGAGCACCAAGAGAGTCTCTAATAGCCCTAGGATCATTGTTTAATGAATTAATCTTAGCCATTGGTTTAGGGGGTCAGTTCTCTATATAAAGGACATGGTATTCAGCACATAGGGGGAGGTTAATTGCACTTTACACTTAGAGAGAGAGGGAGCTACGAGTTTGGAGAGCTAGAAGGACTTCAAGAGGAGGCTCTTCAACCCCAAGCAAGCAAGGAAACAAGAGGTTTGAAGACAAGGAAGAGTCTACAAGAGGTAAGCCTATCCCTTCAATGCTGAACATGAATTTCTGCTTCTCCTTCTTCTCTTTCTTCTTCTTCTTCTAAGATAGGTATGGTGCATGAGATTGTTCTTCTTATGAATTGAATTCAATGTTTATGTGATGTTATATGAATGATTTTAGGATAGTTTATGGCTTTGTATGCTTGATAATCCCTGGTTTACTAAGGATTTGAAAGTATTACTCTTTTTATCCTCTTAAATCATGCATAGTTCACATGTCTAGGTTGCTGTGATTGTTATCATGAATTGATGCTCCTGTTAGTCAATATATGCTATATAAATGATATTCATGATAATTTGAGCATGTCTTAGAGTCGTTTCATAGGTTTTAATGCATAGTTGTGAGATTAGGGTTTCGATAACCTTGAAATCGCGTAGGTCTTATACAGCATGCTTAGCTTAGCTTAGCTTTTTGAGTTGTTGCTCATCATAGTCATTCTATATATGCTGCATATAGTTGAATCATGCTAGGTTTGCATTCATATAGTATGTTTTATAGGGTTTTTGGAGACATTATCCTTTTTTTTAAGGATAATTATCCTTTTCGTCGAGGGAGGTTTTGCACGAGAGTCTTTTGTGATGTGTTTAAGCATGAAATCTCTTCTATTGTGTTCTAGTATATATATTTTACGTAGGCTATGTTGATTGCACCTCCCCATAACGACTTTTTTACGTGAAATTATCCTAGGATAGTTTCGCTTAAGAAAGCTCGCCGTAGGGAGGCCTATTTTCATATTTTACATCAAATATCATCTTTTTGGTTAGAATGTGCTTTGTTATCATGTTTATTGATATTATTGGAGTCTCTTATGCTTGTTAGTGTGTCTTTGGTAGGTCTTTATGCATGTTAGTCGAGTCATTGCATGTAGGATTGAGTTAGAGTCCTTAGTTATTCATTATTCTTGTTGTTTGCATGATTAGTGGATGATTTTAGGCCTTGTCAAGGTTCTGTCCAGATTTGCATATTGCTTTCTTTGCATGATTTTGTGCACTTGTAAGGGTGCAAACAGGTACAATGCTTGTCCTATTGCAAATAGGGCTGCTATGGTCTGAAATGGCTAATGCTAGGAGCTTGTGCGCTCAGGTAAGTAGGGTTTGAAGGTGCCCCAATTCACCTTTCTTTTTCTTTCTTTTCTCTTCTCCCTCCTAGGGTTATTTCTTAATACAAGCTTATAGTAATTATCAAGGGTTTCTTTCAATAATAATTTCTGGTTTTTATCAAAGTTTTCCTCTTGTGGAAGTTTTCAGTTTTTGATTAAATCAATGTATTTTCAAATAAGGAAACCTAGGGTTTTTACCATAGGTTTGTATTAGGTTGTAACCCTATTCTTTTCGAACTACGTGGACTTTGATCCATGTATTTCGCTGCATGGTACGTAGGCGCTCTTCGTGAGGCTCAAGGCCGTTCTAGGATCCAAGTATCCTAGGCTTTTTTCTTTTCTTTTTTTCTGTTTTATTTTATTTGAGTGATTGTGCATGGATGATTGGATGGAATATATGATATGCATGCTGCCTTGTGATGATATATGATGATATTTGAGTAGAAAAGATCTTAAGTTAGCCCAATCAAATTAAGAGCCAACTCGGGCGATGTGGGTGCCTATGGGCTTTTGCCCAGAACCTTCCCATGTCGTAACTTAGCCCCCGGATCCAATTTTCTGGTTTCAAAGACTTTGCTTTTCCTTTAATGGAGTCATGTGGTTTTGAAAATAAAACATTTTTACGGTTTTCCTCTTTTCCTTAAAAATTGAGGTGGCAACTCCTTTTTGTTTGTTGTCTTTCACTCCTATCATTTTGCCAAACCCTTATGGGCGCCGCGCTTTTTCATGGGTTCACACCTGTATTCCCTGATTTGGGCGAGGGCTTCTGTTGAGTTCGCTAAGTGGTTTTTCTTAAAGTTGCTTTTAATGATGGTGTCATCAACGTACGTTTCTAGGTTTTTGCCAATCAACCCCTCGAACATCCTGCTTACGAGACATTGATAGGTTACTCCAGCATTTTTTAATCCAAATAGCATTACTTTGTAGTAGTAGGTTCCCTTTGGGGTAATAAACCCTGTTTTATCTTGGTAATGCTTTGCCATAGGTATTTGATGATAACCTGAGAAGGCGTCGAAGATGATCAATTGCTCATATCCCAAAATGGAGTCTATTAGCTAGTCAATCTTTGGTAATGGAAAACAATCCTTCGGGCATGCCTTATTGAGGTTTGTGAAGTCAATACAAATGAGCTAGTCTCCAGTCTTCTTTCTTACACATACGGGATTGACCAACCAACTTGGGTACTTCACTTCTCTGATAAACCCTGCTTTCAGTAGTTTATCTACCTTGGCAGAAATTTTTTGAGCTCGATCGTCAGACAACCTTCATTGCTTCTGAACTACTAGCTTGCAATTCGGGTTAACCTACAGCTCATGTGTGATAATTCTCGGGTCAATTCCAAGCATTTCATGGGGCGATTAAGCAAACACGTCAACATTATCCTTCAAAAACTGAAACAATTCCTCAGTGTCAGTCTCATTCAATGATTTTCCAATCTAGAAGAACTTCTCTGGATTCTCGGGATTAATTATCTTCTTTACCAGTTTCTCCCCAGTTCAATCTGTGGGTTCCGAGGCAGTTTCTTCAACCTCGGGTCACTCCCCCTTTCATTGCTATAAGGGGATTTGATCAAGCTTGGCTTTCTTCTTCTGCTCTGGTGCCTGCCTCGAGGTCTTGGTTTTGCCAGTCCCCGAGCTAGAGAGGCGTGGGATTTTAGACTTTAGTTTATCCTCCAGAGAAGTCAAGTGGCCTGCATATTCTGCCAAGAAACATTCCTTGGCTGCTGCTTAGCTTCCCTTTATCTCCATGATCCCTTATGGACTTAGGGACTTGGGAACCTGATAGACTGGTGGTAAGAAGACGGAACAGCCTTGATGGCGTGGATCCAGGGTCGCTCGAGAATTACGTTGTAGGCTGACCTTTCCTGAATTACCATAAACATCTCCATGGACTGGACTAGACCAGGCCGAACTAGGAGAATTATTTGCCCCAATGGAAAAGTCATGTTCCCATTGAAAGCCTTCAAGCTGACGTGGCAAGGTTTAAGATCAGAATCCTTCAACCCGAGTTGCCCGAACAACTTTTGGAAAATCACATTCACGGACGCCCCCTTGTCCACATAGACTTTTCCCACGTCATAGTTCTCGATGAGCATGCGCACAACCAAAGCGTCGTTATGGGGGCATTGTACTGTCCCGTCAGACTCTACGTCCCCGAAGAACAGCAGCTTTTCTCCAGTCTCCCCTTCATCCCGAGGAAGTAGTACTGGTTCACTCCCGATGTCATTGACCTTGGCATCTTGGCAAGTCATCTTGTATTATGCCCTAAGCTGGCTGGCTGACAGAGCAGTTTCCTCATATCCCCCTGTGATTACATCAATCCTCCCTAGGATCTTTGGCTATGTAGATTGAGGAGCTCTGTTTTCAGGCTTTTTCTGTTCAGATGGCTGTCCTTTCTCGCCTCGGGCTATGAATTCTTTCAGCTTCCCTTCCTTGGCCCAAGCCTCAAGATTGTTCTTCAGGATCTTGTAGTCTTCTGTTTTATGACCGTGGTCTTTGTGATAACTGCAAAACAACTTTATGTTTCTCTTTTCGAGGTCTCCAGTCATGGGTCTAGGTCTTTCAAAGAAGTCCTTATCCTCCACTGCTTTCATCAGCTTATGAAAGGGGAGAGTGAACACGGTGAAAATGGCTCGATTTGGGTTAGAGGACAGCTTGGGTTTTTCTCTTCGGGGGCTATCCCTCCAGGGTTTTGAGTCTTTTTTCTTATAGTCTTTTTCATTGGTTTTGGTAGGATTTAGGCTATAGAAGTCATCTAGCTTTGAATAGTTGGCCACAGTGGAGAGTAATTTGGCTAAGTTTCTGGGGGGATTGATTGTTAACTCCTTAAATAGAGGTGATGGCTTCCTCAGCCTGAGACGGAATAAATCCATGGCATTCTTTTCAACTGGGTCGTCAATCTCATTGTACACCTCCCAAAACCTTTGAGAGTATTTTCGAAGTCCTTGCCCATTTTTCTGCTTTAACTCATATAGGTTTTGCATGGTCCTCGGGAATTTACAACTAGTGATGAACTTCTTCTTAAACAGCTTACTCAGTTCTTGCCAGCTGTCAATAGACTCATTTGGAATCTTAGCCCACTACTTAAGAGCTAAGTCCCCCAAACTCATAGGAAATATTTTGCAAAGAAAACCCTCATTCCCAGAATATAGCGACATACGTTGTAAATAATAATTTAAATGATAGTCTAGATCTATTGAAAGATAGTAAAGAGTAAAGGTTATTTAGGAGTACCCTCATAGGATTGGGACCCGTTGAATCCACTTCGTGAATGGACTTTGAATCACTGCGGTGATTCCTGGCCTGCTTCTTTTTCTGCCATAGTTACCCCGACGTCTCTTGGAACCTTCTTCCTCATTCTCCTCGTGCCTGGGAGATTGGGGGTGTTTTCTACTTGTTCCCCCAGAACTCCTCTCCCTTCTTCTTTCCAAAGACCTAGACCCATGGTGCTGCCTTTCTTCCCTGTGTGTTTCATCCTCAGAACCCACTCGAACATGAGATCTATGATGGTCATCGCTCCATCTTCAGGAGTGGCCTGAACGCCTAGAACTGCATTTAGGGACCTCTGCACTAATTTGTGGTGCTGTCTATCCCCCATTCTTGAGTGCACATGTTCTGGGCCAGTTAAGCGCTGCTTATCATCGTGCCTGTTGCGGTGATGGTGGTGCGAGGCTCCAGGTCTAGGTGAGCTTTCCTTGTGGTGAGTACGATGAAGCGGACTGGTTTGGCTAGCCTCTTTAGCGACAACATTAACTTCGTGAGGAGCAAAAGTTCACTGGATATGGTGGTGGTAGTTCTGCTCTGCCGTCAGTTTGGCGAGTTGTGCTGACTAAATCTCAGACTGTATAGTTGCAATCAGTTCCACCACCATTGCTGGGTTGGGGTTGTTCATCATAGCCTTGTCAAATGCGGCCTTCAAGACAGGTTGATCATCAAGAGAATGAAGGACAGCAGACATATCTGGCGAGATTTGGTGTTGTTGAGTCAAAGGAAGCTGACTGGTTCCGCTGGAGGCAAAAGTGGGTTTACCGGTGGAGGTTGAGTTTCTGCACGTTTCCCAGCATCGCCTCCAACGGTTTGGTCTACGCGAATGAAGTTTGCTCCAGATCTTGTTCGCCCATAGGTAGGCGGAAGTGGAGTGGCCATCTTTTCGTGATGGTTCCCATAGACGGCGCCAAATTGTGCGGGGTAAAATCTGCTCCCCGAGATATGATGATGATCAGGGAGCTTATTCTCGCACGTGGACTTGCACTCACAAGCTTGGAAACAAAGTCAAAGGGTAGGCCAAAGTGGGTTTTGGCTAAGCCCTCTCCAAAGCTTAAGTCAGAAGCAGTTTATGGAGGAAGAAACAAGGAAGAAGATGAATCTCAGAGGATTAGGGTACTGTAGCTTACCTCATTTGGCTATATTGTATTTTATTTATACCCACTTGTACAGACTAACCATGTGAGGTTAGGTAACTGCCTTGGTTAGGTTAGATCTGACTATGGTTTGCCAATAACCGTTTGACCATGGTTTACTGATCATGGTTGGGCAAAAGACCATGGTTCCCTGTAACCGCTGTGTCAGGAATTACAGCTGTAGTAACAGTTTTGGATTATAGTAGCAGTTTGGATTGTAGTGTGAGTCATGGGACAAATGTCTCGAGCTGAGTATAAGACCCAACCTAGAAGATCACGTGTGTTGCAACGGATTTGGTTGAGTTGCCTTTGCCACATGTTAATAATTCTGGTTTGAGCTCCTTAGCCCAAGCTGAATCCTCGGTTCAGAAATATTCCCACACACATTGCATTGCGGATGTTGTGTGGACTTGGACTTTTATATTTTATGGCCTGTATAATATTTAAACATCCTAAATTTATTTTATAATGCATCTACTGACAATAAAACTCAATGGAACACTAATGTCAACCTATTTAATGTTTATTTTTGTGGATGGTTTTATTGTATGTTAAATTGTACAGGTTTACAAAATCAATAACTTGGTATGTCTTATTTTTAAACAAGACCATACTGGATTCTTCTAAAAAAAATAGCTTTAAATTGAAAATTTAATTATAAATCATCCTCAACTTTTTATATAAATCATATTTTACTAAGGACACATCATGGCCTATTTCCAAATCGTGACATTTCCGTTAAGCCTTCTTTTGTGTTCTTGGTGTTTTTCATCTTATTCAAACCTAGAATTTTATAATTTTTTTGTTTGAGCCAAAAAATTTATAATTTATATAGGAAAATTGTTTGTCAATAATGACAATTAAGCAATATTGACCTAGTCAAGTTCTGACAGTATTGATTTTGATTTAAATGTGCCTTGTTCGAGCATAATTTGCTATGGTGGCTTGTTTAGTCCTAAACATTAATCTAGGAACTCTAAGAAACCTTAGAGTTGCTCGGTCTTCCATATCAGCCTTTAAATACAACTCTATTTGTTTTTATGATGCATGTTAGTAATTGATGTTTGAGTGTTGATGATTTGTTTTAATCGAGCTCTCTCTTTGGTAGATTACTCCTCTAATTTGAAATATCCTTGAGAGAGGTAGAAAAAGTTCAAACTGAATTTTGGCTTCAACAAACAAATAACCTTTCAATTAGCTAAAGTCGGTAAAGACGTCTCCTAAGTGAACGAAAAGGAAGCTTACTTGTCTATAACTTCAAAATTTTTTAATGTGGCATTCATGTCACATTTCCTAACCCAATTGAAGCTGAAAACCTTCAAAATTATGCTTAGCATAGTTAAATTGAATTATATGCTAGGGATTGAAGTGGGGTGGAGGAAATAATGCATGTATATAGTACTACCTCAAGGTCCAAGAAACTAGTCAGATCTTTATTGCACACCTCATGACAACAGCCAAGAGACACCTTTGATGTTGTTTTCATATAAGGGGACTTTGAATTGAGTATGCTCGGCTAGCTTGGTCAAAGATGTTCTCGATAAGCTGGCCATCCTCATAAGATTAGCTAGGTTAAGATTTTTGCTTGGCTTTAACTTGGTTGAAATTGTGCTAACACTTGGTTCTCTTTTGCAGCTTCTAATGTCACTGATATTTCTAGTAAGGTGAAGATAAAGAACATTAGCAAGGTCATTCTATTTAAAGAAGACAACTTTGTCTAAGCAGCTAGCATCGTTTTTTTTTTTTTTTTTTTGGTTATAAATAAAATAAAGCAGCTTCAAGCATCATAGAATAGCCCAGCATCCCAATTAGGTTGGCACCCTGGGAGTTCTAAATCATGTGCTATTCACTTAGAATTTATTAATAAAAGAAAATAAGAGTACAAGATAAGATAAAAAAGAAAAGATTAAAAGCTTTGGTCAAATGCCAAGGCTCACAAGAGAAAAATAAATAAATAACCTTTAGGATCTAAATCTATAAGAAGGCAGACCACAAAAGTCATGCTGAAGGAGAAGCATAATTTCCTTAGGGGCAGACCACTACCACTGAAAACTGTTGAATCTTAATCCCATAGTAGCACATTTATCAGCTACAACATTACTTTCACAAAAAATATGGCTAAATTAAAAGTTCATCTAACTTAAATAATATTGACAATTACGCCATCGAGTCTTCAGTTTCTAAGGAGGCTTATAATCCTGATCGTGAAGACACTGGATAACTGAAGCTGAATCACACTCTAACCAAAGATTATGCCACCCATTATTCTAAGCTTGCTTACTACCATAAATAATAACCATCAACTCAGCAACAAATGCAAACTGAATACCAAGAGTAAAGTAGTAAACCCCTTTTACAAAACCTCTACAATTCCTAAAGACACCACCAGCAACTGCAGGACTCGGATTCCCTTTAGCCAGGCCATCAATATTCAATTTAAGCCATGAAGGTGATGGAGGATACCACTTAACTAGGATAATAGAAGGAGCCTTTCTTCAAATCCCCGCAACTCCAAAAGAATGCAAAACAAGAAGATCATCCAAAGAATTATTTATAATACCCCCACTGACTTTGTGAATAACATGAAGCATAGAGATGATATAGAGACAAGACCTTTTAAAATTAGGGTTCTTACTCTCAAACTTAACCAGATTTTGAGTGTACCAAATTGAATCAACCACTAACATCACAGTTGCAAGCTAAATATTAAAAACTTGAAGAGCTCAAGAGTTTCGACTTTGTGGTAACAAAAAGCCAAAAATCCATAAAATTGAGGCCATGAGGACACATAGGAAATGAAATATATCAACAAGCCATGTCCAAAGAGAAACAACAAACTGACAATGCAGGAACAAGTGTGTTGCATCCTCCCTATGGAAAGGTTGAGAGCATAAAGAATAACATGAAGCCAGAACAAAGCCCCGTTTTTGCAATTGATCATCAATAGGGACTTTATTCCATAGTAACCTCCAAACTAAAATGGAATATCTAGGGGAATGAAATTTTTCCGAAGATAAATAGACCAAGTCACATGAGGCTTAGACTTCTTGCATAAGGAATATGCAGCAGAAAATGGTAGATCCCTTGAAGAAGAATAAGGCCAAACCATAACATCTTGAGCATCAGCTGTAGGAAGAGGCACTTGAACAATTGCCGTAGCAATGGAAGGGAATTTAGCAGAGAACTCATTAGGAATCACCCAAGAATGATTATGAATAAAATTGGAGACAAGGTAGCTAGAATCCAAAGAATTAGTTGGAATAGATAATTGATCACTGATAGGTTCACTTAATTAGTTATCATACCACAATTTGACATCTGAGCCATTACCTACCACCCATTGTAGATTGAAAGCAGTATCAGCAATAGCAATTTTAAATCTAGGCCACACAGATGATGAGTTATAAACAGCAGAGTATTACATATGATTAATTTTAAATCTTGCCCTCAAGAATTTGCACCGAACATTATCCTGAGTCAAAATTCCCCAACAAAATTTAAGCAAACCAGCTTTGTTAAAAGCCATAATATCTTTGACGCCTAACCCTCCTTCATCAATATTAGAACAAACAGTATCCCAAGAAATAGTCACAAGCTTCCTAACATCTGACTTCTTGACCAGATAAAATTTCTTAGCCATATCTGTAATTGATTCAGAAGGGAAGAAGGCCATCTGTAAAGCATAAAAGTATGAAGAAGCATAGGAAAAATAACAGAGTTAACCAATTGTACTCTACCCACCATAGATAGAAATCTGCAATACCAACCTTCAATTTTAGATTTAACTCTATCAGTAATGGCTTGAAGATAAACCTTTTTAGGCTTGCATTTAAATATTGGAACATCCAAACACACAAAAGGAACTATACCGTCAATAACTCCCAAAACAAAGGTGATGCTATGCCTCCTATGATTGGCTCCTATACCAACAAACACTCTGCTCTTTATTTTACTTACAAGTTGCCCTGAATCTAGGCCACACATACCCAAAGTATGCATAAGAACCCTTAATCCATTAGTAGAGCCTCTACAAAAAACAAGAATATCCTCAGCATAAAAAAGATGGGATGGAACTGTGAAGCCTTGTGGAGAAGAGATAGGAAGCAGCTTAGAGTCTAAAACAAGCTTAGAAATACTTTGACTAAGAACTTCCTCTGCCAAACAAAAAAGAAGGGGGAAATGGGGTCCCCTTGTCTAACACCCCTACTACAGCTGAAAAAGCTTGCTGGAGAACCATTAACAAAAATAGACAATTTTGCAGATTTTAATAGGGCATGAATCCAACTAATAAGCTTAGGATAAAACCCAAACTGCTGAAGAACCTAGAGAAGGAAATTCCTATCTAGAGTATCAAATGCCTTAACAATATCAAACTTAATTCCAACATACCCATATAACAATGCTTATCTAGAAGATTAAAGCATTCTGAAGCCAAACACAAATTCTCAATAATCTTCCTACCCTTAATAAATGCAGTTTGGTGGGGAGAAATAATTTAGCAGCAATTGAGGCCAATCTATCTGCTAAAATCTTGGGAATAACTTTAAACAAAAAATTTTCCAAAGCTATTGGCCTAAATTGAGAAATAGTAAGTATTCACCTTGGGAACTTTAGGAATTAAAACCACAAAGTTGGAATTAAAATTAGTAGGCAACCAACCTTGTTCGAAAAACATTGTAATAGCTATGACCACATCTTCCCCTACAATATCCCAACAAGTTTGAAAAAACTGACCACCAACCCCATCAGGACCAGGGGCACTATGCACATCCATAGAAAAAACAGCTCTCTCAATATCATTTGCAAATGGAACAGAAGTGAGACTTTCATTTTCTAGAAAAGTGACCATAGAAGGAATAAAACAGAAGCCACAATTCCATTATCAACAGTGGACCCACCAGAGTTATAAAAAGACGAATAATAATCAACAATATGAGATTGTATATCAATAGGACCCTAAAGAGTATTAAAAACATCTCTCAAAATATTAATTCTGCTTCTCATAGCTTTAACCTTGGCCATATTTTGAAAAAATGATGTATTCCTATCCCCATTAGACACCCATTTGAGCTGAGATTTATCACGCCAAAACAATTCATGCACTTTCAAAGCAACAAACAATTCTCGCTTTATTTTAGCCTTCTTTTGCAAAAGAGAATCTTGAGGGCCCAATAAATCAATATCACTATGAACTTGAAAAAGGGCTTGCTGAGCTTCAGACACTCTAACATCAACATGACCAAAGACCTCTTTATTCCAAATTTTGAGGCAAGTTTTAAGCCTCTTAAGTTTTTCTCTAATGACATTTAGAGGACAACCATGAAAATCACACGATTTCAAACAATCAGCAACCACTGTAAGAAATGTTGGATGGGAGACCCAAGCATTAATAAATCAAAAAGGTTTAGAGCCTGCATAAGTAATTTTGTTAGCAATAAAAAACAAAGGACAATGATCAGAGCAGGATCTAGGTAAACAAATACAAGAAGATTTAGAGCACTCTTCTAACCAAGAATGATTACATAAGCTACGATCCAATCTCATCTCCAATCTAGAATGAAGCCCTCAAACCCAAGTAAACAAGGACCTCTTAGCATCAATATGAGTAAATTCACAGTCATCAGTCATACCCTTAAACTCTTCACACGAAATTCTATATATTGCGCAGATTCCCACCCTTCTTCTCATGAGCTCCAATAACTGCATTAAAATCTCCAATTGCAAGCCAATGTCCATCAATACAGGAGTACAAAGAACCAAACTCAGCCCACAACTCTCTTCTTTTGATATAAGTAGTAATAGTATAAACCAAAGTAATGTAACAAATAGAGTGATTAAAACTAAATTTAATAGTAATCTGCTGAGCAGCGTTAGAAATGATAACAGGATCAGGCATGGAATCAGAGCATAAGACCCAAAGAGTAGAAAGCAGGTTACCCCTGTTATTAATTGCCACCAGCTTCATGCCAACAGACCTCCAGTAGGATGAAGAGACAAAAGAAAAATCTATTATTAGTTCAGATAGACCAAGGATATCTGGCTTATTAGAAAAAATAAAATGCTTCAATTCTCTCAAAGAGGCTTTATTTCCCAAGCCTCGAATGTTTCAAAATAGAACTTTCATTAAGAACTTTCGTTAAGAATCTTCATTAAGAATGAACCTAGGTACAGGTTTTTCCTACTGTCTATCATTTCTAAAGACTATCCTATTGTTGAGATGAAAAAAAAAAATTCAAAGAAAAGATCGAGGGTGGTTATTGCTTTAGAGTTTTAACCCTGAGAGACCCAAGAAGCCCATTCTAGCCAACTCAGGGAGAGAACAAGAAAAGGCTAAGCAAACTATTGAAAGCTAGTAGGACATGCATAGGTGATCATAAAAATGTATCCATCCACATTCCCTAAACCCAAGAAGAAGGAAAGGAGTAGGGCTAGGCTAAGAAACCCAATCAGGGAGGTTCTTAAGAGGAATAGCTAGAGCGACCTAAGTGGCCAAGCCAAGGCCATTTGTAATTAGGATTGATGAGCCAAGAGCAAGTGTAATTCCTCAAGCTTAGAGTTCTAGTAGCTAGTCCACTCCCAACTCTCCTAACCAGAGTTCCAAACACTTCCCCAAGGGTCATGAATGAGAGGAGGCATGAGGGACCAAGGAGCTAATCGACCTTGTAGACTCTTCTCTAGAACTACTTATCTAGAAATGGAGAAGGGTTGTTTAACCAGACCTACCTTTCGTTCCTCTTTATTACAAGCTGATCATGATAGACGAGGAGGGACATGAGATTATGGGAGGTCTCCCTCGTTTCCTATTTTGACCCACAATGCTCTGTCAATCATCATCAACCCCAATACACAATTCCATTTGATCAAGAACCTAATTAAGTTCTCGACCGATATGACTAATCACTAAGGAGTGGTTGGTGTTAATGTCACTCATGAAGCTTTAACTCATAAGCTTTTGGTATGAATTCTTTCACCCCATCCTTGTAATTTTTTCTAACTCGTTTCTGATATGAAACCCTAGCTGTCTCAGTCTTTCCTTCTTCTCACTTGTTCTCTTTGAGAGAAATAACTTGATTGTTGGAGGTTTTCAGTGGGGCAACCCCTAGCCTCTTTGACATCTCTTTCTTGCATGTCTCAGATTATTGTTCACGTTTGGCAACCTAGCACCTCTTGCTCTCAACAACCAACGTTGAAGAACGATCACTGCAACTTTCTCCAGCCGCCAAACATGATTCTAGACCTCTGGAAATCTCTATAAGAAGCGCTTTGCTTAATGCCGAAATTTTTTATTTTTTTGGTGATCCAATATTTTATGCTAATTTTGACCTATTTATTTATTGAGCTTCTCGTATCATTGTATTTGCTTTGCAATGCTGGTTCCGATAAGAGTACCCTTCACTATCCTGAAGTATCAGGCATTTTCTATGGGGTATAGCTCAAGTAGTGATACCTGGTGAAGAGGAAACTATGATGACCTCTTGGGTTTTTAGTTTGCAAACTAAAGGATCCACAAGAACCAACGGTTTCCAAGAAAGTTGCCATGGACACGTGGTTTCAAGCTCCATCTATTGCCAGAAAAATCAAGCGGTATAATAACTTTTTGGCATTTTCTATTTGGCAAATGGCTTTATACTTCATCTATGATGTCATCTTACATAGTGCCCGGCCGGCAGAAAAATCCATGCTAGGCAATTTCTTTTATGAATATTACCTTATTAATGACATTTTACGACTAGTAAGGTTTACTTCCAGTCTTCTGAGTGACTACTGGCATTTGCAGTACGTGACCAGTAATCCTTGACAAGCTGCCCAAACATAGATCCCTCCTTATTCATCAGCTTCAATGGCTCGTCGTACTCTGCTAACTTCCCTGTTAAATGTGAAAGTCATTTCCTTGGTTGCACTAGTTCTTTGGTAATTAATTAATATGCATGGAATGTAATTGCGCTTGTGATATAAAACTTACCATCACTGATGGCTAGCACCATTGTGCAGTCCATCACGGTTGGTATCCTATGAGCCACTGTAATGACAGTACAGTCTTGAAATTCTGTTCTAATGGTCTTCTGGATAATAGAATCTGTTGCATTGTCGATTGATGCAGTGGCTTCATCAAGAACTAATATCCGACTTCTCCTCAATAAAGCCCGTCCCAAACAAAATAATTGTCGCTGCCCCATGCTCCAATTTGATCCATCTTGAACAACTGCAATACATGCTGGTTGTAAGTAAATGATTATTGGTACAAAGATTAGTTCCTGTGTACTGTGTTTTCGTACCTAAAGAGTTGAGTCCCTCTTCCTTCTCTTGGACAGCCTCTCTGAGCTGACATTTTTCAAGAACCTTCAAAAATCATAAGCAAAAGCTATAATAATTTTCCTCATATTAGAGTTCATCCTAAAAATAACAACCATAACAAATTTGCATAAAGCTTGCCTCCCATATTTCCTGATCAGTATGCTCTGATAAGGGGTCTACATTGTATCTCACAGACCCATTAAAAAGCGTTGGATCTTGTGGAATGATCCCAAAGTGTGATCTCAAATCATGAAGCCCAATTGCAGAAATATCAAGGCCATCGATGACGATCTTTCCCTCTGCAGGCTCTATCAGGCGAAACAAGGTGCTGATAAGAGTTGTCTTCCCACTACCAGTTCGACCAACAATTCCAATCTTGTGCCCTCCTTCAAATGTGCAACTAATCCCTTGTAGTACTAGTGGAGCATTGGGCTGATATCTGACCTGTTTTTTGAAGAAAACGAATAGATTAATCTGTACAAATCTTGAATATCTGAAATAGATACAGAATTATCAGTTTCAGAGTTACCTTTAAATCACTGATCTCCACTTTACCAATAGCAGGCCAATTGGGAGCAGGTCGGTTACCTTCTACTATTTCTGGGGCTTCACTGGGAATATGCATGTACTGTTCTAGCCTTTCTACAGAAACAATCAAATTTTCTAGCATGCACTGGCTTTGGACAGAAAAAACAAGGAACACGTTCAATGAAAGACCATATGACAGTGCCATTCCAATATATCCTGCGATAAGATCATTGAAAATCAAAATGTTCATTAAAGTATTTTTATAGGTGGTTTTCTTATTCTTCTTTTTGTTGATTCTAATTGAATTCCATAGATGGTTCAACACATTGACATCATCCTAATTTCTTTTCTGGATTATTTTAGTGATATAGTTCAATTGATGTCACTAACGAGATAGCTTCAATTACGGATAAAGTTACAAATTAGCCTCAATTATGGATAAAGTGACAAATTTTTAGTCTGGATGGTTTGTGCATGTTTAGGAAATACCAATGAGTATGACAGGCTAATAGTAGAATCTGATAGTAACTGCAAGTTCAAGGTAACAAAAGAAATTGGCCTAACAGTTAATAGGTTGAAGTGGTGAGGCAGAATTTGAGTAGCTGCCTGAATGATACTTCTAGGAAACAGAAATGATTACATTGGAGCTCTGTGAAATGACAACCATATCTGGCCCAGGCAGCAAGTAATTCAAGTACATAAATGGGCTCCATAGAATAATGAGAAATAATTGCTCAATCAAAAATAATGAACGCAAACCTGAGTCAGAAGATTTGAGATCGAGCAAAGTAATGGCAAGCGCTGAGGACGAGAGAACTATTGCACATAGTATTTCCAGGCGTTGAATCAACCACTCATTTGCTGAAAAACTATGGAAGAATGGACTAGCATTTGCATCGATAAGGTCCAAATATTTTGAAAAGAACCGATCTTCCTCCCCGAAAGCTCTTATTGTCATGGCTCCAGCAATGGACTCAGCAAGGTAACTTGCAACCAATGATTTAGTTGTTCCATTGATACGCATCAACTCTTTTGTAGAAGCAAAGTAGTATCTCTATATGTTAAAATAAGGAAAAAAAATGTAAACAAAATTATTCGTTTAGAAGCCGAAAGTATAAGATTGTATGCAGGACATATCTAAACACGATGGGGAGTAGAACCCACCCCACATGTTCATGTGACATAACTAGTGAGTTGGTTCCTCCCTAAACCAAAGCTAAAAGGAATATTATTGTGCTCCTTCATTGAGACAAGATATTAAGTGGAAGCATGGGAAGGGGATTCTTCCCCTCAATCAAACAAAATTATTTTTTTTGTAAAAGAACTATATAGAGGACCATTGGTGTAGGTGTGTGTAGTACCTGTAAGATTATGGTTAGATAAACCATGGGTATGATGATAAACAAGATTTGCCAGGTAAGTATAGCCAAAATTCCAAAGCTGGAGTAAGTATTCAGGGTTGTCCCAACAGCAAAAGTAAATCTGAATGCCACATCAAGATCAATAATACTCAAATCAGAAGATACCTACAAAAGAAAACAAAAATGTGAGTCCATTAATTTCCCTGAAGCATAAGGTGTATATTAGTTTTATTTCGGAGATTGTTACCCGACTGAGTATCCTTCCCAGAGGTGTTGAGTCATAAAAGGACATTGGTGCTCGGAAAAGAGAGCTCAGCAATGTGGAAATAATAGATTTTGATGCCCCAAGACTTAAAAGAACTACAAAGATGGACCTAAGGAACAAAAACAACACCAAGCTACACCCAATCACTGAGTACACCATGATCAGTTTCAATCTGCCTACACTAGAGCCCTGGATATTCGCAGCCAGCCAATAGTTTTGCATCAACTGCCCAACTATAAATATGATGTGGGAAATAGTTGCTAAGGAGAAGTACAAGAATCCCTTGTCCTGTTTCAGATATTGTATGTAAGGCTTGAGACCTGTGTCTCCTATTTCTCTTTCTTCTTGCTTAATCAACTGATCTCCTGAAGATGCTTTTGACTGTTCCTTGGTATAAATTTTCTGTATCTCTTCTTTGGAGGTTCTAGGTCTTTGGAAAGAAGCATACTTAGTGCGCATCTCAGAACTAGCAGTGTCATTGTGTGCATTAACAAGGTTTTGAAATTCTTTACTAGAAACCAGCAACTGATCGTAAGTAGCAGCTACAAGAATTTCCCCTTCAGACATTAACTATCAACAATAATTGAAACCAACATATTAGTAAACAAAAATGAAGTCCAATTTTTAAATTTTGAAGGTGAAAAAAGTAGAGGACAATCAATGGATGAGTCAGCAGTAGTTTTGTTGGTTACTAACCAAAACAGAATCAAATGCAGGGAGGAAGTCAACTTGGTGGGTAACAAGTAAGACCGTCTTCCCTGACAGAGCTCCCATGACATATTCCTGGCCACAAACCATATTAGCTTTCATTCAGAAAACACTACCATTAGTTACATAAATTGCATAGGGAAGAGAAAGTGTCATCACATTAAATAGATTGGTTGCGGTTCTTGCATCAACGGCGCTGAATGGATCATCCAAGAGGTATATATCTGCATCCTGATACAATGCACGAGCAAGTTGAACCCTCTGCTTCTGTCCACCACTTAGATTAACTCCTCTTTCTCCTATTACAGTGAGATCACCAAAGGGGAGCATCTCAAGGTCTTTTACTAGGGAACACTTTTCAAGCACTTCTTGGTATCTACGTGGATCCATGGCAGACCCAAACAATATATTTTCCTGTAGGGTCCCAGTTTGGATCCATGCTGTCTGAGAAACGTAAGTTATCTTTCCATAAACTCGAACCTGGAAAGCATGGATCCAAAAAGTGTAAGCAAATATAATTTTGTATTTTCCAGAGAAGTGTTTTACATGTTTCTTTCTAATTGAGAAAGAGAGAGAAAAAGTGAAATATTGTAATTTTCCAACCCAATCTATTAGTTTTCATGAGCTCATAAAAACACATATGTGGAAATTGATAGTATATTCCAATCTGTGTACTAGGAAAGAAAAAGAAAGTGAAAAGATGACTTACCATCCCATCAATTTTTGGAACCTCTCCAAGAATAGCAGCTAAAAGGGTTGACTTTCCAGAGCCAACCTCTCCGCAAACGGCTACCTTTTCTCCAGGTTTAGCCACCAAATTTATGTTCCTTAGGGTGTCCTTTGTAGAATCAATGTCCCAGGAAATTCCGGTAGACCTTATAAAAATGGACTCATTCCCTTCGTATTTTTGCCTGGTTTGTCTATTTTGCAACTCAGGTGCCTCAAGAAACTTCACAATTCGACCCAAGGAAACCTTTGCTTCAATGAACGCTCCTGCAACATCAGGGATAAGCCTAATAGGCTCCTGAACAATGCGCAGAGTTGCTAGAAATGTGAAAATATTACTAGCATCAAGAGAAATTCCCAGGAAATAGCATGCCATGAAAGTTGCGATTGCTACTATAATGGGAGATGACCAAAACAGAACCAGGTTGTACCCCTTTTGTGCCTGAACTGCCAATAACCATTGGGTTTCTTCTTTCCTTAACCGTTCTATTTTTCTCTTGAAATGTGTCTCCCAAGCATACAACTTCAAAACCTTCATGTTTGCAAGTGCCTCTGTAAAGGCTTTTAGCATCTCATCTTGTGCCACCATGAGCTTTTTGTGGTACTTATGCTGTAATTTGGCTAATGGAGAATTTGCTAGCACCGTTATTATTATGACAACTAGAGCTGCAATAGTTGCCAGTCCTACACAATAGTAAACAATAACTAATGCAAGACATGTCTGCAGGCTGGTTGTCCATAACTGATGAAACCAATATGGGAATTCACCTATTCGATAAGCATCCCCAGTGACATAGTTAATTATCTCTCCAGGAGAATGGGTAATCTTAGCAGCATTTGAGAGCCGCAGTTGCTTCTGATAAATAGCTGCAGATAGTAAAGATCTTACTTGGAGTCCAATCAACCTTGTTTGGAAGAACCATTGCCTCTCCGATAATGATTCTAAACATTTTGCCAAAAAGAGCCCTGCAGTCAGGGCGTAAGCCTCATATTTGAAAGCTTCTTTGCCTTCAGCAACCTGAATGAAGGCTTTAAGAAGCAGAGGGCCAGTAGCCAGTGTGAGTACCTTGATCAATGCAAAGAACCCAGAAATTGCAAGGGCTTTCCAATGGCAAAAGAATATTGTTGACAATATAGAAGGTAGGTCAGATGAGCTCTTTTGTTTCTGTTTGCTCAATTGCTCCATAAACATTAGGTAACATATTTGTGCTCTATCTGCCCGCCGTAACTGTGGAATATCTTTGTCCTCGAGAGTTTTCTCCTTACCCTTCTTCATCAATGGATTCAACCACCAAAATGACATTCGACTGAGAAATCCAGCTTTGGCAAATGGAGTTACATTGTCATCAGAATTGATTTTACTACTGCCATTGGGTTCTTCTCCTTGCAAAGGTGTATAGAAGGCATCAGTACCAATATTTGGGTCAGTTTCTGTATATTTTTGTTGCTCAAATGTGCATAAGAGCAATAGCATTGCTCCTGGGAAAGATAAAATGTCTAAAACATTCTTGACAGATGTAGCTTTCTCAACAATAGCTTCCCAAAGAGAAGGAATGCAGAGAAATCCTGCAAACATGAGAGCAAGTACCGAACAGAACCTCACTGTGATACGAGAAACTTTTTGTCTCGTAAGGCCAATAATTAAACTAAACGACAACCAAGTGATTCCCTGAGACAACACCACAAGCCACTTGTGGAGAGGTAAACTGGTCTGCGTTGTAGCCACTTTCTGTATAAGCATCCAAACCCCCAAGCCCAAATAAACTAATCCCAAAGCAGCATTAAAAAGGGCAGACAAAATTAGCATTGGTGAGAAGAGTTGAGGCTGCGGAGAGGATACAATCTTCCTCGAGGATAATGCAAAAATGATAACAAACGAAAAGACAAACAAGAGCAGGATATCAATAGAAATGACCACAACATGGTTGACGCACGAGTTTGGATAAAAAACAGTCCAAAAACCAGAACTGTATTTCTTTCCAGCTTCATATGAACCTTCAGGATTTCCACATAAGACAGTCCAGAAATCCATGTTGTAGCTTAGCCTGCAATATGTAAAACAAGAGCAAAAAAAGAACTAAAAGCGGAATTGTCGTCGTAATAACCAAACCACATAAATAAATTTCATGGTGAGAGGAGCATCATACAATATTTTATTATAACTAGTTGATGCACACGTGCGTTGCATGTGACAATATTTGTGTTGTAAAAAATAATTTTTAAATCAAATTAAATTTCTATACTCACTTAGTATTCATCTCCTAGTACAACTCTAATTCATATAACTACCAAACTTTTTACAATCATGTAACAATTTTTTCTTCTAGATAGAATTCCTCAAATTTTAATTTCCACACATTACCTTTTATCTTTCTCCCACTATAACTCAAATTTGTAAATTGTGATTTTTTTCACTTACGCAACAAATTTTTTCTTTTCCTATTTGGGTAAAATAATATTTATTTTAATTTTTCTTTTTTCTCATTCCAATAAGATCGAGATACAATATTGAAACTAACATCCCGATGAACTTAAGCAAAAAAAAAAAAAAAAAAAAAAAAAAAAAGAAAGAAAGAGGTTTAAAAGACTACTATACATCTATAAGGAGATTCATAAACTTGCATAACGTTACATGTGCCTATATATATTATAAGGTATAACACAAAGACTTGAGAAACCTTTGTTAAGACAATGAAGTTTTCTAAGAATATGGAGAAAATAATAAATAAATAAAAAACCGGCAACCAAATTAAAATTTTTGTGCACCATTGATCATCCAATTTTAAGTACGTCCATGATCACTAAATTAAAAGAATGATAAAAATCAAGATGCACTTACAATTCATTGATCTGGAAGATAAAAAACTAATATACAACTGGTATGCTATAACAGATTTCAAGAAACAAAATTACTGACTATAATTGATCCTATAAATGATATATATAAAAAAAAAAAATAGTGAAATTTATAGGGAGCAATAACTTATAACCATAACAATGACAATTTCTTACAAACATATTTTGTTTAACAAATCACTAAAAAAAATACCTAAAATATTATATAAAATATAAAAATTGTAAGGTACAAAAAATAAAGCAAATTAATCTCTTATGAAGGGAGTTTTAATCTCCAAGATTATATTATAGACATATTGAGCATATCAAAACGAAGAATCTAGAAAAAAAAAATTGTACTTTTTTATGACGGGTTTTTGAGTCTGTAAAGAGAGAAAAAGATAAAGATTAAATACTCAATTTATAAGAGAGAAGAGAAAAGAATTAATGTCAAGCTGATGCACCGGTTGACGGTTACTCAATAAGCAATATAAAACTAAACACGTTGGTATTTAATTCTAAAATTCTGAATGCTAACTATCTATACCTAAGCCCACCCAATACAAAGTCAAGAAACAAAAAAGAAAAACCCTTATATAATAAATAATAAATACTATAAAAGACAGCCACAGAAGGGTAATTCTCAAAACTTGCTCATAGTTTTGAATGCTGCTACAAAGAAGAGAGGGGGGGGGGGGGAGATGCCATGAATCATCATCGTTGATTATTTGTGAGATCCACTGGATAATATGCGGAGAATGTAAATTAAGACTAAATGCATAAAAGGAGAAAAGAGGAGAAGCATATGGGTAGAAGGGAGAAGGGAGACGTATGGTTAATTGGTTGTATATTATTATTAGGTCTCTAAATATATGCTAACGTGTTGTCCAAAGAATTTTTTTATAAACATGTATAGCAAAGAATTAGGAATAATCTAGATATTTTAATTAATGAATAATGGTAAAATTGTCCTTTTCTTAAGATACAGACTTTTATAGGTAGTGTAGATATACGAATTATAGTTTCCATTTCCTTAGAATTCCTATCTGGGTTTGGTTTTATTTAATTATTATACGAATTATAGTTTCCTTAGAATTCTTATTAAGGTATGTGTTTTATATTGTTATATTTCCCATATATGCAAAAGGGTAATTGTATAGTTTCCTTAGAATTTTTATTAAGGTATGTATTTTATATTGCTATATTTCCAATATATGCAAAAGGGTAGTTGTGTATTTAAAAATTAAAATAAGGGTATATTAGTCAATCAAAAGTTTTTCTCACATTCATCTTTTTATAAGTAGTATAGATTTCTAAAAAAGAAAAAAATTGGTGATGATTTTTGAGGGTTCTCGATAAGTATCTTATTTTGGGTTTTGTTACATTATCTTTTTCGACTATGGATATGAGGCTTAAGTAAGGGAACGTACACATTGGCTGTGTATTTTGGCCAAAATGTTTTCATGACAAAAAAGGACGGCTCGGATTCGCTGGTAGCAAAACAATTGAGACCACAAATCTGAGAACTGCTTTGTTACCAACGAATTCGAGGCATCCCTTCTTCTCCTTTGCCACGTGATATCAATCCTATGGTAACTTCACCATGCAGTTAAAGTTCCAAACTTCACCAAATCCAGATCCACATAGATGATACTTTCACATTAGTTTAAGAAATTAATTCAAGTAAGAAATATTTAAATATTTAAATAAGGAACTCAAGAATCTTATAATGGTAAAAAAAAATTAAAGTAGACAATATTGAATACCAAAAATTACTATACCTTAATTAAATCGGTTCGACTCCGAAATTTTCAAAAGGAAAAAAAAAATATTAATAATTGAAGTATTTGAAAAATAATAATTCTTTCGTCCCATTTTGTTTGATAACAATTTCTGTTTGTCACTCACAACAAAAGATTATTTCACTTTCCCAATGTACTCCTTATATTTAAAATTACCATTGCTCCAACCATAGCACAAAATAAAGTAGGGATATTTAGCCTCAAGTCCATATTATAGCACTAATGTAGGTATAAGGGTATGAGAATTTCTTATGCGGCCAAAAGTCTAGCATGTAATACTTGTACAAAAGTACTCTTTTAATTATAAATAATATTCACATACAGTCATTTAATTATGCACCCCATTTAAGGAGAAAATCTTGTATTCCATTTAGATGATAATCAATTTAAGAAGAAAATCTTGCATTTCATTATGCGCCCCATTTAAGGAGAAAATTTTGCATTCCATTATGCGTCGTGAAGAAAATCTTGCATTCCGTTCCAAATTTACATGTAACTATTTTATTTAAAAAATTATATGTAACATTTTATTAAAAAATTTCGCTGCGGGAAAAATTTTGAACAAAGTATAACTATTTTATATGTAACATATACAAAAAATTTCATAAATTTATATGTAACTAGTTTATTAAAAAAATTCATTGTCCGAAAAATTAAAATGTAACAATTTTCATCAATTTCATGTAACTATTATTCTCTCTTAGAAAGAAAAAAAGAAAAAAAAAATGTTTCTTTTCACATTCAAATTTACCAAATCTGAGAAATTTTGAAAAAGGAACACTATTGTCTAATGTAGAAATATTACAGGAGATATGGGAAGATGTGTTAACATACGTGAAAAAAGAAATACCATACATGATTTAATGCATAAATCATGGAGGAGAATTCAAATTTAAACCTTAATAGGTTATACTTCTACACTTCATACCATAACCATCAAATGGGCAAATATGACATTAAAAAAGAAAATTAAAACCTACTCTATAATGAAAGTTAACGTCATACTCTTAGTTTGGACTTGTTGCTATATAAGAATTTTAGGTAGACTTTTGCCTCTACAAGTCATTGCATATAAACTTCTCCCTAATTTCCTCAATAAAGGGTAAAAGGGTAAAATCAGAAAATTACAATTAATGAGTTACATGACAATCATTAGATAGTTCACCTTAATATATGTGCTAAGTTAAAGTGGCTCAAACAATTTGGGGCAGACGAAGTAATAATAATCAGAGTTTTGTAATATTGAGTCGCAAATCCCAATTTAACTTATCTACATATGTATACAACTATACATTAAGTAAATACAAATGGTAGGGGGAAAAAAAAAAAGGGTGGCGATATTGCCAAAGAAGAGTTCTCTCCTTCCACAGTAATATATAGTTCATGGACTATTTTGCCCTTTGAAGTCAGGAAGTCAGATGGCGCTTTATTTCTCACAAGCCCTCTTTGTGATGCTTCACTTCACTCTTCCATGGCTTCCACCTCTAAGCGGTGTTTGTGAGCGAGAGATTAATGGGTTTCTGAGAGTGACAACCCTCTTCCCAGAGTATGATCGGTTCCTTTATTTTTTCCCACTAGGCTGGTGGAGGTAGGATCATGCGATGATGTTAAAGTTTTGCTAAAGAACGGGAGAAATGGAGGGATGGTTTGTCTCTTCTATAATGGATAGTGGGTAATTTTGTGTTCACTCAAAAAGCATCTCTGACATCACACGTGCTGTTTGCTGAAGCATGGGAAGAGCAAAATAGTCAAGGTCACTTACCCCAAAAATACAAAAAAAAAATAGTCAAGGCCCCATAGTGGGAACGTTGGATTAAATAGTCTTTCTATATAAGTCATGTACGCAAAAAATCAAGTTGATCTGAAATTACAAGCCACTTCATCTATAAATGTAAAATTTTTAGTGATTAAAAAGACAAGTTTCTGGATCGAATGGTAACAAATCTCGGATCAACTTGATTTTTTGCGTACATGACTTATGTGAGAAGACTATATAATCCAATAGTTAGTTTCACAAAATAAGAATTAGAAATATGTTATTTAAAAACTTGTATAAGAATTTTTATAAAAAATTGTGTATGTTAATTCTAACCCTATATATACTATGAACTATTATATAAAAGAGAAGTGTGTCACATGGCCTATCTCTCAAGCATTCTCCTAAATATTAAATTACCACATGACATGTCTCTAATTTATTTTCTTTATTAAAAATTGTTCAATATATTTTTTCCCCATTTCCATGAAATATGATACAAGGAAAGAAAATAACCAATCAAGTAAATAAGGTATTAAAACACTAATCAATTGAAAAAAAAAAATAATAATTAAGGTATGTAAATATTGAATACCAAAATTATCATACCTTATAGAGTTACACCTGTTTAACTTAATAACTTTCAAAAGGAAAAAGAAATTAAGGTATTATAATATTGAATTCCCAATTTAATTTCTCTACATACACGAAAAAGGTAATATATAATATTATTACATAATCATAAAATACTGTATAATAGCGTACTATTGTTTGAATTTGTATATGTTATATATATTGGTGGTTTGGCCAACGTATTGATATATATAAGTTATATATATAAGCACCCACCATCTATATAGGGGTTGTACCTTATGCATTGATGGGTTACGGGATATATTAAGCTAATGCATGGTTGTACAACCCTTAATGCATAATACTGTTATAATATATCAACACATCTTTCTTAACGGAATATATATATATATATATATATATATATATATTTTTTTTTTTTTTTTTTTTACAATTGATATAATTTGGAGGGAGAGCGATACAGATTTAAATACAAATTATTATTAACTTTTTAGTAAATGTAAACAATTATAATTAGTAGTCATTCTTAATTAAGTATTCATTTACTAAAAAGTTAATAAAAATTTATATTTAACTGTAAGTGATACCCATGCCGAAACATACATGCCGACCAAAGGGCCGACTGACAAGTCAGGCTCCTATTTGTTGATACAAAAAAAAATTCCTTAACGAATTTGGTGCATTCATACCAAAATGACCAAAATGACCAAAAAACCACTTTCCTATTCCTATTAAATACCCAACCAAAAATCACGGGCAAAATCAAGAATAGAGAATCACGCACAAAATAAAAATAAGAACAACTATCTGAGTTTGAAATAACCTTATCAAAGCAGAAAAGGAAAATAAAAAATCAAAGGAAAAGCAAGATAAAATCAGCAAGTTTAACCAACTAGTAGGACAAAAAAGCATGAAATATAATTATCCCCAGTTCCCTGCTGCTCTCATGATTCCGTTGCCTTCCATGGTTTTGGTTGGGGGGGAATGAAGAAAAGAAGTGGGAAAAGTGGGAAAGAAAGGAGAAAGAAAATTTTTTGGAATGTGAGGGTGTTCGTACATAAACATAGAGTGAGAGAATGGTAGATTTTTAGATAAGATAGAGAGATAGCAAGAAGCGGAAAAAGAGGAGAGAGGAGCTTCTGGGTTGTAGTGTGTGAGAAGAGAAGGCAGAGAGAGAGAGAGAGAGAGAGAGAAAAGGAGATTTAGAGAAATATCTGGAGATAGAGATCTGTGTTTTTTTTTGGTAAGAGGGTACGATCGTCAATATTTGTAGTCGGCTTACTTTTCGTCCTTGTACAATTCGGCTCCCTTATCATTTTTCTTAACTGTAATTATTTTCTCGTAACCCGCAATTTAAAATTCTCCGTAAAATTTACTCTTACACTTAACCTCTCAATATTAACAAACGTATATCAATGTTGACCGACACAGAAGAACATTGATTGAGAAGTGGGGTAGGGGGGAGGATACCATGGTGCTGCTCCATGACTCCATGGAAAGCTGTCTCCATGGTGAATTCATCTTGCTTAATTACTAGGATAAGTAAGAAACACGAAGCTAAGAGGAGGGGGCCGGAATGGATGAGGCAATAAGAAAACATACCAGTTTTAATTCTTTCAATTCCAAAAATAATAAAGCTGCGTGGGATTTGCATTTAAAGACAAAAATTCATCAGAAAACACAGGATATGTCTCACAAGTGGTGCAAGCAAACCCAGTTCATTTCTGAATGCGACTGTATTTGAAACTAATTAAATAAAACCAAGAAACTGTATATATTACCTGAGAATATATATCTTAGAGTAGGATCGATCTATGTCGGTTCCCTCGGAGACAAAATTTAGCTGCTTCTACAACCGAAGACTGATACAAACTCGATCCTTTTAAGCAAACACTTTCAATCTTTGAAGTGTACGTTGGTGAATGAATCCCACTGATGCAGATGAAAAACAAATTTAAACATGCAAGTTCATCATCAAGAAAGAGAGTAAATGCGGTCAGAGCTAGAGAGTAAACGCTGCCAGAGAGTGCTTTTTCACATGGTTGAGAGATGAAACCTCACATCACAGCTAGACGACAGCTAATACGTGATTGGTGTGTGCCTATGCTATAGATAACCTGCATAGTGGAGTGTGGTCAGCCACGGAGGCTGGACCCTCGCGAGCTGGTTGGTGCGTACTTCACACTCGCATCCTACGTGGCGCGTGTCATGCACATGATCGCACTCCGCGACATACCGTAGCATCCCTCAACCTGCGTATGTCGATTTTATATATACTGTCAGTTTTATATTAAACTCTTTGTCGCTTTCACCTTGGCAGCAATCGTTCATTCATGGTTCCATGTATTCGAGGGGACAATCGCATCTATCTTTTTTTTCTAATAATCCAAAAAATAAATCTATACTTTTGTTGGTTTGCACGAGTCTTCGCTTGAACAGTTACACCCAACTTTCTGTCTTATAAGTGCTTTGCTTGTTTTTTTTTTTTTTTTAATTATTTATTATTTCTAAAAATTTAAAATAATATCTAGGGTAAAATACATCTACACCCCCTCCCCTCTATTTACTGACTATTATACTGACACTCCCAATACTTTCTGAAATTACACTGCACTCCCTTACTTTAGAAAATAATATACACTTCCCCTTATTTGTCAAACAGCCGTTAGAGCCTGTTAGAGTCTTTAACGTTTGTTGCTGACATCAGCGTAAAATGGGTTGAAAATACCTATTTTAACCTTCTAAAAACCAAACGTTGCGTTTAGTAGAGGGCTTAAAACGCAGCGTTTGCTCTCTCTCTCGCTAGCTACCCCATCTCTTTCTTCTTCTTTCCTCTCTCTCTCTCTCTCCTCTGTTTTCCTTCTCTCTTTTTTTTTTTTTTTTTTTTTTTTTTTTCTCTAAACCCTCACACAATGTCTCCCATTGCAACAAACCCCACTCACCGTCGACGACCTATCACCGCCGCAGCAAACCTCCACCGCCAGCAAGCCCCTCATTGCAGCTCTCCATTTTTTTCAGCGAGCATTTTTTGTTCAAACCCATCCCCATCAGCCCCCTTGTCAAAGCTCTTCGCCGTGAACCGCCGTGACCTTCCCTCATTGCAGCTGTCACATCGTGAACCACCGGCAAACTGCCGCCGCCTCGCACCATTGTCAGCCAACTGGTAAGCTCGTACCAAGTAGTCCCTCACGAGTTTTTTCCCTACCTGCGACGGCGTCTCCTTCCGTTTAGCCGACGAGGATGAGGAGAGAAGGGGAGAACGGTGACTGCAGATTTGTAATTAACAAAAAAAGGGTATTAGAGAAAAAAAAATGATCGATCTACGAAGCCATGGCTACTCTAAGCAAAGCATAAAAAAGAAAAAAGAAAAAGACCAGTTCGCGTAAAAATGGAGTTAGATGGAGATGCCGGGTGAGGAAAAGAAAAGTATTAAAAGAAACAAGGGAGGAAGAGAATATTTTTTTTGGGTTGAAACGCCGTCTCCTTCATCTCCTCGTCTTTTTTTTTTTTTTTTTTTTTTTTTTTTTTTTTTTTTTTTTCCTGGTGAGTAACCACCGTCTATGGTTTCCCCTCTTCGTGATGCTGCTATTGCCAGCTACCCCCCTATTCTTTCTTCTCCTCCATCTTTTTTAGGATGTTTTTGGCCCCCTGTTTAGATCTTCACCTTCATCTCTCTCTTCTCTCTCATCCCCTCCACTCATCAACTCTTCTCTCTCTCTCTCCTCTCTCCTTTTTCTCTGTTGAGTAACCAACCGCCATGGTTGCCTCTCCTTTTGCTACTCCTGTTGTGCCGGCAACCCCTTCTTCTTCTTCTCCTTCATCTCTTTCATTTTTATTTTTTTTGGCCCCTGTTTAGATCTTCTCCTTCATCTCTCTCTCTCTCTCTCTCTCTCTCTCTCTCTCTTTTTTTTTTTTTTTTTTTTTTTTTCCTTTTGAGGTAACCCACTGCCATGGTTGCCCTTCCTTTTGCTGCTGCTGCGCCGGCGACCCCCTATTCTTCTTCTCCTTCATCTCTTTCAATTTTTTTTTTGGCCTCATTTAGATCATCTCCTTTATCTCTCTCTTTCTCCCTCTCTCTCTTTTTTTTTTTTTTTTTTCTTTTTTTCTATTGAGGGAACCCACCGCCGTGGTTGCCCCTCCTCTTGCTGCTACTGCTACTTCTCTTCTTCTTCTTCTTCCCAAACGCACAGTTTGGCTACTAAATGGCTGTGTTTTAAGAAAAGGGTATATTGGTCATTTCGTAGTTCCGTTTACTCCATTAATTAAACTGTTCTGGCAAGGGAGGTCAGTGTAATTTCAGAAAGTACAGGGGTCAGTGTAATAGTCAATAAATAGAAGGGGTGTAGATTTATTTTACCCTAATATCTATTACTATACTATAAAAGAGAGTTTTTTTTGCTTACCTCAACATTTAGTGACGTGGCTACTTAATACCCATTCCCTCTAAAATCCAACATCCTCCTCATTTTTGGGCCCATAGCACCAACTTCTGATGATGTCAGCATCTCTTCTCCCCTTTTTTTTTTTTTCCTTCCTTCCCATATGGTCCTCTTATCTCTCTCTCTCTCTCTCTCTTTCCAGTCTCCCCTGCTTCCCTCGCTAACTTATCAGATATGCCTTCCCTCTCTTTGAAGCTTACTTTTTTTTTTTCCTTCCTCTCCCCATACGACCCTCTTCTCCTTTCTCTCTCTCCCTCTCCCCTCTTTCCCTCTCTTATCAGATAATCAAATACACACACACACTCTCTCTCTCACTTCAAATTTTGAAAACCCCTTTTTTTTTTCTCTCTCTAACTCTAACACCATTTTTTCCGGCGATGAAGCAACCAAAAAAAAGAAGGAAGAATAGCCACATAGTGAACAAAAGAGGGAAAAATCGACTGTTCTCCCGCGATGAATGCCCCAACGACCATTCTCCGACGGTGGCTCCATCGCCATTGATTTGGGAGTATAACGAGTGTTGCCATGGAACACTAATTTTTCTGGTGATGAAACCAAAAAAAAAAAAAATTAAAAAAAAAATACAGCAACCACATCAAAGGCCACAAAGATTGAGGTTGCAAACCACTAAGCCGCAACAACGCCAGATCCGTTGACCTCAGAGCCTCCAGTCTCCAGAGGACCATGTTTGCAGGAGCCGATGGCGACAAGGACTATGACGGGAATGGTGATGGGGACAACAACAGCGCCGGGGATGGGGACTACGATGGTGATGAGGCCGGTGACAATGAGCAATCTGGGTGTGGTTTATTGATCTGGAGTGATTTTTGAGAGAGAGAGAGAAGTAAGAGAGGAGGGAGATGATAGGATCAGATGTGTGTTAGGGAGTGGGGCTGTGCTACTTTTTCTCTTTCTTTGGGCTGAGAATGAGCTTTCCCTTGTGTGAAAGAAGGAAAACTCATTCCATCATTTAATGAAATGGTTGGCAAGAGGGAAAAAGGATTCCATTCTTTGGGTCAAACAAACACTCCACTTTTTTTATCAATGGGATGAGTATTCCATCCCATCCTCCAGTCCCACCTAACAAACACAGCTTTAGTTCATTATAAAAACAATTATTTTGTTTTGATGGGTGTTTGAAAATGTATTTGACAAAAGTTCAGTCAATGATTAAATATTTTTTCTTTAACTTACATTCTTTTGGATTTTCGCCTTTGTTTAAATAGGTTGTCACGTTTTCACTAAGCATTTGAGTTGACGATATTTATTTGTGATTCTCACACATCACATGGGTCTTTGCTGGTTAGGAAATTATATTATAGATCACTTGCATTTTCCTAAGATATTCATATTTTTAAACACATGAGTTGCCCTCATTTCTTTTTTGCGAATAGGGTATAACTTTCACTTGGTATCAACTAACGCCCAGATTAAACGTAACTAGTGGTGGTCTTAATAGGGAGTGAGAAGTTAAACCTGCAATATTGTCCCAGAGTTTGCAATTGCCGCGCATTGCGCGGGTTCCTTCTAGTTAACAATAAATAGAAGATCGCAATATAATAACACTCTTGAACTCTTTTTGATTCATATTCCAAAACCTTCTAAAAAAACATCATTATAATAAGGATAATACTTGGCTCCTTCTGCTCCTCCACATTGATGTGGCATGTTATATAATCACCACATGTCTAAGGTTTTAAAAGGAAAAAAGTATATGCTTGTGACCGTAATAATAGTCTTCCCTCATTTTTTTTTTATAGGACCAAAACACCCTACATTCCACTCCTATTTACATTTCCTTATCCAAAGCCCTTCTTGTCTCTTCTCCTTTTCTCTAAGTTGAAACAGTTCATCATTTTCACCATGTTTAGCCAACTCCCATGCCACCATCATTAATATTGATTGCATTGCCCCACTAGCTAGTGCCATTTTTCGCCACTACCCATCTCTACAACTTCACCACAAACCCAATAAAGCAATAAGCCACCAACATCTATATATATATATATAGCAACAGATCGGGAGAGAAGAGATGATAAAACACAACTTTATGCAAATGGTTTATGCAAATTTTTAAAGATATTTTATATTCAAATTTGCCAAATTTCCATGACTCAATAACTATCACCAAATTATGTTCCTTCTCTTATGCATTCTACACCATCTCTCTCACCAAATTCCTCAACTGATGACGAGCAATCAATGGAAAACTCCATTAATGTTCAATGATCAAGTTTCTTCTACTTCTTTTTTTTCATCACTGTTTCTTTGGAAGTTTTGGAAGGAGGGAGTTCGGAAGTTGGTTGCTGGCATCATTGTCGATCAAGGAAATTAGGGGGACAGAGAGTGGCAAAAGATGAAAAGGGACAGAGTGTGTATGTTACTCATAGTGGAGACCGGGGTATTTTGGCCCTTGCGAGAAAAGGGTAGAAAAAGGCACTCCAGCCTTATTAAAATCACAGGGAACAACATGAAACTTCTATCATTTATGATACGTGTCAATTGGAAAACATACCATGTAGAGGAGCAATTGCTTCTCCTATGGAAGGAGCCAAGTATTATCCTTATATAATGGATTCGGATTTGCTATAGTTTGTGGCTTTAATTGCAACATGCAGTTACTGTCGGATGGCTAACGCATGGCAACGGCTTGGGTTGAACAGCTGAAATAAGTCCAAGGGTTTGGCATTAACCCTGTTAACTACTCCTTTTGCTGCTTATGGCTTGAAGAGGGGAAAATGGTAGCGCTTTAGAAGAGTAAATTGGATGAAAATTCAGCATGCGATTTCAATTTTCATTTTCCTCCTCGACAAATCTTTATTGCTTATCTCTCGCCTTCGGCAAGGGCAGTCGATACAGTGGCTCACCTATTGGCCTCCGATAAGCAAAGTCGATAGGGTACGGGGTTTTTCCTGTCATTGTAACCCCCCATAAGCGAAACTCCATCGGTGACAAGCTAAACGCGAGTTTCCTCTTTCTCACCTGCTATGGGCTATGATTTTCTTTTCTCACCTGCCGTCAGCTCCTGTCGTTTTGATCCACTCACCTGCGTCGTTAGCACCCACTGTCGTTGCCTTTGCTCGAGCTCTCTCTCTCTGTCCCAATATCTCTCATCCACTCTCAGATCCACTCACCGGTGGCCACGACACCCCCTTCGTCGTCTGCACTTCCGCTCTTGCTCGTTTACCTGCCATTAGCAACTCTCGCCATTGCCCGTCGTCGTGGGCACCCCCCAAAACCCAGGTATGTTCAATTTTTTTGTTCTTTTTGTAACCCTTAACCCCAAAACTCAGGTATGTTGCTGCTACCGCTAGTGACTAGTGTTAGGGGTTAAGGATTTTTTATGTTTGTAAAACTCATATAGAAAATTAGCAATAATTCGTTTTTTACAGTGATTTGGGTCTAGTTAAGGTGTTTTTCAATGGAATAAAGAAATGGTTAGGAGATGTTCAAAATGGGTTGAAATGCAATAGATCTTAAGCATACCTTTTTTTTTTCTTTTTTTTTTTTCCTTTTTTGTGTATGCTACTAGTGTTGGGTTTAGGGGTTAGGAGATGTCAATTAGGAATTTTTTTCCCTTCCAAAAATTGGGAATTTCAAATCCTTGCCTTTTAGGTGCCTATTGCTTGTGTTGATTTTACTTTCAGTTTAAATGAATAGTTAGTTAGTAGTTGTTTGATTTTATATACAACCTTAATGAATAGTTACTTTCACTTCTTAGTTTCTCATAAACAACCGTAATGAAAAACCTTTAAAATGGAGGCTTTGTAAATAATGAATCGTTCATGACTTCATGTATCCAACTCTACCAAATTAATAACAGATGTGTAAGACTATCAATAGAGTCCACACTTTATTTTCTTTTGTGTAACCCATACCTTTAAACTCAACTTTTTGTTATGCAATCAATGTGGTTAGATGAGGATATGTTGGTCCCTAAAGTGCAGTGGGAGCTATTATTTTTTCACTATAGTCTCCTTTTAGTAGTATTTGTTTAGTAATTGGGGTGCATTTGAGCAAAGGAAAATTAAGTCAAAGTAAGAAAGAGTCCATTCTCATTGTGATCCAATATATTCCAATTACAACCAAGGCATAGGCTTTCTAGCTCTTTTGACAAGAAAAGCAATGGTAAATTTGAATGGTTCCTAGAAATTGACTTCTAGCATTGGAGAAAAATCCATGACTTCTAGCATTCCAATTAAAGGTATGGACAAAAATCCATTATCTATTACTTGAGTGGTCATGATTTGGATGTCATTTTTTTTAGTAATGGCATCTCCCTACAATGGAGTGTAGTTTAATTTTACAGGACATCTAAATGATTCTAACTAATTACATGAATTTGATATATATTCTATTTTTTTTTATTTAAGTTTTTGTTGGTGTTTTACGTCGTAACATTTTTGTTTTTGTTTTTGTTTTGCTTTTTTTTTCTTACTTCATTATACAACTTTTGAGTACTAGAATGACTCACTATTCGTTAAGTTCATCTCTCTCTCTCTCTCTCTCTCTCTCTCATGCATAATGGTTTATTATTATTATTTTTCTTAGATTTTGGTGCTATTTACAACCAAAAAAGTTAAAAATTTTGTTAGGACAGCCTGTAGAGTGTGCACCCTCAAATGCTTGCCATGAGGTTCCTTCTTATTCCATGCAATGTTGGCTTGTATTTTTTTTTATGCATACACCTAAGTTGCACTTGTGAGTGATGAGTAAGTCCATTAAGGTGGGATGGATGCAGTTAGAGTAGCACTGTTGGCTTGATTAATGGTTCCCTAACTTGGGATTGTATCCCATTGAAAGTATAGCAATGTTGGCTTGATTAATGGTTCCTCTCATTTTTCCTTACACAACCAAACACTAGAAAGTTTTCTCGTTATGCAGAATTTTCTCGTTATCTTCTGTTTGTTTCCTGGGAAAGTGTAAGAGAAGAGAATTTAATATTTCGTATCTTACGGTGTGCAATTTTTTGGAACCAAATTAATCTTCTTCTTTTTATTTTGATTTATTATTTATTATTATTATTATTATTATTATTATTATTATTTTATGTCTACAGATAGATGAAGCACACCATTGGATTCAATGTTATTCTCAAGCCCACCACCAAATAGCATTCAAGCTTTTCTAGCAGCAAGTATTGATGATTCAACTTGGTCAAGGCTCAAATAACCTTTTTGCTATTGAGGATTGATTGCCAAAGCATGGAACGAATCCAAAAGAATGATTTTTGTATTAACTTGATTTTTATTTGATGCATTTTGATTTAATGTGTACGCTGAATATTAATGTAAACCTTACAAAAATCATTTTTGTAACCTTTCTACCTTGATATATTGTTGGCTGCTAAACAAATAGTGAGTAGTTTGATTTTGTACAGGTTTGATAAGTTGATAACTTCGGATGATCCTGGTTATAGATATCGTCATGCCTTTTTTTCTATTAAAAAAAAAAAAAATTGTATCTTGATATATTGTTGGTTACTGAACGAATAGTGAGTATGATTTTGTACAAGTTTGATAAGTGGATAACTTGGGATGGTCTTGATTATAGACATGTTATGCTTGAATTTCTAAAAAAAAAAAATTTGTACCTTGATATATTGTTGATTGCTGAACGAATAGTGAGTAGTTTGATTTTGTAGAGGTTTGGTAAGGATAGTGAGTAGTTTAATTTTGCACAAGTTTGATAAGTCGATAACTTGGGATGTCCTTGTTATAGATGGGATAATGCCCAATTTTCTAAAAAAAATTGGTTCCTTGGGTGAATTCCCATTTTTCATTAGGCTTTGAAATTGCAAAAATTTGTTCCTTAATTGTCAATTCATTTAGGATTTCAACCAATTAGAAGACGTCGGAATCATAATCTTGCTTATGCATTGAAAGAGTAGCCCCATGAAAACATTTTCAACTTTGATGCATGCATAAGATTGCGCACAAGGCTATGAAAGCTATAATAAAGCCCCTAAAACAAAAGCATTGTACCAAACACAACAGGATGCCAAAAAAGGCTCCAAAACAACATTATCAAAATATACTCCATTTTCATCCATGTCCATTGCCCCTCCTTTTTTTTTCTTCTTTTTTCATTCAAGCTTTTGTCTAGTGCATTTGGCTCTATCAATTTAGTATGTACATTCAATAAAAATAGAACATGAGCTTCTTGATTAAACACAAATGAGATTGTGCCAACACTAAATAAGATCAAATTAAAATGGCCAGACTCGAATGGAAATTTTTGGAAAAATGAAGATTTTTATTCATAAATTTCTAATTGCTAGACCCGGATAGAAACTGTTAATCAAAAAAAAAAAAAAAAAAAATCTAGCATAACCCTACTTACAATTAAGACATTCCAACTTATTGACTTATTGAACCTATACAAAATCAAACAACTACTAACTATTCATTTAGAAGCCAACAATATATTAAGGCACCAAATTTTTGTAAAATCCGGCATGACCCTTTCTATAATCAGGACATCCCAGGTTATCGACTTATTAAACCTATACAACTCAAACAACACAATCACAAATAAAATCAACATATCCTATACATCATTCCATTAAACCAATAAAAAATCCATCGTAACAAAAATCATCTACCAACAATTAGTCCCCACTAAAAACAACCAAACAAATAAATTAATTAAGTTTACATCCACATAAAATGTACATCTTAAGCCAAAAATGCATCAAATAAAAATCATTGGGACAAAAATAATTCTTTTTGCTTCATTCCATGCCTTGAAAATCAATCCTCGATAGCAACAATTGACAGGTTTATACAGATTGTTCATCAACCCTGAATGGAAAAAAATTTAAAAGGAAAAGAAAATTAATTCTCTCAAAAAATCAAAACCATAGAATTTGTTCATTAAACGATATAAGAAAGTAAAATCTTAAAGATTCACCATGCATACCTCAATATCAACAACGTAATCACAATGTCATTTCAACTAAAACAAACAAGTGTTCATTAAAGTAAATCAACCTCCACCATGTCAAAAAACCCCTTTCTAGTGTTGGAATCAACTTCAACCCCAGTTAATACTTTCTCAAGTTTGTTTTCAAACCCTTTAGAACAATTTAATCAACTCAATTATTGTGGAAGCACAATACTTGATGGAAGCACATGAATGGAAGTCCATTAATGACCAAACTAAATACAAAAGCAACACCCCCAGAAGCTAATAAGGCTTCCATGACGTCTATTATACTATTATTGTTTATCTAGGTTGTTCTTTAATATGTAAATTTATTACATTAATTTTTAGATTGTTTTGAACTGTGTTCATCGTCGTCCCCCCCCCCCCCCCCTCCCTGGGGTTTCTTGCTTATTTTTCCTAACCCCAAAAATAACCCAACTATAGCAGCACAAAATAAAATTAAATAAAATTAAATTAAAAAAAGCAGGCAGCAATAGTAGCATAGATTGTTTTGAACATGTATTGCATATTTCCAAAAAAATAAAAAAAATCCCTAACATCAGGCTTGTAATACACTTGGGTTAAGTGGCATAGAAGTATCACTTGAATATCAGGATAAAAGAAAATTATAATTAATTGCAAACTAGATTTTGATTCCTGCATTAAGCGGCATAGAAAAATTATTATTTTTCTTGAATAAATTGGAATATTCAAGAAAACAGGACAATAAACCCCCCCTGATTTCTTGTTTATTTTTCCTAACCCCTAAACCCCTAAATTAACCCAACTATAGCAGTACCAACAAAAAAAAAAAAAGAAAAAAGAAAAAGAAAAAGAAAAAGAAATCCCTGACACTTGTAATACACCTGGGTTAAGTTCCAAACAAGAAGTATCACTTGAATATTAGGATGAAAGAAAATTATAATTAATTGCAAACTAGATTTTGATTCCTGCATTAAGTGGCATAGAAAAATTATTATTTTTCTTGAATAAATTGAAATACTCAAGAAAACAGGACAATAATTTGACCATTAAGCTTCCTAAACAAATTTAAAGGGTTTAATTCCCAGATAAGCATTTCCTTATGCAATTGCAAAACAAAAAAATTTAAGCTGTTAAGGGTTTGATTCCATCATATAATTTGCGGTTAAGGGTTACAAAAAGAACAAAAAAAATTGAACATACTTGGGTTTAGGGGAGTGCACATGATGATAGGCAACGGCGGAAGGTGCTAATAGCAGGTGATGAGCAGGAGCGGGCAACAGGAGGTGTCGACAACGAGGGGGGTGTCGTTGACACTGGTGAGTGGATGAGAGAGATCGGGACAAAGAGAGAGAAAGAGAGAAAGAGAGAGATCGAACAAGAGCAACGACAGTGGGTGTCAACGACGCAGGTGAGTGGAGCGCAACCAAACAGGAGTCGCCGACGGCCAGTGCGAGAAATGAAAATCACGGCCCGAAGGAACTTGTGTTTAGCTCCTCGCTGGCAGAGTTTCGCCTGTGGGGGGTTACAACGATAGGAGAAACCCCCGTACTATGCCAACTTCACTCACTGGAGGCCGAGATGAGAGCCACCGTACCAACTACCCTCGCTGGAGGCCGAGATGATAGCCATCGTACTAAATGCCCTTGCCGAAGGCTGAGATGAGCGAGAGAGAGTGGAAAAGGAGAGAGAAATGGCGACAGTGTGCAATTTGATTTTTGAAATGCCAGATTTCATTTTGGCTCTATTTCTCCTCCAAAACGACGGCGTTTCGGGTCCAACCCCAATTACCATCAAACGACATTAAGCCTTTTAACGCCTCCCATCGTTAGCCATCTATAGCCATTGATTTCTCCACTTGCCATGCGTCAACCATTCGATGGTGATTGCATGCTGCAGTTAAAGCTACAAACTACAGCAAATCCGAATCCTATAATAATACCCCATGTTTGTTACACAATCAACCACCTGTTTAGCTTGTCTAAATACATGCCTAATAGTGACCTCATCAAAATAACCAAGTATAAGCCAAATATCTTAAACAACATTCGAAATACTCCAATAATGCTGAATAGATCGACAAACAATATTAATTACCAACTGAAAATCACCTCCAATTTGGAAACACTTGATGTTTTTATGAATAGTCATAGCTATACATTTCTTAGAGCAATACATTCCGCAACAAGGACCGAAGCATTACCAAAATTGATAGATAATGCTATAGAAACTTTATCACAAGGATCTTTAATCACAAAGCTTTCTGTTGCCTTCTTCTGATTATGCTTTCCTAAGCGATCGAAGTTTACTTTCATCCAGTTAGTAAGGGATTTTTCCCAAGCAACCCACCTGAAAAACAAAGTTGGATTATGCAAAGTAATAAAATTATTATTATTTTTGTTAGTAAAGAGATAATCAATCATTACTAATATGATTAATTTTCTTGAAATACTTTCCTGATATTTCCAAGACTGAAACCATATTAGGCTTGTCACTCTTAAAAATCACTTGATTCTGATGTACCAAATACACCAACAGATATTATAGTAATTTTCTAAAAAAAATATCAGAGTATATATGAAGATAATAGTCCTCTTTATCTCTTACCCAAGTCTTTAAAATACCCTCCATCCCAATTAGTCCTCACCATCCCCAACCGCCTCCAAATGATTCTTACCATCCCAAACCATCCCCAAGTCTCCAAAGCCATTTAATTTGCATCCATTTTTGACGATCTCTGTTTTTTCCAGCAATAACAATTCTCAATGATCGATCAACATATATATATATATATATATATATATATAGATATATAATATGACGATCAGGTGAGCATATACTGATATAACTTATATCAACACCCGTATTGAGAGTTGTACCTCATGTATGTATTAGTGGATTACAGTATACTGGGCCAATCTATGGTGTATATATATATATATATAGAAGTTAGATGAACGCTGACTTGATCGGGGAACAAATTACTAATGATTTATTTTGGGATTTTTTTACAGTGAGAATCACATCTCAAGCCCTTGGTCAGGGAATTTATTATTGTGTTTTGGCCCGATAAGTTCTGATGACAAATGTAATGTTTGCTTTAGTCATCACCCAATGACCTATAACGACTTGGTGCACTTTAGAACATCGATCAGGCAATGCATGGGAAAACTAGTTATCATACCTCAAACCCTTTGGTCTATTAATACATAAATCATCATCAACCGTTCTGTCTCATAAGTATATTTATAATTATTTTTCTTAGTTAAATTAGTAGTCATCTATTACGAAGTTAGTAGTTATTTGTATTACTAGGTTATTATTTACCTGTTTCGGAATCAATCTGTAATTCCCCATTTTTTTTTCGTAGTTCTTTTGACCATTGGATATTATGGGATTAGTTTTAAGAATTTTGGTATCAACGTCTAAAGTACCCAGCAGGGAACTTGAGGATCGGAAGAACGTAAGGATCAATGTCGGAGTATTATTTAGCAGTATTTCACACAATATGTAGGAATTTTGAACACACGCATAAAACTTCATATACCTCAACAAACCAAGACACTTACCAAGACATCATTTTGGTACGGAATTCACCAACAAACCTTTTTTTTTTTGGGTAAGTCGATCAGCAACAACCTTATTTGGCCTTTACAATTAAGATGAATCAATGTGGACCCCTGACTCTGTGTTGGTTCATATAGTGGATCTGATGCCTTTGTTCTTATCCTTCTCTTTGTTTTGTTTGTGAAGTTTCCGTAGGATTGTGTTTTGTTTTGTTTAGCTGTTTTCTACATAGGGGTGTGGAGGGTTTTGTTTTTGTTTTTGTTTTTGTTTGTGATTTGCTTTTGCAGTTGGGCTTGGGGTGTAATCTCTCTTAATATTTTTATAATACGGAGTATCTCTTTTGCCAATTAAAAAAAAAAAAAAAATGATAAAACTGGTTGTGGTCCATTTTTTGGGGTGTGGGTGTGGGTGTGGGGCAGTGGTCCGTGACTCCATGGAAAGCAGTTTTCATGCATTGTGAATTGGATGTAAGTTGAGGAGGATTAACAGTAAGAAACACGAGACAGTACAAAGCATACCGCCCGGTTTTAATTATTTTGATCAATTTCAAAAGCGCTAGGCTATTGCCACCACATAAAATACTCTAAGCCCCCACTTAATTTATATTTTTTGAAGTTTTATAAAAAATATAAAAAAATTTAAGAAAACTAATACTTAGTCTACTAGAAAACATCATTCCAAACAACTTTGAAGAAGAATTTGTTTCCAAAATTTGTCATTTAAGTACACTTTTTTGCCATTTTTCAGGGAAAATCAAATAAAGATTGTAAATGGCCAAAAAGTTTACTTAAATGATAAATTTTGGAAAAACTTCCTTCTACAAAGTTGTTCAGAACGATGTTTTCTAGTGAATAGTGTGACTAGTTTTCGTAAAAATCTTTTATATTTTTCATAAAATCTTAAAAAGCATAAATTAATGAGAAACTTAAAGTATTTTATGTGATGACAATAACCCCTCTCATTTCAAAAATAATAAAGCTGCAAGAGCTTCTTTCATTTATAGGACAAAATTTCGTCAGTAAAATCAGGAAATGATTCACAAGTTGTGGAAGCCTGTAAGAGATATATATTATATATATTAAGCATTTCTTAGTGGGAGTATTGAAACCAAGAAACTAGTTTTAATATTACCTTGGACTACGTATCTTCGGCTCTTAGCGCGCGTACGATCTACCCATATATGTCGTCTTCCTTTGAGACAATATGTAGTGGCTTCTAGCCCCACACATACACACACAAACAAAAAAAGACAAAAAGATGCGGTGACTTCTACCTGCTCCAATAACTTATATAAGCCATTTAATATTTTCAATCCAATAATTGTTGGTGAATGGATCCCATTGACGCAAATGAGAAACAAACTAAACAAGTTCATCAGAGAATTAGAGAGATGAAACACTGAAACTTAACCTTCACAATGTCAAACACGGCTGGAAATTAAAAGAACTTGTGAAAAGATAATTAAAATTAAAAAGGAGAATGGCCCATTGAGGGGTAGTACTCCAATCAACCAGGGAGCAAGTTACTGAGATTACAAACATGCAAGTCGTTAATTTCAAGTCATAAATACTCTATTTTGTTGTAGTGAGAAGACACACATACAACTTGTGACATCAAATAGAATTAGAATAAACCAAGTAATGAATAAACCTACTTATAACTTTTCCATATCTGACTTAGGGGATGCTAGAACTTAACTTTTTTTTCCATCTTCACTAACTTCTTGAATAATATAGAATAAAAAAAGACTGAGAAAATGGTTAAGAAAAAAAAAAGGCACAAAGGCTAGACAGGTGGATAACATAAGAATAGCCGATGTATATGAAAAATACTCACAAGCTTCGAAGAGTTTTGTAAAATATTAGCAAGCTGAAAATGACTATTTATGAGGGCTTTAATCTTCTTAAAAGATGCCACAACAGATATTGGAACTACATAAAAAGGATTAAAAAAAAATGTTCTTAAAAAGATTCATGGCTTAGGTTTGGCATCATTTGGATTGAAACATAAACAATCAAAAAGAAGAGTTCTATTAACTACATAGGAGAGACTCCTTGCTAAGCCTACATAGACGTAATGAAAAAGAAAGGACCACACAGCGCTTACCTAGCCCTTAACTTGATCCTCTCCAAAATGCGTGGCATGCAACCAAGTTCGATTACAAAAAATATATATATTCTCCAACTGTAAACACAAATAAAAGGATAAGTGTCAAAAGTGAACTTAATTAGATTACTATAATTGAAGTACACCAACACAAATTGCCAAATAAATGTAAAAGTACTCATTTACCTTGTCATAACACTATGCACCCTGGATTTAGCAAAATGTAACCAAAAAAAATACATAATAGCATAACTACATAATGTCCTAATAAAGGTTAGGATATAAATAGATACATAATTGTTCACAAACTAAAAGTATCCAAAAAACAGACTAGGTGGCTGACTAGGTGTAGTCAACGCTGAGTCTAACTAGGTGGTTGTGTTTCATCAAAATCAAGAGCTTGGACAGGAAAACAGCATTGGGATGACATGTTAGCGTCTAAGATCCCTACTGTTGTCCCAAGTGAATAACTTTAGGGATGGGGGTGAATAGGGTTATAGGCCAAATTAAAAATTAACAGCAATCTTAAAATCAAATTATTGCAAACAAGATTAAATGTAAGAATATGCAATAATAAAGAGATTAAGGGAAAGAGAATACAAACGATGTTAACGAGGTTCGGCCTCCCACCTACGTCCTCGCCTCAAGAGCTCGCTTGAGGATTCACCAATCCACTATCACTCTCCTTCAAGGTGGAGCAACAAACATTTACAACTCAAGTGTTCTTCACCAACACTTAGCCAAATGCACTCTTCTCAAGTGCTTACAAATGAGGGTACACACAACCCTTTTGATACAAAGTGTTTGGAGATGATTTTGTGCTCAAAGAAAGCTCTCTCAAAGAGTAAATACATAGAAATTGAAAACACACACAGCTATTGATTGATTTCAATGAATACTCACAAGAAGAATTAGGGTTTGTAAAAGATTTTCTTGTTTGTAGCTCAATGAATGCTCATAAATGAGCTCAAGCCTTGTATTTATACCCAAGAGGTCCAAAATAGCCGTTCTAGAACAATAAATGCTGGGAAAGGGAGTTTGGTGGGCATTAAATGCTTCAAAAGTCTGTTATAAAACTAGCCGTTAGACCTCTGCCCGAGGGTTTCAGCCAGCTGAAATATCTTTTAGCCGTCTGAAATCTCCTTTTCAGCCGTCTGAAGAAGGCTGCTAAAAATTCTAGACAAGGTGTAAAAATGGAGCTAAAATCCAAGTCTTTCAGCCGTCTCAAATATCAATTTCAGCCGGCTCATAGAGCCGTCTGAAAATTCTAAAGAACTGAAATTTTAGAAGGATGCATTTTCAGCCTGCTGAAACAGCATTTTCAGCTGGCTGAAACATTGTTTTAGCCATCTGAAAATCCCTGTTTTCAGACAAAAGATATGCATTAAGTCCATATTAAAGGTAAGTCATTTTTAGGCCTTTAAGATCATCAAATTAGCATTGTTCTAAGCCCTTTAAATTTGTGAACAAAGATTGAAATTAATCTTACAATATTTTCCTAAATTCCTCACAAATTGTCTTGTGGTAAAGCTTGACTGTTCTTGAATGTTTGATGGATCCATTTGCACTGCTTTCAAATGATTTGTGCTTTGTTTGCTTGTGCAATTTGATCCTTAATTCTTGAAACATTTTGTCGCTTTGATACCTGTCTAGATTCATCACTTAAATGCCCATTAGTCCTTAAACATCTTATTATGTATTGTTATCATCAAAACTTCGGGGATAAAGCCATTTAGGCCAACACCTACTATTCCATTGTCGATGCTATCTATATGTTTATTGTATGAATTCAAACATTTGTAGATGTCATCCAATCGTGCTTTCATTGTAACCAGCTCCTTATCTACTTGTAGACACCCCATTTTCACCCCCCATAAGTTCATGATAGTATTTGGTTAGGTTTAGTAGCATTTAGGAGTCCCTAAACCTTAAAGGACATTTTTGCCCTTTTAAGCTTATGAAAATAGTTTATTATTGCATGCATGTTTTTGTTTCATTATTGAGTCCCATCACTTGCATTTAGTTTCTAGGATTATCTAGGACATGTGTGTCAAATTTGGTTTAATTCCAGATAGGTTTGGATAGGTAATTAGAACTTTTGCAACTTAAAGGGCAATTTTGCCTTTTAGTTCGTATATTTTTCAATTGACTCCGAAACTCATTCCAGATTGTTCCATTGATCTTAAAATGAAGAAATAAGCCTCATTGAAGTGCCAATTTGATTATTAAATAGGTTTTGGATTGATTCACTATATTATCTTATAGCTAATTGACCCTTTTTTCGGTTAACCGCCTTATGAAAACCCAACCACTTGACCGTGGTTAGGGATTTTTGGTCCAAGAATATTCTAGACTTATTCTACATTGAATCCTTGAAATTTTGGCTTATAAATCACTTAAATCGGAGTTAATTTGAAGAATATATGTCCATTTGAAGTTAAGAGTCCGAAATGAGCTAAAAATCCTCAAAAACATGGAAACCTGAGTTTACTCTCGGGTGACCAGTTGGGAGGACTCCATGTTTTTTTGCCCTATTTTGTAGTTTTGACGGTTTTGGACTCTTTTACTCCAAATTCCCTTCTTCTAAAAGTGTTTTAAACCTATTAGGAAGTGATTTTAAGTTGTCCAACATTTAGGGGTGTTAATGATAGCTTTAGATTAGTTTTATGGTGAATTAATCTTAACCATTGGTTTATATGGTTGGTTGGCTATAAATAAAGGCTCATTCATTAGCATTAGGGGTTGGACTTTTGCACTTTTGACACATTATATTTATAAGAGAGTTAGGGAGAACGAATTTGCACACACCCATATCACTTCGAGAGGGCATTCTATTGCAATTTTGAGGAGGAACTAGAAGGTAATCAAGCCCAACAAGAAGGAAGAACGCATTGAAGACCTTTGCTTTGTTGTAAGTATCCTTATTCTATTTCTTTCTTCTTCTACTCCATTCTCTGCATAGTTATGGCTTAGTATTGATTTAGGAATCATATATGATCTATATTTTAAAGTTCATATGATTCAATATGATGTGAAAAGCATGCTAGTGGAGGTGGATTGTGAATTGTTTGCTGGTAGGATAGTTTTCTCACTCTAGGATAGGGGTATGTTTACCTAGAAAATTAGTTGATGTGTTTAAGCTGTTTTCTTTTCATGGTTTAATTATATGCATGATTTTAAGCATATTTTGTATAGGACACTTGCTGTGAAAGCTTTATCTTCATAGGTGTATGGATGATTATTCTTTTAGAGGATAATTATCGTCTTTAGAGGATAAGGTTGTGCATAGGTGCTTTCTGGAATGTGTTTAAGTGCACCATGAGTTTTTTTTGTATTCTTAGGTATATATTTTACGTAGGATATTGAAGAAATCATTCATGTGGAGTGATTTCTACGTGAAATTATCTCAGGATAGTTTTACTTAAGAAATCTCGCCGTAAGGAGGATTATTTCACATTCTTACATAAAATACTTATCTAATGCATCATGTTAGATTTTCTTTTCATGTTTTGGATTGTTATATGATATTTTCGTCATGATAATTCATATTTGGCATGTTTTTTATAGTTTTATGCATGTTAGGGTGTTTAGGGCATATAGGAATATATTAGGGTTTTGCTTTTCTTTTGATTTTTGTTCTTTGCATGATTAGTAGCATGTTTTAGGGATGATTAGTAATATGTCCAGATTTGATTTAGTCTTTCTAATGATTATTTGGATATGATATAGATGGTTTGAGCATAATAATTGCCCTATAGCATATATGGGGTGATTAATTGGTGATTTCTTATTGTTTTGGGATAATTGGTATATGGTAAGTTGGTTCATGGTAAGTTCTATTATAAATTGTTCTCTTCTCCCCCCTTTGGGTTATTCTTTTTAAATTGAACTATGATTCTTAAGTGTCCAACTTTTCTAAAACTTCTTATTGAATAAGAGTTCTATCTCTTCTCAAATTTTATCTTTTCTCAAATTCCTTTTTTGGAAGTTCTTCTTTTCTCTTTAAAAATCTTCTTTTCTTTTAATGGAAACTTAGGGTTTATAGTTCATTGTAAAGGGAGTAACCCCTTCTCAATCGAACTATGTGGACTTTGATCCTTACATCTTTGCATGTGGGGTACGTAGATGCTCATTTAATGTTTAAGTCCACCCTAGAATTCAAAGTTATCCTATGTTTTCTTTTCTTTTCCTTTTTTCTTATTCTTTTTCTCTCTTTACTACTTTCCATATCTCTCTTATTTGTTCATGGATGTTCATGATGCTTTATGGATGTTTATGAATGCTTTATGTATATGGATGAATGGATGGTTATGGATAATTTTTTACATATGCATGGTGACTAATTAGGAAGTGATTGAAATAGCCCATATAAATTCAGAGACCCATTTTAGGGCAATGTGGGTGCCTATAGGATGTTTCCTAAAACCTTCCCACATCGTAACTTAGTCTCCGAATCCTTTCTTGTTTTGTTAAGACTTGCTTTTCCATGATCGGAGTTAATTTGTTTGGTTTTCAAAGGTTTCCTTTAAAAACTGTTTTTATGGTTTTCTTCTTGTCCTTAAAAAATGAGGTGGCGACTCTTTGTTTGTTATGTTTTTGTGAACCTTTAAAAAAATAGATTTTTATTTATTTAAATCTCTACATTCTTTTTTAAAAAAGGGTCCGATCAAAACCCGTGGTTCACTCTATTGTTTATCTTCTTGCCACATCATCCTTATGTAATTTCTTGTACTTTTCAGCTTCTTACATCGCAGGAGCAGTTGCTTTCCGATTGGCTTCGCCCCACACCTAACACCTTTTCTTCTTCCATACCCATCTTTGTTAAGATTATGCCCTAGAGCCAATCATAGAGATGATTGTTTAGGGATTAGGAATAATCATCTGATTTCATTTAGATATGTCACATTTATTATTGATTTAATAAAAAAGCTTATTCTATTATGTTTATATGCATCATTTATATTTACATGATATGTCCATGGAGTTAGAGTTGAGAATATGGAATTACAAAATGTTGTAATTTTGAGACTGTAAATATATCTTTGTACTAAACTCCTAAATCATTCCTAGTTGAAGGTTCACTATAATGGACAGTAATGAACTATAGGACTAGCACTTGTTAGGTTGACTCTATAGGAGGATAGTTAGTCTCAAGCTATTTGTATGTAGACACTATAACCAACAAGTGGGTGCCTATTATAAGAATAGGTACACTGAATGTAACCAAAGATATGAAGGTAAACTGAATGGAGTTTTAACCTACCTGTCAATCAGTTTCTCATTGTTATAGTGGTACAAGTAATCCTTAGACCTAAAACACCATGGTTGCCTTATACATGTAGCTTTAGAAGTTTGATAACACTAAGTGCAGATCCTTATAGGGGTCTATAAGGGTGTTCATTGGCCTTATTGTTATGTATGTGAAGGCATGTGAGTGATCAACAAAGAATCCATCACTCTCAGGAAAAAGGGAGTGAATGTCTCATATAGCATTTATTAAATATAATTCATTAAATCCATGGGCCCATAGTAGAATGAATATGGAAAGGATTTTCCATAAGTTCATCATTGAGTTGATATTAATGAATGAGTATAAAGTAATTAAACTGGGAACTTGACAGACTTCCATATCTTATTGGTTCAATTGGAGACATTGTGTTGATGGAAGGATGTAATTGTAACCTATAAACTATATAAATGATTTGTACAAGACTATTCACCTCCTTAAGGACCACACCATGAGCCATATGCTAGGTGTTACTCATGGTTAGTAGAAGCCCTAATTGATATAAATGATTTATAATCAATTAGGGAATTGGAAGGAGTTTCAATTAGACCCTCTAATGGATAGAGTTCCATTGTGCACACCTCGTGCTATCCCTACTACTTGACGATGTGAACCTAATGGGTTACACACTGATCATGCTAAGAGAGCTTGAATGTCCATGAGAGAAAGGGCATAAGTGAATAAAAGAATTGTTCTTAAGGGGCAAGGTTGTATAAAATACACATTAGAGGGGTTATTGTGCAATTAAGAGTAATTACACAAAACCCTCTAGGGTTTGAAGACCGCCCTTTGGCTGGCCCTAGTTGGAGGCTATTTAAAGCCTTTTATGATGATCATCAATTGAAGCACTCTTGGAGGCTCCCAAGTGCTGGCCGAAAATTTCAGCTTTCCCTTTCTCTCTCTCTCTCCTCTCTTCTCCTATTCTACTATCAATAAGGAAAAGAAGGAATGGACTTCAAGTTCAAGCTAGGTGTGGATACCGTTGGAGGCAGTACATTTGAACTGCTCATTCATTGTTGCCCGGAGTTCAAGCTTGGAGCAAAAAGGAGAAGACTTTATCAACTGTAAGTTATCCTAACTCTCTTTGTAGTTAGGGTTTTGTTTTGTATTATGCATAATTGGATTCATGGGATTGGGAATCGTAAGAAAATTTTATTCCGCCTTTGTATGTTTTCCTCCCTAGTTCGAATCCCCAACAGTCTTCACCAACTACTTGTGTAAACGCTAGCTCTGAGTCCCTTCTGGCTGATTTAAAGCAATATTCTCCATCGTGTTCTGCAAATCATAGGACATGTATAATAATGTAAATTATATAAATAATCTAAAAAGAATTTAACTTCAATGCTTGTTAGGTACATAAGGTACTTAATTAAGGTTCGATAAACATACCACTACCTTGTCAACTAGGAGATTAATGGTGTTATCTTTATGAGTTTGGGTGATTTTGAATATTCTGATACTATTAGGATCATCAACTGTTTCTTCCTTCTGCCATCCGAAGGCAAATAATTAAATTTCTTATCATGTCAAACATTATATTAAAAATAAGCAAAAACTTACAAAAGAATGGGTTATGATTTTCACATCCTTTTGGGCAACATTTGCAAAGCTATGACGGCCTGCAGTGTGATGCATTGTATGCTTTGAACGATTTCTAGCATTTGTTTTATTCATTTTCTATTTATGAGATCATATTATAATGAAATATAAAGTAAAATTTACAATGCAATACTCATGTTTATTATATAATTCTCATTTAGTATATTTTATACCACCGTCTTCGGATTCTCCTAATGCTCGACCAGCTTCACCCACTACTCAGCTATCAAACCTTCATCTGAAGGTACCTTAAGATTCTCCTCCAAAGGTTCTTCGAGATCATAACATGATTGTTTTAACGTATGCTTCCATCCTCTCCAGCATTCATTGTACTTATCTAAAACCCATTCCCAAGCACCATAATGGGGAATGCCAAATCGCTCCTGTGATACATGTATTGCACATTTGTGTAAAATTAAATTATAATGGGTTAAATCAAAATAAATAAACTATTGATTAGGGTGTGTGTCCCAATGCACTCGTGAAGCATATACTCTTACCAACACAAGTTGAAACATTTTGTCCTTTATACCTACCAGCACATGCCTCCAATCCGTGTATGAGATTGGTGCTATTGATCTAGTCCTAGCTAGAATCTTGATATGTCGGCCGAGCAATGTGGAGTCATCCCCTATTAGCTGACTCAGCTCATTCACATCAATGTATACCTTGGTCTTTTGCATCCTAAGATCACGAGACCTATTAATGCCATGGAGCTTCCTTATACCTTTAGAAACAAGACAAATTAAAACAAAAACCCATGTTAGAAAACCTTTATTTAATGTCGTGCAGCTACAAAAACCCAGCAACATATGATTGTTCTGACCTTCATGAGACCTGCATTGAAGTATACATTTTAATGATAATGAAATAAGATTGCATAGTATTCATGTGTGTTGACCTAAATGGTTTCAATCCCATGATTTTAATGATAACAATGCACTAAGATGGCCAATGTACAATTAAATTCAATATGAGAGAGGTACTTAAGGTATTCAAGCGATCAAGGATAGGATCACAAGTCAAGATTGTCTAACACTCAAACGAGCATCAAATAAGGGATCTAGCTTCTATTAAGAGTGATAGGATCAATTATGTAAGATTGAATGACAATCATGTTCACTTAGGATTCAAGGGCTTTAAACCTAAGAATAATACTTTTATATAATGATATACACTGCCCAAGTCAAGGGATTTTCATCCCAAAAACTTAGTACTTTAGCAGTTTGAAAGAGGGAACTTCCATATGGCTGAAAGATTTTTCAGACGGCTGAAAGTGGTGTTTCGACATGCTGAAATCTTTCAGCAGGCTAAAAATTAGACTAATGAAAGTATCAGCTTTCTGGTATTTTCAAACGGCTTTTTGAGCAGGCTAAAAATCCATTTGAGCTAGTTGAAAGTTGAAATCAGACGACTGAGAGCTTGATTCAAGAATCCCCAAAAATAACCCTCTTTGAAATTTTCAGCAGCCTTCTTTAAACAGCTGAAAGATATTTGAAGCATAACGGCTAGTTTTCAAACAGACTTTTGAAGCATTAAATGCCCACCAAACTTCTTTTCTCAACATTAATTGATACAAAACGATCATATTGGACTCCTTGGCTATATATACAAGCCTTGAAATCATTTATGAGTATTGATTGAGCAAAAAACAAATTCATTGATTGTTATTCACTTTCAAACCCTAGAAATCTAAGTGAGCATTTATTGAAATATCAATCCTAGTTGAGTGAGCTTTTAAATCTATGTTTATCTACTCTTGAGGAGAGTTTCTTGTACACAAACAATCATCAAAATTATTTTGTATTAAAGGGTTGTGAAAACCCTAAGCTTTGAAGTTCTTGAAAAGGACTTTGGGCAAGTGTTTGGGAAGAACACTTGTGGCTGTGTAAAAGTTTTGTCTTCACCTTGGAAGAAGATTGAGTTAGTGGATTTGAATCCTTGAGCGAGCTCTTGAGGTGAGGACGTAGGCGGGAAGCCGCACCTCATTAAAATCGTTTGCATTTTCTCTCTCTATATCTCCTCATTATTGCATACTTGTAATAATTTTAGCTTTTGCAATAATCTATTTTTAATTGTTTAATTAGATTTTAATTTGGTCATTAACCCTATTCACCCCACCTCTAGGGTTGTTTACTTGGGACTACAATGTGTACATTTTAATAGCAACAAAATAACAGTATTAAAAAAAAAAAATTGATGAAGTAAAATAACCTTCGTAAAAAATTTGAAGGAAATACTACCCTTTTATAATTGGAATAATGATTATGCCTTTAAAACAAAAAAGGTCATCCCACAAACCCTACTTCTCCCAATTGATAACCCCAATTCTTATAATGTATGTTTATCTGCCTTTCTTTCATATATTGACTCTAATTTTTATTTATTTATTTATTTTTACCAAATTCATGGAACTGTTTGCTTGTATTTTTAAGTTAATTTTTTTCTCTAACAATAAAGGTTTAAAGTAGGGTCTAGTTGATGTTAGGCTCCCTTGTTGGTTCAGGTTCACAGGGCATAACAAGCAAGTTTACTATAGCCTATTGAACCTGGGAAGGAAATGGATCAATCTATTTTGGAAGCTTTTGCTACAATTATCTGGTACAGAGTATTTTCTCACTTGGGTAACTGATCCCTGCCATGCCTGTAATAGCCCACAAGGTTATGAAAGAACAAGCAGCTGAGTCCTCTACTAAAGGCTTCTTGGTCATGCTTGATATTCCTTTTTTCCATCCTAACTAGGCAAGATTGGTGGCAAGAAGTTAAAATAATAGGTGCAAATTTATTATTGTTATGAGTACATATCAAGTTAACATGTAAGAAACGTCACAAACTTAGCAGGCTGGCATCTTCAAGTAATCAACTTATTGTTGTGATAAATATTAGGCCACATGGGTTGGACGTATTAATGACTGTTCTTTACCTGGATAAAAGAAAGCTTTATTTGTAATAGAAAACTAATAGGCATTACAACACTAGTAGCCTGACTCTAGGCATCCCAATACTAGTGTTAACGACCTTATGCTCTTTATGAGAATAATAATAATAGTAATAAAACATTTATAAGAATGATAATAATATTTTTTTTAGTAGTTATTATTTTGCGTTAGTAAATTTATGTTGTTAATTGTGCTTCTCAAGCTATTTGCTCCATATCATCATGCGTGACCCTGAAGCCTTAAATATGTTCAGTTGCTCCACTCTCCAAGCTGTGGCCTTGTGACTTGGAAAACTATATAAATATAACTAGTACAAAACTAAGTTTCTAGGTTCCATGCTGTATTAATAGTTTTACCATCATAACTATGTTCACGTCTTCATATGATTTCAGTTTCCTGTGGTCCTTATTATATTAGTTGATAAATGGAAAACCTTACTACTTAGTGTAAGATATTTCCAGTTGAGGGAATGGAATTGCAAATTATGGGCTTCACCTATTCTATATTCGACATTTTTTCAACATGAGAAGGCATTACATGCACTGGCAAATACCTTTATAGAGTATGAGACACTTAATGCAAGAGAAATAAAGTGTATTCTTCTCCTTTTTCGGGAAGGATGGCTGTCTAAGCAATAACAATTGTTAACAACAACAACAACAAGAAGGGGAACTTGTATTGGCGTAAATCTTGGCTCCCTTGTTATATGTAATCTACTCAAGTGTGGGGGCGGGGGGAGGGGGGGGGGGGAGGGGGAACTCTGTACAATGTAACCAAAGGATTATAGGTAATTATTTATACAAAGTCCTACATTTTTTTCGCCTTTGCATGTTTTCTCTTTTTTCAAGTTTTGTGATAGGACCTCAATAAATTTACTTGTATCCCAGGTGATAATAGCACATCTAGGCAAGGCCGCACTCTCTTTCTTTTCTACTACCTCCTTTGTTTTTTTTGTTTTTTTGGTAAGTTCTCCTACCTCCTCTTCCCTTCACAGTATCAAAGAACAATAAGGACGAGTACCGAAACATTTATGACAGTATCAAATATACATGAGCCTAGTTGTAGACAAGTATACATTCCTAAACTATCCAAATGGACAATTCAAGAATGAATATGTGTCAAGATGCCCACTACCATTGTCAACGGATAGATTATGAAAACATACTCTTATTTATCACAATGGTACATAAGAGGATGTTTGACATCATTCACTAGTTGAAAGAAAAAGTAGGAAGCATCGTGTAGCACATGCTCATTCTTAAACAGGTAATCTAAGGTTGTGTTCAAATATGCAAAATATTGCAGTCTAGCTCAATGAGGTTTAAAACTTAATAATATTTAGGGTTGTTCGCTTTAAAAAAACAACTTACTATTGATTATTTTTTTTTTTCTAAAGGCATCACTAGCTAGCTTCACTAGTTAAAAGAACTAAATAAAGGGTTGAAAAAGTATTTTGCAACACACCTAAGAGAAATATCATTTGTTTTCACTTGGACCGGCCACCTAATGAGTGACATGGCATGTCAAACATGAAAGTCTGGCTCAATTCCCAAATTACCCCTTTGATAGCTCAATATGAATCCCTACCCCCCCCCACTCGATTCATCGGCGTGTACATTACACACCAAATTACCCCTTTACCCCTGATCTAACCCTTTTTTAAAAAAAAATTATTTATTTATTTATATTTTTTTTTATGAACCCTGCCTGGTTTTTTACTTGGGAAGGAAAAAAAAAAAAAAAAAAAAAAAAGGAAGAGAAACAAGTTTAAACCTATTTACACTAGTATTTTGGTTATTCATGAAATTCCTGCTAACTTTCTCCCTTGTCAATATTGTCATTCTTTAATACAATGCTAGAAAATATTTTTTTTTAAGCAGTGAACATACATTTGAATAGGGTCAAACATTATGCCATCTAATTTATTAATTGCTGAGTAAAATTTATTAATACTTTTTTTGTTTTTGATATATTCTATACAGAACAATTTAAGGATGTTTTGAACAAAGAGATGGAATAGTATACTTTGAACCAACAACCATTATTCAATTGCCATAAATGGTTGGAATGGGTTGTGGGGATTGGTTTTGTAACTTTTGTTGCTTAGTTTTACAACTACCTGTTGACCAACATATGTGAAGATATGCCTTCTATTTTATTTTTTACTTTTCATTTTTATTTTTATTTTTACAAAATTTTGTAAAAGAAACCTTAAAATGAGTCATATCTAGGTGTAAGATAAAGTATCCAAATCTTATAATATCTTTTTAGGCAAGATAGAACTCTTTTCGACAACGAGAAAACCTTTTTGTTTATCTTCGATTCTATATAAGATTGAACAACTCATATGAATTAAATAAACCTAAGATTCATAATAATTATAAAATTTTATATGAATGACCCTAATAGATTTAGTAAGAATCGAATTCAACATCTATGCTTCCAAAGTTATATCTCTTATCAAGTGAGATACATAATCACATTTCACACCCCATAGCATCGTAATTTTGAGAAAAACCCGGGGTATTTTGCTAAGTTTCTTTCTACAACTATAGGTAGAAGAGGAAAAAATAATAAAAGCAAAAAAAAAAAAAAAAACTTTAACCTTATTTGGTTTGCTTTTTATTTTGTTTTAATTGCCTTTACGTGCCACATTGCCCTTTCCTAAATCTTGATCCTAAAGAAGCCAAACCAAGTAGTAACTAACCTCCCCCCCCCCCCCCTTCCCCCACTCACCCACCCAAATGCACATTCTTCCCTTGTCTTCTTCACTCCATAAGCCATGAAAAAATGAAGAAAAGGAAGAAAACAAGAACCCATCTCTGCTAGAACAAAACAAAACAAAATCAACCCATTTCAAATTCTCCATTTCTAACCTTCGCCTATAGGAGGAAGAAAAAAAAACTGTAAAAAAAAAGAAGGGAAAATGTTTTATGTGGGTAAAGCTACAAAGATCTTCATCTTTATAGTCATAGTACTTGTCGTTCTTGAGGAATCGTCGTTCTTCGCTCAAAATGTGGAGAGTGTGGAGGCAGAAGGAGAATGATTCTCTTAAAAACCCTAAGAAACCAACACGAATGGAAAATACCCCACAAAATTGAAAAGCACTCAAGCTACCCTGCCCTTTTTTCTTCGTTTAAACTAAAACCACAACATTTCAAGATGTAAAAACAACTTCTCTATGAGATTATCACCACAAAGAGAGTGAGAGAAATAGAGAGACGAGATGATGAAAATATATAGAGAGTATGACTACTGAGAGAGAAATACCTCAAAGAAATGCCAATCGATAAGGGACTGAAGGAGTCGGAGGGAAGCTCGTCGCAAAGGAACAAACCCCGGAAGAGATCAGGTATTAAGCAGCTCGAGGGTTTTCTTGAAAATGAAGGAGTGATCTTATATTTGAGCCTAATTAAAGCGTACGTATATTAACGCCTCCCACGGAAAATATTGTCTCTATTTTGCCCACTAGAAGATTACCGTCTCTATGTATACATCAATGCGCAGGAAGGTTGATTCATCAAAGCGGGAAAGCTAAAGGTTGAATGTGAGAGGATAAGCATATGGATTTTGCAAACGGTAGATAAATACCGTGGCTGTATTTGAGACGGTAGATAAATACCGTGGCAATGTTTGAGACAGTACGAAGTACCGTAGTAAAGTTTGGGATGGTTTTAAAAACCATAGGCTAGCCTTAAACACCTGCCACAGTTTTAAAACACTGTGCCTAAATTTGCATGGGTGATCCCTGTTTTTTTTTTTTTTTTTTTTTTTTTTTTTTTTGTTTGTAGTGGACCACATTGGAGAGTAAATTAGGAGATGATCACGTAACTGTACACAGATCGCCATGTGTTCACCTGTAATCTTCTCAATACGAGTAAAGAGGGACTTTAATTGGGTCCAGCTCCACACCTTAAAAAATAAGCTTATTCCTAGCCCACCATAACTGGTTTATCAAAGCCACAGCAAAGATAAAGAATGACTAAAACTGAGACCAAGATCGATCATTGGATAAAATCTTTACAATCCACTTTACTAAGGATAAGTTGCAAAAGGAGGCAATGCGCAGAGACCATCCAAAGCACAACCAAATAATTTTAGTAAGCTTACATTCCATTAAAAAGGTGCCTAACAGTCTTAAGATGGGATTTACAAAACAAACACAAAACATTCGAAATTGGGAATCTAAGGTTAAAGACTACACAAAGGGGTACTATGTTCCATAGCACTTCCCATAGAAACATTTTATATCTCTCATGAAAATTGGCTTTCCAAAGTGCTTTCCAACAAAGGAGAAGGCACAGACCTGCCAGAAAGAGGCAAAACTTTTGATCCAAGATGTAAGTAGATTTAACAGAGAATTCACCAAAGCCATTAGGGGTCCATACCAAACAATTAGAATTGATATTAGAAGAAAGATGAATACTAAGGATATTGGTAACATCCTCAGGTTAAAAAAGAATCAATATCACAATGCGAACTCGATGGTAAAATAAGATTTGAAACAAGATTCACCCCCAATATGCGCTCACCTCTTGGAAGGGGTCGAAATCCTTGGGCATTGGGAACCCAAGGATCAATCCAAAAATCAATGGAGCTACCATCACCCACCAGAAAATAGGCCCCTTTCAGTAACAAATCTTTACACTTGACAACGCCCTTCCATAACTAAGAGTCTTTGCATGAATAAGTAGTTATTGAGAATGGCTTCCTCTGGAAATATTTAGAAGACAAAATCTGAACCCAAAGCTTATTTGAATTCGATAGGAGATTCCACCAAATCTTGGCAATCAAAGCTTTCTATTCATATTATTCACTCGACGAAACCCCAAACCTCCATCGCTCTTAGGTAAACAAAAGGAGTCCCAAACTTTGAGAAAGAGACCTTTGACACTCTCCTTGTTAAACCTGGCCCCACCAAAAATTGCAGTACTTGGCATCCAGAGTGTGTGAACCATGGGTTTTGATCATCCTTTTAAAAAGTGTAGAGATTTAAATAAATAAAAATCTGTTTTTTAAGGTTCATAAAAACAATAACAAACAAGGAGTTGCCACCTCATTTTTTTTAAGTAAAAGAGGAAAACCATAAAACATTTTAGAGAAAACTCTTTAAAAACCAAACACATGACTCCCATTAAGGAAAAGCAAGTCTTAACAAACCAAAGAGAGGATTTAGAGACTAAGTGTCACACCCCATTTTTGCACCTCCTTACTAGGGCTTGTCATTTTATGTAGGTTTTTGTTTTGTTTTCGAGTCTAGTCATTGCATTAGGTTTTTAGAGTCATAAGAATAATGAATATGAATTTTGGTTCAATTTGGAGTTGATCTTGAGGGATAATAAGAACTTTTGTGACTTGAGCGGCATAATCATCTTTTAGGTCACAAACTTTTCATTTGATCTTGAAATGATCTCCAAATTGTCAATTGGAGTTCATATTGATGCATATAAGTTATTTCTAGGTTCAATTTGATGAATCAATGGCTTAGGGTTAAAATGGCTGAATATGGTCCAAGTTGGTTAATTGACCTACTTCGGGTTAGCTCAATTCGACTCACAATTACTCATCAAATTCTTTTCAAATTGACTTTCATTAGTCTTTATTTGATCCCTAAAAGTGTTTTAGAAAGTTTAATTTTGATTTGGAAAGCATTTGGTTCAATCCTATATGCATACTTATGCTTTGCAAAGGTAGTGCATAGCGGTTAATTGCCTTTGTAAAATCTAACAATGCACCCATGGTTAGTGGTTTTCACCATAAAATGTTTTAAAATGTATTCCTCATCGAAACACGGTCGTTTTGGCTTTTATTTCATCAAAATCGGAGTTAGTTTGACCCCTAAAACACTCCTAGAATGAAAGAATTCGAAAAGAAGTGAAAAACTGAAGCGGGCTCGAGTGACCACCAGGCCCGAGCGACTAGCCGCCCAGGCCCTGGTGGTCACCTAAGACCACTTCCCTATTTTGTGCTGAAGTGGGATTCTTTCCCTATTTTGACAGACTAGGACTCTTTTGGACGAGTTTCCTTCTGATTTTTGGTAATTTTTGAGTTCCTTGAGCACCAAAAGAGTCTCTAATAACCCTTGGATTAATTTTTAAGGTTTTAATCCTGGCTATTGATTTATCCTAATTAAACTCTATAAATACCCCACTATGTTTCAGCATTAGGGGAGCCATTTTTATGCATTAAACCTAAGTTCTAAAGAGAGAATAAGAGAGAGGAAGCTAAAGGAAAGTTGAAGTTCCTGCTGTAGCCTTGAAGAAACTTGATTCAAATAATTCACAAGTGAAAAAGAAAGTCTCTACAGCAGCAAAGGAAGCTTTTCTAAGGTATGTTCTGTCCCTTTCAATGCTAAAATTAGGGTTTTCTTATAGAATAGGCCTATTGCATGCTAAAGTTGAGGTTTTCTTATAGAATAGGCCTTTAGTTAGTTAATATACATAAAATAAATGTTGTTCATCATGAGCATAGTATGCTTTAGGGATATTCTATAGGATTTAAAGCATAGTTGTGATTCTAGGGTTTTCTTTATCCTTGTTTTAGGTAAGTTTCATATAGCATACTAGATTAGGATTGTTGGTTGGTTTTTCTTCATAGTTGTTATATATGTGTTGCATATAAAATAACTATGATAATTTTTGCATTCATATAGTGGATTTCTAGGATTTTTATGCATGTCATGGTATTAGGGTTGCAATAGGGTTTATGTTTATTCATTATTCTTATTATTTGCATGATTAGTGAATGATTTTAGGCCTTATTTCAATTATGTCTAGATTAGTATTTTCTTCTTTTTGCTTTGTTTTGAGCACGTGTAAGGGTGCAAATAGGTGTGGTAATTGCCTTATCGTAAATAAGGTTGCTATTGCTCAAATTTTGCTATTGCTTAGAGATAATTGCACAAGGTAAGTAGGGTATACAAGTACCCTAACCCTCTATCCCTAATCTTTCTCTTCTCCCTCTTTTAGGGTTATTTCTTAATATGGACATATGGTAATTACTAAAAGTTTCCTTATAAAATAAAGTACCTTTTTATCAAAGTTTCCATCTTGTGGAAATTACTTTCTAAACTTGATTTATCTATCAAATTCTCTATCTCTTTTAATAAGGAAACTTAGGGTTTTTACCATAAGTTTATATTAGGTTATAATCCTACTCTTTTCGAACTACATGGACTTTGATCCATGTATTTCATTGCATGATACGTAGGTGCTTTGAGGTTCAAGTCCGCCCTAGGATCCAAGTATCCTAGTTTTTCTTTCTTTTCTTCTTTTTATTTGTTTATGTGAATGAATGGAATATATGATATGCATGCAATTTTTGATGTGATATACTTGCTGATTTTTGTATGGTAAGATCTTAATTTAGACTAAATAAACTAAGAGACCGAAAGGGAGACATGGGTGCCTATAGGCTTTGTCTAGAACCTTCCCATGTCATAACTTAGCCTCTTCCCTAGTCTCTTTGGTTTCCAAAAGACTATTTTTATCTTTACTTTTTAAACATGGAGTTATTCTTTTGTTTTCTTAAAACAAAAATGGTTTTTAAGATTTTCTTTGTTTCTTTTAAAAAATAAAGTGGCGACTCCTTTTCTTTTTCAAACAATCTTTTTCAATCACATGGGCTACTTTCTAAGGTTCACACTAAGTTACGATGTGGTAAGGTTCTAGGAAACATCCTATAGACACCCACATTGCCCCAAAATGGGTCTCTTAATTTATACGGGCTATTTCAATCACTTTCTAATTAGTTACCATGCATATGTAAAGAATCATCCATAAACATCCATTCATCCATAGACATTCATAAAGTATCCATAAAAATGTATGAACAAGTAAGGAGAGATATAGAAAGCGATAGAGAGAGAAATAAAGAATAATAGAAATAAAAGAAAAGAAAACCTAAGATATTTTGTATCCTAAGGCGGACTTGAGCATCAAATGAGCGCTTACGTACCCCACATGCAAAGATGTAAGGATCAAAGTCCACATAGTTTGATTGAGAAGGGTTTACTCCCTTTACAATGAACTAATAACCCTAAGTTTCTATTAAAATTAAGAAAAGAAGAGTTTTCAAAAGGAATGAGAGAAAATAGGAATTTGAAAAAAAATAGAACTCTTAACAAATAAGAAGTTTTATAGAAGTAGGAAACTTAGGAATTATAATTCAACATAAAAAGAATAACCCAAGAGGGAGAAGAGAATAATTTATAACACAACTCACTATAAACCAACTTACCATATGCTAATAATCTCAAAACATTGAGAAATCACCAATTAATCACCCCATGTATGCTATAGGACAATTATCATACTCACACTAGCCATATTAATGCTTAAATTATCATTAGAAAGCCTAAATCAAATCTGGACAAAATACTAAACATTCCTAAAACATGCTAATAATCATGCAAAAAGCAAAAATCAAAAGAAAGCTAGACAAAACCCTAATATGCTCCTATGTGCCTTAAACTCGTTATCATGCATAAAACTATAATAAAAAAAAAAAAAAAAAAACATGCTAAATATGAATTATTCTAATGAACATATCATATAAAAAACCAAAACATGAAAAGAAAATAAAACATGTTGCATTAGATAATGTTTTTATGTATAATATGAAAGAAGCATCCTTACGGCGAGCTTTCTTTAGAAAAACTATCATAGGATAATTTTACGAGTCGAAAGTACTCCGCATGATTGATTTCTTCACATATCCTATGTAAAATATATACCTAAGAAAGCAAAGAAACTAATGGTGCACTTAAACACACTCCAGAAAGCACCCATGCGAAGACTCCGATCACTCTCTAAAAAGGATAATTATCCTTCAAAAGAATAATCATTTATTTACCCATGAAGATGAACCCTACACAGCAAGTGTTCTACATAAAAAGTGTTTAAAATCATGCAATGAAATGAACCATGAAAAGAAAACAACCCTAACACATCAACTAATATGCTGTCCAAAATATACCCCTATTCTAGATAGAGAAAATCACTATTCAGCACACAATTCACAAAATCCTACTCCCCTAGCATGCTTACACTCAATAATAATTATATAAACTCAATAGAATTAAGTAAACATGATATTCAACTCAATATAAAACCCTAGACATGCAGAGAATTAACTACAAGAGGATAAAGAGAGAATATAGAGAGATGATGGAAACTTACAACAAAAAAGACCTTCGCTGCATTCCTCCTTCTTCTTGGGCTTGAAATCTTTCTTATTCTTCTTCAACAATGCAGTAGAATGCTCTCTCAAAAGTGTATTGGTGTGTGCAAATTCTTGTCCCCCTCTTTCTAGTGAATATAGAGTGTAAAAAATCCTTAATGCTGATAATAGGACCTATATTTATAGTTAACCAATCCTAGGATTCAATAGTTGAGATTAATTCACCATAAAATTAATCTAAGACTATTATTAATTCTCTTGATCCTTAAACAACTCAAAATCACTTAGCAATACGATTAAAACTCTTTTGAAACAAGAAAAACAGAGTAGGAGAGTCCCAAAATGCATCTCCATGAAAATAGGGAAACCTGAGCATAAAGTCTCAGGTGACCAATTGGGTGACCTGGTCACCCAAGGGTCTTCTCCTGATTCCCTTGATTCCCTTGATTTTGACTTAATTCGGGTTTTTATCTTAAAATGGTCATATCTCGATCAAATTAACTCCAAATTGAGTGATTCAAAAGCTCAAATTTTCATATTTCAATGAAAAACAAATCAAGAATATTTTTGAACCAAAATTCTCTAACCATGGTCAAGTGGCTGGGTTTAACAAGGCAGTTAACTGAAAATGGTCAATTAGTCAATAGGTGAATAATATGGTAAATCAATCTCAAACCTATTCAATCCTTAAATTGATACTACAATTAGACTCTTTTTATTATTATAAAATCAATGGAACAATTTGGGATAAGTTTCGAGGTCAATTGGAAAAGAAACAAGTTAAAAGACGAAATTTCCTTTCAAGTCGCAAAAGTTCTAATTAACTATCCAAACCTATCTGGAATTGAACCAAATTACATACACATATCCTAAATGCACTTAGAAACTAAATACAAGTGATGGAATGCAAAAATAAAATAAAAATATGCATGCAATAATGAACTACTCACATAAGTTTAAAAAGGCAAGAATGTCCTTTAAGGCTTAGAGACTTCTAAATGCTTTAAGAACTCATGAAATGAGTCCATGAACTCCTAGGGATGAAAATGGGGTGTCTACAGAGTGTTATAGATTAATAGAGGGAGATAGAAATTAGACATGAAGTAAGCTGGGATAGAGGAGGCAAAGGAACGAATAAGTTGTTAGTATTATGTCCTAGAGCCAATCATAGAGATGATTGTTTAGGGATTAGGAACAATCAATTGATTTCATTTATGCATGTCACATTTATTATTGATTTAATAAACGGGCTTATTCTATTATGTTTATATGCATCATTTATATTTACATAATATGTCCATGGAGTTAGAGTTGAGAATATGAAATTACAAAGTGTTGTAATTTTGAGATTGTAAATATATCTCTGTACTAAACTCCTAAATCATTCCTAGTTGAAGGTTCACTATGATGGACAGTAATGAACCATAGGACTAGCACTTGTTAGGTTGACTCTATAGGAGGATAGCTAGTCTCACGCTATTTGTGTGTAGATACTACAACCAACAAATGGGTGCCTATTATAAGAATAGGTACACTGAATGTGACCAAAGATATGAGATAAACTGAATGGATTTTTAATCTGCTTGTCAATCAGTTTCTCATTGTTATAGTGGTACAAGTAATCCTTAGACCTGAGACACCATGGTTGCTTTATACTTACAGCTTTAGAAGTTTGATAACACTAAGTGCAGATCCTTATAGGGGTTTGTAAGGGTGTTCATTGGCCCTATTGCTATGTGTATGAAAGCATGTGAGTGATCAACAAGAAATCCATCACTCTCAGGAAAAAGGGAGTGAATGTCTCATATAGCATTCATTGAATATAACTCATTAAATCCATGGGCCCATGGTAGAATGAATATGGAAAAGAGTTTCCATAAGTTCATCATTGAGTTGATATTAATGAATGAGTATAAAGTAATTGAACTAGGGACTTGACAGACTTCCATTTCCTATTAGTTTAATTGCAGACATTGTGTTGATAGAAGGATGTAATTATAACCGATAAACTATAACAGAAGGGTTCTTTGTAAATGACTATTCACCTCATTAAGGACCACACCATGAGCCATATGCTAGGTGTTACTCATGGTTAGTAGAAGCCCTAATTGATATAAGAGAGTTATAATCAATTAGGGAATTGGAAGGAGTTCCAATTAGACCCTCTAATGGAAAGAGTTCTATTGTGCACACCTCGTGCTATCCCTACTACTTGATGATCTGAACCCAATGGGTCACACACTGATCATGCTAAGAGAACTTCAAAATCTATGAGAGAAAGGGCATAAGTAAATAAAAGAAGAGTTCTTTAGGGGCAAGGTTGTATAAGATACAAACTAGAGGGGTTATTATGTAATTAAGAGTAATTACACAAAACCCATTAGGGTTTGGAATCCCCCTAGGGCCGGCCCTAGTAGTGGCTTTAAATAGCCTTGTTATGATGTGATGACATCATCACAATCACTCCTCCCAAGTGCTGGCCAAAATTCATAGGAGGCTCTCTCTCTCTCTCTCTCTCTCTTCTCCACCTCTAGCAACAACAAGGAGGAAGAAGGAAAGGAGTTCAAGCTTAAGCTAGATGTGGATACCGTTGGAGGCAGTACACTTGGACTGCTCATTCATTGCGGCTGGAGTTTAAACTTGGAGCATAAATGAGACGACATTAATCAACTGTGAGTAATTCTTACCCTATTCTAGTTAGGGTTTGTTTTGTATTAAGCATAATTGGATTCATGGGATTGGGAATCGTAGGAAAATTTTTAATTCCACCTTTGTAGTTTTCCTCTCTTATTCGATTCCCAACAGTGGTATCAGAGCCATGATTATGCCTAATACAAATTGCATATGGGCTAGAATTTATGGTAAATTAATTGGTTGATAAATCTAGAATTTATGTTCATGCATTAAAGCTTGTTCTCTCTCATGGCCGAACCTAGGGTTTATGAGCCGTAGGTTGTTTTCTCTTCTACTCCTCTTCTAAAATAAGTTTTAGTGATGCTGGTTATTCAAGAGTTGAATAGTGATTGAGTTTGGAGAAGAAGAACAGTTTTCATGGTAGCCATAAAAAACCGTCATCTTGTTTTGCATGCCAAAATCAGAGCTCTTCTCCAAAATTTTTGAGCTACATATGGTTAGAAATCTCTTCGAATCAGCTTTCCAACCCAACAAACGGTTCGTCGATCCAACTTTTGTAGTGAAAGTTATGAATTTTTTACTACAAGCTGTCAGGAAAGATAGTTTTGCTCGGGAATGTTGCAACAACCACAATTGTGAGTTTTTGATGGAGATTGAAGGCATGGCAATGGTTGCCACCACTTGGGTTATGTTATAGACATGGTAGGAAAGGGCTCCCAAGCATTTGGATGCATCATAATTGGATTATGATTCTAGAATAGAAGGAAGAAGGAGAAGACCACCATGTTTGAATCTAGGTTTTAGAACCCTACGGTTCTTGCTACTGTTATGATCAGAAACTTTTGTAAAATTGATGAATAATCATTATAGGATGATGATATATGATGTATAGATCATATTCTTTAAGTTTCAAAAGAGTCTTGATGCATAAAGAATTCAAAAGGTTTGATTTCTTGGAATAACACAGCAGGCTGTTTTTCTACAGAAAGTCATCAATGGAGTTTCGTTCATAACTTGAGCTAGGGAACTCCAAATTGCATGAGACCACTTCCATTAGTTTCCTAAGAAATGTAGGATATTAGGAAAAATAATTTTGTAGCCTTGAATTAATCATCTTGCTGGGTTTTAAATCAATTTGTGATCATGGACAGTATGCTGTCAAATTCTGGACAGCCCACTGTTCTTGAATTGTTTAGAACAATTGGGGATGATTTGATCATCCAAACCACTTCAATTAGCTTAGTAATTCATGTAGGGACATCATACAAGGGCTGGTTTTGTTGGTGGAGTCGAATTGATTGAGTTTTAGAAACAATTGTGACCTTGGAGGTCCTCCCATGGTGGTGCCAGCAAGGGTTCTTGAAACCCTAGTCAATTGTTGATGTTGGTAGCCTTCTTGGCCACTCCACACGTGTCCTAGGGCTAGGCCACGACCCTAGCAAGTGTCCCCTTGGTTGTCCTTGGCTCCCCACACTTGTTGGTGGCCATGGTAGCTTTGCTTTGCCTTGGCAGCCCCCTGGCCTAGCCGTGGCCAAGCCATGGCAGCCCCCTGGCCTAGCCGTGGCCAAGCCGTGGCAGCCCCCTGGCCAAGCCATGTCAGCCCACTAAATGTGGCGACAGCCTTAGGGTTTATGATGAAACCCTAATTTCTATTAATGACAAAACCCTAATTCATTAATTGCATTAATTGAAACCCTAATTAGGCTATTAATTACCTTAATTGAAGTGTTTAATGATTGGTCATTAAATGACCAATCATGGTTATTAATTATTAGGGCAAAATTAATTGCATTTATGATGTCTAGGGTTTAGGGTTTAGGAAACCCTAATTCGTATTAATTAAACCCTAATTCTATTAATGCATTAATTAATAACTAAACCTAGTAATTAATGTGTCAAACCTGGGGTTAAATGATTGGTCATTAATGACCAATCATGATCATTAAAGGTTTAGTAATTAATCATTGGCATTTAATAGGTTTAAGGTTTAGGGTTTTAGAAACCCTAATTAGTGCATATTAATTAGGTGTAATTAATATCCTAGGTGGCATTAATTAAACCCTAATCCTAATCATTAATACCGTATAAACCCAGGGTTTGAATGATTGGTCATTAAATGACTAATTGTAAGGCATTTAATGCATTACGGTTACAAGCGATTGCTGCCGCTTCGAAGCACTTGGCTGGTTCCTTCTCGATCTTTTTGGTGGAGGCGATGGCTTTTCGTTGTGCTGTGGGGCTGGTGCATGATCTGGGATTGCACTCTATGGAAGTGGAAGGGGATAATTTGGAGGTGGTGAAGGCTCTTGCAGCTGCTGCAGAGCTGTTGACTCCATTGGGGCTTGTTGTTGAAGATGTCTTACATGATGCGGCTCACTTTTTTAGCGAGGTGTCTTTTTCTCAAATTCAGCGTGATGGCAATATGGTAGCTCATGGATTAGCTAGACATGCTAGGTTTCTTGAAGATTTTTGTGTGTGGATTGAAGACATCCCTACCTGTGTGAGGGATCAATTCCTTGTTGATCTCAATTTTTGAAGCTCTATAATACCTAGATCTTTATCAAAAAAAAAAAAAAAAAAATGGTTTAAAACACAATTTAGGATTAAATTAAAATCTAGAATTTTTTAATTAAATGAAATTGTTTTGTTTAATTAAAGAAACCCTAATATTTGATATTAGAGTTTAATTAGTGGACTTTAAATGTTTCAATTGATTTGATTAATTGAAATTAAATGTCTTAAATGTTAAGACTTTATTAATTCTGGAAATTATGCTTATCCTAATGAGATCAGGACACATTAATGAGATTAATGAATACCAATCAATAGAGTTACCATAATGCCCATATGTTTATTGCTTACAGTTATTTCTTTTATTATGCAATGTGATTGTATGGTTATGGATGGCTGATGATTATGGACTATACCCTTAAACCAATTGTGATTGGCCGTCTTATGAATGGGTTGTATTAATTTTTCAAGAGTTGTTAATTTTGGTGATGTATTATTTATTTGGGGCTTGCATGCTACCTTCTTCTCTCTCTCTCTATCATTCTCTTATATACCCCACATTCCCTTTATGTATCCCTTTCTTTATATTATGTAAATGTTATGTAATCTAGAGTGCAACAAGGAGCATGGTGGACCTTAAGGAACATGGTGGAGCCCTACAAGCCCATGGTGGAGACCATCAAGCCTATGGAGGAGATTGAAGGACTTGAAAGCTTGGAGAAGACTTTCAAGAAAGCATGCTATGTTTTGAATGAATGTTTTACGATCACCTACACCCACCTTAGACCTTGGATTCAATCCATTGGCTTGGATTGAATCTTCTTAAAGTCCATAATCATCATAGTGGGAGCATTTAATGAGATTAATAGTGATAGCTCCAAATCCAATGATCGTTATATGTCACCTAATAGGGACTAATATCAATAATTGGATTATATATAATGTTGTTAAATTTTATTTATATGCATGAGATGTATGTTAATTTAGTTAATTTGATGAGACCCTTAAAACCCCTCTCTTTTAATATTAAGTTGAAAATAAAGAAATCATAGGGAATGAATTCTTCATTGCCTTCCATTGTTATAGGATCATCTAACGTCCCTTAATGTGGGTACCTGGCTACAGACATGTAGGAGCTACCCATGTTAAAGACATTACTTGAAACTATCATATATGAGATATCATAGGGTGCCTAAGCTGGTATATACCAAGAAACTAATATGTAAGGTATATATTTGGTGAAACATACCTGTGTGAATGATGGGCTTAACTTAACTAGGGAAGTATTCCAAAAAACTAACATGGAGGAGTATGTTCCCTAGAGGCAAAACGATTGGAATTTGCTTATGAAGCAATAGACAAAGAGTTATCTTCTTACAGTGGGTTAGAAGTCAAGAAACTAACATGTGAGGCTTCTAGGTCATAGTGGGACCCCAATCCCCATTAGGAATGAGATTCTCGAATTCCATTAGAGGGTGTATGGAATTTGATAAAATAGTGGGAGGTACCATATGATTAAAGACCCGATCATTATGGATTAAAAATGAAATCTTATTCTCTATTTTATTTTCTATCTGTAGTTCATTAAAATGGCTCACCTCAACCCATTATCTAAAATATTAGACACCAACCGTTTGATTGGACCAAATTGTCTTGATTGGCTTAGGAATCTAAAAATTATTTTGGATTCCAATAATCTTACCTATGCACTTCATAATCCACTTCCCATTGCTCCTGCTGATGTTAGGAATCATACAAGAGGGAAGAATAGAAGTGCGGAATATAAAAATTTTTCCCTTTGATTCCACAGCCCATGAATCTAACTATGCATATACAAAATCAAACCCTAACTATGAAGAGGGTTAGAACACTTACAGAATTTTGTCTTCTCCTTTTTGCTCCAAGCTTTGATTCCGAACAGCGGTGAATGAGCAGCCCAAGTGTGCTGCCTCCAACGGTATCCACACCTAGCTAGAGCTTCAAGTCCTTTCCCTTTTTCCCTTGTTGTTGCTAGTGTAGGAGAAGAGTGGAGAGAGAGAGGGGGCTGGAAAATTTCGGCCAGCACCTTGGGGTTTCTTCTTGTGATGATGTCACACATCATAAAGTGTGACTTATATAGTCCACACTAGGGGGGCCGACCATAGGGGGAAACCCTATTAGGGTGTGATGCAATTTCTCTAAATTGCACAATAACCCCTATAAATTATATCAAATATAAATAGGCCTCAAAGAACTATTCTTTATGCACTCATACCCTTTCTCTCATAGACTTTAAAGCTCATCTTGCATGATCAGTGTGTGACCCATTGGGTTCACATCATCAAGTAGTAGGAATAGCACGAGGTGTGCACAATGGAACTCTTTCCATTTAGGGTCTAATTGGAACTCCTTCCAATTCCCTAATTGATTATAACTCACTTATATCAATTAGGGCTTCTACTAACCATGAATAACACCTAGCATATGGTTCATGGTGTCGTCCTTAATGAAGTGAATATGTATCTATCAAAGAACCCTTCTGTTATAGTTTATAGGTTACAATTGCATCCTTCCATTTACACAATGTCTCCAATTGAACTAATAGGACATGGAAGTCTGTCAAGTCCCTAGTTCAATTACTTTATACTCATTCATAAATATCAACTCAATGATGAACTTATGGAAACTCCTTTCCATATTCACACTGCCATGGCCATGGACTGAATGAGTTATATCATGAATGATATATGAGACATTCTCTCTCTTTTTCCTGAGAGTAATGGATTCCTTGTCGATCACTCATATGCCTTCATACATATAGCAATAGGGCCAATGAACACCTTTACAGACCCATGAATAGAATCTGCACTTAGTGTTATCAAACTTCTAAAGCTACATGCATAAGGTAACTATGGTGTCTCAGGTCTAAGGATTACTTGTACCACTATAACATTGAGAAACTGATTGACAGGCAGGTTAAAACTCCATTCAGTTTATCTCAAATCTTTGGTCACATTCAGTGTACCTATTCTATTAACAGGCACCCACCTGTTGGTTGTAGTGTCTCCACACAAATAGCTTGAGACCAGCTATCCTCCTATAGAGTCAACCTAATAAGTGCTAGTCCTATGGTTCATTACTGTCCATCATAGTGAACCTTCAACTAGGAATGATTTAGGAGTTTAGTACAGAGATATATTTACAGTCTCATAATTACAACTCTTTGTAATTCAATATTCTCAACTCTAACTCCTTGGACATATTATGTAAATATAAATGATGCATACAAATATAATAGAATAAGCCCTTTTATTAAATCAATAATAAATGTGACATACATAAATGAAATCAAATGATTGTTCCTTTATCCCTAAACAATCATCTCTATGATTGGCTCTAGGGCATAACTCTAACAGCTGAGGCTGCAAGTTAGCAAGAGAAAGACGCTTATCGGAAGCGCATAGACAACGATCTCATGGAAAGGTGCTATATAATGGTATTTATGAGTCTTGAGCTTAAGAAGCAACACGAGTCCATGGGAAGTGTAGACACCCATATTTTGCCGGGCCGCCTCCGAACAAAATCGACTAACCCATCAACAGTATAATTAAGTCGGACATGCTCCATACCTAACTTCATTCATCCTGTCCTACCCACTAGGACAAAGCCTCTCCTCAATTCAACCACCAATTTCTGAGGCCCAAGAGCCGGGAACGGGCACGATACCCGAAAACCCCGAATCAATCCCCTAAATCGGCACTAGGTGGTTCAATTCTCAACAATCTTTGATCCAACGGCCAATTCAACCGTAGGATCTTTAATTCAACATCCCTAGAGCGGTCTAGGATCATTTGATTGGGAATCAGAAGGCACGAGCCCTCCGATCCCCAATTTCCCCCAAATCGAACTCCTAAATCAGGTACTAGGTAGTTCAATTCCTAACAATATTTGATCCAACGGCCAATTCAACCATAGGATCTTCAATTCAACATCCCTAGAGCGGTCTAGGAACATTTGATTGGGAATCAGAAGGCACGAGCCCTCCGATCCCCAATTTCCCCCAAATCGAACCCCTAAATCGATACTAGGTAGTTCAATTCCTAACAAGCTTCGATCTAACGGCCAATTCAACTGTAGGATCTTCAATTCAACATCCCTAGAGCGGTCTAGGATCATTTGATTGGGAATCAGAAGGCACTAAGCCCTACGATCCCCAATTTCCCCCAAATCGAAGCCCTAAATCGGTACTAGGTGGTTCAATTCCTAACAATCTTTGATCCAACGGGAAATTCAACCGTAGTATCTTCAATTCAACATCCCTAGAGGGGTCTAGGATCATTTGATTGGGAATCAGAAGGCACGAGCCCTCCGATCCCCAATTTCCCCCAAATCGAACCCCTAAATCGGTACTAGGTAGTTCAATTCCTAACAATCTTTGATTCAATGGCCAATTCAACCATAAGATCTTCAATTCAACATCCCTAGAGCGGTCTAGGATCATTTGATTGGGAATCAGAAGGCACAAGCCCTCCGATCCCCAATTTCCCCCAAATTGAACCCCTAAATCGATACTAGGTGGTTCAATTCCTAAAACGCTTTGATCCAATGGCCAATTCAACCGTAGGATCTTCAATTCAACATCCCTAGAGTGGTCTAGGATCATTTGATTGGGAATCAAAAGGCACAAGCCCTCCGATCCCCAGTTTCCCCCAAATTGAACCCCTAAATCGGCACTAGGTGGTTCAATTCCCAACAATCTTTGATCCAACGGCCAATTCAACCGTAAGATCTTCAATTCAACATCCCTAGAGCGGTCTAGGATCATTTGATTGGGAATCAGAAGGCACGAGCCCTCTGATCCCTAATTTCCCCTAAATTGAACCCCTAAATCGGTACTAGGTGGTTCAATCTCCAACAATATTTGATCCAGCGGCCAATTCAACCGTAGGATCTTCAATTCAACATCCCTAGAGCGGTCTAGGACCATTTGATTGGGAATCAGAAGACACGAGCCCTCCGATCCCCAAAATTGCCCAATATTGAACCCCTAATACAACATTAGGTGGTTCAATTCCTCACAATTTCACATCCAATGGTCAAACCGACCGTTGGATCTTCAATTGAACCCCTCAAGATCAATACAGGACCATTTGATCGAAGATCGGGCCTCATTCGGCTCATGATCAACAAAACCCTAACTGCTAGAACCTTACGAGCGTCATGCTCGCATCCGGGCCATTCAATCCCACCCAAGAGGGTGCACATTCCACTCTTTGGTCCCAAACCAAGTTTTGGGACCCAAAGTTTCAATCCCCATTCAAGATCAACGATCGGATTTCACCTGATCAGTGATCGAATGCGATCACGCGATTGTACGGCCCTACAGTAGGGCGGACCACCACCCTAGGCCCACCACAGCAGCCCCACAGCTTCTAGAAGGGCATACTGCCCTAGAAACACAAGTTCCCATGTGATGATGAGAAATCATCACAAATGTGGGATAAATGTGCCTACGCTGGCCAAACCAGCGTGGAAGATCTTGCTTTCAGCTCTACGGATCCCTGCAGCCTCCTGCAGCCGAAATGTAACTACCTGGATGGGACTGTTTTCCATGCTGGCCAAGCCAGCATTGGCCACGCCTGCCATGCCAGCGTGGATAAGCAGTTTGCCCTTTTGCCACTTTTGGACCATCTTGCCCTCATCAAATGAGGTAATTCCTTCAGTAAACAATGCCTAAATGCCCCTCACATCCCATGTGACCAAAATGCCCCTCCAAATGTCCATTTTACCCCTAAAAGTCCAAATTTTCCTATTAATAACCCCCATTTTTATGAATTAAGGGCCAATTCCCAAAACCTCTAATCCTTAGCCTCATTCCATCTTTCCCACACACAATTAGGAAGCCCTTAGTCATTCCATCCTTACACTAACCCATACACTAATCATTCCATCAAAAGAAAACTATCCTAAACACTAATCCATCCAACCCAAAATCCAATCCAATTCCATCCACCACAAGAAGAAACCCACCACACATCCTCTCAAGAACCTCTCACACATATTTGGGGGCTGTTCTTGAAGGAAAATCCTAGGCTTGAACCATCCAAGTTCCCTTTGGATGGCATAAGAAGGACACAAATTCTGCTGCAGTTTTACTACAGAAGAACTGTCAATTTCATATCTGTTGAGTGGCAATGTCACTTCTGCTGACTGGTAACTTCACTGTTACCCCACTTTCCTTCCCTATTTCACTCCACCACTTTCCAAACACACTTGGAATCATCCAAGGAGCTTCTCAAAGGAGGATTTCAAGCATTCAAGCCTAATTTGGTCAAAGCTAAGGTGAAATCACCTACACTAAGTGAGCTTCCCCTTTTATTTCTAAGCTTTCTAGTTTAAAATTTCCTATTAAGCTTACTGTTATTCCTGCAGCCCTAACATGTGATTGTCACCTTCCCTACCTTAGCCCGAGTACGTGCCTGGGTCTCTTAACACGTGTCGTGGAGGGATCAACCCTTGTACGGTGGGTTAAAGGCAGGAAAACCCTAAACCACCCAATGCTTGCAAACCCTTCCAAATAGGTTGCTAGCACCCATTTTCATTTTCTTTTATTGCATGTAAGTTTGCATATATGATGTGTGTAATGGAAATTTAAGTATATCACAAGGTTGAGATGATGTTTAAACAAAATCAAATTTGGCAAGGTTAGGTTCATGCATGTATGCATATTGTTTATACTAACCTCTTTTTGTTTCCTTGTTGGTAATCATAATCAACTTGAAATTAATTAAATCCCTTTGCAAAGGAGTTCATGGACTTAATTCAATTCTCCTATGCTCGGAGGAATGCAATGTCATCATCAATCCATTCAAAAATGATTACTAACTTCTAACCTACTAACATACTAACCACGGCTACGGCCCTCCACGCTCTTGATATGAGGCGTTGTAGGCTCCCTTTTTTTTGCTTTACAGCTACGGCCCCTACACGCTCTTGATATGAGGCGCAGTAGACTTCTTTTTCTTTCTTTTACTTTCAAGGTTGAATCCTCCAGGTTGTGTGGCCGTTGCGACTCTTGCGGCTAAAAATTCTAAACTATTAACTACTTTCGATGTTGAATCCTCCGGGTTGTGTGGCCGTTGTGACTCTTGCCCCTAAAAATTCTAACTATTTACTGCTTTATTTACCGCTTTCTTTAGAGGCTATGGCTTTTCGCTACCCTCCAGGTTGTGGTCGTTGCGACCTTTTGCCCCAATACTTGAGCACTTTTTATTTTGTGGTCACTTGACCCTTTTCATTTTATTTACATATACTCATGCTTTTCTAAAGCAATAGGCATCGCATTCATGAATTCCAAGCCTTGCCAAGGTTGATTATGTTTATACATCTTTCGACATTTTCGATGCCCTTATCTTGAAGTTTCATGTTATGTTGATATTTCAATTGTATTCCCATGTGAATAAGATACAACTAATGCCTTGAGATAATCTATCATGCCATGGATAAAAGTTTACAGCATCAAATGCTTAAAAACTCATCCATAGCATAATAGCTTATCGCCATCAAATGGACTTAATCAATTGACCTGCCAGATTCCAATGAATCACCCCACCCCGAGTTCAGGAACTTTTGTGTGTCCCTATGTCACGCAGTAAGAACTCATCCTTGAAAATTTAATGGATTGCATTCTTATTCAATTTATTCAAGTGCGCACTAAGTTTGGATTCAAATTCCTCCCAAAACCATCTTTAAGCTCCAAGAGCTCTAAGTACTTTTTCAAAAGGTCTTCTAAAATTGAAAGTGATCCCTTACATCCCCAAATCCCTGTTGAAACACCCATACTTGCATAGGACCATTGTCTTCAAATCAATTTTGACAACATTACCATCTTTATCAAATAAAGATTTTTTATTTCAAAAGAATCTCTTACCGACAGGCAAATTGTTAACACGCGTATTGTTTTCAATTGACGAGTTCATTCCAAAAAATGATTGGAACAAATTCTTTTTATTACAATAGGCGCGTGCCCTCTTTCTAAAAAAAATTATCTTAATCAAGTCAATCTTTCAAACTCCATCATTCTATGCAGGATCTCCTTTCAATTGAGATTTAAGAATCATAAAGATTCACTTTCACTTTATCTAAACAAAATTTCTTTACACTTCAAAAGTGTTCTTTCCTCAAGCAAATACATTTCTTCCTTCAAAAGGAACCCCTGTCTTCAAAAGGCAATCCTTTCCCTTTAAAAGGGAACACCCTCCCCATTTCAAAAGCTTTCAAAAAGCATCCCCTTTTTATCCACTCCTCGACTTCAAAAGTCTCGAGCTTTCTCTAGATCCCAAAAGAGGTTCGCACTTGATATGAATTCTTTAAAAATGGATTCACATTATTTCCATTTCCATCCTTTCATAAAGGATTGATTTTATTGCTGCAAGATAGGGATGCATTAGAGTTAATCAATTTGACCTAAGCTACCCAAGAGAAGGAAGGCGAATTTGTGGTCCTTTCATACAAATCTCATTTACAAGCACCTTAAGGCATACTCTTTCAAAACCAACACTTTCAAAAAGACTTTGTTCTAATGCCTTCAAGGATCTCTTTTCAAATAAAAAATTTACCACCCTTCAAAAGGGTATTCTATGTCAAATCATTTGTATAGAAAATCAACAATATCAAATGGGATTTTAATCATGAAACATCGTTGAAATCGAGAACCGTTGGATTCCAACGGGCGACGTAGGGTGCCTCACACCTTCCCCACACATAACCAAACCCCCTTACCCTCGATCTTTAGTCTCACAGACCACTAGGAGTCAATCAATTTCCAAATGGACCTCAAATGGACCCGTTTGATGATAAGACCTCAGATGGACTTATTTTGGGATCTCAGATGACCCCATTTTCTAATCAACTATAGGATGTCCAATCACGTCCTCAAACCCCTGATTGGTGGCGACTCCATAGCCTTGATAATTCTAGATATGCTTGCATGCCTAGGACGGTCAAGGCACCCTTGAAATGAACTCAACACACCCACCATACCAGAAAAATGGATGCCCCGGGGTCGTCCCAAAACCATTAGAAAGGGCAAACATCCACTCCTCCTTTTTGGGGTAGCGACAGCATGGCGACTCCACTAGGGACTTTTGTAGGTTTAGTCCCATGTGATTTTACCAATGTTTCTAAAATCCCCTTTCAAATTGTTAATTTCTTATATAACCTAGATAAGACCAATGTCTTCTATTATTATTCATGATTGATTTACAGATTTTCTGACAGATTACTGACTACCTCCTTTTTCTCTTTTTGTGGGATGCGTGAGTGTTTATTCTTTCAATGCATTTATTTACTTTCTTAAGTATTTAATTGCTTTCCTATGTGATTGATATGCTCAAATGCTGTATCATGCCATGTGAACGTATGTCATCCTTTCCTCAAATACAACTGCCCACTTTATGCATACATGCATACTTTGTTTTATTTGAACCTGGGCACGCACGAGTGTCCAACCCTGCAGGATAGCATGGGGCGAATGTAGGTGTATGCTCCGTCAGATGGTTTGTACATCGGGCGGTTGCATGCATTGAAAAGCCCCCACCCTAGATCACCTAAGGCTTGTTTACGCTTGCGAGAGGCCTAGGTGATTTGCGACCCCATCTTTCTAGGACTAGCTTGCATCGCCCAGCCTCATGATAACATGTCATTTAGCATCCCTAGGAAAGAAATGTCGACCCCTGTTGCATTAAGACACTGGCATGCACGAGGAAAGGATTTATCTTGTACATATCCTGCTTGTATATATCATGTACATACATGTTGTTATTATCGTCACATACATCCCAAAAGGAGTCCATACAGCCAAATGGGCACCCCGTGCCTACGGCCCTTGCAAATCATGCATTTAAACCACCCTAGGATGGTGATCAATATCGCTACATCAAGTCTGGTTTAGAAGTTTTCCAAATATCCGACCTAAGGGTTCAAAAACCCAAAAAGAGGTACATTGCATAAAAAAATCCATCCGGAGGGTTGCAATCAACCCACCACCAAACAATGCATCAAGGTTACCCAACAAGGAATGACTCAAATGGAGACGAAGGAATGCTTGCAAAACCTAAGCCAGGTCTAGGGGTTAGCAAGTTTTGTTTCTACTCATTTGTAATTAACATAGGTTACAAGGCTTGAGTCATATCCTCACAAGAATCCAGGTAAGCTGCATCAGCACCATTTTTAAGAGTCATCCCTTACAGACGAGGGATACCCAGGACATGCATACGTCCAATTTTTACTCCCCAAAGTTATGTCAAGGGTAAACCAGAATCAACTCCGGATATCCCAAGACATAACGGGAAGTAAAGATTCGACTTCCGCTTACCAATTCCATACTAACTATTGTCTTTACCTACACTAGGTATTAGGTGCAAGGTAATAGGTACAAGGTAATAGGTGCTAGGTATCAAGTACAAGGTACTAGGTGTGAGGTACCATGTGGAAAAGTAGAAGAAGGAATCAGCAACAAAATACTGTCCACAAGAGATAGCATCACCATCAAGTACTAAGTACGAAGTGCCACGGGGCATCAAGTACTAAGTATCCATTTCAGGCTCCAAGCAGCCTATCATCACAATCAAGTTCCAAAGAACAAAAGTTGTCAATGCTCCAAGAAGCGCAGAGCTTACAAGCTTTGACTAGATAGTTAGCACCATAGCGCGACCCCGGGGACGATCCAGGTCCACCTGCGAACAAATCCGCGACCCTTCTAACAGCCCAGAAAGGATAGAACAGCACGTATCGCCAGTCATGGAAGAAGCACCCGAGAGCAGTAATCCTCGAATTGATCACTTGGAAGAGCTAATGGCCGCACTAACCGCCATGTTAGCTGCATCACAAAGGACAAACACTCTGCCACCTCCACCTGGTGGGCAGTCAAACACCACACAGAATCTTGGGACTTAACCTCCGCCCATCTCGGAGAACTCCAGAGAGAATACTTCGTCGGAGAACCCTAATGATAAGGGTGAGAAGCCTAAAGTAGAGGTAGAGAACAAAAAGGTTACCGCTAAGCTCAAAAGCTTGGAGGAAAAGATCCGAGGACTACAAGGGATCGATGCATATGGAAATGTAGACTTCTCAAGTTTATGTTTCTTCCTAGACATGAAGCCTCCACCCAAGTACAAAACCCCAGAATTTAGCAAATACAACAGGACTGGTTGCCCACTTACACACCTTAGGGTGTATTGCGGAGAAATGTACCAATATGGTAACGACGAAAGGTTCTTAATCCAACAGTTCCAAAAGAGCCTTACGGGGCCTGCCCTGTCCTGGTTTGTTCAACTAGATCCACACAAAATCCATACATGGTTCGATCTGGCAAATGCCTTTTTGGCCCAATACCGATTCAATACAGAAATAGCTCTAGACCGTTTTGAGCTACAACGGCAACAGAAGCGAGGTAATGAGTCATTCAGAAGTTACGCCCAACGATGGAGAGAATTAGCAGCACAAGTGAAACTGCCTATGATGGAGCGGGAGATGGTCAGTGCCTTTCTCAAGACACTGAAAGAACCATACTACTTATATCTCCTAGGGCGCACAAGTTCAGGATTTGCTGATCTGGTTATTGTAGGGGAAAGAGTTAAAGATGGAGTCAAATTTGGGAGGCTTATGGACACACAGGCCCTTCAGACTCTGATTGATCAAGGAAACGCCAGTGCAAGTGGTAGAAGAGTTCAAACGCGGTGCACAGAATCAGAGCCACACCATGAGGTCTAAATAATTGCCACTACCCTGTAAATGCTTCACAAGGGCATCCTTCTTACCCACAAGCGACATCTCAACCATTCATACTACCAACAGTAGCAACGCTAAATGCTATGACCACTCCACCCGGAGCTAATCCTATCCCGGCGCCCTTTTCGAAAAGGGAACCCCAAAAATTTGATACACTGCCAGTGCTTATGTCACAATTATTACCTCAACTCTTAGCAGCCAACCTCATCACTACGATTCCTCCCAAGCCTACTCCTGATCCCTTACCAAGGTGGTGGGACCTGAATGCCAGATGTAAATTCCATCAAGGTGGCTCTAGACATCCGACAGACAAGTGCTTCATCCTTCATCACCGTATCCAAGACCTATTAGACAAGAACTTACTCCAGTTCAAGGTAGAGCAGGAAGTCAAGCCCAATGTCATCCAAAACTCGTTGCTATCTCACTCAGGGCCTTCTTCAGCCTATACGGCAAATGAAGTCGACAACCAGGAAGAGGTTTTCAACCCAAGGCAACTCATAACCTCCCCAGGAACGCAAGTAAGGCTCGAGTTCGAAGAAACAAGAGAAGATCAACAGAAGGTCAACATGATATGGTAAGCCCTAGACCTCATCCCTCTGGAGCAACCGACTGCTGGCTCAATTCAACCTTACCTTATGTGGGGGTACCTCTTACAGGCTCCACCCAAAGACTTCCCTATCATAGCATATCAAACAGATGGCACCCCAGCTCAACAGGCTATCTTTACAAAAAAAAGCATTAAGGCCCCTGTTTGAGAATGGGACGTTGAAAGAAGCCGAAGGGTACGAATTCCCTATCATTGCCTACAAAGGCTAGAGGAGACCTATCTATCAAGGGATAGACGAAAATGGGCATGATTGGCGAAAGCCGTGTTACTGCGAAGCTTGCTATAGAGAATCAGTCACTGTCGATTACTTAGGCACAAATACTAAGAGACATCATGAAGTCCGGTCACAGAGATCTTTACAGCAAAGCCTGACTTGACAGATAGCCGAAGAAGAGTTCATAACTGTACACGTCTCGCATAGAGCTCCCACTCGCGTAGAGCCATTTGTCACAGCCAATGCTACCAGAGGAGAATGGCAAGAGCCTACAACAAGAAAGTGAGAGTTAAGCAGTTCATAAAAGGAGACTTGGTCCTTAAGAAGAGACTGCCTCACCAAGAAGATCCCCGAGGAAAATTCGCTCCAAACTATGATGGCCCTTATGTCGTGAAAAAGGCGTTCTCAGGAGGAGCCCTCATACTAACAGAGATGGACAGTCAAGAGCTCTATGGCCTAGTGAACTCCGACGCAGTCCGAAGGTACTATGCCTAAGGATGAAAATGAATTCAATCAAGAGATAGGAATTTGTGAAACCCTTTCTCTGTCATCAAGAAATTGAGATCAATGCCAAATTCAATTCCATGAAACGAATTCCCTTACTTAAACTCAACTATACGACCACTCCGTTCCACTAAGATTGGGGCGAGACACATTTAATTAGGAATCTGTGAAAAAAAAAACAAAACAAAAAAGAGCGGTTCCCATGGTCTCTGCCCCAACAACTTCAAAGCAATCAATAGATTCCAGTAAGTTGCAATGATTCATATAAAGGGGTGACATCCAAGTTCCCTTCTTCATAAAGACTGAGTACTAGGAGAAATGTCGCTCGAGGAAAGTGTTGAGCGTCCATCATCACTCAGAGCTCCTTTCCGATCATGAAACTGGGGATAATGGAAGATCGTGACTACTTATTCATGGTTTGCTACTCACTAAGGCTCTAATGGCTGAAGTTCCCTCAAAACAGGACAGCGGCAGGACGTCCATAGCATCGTTAGTCTGTCTAATGAGTTCAAGTTCTCAAACTAATCTATGTGAAAGTGCCTAGTAGATTCAAATGAAGCTATTGCAATTGAAAGGTAGAAATTTACACGTTTATTGCTTACAAAGTTTTTCTTTTCAAAATAAAGCAAAACACACAGAGCACACACTAAAGTACATGCGCACAAAGATACAAATGCTAGTTTTGCAACAGAAAGCTACTAAAAAAGAAAGCCTGGCAACTACAAAGGGTGAACGTGTCAGGAAACAGTCCATGGATCAAACTCCACGGAACCTTTTCAGCACTTTACCAAGGAAACCGCGCTCTTTGCGCCGCTGAGTCGAAGTATCGCCAGACAATGATTCAGGCAACGCTAGTTGCTCAGCCCCAGCCACCGTCTCTCGCACACCTGTGCGCAACGACTCGAGCTCAGCACTCAAACGACCCTTCTCGGTCTATAGCTCGGCACACTGACTCTTTAGAGACCGCTGGGTAGACAACCAACTATAGCGAATGCTCTCATAACGCACCTACTGGTTGGTAAGGAAATCTTCGTATGATGCATTGACAGATAGGGATGCAGATGATCCTGACAGCTCCAAGTTAGCTCCAAAACCGTGTGACACCCAGGTCAAATAATCCTGAGTCACATAACGGTTCCCGAAGGACCCCTCAACATCATACCCATATGCTATGGGATAGTGGTTTTTCCCTTCCCACATCCTCATGGCCTCCCGAGTTCTCTTCTCAGAAGAAGGAGCAAAGTCAAAGAACCAGGATGAGATGTCAACAGCAGTTGGAATGCCCTGAACTTTACCGGACTGACGAAGTACTCGGTGTGGCAGAAAAGCAGACATGCCATACAGCCCGACTAGTGGGACAAAAAAACCTACACAGCCAACTCATCTTCCACGCAATCGCCTCAAAAGGGGGATCACTCAGAAACAACTCCCACTGGACCATGTCTAGGGAAGGCTGAGCCACAACGCTAGCATACAAGTGATCGTGAATCAAATCTTCTCGATGATAGCTACCCGCAGGGATAGTTTAGAATTGAAACAAGTTCTCTAGAACCCATACCTGGAGAAGAGCAGCGCACCCTAGAAATGGACTACTACCATCAACACTACAACAGTGCAGGGAGCAAATCATCTCACTCAAGATCATCGAGATCACGGTCCTGTCTTTCTCCAACTGATCCACGACAATGCTGACCTTGCTATCAACGAGGCCTAGCTCGCACGCAAAAATAATCGATGCATACACTGCCAAAGCAAAGTCTCGAGGATGGTTCTGCCTCCAATTCTTTTCATCACGAGTGAACACTGCTTCATGATTCACGTACCCTACCGAGTGAGCAAAACGACTCAGAAGGAAGCGCAGAGAACACTTAGGGGTCATCCTAGCACCCCCTGATTTCAAAGACAGATGGTTTCGCCAAATTCCAAACAGGTCATTCAAAGCATTCTTCCCTCCTCGACCAATGGGATCAATCAAGTCATCATGACTATGGGGTAACCCCATCAACATCCCAAGTTCCTCAAGAGTGGGAACCATTTCGTAAGTACTGAATCTAAAGCAAGCATGCTCCCTATTCCAGCGACTAATCAAAGCCTCCATCAGCAAAATATGTACATCTACTTCTACTAATGAGGCAATGTTTCCATAAACAGGGCGAATATGACTCACCTCTTCAGAAGAGAAGCTGTATGCCCACTTCTTCAAACCCTCATGGGAGCAAGGATAGAGTCGGGGAGCAGAAACACTGGCTATAGGGACCTTAACCGGAGAAAATGAGAACTTTGGGAAGCCTCGGAGTTCCAGGAGTGCTCTCTGGAATTTTTGTTTCAAATGAGGTGAGTACTGGACCATTCACCGCTTTAGGCAACTTTATACGAGGAGAAACCCACTCACGCCTACCATACCAGCTTGAGTGGGCTAGGTGCCCACGCCTACGTGGTAGGCGTGGATAAGCTGCCATGGGCCATGGGCCCATTTGTTCTAACAACACAACAGTTCTTCACAAAAGAGGGAAACCTGCATAGTAAATAAAACCTGTGCACTTCAAAAGGACATGTCAACTCCTTCAAAGGCCCACCCGGCCTCCCTCAACATCCAATCATCACCACAATTGCAGCATGCAACTCCAAAGTAAGGAAAAGAAAAAAACACAACACACAATCATGCAATTCCAAAATCATGCCTAAAATAATGAACTTGCTAATCAATCGTAAGTTCAAAACATCTAAGGATTCAAGTACAAAGTGATAATAGGTGTAAACGCGCCCATACGCTCAAATACATGTCCGAGAGTACATAAAAAGGAGGAAAAAGAAGTAGTGGGCCTCAAGCACCCCCAACATCACTCTCAGTTTCCTCGGAGTCTCCCTCATCGCCGCTCACCTCCCTGGCATCCTCCTCGGCCTCAGCATCATCGCCGCCATCGCTGGTATCATCCCTATCGGCTCCGTCGGGCTCTGCATCAGCATTAGGCTCTGCCTCTGCCATCATCTCGTTGCTACCCATCTCCGACTCCACCACTGCCGTCGCATCTATCTCCTCTATGGCGCCAGGCACCGTAGTGTCCTGAAAACGAAAGAAAAGAGAAAGAAAAAGATCAAATGAAGTAACAATGCTAAACAAAAGAACTACTACGGCAAATACAAACCTGGGTGTCCTTGGCAACTGGGGCAGAGTCTGGGACCGCCTCTGTGTCAGCTGCAGCCCCCGAACTCTCGCCACTGGCCCTCGCTCGAGCCTACCTCAGTTCTTAGAGGGAAAGTCACAAAGTGCTGTATGTGGTAGGCGCAGTCTCGCTCCAGGACTTCAAGGCGGCGAGTCATCGCCTCGTGCTCCACTCGGTTCACTACGATCAAGTCCGGACGGGCCCTAAGCTGTCAAGACAGGAAAGCAAGTTCAAAACCATCAAATGGATGAAGCAAAAACATGATATGAAAGTAAAAGAGTCATAGTAACTCACCAACCAATGGCGTAACATGTCGCCGCCGAAGGACACTCCACCAATGGTCAGAATGGTCGGCATGATGAAACCGATGAATTGGGTAGCGAACCAGGCATAGTTGCCATCGTTGGCCTCGCCAAGATGCTGAGCCGCATCCTCAATCACCCCAGGAAAGGTATCGAGAATCCCGAATTGTATCTCGAGAGGCGACAGCGGGATCCGGATCTCCCCAGTCAACTGACGGTGGGCCCACTCGCCCATGTATATCTCCCAGGAATCCTAACCTTAGAGAAAGATGTGATGCGACGACTGACCCCTCGCATCCACTACCTCGTCACACCCAAAATGCTCGCTGTCAAGGTAAGGCTAGAAAGTGGTATGAGAAACAAAAACGGAGGAGTTAATAACTTATGATGGAGGCATACAGTTCAACTATCTCAGAAATCAACGAACATAACTCACCGAGTCAATCGTAACACATTTAAGCTGCAAGCGGGCTTTCAGGAAGTCGGAGAAAGCCACCTAGATGTCCTGGGCATCAGGATCCCACCGCCACCCGCGGGGAAAGGCATCAGCAATAGCCATCGAGGGACGGAAGGGAGGAATATGCTCAAAAGCCCATATCTGTAACAAAAACAGAACGCGCATCAAAACTACTGAGGAAACAGGGAATAAACATAAGCATAAAACATAACTGAAAGGGAAATAGCTTCAAAGAAACAGAAAAGTACCTAGAGGAATGGGTAAAAACCCGAGAACGAACCGATGGCGCCTACGGACTTCTTCCGCATACCCTCCAGGAAGGCAGCAAAAGTGGCGGAGCCCCAATCATAAGTCCCCAGCCTTTCTCGGTGCTCAGTCAGCATTGCGAAGTCGTAGGCAATAGTGGACATGCTCTCAGGGAAGAAACAGCTGGCGACAAAATAGATGAACAAGCGACGGAACATGAGCTCGTTCCGGTCGCCGAAGTTTGTAGCAAAGTCCTCGCACTCATCTCCACCAGTCCGCAGGTTGCTCAGCCTGATACAGGACTTCGAAGTCCCCGTCAGATCAATCTCCAGCAACCGAGCCACCTCCACCAACTCCACCTTCCGTCTGGAAAGGGGAGCTCCACCAAACCAAATCCCCGTGATCATCGTCCAATCCATCGGGGTCGGGTGTCAACTCAAATTGAGGCAAATGGAGAGAGTTGGTGTCAAGAAACCACCTCTCGCCCAAAGCCTGGATGAATGAATGCCTCACCCTAAAGGCGTCCATGGTCATGAAGGCTCCAAAGCCTACCTCCGCCAGCTAGCCTCGCAAGATCGGGTTGGCTTTCTTGGCCAATAAGATCGCTGTATGCCAGGCACCCCTGAAAGTAAGGTTCTACCCGATTAGACTCTGTTAAGATTCAAAAACAAAAGAAATTTGTCAAGACATGTGAGATAAAATAAACAGTAAAACAGGCAAGAGTGAATGGAAGAAAGAAAAGAAAACAGAAAAGCAATAAAGTCACTCATCATCCTAATGCGGGCATACATCGAGGGGTGCACTGATAAACCCCTCAACAGCTCGGTATCAACTACCTGAGCTCGCTCCTCAACAGTGGGCTCTCTGTGGGCTGCCCCACCAGCAATAGTAGGCAACCGTCGCCTACGGCAGCTATCCCTGGGTGCACCCTAGCCCTCCATAATCCCGGCCAGGTCCTCCTCATCAAGGCCCATCTCAGCAGCCTTTGTCTCGGGCATAGGGCCCTCAGCCTCAACCTCAGGCGCCCCCTATCGAGCCTCTATCTCGGGCACGACGCCTTTAACCTCAACCTCAGGCTCTCTCCCTCGAGCCTCTACCTCAGCACGGGCTGCCGTCGCAGCCTCATCGATCACAATACCACTCCCCCGCCGTCGCTTGCTCCAACGGGGAGCCTCAACTGCAATGCTCTTGCCCTTCTCTGCACGAGAAGGGCGGCACCAGGGTGGACCATGTCCAGAATCGTCTCCACCAGCTCCTCCAATAGAAGCCATATATCTGCAATAGACAAATTCAGGAAATTCAAAGCATTAGACGGGAAGATAAAAGCAAAAGTAAAGCAAAGACCGAACAAATGAACAGAAGCTACAACACAGGTAAGTATATGCACAGACATATCATGAAGCATGATAGAGCATGTTGATAGATAGATGAGTGAAAGAAAGAATAAAGCAAAGACAGAAAAGAAAGAGGAACCATAAATGAACATGTCATAAAACTTTAAATCATAATCACAAAAGGTGTTGATATGTTTTTTTTGCGTATTCTCGACTCACGAGAGTCATTCCAAGCTTACATAGCTTGTTCACACTTCCCGTTTGGTTCCTGAGAACCATTCACATCCTATCTCGACTCACGAGAGTCATTCCAAGCTTACATAGCTTATTCACACTCCCGTTTGGTTCCCGAGAACCATTCATGTCCCACCTCGACTCACAAGAGTCATTCCAAGCTTACATAGCTTGTTCACACTTCCCGTTTGGTTCCCGAGAACCATTCGCATCCTATCTCGACTCATGAGAGTCATTCCAAGCTTACATAACTTGTTCACACCTCCCGTTGGGTTCCCGAGAACCATTCACGTCCTATCTCGACTCACGAGAGTCATTCCAAGCTTGCATAGCTTGTTCACACCTCTCGTTTGGTTCCCAAGAACCATCCGTGTCCTATCTCGACTCACGAGAGTCATTCCAAGCTTACATAGCTTGTTCACACTTCCCGTTTGGTTCCCGAGAACCATTCACGTCCTATCTCGACTCACGAGAGTCATTCCAAGCTTTCATAGCTTATTCATGCCTCCCGTTTGGTTCCCAAGAACCATTCGCTCCCTATTTCGACTTATGAGAGTCATTGTAAGCTTACTTAAGCTTCCCTACATCTCGTTGGTTCGCACAAACCATCTATATCCTATCTCGACTCGCAAGACTCGTCCTAAGCATTACCTAAGCTTTTCCCCATCCCTAGGTGGTTCACGTGAACCATCTATAGCCATTTCAAGCTTACCTAAGCTTTTCTACATCCCTAAGTGGTTCACGTGAACCATTTACAACCATTTTTAAACTTACCTAAGTTTCTCACACCCCTAAGTGGTTCATGTGAACCATTTGCCTCCTATCCTCGCTTATGAGAGCTGTCCTAAGCTCACGTGAGCTTTCTACATCTCTAAATGATCTGCGGAAAACATTTTTCACCCTACCCCAACCCTTCTCTCCACTTTCGAGAGTCGTTGAGCGACACTGATCACTCCCAAACCCTTCTCTCCACTTTCGATAGTCGTTGAGCGACACTGATCGCTCCCAAACCCTTCTCTCCACTTCCGAGAGTCGAATGAGCGACACTGTTCGCTCCCAAACCTTACTCTCCACTTCCGAGAGTCGAATGAGCGACACTAATCGCTCCCAAACCCTTCTTTCCACTTTCGAGAGTCGAATGAGCGAGAGTATCGCTCCCAAACTCTTCTTTCCACTTCCGAGAGTCGAATGAGCGACACTGGTCGCTCCCAAACCCTTCTCTCCACTTCCGAGAGTCGAATGAGCGACACTGTTCGCTCCCAAACCCTTCTCTCCACTTCTAAGAGTCGTTGAGCGACACTGTTCGCTCCCAAACCCTTCTCTCCACTTCCGAGAGTCGAATGAGCGACACTGATCGCTCCCAAATCCTTCTCTCCACTTCTGAGAGTCGTTGAGCGACACTGTTCCCTCCCAAACCCTTCTCTCCACTTCTGAGAGTCGAATGAGCAACACTGATCACTCCCAAACCCTTCTCTCCACTTCCGAGAGTCGAATGAGCAACACTGATCGCTTCCCAACCCTTCTCTCCACTTCTAAGAGTCGTTAAGCGACACTGTTCGCTCCCAAACCCTTCTCTCCTCTTCCGAGAGTCGTTGAGCGACACTGTTCGCTCCCAAACCCTTCTCTCCACTTCCGAGAGTCAATGAGCGACACTGTTCACTCCCAAACTCTGTTCCTCAACTTAAAGGAATCAACGAGCAACCTAGTTCGTTCCATAACTCTTACCTGGACTCACAAGAACCACTGAGCAACCTAGCTCACTCCACGACACCTACCTTAGCTCATGAGAGCCACTCCTAGCCCACATGGACTCTTCTATACCTTTAGAATGGTTCATGGCAATCATCTACACTCTTACACAACCCACCTCAGCTCATGTGAGTTCCCTACACCCTATCTGGACCCCTGAGGGTCACCACAAGCCAACATTGGCATCCCAAGCTCTATTCCAAGACCGCAAGGCTAACCGAAGCCCTAGTTGAGTTCCTAACATCCTAGACAGCTTCATAATGCTGAGTAAGGGTGTATGAGACTCACTTTGGTTCCGTGCCTACCTCACGAGACTGATTCAAGCTACCAGTAGCTTCCTAAATGGTCTAATTCACTCACTTAGGCTAGTCTCGACCCTGAATACTCGTCTCGAACTCGTATCACGCCCAAGATTGCGCGTAAGAGCCAAGTCAAGTCCCACTGTCTTTAATAGGAAGCCGTTGCACCATTCCCTTTCCAAAAATTCAACACTCAAACTCGCCACGCACCTCGGATTCAAGATACTGACCATTCCCTCAAACCCGAATCGAAAACAACGTTCAAGCAACCCACGGGCGCTCGAAACACACGCCCACTCTCACATGAGTAAGCGCAACTCAATCTCAAGAACACAGTTCACTCAAACCGTCCTTAAACCCAAATCCCCAGTGGAAGGCATTATATGGGCCGCTCAAGAGCCCTGGACGCGTTTCCCAAAGAAACCTGTCCATTAACATCTTAAATTCACGCCGAGACACAACCAAGTCGGTATGTCTAGCACCTTGCATCCCCAGTGGAACCAAGTAGCCACTCAATCCTAGCCGCAAGCCGCAAACCACCCATCCAGAGTGAAGACAAGAATGCTCGCTCATGAAACCTAAGCTACTTCACGAGAGGATAGCTGCACCCACCAATCCCACAAACAACGAGTCCATGCAATAAACCGCCCATGTACGCCCATAACTCAACCCAACCAAATTCACCAAGCTAATCCCCAGTGGAGCGGAGCAATTCGACTCTCCTAAACGACAACCTGTCTCCACAAGAGTCGTACGCTCGCCTCTTGCCACAAATTTCACCCATTCTTACCAAAAACCCAACACCCACACTCGCGAAACAAAAAAAAAAAAGGGGGGGGGGAAAAAACACACAGCCTTGCCAAAGGCAATTTTGACAAAAAAAAAAAAAAAAAAAAAAACAACAACAACAACAACAAAAAACAAACAAATAACAACGCAATGAAATAAAAAAAAAAAAAAAAAGAAATAAAAAAAACCAACCCCATTCCAACGCAAAAGGAAACCCAAAAAAAAAAAAAAAAAAAACCCACGAGCCTAATCCCCAGTGGAACACAAACACGCCACCATCCCTTCCCAAAACAAACCCCACACTCGCCCTCACTCAAGTTGAGTAAAACGCACACACACACGACGCATTACACACACATCACCCCATACATAAATCAACCCCTTGTGTCCACTTCAAAAGCCTCGCCAAGGCTAATGCCCACGCTGCCCTGACGCAAATAAACCAACCATTTTGTCCACAACAAGCACATTCCAAAAAAAATATAAGCAAAAATGGGCAAAACACAGCTGTCCTGACACCAAACCCATTCGAACCCAAACTTGGGTGCTTACCTAGTAGCCCAATACCTTCAAAGCTGTCCAAGAACATTCAAGCCATGCCTAATGCAATCGAAAGGCATCCAAAGGTCGAAATCACCAAAACAACGGGAAAAGGGCAACTTCCTACCAAAAACAAACCTAAACCCTCACCATAGGTACACACCTAGCCTTCCTACCTTTCCTAAACCTGTCCAAACACTCAAGCAAGCCCATATGAAGCCAAAACCTGGCCTAAGACCAACTGGCAGTCCAAGCTACTGCCAAGCCTCACTGAAAAAAATCCAATGCACCATGCCCACTGCTTATATCCCAAAATCTGCCCAAAGGGCATCCAAACAACCCAATGAAAAAAAAGAGAAAACCACAACAACAACAACATAGACGACAAGAAAAAAAAAACATAAACCGCATCAAACCAAATCCATTTTACTCAAAATCCAACAAAAACAAATAAGCACCCTACATCCCTCACCACACTCGTGAATTACCTGAGGTTTAAATCTGCCCAAAGTCCATTCATACGATCCCAAGCATCGTTTCAAAAAGCAAAAAACGAGCATACACAGTTGCAAAAATCAAAAAACAAAACAAGAACCTCACCCATTCAGGTTTTTTTCAAAATCCAAAACCACACCCCACAACCTGCCCAAAGCATGCTCAAGCCATTCCCAATAAAAAGACAATAGCTACCCAACATCAAAAAAAGAGAAGAAAGAGAATGCATACTCATCACAGATTTCCCAAAACCCATAGTTCACATACAATCAAAACTAAATTCGAAATACAATAATAAGCATCCAAGCATACTTTGAGACCAATGACAAATACGCATAAACACAGAAATTGCAAGAAAACACACAAAAACCCATTCAAACCCACGAAACCCCCACTGCCAAACATCCCTCATAGTCAAAACTCAAACAAAAACTACCCCCATGTATTTCACAGGTTTCATAAGCCTAAAACTAAACCAAAAACATAGAGAAATCATCCACAAATCCAAAAGAAAATTACAGAAAATTAAAACTTCGACTTACTGAGGTCAGATGCGAAAAACCCCAAAAATTCTAGTCAAATCCTCCAAAAATCCTTCGAGATCACAAACACCAATCCCAAACACTATTTAGAAGCCTCCCACGATGATCCCTAGTGCTTGACAGGCGAGAAAATGCGAGAAAAGGTTGGAAAATACGGTGCAATAGCCTCCCAACTCGCGCAACGCTTCAGCTTTGAATCATGATTGTTCACGCCTGTCAGGTAGGCGTGGATCCACACCTACCATGACAGCGTGACATTTAATGAAATTCCATTAATGCCAATTCTGCCCCTGCTTCCTATAAGCACTTGCCATGGCCCCTCAAGGCACGCCAAGCCGCGTCTAGGCTCGCCTATCCACTTGAGCAAGGTCCGCAAAGACCTTAAACTACGAGAAGGTCCACAAAGGCCCTAAACTAAGAAAATGACCAAATTGCCCCTAGTCAAGCCAAATGCATATCCAGGTTTCTTGTAGCGCGCCAAGCTACGCTATACCAAACATCATCCGTCGTCACCCTAGCAAAACGCGTCATACAGTCTTTGTTAAGATTCTCCCAAGGAGAACCTGACTAAGAGGCGCAGCTGTAGACACCCAAATTTTACTGGGCTACCTCTGGACAAAATTGACTAACCCGTCAACAGTACAATTAGGTCGGATGTGCTCCATACCTAACTTCATTCATCCTATCCTACCCACTAGGACAAAGCCTCTCCTCAATTTGACCACCAATTTCTGAGTCCCAAGAGCTGGGAACGGGTACGATACCCGAAAACCTCAAATCGAACCCCTAAATCGGCACTAGGTGGTTCAATTCCCAACAATCTTTGATCTAACGGCCAATTCAATCGTAGGATCTTCAATTCAACATCCCTAGAGCGGTCTAGGATCATTTAATTGGGAATCAGAAGGCACGAGCCCTCCGATCCCCAATTTCCCCCAAATCGAACCCCTAAATCGGTACTAGGTAGTTTAATTCCTAACAATCTTTGATCCAACGGCCAATTCAACTGTAGGATCTTCAATTCAACATCCCTAGAGCGGTTTAGGATCATTTGATTGGGAATCAGAAGGCACGAGCCCTCCGATCCCCAATTTCCCTCAAATCGAACCCCTAAATCGGTACTAGGTGGTTCAATTCCTTACAATCTTTGATCCAACGGCCAATTCAATCGTAGGATCTTCAATTCAACATCCCTAGAGCGGTCTAGGATCATTTGATTGGGAATCAGAAGGCACGAGCCCTCCGATCCCCAATTTCCCCCAAATCAAACCCCTAAATCGATACTAGGTGGTTCAATTCCTAACAATCTTTGATCCAACGGCCAATTCAACCATAGGATCTTCAATTCAACATCCCTAGAGTGGTCTAGGATCATTTGATTGGAAATTAGAAGGCACGAGCCCTCTGATCCCCAATTTCCCCCAAATTGAACCCCTAAATCGGCACTAGGTGGTTCAATTCCCAACAATCTTTGATCCAGCGGCCAATTCAACTGTAGGATCTTCAATTCAACATCCCTAGAGTGGTCTAGGATCATTTGATTGGGAATCAGAAGGCACGAGCCCTCCGATCCCCAATTTGCCCCAAATTGAACCCCTAAATCGGTACTAGGTGGTTCAATCTCCAAAAATCTTTGATCCAGCGGCCAATTCAACCGTAGGATCTTCAATTCAACATCCCTAGAGTGTTCTAGGACCATTGGATTGGGAATAAGAAGACACGAGCCCTCCGATCCCCAAAATTGCCCAAAATCGAACCCCTAATACAACATTAGGTGGTTTAATTCCTCACAATTTCACATCCAATGGTCAACCCGACCGTTGCATCTTCAATTCAACCCCTCAAGATCAATACAAGACCATTTGATGGAAGATCGGGCCTCATTCGGCTCACGATCAACAAAACCCTAACTGTAGAACCCTACGAGCATCATACTCGCATCCGGGCCATTCAATCCCACCCAAGAGGGTGCACATTCCACTCTTTAGTCCCAAACCAAGTTTTGAGACCCAAAGTTTCAATCCGCATTCAAGATCAACCGTCGGATTTCACCCGATCAGCGATCGAACGTGATCACACGATCGTACGCCCCACAGTAGGGCGGACCACCACCCTAGGCCCACCACAGCGGCCCCACAGCTTCTAGAAGGGCACACTGCCCTAGAAACACAAGTTCACATGTGTGATGATGAGAAATCATCACAAATGTGGGATAAGTGTGCCCACGCTGGCCAAACCAGCGTGGAAGATCTTGCTTTCGGCTCTGCGGATCCTTGCAGCCGAAATGTAACTCCTGGATGGGACTGTTTTCCACGCTGGCCAAGCCAGTGTTGGCTATGCCTGCCATGCCAGCGTGGATAAGCAATTTGTGTTTTTGCCACTTTTGGACCATCTTACCCTCATCAAATGAGGTAATTCCTTCAGCAAACAATGCCTAAATGCTCCCCACGTCCCATGTGACCAAAATGCCCCTCTAAATGTCCATTTTACCCCTAAAAGTCCAAATTTTCCTATAAATAGCCCCCATTTTTATGAATTAAGGGCCAATTCCCAAAACCTCTAATCCTTAGCCTTATTCCATCTTTCCCACACACAATTAGGAAGCCCTTAGTCATTCCATCCTCACACTAACCCATACACTAATCATTCCATCAAAAGAAAACCATCCTAAACACTAATCCATCCAACCCAAAATCCAATCCAATTCCATCCACCACAAGAAGAAATCCACCACACATCCTCTCAAGAACCTTCTCACACATATTTGGGGGCTGTTCTTGAAGGAAAATCCTAGGCTTGAACCATCCAAGTTCCCTTTGGATGGCATAAGAAGGACAAATTCTGCTGCATTTTTACTACAGAAGGACTGTCAATTTCATCTCTGTTGAGTGGCAACTTCACTTCTGCTGACTGGTAACTTCACTGTTACCCCACTTTCCTTCCCTATTTCACTCCACCACTTTCCAAATACACTTGGAATCATCCAAGGAGCTTCTCAAAGGAGGATTTCAAGCACTCAAGCCTAATTTGGTCAAAGCTAAAGTGAAATCACCTACACTAGGTGAGCTTCCCCTTTTATTTCTAAGCTTTCTAGTTAAAATTTCCTATTAAGCTTACTGTTATTCCTGCAGCCCTAACATGTGATTGACACCTTCCCTACCTTAGCCCGAGTACGTGCCTGGGTCTCTTAACACATGTCGTGGAGGGATCAACCCTTGTACAGTGGGTTAAAGGCAGGAAAACCCTAAACCACCCAATGCTTGCAAACCCTTCCAAATAGGTTGCTAGCACCCATTTTCATTTTCTTTTATTGCATGTGAGTTTGCGTATATGATGTGTGTAATGGAAATTTAAGTATATCACAAGGTTGAGATGATGTTTAAACAAAATCAAATTTGGCAAGGTTAGATTCATGCATGTATGCATATTGTTTATACTAACATCTTTTTGTTTCCCTGTTGGTAATCATAATCAACTTGAAATTAATTAAATCCCTTTGCAAAGGAGTTCATGGACTTAATTCAATTCTCCTATGCTCGGAGGAATGCAAGGACATCATCAATCCATTCAAAAATGATTACTAACTTCTAACCTGCTAACATACTAACCACGGCTACGGCCCGGCCCCTATACGCTCTTGATATGAGGCGCAGTAGGCTTCTTTTTCTTTCTTTTACTTTCGAGGTTGAATCCTCCGGGTTGTGTGGTCATTGCGACTCTTGCCCCTAAAAATTCTAAACTATTAACTACTTTCGAGGTTGAATCCTCCAGGTTGTGTGGTCGTTGCAACTCTTGCCCCTAAAAATTCTAACTATTTACCGCTTTCTTTAGAGGCTATGGCTTTTCACTACCCTCCAGGTTGTGGTCGTTGCGACCTTTTGCCCCAATACTTGAGCACTTTTCATTTTGTGGTTACTTGACCCTTTTCATTTTATGTACATATACTCATGCTTTTTCAAAGCAATAGGCATCGCATTCATGAATTCCAAGCCTTGCCAAAGTTGATTATGCTTATACATCTTTCGACATTTTCGATGCGCTTATCTTGAAGTTTCATGCTATGTTGATATTTCAATTCTATTCCCATGTGAATAAGATACAACTAATGCCTCGAGTTAATCTATCATGCCATGGATAAAAGTTTACAGCATTAAATGCTTAAAAACTCGTCCATAGCATAATAGCTTATCGCCATCAAATGGACTTAATCAATTGATCCACCAGATTCCAATGAATCACCCCACCCCGAGTTCAGGAACTTTTGTGTGTCCCTATGTCACACAGTAGGAACTTAATCCTTGAAAATTTAATGGATTGCATTCTTATTCAATTAATTCAAGTGCGCACTAAGTTTGGATTCAAATTTCTCCCAAAACGATCTTTAAGCTCCAAGAGCTCTAAGTACTTTTTCAAAAGGTCTTCTAAAATTGAAAGTGATCCCTTACATCCCCAAATCCCTGTTGAAAGACCCATACCTACATAGGACAATTGTCTTCAAATCAATTTTGACAACATTACCATCTTTATCAAATAAAGATTTTTTATTTCAAAAGAATCTCTTGCCGACAAGCAAATTGTTAACACGCGTATTGTTTTCAATTGACGAGTTCATTCCAAAAAATGACTCGAACAAATTCTTTTCATTAAAAAAGGCGCGTGCCCTCTTTCTAAAAAAAAATTATCTTAATCAAGTCAATCTTTCAAACTCCATCATTCTATGAAGGATCTCCTTTCAATTGAGATTTAAGAATCATAAAGATACACTTTCACTTTATCTAAACAAAATTCCTTTACACTTCAAAAGTGATCTTTCCTCAAGCAAATACATTTCTTCCTTCAAAAGGAACCCCTGTCTTCAAAAGGCAATCCTTTCCCTTTAAAAGGGAACACCCTCCCCATTTCAAAAGCTTTCAAAAAGCATCCCCTTTTTATCCACTCCTCGACTTCAAAAGTCTCAAGCTTTCTCTAGATCCCAAAAGAGGTTCGCACTTGATATGAATTCTTTAAAAATGGATTCACATCATTTCCATTTCCATCCTTTCATAAAGGATTGATTTTACTGCTGCAAGATAGGGATGCATTAGAGTTAATCAATTTGACCTAAGATACCCAAGAGAAGGAAGGCGAATTTGTGGTCCTTTCGTACAAATCTCATTTACAAGCACCTTAAGGCATACTCTTTCAAAACCAACACTTTCAAAAAGACTTTGTTCTAATTCCTTCAAGGATCTCTTTTTAAATAAAAAATTCACCACCCTTCAAAAGGGTATTCTATGTCAAATCATTTGTATAGGAAATCAACAATATCAAATGGGATTTTAATCATGAAACATTGTTGAAATCGGGAACCGTTGGATTCCAACGGGAGATGTGGGGTGCCTCACCCCTTCCCCACACGTAACCAAACCCTCTTACCCTCGATCTTTAGTCTTACAGACTACTAGGAGTCAATCAATTTCCAAATGGACCTCAAATGGACCCGTTTGATGATAAGACCTCATATGGACTTATTTTGGGATCTCAGATGACCCCATTTTCTAATCAACTATAGGATGTTCAATCACGTCCTCAAACCCCTGATTGGTGGCGATTCCATAGCCTTGATAATTCTAGATATGCTTGCATGCCTAGGACGGTCAAGGCACCCTTGAAATAAACTCAACACACCCACTAGACTAGAAAAACGGATGCTCCGGGGTCGTCCCAAAACCATTAGGAAGGGAAAACATCCCCTCCTCCTTTTTGGGGTAGCGACAGGAAGTGCTTACGAGATTTTTCTCAACATACAAGAGTTGTATGGGAAAGAATTCTTACTTGAATTTGGTGAAGCTACTGCTTCCAAGTCTAAGCTCAAGCTCAAGGGCATGGGCATAGGCAAGGGTAAGAGTACTCGAAGGAAGAAGAAAGGTAACAACAAAGCCAAAGAAACCTATTTTTACTGCGGCAAGGATGGGCACTGGAAATGTAACTATCGGGAGTATCTGGATACTCTAAAGAACCAACCTTTGGAAGGTATGGATCATGCTCTAAACTAAATGTTAGTTCTGCTTCCACTTGGGTACTTAATTCTGATGCAAATTTTGATTCCATGCAAAATCTAGTGGGAAGCAGAAGGCAGAATAAAGGCAGATCAACCCTACAAGTAGGGAATGGAGAAAACATTGCTGCATTAGCTGTGGGGCTTGCTGCTTAACTCTACCTAATGGAGTAGTTTAGAATTAATAGGTGGCTATCTTTACATTTCAGAAGTTATTAGAAACATTAATTTTATTTCAGTTTTATCTAAACAAGGTTTTAGTTTGATTTAATAAATGTTTTCTATTTTATTAAATAAAGAGTTATTACTTCTGGAGTTTATGTGGATGGCTTTCTAAACTTTATTGCAAATATGAATTGCAATAGAGCATGATAGTTCTAAATTGAATGCTAATAAACCTAAGAGAACAAGAGATGAGAATTATACATAATGATGTATGTGGTGGTTTATCTTACTTTACAACCTTTACTGATAATTCATTCTAGGTTTGGGTGTGTATACTTAATAAAGTACAAATCTGAAATATTTGAAAGGTTCAAAGAATTCGGATATGAAGTAGAGAAAAAAACTGGTAAAAGTATTAAAGTTCTTCGATTAGATCGAGGAGACAAATATTTAACCGATGATTTTTTAGATCAACTTGTTCAAATAGGCATTCTATTACAATGGCACCTCTTAGAACACCACAACTTAATGGTGTGTCAGAAAGGAGGAAGAGGACCTTATTGGCATATGGTCTGATCCATGATAAGTTACACTGACTTAATATTATCCTTTTAAGGATGTGCCCTAGAAACTACCATGTACTTGTGAAACAGAGTTCAAGATGGCTGTCCTTTAGAACCCATATGAGATATGGAAAGGGAAGCACTAAACCTTAAGCATGTTAAGGTATGGGATTGTATTGAATATGTAGAGACATATAATGCAACCAAATTGGAAATCAAGATAACTTGAAAGTAGGTTTGTGGATTATCCTAAAGAGAGTTTAGGATACTAAGTCTATTCTCCTGATGAGCAAAAGGTGTTTTGTTTGTTAGTTTGCAATCTTTCTTGAAAAATAGTTTATTCAAGAAGGAAGCAACAATAGGAAAATAGAACTCAAAGAGTTTTCAAATGAGACACAAACCGACATTGATGCAACCCCTGTCCTTGTTGAGACAAAACCCATTATTGTATCATGATTGTACGAAGGGTTAGTGGGAGTGCGATCACATTTATGGTCCTATAAGTGGATGACATTCTACTTATTAGGAATAATGTAGAGATGTTGTCATAAGTGAAAGATTGACTTTCACAGAATTTCTCCATGAAAGATTTGGGAGAAGCATCCTATATTCTAGGAATAAAGAACTATAGAGATAGATCTTAAAGGATACTAGGTCTCTCCTAATCAATGTACATAGACAAGATTTTGAAAGGGTTCAAAATGCATGATTTAAAAAAAGGTCTAATTCTTGTCAGACATGAAATCAAGTTGTCTAAAAACATATGACATGCTATATACATGACTAGATATCAGTTTTACTGTAAATTTTATTAGCAAATATCAGGCAGACCCAGATAAGGAACACTGGGAAGTAGTCAAGCTATCTTTAAGTTCTTGATAAGAATTAAAGAACCTATGCCTTGTCTATGGAGAAAGAAACTTGAAATGGTTGGTAAAACCGACTCAGATTTTTAATTTGACAATGATGATAAGAGATTAACATCGAGGTATATATTTTCACCTTAAATGGTAGAGCTATAAATTAGAGCACATTGCTGCAAGTTTGGATTAGTAAGTTCATTGCAGAACTAGAAGTGGTTCCTGACATTGAGAAGTCCTTACTATTATTTTTGTGACAACAATGGGGCTATTGCTCAAAACTAGGATCCACGGTCTCATCAAAAGTCCAAGCTTTAAGCGGCGATTCCAAGTGATTAGAGAAATCATTGGAAAGGTTGACATATACATATAGAAGATTAATACAATAGAGAATGGAGAAGACCCCTTTACTAAAGCTCTGATCCAAGTTCAGTTGGATCACCACTGATAGGAAATGGGTATGAGATACATGGTGGATTGGCTATAGTACAAGTGGGAGATTGTTAGGATTATGCCCTAGAGCTAATCATAGAGATGATTGTTTAGGGATTAGGAACAATCAATTGATTTCATTTATGCATGTCACATTTATTATTGATTTAATAAACAGGCTTATTCTATTATGTTTATATGCATCATTTATATTTACATAATATGTCCATGGAGTTAGAGTTGAAAATATGAAATTACAAAGTATTGTAATTTTGAGACTGTAAATATATCTCTGTATTAAACTCCTAAATCATTCCTAATTGAAGGTTCACTATGATGGACAGTAATGAACCATAGGACTAGCACTTGTTAGGTTGACTCTATAGGAGTATAACTAGTCTCAAGCTATTTGTGTGTAGACACTACAACCAACAAGTGGGTGCCTAATTATAAGAATAGGTACACTGAATATGACCAAAGATATGAGATAAACTGAATAGATTTTTAACCTGCCTGTCAATCAGTTTCTCATTGTTATAGTGGTACAAGTAATCCTTAGACCTAAGATACCATGGTTGCCTTATACATGTAGCTTTAGAAGTTTGATAACACTAAGTGCAGATCCTTATAGGGGTCTGTAAGGGTGTTCATTGGCCCTATTGCTATGTGTGTGAAGGCATGTGAGTGATCAACAAGGAATCCGTCACTCTCAGGAAAAAAGGGAGTGAATGTCTCATATAGCATTCATTGAATATAACTCATTAAATCCATGAGCCTATGGTGGAATGAATATGGAAAGGAGTTCTTTGTAAATGACTATTCACCTCATTAAGGACCACACCATGAGCCATATGCTAGGTGTTACTCATGGTTAGTAAAAGCCCTAATTGATATAAGAGAGTTATAATCAATTAGGGAATTGGAAGGAGTTCAATTAGAACCTCTAATGGAAAGAGTTCCATTGTGCACACCACGTACTATCCCTACTACTTGATGATGTGAACCCAATGGGTCACACATTGATTATGCTAAGAGAGCTTGAAAGGCTATGAGAGAAAGGGCATAAGTGAATAAAAGAAGAGTTCTTTAGGGGTAAGGTTGTATAAGATACAAACTAGATGGGTTATTGTGTAATTAAGAGTAATTACACAAAACCCATTAGGGTTTGGAAGCCCTCTAGGGCCGGCCCTAGTAGTAGCTTTAAATAGCCTTGTTATGATGTGATGACATCATCACAATCACTCTTCCCAAGTGCTGGCCAAAATTCATAGGAGGCTTTCTTTCTCTTTCTCTCTTCTCCACCTCTAGGAACAACAAAGAAGAAGAAGGAAAGGACTTTAAGCTTAAGCTAGGTGTGGATATCGTTGGAGGCAGTACACTTGGACTGCTCATTCATTGCTGCCCAGAGTTCAAACTTAGAGCATAAAGGAGAAGACATTAACCAACTGTAAGTAATTCTTACCCTTTTCTAGTTAGGGTTTGTTTTGTATTAAGCATAATTGGATTCATGGGATTGGGAATCGTAGGAAAATTTTTAATTCCACCTTTGTAGTTTTCCTTTCTAGTTCGATTCCCAACAAAAGTATGGTTCTCCTTGCTTGAGATGAATAAACATCGCATTCATGAATTTCAAACCTTGCCAAGGTTGATAGTGTTTATATATCTATTGATTATTTGATGTGTTCGTTCCAAAATTTTATACAAGATGATATTTATTTGTTAATCTTCATGATAATCAACTCAAATTAAGGACCCAAGGCAAGCCGCCATGCTATGGATATAGGTTTGAAGCATCAAGTGCTCCAAAACTGTCACTAGCATGGTAGCCTACTGCCATAAACTTAGCTAGAATTGTGCACCCACCTAGACTTAATGGAAAAACCCACCAAAAATCTAGGGGACTCCCTCATGTCCCTGTTGTATGTGGTAAAAATTTCAGTTTTAAAAAAAAATCATTTGGTTCCACTTTCAGACAATTTTTCCAAGTGTGTTCAAATCTAGGCATAATCAATTCACCTCACTTTTTGTGTTTCAAAAGCCAACTAAATCACTTCTAAAAAGTCCTAAAAATTTTGAGAGTATGCCTTTATGTGTCGACCCAATTCTCACCACCTCCAACCTTCGTCCTGACTTCCAGACCTTTGATAAAAACCATTGTCCACTTTTGTAACCTCTCCACGCCCCAAAAAAAAAAAATGTAAAGAAGAGTAATATGTTAATACAGCCACTCCATACCCAAGAAAAAAAAAATTTATGTAGAGAACAATAACAAGTTACTATTTAATAATAGGGTAAATTGTGGAAAACCCACTGATATATTGGGGGGGGGGGGGAGGGGTTAGCAGATAACCCCCCTTATGTTTTAATTTTGCCAATGTACCTCCTTGATATTTTAATTTTTTCCAATGTGCCTCACCATTGCTCTCCATCAGCAAAAATTGACGGAAAATGGTCATGTGCTATGCATGTGACATTGTAATTGTCAAAAATACCCTCACTCTCTCTCCCAACCCAAACCCCCATCCCATCCTCCCTCTGCAGCCACGATAGCCAGTGAAGATGTCAGCCATTTTTTTCGGCAAATCATCGCCGAAGCACCCCATAGCCACTACCATGGCCGAAGAAGATAAAGCAGTAGTAGCAGCAGCCGCAGCTACCAATGCCACGACTGCCATGGGTTTGACTAAACCCTCGTCTCACCCTCCCTCTGCACCCACGACAGCCGGCGAGATAAAGCAATCCTCTATTTTTTTCTGGCAAATCACCACCGAAACACCCCCATAGACACTGCCATGGCCAAAGAAGATAAAACAATCCTCCATTTTTTTCCAGTAAATCACTGCCGAAGCACCTCCATAGCCACTGCCATGGTTAAAGAAGATGAAGCAGTAGCCACAGCAGCTACCATGGCTGCCCCCTTTCTTCGGCGAGCTTATTCATTCAATTGTGTCCACTAGTGCGCGAACAGCAGATTTGACTATAGGTTGGGAGTTTTGGAACCAAATCTGACTATAGGTTTTGATTGTGGAGTTGTAAACATAGGTATTATGGGGAAAAGTGGTATGTGTTGGGTTTGGGGTTAGAGGTGTTGTGGGGTTGCAGATATGGGAATTGGGTTTGGGGTTTGGAGTTGCAGATATGGAGTTGCAGCTGCCATGGATATGGGTATTGGGTTTGAGGTTTGAAGTTGCAGCTGCCATTTTTAAAGCCAAACTTGACTATCGAGAACCCCCCTTCCTTTGGCCAGAGTGTAGGTGCAAGTGAGAGAGAGACAGAGGAAGGTTGCCTGAAAAAAATAGAGTTGGCCGAAATGTGGGCCGTCGGTTGAAGATGGTGCACGCGATGGGATGGTGTAGGGGTATGTTAGTCTTTTTACATTTTCTGTTAACGGTGTTAACTCAATTTATCCCCAAATGAGCTCAGGGGGCACATTGACAAAATTAAAACATTAGGGGGGTTATCCGTTGACCCCTCATACATCAGGGGGGTTTTCTGCAATTTACCCTTAATAATAACAAAATAGTAATATGTTACTATTTGACAACATAATTTGTATTTTACTGTTTTAAGAGCAAAACAGTAATATAATTTTTTTTCCCCCCAAAATTATCTAATCACAATGGGTATTATTTCGAAGATCACAACGTGTAGATTCTAAAAATACAAGTTTTATCAAAAACGGATTTGTATCTAATAAGTTATAAGCTTTTAAAAATTAGAAAATTAGAAAATAAGTTAGTTAGATAAACTTAATAACAAAAAATGGTAAAGTGCCTTTAATAACAAGAAAATGAGTGCTTTGCAAGCAAATAAGAGTAAATTATGATTTTTCAAAGAAAAGATTGGATTAGTGCTAATAAGAATACTCAGATGTGAGTTAAATCTTATAATGGGGTTATTACTAAAACCATTAATCTAAATGAGTTATTGCCAATTTTTGCCAAAAAAGAAAGAAAAAAATAAATAAAAAATAAAAAGAAAAAAGAATTATATGGTCTAATAACACTACTCAATGGACATATTGCGAGGGGAGGGGTATTTTTGGAAACAAGGGTATCTTTGAGAGGGGAGAATGGTAGTTTCATCCTAGCAAAGAGATGGGAAAGACACTATCCTATTGTCGCTACCCCGCAGTGATGGTCCCCCATGGGGGAGGAACGCTCGCCTCGAGACGACTCGGGTGGGATAACGGTCACCGTGTGACATCCGGTGTCCCCTTTCTTGCTTTTGTTGTTTGCTGTGTTTGTGTATGTGGTGATGTGGTGTGTGACAGTGGTTTAGGGCCTATTTATCTACAGTTGGTGATGTAAGATTGGTTTGGTCATTCGAATTCCAGAGTCTTTTACTTTAAAGTGAGTGCCTCCCAAAAGGGAAGCATTCACAACAAAGTAACAACATGGAGTCGCCATCAGTTATCGGATTAAAGACATAATTGATCGTCTTTTTGGGTATCCAAAATTGGCAATAAAGTCTAACTTAGATTTCAATGACTCTTATGGTCTTTGCTACCTGAGATATGGATACAAGGGTTTGGTTGAGGAGGGGGAAGGTATTAGCACCCCCTCGCACCCGTGGATTGGAACCACGGTTGCCACGTCTTAAATTGCATTCTCTCTAAAGTTTAAACTTTAAACAAATTCCCAAAATAAAGCATGCATGTGATCTTGACATTAGGTTATGTACAAAAAAGCGCTGACTCAATTTAAAATATTCTTCTAGAAGGATGGCATATCATTTTATTTTGAAAGATGCATTCAAAAGATGGCATATCATTTCAATTTGAAAGATGCATTCGAAAGATGGCATATCATTTTAATTCGAAAGATATATTGACAATAGGGCGTGATAACCCATTGTCGTGTGAGAATGTGGTGAAATATAGTATGTGATTTTGATTCAAAAGATGAATATTCAAAGACGGCATATTTTTTTTTGAAAGATATTGAATAAATATAGCACGTACACACATAGCACTACAAAGCAACAATTGATAAGGGTTGAGGGCCCTTAGCACCCTACGCGTTGGAATTGGCCTAAACACGAGTTCGCTCGTACGCGTAGGTTTAAAACCGTTATTTGAATTTGGAAATGGTTTTAAAAAGAAATGAATTAGCCAAATTAGAAATTAATTGAAGTTGAAAATGAATTGATTGAAAGATTGAATTGATATATTGTGAATTGAATTGAAACTTATTAAAAAAAATTAATTAGTACTTGAATTGAATCGAATTGACTAAAAAGATTGAATTAAATGATATAATTGATTTAAAGGAGTTAAGAGAATTAAATGAATTAATTTAAGGGAAAATTGAGATATACAAAATGAATTAAATTAAATAAAAAAGTTGCTATTTTTATTAATTTTCTTCTGGTAAATTCATTATAGAAAATTTGACAGCCTTCTTGCGTACTAAAAATAAATAATGCATTTTCTTTTAGGTAAAAACTAACCAATTTAATTAATTCTTAATTTGAGCTGGTTTGAATTTGGTAAAAAACTAATTTTTAGGTAAAAATTCTATAGAAAATTGAACAGTCTTCTAACGTCTCAAAATATTTCTAAAAATTATCAATGACCTATAGAAAATTGGGCAGTCTTCCGATGTCTCAAAATGTTTCTAAAAAATTACCAATGGCCTACGGAAAATCGGGCAGCCTTCCGGCGTAGCAAAATGTTTCTAAAAAATTACCAATGGCCTGTGGAAAGTTGGGCAGCCTTCCAGCGTAGCAAAATATTCCTAAAAAATTACCGACGGCCTACAATTACTCGGACAGCTTTCTGTTGTAGTAAAATATACCTAAATATTTCTGACGGCCCACGATTACTCTGACAGCCTTCCGGCGTACCAAAAAATTCCTAAAAAATTACCAACGGCCTACGATTACTTGGACAGCCTTCCAACGTAGCAAAATATTCCTCCAAAATTTCAACAATTGCTTAGGCGCTATTTGAGAGTGTGCACGCGGCATTGAAACACAAGCAACAAACGGTTAGTTAAAAATCACACATATGGTATTTTTTAGGGGTGTTAATGGTTTTGGTTAAAACCGAGAACCAAACCGAATCAAACCGAATCGGACGATTTGGTTTGGTTTTTTTGTCATTAGGTTCAGTTATGGTTTTAATTTTAGAAAATCAAACCGAAAAACCGAAAAAACCGAAAAATATAATATATATATATATATATACACACACACATAGATATATATATATATATAAACTTAAAGTTTGTAAATTCCCAATTCTAATAAGGGTAAAATAGGTAATGGGCTTATTTTTGTTGATTTTAAGTTTCTTATTGTTTTCCCTTTTTTAGATTGGCATAGTATTAAACTAGCTATTAATGTTGTGTGTGATATTAACATATTAATATATGTCAATATATTTCTATTTTAATACAATGTTTGTTTTTTTCAGTTGCTAATGTAATGCTTTTATTAAAAATATTTTTATTTGGAGTTTGGCACATCATTTTTTTCATATTCAATTATTTGTTGTTACTTGATAGGTTAAAACCGAAACCAAACCGAACCAAACCGAAATATAATGGTTTGGTTTGGTTTGGTTTTTTTATAATATGGGTTGGTTTTGGTTTGGGAGAAGCAAAACTGAAATATAATGGTTTGGTTTGAAATCTCCCCTAAAAATCGAATCAAACCGAACCATTAACACCCGTAGTATTTTTTATTACTAATACGGGCAATGGGCGCGAGACGAGTCACAAAAGCCTCTCAGTAAAGTAAATTTTGTTAATAATACAGGAAACGGGCTCGAGACGAGTCACAGAGTCCCTTAGTAAGGTATATATTTTATTTTTGTTGTGTATTTTATATATGTGTATCTTATTTATACTCCAAGCCTCCAAACAGCTTCAACATTCAAACTGGATTAGTACAGAAAAAATTGGAATGGAAATAACAACAAACAATTTATACCTTTTCAATTGGCTTCAATTTTATTTATACTCCTTTGAACAAATTTGATCTATACAGTGCTCCCTTCCTCCACAGCAATTTACTTGAATCCCAAAATAAATAAACAAGTGCTTTTTTTGTTGGCCGTGTGGGCCTTTGGTGCCCCTTTCCTAATGTTTTTTTGACTGGCAGTGAGTAGGAAGCTCACGTTTTTTTTTGCTTTGCCCCCCCCCCCCCCTCTTTTTTCTCTCTACCCGTACCCACTCTCTCTCCTATTTCTCCTCTCTCCCTCACCCCCTTTTTTTATTTTTTTAATTTATTTTTTTCTTCTTCTCACTTCTGGCCGACATGGCCTTGAAGCTTACCCCTTCCTTTTTTTTTTTTTTTTTTTTTCTTTTATTGGCTCACTCCCTTTCTCTCTCTACTGTATTTTTTTTGTCCCTGAACTCACTTTTTTTTTTGGCCCACTCCCTCTCTCTCTCTCTCTCTCTCTCTCTCTCTCTCTCTCTCACTACCCGTTTTCTCTCTTTTCTCCCATGGTCGGATGGCCTTCTCCTTTGTCTCTCTTCCTTTTCTTTCTTCTTTCTCTTTCTCTCTCTAGCCGTCCATCCCCCTCCCCTTTTTGTTTTGTGTTTTTTTTTTCCTTCAACCGAAAAAGCCTCATCCAAAATGCTCCTCAGCCGAAAAGCTAAGCACCCTAGCTCCTCCTCCTTTTCCTTCTCTATTATACTATCAGATGCCTTAATGGGAAGCATATGGGTACAAATGGGTCCACCAATTGTACTTAACATTTATTACATGTATTACTTTTTTTCTCTTTTTTTTTTTTTTGCTACGTTTTTTCTTTTCATTTTTTTAGCACAATTTTTGTAACCCACGTACGTGGAAGCTGGAATCCAAATTTTAGAATTCAAATGATGACATCATTTGTCATCACGTGACTCGCACCTCATTTCTTCTCGTGTATGATTAAAACTTTAATTGGATGTAATTTGAGATTCTAAATTCTGATTGATGCAATTCAAGAGGCGTTGGAAAGGTCTTGATACGCTCTTTAATTTGACTAGCATTGGCAAAAGGAGTCACATTGTCATCCGAATTGATTTTACTATCGACATTAGGTTCTTCTCCTTGCAAAGGTGTATAGAAGGTATCAACACCAATATCTGAGTCAGTCTCTGCATATCTTTGTCGCTTAAAGACACATAAGAGCAATAGCATTGCTCCTGGGAACGATAAAATATCTAAAACGTTCTTAACCGATGTGACTTTCTCAACAATAACTTCCCAAAGAGATGAAATGCAGAAAAATCCTGCAAACAAAAGAGCAAGTATTGAACAAAGCCTTACTGTCATATGCAGAACTTTTTGCGGCCTTGTAAGGCTGATAATTAAACTTAGCAACAGCCATGTGATTCCCTGGAACAACACCACAAACCGCTCATGCAGGGGTAAACTGGTCTGCTTTGCACTCGCTCTGTCTATGATTATCCAAACCCCCAAGCCCAAGTATGGTAATCCTAAACGGCTAAACCAGCATTAAAACTGGCAGACATAATTACCAGTGGAGAACAATGATGAGGCAGCTGCGGGGAGGATACAATCTTCCTCGAGGATAATGTATAGATGGAAATAAATGAAAAGATGACCAAAAGAAGGATATCAACAAAAATGACAAAAGCATGGTTGACACATGAATTCGTATAGAAAATGGCCGAACTGCATTTCTTTCCAACTTCATTTGAGCACTCGGAATTTCCACAGAAAATAGTCCAGAGATCCATATATGTTGTAGCCTTGCCTGCAGTTGTAAAACACCGGGGGGAGAAAAATTAAAAATTGAAAGAGGGCTATGATTTGAACCGTTGGTATAAAACAAATCACAAGTAAGTTCATCAGTCATTAGAACAAGTTAAGCCATGGAAATTCAAAGTGTCACACCGGTCTCAATCGGACCATTTGGTTTATTAGAGAAATAATCGACTATATATCATGCTGTCATAATTCGCAAACATCTTAAATCAGCTAAGCACTGAACATGTTTTAAACTAAATTATATACGAGTAATATATCAAACATCCAATTTTATTAATTTTTGGTCGCAGTATAGAACAACGTCTTTTCGAACACAGAAGCCTTTGATACCTGCTGACAATGACAAGGATTTCCGAAATTAGTGTTGTAGAGTTCACTATTGGATTACATATTCCTTTTATAACAACAATGATTCAAATTATGCTGTAAATTAGTGCTTGGCTCCTTATTTATTTATTCATTTATTTATTATTATTATTATTATTATTATTATTATTTTATTTAGGGTTACATTAGGTTAAAAGGGAATCAAACCCTTTACCTGCAACTATCTAAATCCCTACCCACCCTGATACTACGAGTCACTACCCTCAAGGGCCGATTGATATAGATCAAAATTAAGAAATACTTCATTCCAAGATGCAAGAGTTTTCATTCATCAGATTTGTGACTTCATGGCGTGGATGGTTACTATTATATGATTAATTTGATATTGTGCAAGCCTGAATTGGACGTACAACTACATAGTTTTCTGTCCTAGCTCCTGTGAAGTTGTTGCCATGTTAGCTTCACAAGGAGAACAACTGGACCCATGTATGTTCGATCCCATTTGATTTAATAGATTATTGCCAGTGGCAACCCCTCACAATCAACCATATGTTAGGGTGGAAAAAAAATGCGAGTCACCATCCTATAGATTTTATTTTTTAAATCAAGTGACAGAAATCTATCTCGATTAAATAACAAAAGTAGAGAGAGTGCACCAAAAATGTAAATAAAACCGGCTGTTGTCTGGGCCCACACTGCATTGGTAGAGGCAAACACCATAAATGATTATATCTATGTATATTTTGGTTTACATTGGATACCACTCTCATCATTTTTGGTTTACACACAAGATTTTTGATACCTTGATAGGAATTCCTCGACTATAAGCATATAGGGATAAGGAAACAAAAAAGGAACATTGGAAAATCTAAAGTTGTCTCCCAGAAAGCCTTTTTCCCCTTTTTGATCTAAGTGCATATCATCATCCTTGTCGCTTCTGCACCATTATTGATGTCCTCCACCAGGAGGTGTCACGTGCGTATCATTTTCTTCTCTGCACCAAACTTTGCCGACTCTTATATGTATTGTATTGTTTAAACTTTACGACGGATTGGGGCATTGCATGTATTATTTTCGCTGAGGTTTTAGTCGAGGTCAACTAATCTCATAACACTTGTGTGAGTCTCATATATATCCACACGCCCATGTGCCAAACATCAACATCCTCTTTTACCATTTGTTTTTCGCAATGGTACAAATATGTAGATAAATGTTCATATAGATAACATGGATTCCCCACGTCGAATATTGTATTACATTGAGTATTAATAAGTAGAAAATGCTACTCTTCCTGTTACCAAAAATATATAATTAAAAAAAAAAAAAATACAACTCTTCCTAATATCTTTTTTCAAAAACTTTTAAATCTCTGGCATAAAGTGAGACTTACTTTCTGTGAGAAAATTGAAAATTTTCTTAAAATAATAAAATTAACAAAAAGAGAGAGAAGAACAGCTGCATTGTTTATAATTAATAAATACAAAACCAAGTGCTCTTTCCTCTTAAATTAGAGAGATTGATTTCCTGCATTGGGGATCAGGATATATAAATAGATACTCGGTAAAAATTATAGCCTGAAGCTTCATTTTGCAATGATTGTTGTTATTTAAATTTTTCCAAACATTATTTTAAAAGCGATTGTAAATTATTAAAAAAATCTACTTAAAACAAAAATTAAAAAAATTTCTTCCACAAAAGAAATAACGTTTGATGATAATAGCCACCACCCTTCGTGTGTGTTGGGTGTGTTATTGATCAAGTATATTTAGCAACAAACAACAACAAAAAACAAAAAAAAAAAAAATTAAAAAGGGACCTAATCATTTGATCAGTTGTTGAAGTTCCAATCCAGAGCCTTTTATCTCGTTTGCACAACCCACGTGACTTTAAAATTACTCATAATATATTGTTGTTATTATTCAACAGCTAGCATATTGTCTTTAGCTTTTCCTAGGAAAATGACCTATCATCCCTACTTTGTTTCCTACGGATTAGTATTTTATTTGTTGGGTAAATTACATTAAGACCCCTCTAGTGACTCACAATTACAGATAGATCTCTTCATATTTTTAAAATGACATTAACATTCTTTACTTTACAAAATAAACTACAAAGAGACACTCTAGCTCCCTCTAACAGCTATCAACTCTCATGTTAAATACATATAACCCATTAATCTAATACATTGCACATTAGATTTTTTTCTTTTTTTGTCGATAAACAAATAATAATAATAATAATAATAATATATATTTATATATATATCGATATGGTTATGTTCCCATCAGCACGTATTGATCTAAGTTATATTAGCACTATGCATTGGGATTGTACCTTTTGCATTGGTCCAATGTACCCCATATCCTATTAATGTACAAAGTACAACTCCCAATGCAGGTGTTGATATAAGTTATATCAACACGTGCTTACCTGATTATCATCCTATATATATATATATATATATATATATAGGAAAAATACTAAAAAGCTTAAATTTTTTGTCCAACTGATGTGGTAGTTGTCAGATTTTTTCATTAGAGACATTTATTTATTCAACTAAATTTTTAATTGATTTGCCAAAAAAAATTTAAAAATTGATTTGCCTGATTGCCACCTCATTTGAGTAAGTAGATTTGGGTAAAAAAAATTGGGCTATATAGCATTGCTCATATGTAGAAATAAATTAAAAAAATAATTACAATGGAGAAAGAGCAAAAGAAAATTATGAAAATAAGAAAATATGGGGTGAAAATAAAATTTAAATGAGGACAAAACAAGAAAATTTGTATGAAAAGAGAAAAAGGTGAAAAAAGAATACATATACATATATCAGTCCTTCTATTATCAAGTGCACCTGATGCAAAATTGCATCACGTGCATTCCAAAACTCTTTTAGCCAAACCAGCGGTCGGAATTAAATTTGACTCACATGTTAGTCATACATGCCAAAAATAAAATTGATCTAAGATTAAGAGTTGTTTCATTTAAAATGTTCATAAATAAGCGATTTTTATTGATTAAAAAATACACATTTTGGATCGAATAAATCAATTTTAGATTAACTTGATTTGGTATAGAGCGCTTACATGAAAAGATTATCTATATATATATGTGAGGATTGTTCAAGTGTGGGATATCCCAGACTATCCGGTATAATAATCCCGTTCGATCACAAACAACCATGATCGTACGAGATATCTGGCATGATCAATTCTATATATATATGAAGGAGGTAATAAATTTAAAGGGCTAAAAAGATTTTGAAATTGACCAAATCTATGATTAATAAAGAAAATATGTGCAAAAAAAAAAAAAAAAAAAGCGGGCAAGCTAACCTCGAGCCTTATTAGCTCCGCTCTTGAGCGTATGTAATAAAAGATATAAGTTAGAGAGAACTCGAGTCATTTAAGAGGGTTAAATGATGCGTTTTATATGTAAGGGCATTTGTGTCATTTTATGAGTTTTATTAACACTGTTCAGCCAACTATTCTTATAGGGGGTGATAGTATAATTTCGAAAATAAGATAAGGTGCATTTGTAATAGTCATAAAGTAAAATGGGTGTAAGTGTAATTTACCCTTATTTCTTTTAATGCCGAGTTGACGACTTTATAATGAGAAAAGTTACCATGAGCACGCTCTCATGGGTATGTGTACAGACAAATTTTTTCTTATTTTAAAACATATACAGAGTAATACATATAATAATATATATATATATATAGAGAGAGAGAAGGATGAGAGAGGGAGAGTATGAATTTCTGGACAAGCTTCATTGTTGAAGCGAAAACACATAAAAAATATCTGAGTAATTACGTCACACTGATCAAAATTTAATATTCTTTTTTAACATTTTTTGGTGAGACGAAGTTAATGGACCAAAGGCCCTTTAACCTAGTAGACAGTAGGGGTGTTCGTGGTTCAGTTTGGTTTGGTTTTGTTTTAGGGTAAATTTCAAATCAAACCATTATACTTCGGTTTTGTTCTTATCAAACCAAAACCAAACCATATTATAAAAGAACCAAACCAAAAAATTTCGGTTTGGTTCGGTTCGGTTTCGGTTTTAACCTATCAAGTAGAAACAAATCATCATGAATAATTGTTTACCCCTAACAAAATGGAAAAAATGACAATCCAAACTCCAAATAAAAATAGTTTTAATAAAAGCATTACATTAGCAACTAAAAACAAACGTTAAACATTGTATCAAAACAGAAACAGAGAACGAGAGGCTCAGCGCAAAGTAGCAAACTTTAGTTTGATTATTAACTCACTAGGTTTTATATTCCTACCATGGTACTACATATTTTACCCTTGTTTGAATAGGAAATTTACAAACTAAACTTTAATATATAATATTATTTTTTTCGGTTTTTCGGTTTGGTTTGGTTTTTTAAAAATGAAAACCAAAACCAAAGCAATTTAATTCGATTTCCTAAAATTAGAATCAAAACGAAACCTAAGAAAAGAAAAACCAAACCAAACCAGACGATTTGATTTGGTTCTCGGTTTTAACATAAACCATGAACACCCCTAGTAGACAGTAGGTTTACGAAAGTTTCAATTTTACATAAAGGTCATTTGAGAGGAACTATCCCATTCATATTCCAAATAAGGCCATCCTCTTTGATCTCCCAACATTGACGAATACAAAAGAAAAAACAAAATCCTATTCTGATAAGTTAAAATTACATAAACTCCCAATTTATAATGTTAGTTACCCTTCGAAAATAGATGATGTTATAAACATTAGCTTTGCTTGATCTTATGAACTACAAGGCCAGATTTCTCATGTCCTTAGGATCGATCACAATAGAATTGACAAAGAGAAAATTAGAAGACTGAATGAACACTTTAGGAGATTTTTTTTTATTATTTATTAAAATGACAAAAACACCCTTCAAGTATCAAAATGATTTATCTTTTCAACTAAATTCATCTGAATTCTCAAAATCCATATAAACATGTTCTCCAGTCTCAAAGGAAACAAACATAACAAACGACAAGTTAAGAAAAAAATCAATAAATGCATGTGATGACTGATGACATTTTCAATGTGAAGGGGCATGAAATCGGGTGTCTACAAACCTAATTTGTATAAGCATAATTATCAAAACTGGACGAACATTAACCCAGTCGAGAATTTGGGTCACTAGTCACAGGTTCAACCAAGGAATGGTCACTGGTCGGACCAGACTTATAATTGAAAAAATAATAATAATTGTAGAAAATGAAATTTTACTATAAAAAAAGGGGTTAATCGATATGTTAATTTCTTTATTAAAAAATAATACCATAAACACACTACGCACTCATCACAATTTAAAATTTTATTGTATAAATGACAAATCACACTATCATAGGCTATAAATGCATTCAAAATATGGCACACAAATACATAACTGATTCTAATCTGTCCAGCACATTTTCTATATATAAAATAATTTGTTCCTCATATGTTTTTCCCACCATATAAAATTTAATACTTCCTTCATCCCACAAAGATAGGTCATATTTGCTACTTTTTTGTTCCGAAATATTTGTCCACTTTGAAAAGTCTAGTCATAATTTTTTTATGTTTCTTCCATTACCCCTTGTTAATTCAATAATTACTTTAAACACAAAACCCAATACAAAAAAAAAAAAAAAAGAAAAAAAAAGAGGAAGGGTATTTTGGAAAGATAGTGCTTAATAAATGACAAGTTAATACAATGATGGTATTTTCTTTTATTTTTTTGATAAAAGACGATATATATTAGATCACAAAAAGAGATGAGTCAGGTCAAAAGCAACCTGATCCCTTATACAAGATGGGGTTTCCTCCATCCAAACAATAACATCCTCAACAAATTTGGCATACTTTGCTAACCCATGGGCAACCTCATTTCCCTTCCTGCCAACATGTTTGAACTGCCATGACACAAAAGATGATACAACATCAGCCAGAGCATCTTCTATTATCAAACCCATAGCCATTTGAGGCACTGCTCAAGAATTAAGAGTAACTATGACATCCTATATTGTCACCTTCAAAATCTACATCTTGTAAACCCAAATCATGAGCAAATTCAACTGCGAATTGAAGGGCCATAGCTTCAACGTGAGATGGCTCGAACAAACCATTCTGCCTCTTTGAAACTGCTGCTATAACCTACCCTTTATGGTCACGCACCACAGCCCCAATTCCCACACTTGAACTCTCTGCAAACATAGTGCCATCAGCATTGACTTTAAATCGTCCCACCACAGGAGGTAACCACTTAGCAAGTAGCAGCTTTACCCCCTTCCTACCTTCACTTTGTGTCGCTAGGTACTCTTCCAAATATCTTAGAGCCGTGTGAGCAGCGCTCTGTGGATCCTTCCCCACCCCTTTAAACACCACCAAATTCCGATGATGCCAGATAGACCACATGATGATCATCGCCAGATCCATTTTATCCTCCTCGATCTTAGATTGAAGCTCACTAAGCCAATCACGCAAATCCCTGTGTGACGAGTTAATGACTCTATGGCCTAGCGATGTGCAACTCCATACCTGAGTCACCCACAGACAATCCTTGAGAGCATAGAGAGCTGATTCATTTCCATTGCCACACACCTCTCATTGGGATGATATCGGTACTTTCCACTTTAGTAGATTGCTCTTCGTGGGAAGGATGTCAGTACATGCCTTCCACATAAAATGCTTGATCTTGGAAGGGACGCTCTATTTCCAGATCAATTTCATCAATAAGTCCTCATTTCGTAATGTTGAACTTTTACCTCTTCTACTACTAAGATCTCTCCTCCGCTTCTCCATTGCCAAATAGTAAGCACTGCGAACTGTAAACAAGCCATTTGAGTTATAATGCCACATCCAACTGTCGGAGGGGAGCCTCTTACTCAAAGGAATTTAACAAATAACCTCCGCCTCAAGGAGAAGAAAGACTCTGTCAACCATATCTTTGTTCCAAGCCTTCGATCCCACATCGATGAGTTCACTAACTGGCGCGTCCGTATTAAGCTCTTTCAATGGTGATACCACTCTGAAAGTTGTGGGGTGTGGGCAGCCATCTATCTTTCCATATACACACAGAACACCCATTCCCTATTCGCCAACGGGCTCCCATACACACCAAATTACGCAATTCCCATATACTCCACCAGGTGAAGCTTGGACATTGCCCTCTCTAAGCATTCAAAAAATCTCCATCAGGAAAGTATTTAGCCTTAAGAATTCTTGATGCCATAGACATAGGATTAATCAGCAAGCGCCACCCTTGCTTGGCTAGTAATGCCTCATTAAAAGATACTAAATCTCTGAACCCCAACTCCCCCCCCCCCCCCCCCACTTGCTTTGATTCACATAGTCGGGTCTAGGATAGCCAGTGGATTTTCCTAGCAGTGTCGTTCTATCTCCCACCAAAAATTGCTAATCATGGATTTTAGTTCATCACAAAACGAATTGGGCAATTTAAAACAACTCATGACATATGACAAAACCCCAAAATAACTATTTACATAAAACAAAGAACTGGAGAAAAGAGATATATCTATATATATGTATATATATATATATATAGATAGATAGATATATAGATATGCTGGATATATCTCATTATAAATTAGAAAATAAAATGTCAGCATGTTAAGTTTCCAACTTAAAAACCTAAGCTTATAAGTGGAGGGTGCAAACAGGTATATGAAGACATGTTTAACTCGATATTTAATTAATTGATCTGGGATGTGGTATATTTCCAATACTCCCCCTCACGTACAAGCCTAACAACGTAAACAATAAAAACGGTCTCAACGACATGCTTTGATATCATGTTAAGTTTCCAACTTAAAAGCCTAAACTTATAGAGTTATAAGTGGATGGCCCAAACAGGTATATGTAGACATGTTTAACTTAAGATTTAATAGAAATGGGATGTGGTATATTTCCAACACAATAGTTACCCAAAGAAGAAGAAGAAGAAGAAGAAGTAAATAAATAAAATAAAATAATAAAGAAAAGCTAAAGCATAAAGACGGAAAAAAAATAAAGAAAGAAGAATTGAAGAAATAAAGTATAGCCGAAGAACTGAATATTTGAAGACTACATAGTGGTGGGATTGCTTGTAGAAAGAGTAGAAGTGAAGATTTATTGAAGTTACAAGAACTAAGCTTTCAAAATGTCGAGTAGAATTAGGGATAGAAGTAATCTGGAAGTCTCCAATTGTGTATAACGTAGGATTTGTACGAAAAAGATGAAAATGGGTTCAAAAGAAGTAGAGAATTGACGTAGCAGTGGGAAAACTTGTCTTTTTGACTTTGCATTCAAATCCGTCCAGTTCTAGTAAACCCTACTGCATTGATCTATTCAATAAAAAGTGCCCACGTTAAATTGTTTTCCCCGGGCTGATTGCATAAATGGTCCAATTACTAACCCATCTTGGTCTAGCTAGGGTCTGAGTCACTAGTTCGACCGGCTAGACCAAACCAAGTTTGATAACTATGTGTACAAGGATCATGTAACACCCACAATTTTAAAGTAAGGCATTAAAGGTTTAAGTCCGTTGAAATTTGGCTAAGTGTTGGGAAAAAGTGAATTTTCATAAATCTTTGTTTTTAAAGATAATTTTTTGCGGTAATGAAAGTTTATAATATTATAAGATATCTACGATTTTATGGAATTTTATTAGCATGTTTGGATTGGGTTCCTCACATGTTCGTTTTTGAAAAATCTGTCAGGAGATGGATTTTATACTAAAACTTAGAAATGAGATTTTGATATACTTGAAATTTGATTTTTCTGACATTTTATTTGGATTCAAATAGGGGGTGTTTGCTTATTTTCATTAAATAACTTAAAGTAAATGGAAAATAAAAAGAATTCTCCATTTACTTAAATGTTTTGAATAAAAATAAGGCTGTGGGGTGTATTCTATCTGATTGAGTTGACTGAAATGTTAATTCAATTGACTAAATTACACAGAAGCTAAAACCTTCAATTCTGAAAATTTCAGTCGCTTGAAATGTCAATTCAGTCGACTGAATTGGGTAGCAACTCATATTTCAGCTTTCAAGCTAAAATGACGCATGTGCCCCTCTGTGGTTTTAAAGCCCCTTTAGCCCAAACCAAGCATCCTCATTTCAGTATTTTGAGCTCAAAACATTTAGAGAGAGAAGGAAAGAGGGTCGCTCCATGGTAAGGAGTGTGATCACCAAAGCTTGGATCCGACCCCGTAACGCTTAGATATTGTAATTTCCATCCCGATCTACGTGTGTACAACCTTGGATTCGTTGCTCTACCTACTAATTGAGAGGTAGGTGCATTTTTTTATTGTTGTAGATCATTATATGAATGATTTTGAGATATTATCATGGGGATTTCATGCTTACATGATATATTACATGTTTTACATAGGGTATGGGGTGTGATTTTCTCAAAATTTCACACATTTGAGAATTTAGGGGTTTTGTATTACACCCTATTTCGTTATGTACATGTTGTAATTAAAATCCTCACATGATTTTGGGTTAACCTTAGAAAACTAATTAGTTAAATTCTTGAGATCAAACATTGGGGGTCACTTTTATATGAGTGTTGAAAACCCATGTCTTTACCATTAAAGTTGAAATGGTTTTAGGAAATTTTCATGTAAAGAGATGTAATGATAAGAGGTACTTTCCAGTTTCAACGACCATAGTGTTTCGGAAACGAGGTTACTTTCTGCACCCAAATAGGGATCCATAGTATTTCCTACATAATGAGGTTACTTTTTGGATCCATGTAGGGATCCATAGTGTTTCCTTTTATTTCCGCGCATGAGGACCCAGATTAACCTGGGGAGGATTATTGAATTTATAAGATTGATGTTATGAATTACCAGATATGATGGATGATGTTATGGATTGTTTACATGTTCTCCCATATTTACTTTAAATTTATGAAATACAACCTCCTTTCGATATCATTTCGTTTAAATGATAAAAAATGGTTTGAAAACCTTAATATACAGCTTTGAAAAATATAACCTACTGAGTTTATACTCATGCCTATTTTTAAAACTTTTTTCGCAGATTAGTGAGCAATGTAATGATAACTCATATGAGGAGGCATCACATCGGGCTTAACATGAGCATTGCATTGTGGATGTATGCGGATATTTATTTTATATTTTTACGGTCTGTATATTATTTAGACAAACTTTTTGTACTTTATAATGTGTGTACTGACGGTAAAATCTTGTGGATTGAGTGCCAGTCTAATTTTTGTACTTTAATTGTGGATAGTTATGAATTTGGTTTAAATTGAACAATTTTAAAAAGGTTGAGAACTTAGTATGTCCAATTTATAGACAGGACCATGCTGGATTTTCATTAAAATATTTTTTTAAATTGTGATTTTATTTACAAACCATTCTTGATTTTTACATAATTTAGATTTTATAATTGACACATCATGGCTCATTTTCTAGGTCGTGACAGAACATGTAGAGATTTGTTTAAAATTTTTGAGCATATATGTTTTGCTATGTGACCTCCATTTGGTAAATATTGCATACTAAAATTTTATGTTATTGGTCTATCTATTTCATTTGTGCACATAAAGTATTTTCATAGGGTAGATAGTAAATTTGGATCTGAATGGCCTATAAGAAGTTTATTCCTAAATAAATAAATAAATGTCACGTAAAGTACTCACATACTTGGAAGGAATAGATCACATCATAATACATCATAGAAGGAAATACTCATTGATTAGAGTACACACCGCCACGATGCATTTATTGAATATATGATATTTTCACTTAAAGAATAAAGTAGTTAATTTATACATATATTGAATATATATTATTTTACGTGTCATATGAGCTAAATTGGAGGATGTTAAATATTTCCTCTAAACGATGTATGGAGGTGCTAATTTGAATGGGCTTTGAATTAAAGGTGAGTTATGGACTTAGATTTTGCCAGGGAGTTTTGGGTTTAGATTGCTGTGTTTGCTTCTCAGTTGTGATGCCATATCGTGGTTAAAGGTTGTACTAAAAGCAATGCAAGAAGACTAGTAAAAAGAGATGATAATGAAGGGCAAAAGCGTCTATCAATGATTTTTGCATTCAGATAACACCACTCTTTCATTAAAGCTAGTCACATCGTCTATTAGAAATCATCATTTTGAATAACTCTGTAAAAAGGAAAAAAAAAAAAAATTCAAAATCTATGGTTTAAGTGGACTTTTTTACCATTAAGGCATTAACAATTTTTGTTTTATTTTTACAAAATGTTTCATGAAAAATAGTAAAAATAAAAAATAAACTTAAAGGAATGTTAGCAATTACCCTATTAGGGGTTTCCATTTAACAATAGAACCATCAAAACATTTTTTAATTCTTGAGCCCATTCATTTACTATTTCTTTAGCCATAAGTAATTCTTTTTTTTTTTTTTTTTTTTTGTTAATCCCACTATTAGCCTCCCTTAATTTATGCTAGAACTTATTCTCTCACCGCTCCATAAACTTTTCTCCCTCTTTCCTATGGTTACACCGGCAACAACTCCCACCAGCGACGGCTCATCTCCAATAACAGCTAGTAGCATCGGATCTTCTTCAACAGTAGCTAGTAGAGAAGGATCTTCTCCAACACAAACGATCACTGTTCTATAAACTTTATCTCCTTCTCTCCCATGGTTCCCACCTGCAACGGCTCTTCTTCGATAATAGCTACTTGCGACAGTTCTTCTCCTACGACAGCCAATAGCGAAGGCTCTTCTCTAACGATCTTCTCCGACAACGACACCAACAAGGCTTTCTTCTACAATGACAACGGCTACTCTTCTCCAACGCTAGACGATCTTCTCCAACAATAGCCACCAATGAGGATTTCTTCTATAACGACAATGGCTCAAAATCTAGATCTCTATTTGTATACAACTTCATATCTAAGTCCAGCCAAGTATAGATTTGAGTTTGTGGAGGAGAGATGTTGAAGATAAATCTGGCAAAAGCAACCCATTTGTAAATAATGATTTTAGGGAGCTTTTGATTGAGTATTTTTATAGCACAAAATAGTAATCTGTTACTATTTTCTATATACATTTTTCAAAACACAAATAGTAAATTGTTACTACTTTCTATATAAATTTTTCAAAGCATAAAGTAGTAAACTGTTACTATTTTCAATATAAATTTTTCAAAGCACGAAATAATAAACTGTTACTATTTTCTATATAAATTTATCAAAGCACAAAATGGTAAATTGTTATTATGTTATGTACAAATTCTAAAACTTTTTGGCCAACGACAATAAATGCTCAATGAGGCTGATTTTTAAAAAAGTGCAGTAGTTGTCTTCTCCGGCAAACTCTCAACCATTGATGAATGTGCGATTGGGGTTTTTGGCTTGTCATCAGGCTTTTTTGGGTGCTTGCCGTCGGGTTTTTTGGCTTTAATGTCTGTTTGCCGTTGGGGTTTTTGGTTGCTTGCCACTAGTGTCATTTGTCATCGACTTTGGGGTGTTTTTTCAAGTGAGAATCATGCTGCCTTTGTTTGAAACTGAAATCCCAATTTTTACGGTGGGAATATCAAAGTGTGATTTATTAGTGGCAGATTTAGTAATTAGTAATAACATTAGTTCAGGGGCATTTTTGGCAATTTGGTGGTAAATAGAGTTATGATTAAACCAGATTTGTTTTTAGGTTCTATTCTAAAAAGTCTCTTATATTATAGGGCTTTGGAAAAAAATACCTAAAACATTAAAGGGCAAATTTTGAAAAAACTTTCTTTTATAAAGTTGTTCCAACTAATGTTTTCTAGTGGAAAACATGGTTAATTTTCATCAAAACATTTTATATTTTTCATAAAATCTTGAAAAGTATAAACTAAGTGAAGATACAAAAAGAATTTTAGTGGTGGCAATTGGCAATAGCTACCCAAAAATAAATAAATAAATAAATAACAACTGAGGTAAATCTAGAATTTCAAAAAAGTTTAACTTATATATAAACTATAAACTCTTTTAACAAAAAACAGAAAACAAAAAAGTTGAGAGTAGGCGGATGCTGTCCTTCCCCTGCATGTGGCTTCGAACAATCATGACCGTAGAAGGGAGTTTTGAATTTCTGCTCAAAATTTATTATGATCAATATTCATGATTTTCTCCTATGATCTCTAGGTGAGTGGCATCTTACGTAAAAATGGACTGTTTTAGATGTCTTGCTATAAAGTACCTTCTCTTTTGAGATGCCTTGTTTTAAAAGGGCTAAAAGTGTTGTAAAATCAAGAACTTAGAACAAGTTGTGAAGACAATAAGAACTTAGAACAACAAGTATTGCATAGAGAAAGTAAATTTCTTATCATTTCTCATTCATCTCAACGTACATATTTCTCCAACCAAAGCCTTCTTATATAGGTTCACATTCACTTAACATTTAAAGTTGTGATGAATTCATTTCCCATTAACCAAGTGTATATCCACCATTTATCACAAGTGATTCATCCCCCATTACTAAGTGGTGTATAAGTGATTCATCCACTATTACTAATTGGTGACATCCACACACTAAATCACAATATTTATAACACTCCTCCTTGGATGTCCACCACAATAAGATAATGTGCCTCGTTAAAACCTTGCCAGAAAAATCTTGGGAAAAATCTAGCTTAGGAAAAAGAGTACAACATTTTAGGAATCTTAGAGTAGTATTGGACGCACTAAAGAAAAACTGCCTCATTAAAACCTTGCCAAGAAAACCCAGTGGGACAAAACCTAGTCAAAGGAAAAAGAGTACAGCGTGCATATGTCCAAAAATGAATTCTCCTCCTAATAAGAAGATAAGTATCAACTTGATTGATCGCACACTCGACGCATTCCGATTTTGTGCACTATCGTCTTAAATGCTACTATTGATAGTACTTTAGTGGATAAATCTGCAAGATTATTTCTTGAACGTGTCATGCTTGACATCAATATCACTGCTCTTCTGGAGTTCATATTTATGTGCTTGATAGGATCACCTTTGATACAACTTCCTTTCGTCTTTAGTTCTACAGGGGTAGCATAAAATATATTTAATGCCATTCCAATGTTGTCGAGTTAGAGTAGAGCTAAATCCTGCTAACAACTTGACTAAAAATGATGTATGAAGGTTAGTGCATTGTACTAGATATAACAAATCGCCTATTGCACTAAGATATGGTATTTCAGGACCAAGTAGCATTTCATTATCTTCTTTGGGGTGAAATTGATCTTTCTTAATATCAAGAGATCAAACTATCATGGGAGAACTTAATGGATGTGATTTATCCATATTAATATGTTTCAATACCTTTTTGATATGATAAGGATTCCGTGTGATTTATGCTCGAACTACAGGCCAAGACAATATTTTGTTCTCCCTTCTTTAAATATTTAACAGTTTTCATAAACTGTTCAAGAGTCTTAATTAAATTTATATCATCAACATAAATTGTAATGATAACTAATCTCAATTATGATTTCTTTAAGGGCATATAGAATTGTTAACATATCCTTCTTTAACTAAGTACTCACTAAGACAATTTTACCACAATCTTCCAGATTGTTTTAATCCATACAAGGATTGTCTCAGTTTAATTGAGTACATTTTTGTGATATTTGCTTCAAGTAATTTGGATCCTTCAAGGACCTTCATATATATACTTGCATTTAAATGTAATGCCTTCCATTACAGATAGATATGTTTCTTCATGATCAATCTATGGTTTCTATAGGAAACCAAGTTTTATATTTGACGATCTTATTTTTATTATTATGCTTTCTTACAAACATCCATTTATAATCCCATGGGTTTCACATTATTGGGTGTTAGGACTTCAGGTCCAAACGCTTTGCATTTTATTAGCGAATCTAGTTCCATTTGGATTGTTTCTTTCCACTTTGACCAATCAGGTCTACTGCAACATTCATCTACAGTGTATAGTTTAAGATCGTCAGTCATCTCTGAAATCTCAGTAGCTACTATGTAATTAATAATCACCTTTATGTGATTCCATAATTTTCTTATGCATGCATAGTTTATGAAAATTTCTTAATTTCTATGTAAATAGGCCTCTTTATTGTTTTCAGTCTCTTCAGGGACTTTTTCCTTATATGAGAAATTGTGAAAATATTTATTTCTTGTTCAATAGCCTCTTCTGGAATGCTTTTCTATAAAATTGAACATATGCCCCTTCTCACAAATTTCTTTTCTCATTTCGAATACCCATTTATATCTAATAGGCTCTGGACTATAGGTCCAAATACATCACATGTTGTAAGCAAGTTTAAATCTGCTTGAATTACTTCTTTCCACATTGGCCAATAATTTCTACATCGATTCTCTTTGACGGTTTGTGGTTTAATTTCATCATTACTTCTAGTAATGTCAAGAACAACTTTAAAAGAAAATATGTTGTCGACAACAATTTTGTTTCTATCTAGTATTTCTCCTGAACTTATATAATTTATTGAGATCTCATTATTATTAGGTACCTATTCCTCTTTAGGAATAATTTCTTCAGGAGATTTCACTTAAAGAAATTCCGCTTCAGGAGATAACTGTTTAGGGGGTTTCTCTTTAGGAGATTCCTCTTTAGGGGTGTGAATATCTAACTAAGTTTTGCATAAAACTAATGATCATAAATCATTCAGTCAAGTGAAATACACATACCTGCACCCAAGGAATTAACTCTTCAGAAGGTTCCACTTTAGGGGATAGCTCATCAGGAGATTTATTGTCCATTACCAATTAGATTGATCAATTATTTTTATTGCCTGTTCTGTGGGTATGGCATCTTCAGGAGAACCAATTTCTTTTCTTTTCTGGGATTTTTATCCTTATCACCGACAAGTATTCCACACTTCAAGCATGTCTTAGATTCATTTGCTGCTATATTAACATGTTGTCCTGCAGGGACTTGCAAGTGAATGATTGTTTGAACTTCCAATTCACGCCGTTCTTCTGTTAGTGTATTTCCTCTCCCTAACGACAAGAATTCTATCAAAATAAAAATATTCAAAACTTGCAATAAAAACAATACCTTTTGAGTTTGTATGTGTGAATTCTTAGCAGATTTCCTCCCCTTAATGGCAGGAAAAGTGAACAATTTGCAAAACTTGCTATAAAAAAATCACTTTGTGAGTTTGGGTGTGTGAATTCTTACCTCACTGTGATATTACCATTTGTTGAACATTATATTTTTTCTGGGTTCAAACCATTTGGGCTTCCTTTTCTTGTTGGCATGAGAATAATGGGTTGGTATTCCTTCTGCCCAATAACACTTGTCGGGCCTATCCAAACAAACCTGCACTGGTGCCCAGAACCTGGTACATCCAAACCATGGCATGCCCAACCCATCAGTCTAAGACCCTTATCTACTGACCGATCACTATTAGCGTGATCAGGGGACTGTAGTATCGAGGTGTGATTAATTATCAACAAAATAGCAGCTTTTTATCAAAAGGAAATATAATTACCAGACAGTTGCAGATCTCAAGAAGATTAATTAATCTTCAATAGCATCCTTGCAGATCTCAAGAAGATTAAAAGAACTATTGACATGCCATAGATATTCTATTCCTCGAGTCTTCAAGTTCTCTTGCGTTTCTTTAGAGTCGTCTTTTCTGTTTTCTTTCTTTTCTTTCGAGTCTCCTTTTCTTTCGTAAGTCATGGTCATGCGATGCTTCCACTGCTTCAAGAATGTCTTCCCTACAAAGTCCAAGTCTAGTGTCCTTGATAAGGTCATAAATTCTTTCTCTACGAGAAGTCTCCCTTTCGCCTAAATCGTCCTTCAGCCACTGCTTGTATTCCTAACTCATCTTGAAATGCCTTTCAGTGTTGGCAATTCGAGTCAATTTTAGGTCTGCAGGCCAATGAGTCCTCGCCCACTTGACCAAAGTAAGACCAACAGGTTCCACAGAACAACAAAGTCCTTTTAAGAGCAGTATGGTTTGCATGGCGCCCATCTGGCGAAGAATTCTCAAAGTCCAATAGAAAGAAGTCGATCTCAGCCCTATGAGTTTGACAAGAGCACACCCCGAGTTTCGAAAGAGCACGTATTCATTGCACCCCCATATAAAGACAAGCCATTTGATGTTCTGCTATAACAGTGTTTGAAAATAACCTAAGCAATCTCTTAAAGAGAATGGCCCAGGAATTACAACTTGATAAAGACAGAAGTGCTAGGGCTTATAAGGATTGACAGTGATAGGGGATAGAAATTTCAAGCATTCTAGCAACCACAACTGCAATAAAAAGGGGCTACCTCCTAATGGTACTTTAGGGTTGCCATAAACTTTATGTAATCCATTTAGGGTTTTAGTTAACACTAAGAGAATTATGTTGCGTCGCTTAGGAAGAGGAGCAATCAACTCACATATTTGAATAGGGACTTGAAGAGTGCCAGTAGAAACAAGAAAGCGATCGATTAAACAGAAAGCAAGTGCATGCTGAATATGATGGGTGAAAACCAAAGTACCTGTGCTATCATGAGCCAAGAAGGAAGTCTCTAACTTCATTAAATCCACCATATGATCCTTTACAAAGATTAATACATCTTTTTGAGCAATGCCAAGAAAGTTTAAGAAAGAAACAATGTAATCCGAGCGAGTTGTAGGAAGAATGAAGGGTCCTACAGGTGAAACTCCGAACAAAGCATAGAATTACTCCATAGTTGGGCATAATTCTTCATAATTGAATCGAAAGACATGGATTTAAGGATCCCAAAAATATGTAGCAGTAGTAAAAAGAGTCGTTCAAGCTTCATATACCTTATAGAGAACAACGGTTCCAAGCCAAAACGTTTAAACTCAGTTTTGTCTTTAGTAGTTATAACTGTCAAAAACCTCTCAAGAATCCATCTAGGGCTTCCATAATTATTATCAATGAAAATAAATGATTTAGAAGGCTTCTCTCATGTGTTTTTTATAGGGAAAAGGTCATAAATCTGAGTCTTGGAAGGAGTAGAATCATCAAAATAGGAGAATTCCTAAAAAAATCGCGAAACAACGCGTCAAGCTCAGGTAATTGTCCAGGCTTGGACGGTTAGCCTCCAAGGCCTAAACAGCTAATCATCCAAACCTTGTTGGTCACTTGAGCCTCCACCTTGTTTTTGCCTTGTTTTGCCTAGTTTTGCCTATTTTCGCCCGGATGGCCTTTTTAGGCCATTTTGACTCCTATAAGCTCATATTGACTCAAATTTTCATAAAAAACATCATAACATCATCACATGGATTCCAAGAGTCATCACAAGTATCCATGCTAAAAGCTAAAAAAAGTGGTTTAAAGGTTATAGTTACAGAACTTAGCATGAAATGCAAAAGATGATCATTGTTTCATTGTCTCTACAATCCCAACAAAGAAGTAAGTGAACTCAATGAGTCCCAGTTCTTCTTTTACAACTCGACCCAGCTCCATCATGACCCGAACGAGGTGCTCTAGGAGGTCGCATTGATTGTGGTGGCTGTAATAATGAAGCCTGTTGCAAAGAAACTAAGTAAGAGAATAAGAGGTTAAAACACTTCAATAGTGACTTAAAATAAGTTGAACACTTACTGAGGCATCCAAATGTGCTTCTACCATGGACTTGGCTAAGTTCATTCTCACAAGATCACGTCTTAAACCCTCGCTAAGGTCGATGAACTCTTGGGCATACGCCGCGGGCACCTAGGATAATCAATGAGATTAATAGCAGGTAATTTTAAAAGGAAAGTACCCATAAAGAGAACTTACCTGTTCTCGACTTGGGTCAATCTTAGGGGACTCATCAAAAGTAGGATGGGTAATAGCAATCTTGATAAAGTCCGCCCTGCTACATAGATCCACAAACCAATTAGGCCGAGGCAAGGGCAGTGGTTGATCCTCCTCCTATGTTATCCTCATCCCCAGAACCATGAGTCACCCCTATAGCTGAACCACTGTCAAGCTATGCCCTCTTACTTGTCGACCCTGCAAGTGTTCACTGATTAAATAAAAGTCTCTATCAAAAGAAAAGATAATTAATGCATTAAAGACTTACCCCTTGAGGAGGGAGGTCGGTCACCCTAGGTCTCATCGGTATTATTGACAGAAAGTGTCGTACACGATGTTGGGAGAAGTAAATTCTTCAGCATCCTAACCCCTCAAAGCCTCCATCAATTCATCCCCATCTATTAAGTTGGCATGCCTCATGTTTATTGGTGGTGGCATATGGGTCACAGCTACACTCATTTCACCTTTGACCTGCCATAAGACCCGTTCCCCCAGGTACTAATACTTGCCCATGGGACCTTCAAAGAGCACCCTCTTGCCGATCAACTCTAAGTTGGGAATGCATCGTTTGGGTAGCATTGGCACCCATATCTTCTATGGATCCCATTCAATCTGTTTAAAGTCTAACATGAGAAGTTAAAGGAAAAGGGAAAAAGAAAAAGGAAAGAAAAAAGAAAGAAGAGAAATTTCATCATGTCAGTCGTCAAGCTTGCTAAGTAAGCTCTAGCATGGGCGTAATCATGACGGTTCACAGCCCGAAATGCCACATAGGTGGAAGCATAATTTTTTAGGATAGGCCATTCTATGGTTTCCTCAGCAAGAGATGGATGGCATAAGTTAAGGTATTCATAACACTAAATCTGTCAGGAATCAAAAGAAGAGTTAAAAGAAAAGAAAATACGAGAAAAACTTGAAAAGAAACAAAAATTGAAAGTGTTGTTACCTCCCAAACAAAAGGCATTCCCCCAAAGTCTTTCGTGACACCACGGGACATGTCAGATATTGTCTGGTACATGGTAGCCAAGGTAGCCCCTCCCCAATTGAATTTCCTAATCTTGCTAAGATCTTCCATACTTGCAAGAAGGCCTAGATAGGCCAAGTCACCAGTACCAGCAAAGAATATGTATGAAATCATGTAAAGCAAGAATGCCCTTGTGATACATTCAGGGCTGGCACCCCTGCTATCTTCTTGTTTTGCAAATTTATTGAAGAGCCAAGTGCGGTGCACAGCTTTCTTGGTTACCTCAACTTCCATTCCAAGCAAAGATAAGAAATAATCCTCATCTGTGGCAGTATCTTCATAGAATTCCAAGCATTTGCCTTTAATGCTCAAGCCCGTGATCATCGTGAAGTCTTTGGGGGTTAGGGTTATTTCCCCAAAGCTAAAGTAGAATGTGTTGGTGGTGTCCCACCATAGCTCAAATAAGGCAAGCAAAGCTTGCCTATCACACTGTTCGTTCCACAATGAATCTAGAAACGAGCCAAAAGCCACCTTTTCAACTTATTTCTTGGCCAATGGTTGGAAGTTTTCCATGTTCCTCCACTATTCAATAAGTCCTTTTATAGAGGGCCTAGTACAAATGTCCTGAAAGTTGGGCTATAGTCATTGAAAATGCCTTAAGAGTTAGTTGAGAGAACATAGAAAATAATAACCCTACACTAGCAATTGATTTCAAATTATTTTCTAAAAATGTCAAAAAATTGTTTTTATTTATGAAATGAATTGCTAATGAATGTTTATGAGTTTACTTGTTCATATGTTTTAATTTGGTAAGGATTGAACACCTTTTTATCACTTAGTCATTTTATCGAACACTTGGTGGGTGACACCTTCCAAGCTTTGTAACAAAAGAATTTTGTATGTCCAATCCTTGCTAAATCATATCATATTACTTACTCATGAGTTTACTTGTTGATATTGTAAACCCCGAAAAGTGGCCCACAAGGATTGAAAAGAAATAGGTTTGAAAAAGAAAAGGAGTCGCCACCTTATTTTTTAAAGGAAACTAAGGAAAACCCTAAAAATAGTTTTGTTTTAAGAAAACAATTTGAATGACTCCATATTTAAAGAAGACAGGCAAAAACAGTCTTTTGGAAACCAAAGAAATTGGGATTCGGAGGCTAAGTTATGACATGAGAAGGTTCTAGGCAAAGCCTATAGGCACCCATGTCACCCTTTCGGTCTCTTAGTTTATTTGGGCTAAATTAAAGTCTTACCATACAAAAATCAGCAAGTATATCATCACAAGAATTGCATGCATATCATATATTCCATCCATAATAAACAAACAAAAACAAAGAAAACAAAACAAAACTAGGATACTTAGATCCTAGGGCGGACATGAACCTCAAAGCACCTACGTACCATGTAGCGAAATACATGGATCAAAGTCCACGTAGTTCGAAGAGAATTAGGGTTAAATCCTAATATAAACCTATGGTAAAAACCCTAGGTTTCCTTATTTGAAAGATAGAAAATTTGGTATTTAAACCAAGTTTGAAATAGAAGTAACTTCCACAAGATGGAAACTTTGAGAAAAAGGCAACTTTATTTTAATAAGGAAACCTCTAGTAATTCACCATGGATTCATATTAAGAAGTAACCCTAAAAAGGGAGAAGGGAAAAGTTAAGGAAGAAAGAAGTGAATTGGGGCACTTCCACACCCTACTTACCTTAGGCAATTACTCTAAGCAAATAGCAAGCTTAAGCAATAATAGCCCTATTTGCCATAGGACGATTATCATGCCTATTTGCACCCTTACACGTGCTTAAAGCAAACCAAAAAGAAGAAAATACAAATCTGGACAGAATAGTATTAAAGCCTAAATTCATCCACTAATCATGCAAATAACATAAACAGTGAATAAAACTAAACCTTAATGCAATCCTAACACTAAGACATGCAAAAGACCCTAAAATCCACTAACATGAATGCAAAAATATCATAATTATTCTATATGCAAGACATACATAATAACCATGAAGAAAAATCAACAAAGAAGCCTAAGTTAACATGCTATATGAAACTAACCTAAAACAAAGACAATAGGAACCCTAAACGCACAATCATGCTTAAAAACCTATAGAATAGCTCTAAAGCATGCATAACTCATGATGACCAATATTTAAACCATGTATATTAACTAACTAAAGCTATAACACATGATAAGAAACTCAACTTTAGCATGTAATAGTCCTATTCTACAAGAAACCCTAATTTAAACTTGAATAGAAGGGAGTTTTACCTTAGGAAGAGCTTCCTTGCTGCTGTAGCGACTCTCTTCTTGACTTGTGGATGACTTGAACCAATGTTTTTCAAGGCTACAGCAGGAACTCCAACTCTCCTTTAGCTCTATCTCTCTTATTCTCTCTCAAACACTCAGGTTTAATGCATAAAGTGGCCTCCAAATTGCCTCCCCTAGTGCTGAAGCATAGGGGGGGTACTTATAGAGTTTAATTAGGATAAATCAATGGCTAGGATTAAAACCCTAAAAATTAATCCAAGGGTTATTAGAAACTCCCTTGGTGCTTAAGAAACTCAAAAGTTACCAAAAATTAGAAGAAAAGTCGTCCAAAAGAGTCCTAGTACGTCAAAATTGGAAAAAATCCCGTTTTAGCACAAAAATAAGGAAGTGGTCTCGGGTGACCACCAGACCTTGGGTGGCTAGCCACCAGGGGCTGGGCGGCTAGCCTCCCGGGCTTGGGTAGTCACCCGAGCCCACTTCAGTTTTTTGCCCTTTTTTGACCTCTTTTGCTTCTAGGAGTGTTTTAGGGGTCAAATCAACTCCGATTTTGATGAAACGAAAGCCAAAACGATCGTGTTTCGATGAGGAATACATTTTTGAACATTTTAGGGTAAAAACTACTAACCATGGGGGCATGGTTAGGTTTGATAAAGGTAGTTAACCGCTATGTTCTACCTTTGTCAAAACATAGGTATGCACATAGGATTGAACCGAATGTTTTCTAAACCAAAATTAAACTTTCTAAAACAATTTTAGGGATAAAATGATGACTAATTAAAGTTAATTTGAAAATATTTGATTGGTAATTGTGAGTTAATTTGAGCTAACACGAAAGGAGGGTCAATTAACCAACTTGAACCATATTGAGTCATTTTAATCTTGAGCCATTGATTCATCAAATTGAACCTAGAAATACTTCATATGCATCCATATGAACTCCGATTGACAATTTGGAGATCATTTCAAGATCGAATGAAAAGTTTGTGACCTAAAAGACGATTATGCCCCTCAAGTCACAAAAGCTCTTATTATCCCTCAAGATCAACTCCGAATTGAACCAAAATTCATGTCCAATGTCCTTGTGACTCTAGAAAACTAATGCAAGTACTAGACTCAAAAACAAAATAAAAATCTACATGAAATGGTGAGCCCTAGTAAGATGGTGCAAAAATGGGGTGCGACAGATATACATTAATTTGGTAAAGATTGAACACCTTTTTATCACTTAGGCATTTTATCAAATACTTGGTGGGTAACATTTTCTAAGCTTTGAAATAAAAGAGTTTTGCATGTTCAATCCTTGCCAAATCAAGGAATATCACTCAAAAACACAAGAAGCATTCAAAAGAAGTCCATGGGAATGTATTTTTATCAATAGAATCTAAAGATTCAAAAGAAAAGTATTAAGTTGGGTAAACTTACCTCTTGTTGGGAATGAAGAAATGAAAGATGCTTGTCGGGTTCAAGCAACACCTTATCTTGTGGAGCATCATAGAATGGTGCCTTGTACTTATTTTTAACTCCATAGAATGGATACTTGATGCTTGAGTCCTTGCTAGAAGACATTGTTGATGATAGAGTTGGTTTTGAAGAAAATGGGTTTGATTTGGTTTGATTTCAAAAGATGATGCAAAATGGGTGTTTTGATTGTTAAATGGGCTTGTTTTGTTGTTGTTTTGTGTGCATGAGTTGTTTGAAATAAGTGGATTTGAAATAGAAATGAAAGAATAGGGTTTTGAGAAGATGGAATGAAGGTTTAGAGAGAGAAGCTCTCTAAATTTCGGGTTAAGAGAATATGAGAATGGAGGGGTGAACAAGGGTTTAAAAACCCAGAATTTTTTCCTCATTGGGCTCGGGTAACCGTCCAGCCTTGGATGGTTAGCCGTCCTTGGACGGTTAGCCATCTGGGCCTGGACGGCTAACCATCCAAGGCTAGATGGTCACCCAAGCTGGCTTGGTCCGCTTTGCCCGTTTGGCCCATCTCGCTTACTCGCACCTTCTAATCTTCTTCAAATTGACTTGTTAGTCACCTTTTTGAGTTGTGGATTGAATATATTCCTCAGTTTTAATAATTTCTCATGAAAGTATTGAATCTTGGGTTGAATTGATTTCCCCACATGTGATGGGATTTTACATGGTCAAGTGAATAGCTTCCTCATGAAATAAGCTTGATTTTGAATTGATTGACTTTCAATTCATTTCTTTATATGATGATGATAAGTTCATATCGTGTCATGATGATAATTTCATATGAAATGACATGATAATCATGTGATAATGATAATTTCACATGAAATGACGATTCATGAGCTATGCTAGTTATGAAATAACTTGCTATCTTTGAGATTTCCCAATAAAACTAACATGAAATGAACCTGTTTTTTTGAATTAATTGACTTTCAATTCAATTCTTTATATAATGATGATAATTTCATATCATGTGATAATGATAATTTCACATGAAATGACATGATAATTTCATATAATGTGATAATGATAATTTCACATGAAATGATGATTCATGAGTTTTACTAGTTATGAAATAACTTGCTATCTTTGAGTTTTCCCAATGAAATAGGTATGAAATAAACCTTTATTTTGAGTTGATTGACTTTCGAGTATTGAAACTCATTCCTTTATGTGACAATGATAATTTCATATCATGTGATAATGATAATTTCACATGAAATGACGACTTATGAGTTTTACTTGTTATAAAATAACTTGTTTTGAGATTTTCCAATTGAAATTGGTATGAAAATAAAATACCTTGTGATGCATTGAGTTCACTAGCGTAGTTAGCTTTGCATCATAAGAAAACCATGTTGATATCACTAATGCAATTAGTACATGGTAATGGCATTTACATGAGCACATCAACGAATGTTGGCATGCATTAAAATTCAATCAATCATTTGCTTCAATGAAATCAGCACGTGCTTGGATATGACAAAGTCTATCCCTATAGTTCCATTCGAGTTTGTTGGTATTAATGAAATTAATTCATCAAACAAAAATAGGTTGTTCTTTAATCATTGGTTCACGAGTGAAACTTGTTCACCAATGAGGGGCTTCTATCACACCACATTTTTGTCACCTTAACTAGGGTTTATCATTTCATGTAGTTTTTGTGTTCTTTTCGAGTCTAGTCTTTTGCATTGAGTTTCTATATTATTGAATATCATGTGTACGAATTTTGGAGTGATTTGGACTTCATTTCAATACTCAATAAGAACTTTTGCGACTTTGAGGGCATAATCATCTTTTAAGTTGTATATTTTCCATTTGACTTCAAAATGAGTATCAAGTTATTCCATTGAGTTCATATGGATATATATAGTCTATATATAGATTCAATTTAATGAACTAATGGTTTAAGATCAATTCAGCTCATAACGGTTCAGATTGGCTAAAAGACCCTTTCTTGGTTCGCTCAAATTGACTTATGAGACCCACTCAATTTTCTCTCATTTAACTTCAAGTGGGTTTTATTTATATCCTAAACATGTTTTAAAAGGTTGAATTTTGATTTGGAAAGCATATGGCTCAACCTTGTGTGCAAACCCTTGCTTTGCGATGGTGGTGCACCATGGTTAGCCACTTTTGTGAAACCTAACCATGCACCCTATGGTTAAGGATTTTTATCCTAAAATGTCTAAAAATGTGTTTCTCGTCAAACCACAGTCATTTTGGCTTTTATTTCGTCAAAATCGGACTTAATTTGACCCTTAAAAGACTCTTGAAAATATTAGAAGTCAAAACCTAGGCGAACTGAAGAGAAGCCTTGGGTAACCGTCCAGGGCTGGACGGTCAGCCGTCAAGGCCCAAACGACTAACCATCCAGGCCTGGTTGGTCACCCGAGGAACTCCGTCTTTTAGTGGGATTTCACCTCTTCCTTCCTCTTTTGACGAGTTTCTCCGCCTTTGCAAGTTGTTTCCTCCTAAGATTGGGTAATTTTAAGTTGTTTGAGCACCAAGAGAGTCTTTAATAGCCCTAAGATCATTATTTAATGAATTAATCTTAGCTATGGGTTTATTAGGTCAAGTCCCCTATATAAAGAACATCATATTCATCGCATAGGGGGGCGAACAAATGCACTTTATACTTAGAGAGAGAGGGAGCTACGAGTTTAAAGGGTTAAAGAACATCAAAAGGAGGCTTTCTAACCCTAGGCAAGAAAGAGAACAAGTATTTCAAAGGCAAGAAAAGTTCTACAAGAGGTAAATCATAGTTTTAATTGCTGAAATTAGGGTTTCTCCTTCTTCTTCTCGTTCTTTCTTTATGATAGTTCTAGTGCATGTAGTAGCTCTACCTATTAATGGAATTCAATGTTTTTGTTGTGTTATATGAATGATTTTAGGATGATTCATGGTTTAATATGCTTGAAAAACTTTAGTTTACTAAGATTTTGAAAGCGTTATCCTTTCTATCCTTTTAAATCATGCATGTTTCATGGAGCATACTTACTGTGATAATTGTCATGAATTGATATTTCTATTAGTTAATATACATGATATTCATGATATTCATGATGATTTGAGCATGTGTTAAGGTTAGTTCATGTGTTATTATGCATAGTTGTGAAATTAGGGTTTCGGTAACCCTAATTTCATGCAAGTTTCATACAGCATATATGTTTAGGATAGTTTTGTGATTTGTTGCTCATCATAGGTCATTCTATATATACTACATATAGTTGAATCATGCTAGGTTTGCATTCATATAGTGGATTGTATAGGGTTTTTGGAGATATTATCCTTTTCTAAGGATAATTATCCTTTTTGTTAGGTAGGGTTTTGCCTAAGATCTTTCTGTGATGTGTTTAAACATGAAATCACTTCTATTGTATTCTAGGATATATATTTCACGTAGGATATGATGATTGCACCTCCCCATGATGACTTTTTTTACGTGAAATTATCTTAAGATAGTTTTGCTTAAGAAAGGCTCGCCGTAGGAAGGCTTTTTTTTTCATATTTTACATAAAATATTATCTTTTTGGTTAGAATAGATTTTGCAATCATGTTTATTGATGTTATTGGATGATCTCATGATGTTGGTATGATTTTTGGTAGGTTTTTATGCATGTTAGTTAGGTCATTGCATGTAGGGTTGTATTAGGGTTTTTTACTTATTCATTATTCTTGTTGTTTGCATAATTAATGAATGATTTTAGGCCTTAATATGATTTTTTCCAAATTAGTATTTTGTTCTTTTTGCATAGTTTTGAGCATGTGTAAGGGTGCAAAAAGGTGCAATAATTGTCTATTGCAAATAAGGCTGCTATTGCTTAAGCTTGCTATTGCTTGGAGTAAATTGTATAAAGTAAGTAGGGTATGAAAGTACCCCAATTCATTTTTCCTAACCTTTCTTTTTCTTCTCCCTTTCTAAGGTTATTTCTTAATACGGATACATGGTCATTACTAGAGGTTTCCTTATAAAATAATTTGTCTTTTTATCAAAGTTTCCATCCTGTGGAAATTACTTGGTTTCAAACTTCGTTTACTTATCAAATTCTCTTTTAAATGAGGAAACTTAGGGTTTTTACCATGAGTCCGTATTAGGATTTAACCCTATTCTTTTCAAACTATGTAGACTTTGATCCATGTATTTCCATACGTGGTACGTAGGCACTCAATTGATATTCAAGTCTGCCCTAGGATACTAAGTATCCTAGGTTTTCTTTTTCTTTTATTCATTTTTCCATCACATATGATTGCTAGTGGAGTAAGATGGATTATGCTTATGATTGCTAGTGGATTAGGATGAATTTTTCCATCACATATAATTGCAAGAGGAGTAGGATGGATTTGTGATGCATGTTGTACTTTATTGATTGATATTGATTTACATGCGATTAAGTCATTAAATTAGCCCAATCAAATTAAAAGACCAACTCGGGCAATGTGGGTGCCTATGGGCTTTGCCCAGAATCTTCCCACATCGTAACTTAGCCCCCGAATCTAATTTTTTTACTTTTAAGACTTTGCCTTTCTTTTTAAAATAGAGTCATGAGGTTTTGAAAATAAAACATTTTTATGATTTTTCTCGTTTCCTTAAAAAATGAGGTGGTGACTCCTTTCCTTCGTTATCTTTCACCTAATTGCCAAATCTCCCGTGGGCTGTTTTCCTGGATTCACAGGTGCATCCACACACTAAATCACAATATTTACAACAAAAAGCTCATTTTTATTTATTGGGGCCGCATAGACAACCTTTTGAGATGCCTTATTTTGAAAGAACTAAAAACTCATCATAAAACTCTATTATTTGAGAGCTAGTGGAATCAAAAGTGGAGGAGTATGCCCCGTATGGATAGCACTAAGGCAAACGGTGTAAAATGTGCCATTTTGACATCATGCTAACAAAACACACAATTTCAATGTGTTATCATGGAAGGGAATGGTATTGTGATTTTATTGGCAAATAAAAAAGTGATAATTTGGTAGCCATAAAGAATGAAATGATCATTCTTTGTGGAGATCTATTCCCTCCAAGGAAAAAATGATTATTCCATTCCAAATCAAGAGCAATGGTCATTCCCACCTTTAGGGAATGAAATCACAAAAAGTCAGTCCAACCTTATCTCTCCCATTCTATTTCCACCCCTTACTAAACATTCAAAACGTTAGAATGGAATTATCATTCCCATTCTATTCTCATTCACATTTCATTCCCATTCTCATTCTCATTCCATTTCATTCACACAGACCAAACGCAACCTCTTCAATATGAGTCGTCTTTGTCATTATTTTAAAAAGCAACTTCATTTCTAAATGTTTTTTTTTTTTTTTTTTTGGCGCGAGGGGGGGGTGGGGGGGACATACTACTAAATAAACCCACATATGTATTCAGGCTGAGTTGAAAGCAAGATATCCACAAATCCTACACTCTAAGAAGCATCGATATCGATATGTGACACGGGTATAACACGATAAGAAACCAACACACCGATACAACAAATCCTAAAAAAACTAAGACACAGCATGGCTGAGATACAGTAATAAATAAATATATATTTATAATTTATATACATATATAGGTCATAGTACCATTATACATATAAAAAAATACTTAAAAAGCAAGACACCCATAACTCCAAAATTCATAATAATTTATAAGTTGTAACTATGACATTAAGCAATATTCCACTTTACACAAAACTTTAAAAAGCAAATTCATTATCATCAATTGTGTAATTCAAATTATCAAAATACACAAAAAGACTTCCCTGCCATGTTGTAGGAGTATAATGCATGTGTCGACAAAGTGTCGGAACTGTTTCTTGCGTGATCATGTCAAATAATAAATTAAAAAAAGAATTAAAAAACTACAAACATTTCCCTAGTGTGTTCGACACGAAAAACATGTGTCGAGCAAGTGTTGTGTACGATGTGTCAGACACTATATATCTAGATTTTTCGAAGTGTCGGCACTTCCTAGCCTATGCCCTTGTTAGAATAAGATATGATATTAGGTCCAAAAGTCATCGACTTGCTTTCTAAAAAAAGGTTAAATTGCACTTAAGAGTCCAAAGTTTAGGTCAAGTTTCACTTTTAAGGTCCAAAGTTTAAATCGCGTCAATTCAATATCCCGAATTATTAGTTGAGTTGCAATTTAGGTCTACCGTCAGAATTTTCTATATTATCCTTACTCTTCTATTTTTATGGGTTTGAAAACCCTATTTTACCCCTATCAACATTTGAAAAACCTTTATATTTTAATTAGATCTAAATCAAATTACTATCAGATTTGTATTTTGTAAAAGGAAAATATAAAAGTTTATTAATGTTGATAGAGGTAATATAGAGGGAGAAAGAAAATAAGACTGATTCAGATATGATTAAAATATAAAAATTTAGTAGTTATTGATAAAGGTAAATAGGATTTTCAAACCTATAAAAGAGGCAAAGTAGGGATAATACAGAAAATTTTGACAGGAGGTTCCAAATTGCAACTCAATTAATAATTCGAATACTGAATTGATGCAATTTAAATTTTGGACCCTAAAGTAAAACTTGACCCAAACTTTGGACCCTAAAATACAATTTACCTATAAAAAAAAAAAGAACACAATTTTCTCATCAGTCCAAAATATACGCACATTACAGTAATTGCATGACTCAAGTAAACCACCGTACCGAGTCACTTACAATCAACGGCCAAGGAGGTGTTAATATAACAATATGAGATAAGTGTCAACAAACTATTGTTTAGAGAGATTTAGGATTCAATACTCTTTTTACATCACCGATACCAATCAGCGGTATCTGCCGACTAAGGTTATGAGCTTCTATTGTTTTGCAGTCCACTCTTGCAAGCAAGATTTGTTGCAAAATGGTAAGACTGTTGATATTTCATAATTTTATTTTGATTGGCCTTGTGTAAGAAAAAAAAATTGTATTATTTGTATATCAAATTGTTAATATTGCATGGAAGTTGATAGCAACTTCATTGCTTTTGCGGATCTATTTGGATAGGTTTCTATTTCTTGTTTTTTACTTTTCAAAATAAATAAATGAAAATTTTTGTTAGTTTTTTATAGTTAATTTTAATAGTTGAGGATTCAAAAATATTTTACTCCTTCAAATTTTATAAGTAACTTCCAAAACTTTTCACTCAAAACTTTTGGAAAATAAAAAAACAAAAAGAACGGGCCCTTATTACATGGAAGTTGATAGCATACTTCATTGCATGTTTAATGGATACTCAGCTGATACTCACCATGTGGTGGTGCTTCCAATCTCCATGAGCTGATACTCAGCTTATGTCCAGAATTTTTTTTTTTTTTTTTTTTGTTTTTTTTTCAAAGTAGTCAGTTTTGATCATTGAATTTGAAACGCATATATATTTTTAGCATTTAATTTTTGGAGCTCAAGAATATCCCAATGAACGCTATATTAAGCCACTAAAACTAACCTATTGATGAGAGAGTGTGGTATAAAATGTAGGAATATAATAGGTTGGGATTCGAACCCTTCCCATTGTACTAAAAATATATATATAAATAAATAAATGCTTTATAGCACATGCCAAAAGCAGTGGCAGAGAAGAGAGAGAGAGATAGAGAGAGAAGGGACACCTTGTTTAAAGAGTAAGGATCCTTTCCATTACAATAAACAGTTTATTGAAATACTAATAGTTCATTCAATTTTAAAAAATAAAAAATAAAAAAAAGAAGAAGAAGAAGAAGAAGAAATACTAATAGTTCATATTATATAAATCTCACATGTCTGGATGAAACCCACGTTATAGAAACGGTCTAGATTTCACTAAACATAATGGGTGCATGGTTTTGCGCTGCTAGAAATTAAATTTTGAAAATAACACAGCGGGCTTTTCACACCACAAGTTGCCGTAAACATCCAAAGAACATTTGATACCACAAAGTTTTAAAAAAGGCAGTTGCTTCGAAACACACTCGGGTAATCCGCCACTAGATCACACATTTACCCCCAAAATGGAAGGATTTGAAATATAAAATAAAATGCGCACAGCTATTGTGCAAGCTTAAATTGTTTAATCAATAAAAACATGACATGCCATATTAGTACCTCCTGCTGTCAAATTTGCAGAGGAGCTGCTGAACAGTGGTATCATCCATAAGAATTTCGAGGTTAAAAATTTTAGAGTCCTACCAGTTGGATTTATGTTTCTGAGGGTGGGGAAAAAGGGATATTCTTCTCAAGCCAGGGGCATTTAAAATATTTATTTATTTATTGACTTATTTTTGGTAGAAATAAAATATTTATTTTAAAAACAAGAATTTTGCCTTACCAATTAATTGGAGCAGAAAAGCAAAGAAAAGCTTCACTAGTGGAAACAAAATAAAGGCATTCAGATAAGAATAAAATGGAAGTACACGAACAAGCAATTGCACAACAATAGTTTCTACTGTCAATGACCAATCTTTAAACTTAGATGCTTCGATAAAACAGGGGCAATGAAATAGGATAATCCAACCCTTCATGCAACAACCTGACCAAAAAGCCGCTTGCGGATCTGCAGTAAGAGGAAATTATGAACATGTCATTAAAGATCACTTTTGGGACCTGATTATATAAGCCGGAAATAGAAATTAATTAAAAGGTTGAGTCATGTTTGTAAGTAACCATATAAAGTAGAGATGTAGCAGAACTTAATAATTTGTGAACCTGATCACGATGGTAATCGCAATTTGTTTGGCCATACCCATTTATAAATTTCTAAGCGATTTGCTGTCAAAGAGGTCTATAGAAAATGTAAGACATTTACAATGATCAACAACAGGTTGATTAAGATTAAAGGAACTATGCCACCAAAAGGGAAAAGGAGAGGCACATCAAAGGCTAAGTAGGCATCTAATTGGGTGTCCTAACTATGCCCATGCTTGAAAGTTCAAGAGTCTGAGGAGCTTCTTCTGTCCTTTCTTCTTTTTGAATTCATTCTCGGGTCCTCCCATTTAAAAATTCAAACACAACAAATCATCCACCTAACTAAGGAAAATGCCAAAAAATTTCACTATCCTTCATTGGATCTTCCATCAGTATACACTATACAGTAAGAGAGAAATTTGCTAAATGTCTCAATTGGGTATCCAGACAAACATAAATCACCATCATCCAAGCCAGATTCTACAATATATTTTGGGATGAAAACATTGGCTAAAGACAAATCCCATGTAGTCAATTACATACTTGGCTTAAGCGAGATCGACACCTAAGTCATCCATATTAATGGCATTGCAAATGCAATGAATATGAGTAAGGTATAAAAAGATATGACAGACTAAACAAAGCAACACAAGTTGGAGGGGTGAAAAAATAAACATATGCATATAATTTTAAGCAATTAGTAAAGAACTAGAGTTGCTATCATTATTTAATTGAGTGGTGTGACACTAAAAGCAACAAGAAGAAGGCAAGAGAGGGGGGGGGGGGGGGGGGGGGGGATAAGAAAATAAACTAAAAAATATGTACCTCTGGAAGCTTTTTACGGAATACAACATCCAACCTTGCATCGAGGGTGTTCTCACACACAATTTTCCCATCTCGAGAAGCCAACACTACACCTCCAGAGCTGTACAACCAAAAATTATAATCAGTGGGCCTTTCCATCACCATTCTTTTAATAACAAGAAGGCTGTTTGGGAAGATAAAAAATCAGCAAGATGATTTTAAACCCAATCAAATTCGGGTGGCTACTGTCCAATTAACCAAGAAAAGGGAGTTGTGCCAAAATATTTGGACAACCCCACCAACTCACTAAGGGCAGATTTTTGCAAAACCAGCTACAAGGAGGGTTCTAGTCCACTTGCCTGCCGGGATTTAGAATAAACTCAACTCGTCCCATTGTTGGTTCTCCAAAAAAGACCGCACATGAACAATAAATGATACATGAATCATTTACACCAAAGAACCATCAATATCACACACACAGTACATCTTTCTTCTTCTGATCTCCAAAACAAAAAACTAAATCTCATGATTGCATACTTCACCAAATAACTACGTCTGTACGTATATATATGTGTGTGTGTGTGTGTGTGTGTGTGTAAATTTTACTGTGTCCTCATAGCCTAAATTAGTTGTTATTACAGAAAAGAAGTGTGAACCATCATATCCATTTTATTCGATGAAACACAATCAACTATAATTGGGAAGTACTCGCAGTTATAAGTTGTCATGTTCTAGTTGAAACTCATTTGCTCAGAAAGAGTTTCCCCTTCGTGTCTACAAATTAAGCTCAATAAACATAAAAGTAAGGGTGAAAATATAGAGATACATCTTCCATAGATATATATATATATATATATATATATATATATATAATTATAGAATAATGCTCATGATCAGTATCCCTTGGAAAATTGATAAAAATAACATAAATAAATGAAGTTCATGCTATTTCTAAGAATTTCTCTATGAAACTATACCAAAAAGGACCATGGGCATGATGATGGGTAGGAGCAGGAGGAAGATAGATGCGATTGTCAACAATTATCTCGGGTGAATGAACATTTGCTTTTTCTGAATATTCCTGCTTTGCTGAATCCAACACAGAATCCACCAAATGCGCATCATCTTTCCGACAACGCAATAAGACAGCAGGCTCTTTCAGTCTGAGCAAACTCTGCAACACATATCATTACCTTTAAGGAAGTAGCCAAAACTCCAGATGATAATCATTTATACTTTTATCCATAAAGCACAGAAAAAGTCATCAAAAATTAAAAATCTTAAAGGCATATATGGATGCCCCATGGAATTTACATCAGTTGACTGGGTTCCCATGTTACCTAGACCATTTGCTTCAATAGAGTACCTATGCCAACATGAAGGGACATGGGCATGGCCATGCATACCCAACCCCTTTACCTGAGTCCACGTAACATAGGCCACCTCCAGTAAAACTTCTGGATCGTGCACGAAGCTAGTTATGTTATTTTCCCTCTAAACAATGTTCTTTACTTTGGAGAATATAAAAATTCAAATCTCTCCTCTCTTGGAAGAGGACAATCAGGGGACAGAGGATGCTTTAAAAGCTACTGTTGCATTTATGCACAGCAAACCCATTACGAGAACTTCCAGGGGAAAAAAGTGTATCTAGATGACTCATACATGCTAAAGTGGTTTATTCATGTTTATTAAATATGATCTCATAATGAGCAAACTATATGAAAAAAACTACAGTAAATAGACTCTATTTTTACTGACCTTGAACAATGAGATCTTTCAGGAGCTTTTTATACACATGATGGTCGCGGCTCACTTGCAGGAGCTCCTTTGATGCTGCCTCTTTCATAGAGCTAACCAGATCATCTTGAGCTTGAAGAACTTTGATCCGAGAAGCATTGAGCTGCATGGAGTACTCACTGCAACAAACAATATAAATAAATAAAAAAGTTTATTTATCTCCATCATATAAAGCCAAAAGGGGTGAAGCCAACAAAAGATTGCTTCCTTTTTTTTTCCTTTTATACGAGGAATCCCTTATGAGTATACCCTGGGTCTATGCAAGACCCCACACCCCACATGGAACAGTTAACCCAAGGCCCATGAGAACTGTAGAACGTCTGCAGGTGGCCCCAAAGGTCTAGGCATCCAACAAGAGTCGAACTCAAAACCTCCACTTCTAGAGGCGTGGTCCCTTGCCAACTAAGCTACCCCTTTGGTTTAATAAAAGACTTCTTCCATAAACAACCCTCTTTTAAAACATATTATCTACTTAATAAACAAGTGGTGGCTATAATGATAAGTTTTTTTTTTTTTTTTTTTTTTGGGAAGTATTGTATTATAAAAAAGGGGTAAAGCCCAAGTACACAAGGCGTATCACTAGCCAAAAGAAAAGGAAAGATACAAAAGTTACCCCTGACTATAACTTCAGAGAATATAAAAAAGATACAAAAGAGAGGTTGTGGACATTAGTGTAACTGTGAAACCACCAAAAGAGTTTTCACAAAGGTGTTCTTTGATTTCTTTCCTTCCAAATGCACCAAAAAAGGGTGTGTAGAATCATATTCCATGCCACCTTAGTAATCTTGTTTGCCTAAGTCCTTCATCCCAAAAAACAGGTTGTGGAGACTGGAGAGAAGAGGGCAAGACCCAATGTAACCCAAAGATATTAAAAGCAAGCGACCATATACTCCAAGCCACACGACAATGAATAAAAAGGCGTTCAACCATTTCCTCCGCTTTTTTACAAAGAATGCATCTATTGACCATGTCCCAACCTTTTTACATCAATCGATCGATAGTCAAGCATCTAACTCTACATACCAACCAAGTAAAAAAGGCAACCTTGGATGGAACCAAAGCAATCCAAATCATCCTAGCCAGAAGAAAGGAGGCTTCATTGTGGATCAAAATGTTATAGTAAGATTTTACCAAGAATGACCCTTTAGGGTCCTTACGCGGTTACGCCACACCAAGGCATCATTCTCACCCAAGCAAATCTTAGTATCATAAAGTTTTTGAAAAAACTCCATCACTTCTTCCAACTCCCAATTATTGAAGTGTCTAGAAAAGGTAATATTACAAGAGACAATCCTATTATCCCCTACAAGATAATCCTTCACCATGGCTTCTTTGTTTTGAGCAATACTAAACAAAGAAGGAAAAGCGGCTCTTATGAAACTATCATTGCACCAAAAATCTTGCCAAACCCTCACTTTACCCCCATCCCCAACTTTAAAGTTTACCTCTTTCGCAAAATCACTAAGACCTTGCATAATTGCTTTCCAAAGACCCAAACCATGAGTTCCCCTAACCTCTCTAGGCCACCATCCTTCCAAACCAACTCCATATTTCCGTATCACCACATCCCTCCAAAGATCTTGATCTCCTTTGCCAAATCTCCAAATCCATTTACCAAGAAGTGCTTGATTCATATGGTTAAGAGATCTAATACCCAAACCACATTTCATTTTTGGAATACAAACATGTGCCAATACACAATGTGACATTTAGACTCTCCACCAATGCCAATCCATAGGAAATCAATTTGGAGCTTCTCAATTCTAGAAACCACCAAAGTTGGAATTTTGAAGATCGACATAAAGTAGGTGGGAATGCTTGAGAGAGCTATTAATCAAAGTCAACTTACCTCCTTCAGAGAGGTACCCCTTCTTCCAACCATTAAGCCTTCTTTCAACCTTCTTTCAACTTTCTCAACCACCAGACCTTTTTTCTGTTTGAAATGAGAACCCGAAGGGAACCCAAGTTATGTTACTGGTAAACTACCAACTCTGCAACTAAAATTGGAAGCAAGATTATTAATGTTATCAACCATCCCCACCGGAATCAATTCACTTTTCCCAAGATTAACTTTCAACCCCGATACTACTTCAAAGCAAAGGAGGACAACCAGAAGATGTCTAATATCCTCCTCCCCCACACCACAAAAAACAAAAAACAAAAAAAGGAGCATCATCAGCAAAGAGCAAATGAGAGACTATTCCTTCCTCATTCCCTCCACCATTAACCAAAAAGCCCTCAAATAATTTGATGCAGGCCTTAAAAGGCCATGGAAATTTAATCAATTTCAAGATGGGGCTCGATGGAGATCAGTGGCAGCAGCCGACTAAAGTGTATAAAAGACAGGGGAAAGAAGGTTCTAAGGCCCAAGCCTTGATTTGGCACATGTTGGATGACATGGGCCTCACTTGGAGCCTTGCATAGTTGGACTAGACTATGAATGGGCTGTGTTTTGGGCCTTCTATTTGGGTCAGTCAGCTGGCTGAAATCTGTTAGACTTTTGCTGGTGTTTGTGGTAGACTGGTAGGTAAAGCTAGTGTTTGTGGTAGGTAATGCTAGAGCTTTGTGGTAGGTAATGCTAAGTGATTTGTGGTAGGTATGCTGGTGCTTTGTTTTAGGTATTGTTAGTGCTTGTTAGTGCTTTGTGGTAGGTATTGTTAGTGTTTGGTTTCCCTACTTTGCTGTAATTGGAATCCCTACATAAGGTCTCCAATGTTCCCTTAATAAGGGCTGAAAATGAAGTAATCAGAATTTCTGCTTGTGAGTGATTCACAACTTTGAGGGTGTGATGCCTTCTTTTCACTAGGAGTGATTCCTAGGATCCTACTGGTGTGAGGCTAGTAGTTATCTTTCTGTTTTTCTCTATTCCCTCAACTTTCTACTACTTGCTTCCCTTTCTTTCTAAATTTCCAGCAAGTATATTAACCCAGCACACCCTCCTCCTAATCAATCCTTCACTCTAATACCCAAGCCTTCAAAGAGCCACCACAAATCCATGAAATCACTGCTGTCCATAAATTCCAGCAACTTCTTCCAGAATTTCCAGCAACATACAGCCTACAAAATCACCCCCTCACCATAACAACCCCAAACCTTCAAAGGGCCACCACGAGTCCATGAAATCACTGCTGTCCATAAATTCCAGCAACCTCTTCATGAATTTCCAGCACCATGCAGCCTACAAACCTTACCTAAATTCCACCCTAAACCATCTACAAAGCCTACTACCTTCCCACCTTTGAAGTTCTCCCCTATTTGTCCTACATCATAATTCTTCCTTGGTTGCTTTATTTATAAGTTTACTCAAAGCTTCCATAACAACGATGAAAAGGAATGGAGAAAGGTGGTCAACTTAGCGAAGCCCTCTAGAGCTTTTAAAGAAGCCATAAGGAGTCCCACTAATAAAAACCAAGAAGCTGGAGGATGATATGCACCAAGAAACCCATTTTAGCCATTTGCCTCCAAAGCCCTTTCTTCTAACAACAACAACGAGGAAATTTTCAACTTACATGATCAAAAGCTTTTCTAAATCAATTTTGCTTATCAAACCTGGAATGCCGCTCTTCTTCTGTTGGGAGAAATTAACCTTTTTCTACCCCACACACAGCGATTAACAAGAAAAGAAAGAAAGGATTGAAGAAGCAAGAACATAGAAATTTACGTGGTTCCCTCTAGTTGAGGTACATCCACGGCACACACACAATTTCACTATGCTCTAAGGCGAAAAAGAGAATACAAGATACAAAGTCTTTTGAAGGCCAGCCCCCTTAAATAACACCCGTAGTAATTAGGGTTAACATAAAACCATGGGAAAATACCTAAAATACCCCTACATAAAAGTACGAACCCTCTTGGGGGGCTCCGCACCCCAAACCCCCGTTCAATCCTGCTGAACAATATCATCAGACTCCACATACCACAACATTTCCCTCATATAAACACATTCATTAGCAACTAGAATGCTGTCCACAATTTGTCTTCCTCTACAAAAAGCAAATTGAGAAGAAGATATGAGTTTTCCAACCACTTTCCCAACCCTACCAGAAAGATTTTTGCAATGATTTTGTAGACACTTCCAAGGAGAGAGATGGGCAACAGTCCCTAATGTCCACCACTTCCCCTTTCTTGGGAATGAGAGCAATAAAGGTGACATTGAAACTTTTCTCAAATTTTTCCCTAAATAAGAATCCCTCAAACACCTTCATTAGGTCATCTAACCCAACATTTTTTAAAGAAGGCAATGGACAGTCCATCCAGCTCGGGGGCTTTGTCTCCATGTAACGAGTTTATGGCTTCTAACCCTTTATCCTCATCCTAAAGTAATCTGCTTCTTCTTGATTTATAGAATTGAAGTTCACCCCATCAAGCAAAGGTCTAATATCCTCCTCCTCAAAGACGGAACTATAGCCAGGCCTAGGGTGGCCATGGCCCCCCCACTTCCACAAAATTTTCTTGGGAAAGTACTTTTGGTGACTAGATTCCAATCTAATACCAAAAAAAGGTATTACATGTTAACTTGTTGCAAATTGATTATCAACCTACTATGAAATGACCTCTAATTATTTTCTTTTAGGATTACATTGGGAAGTGGTCACCAAAATGTAATTTACCAATTTCATTTTTTAAAAAGGAGCAAGGCACAATGGACCGATGGTCCCTCCCAATCAGCACAATGGTTCCTCACATGATCCCTTAAAAGTCAAATAGGCAACTTGTACCCAAAGATAAAAGGCTAGAATTAATATAAACAAAAGGTAAAAAGTCCAAAGTAATTAGCCAAAAACAATTACCTTCTCCTACTGTTTCAACTTCTTTTTTTACGTTGGATTTACCCTAGATCTCTTTCAAACAAAATCCTTGAACACACCAAAGAGTGACGTCTGGCAGATAGCATCTTGCCGAAGAAGATCACTACTCTATGTCTACATATTAAGATACACTCTTTGGTTTTTAATCTTTTATGTTTTTATTTTTATTTTTTAATTTTTTTTTTTACACCTTCTTCAAATTTATTGCTGCTGTCAACCCTTCTTTTTTTTTTTCTTTTTTTTTTTTGATCATGGTTTTAGAGAAGTATAATTGAGTTCCAGTCGTTTACCTCCCATTCAATTTATTAATTTAAACTTGAATCTTAGTATGATTCTCATACTTGAATGGTAAAATTTTTTTTATTCATACTTTGGCCACCCCCAAGATAAAATCCTGGTTCCATCCTTGCTCCTCCTCATAAAAGAGGTCCTCCTAGTATTCCACCACTTTCTTAGCAAAAATATTTTCATCATCAAGAAGAATACCATCAACCATTAATTTACCAATGAAGTTGTTTCTTTTTTTATCAAGACCAATAAAGTTGTTTCTTTTGTGGGCATTAGCCAAACGATGGAAAAACTTTGTATTTTTATCACCTTCTTTCAACCACAATGCTCTCGATTTTTGCCTCCAACTAATCTCTTCCATCTGGGCGAGTCTAGAAAATTCCGCTGGAGCTTCAATCCTTGTAGGTTTTTCCTCTTCTGATAAGCCTTCAATTCCTTCCTTGTCATCCAAGCCTTGAATAGTATCCATGAATCTAGATTTAGCTTCTCCCAAATCACCAAAGACTTCCCTATTCCATGTCTTGAGCTCTTCCTTTAAAGCCTTGAGTTTCTTGACAAAGATATAGCTTGGGGTACCCACTAAAGAGAAAGAGTCCCACCATCTTTTTACAAGATCAACAAAACCCTCTTCTTTTAACCACGTGTTTTCAAAGCAGAAAGGTCCTTTAGTGAATCTTAACCCTTCGCTATCATGAAGCAAAGGAACATGATAAAATAAAGGTCTAGTAAGAGTGGATTGAACGGATCTAACGATAATTTTAAGTCATCCAATGTATTTGATTAATTGTATTTTGTACCATCTCTTCTCCCAATAATAACAATAATAATAATAATAGGGGGAGTCCTCCATCCATGGCTCCAGTTTTTTTGCTCCATGGAAATTATGTATAGTATAAGAAAGTCATTGTGACCTGTGACAAATTTTCTTTCTAGTAAAAATTTTATTGAAGAAAAAAGTGAAGGCCTAATGCCAATAAAGTGTAGAAGGTGTATAGTGTAGACAAAAGGACAAAACAAACTATAGTAAGCCCTCAAAACAGCATTATAAAAAATTTGCAAAGGGACTCTATAACATCTTTCACAACCCCTAACCAAAGAAATAAAGATTTGATAAGGAGCTCTTTAATGGCTTGCAAATGACAATCTTCGTCTTCAAAAATTATTCTATTTCATTGTTTCCAAACCACCCACAAAAGATAGAGGAGAAAGATCCCAAATAACCCTCCGAATATCCTTCCCTTGGAACCTCTACCCCAAAAACAACTGAATATGGAAAGACCCAACAAACTCCCAACAACAACAAAAGAAAATACTACAATTCTCTAGTAAAAGAACAATGCAAGAAGATGTGATTCACCAATTCTGCCTCACATTTGCACAAAATACACCTATTGGCCATCACCCACCCTCTTCTAACCAAATTATCAACCACGGGCATTTATTTTTCAAACCCATCGAAGCAAAGAAGGCAACTTTAAAATGAACGCTCGAGCCCGCAAATTTAGTTAATCTCCATTCAACAAAAAGGTCTCCAACCTAGCCTCCTCCCAAATTAAAAGGCTTAGTTTTTCAGTTTCAAAATATGCACCAGAACAAGAAAAAATTTAACAGAAGACAACAGAAGCCTTCAAACATTATATGGGGGTTTGAAAAGCGTCAATACCATAATGATGGAATCTTACTTTACTAATGCAATGGCTGGTCTAAAGTGATAGGCATCAGAATTGAAGTACGAATGTTACGAAACAAACACCAAGAACACAGATACATCATCATGCAGATGGTTGATAAGAATAAAAACCAACTAGGAAACAAGTCAGCCAGGTTAAGCAGCCTCATAAACTAAATTAGTTGGGAATTGGGTGCCAAAATCAGTTCTTGAAATAAATAGTACATAAAATGATAATAGTATAATATTCAAGAAGTCCCACCCAATCCAAAGGCATCCTACATGGAAGCCTTTAGTGTCTCAAATCTAACCAGAGTGTAAACAGAGTAGGCAAACTCTATACCCTGTCATCCCCAAATATTGCTAACTAGTCATAATTATCTTCAATTTAGTATCTCTAATTAGTCAACTGATTAAATTTCTACCCTGGCATCCCCATGCAAATGATCAATAAGTGGACAATCCCATCTCAACTTATTAAATTTCTCTCTCCTCAATAATCACTATGAACCTTTTCTGAATAATGATTCATTGGGATTTTTCCCAAATAGCATGTCATGGTTAGAGGTGGTGAGAAAGGACATGTGTGCTAAGGACTTAAAAGAGGATACGGCCCTTAATATAACTAATTGGTGTAAAAAGAACCCCATATAGTTGAGATCAAGGATATGTTGAGTTGAATATAATCTTCCATTATGGACTAGTACGTAATCATATTGAACAAGCATCATAACACTATAGCCTAATCCCAATTCATTTCGGGGCACCTGCCCGAGTACAAATTCAGCCGACTAGTCTACTGAATTACAAAACTAAGGCCTAAAGCATCTCAACAACTGTGTCAAATAATAAAATTTCAACAACAACATGCTCCGATATTAGTTCACTTGACTAAACCAGAATGCTCGAAACAACAGAAAATCAACAAAATGATCAGAAATTTAAATCAATCTTCCTACGAAAGATTGAGGAAAAAATGGAGAAGAGAGTTCAGTATCTCACATTTTCTTTCGAACTTCAACTTGCTTCTGTTTACGCTCGTATTCCTGTCTGATCTTCTTTTTCTCTGCCTCAACCAGCTGCAACTTCTCTATGTTGAATTCCTGCAACAAACGACGATCACTCCACAATCAGCACATACATACAAATATAGAGAGAGAGAGAGAGAGAGTTCAAAATCCTGGTTGTGTGAGATAAAATCGATTACATCAATACGATGATTTATACACAGAAAGGTAAATACATACACACACACACACACACACACACACATATATGGAGGAAATTGGCGTACTTCTTCAGCAGAGACTGAGATCTCGTTGGCTTTCTCATCGGCTTCCTGGCGGATGAATCGGACCATCTGCTGAATCTGCTTGGATACATCGACGTCGTTCATTCTCGGATCTGACCTGCGAAGATCGGAAGACTCTCGGAGATCAGAGGATGTTTTCAGCGATTGGAGCCTTCTCCTTCGATCGTGAATGGGGAGAAAGACTATATCTGATAACACAGAAAGCACGGCTTAAATAGTTCGTAGGTGGTGATTCGTGAAGCCATAATAATTTCACGAGTCGCACGTTTGTCCGGTTCCCATTATTTCACGGTAAATTACAGAAACCATCCTGCTATTTCTAAAATTACCATGGTTTACCCTCGTGGTTTCTGTCTTTCTGATATTGCCGTACTGCGGTGCCGTCGCCCAAAGACTCTGTTTGGTTTGAAGGAAGGAGGTGGAATGAAATTTTTCATTTTTCTAAAAAATGTGAATGTTTGGTAGTACAAGGGAATGAAATGATCATTCTTTTGTGAGTGTTTATTCTCTCTTTGAAGGAAATAACCATTCCTTCCTACTCAAAGAGGTATGAATATTCCCTTCTTTTAAAAGTTAAAAATTATTAAAAATGGGTCTCACCTATTACTATTAATTCCATTCTCACCTTCTGCCAAACATTAGGCATGGAATGACTATTCTCATTTCATTCTCATTCTCATTTTATTCCCACTTTCATTCCATTCCTCAAACCAAATGTAGCCTAAGGGTCTTTTTTCATTTTTTGTTGGTGCAATCATGATTACCTCCCAAGTTGGGAGTCCCAACTCTTTAAATATCTAAAATATCCCTCATAAAAATAATTATATCTAAAAACCTTCATAAAATAATTTTCTTATCGGAAAAACTCAAATAGGGTTAAATTGTATCCAAAAAACTAAGAACTTAACTTCCATCCAACATCAGTTTAAATGATGAATTTCTTAACTAAAATATCCTTATTACATTTTTTTAAATATAAAAATAATTATTTAAAATTTATATTACCATCTTGTTTATCTAACAAATGGATTATTTTTCATTTATCACAAAAATAATAATAATAATAATAATAGAAAAGAAAACAAAGAAATAAGGTATGTAGGTCCAAAAGCTATATAATTTATCTGGGCTTTTTAGATAGAAAAATTACTTTATGGGTTTTTTGGATAGAATTCTTTTTTTTAGGGATATTTTAGATATTTAACCAAAATTATATTTATTGTTAATATTATTTCAATTTCTTAAAAGGATTAAATCTTAGAGTAGTGATACCCAAGATGACCAGTAAGAGCCGAATTCAAGGAATGAAATAGTGTCAAATTTTGATTTGTATTTGGCATACTATATGGACTTCCATTCAAAACAAAATGTCTAAATTGCTACTTTCCTATTTGAAACCATATATAATTTCCACCCGAAAATCATGCCCCAAATGGAAAAGCAAAAAACGCGGAAGGAAACTGTTGCACCAATATTTGAGTTTCAAAACTCAAAAAATAAATAAATAAAGATGCACCACCATATCTAGTCCTAATTTCATGGAAAATCATGATAATTATCTTCAAAATTGTGATTTTGATCCAACCAACAGCAAGAAAAAAAATTACTTGAAGACTCAATTTTGACCCAACCAGCAGTAAGAAAAAAAGTAGAAGGAATTATCTTGATTATCTTGAAATAACTAACAATTCAAAATAATTATCTTAAAAATCATGATAATTATCTTAAAAACCATGATAATTATCTTCAAAATCGGGATAATTATCTTGAAAAATGCAAATAATTATCCTAATTTGTAGGGAAAAAAAATCGGAATATACTTTTTTATATATATAATTATCCTAAAAAATGCAATTTGATACAAGCAGTAAAAAAAAAAAAAAAAAAAAAAAAAAAAAAAAAAAAAAAAAAAAAAAAAGGAGGGGAAGATGATCAAGAACTAAGGAACCAGGCAAACCACCCTCTACAAAAGTTGCACCCCCTTCAGCTTCTCGACAACGATAAATCGTGGTTGAAGTCTTTATTTGCCAATTGAGATCAAGAATGAAGTGAACCCATTGCAATAATAGCATCCATCTATCTCCTCAAGCATCATTAGATCATAGATCTATAGTCGCAAATTGTGGCAACATTGTCTTCGTTGACATGTATCATGGCGATGTGGTCTTCGTTGCTTGATGGAACCAGTAGACCGTAAGAGGAGTTGAGAAGGAAATTTGTGGAATGGGTTGGCTAGTGTGTAGATAATGTAGGTGTAAGGAATTGATGTAGAAAAATACTACAATGCGGAACATGATGATAAACAAAAATCATAATTCAATTCCTTAAATCCATGAATCTAATTGTGGTTCATACAAAACATAAACCTAGCTAGAAGAAGGGTTAGAGCACTTACAGTTGATTTAAGTCTTCCAACTCCAAGCTTTGAATTTCTTGACAACAATGAATGAGCAGCACGAGTGTCCTGCCTCCAACAATATCCACACCTAGCAAAGGCCTTCAAGATTCCTTCTAATTCCCCTTGTTAAATGCTAGAAGAGGAGAAGAAGAAAGAGAGAGAGAGAGAGCTTCTTCTAGGTTCGGCTAGGGCTTAGGAAAAGAATGAATCAAGTGTGCATGCCATATGCTAGTGTGGCTTTATATAGCCACCAAGGGAGGGCCGGCCATAAGGGAAGGAATCCCAATGGGATTCTAACTTACAACTTCTCTAAATTACAATTTAACCCCTCCTTCTTATATCTAATACAAGTATGGTCCCTCTAAGACTTTTCTTATTCGATCTTGCATTTTCTTTCAAAGCTTTAAAGTCCTTCTTTGCATGATCAGTGTATGACCCATTGGGTTCACATCATCAAGTAATAGGAATAACACAAGGTGTACACAATAGAACACTTTCTATTAAGGATCTAATTAGAATAACTTCCAATTCTCTAATCGATTATAACTTACTCATATCAATTAGCGCTTCTACTAACCATGAGTAACATCTAGCAATGGCTCATGGTGTAGTCCTTGATGAGGTAAATAAATATCGAATAAAGAACCCTTTAGTTACAGCTTAAGGTTACAATTATATCCTTCCATCTATATAATGTCTCTGATTAAACTAATAGGACATGAAATTCTGTCAAGTCTTTAGTTTAATTCTTTATACTTATTCATGAATATCAATTCATTAATGCACTATGAAAACTCCTTTCCATAATCATCCTACCATGGCTATGGACTTTATGAGTTATATTATGAATTCTATGTGAAATATTCTCTCCCTTTTACTGAGAGTGTGGATTCCTAATTGATCACTCACATGCCTTCACACATATATCAATAAGGCCAATGAACACCTTTGTAAACCTCATAGGAATCTACACTTAGTGTTATCAAACTTCTAAGGCTATATGCAGAAGACAACTATGGTGTTTCAAGTCTAAGGATTACTTGTACCACTACAACTATGAGAAACTGAATGACAGGCAGGTAAAACTCCATTCAGTTGACCTCATATTCTATGGCCACATTCAGTGTACCTATTCATGTAATAGGCACCCACATGTTGGTTATAGTGTCTGCACACAAATAGCTTGAGACTAGCTATCCTCTTATAGAGCTAACCTAACATGTGCTAGTCCTATGGTTCATTATTGTCTATCATAATGAACCTTCAACTAGGATTGATTTAGGAGTATAGTACAGAGATAGATATACAGTCTCAAAATCACAACTCATTGTAATTTCATATTCTCAACTCTAACTCTATGGACATGTCATGTAAATATAAAGAATACAATAAACATGATAGAAAAGTGCTTTATTAAATTAATAATAAATGAAATCAATTGATTGTTCATTATCCCTAAAATATCATCTTCATGATTGGCTGTAGGGCATATAACTAACAGTAAGTAGTGAGAAAAATCTGGAAGGGAGAGAGAAATAAGGTAGATAGAGGGAGAAAAATCTAGAAGGGGGGAAAATATAGAAAGGAGTCCGCTTTTTTTTTTCTCTCTCTAAAAGGGTTATTTTGGGAATCCAAATGGGTCTGCTTATAAGTCATCCCATTGTTTCATCACAACTATCATTTCTCTAAAACTTAATACTATCAATAATATTAAGAAATTGAGCACTGTTCTTCCTTGTTAATATTTTTTCTAATTTCTTTTTTCTAATGATGTAACAACAGTCACATCAACCGTAATATTCTATCAGCAATTACCTTTTTTTTTTGTTTTCTTAAATGCATATATGATACACATTAACCACATCACTAGGAGAAAAATTTAGGAATCAATAGCATTCTGAAAAATAATAATATAAAGAAGCTGCAAAGACTTCAAAATATATAATAAGACAACAAAATGAGAGATAAAAAGAAATAAAACACCATAGAACAAAGCTAACTATCAAAAAGTGTTATCACATCACTAACATCATGATATAGTGGTATAAAAAAGGTGTTATGAAGCTTTTGTTTTAAAAAATTTCAAATTTTAAAATTTCTAAGGGCATTGATGTTCTTAGTGGGGATGATCATTTAGTAGATGAGTAAAGATTTTAAGGCCGAAGAGGTCGTTAGGCGATAAGCTGACTGTTGAAAAAGGGGGGGGGGGGACAAAAATGAAGAAGCTAAAAGCATCGGCCAATTGATGCATACTAGGTACACTTCTATCAATCTTATCTCTTTCTCCCATCCTATTATCTTAAGTCTTCTACTTAGACCTTCTCTCTCTATTATCTTTCTCCTATCCCTTTCTCTCAGACCTCCTCTTTTTATTCCCTTATCTCTTCCTTCTTTTATGCTCTTCAATCCTATTGGTAGCAACAAATATATGTTTGTAGTGTGATGAGACGCCATGGTCTTCCTCATATCTCCTTCGAGCATAAACCACATCCATAGTAGTCAAGGTCTTACTCTTGGTGTCCGACTTAGAGTTAGAGTGTAACGATTAGTAGGTAGGCAATGTGAAACTTAGCTGGGTTTACGACAATGAGGGTCTCAACTTAGTGCTGGTCTTCCTCCAGTTTCTTCTTCTTCTTCTTCTTCTTCTTCTTTTTCCTTGTTGGATCAAGGCGACGGTTGAATATGGGTTTACAACAATAAGGGCCCTAACTTGGTGCTAGTCTTCCTCCAAATTATTTTTCCTCTTCATCTTTTTTTTCCTTGATTGGATCAAGTTGGATTCAATTGCTTAATGTCTAAAAATTAAGTTAGAAAATCAAAGTGTTTACTTTCCAAACTTTTAACTTAATTTAATCTTGATTTTAGGGCTTAAAATTTTAAAAGTTAAATTAACAAATTTTAGGGCCTAATTTTTTAGTTGGACTTTTAAAAACAAGTTATTATATGAGATCTTAACTTCTTTTCAAAACTAAATTAAAAGAATTTAATGTGTTTTTTAACTTGATTTTTTGAAAATTTAGTTAAAAAATCAAGTTGTTCAACCTAATGAATTAACTTGGAATTTATCTTGAGATTTAATGTAATTTTAGCTTGAATTTTCAAATTTTAAGTTATATTTTTAACTTGCTTTTTCATAACATCAAGTTATTTTTACTTGATTTTCGGATTTTTGGTTAGGTTAATTGGGTATTTGAAGTTAAAATCCCAAAAAAATTAAAAATTAAAAATCAAGTAATTTAGCCTGATTTCATTTTTTTTTTATTTCATTTTTTATTTTTTTTGGTAAAATTTCAAGATTCTGTTTCAAGGGATAAAAAAAAAAAAAAAAAATACCTCTTATAAATTAATCTAAATTGGTCTTGGCACCGGAGGGGTTGGGATCCAGTAATAATAGGGGCTTGGGGTGGCGAGTATGGGGGCTCCATTGAAGAGTATTTTGGTTTGAAAAAATTATGGGTTGTTTCTTTATATGTGTAGTTGAGGCTCTGTTAGGTTCAGCAGAGCGTTTTTGAAAGAAGGTGTTATATAGATGTAACATGTCAATCATCTAACTTCATCGGCTCACTACAATCAACCCACATAACAGTAAATGTGTGGCCTTTGAAAATAGATTAAGGATTATTTTAGGGCCTATTTGGGTTTTGTAAATGGAAATTAAAAAGTTTTAATATATTTTACTTAGTAGATAGGCTTACAAGATCAATTTTTAGAAAATTTATGAAATGTCATTATTTTGAATTTCTACTCTCGATTGTGATGATAACCATTGCTCTCTTGAAATTTTCCATTCAATTTGATATATTTTTGCCTTCAATACTATTAAAATATATTATAGTTATTTAATTTCCATTTGGACAACCAAATGAGACCTTACTGTTCCTTGTTTCTTTTACCTTTTTTCCTTTTTCTCTTATGGAATATATGTAACGGTATCACTAACAAGTAACAACCCACCTAGATTGGAAAACCTATATTATTTACACAAGGTATTTAATTTTCATCATCTATTGGGGCTTAGAATACAATGCTAAGTATCATATTATCATACTTTAATACCTAGTAAAGAATGCGTTTGAACCAATGTTTTGAAAACCGATTCAAACATTGATCTGGTCAACTAATTGGATTGGTTCCACTCGGTACAACTTGGTTCAATTGGTCGGGTCAAATGGGTCAATTGGTTAAGATATATAGTTAAGATAAATTTTATACTAGAAAAATATATACCAAAAGCAAAAAAAAATGTAAATTTAGCACATAGATATTTAAAAAGCTTAAATTTGAAAAATTAAATATGAAAATTAATACCTAATCTAATTAAAGAAACAATATAAATAATAGCAATTAGAATGAAAAACATAAAGTTACAAGAAAAATAATTTTCTATTGGTGGAATTTTAACTTTACCCTTATTTTATTGGTCAATTGATTTGTTCAAGTTAGTAGGTCAACAGTTGAACCACTTGATCCATTTAGGACTTTTGATCTTATAACTTTTTAGGTGGACTAAGCTAATCGGTTCAATATGTTTTCGATTTGGTCAAACCTGTAGGTTGCATGGGTGGGTTTTTATTTATTTATTATTTATTGTTATTATTATTTTTTGCCAAGCAACGAAGTGTCCAACCTGTCAGAGCCCGATTAACTCCCGCTCCCCACGCAGGTCCACCGCCCCATGAGGTCGTTTAACGCCCAGGCTAATAGCCTTGGCTGGTGGCTGGCCAAGAGAGATTGGCTGGTTTCGAACCCGGGATATCTAAGTTTACAGCTCACCCCTTTATCGCCAAGCCAACTCTTGTTGGTTGCATGGGTTGGTTTTCAAAACATTAATTTGAACTACTTTCTGAAATAATGTTTCTCTAATGTCAAATTTTAAGCAAATCAATTTCCACATGCAATTATTTGCAATATAAATGATCTATTTAGAGCATCTCCAATGGGCTTCCTATCCAACCCCCTTTAGCTATTTTAACTAGTCAAAGCACTTTTTTCCTTCTCTAAGGGGCTAGCTATATGGCTAGCTATTTTAACTATTTTCATTTCGATTAGCTACATTTAGCTAGCGAACATTCGCTAGCTAAACTATTTTTAGTTAAAAAAGTGACACTTATCCTCTCTTTATGCATCATTCCCTTTTTATCTCTCCAGCAAATGATTAAAAAAAGAAAGATTATAAATAAATTTGAAATAGCTCAAAAATAACTAGTACCCTTGAAGTACTCATTTGGTTAGCTAGCTAACTATTTTAAAAAATATCATTTTGCTAGCTAAAGTAGCAAAAAAAATAGCTAATATCTTTGGAGATGCTCTTAAAAGTGGGGTAGCGTTATTGCCATAGCAACTATTGTTGCTTCCACGATCATGTTGAATTTACATATTTTAATGGGCCAAATTACCCTTTTAGATAAAACCTAGTCCACCAACTTTTTACAGAGAAGAAGAAGAAAGAAAAAATGGGAGATCGGCTACTAAGCCATTGCTACCACTGCTTAACGCTATTCTCTTCATTGAAAGCTATATTTTCCTCTCCATTCCACCATGGAGTCAAAACTTCCTTGTCTTTAATATCAATTCGACTACAACCAATTCGAGACGGTATTGAGAGTCCAAAGTTTGCTATGATTCTCTTCCACCTAAGCTTCCAAGAAAGACTTAATCGAGAAATCAAAATTATACTGAGGACTATAAAAGGAATCTCTATAAATTTCATAAAATGCAAATAGTTTTTGGAGTTGTGAGACCACATTACGATTGGCCGCGTTTCTGTTTCTTCGACAAATGGACCATGTGCAGTCTCTAATTGAAGGTTTGAAACTTAAAAGGAGAAAACAATGGCAACAGTGATGAAATTAGGGAATGGGTGATGCGGGTACTTGCAGGTTTGATTTGGGTAGCTAAAATTTTTCGACTATGTTGTTGTTACGGTGGTGGTAATTGATATTTGCATTAGGAGATATTATAGGTTTGGTTTGGTGTGATGCTGGCAACTTTTTGGTAAGTGATGATTCTTTTTGTGGAGTCCAGGAGGGAAAAGCCATCAGTCTTTGTCAGTAGTGGCAAAGTCTTTATCGTCAGCGAAGAATTCTAAAGTTTTGATTTTAAAAGGATGGCAATTATCGGGAACATTTAAAAGGTGTATGGGATGTTTTGAGAATTTGAGGAATCGTCCATGTCTGTCATCCTTTTATGTCTACAATGAAATTGCAATCTCTTAACAAGGATTGGAGAGAAAAAATGTTACGAGAGAGAACTTGTGATGTGCGTGCGTTTTGGAGGAGTAGAAGGGCAAAAACGTCACTTGATTTTTTTAGAACTGAAAACCGTGGAACCAACAAATCTCTCTCTGGCAATAGTGCCCCCTAAAAGTATATAAAAAATTAACATAATTATCTTAACCTAATGATAACTTATACTCCGTAACTACTATGAAAAAAACAACTAGATTCAAATTTACCTCTTGTCAATGAAAGACTATTTGGGAAAACTGTAACTTTTGCATTTAGACAAAAGCAGAAGAGAATAAGAAGTTACGAAAAGCAGAAGAGAATCAGTCTCTGTTTAGAAATTGTATTTCAAGAGTGCTGTTAGAGTTGAAAATGATTTTTTTGTCTGTTTGGGAAGAACATTTGCTGAAGTTGTTATAACCCTAAATTGATTGAACTATCTTTTATAATAAATGATTTTTTCCCTGTTTTTATTTTTATTTTTTATTTGCTCTATTTGATATTAATAATGATTTTTTTTTTTTTTAATATTAATGATTGGGAGTATCCTAGGCTATACTTTTATTGAAATTTGAGCTCAAACTATTTCCCTAACAGCTTAGGTGAGACATCATATAACCACACAAGTAACAAGAGCGGCGAGGAGTCAAAACAATAACCTTTGGAAAACACACACAAGAGTACTTGACCTCTCAACCAACCCCACAAAGGTATATTACTAGGGATTTTGCTTATGTTTGTTTGTTTGTTTTTGTTTGTTTTTTTTTTTTTTCTAAAAAAAAAAGAAAAAAGAGAGAGAGCATAAATCGATATATATATATATATATATATATTTTAAATTATCACAAATCCAAATTTATGGAATCAATTCTTAAAAAAATTCCAACAAGTATAAATCAATGAATATATAAAGGGAGGAAAAAAAAAAGATTTGAAGCTTAAATTAATATCCTACGGATACAAGTTGATTGAAGTTACCAACACATTGATGCCGACAGAAGAGAGGAGTACAGCCGCAAGAGAGAAGAGGAGTTGGGTTTAAGGTGGGGCTATTATCGTTTTGTTAAAGGATATGGCTGGAAAAAATTATTTTTATACTCAAGTATTAAAGGTAGTTTTGGAAATATGAAAAGTTATTAAAATCCTCTGCAAAAGCTGACACCAGCTTCTTATTAGAAGTTGGAGACAGTTTGCTTATTATAAAATCACTTTTTGAGCTTAGAAGTGATTATGATTTAGGTTGCCAACAAGACCAAAAGTGATTTTAGGCTTTAAAAGGGATTTTAGGACTATCTAAAAGCTTAGCAAAATAGGGCCTAAAAGAAAAAATGGCCGAGTTATAAAAATTGTAGGAATAGGAAAAGCTACATTTAAAGCATATTAATCTTTCATTAAAAAAAAAAAAAGAAAAAAAAAGGCATATTAATCATTGAGTTCTTCTATATGGGACTACTCTATAGACCTATTACATAGATCTACTGATATAGCCACTTTCTATTGGTCTCCTCTTTGAAAGGTAAATAATTTGAAATTAAATGAAATCCCCCAAAATCAGGGTGAAATAACTGAATAACCCCATTCTGTGTTTGAGTGCGAAAATCACGAACAACAATATCGGACGTTGTCTCCTTCTCTCGTTCCCTCCTCGTCAAACCAATCAATTACAATATCGAACATTCTCTCGTTTTGTCACGACCCAAAATAATTAAGTCGTGATCAATAGCAATAAAACAAGCTTTATTTTAATAAATCCTTAGATAAAACGTGGATAACAGGTGTCAAAATCTCAACCATTTTAAAACTTTTTTTTTTTTTTTTTTTGTACATGACCCATCCATAGATAGGACATACCATCATAAAACCTGTTATCAAAAAAAAATCCATACATAAAAATTTCCTGTCATCCATGGAAATGGTATCATCCCATGCATCGCATTCCATGAATACGCAACCATAAATAATTAAAATTACAACTCTGAATAAATTTACATTTACATTAGTCCAATAAAATGAATTAATACATATTCTTCCCATGAAAATACATTAATAATTAACATAGGCCATTTCTCGTTAAGAGCATCCCCGTGTAAAGCATAAATCCACCTGAAAATAATCTCTGAAAAACATGGAAATAAATAGGCGTGAATCCAACGACTCAGCAGATACAATTTAACATAGTAAACTAAAGCAATGATATAAATAAAACCAATTATATCATTTAAAACAAAATATACTAACCAAGTATATTACAAATCCAAAATAAGTTATAACCCATAACTTAAAAACAAATAATGCATAATGCTCAATGCATGTGACTCATGTCCAATTTACATTAATTCCATTAATTACCGACCACTCTCGCAGGAGTTTTCGCGCGGAAACGGAGGATTTAAACCCAACCTCCAAGAGGACAACACAAGGGTTCCTACTTGGAACCAGAAAATAGCCTCTGATTCGGGAACACAAGGGTTCCTACCTGGAACCGGAAAGTACCCCAGGACCAAAGGAATGGAAAACACCGCAAAGTCTCATTGACTGCAAGTAATCCAATTCCAATGACTCTTTTTATGCAATACTTTACCTAGTATTCATTAAGTCCATTTAATGCATGATTATGCCCAACATGCAGTGTGATAAACCATAAAATGATTTTTAACCAAAATCATCTCCCAAAATATGCTATATAACCCATAATCAAATAACCTCATAATTATACCAAAATTATGATAAACATCATAAATTCCCATATTATGATTATAACCTTAAAATCATACTCGAAAACATCAATTAAACATGGAGATTAACTATAAGATCCATACATCTATATTCCATAGAATGTATAAAATAAACCGAAATTCGTAAAGAACATAATTCCCAGATTAGATTATCAAATACCCATAATCTCATTCCAAGATTTATTTCGCAAATCATTTATATATACATTCTAGGCCCAAGAATACCAAATACTATGATAATATATACCATATTATCATGACAATAGTTTAAACCTATGTAAATTGCACCTACCTCCATGAAACGTGTATAAAAATGAAATCTTGATGTTGTGGGTGTGTAGATCCAAGCCTAGGATGCACATCCAAGCTCCCCAAGGCAAGCCCTAACTTCCAGATGTCATGAATGATAAAGAGAATGGAGATTCCAACTCCAATATGCAACTAAACCTCACAAATACCATGAATAAACACAAGATATGAGGATATGATGACTAAACCCAAAAGAAATGCAAACCTTAGCATTATACATGAGAAATTACCTCTCAAATCCGAAATGGAGGTAATCCATGAGTGAATCCAAGCTAGAAATGTTGAAATCCAAGCTCTAAAGCATGAAATCCAAGCAAAAGTAGAGAGAGAAACTCCCTCTCTCATCCGAACACCCAAGAGCTCTCCCAAGCTCATTCTCGCTCTCTCTCACTCTAAAATGCAGGAATGAGGGTTACTAGTCGGGGTTGAGGGGTTTTATAACCTCAGAAGGGCACATGCGTCATTTCAGCAAAAATAAGCCTTCAGACCAATTCAATCGACTCATTTAGCAATTCAGTCGACCGAAATGACAATTCAGTCAACTGAATCCTCAATTCAGTCGACTGAAATTACACTTCAGTCGACTCAAACAGACAGAATACACTCCACAGTCTTATTTTCATTCAAAACATTTAAGTAATTTTACTTTAAGTTATTTAATGAAAATAAGCAAATGACCCCCCATTTGAATCCAAATAAAATATCAAAAAAATCAAATACCCAATATATCAAAATCTCATTTTCTAGTTTTAGTACAAAATCCGTCTCCCGATAAATTTTCCTAAAACAAACATGTAAGGAACCCAATCCAAACATGTTAATAAAATCCCATAAAATCACCAATGTCTTATAATATTATAAACTCCCATTACTGCTAAAAATTATCTTTAAAAACGAAGATTTACGAAAATTCATTTTTTTCCCCATCACTTAGCCAAATTTCAGCAGCTTAAACCCTTAAGTTGCAAATAAGGCTAAACGCACACTTAAGATACTTGATGCATAAAAACTAGCATCAAAACACACTCAACATCATATTATCATACACATGCATTACCCATACATGAGATCATCCAACAAATCAAGGATTAACTATGCTAACCATAGATTAAACCCTTAATATCCTATTTAAAAATTACGAGTGTTACACGTTCCCTTCTCCTCAAACCAGTCAATTACTCTTCTAAGCAGACATCATATCAAGTTGCGACAGAAGATCAAATGGGTTTAGTTCGTTGATTACCGACAATCTATCGTCGAAGTTCAGTTATCAAGTGGTGATATGCGATGGTTCGAAGAAAGTGTCAGAATCATGCCCTTTTTTAGGGTTAGATCGTTTTTTTAGGGTTAGATCATTTTTTGATGTTTTAACAACTATAAAGTGGTTTAAAACACTAAAAATCGTAATAGCACCCAAAATCTTCGAATGAATTATTAGTTATATACCCTATGGCCAATCATAGAGATGATGCTTTAGGGATAAAGAACAATCATAGGATTTCATTTATTGTATATCACATTTATTATTACTTAATAAAGGGCTTATTCTATCATGTTTATTTCATTCTTTATATTTACACGATATGTCCATAGAATTAGAGTTGAGAATATGAAATTACAATGAGTTGTGATTTTGAGACTGTATATATATCTCTGTACTAAACTCCTAAATCATTCCTAGTTGAAGGTTCATTGTAATGGACAATAATGAACCATAGGACTAGCACATGTTAGGTTGGCTCTATAGGAGGATAACTAGTCTCAAGCTATTTGTGTGTAAACACTATAACCAACATGTGGGTGCCTGTTACATGAATAGGTACACTGAATGTGACCATAGAATATAAGATCAACTGAATGGAGTTTTAACTGCCTGTCAATTAGTTTCTCATAGTTACAGTGGTACAAGTAATCTTTAGACCTGAGACACCATAGTTATCTTGTGCATATAGCCTTAGAAGTTTGATAACACTAAGTGTGTATTCCTATGGGGTCTACAAAGGCATTCATTAGCTTATTGATATATGTATGGAGGCATGGGAGTGATCAATAAGGAATCCACACTCTTAGTTAAAAGGGAGAGAATGTTTCACATAGCATTCATAATATAACTCATAAAGTCCATGGCCATGGTAGGATGATTATGGAAATGAGTTTTCATAATGCATCAATGAGTTGATATATATGAATGGGTGTAAAGTATTAAACTAAGGACTTGATAGACTTCTATGTTGTATTAATTTAATCAGAGATATTGTATAGATGGAAGGATGTAATTGTAACCTTGAGCTGTAACTGAAGGGTTCTTTGTTCAATATTTATTCACCTCATCGAGGACCACACTACGAGTCATTGCTAGATGCTACTCATGGTTTGTAGAAGCCCTAATTGATATAAATGAGTTATGATCAATTAGGGAATTGGAAGGTGTTCCAATTAGACCCTTAATGGAAAGTATTCCACTGTGCACACCTTGTGCTATTCCTACTACTCGATGATGTGAACCTAATGGGTCACACACTGATCATGCAAAGAGGGACTTTAAAGCTTTGAGAGAAAAGTCAAGATTGAATAAGAAAAGTTCTAAAGGGCCATACTTGTATTAGATATAAGGAGGGGTTAAATTGCAATTTAGAGAAGTTGCAAGTTAGAATCCACAAGGAATTCTCTCTCCTTAGGGCCAGCCCCCTTGGTATGGCTATATATATAGACACACTAGCATGTGTATCACACTACACTTCACTCTTTCTCTAGCCCTAACTGAACCTAGAGTAGCTCTCTCTCTCTCTATTCTATTATCTTCTTCTAACTTCAACAAGGAGAAAGCAAGGGAAGCTTGAAGGCCTTTGCTAGGTGTGGATACCATTAGGGGCAGAACACTTGGGTTGCTCAAACCATTGCTGTCCCAATTCAAAGTTTAAAGGAAGAAGAAGAAGACATAACCAACGGTAAGTATTCAAACCCATCTTCTAGTTATGGTTTATAGTTTTGTATTGAAACACAATTAGATTCATGGGATACATGGAATTGATAGGAAATTTTTGTTATTTCAATTATTCCACATTCTAATTTCCCTCTAGTTGAACTCCTTACATGAATTCGGTTTAATTCTGTTAAAGACTCAGTTATTCAGGTTGATTTATGTTTTATTATGCAAATATTTATTCGTATTCATGCTAAAAAAAGAAGCTTTTCATGGTAAAAGAAGGGGCTCTGTAATATCAATAAAAAATATGGATATTTGTTCAAAAAAATCAACTTATTAAGTTGTAAAGTTAACCACGGTATCACAACGAGGTTGATTGAACTAGCCTTCTGTTATGCAACTCCTACAATGCTTGTCAAACCCTTACAATATATTTTAGTTATTAAGTGATTTTCTAAAATTGCATGAAAATCTTAAGTGGTGTTCAATTTTTATTCAAAGTTTTCTTAGATTTGTTGCCCATTCTTGCTTAAAACAAGAATTATTTACAGAAAAAACTATTGTTTGGCTTTGAAATTCTAACTAGGGATAGGGGGTTGTTCTTTGTTAATACCTATTTAAGCTCGAAGCCTTGTAACCAAAAGACAATTAGAGAATTGTGAATAAATTAATAACCTTTGGCTTTTTAGAAGTTAATCTTTGCTTTTAACCCTTTGGTGGATTTCTTAGCATGTCTTTTGTAACACCCGTAATTTTAAATAAGGTACTAAGGATTTAATCTATGGTTAACATAGTTAATCTCATGATTTGTTGGATAACCACTTGTATAGGTGATACATGTATATGATGTTAAGAGGTTATGATTAAATTTTGTGATCGAGGGTTCTTTGTTTGATTGTGTTAAGGTATGTTTTGAGGAGCTACGTACCTCTTTGTTGTGCATGCTGAGTGTTATAGTTGACTATAACCCTTTATAGTTGACTATAATAAACAGAATATCTCTTTTTGTGCCTGTTGGGTGTTATAGTCGACTATAAGTTGACTATATAAGTTGACTATAACAACTTATAGTCGAATATAACAAACAGAATGTTGCAGAACTGTTCTTTGGGGAGTTATAGTCGACTATAACTCAACTATAACTTATTATAGTCAACTATAACTCATTATAGTCAACTATAACACATGAGATTTCTGCTGAAAGACAAGATTTTTATAAGGCAAAAATATCATTTTACCTCTCCTTTATGTTTCCTATAAAACCCAACTTCTAGAGGGTTCTCACCCATTTTTCTCAGCCGATAGAAAGAGGGGGAGATAGGAGAAAGAGTAGAGAAAGAGAGGGGACGATGGACAGAGAAAGAGCTTCTCCCTCCTATTTTCATGGGTTTTCATGCATTGTGAGCATGATTTCTCTTCTCTCTACTTGGTTATACACTTGATTTACTTCTTGGGAGTATTGTTCATGGACTTTGTAGCTGGGCTTTCTTGTTTGGGCTCATGTATGTGTCCTTAGAGTTTGTTCTTAGTGGATTGAGCTTGGATTTCATGGGATTTGGCATGGATGTTCATCATCACCAATTCCTTTGCATTTGAGAGGTAATTTCTCATGTATAAGGCTAGGGTTTGCATTTCTTTTGGGATTTAGTTATCATATCCTCACAGTTTTTGTTTATCCATGGTATTTGTGAGGTTTAGTTGCATCTTGGAGTTGGAATCTCCATTCTCTCTATTCAACCAAGTCATTTGGGAGCTAGGGCTTGGATTGGGAGGTTGGATGTGCATTCTAGGTCTTGGATTTCACACCCACGATACACAAGGTTGCATTTTCCACACATTTGGTTGAGGTAGGTGCAATTTACATGGGTTTAAACTATTAACATGATAATATGGTACATATTATCATAGTATTTGTTATTCTTGGAATTTAGAATATGCGTATAGATGATTTATGGAATAAATCTTGAAATAGAACTTTGGGTAATTGATGATATAGATTGGGAACTATGTTTATTGAGAATGATGGGTTATCCTATGCTTTTTGGGAACTATAAATGCATGGATTTTATGGGTATTTTTATATGGGTAATTGATACTTTTGGTTTATGATTCTAAGCTTATAATCATAAATGGGTATTTATGTTGTTATCATAATTTAGTAGAATTATGAGATTATTTGATTATGATTTATATGGCATATTTTGGAGATGATTTTGGTTAAAATCATTTTATGGTTTACTATGTTGCATGATGGGCATAATCATCCATAAATGGACTTAATAATCAACTTGGTAAAGTTGAGGACTATTGGAGCTAAGACTACTGTGGTCCTGAAGGAAAGGGAAGTTGTGCTATGTTTTCCTATCCTCTAGTCCTAGGCTACTTTGTGTTGTCCCGAATTCGAGCTACTGCGTCCCAGGTAGGGATGTCGTGCTGTGTTGTCCCGGAGATAAGGCTTCTACGGTCCCAGGTCAGGATGTCTTGCTGTGTTGTCCTCTTAGAGGTTGGGTTGTGATTCCTCCATTTCGTGTGCGATGGCCCCTTTATGGGAAAGTTGGGTAATTAATGGAATTAATTAATGGACATGGGTCACATGCATTGGGCATTATGCATTATTTGCTTTAAGTTATGGATTATAACTTACTTTGGATTTGTAATATACGGGGTTAGTATATACATTTTTTTTTAATTGATATAATTGGGTTCTATTTATATCATTACTTTAGTTTACTATGTTAAGTTGTAGCTATTGAGTTGTCAAACTCACACCTATTTTCTTAAATGTTTTTCAGTATTACAGGATATAATTTATGAAGTTCATGCGGAGGCACACTTACTTGAGATTTATTAATGTGGTTCATTAATGTATTTTCATGGGAAGAATATGTATTAATTCAGTTTTCTTTTGGGCAAATGGCCGACGGATTTGTTAATGTAAATTTAATCAGGGTTGTAATCTTAATTATTTAATGTTGTATATATGTGGGAATGCGATGCATGGGATGATACCACACTTATAGATGACATGGAAATTTTTATGTATGGATTTTTATAACAGGTTTTATAATAGTATGTCCTATCTATGGATGGGTTCATGTCCGAAAAGAGGAAATTTAGTTTTAAAATAGTTAAGATTTTAACACCTGTCATCCTCTTTTATCAAATGATTTATTAAAACAAAGCTTGTTTTATTACTAATGATCATGGCTTAATTAATTTGGGTCGTGACATCTTTTTGGTGGATTCTTTTGGCTAAAGAATTGAATTTTACCTAATTTCATCTTATCTCGCTGTTAATCGTGTTTGGTTCATTTCTTTTTATTTTGCCACTTATTTTCCAGCACAAAAAATAATGGATAAGTTATTTTGCCACTTATTTTGCTACTTATTAAGTTATGTAGTTGAATTTTTTTTCCAGTTTTCATCTAGTTATTAAGTTACAAAAATACATTTGTGCAGTAGGGTCTATGTATATAAGAAGCTATTAAGAGATATAATTAAGTTATTAAGTGATATTTGTGTATTATTGCAATCTTAGCAAGTTAGTTAAGTGAATACAATTGATAATTCAAAATAACTCCAAGTAAGTCATATAAGAACTTGATATATAAAGTAACTTGTTGCTTGTAATTCACATAATAACTTGATTCCTAGTTAGTCATATAATAACTTGATATCACATAGTAACTTGTTCTTGGGTAAGTCACATAGTAAGTCAAATGGCTGATGGGGGAGAAGGTGAGAAAGTGATAAGTATGGGAAGTAACGTTTGAAATTTAGGAAATTCAGGAAAATGTGGAAAGAAAATATTACTATTAAATGAAATCCCTGCCACATAGTAAGTCAAATGGCTGATGGGGGAGAAGGGGAAACGGATTTGGTGTAGTCCATGGCTTCAATTGCACAGTGCAGTAGGCGTTGGATCTGTGCCGCATGGCGGAGCAGCAAATGGAGGGTGGATCTTGCGCCTGGCTGAAATGCTTCTTTCCCCCTAACGCCATTTGCCGTTAAGATGCAAAATGTATGAAAACGCTGTGTTTTGCTTGCAATTTCGGGGGCAAAAGCTGATGCCTCCCCATTTTCAATTCATTTCGTTCCCTCTCTCTTGTCTCTCCCCTCCCCGCCGTTCCACTCTCTCCTCTCCCCCCTGGCTCCGTTCCACTCTCAGACCGCCGTTCCAGATCTGCAGACCGGCAGTTCCCCCACCACCGGCGCAGGTGCAGGAGCAGAGGTGTGCCAGATCCATCGCCGCTGTCGCTGTCACTGCTGCTGCCGCTACTGCTCCGCCGTCGCTGCTCCACCCGCTGTTGGTTCCCCCGAAAGCCCCTGCTGCCGCTGCTCCTCCTCCTTCCTCGGCGGGAACCCAGGTACAGGTTTTATATATAAATTTTTTTTTTCTGTGTAACCTGTGTATACTGTATAAATTTTTCTGTATAATTTTTTTTTTCTTTGTAACCTATGTATGAGAAGTTATGTTGTGATTTTTTTTTTTTTTTTTTTTTTTTTTTTTGCAACCTGTGTAAAAAAAATGAGTTCACATGTATGAGAAGTTGAGTTCATTCTTATATTTCGAAGTTATGTTATGAAATTTTTTTTTTTTTTTTTGAATCACGTAATACTAAGTATGGTCATTGCTAATGGCCATAATAGATCAATTCTTTGTTCTTTTTACAGCATAATAGATTAATTAGAGTAACTAATTTTTTAGTGAAATTTTTCCCTGGTTATTAGTGATTTATGTTTGGTTCATTTTAAATTAGGGGATGGGAGCTCTATTAAATTTTGGTTGGATGTTTGGTGTGGAGATTACTCTTTGTGTGAACAATATATTATCATATATTGATTTGACATTGTTTATATAAATTTTATTTTATCTAGATTACTGCAGCGGTAAAAAATGAAAGGCCAGAGTGAACGAGCCTGAATTTGGTTGCTGGTTGTTGGAATTTTTTTATTTTTTATTTTTTTATTTTTGGGTTAAAAATCTCTATTTGGGTCTAGCATTAGAAATTTATGTACCAAGTATGTGGCTAGATTTATGTACCAAAAATGTACATTTTTATTGTATCGTGTGGCTATTTGGGGTTTTGACTAAATTTATGTACCAAGAATGTTCATTTTTATTGTTTATTTAGTCTATTTGGTGTTGGCTCAATCCCATTTGCATTTAATCAAGCTCTTGCTCTCTTTTTATTTATTGAATGTATGTACCAAGTATGTGGCTAGATTATTAAGGAGGTAGAGAAGCTCAGAAAGAGCCAAGTGCGAACAATTGTTAGGACCAAATGGATACCCAATTGCGACTTGAATGCGTGTAGCTAAATGGTATAGTTTGGGGTAATTTTTAATCACAATATGATGTCCTAGTATTTAACATAGGACAAAAAAGCATTCTTATGATGAAATGCCTTTTAGGTGTAGTATGAAACAAAACCTGGACACTTATATTTATGAAACAAAGCCTGCTTGATATAAACACAATAAAGGCAAAATTATTGAAATGAAACAAAGCATCTTTTGGCTACTCATTTACAAATTTACATCCGTTCAACAAGCAGGCAGGGGCAGGGGCAGGGGCAGGGGCAACAATTTATCAAGGCATCTCAAGGTACATGAGACATATACAAGTACTAGCCAAAGTCCCAACTAGGACTTACGAGAATCTAAAAAAGTTAAGAAAGAGGGACTTGTCCCATTACAATGACAAATAATAATGCCCTATTACATTGTACAATAATAGTTAAAGCCAACACAAGGGCACTAACATGCAGAGTCAAAACTTTGATATTTGCTTAATAACAATGAGGCCTTCTTTTATCCTTGCCAAATCATTGTTCCAACGTTCATTTTGGGCTACTCCACCTCTAGCTTCAAATTCATCCGGTTATAGTTATTCCAAAAAGTCTTCAATCCATTGTAAAAAAAACCCAATTCTTCCAAATAATCTTTAACCCATTGCACAAAACCTGATAGTCATCAACTTACACAACAAAATTAGATATATTTCCGGGTGAACCCAATTCTTCCAATAGTATGTAAAATACACTAAAATTGTTTCCATATACTTTTTGCTTCATTAAATATATTTCATTAGCAACAAGCTTACTTCAGTAACTAATCTCCCACATATAAAGTAAACCTGTATTTCTAACCCCATAAACTCCAGAACGCTATGTCTGAAAATTCAAAAAAAAAAAAAAAAAAAACACTTGAAATTTCTCAACAAAAAAACCGGTTTACACAGGTTGCAAAAAAAATAAAAAATAAAAAAATAATTCAGAACATAACTTCTCATAAATAGGTTACAAAACAAAAAAAAAAAAAAAAATTCAGAACATAACTTCTCATAAATAGGTTACAAAACAAAAACAAAAAAAAAAAAAAAAAAATTCAGAACATAACTTCTCATACATATGTTACAAAGAAAAAAAAAATTTATCTATATATATAGATACAGTTTATGCAGACACAGGTTACACAAAAAAAAAAAAAAAAAAATTTTATATATAAAACCAGTACCTGGGTTCCCGTCGAGGAAGGAGGAGGAGCAGCGGCAGTAGGGGCTTTCAGGGGAACCAGCAGCGGCGGCAGAGCAGTAGCGGCGAAGCGGCAGCGGCAGCGGCGGCGGCAGCGGCGGTGGATTTGGTGCACCTCTGCGCCTGCGCCGGTGGTGGGGGAACTGCCGGTCTGCAGATCTAGAACGGCGGTCTGAGAGTGGAACGGAGCCAGGGGGAGAGGAGAGAGAGTGGAACGGCGGGTAGGGGAGAGAGGAGAGAGACGAGAGAAAGGGAGCGAAATGAATTGAAAATGGGGAGGCATCAGCTTTTGCCCCCGAAATTGCAAGCAAAACGCAACGTTTTCATACATTTTGCATCTTAACGGCAAACGGCGTTAGGGGGAAAGAAGCATTTCAGCCAGGTGCAAGATCCACCCTCCATTTGCTGCTCCGCCACGCGGCACAGATCCAACGCCTACTGCACCATGCAGTTGAAGCCATGGACTGCACCAAATTAGTTTCCGGGAGAAGGTGAGAAAGTGATAAGTATGGGAAGTAACGTTTGAAATTTAGGAAATTCAGGAAAATGTGGAAGGAAAATATTACTATTAAATGAATCCCTACAAACGTGGGATTGTGGGGTGTAACTGATTATTATCTAATTCCTTAAATGACTGTAGGCCAATCTATTAGGCGAATCTATTAGGCCAACTGGTTAGGCCACCCTATCATTTTGCCTAATGAATATCTTAAAGAAAGAGCAAAAAGAAAGAAAGACAGAAAGAAAGAATGGTAGGCAAATTTAGGCAAGTAATTTACACTTTGACTCTCGAGATTTGGGACAGCTTTAAAATAGCTAATCAAGAAATGCTTCCAATATGATCCCTTCGTGTGTTCTAATAATAAAATACTTTTTTTTAGATGTTATTGTGTTCGAGTGTCACATTTCTAAGTTTAAGGAGCATTGTACCAAAACAAAAAATGTTCAGCAGCATTCAGTGACTTTATTTATTTTTTGGGATAATTTTTAAGTTGGTAGGCCTTGGTTGGTTGGAACAATTCACCCGCATGACGTCACCACGTGTAGAATTTAAATGGCCACCCTTAAAGCATGTGAATATCATCGATGACTTAGATCACTGTGCCACGTTCTTAAGAAGTCATCAAATTCAATTAGTCGGTTAACAATTGAATCCTAAAAGAAGAGAAAAAGTTACATATATAATTGTGATATTGTTAATCTGGTTTATTGAATATTTACACTGAAGACTTACACTCCTAAAAGAGTATAAAATGAGGCCCCAATTGACCATCTTCGAGAGCAATGAATGACATGCCCAACTTAGAAAAAACGAAAAAAAAACAAAGAACAAAGAAAAAGGAAAAAAAAAAAAAAGGAGAAAAAGACATGCCCAAAACTAAATGATGCATTGTGAATTTTTTACCTTAGAAGGGGGAATTTACAGTTCAGTTTTTTCCTGGAAAGATGAATGTTACAGCGGCGATATTTATTAGGGGCCTAGAAGACAAAAACTGAAAGGAAGAGGAAGCGTAATTAAAGCACATTTGAGAAGAAAGGCCCGTTACCTCGTGCCGATTGCGCTATTGAAAGCCCCAAAGGCACAAGCCAACACCTACTAGTAATCGGTTAGAACGTCTCCTTCGTCTACAAACCTCCTCCATCAAATTCAAAGACTATCTCCCCCTCTCTCTCTCTCTCATCATCGTTAAGCTTCAGCTCTTTGAGTCTTCTCTCTCTCTCTCTCTCTCTCTCTCTCTCTCTGTGTTTTCAGATTCACGATCGAGTTATCAATCCGTACAGATCTGGATATCTGATACCCAAATTCACCAAATGGGGATTGTCTGAAGGACCGCTCCTTCTCTCTCTCTATATATAGGATCGAGTAGACACAGAAGAAATGCAAAACCGGGCATCGAATAACCGGCTATCTGGATTTTCTTTCCGTTCTCGAATTTCGTCTCTTATGCTTGCTATGTTTGCTACCATGGCTTCCATTTACGTCGCCGGCCGGTTAGCCCTCCTTCACCCCATTTCTCTTCATACATACATAATTAATTAATTAATTATATTTTTTTTTCTTTAAAATTTTATCACGCTCGCAATTCAAATTACTGAATTTTTGATAAAAATGCATTATTGACAGGATATGGCAGGACGCGCAGAACAGAGTTTATTTAATCAACCAGCTTGATAAAAGAACTGGTCAGGTAATTGTGTGTGTGTGTGTGTGTGTGTGTATTGGTGATGTTATTACCATTTTCGTTCACTCGTAGCTTCAAATTGAGTTTTTTCATCGGTCATTATGGCTTCTGGTAGTAACATTGGGGAGTTTGAGAGTCATTTCATTGTGTTATACATAGGGTTTGGGACGCTTGATTCAATCTCCACGTACTGCCTTCTGGGTTAGAATATGTTACTTCATTTAATTGATCTTAAAAGGGAGAATGTAACATGTGCAATTTTGGTATGACGCGGATTGACGACTTGACTGTTAAGACTCTAACCAATACACCTTAAATGCCTAGGCTTTAGAGGTACGGAAAGCTTAGGTTTTAACTAGGATCCTAACATTCCACCATGCTTCAAAGGCCAACTTTATGGCGAGTCCCCAACCCCCACCCCCGGCCTTCTTTCCATGTTCTAGGTACCCCTTTCTTTTATTCCATAAGTCGCCCCCTCCTCCACGACTTGAACCTTGGACATGGGGTTGGCTCTTATGTTAATACCCTAACCACTACACCTAAAAGTCTAAAATGCCTAGGCATTGGAGGTGTGGAAAGCTTAGGCCTTAGTCAGGATCCTAACATTGACCTTTTGATTCAGCTACATTAGTGTACCCTGTCATATAACGTAATAAACTTTATCTACTGGTAATTTAACTAAACAATTGGCATTGCATTTTCAGGGGCAATCTGCCATATCTGTTGATGACACACTGAAAATCATAGCCTGTAGGTAAGTTGTAATTTGCACTCTGTGTTGGGTTCTTATTGAGGGATTCTGTTGTATTTGATCTTGGGGTTATATTGATCGTTCTTTTATTTTCTAGGGAACAACAAAAGAAGTTATCAACCCTTGAGATGGAGCTGGCTGCAGCTAGACAGGAAGGTTTTGTTTCAAAGTACGTGGTGGGGAATGATAAGAATCATTCCAAGAAACAGCTATTAGTTGTTGTAGGAATCATTACAAGGTTTGGCCGCAAGAGAAACAGAGATGCAATTCGTAAGGCGTGGATGCCAACTGGTAGAATACCCTTTCTGTTTGTGAGTCTCACTCTTTATTCTTTGATTGATGTAGTTAATGACCTATGCCAATGTTGTGGACACCTAAAACAATACGTTATCCCAATGAGGTATACAATTATAAGTGGAGTGATACATCCATCACCATATATGGAAAGAGTGCATATATTTAATACTATCTTAGGAGCCTGGTACTCAAATTAACAAAGGAGAGCTACATTCATGGAAATGATTAATGTATGCAGGGCAGAAAATTATTTCTTCTATAGTGGTCATATTACTTATAAGGAGGCTACCATTCAGGGATGATGTAGCTCATTGAAACATAGTGGTAGCTAAAGTAAGAGATTATTCTGCAATTCAAGGCTAATCGTGATCGATGCACACTGTTTAAATTTAAGATAATACAAAATAGGACGATAATAAGAACAACTATGTTTTATGGATTTAGAACTTGAAAATGGATAAAAAACATGCACTCAAGAAAGCCAATATTAGGATTTTAAGATGGATACATTGTACGAATAGGAAAGACAACAAAAGATCCTAGAATAATCTATTTAGATGGCTCATTTATGTGCAACCGAAGCCATTGAAATTTGGGTACTCTATTGCTAAGCATAAGTTAATACGTATTATAGAGCCTAGATAAATGAGGGATAGAACGGGGTCCAAAAAATTAACTCCTAGTTGTGGAAGAAAACTTGGATTATGATAGATTGATTTTCTAGTGTAAATTCGTGAACAACATAGTGTGTACAAAGTGAATACACGTATTCATGTACATAGAGGTTGGCATATATACATACAAAGTGGAAAATCTTTATGATGAGCAATGTTTTACAAGGCGTGGACGGAAGGCAGGGCGTTTTCCTCTCGTGGGGCGGGGAGAAAGGCTTGAGGCCTGTGGCCCCACAGGTTTTTAATTATATATATATATATATATTAAAACAATATGTTAATATCTAAACATATTGGGAAAAAATACATAACGAGTAAAATTAATTTAAAAGGTGACCTATTTTAATTTTTTTTAGATATTATTAAATTGAAAGAATTATATAAAAATATTAGATATATTTTTTTTGCAATAAAAACTTACTATTGTCTTTCATTGTCCAACCGACCAAGATATAAAATGTTCATATAACCTAAATTCAAATAAGTTGTGTTCTTGGAGGTGAACACTATGAATAGTTGTCATCACCATCGTCGGTCAATCATCTTTTCCCTAACCTATCACTGTCGCAATTGCTAACTGGTCATGCAGCTGCATAACCTAGGTTTTTACTCAAATGGCTAACCTTTAAGTTGACTGTAGTAACTTTACTAAATTAAGAAGAGTTGCAATTTGGTCTAATGAGGTGTATTCCTATTACCATGGGTCGCCAAAGGTGTACCTCACATGCATAGGGAATGTGCACCAAGGAAAGAGCGTATGCCAAAAAGGAGTTCTACCTTTTTTTTAAAAAAAGCCCCAGGGCGTTTTTGACTTGTCTGTGTGAGCCCCGGGAGAGTTTTTTAAAACGCTGATGATGAGCATATGGGATGTTGCCAAAATAGCATCGGCGGGAAGAAGGTCAATAATGATGAAAAGTTTAGATGGATCATTTATTCTTCAAGTTTTATGTTAGTGCTCTTAGAAATATCTTGCTGCCCCTCTTTATAGTTGTTTCCTTAGTAATTATTCAAAAAATATTTTATGTGCAGGTACATCTTTGAAGAAACTGGAAGATGAAAAGGGCATTGTTTTACGATTTGTAATAGGAAGAAGGTCTCTATTTTAATGATAACAGATTATATTAAAGAATTTTTTAAACTTTTCTGTTTACTGAAGTTTACTATATCCTGCAGTGCAAATCGTGGAGACAGTTTGGACAGGGACATTGACAGCGAAAATAGGCAGACCAATGACTTCATTATTCTGGTATGTTCAATTATTATTTGAATTTACTATAATAATTTTAAACCTAATGCCTCACACTTTCACAGACTGAATTAGTTTGTACTAACCAAATTTTAAGCTATAATAATGCTTAATATGTTAAAGATATTAAAACTTTTATTACATTCAGTAAAACTAAAAATGGTAACTTAAATATTTGGGTTTTCTAAGAGAGTTGAACTCTTAACAGAAAAATCCATTGCTTTTGAGCTTGAAAGTTTAAATGTTCATACATAGAGACCTATCAAACTAGATTACCCCACAGAACTCATGCCACGTTATTGATTTATTTATCATATATGATACAGTTTAGTTGCGAGTAAATCAAAATGCTTGAAGTATTGCAAGTTAGGACAAATACTAGCATGTCATTTTCTTTCTTCTTTCCTCCAACAGGATGATCTCGTGGAGGCACCTGAGGAACTTCCAAAAAAGACGAAATTGTTCTTTACTCATGCTGTAGAGAAGTGGAATGCTGAGTTCTATGCTAAGGTCAATGATGATGTTTATGTTAACATTGGTATGTAATCCTTGTTGATTGGATCAGGTAATAAACAAGATAATATAATGTGTTTCACATCCATGAAGTTGTTTTAATTTTGAATAAAAGAGCTTAGTAGGCTTTGAAAGAAATCTTATTCACATAAAGAACTATAAGAAACTATTTTTTGGTTCTTCAGTTTGTTAAAGCTATTTTCTTATTCTTCGCAAAGTGGTTATGGTACCAAGTACTAGTGGTCATAATACCAACAAATAACAAAACAAAACAATACTAAACAATAACAGCACTCTCATTCTCCTTGTTCATTCATGAGAACTTGGAGCGTATAGTAGTTTACAGACTATTTGCAGTCCATATTTATCATTATGGCTTATCCTTTGTTCATTATGCAGATGCCCTGGGAGCAACACTTGCTGGTCATTTGGATAAGCCTCGTGTTTATATCGGTTGTATGAAATCTGGCGAAGTTTTTTCTGATCCGTGAGTCTTGTCATTTTATATATATATATATATTTTTTTTTATGCTACATATTTGGCAAGATGTTAAATTTTAGATTATAAATTTGTGTTTATATTGTATGAATTCTGTAGGACACACAAATGGTATGAACCAGACTGGTGGAAATTCGGTGATGGAAAATCGTGAGTAATATAGCATTTGATTTAATCTTGTATCTTTCATTAGAAGATACAAAATCGCTGCATTATTTTTCTGATGTCAAGAATGTAACAATCTTACTTGTAGCCAACTGATGTGGAAGGACTGAAACCAGTTTGTAAATCATTTATATTAGTAATGCCATTTATTTTAGTGTAATCTGCAGATCATCATTCCCTAATTTATAGGATTTTATAACTTTTCGTAGTACCCATGATTTTGACTCCTTTAATAACCTTCTAGTATTGTGCAATTTTTTAAATGACTTACCAACTAGTTTTGGTAACAAAGTTTCTTTAAGGGTGAGAGGGTGTATTAATATATCGATAACTTAACTAGAAGTCAGGAAGGGTGGGGAGTATTAGAGGGAACACACTGTGGCAATTTTCCATTGTTGTGTTGACTTGCATCTTTTAATTATATTATTATCTGTAACTTGATTTCTTGAACACATGAACTTGGGTCCTTTTAACAGCCCTTTGGGCATGTTTGGTTTGTTACAAGGCCCTATGGTCCTACTTGTGAATCATTAGTTTAAGTTGGAGTTTCTGTTCTGTACCTTAGATCCAAACCCAAGATACTTTGAGTGGCTCTTAATTCTGAAAACATCAAACTTTAACTGTGTGACAAAAATGTTTTGTAGTGTGGCACGTGACTGTTAGAGCAGCTCACCAAAAGACATGCTGATGTCCGGATCTAGATGGATTCTTATTTAATTTAAACTCAGAAAGGACAGATTCATTAGCCATTGAGTCATTGGGCCAGTTGATTGCAGTTTCATGCTATTTTGTCATGAATAACATGAAACTCCCATTGTTTCATACTTCCATGGAAAATTGGAATTATTGAAAAAATAATTATAATGAAGTATTTTTTCTTTAATTTTTAGAGATATTGTACTTCATCAACAAAGTTCTAACTATGCTTTTCTGAAAACATAATATTATAGTATTAATTCAAGTTCCCTTAAACTGGGTACATTTTTCCCTAATCTTTCATTTTAAGATCTGAGGAAGCAGTCTGCATGCATCTAAATGCGAGCATATTTATCTTTTCCTTTGCCATTTCTTTTTTTTCCTTTTAATTAAAAAAATCTGTATATGCTGCAGGTACTTCCGGCATGCTTCAGGTGAGATATATGTCATTTCACGAGCTTTGGCTCAGTTCGTCTCAATAAACAGGTGAGTGCTCTTTCCTTTTTATTTTTAATTTTTCTCTTCTTTTTTTTTTGGGTGTTCAGTACATTCACACTCGGGAGGATTGAGTTGACCATCCTTCGGTTTTGCAGATCTATTCTGCGTACATATGCCCATGATGATGTCAGTGCAGGATCATGGTTTATTGGGCTTGATGTGAAGCATGTTGATGAAGGGAAGTTTTGCTGCTCCTCTTGGAATTCAGGTCTCTCTCTCTCTCTCTCTCTCTCTCCCTCTCTCTCTCTCTCTCTCACACACACACGCGCGTGCACGCACACTTGTAAAGATGAATAAATAAAAAAGAACAACAAAGAATGCATATGGCCTGTCCTGTTGCATGCTTTGTTTCCTATCAAAATTTAGGTGTCCATCTTCAACGTCCAAGAGGGCATGGTAAAAGGGGTCTTGTCTGAAATGTCATCCTTCTAATTGACATGGTGGGTTAGAGCTTAAGGAACCCTCACTGTTTTAGATTTTAAAAAAATATGTCATTGTTGAATCTCTCTCTGACTGCCAATAAGCAATGGTTCTTTTTGGCATGGGCAAATCTTGATACAAATTGCATGTTAGACTATAAGTGTCAGATTAGTCGAGAGGAACTAAAGGATTATCATGAGTTGTGACTAGTGACTCTTAACCTCATGAATTCCAGATATGCTCCCAGATTTTTGGTAATTTTATGTCATTTTTTTTTAATTGATGGTGGCTTCTCAACCTCTTCAGAAGATATCCTGAATGATTCTCATGTTAAACCTAATTGTATGGGGTTGACATGGAGGCAGTTTATATGTCCTGGGTACTATCTAATGAAAAGTAGTTCTGTCAAGGTTGTAAACAATGATTTTAATGTACCCTAAAGAGGATCAAAATTGACAAGGAGAACTTGACACATTGAGAGAAGTAATACCCAAAGACAACTAATGGTGTACGTGCATAAACCGTGTTACACTGTTGATTCTGTTGCATGTTTTGTGGATAACCCTCAACAATATCATGTACTTCAATACCATTCATGATGTTTTTTTTTTCTTGGAAACCCTAGTTATGGCAGATTCCTCAAATTAGAAAATAAGTTTTTTTTTTTTTTGAAATGATTTGACAAAGAAATTTAACAAAACTATGATTGAAAAAGTTAGGGTCTAACAGATTCTGTCTTGTGCTAGAGGCCTAGAGCCCATCTGGGTAGTGGAGTTGGCACTTTCACATTGGTATACTGTGGGGTCTTCTCCCTCTCAAGTCTGTTGATTTATTCTCAAATATACAATGTCAAACTAAATTATTTTTGTTTTATTATTATTATTATTATTATTTTTCATATTTCAGGGGCTATATGTGCAGCTGTATAATTTGACTCCTTGAGAATAAAATATCACAATCTGATACATATGGCAGGAAAGGCCATTCTTTTCCTGTGTCATCCTGAATGCCTGTATGATGTGAGTTTGTGAAGAGAAGCTTTTGCTTCTGCTGAAAGTTGATTCCAGCTTCCTTGAAAGCACAGTTTTGTTGATTTTAGAGGCTTTGTAGAATGGATGCTTACCAAGTAGTTAGGATTTGGTCAGGATTCTGCCAAAGCTCCGGATGCAAGCTACCCATTTATCATTTACAATGATTTGGAGTATTGGAAGATCGTCTCTCTACTGCAACATGTATATTACACTTAGCTGTATTAAGTTTCATCGATGATTTTTCCCTCATATGGAATATTGAAGAGATTCTTATTCTTTTGGTTCTTGGAAATATATGGAGTTTCATCCCGTGTTGAGGTTTATCTGTTTTTAGGGTGTTAATGGCCACCTTACTATTTATATTCAAATTGTTCGTTTCAGATGTGCGGGTTAAACATTTTTTTTTTTCTTTTGGTGCATGCTCTCGTGTACAAGCTAATTTTGATAATACATCACGCAATCCTTTTGGTTTTTTTTTGGATGGGGGTGTTGGTTTGGTTTGGACTAGCCTGGATGTGGCTCACCGAAGAGGAGAGCCACCGGCAGAGCAAGTCATTTGAATCCCGGTAGGAACTAGCAGTTTAAGGGTCGGGATTAGACTTGCCTAAGTCCTAATTGAAGCCAGTTTGGAGTTACCCTGGTGTGCAGGATTTACTGCTTCTGTCGCTGGTTTTCTTTTATCGAGAAGTTGGTGGTATTTTAGCCTACTTCTCAAGCCCAAACCTCAAGACGGACAGTTTCATTGTTGACTACCATTAACTTGATTGTTTACTTGACTACCATTAACTTGATTAAAAACTAGGAGTAAATTGGTTTATCCTGCCGTTGGATGCTAACAATTAATTGAGAATGCTGGCTTACGTCTTAGGGAATCCAATGTAACAAAATGAATGGACAATCCTGGAAGTACAATGCCTATACTTGATTATTTTTTTGAGCAGCTACATGCCAACCTGTCTTCACCGAATGATATATGACTCATTGTAGCACATTTGCTAGGTATTGCTAGAGAATCCGAAAGAAAGGATGTCAAGACACGTACTTGGTGTCTACCATGCCCAAAAAATTCAATTGTTCATCTCCATTCTCAAGAGTGGCAACCCTTTTGCAAATGGGAATGTGATTGCAACTCACAGTAGGTGCTTTTAGGTGGATTCATCCTAACATTAATTACTCTCGTTTTGGAAATTGGAATCAACCAAGGCTACGAACATTGTGGCAAAAGCGACATATGGAGTCTCCTTTCGTGGGATTTTTTTCGTCAGTGGTTTAGATATTTTAGTTTATGTTAAATTTTGATTCTACTATATAATAATCTATATCTATACTACTTATAAAAGGGTGGATGTCAGAAAAACTTTTGATTGATGTTTAAACCCACTTTTTAAAACTTAATTACATTTTTAACCTTATCCTTAATAAAAATCCATAAAGACAATAATGCCCTATTATAGAGAATCCCATTATTTAACTCTTTTCTTATTAAATTCTAATTAGGTTTCTAAACATTTATGGTCCTTTATCATTTTCTTCTACTCCGTCTCTCTAGCTTCCTTCCTTTATCCCTATATGTATCTTCCCTATTTTTACATTCCAATTTTTGATTAGCTTTCTAATATATATTGTTTATAAACTCTAATAAATGATCATGATTTTTACAAGGAGGAACAATCTGATTTTCAAAGGGAGCAATAGGATGCCTCACAAAGTTATTCAATTGGCAGATTGTACTACAAAAAAAAGAGAGACAGAGCATGAAATTTAAAGGATTTTGTTGATGCTCAAGCAGTGGCACACAACTAGTTTATTCAAAGCTTTAGGGATTACTTTTTTTATTTTTATTTTTATTTTGTTATTGTTGTTGTTGTAGTTGTTGTTGTAAAAGAGCTGGTGGGGTGGGGGTGGAGGGGTTAAGTTTTTGAGTTATTAGTTGTGTTGGTTTCATGAGGGAATTTTGGACTGTGGTTTGATAATTTGTAATTTGTAATTTGTAATTTTAGTTTTCTTTTTTTCTCTCTCTCTTTTTATTTATTTATTTATTTTTTTGTGTGCAATTTTTTCTTGAGAAAGTATATTTTCTTAAATTATTTTGCATTTTATGAATTGAAGTACAAAAATTATTATTATTTATGAAAACAACCACAATTCAAAATGATCCACGTGCAAGGCACGTGTGTACTAACTAGTAGTATTAAAAATAGGGAATAGGGTGAAATGGTCATGAATTGTGATTAGTTGATTTCTTTTTATTTTATTCTTTGTAGGTGGGTTGGGCTTGCTTTGGCTTTTTATTTTCGTAAAAGTAATGTTCATTTCTTCTTTTTTCCCTTAAATTTATTTTTAAGCAATCTCTCTGTTTATGCTGAAAAATGAAAATAAAGCCCATGTTTCTTTTGTATTAAAAATGGTTTGAACTTAGTGAAGCCTCAATTATGAACTCATAATAGTGTTTGTGTTGTTAAACTATGGGCTCGTTTGGGAACGCTGTGGCTTTTAGAGCTTTTGCTGTAGTAGAAGAGAAGTGGAAGGCTTTTGCTGTAGTAGAAGAGAAGTGGAAGCTTGTATTGCGTTTAGGAATTGTATTTCAAAAGTGCTGTTGGATGTTGAAAGTGCTTTTCTACCTGTTTGGCAAATAAAGTCCTGAAGTGACTTATAGTCTTGAAATGACACTATTACCCTTACCATAAGTGCTTATTTAGCTTGTTTGGCAATAAAAGTGCTTTTACTCTAATTTTATTAAAGTGCATAACTTTAAAAGAGGATCATGCCAAAACTACAAGTCAAATATTTTGTTGAAAATTACCATAATTTGGAGTTCTTTTCATAATAAATAAATAAATAAATATATATATATATATATATATATATATATATAATAATTAAAATAATAATACTAATAATAAACTGCTAATACAATAATATGACATTTCTCTATAACTTCAAAAAACAATCATGCCAAAATTATAATTCCAAGATTTTACCAATTTTTTAAAATAGGTGACTTTCTTAGAAAACTGATAGGCTCTAGAACCAAGAACAAGACAATCACTACCAGCAACCACTTCACCCATAATCAAAACCCATCCCAACCCTCGAATCAAACAAACCCATCACCACTGTCAACGACACACCCAAACCCCATCTGTTCCCCACCGACATCCCCATATCTGACAACCTCCATCGTCATCACCGGAAAACCCCCCCTTTCAAGACCCCGCCGTTTACCCTTCAGAGTTGCAGCACCGCCGTCGAGTCACCTTCAAGCCCTCCATCATCACCGTCGGAGAACACCCAGACAGCCCCATCGATATAGAGTGGCGCCTGCGTGCTCGTGCACTCCCGTTGTCCCCGTGCCGCGATCCTTTGCAACCGACACTTCACCGTCGCCTCATCACAGTCGCCTCGTCGCCGTAAAGCCGGCGTTGCCGTCGGATCTCCCTTTTCCCGTGCTCTCACTACCGCTCGAGCTCTTTCCTTTCCCTTTGTATCGTTGCTTCGAGAAGCATCTGGAGCACCGATCGGTGAATCTTCAAAGCCGTCGGAGAGATGGGAGAGGTGGGAGAGAGAATGGTTTCCTCAAAGAATGACGGTGGGAATAGGGGGGAGAGGGGAGGTCGAAGATGAACGTGAGTCTTCAGGATGTAAAGGGTATTTCTTTTCCTTCAGTGTGTAATGTGAGGGTATATGTGGAATTTGCAAAGTTTCATTAAACAAAAATGAGCTTCCCGCATCACGGTCCGGCATCAGTTTTGGAGAAGCAATAAAAATCAGCTTCTAGCCCAACGCGCGTTTGGGCTTGAAAGCTCTTTTGATTTTTTTACCCAAACAGGCCCGCAACGTGATTTTGGGTCCTAGAAGTGCGTTTGGGCCGCCCAGAAGTGTTCCCAAACAGGCACTATAACTTTGTTATTTGTTTATTTGTTCTTTTGCCATTCTTTTATCTTGAAAATTAGAAAATCATTGTTATGACTGTTGCACAATTTGATGATATTGATGGGAATGTAAACTAAGGGTTGTACCAGGGCCACGTATTGCGCTGGTTTTCACTGGCACTTTGATGATGTAAAACATTTCTACAAATCACATGGATCACCTATTAAAATTGATTTTTAATTTGAAATCATTGAACACCTCTATTTCAAAGCTTTTACAAGACGATATTTTCAAGAGAGGAAAAAAAAACAAAACAAAACAAAAGAGACGAATCTAAGTATCAAATAATACCCATGATCATTAGCCAAAAAAAAGATTTCAAAAAAATCCCATGTTCATACTCATGTCGGTCATGCCTCACGAGTCACGAGTCACCGTACTTGGTACGAGTAAAACCGAGTTTATCCGAGTGAGTCACCGAGTTTTGAAACACTAATCCTTGAGTTGATCAGTCGCTGTGAACAGTGGAGGTTTTGTGGGGCCCAAGGAAGTTGAAAACGTCCGACGAGGAGGAGGGCATTAGCTGGCTCGCCAGCTAACGAGTCCACATCGCTAATGAAGAAGACACGTGTATGGCAGGGGGACACGCTATAAACTAATGCTCCAACTCACTCACACCCCACCACGCTCCCCTATGTATACACCTAACTGACCGTCAAATAGATCGACACGCGTCGATTGACGTGGCTGTTGCCTTGGCGCCTGTCCTCTCCGTCTTCTTTTCCCCCCACAATTTTTCTCTCAAGAGAACGTTTTCCCTCTTATTGTCGGAGAGGACAGAGAGAGAGAGAGATTGCGACGGCGAGAAGTGAATGCCGCAAAATGAGAGGCTAGGGTTAGGGTTTCTCCTGTTCTACGATTATTTATAGCTATTTCTGTCAAATTTAAGGTAAGTTTCGTTGTACTTGAAATTTTGATTTTATATTACAGATATGTTGAGTTTGTAGTTTGATTTTTTTGATCTTTTGCTAGATTTTTTAATATGTTGATGAACATTATAAACTTAATGATGGACCTATTCTGGATCTTTGATTTTGTGGTACACTGGTTTCTGTTTGCTTTATTTGGTGCAATTTTTATCTTTTATCAGCTTGAAATCAATTTTTTTTCTTTTTGTTTTTGGTTTTTTGTATCCTTTATTAGCTTGAGATATATATAGGTTCACTTCCTGTCCGGGATCCCGGACTGGAAAATTATCCGTGCTTCGTTCTGAAGCCGTCGGACCGAAATCCACGTCAGTTAATTGGCTTAAGTGACGGCTACAAACACTAGCCCGGACAATTTTCCAAGCCGGGATCCTGGACTGGAAAATTTCTATATATATATATATATATATATATAGTTTGCTGATGTTTTGAATCTAAACCTCAAAATTTCATTAACACGAAATCAAGTTTATCCGTGAAGTAATGTTCTTTAGTTAGAATTCAAATTTGAAATCATTACACCTTTGGACAATGAAATGTACTTGGTTGAAGCTCCTTAATTCTGTGATAAAGGAATAATGCGTACAGTATGTAATTACGTGCTTGTATTTATAACTTTTGGACTTTGTATTTATAATTTTGGACTTTTTGTGCATGAGGGTACATGTAACCTTTGCTGAATTAGATCAATGTAACGTCGATCTATAATAGTGTACTTTACCTTCTTGGTTTAAACTCACATTTAAGGCATTAGATTTCAATTTTAGGCTCAATATTGGCCACTGTGTTAGTGGCAATTAATTTTTTGGAAAATTCTAAAAGATATAACTATATAGTGGGTATGGATCAAGGAACACAATTTTGGACACAATTCTTAAACCATCATATCTGCAAGATCCAACGATTTCTAAAAAAGCTTACAGTGAACATGCTCCACTCACTACCGGACAAATCAGCCAGTGCAAATGATGTGGATGGGGAAGAAACTATTCCTTCCCCCACTTTAATATAATCCATTTGCTTATAAATTAAAAAAAAAAAAAGCCAGTGCAAATAATTGGGTATAGAAATTGCGTCCCTTGATTCGCATCCATATATCTATATATATATATATATATAGTTAAACTTACAAAAGTATCAATTCATTTAAATTTTGATAACTCTGGAAGTGGAATTAATTTAATTAACAGCTTACAGAAATATTAATATAAATCTATGCTTCCCATTAACTTCAACGAAATTCCCCGAGTTAATTTTACTTCCATTAACACAATTTTTATCCAGAACTGAATTCAACATTGTATTTGTGTATCTACATCTTATCAACAGTCATGATTGATGAAGAGACAATGATGCCCCTTTGTTGGAACTCATGTTTGATATATCTATCATTCTCTTCCAATTATTTGTCGAAGGACCAAAAAAAAAAATGTTTATTTGTAATGTATTACCAGTTTTTGCACTTCTGGAAAATTATTTACGCCCTTTATATCAATTTTGGCTCATTAGAATCCTACAAAATTTCTTACTAATCACTGAATTATAATTATGTAAAAAAAAATCTATTAAAGCTCAATTATTTAGAAGGCTGAAGCTTTCTTCCTTGTAGATAAGTTTGGAATAGTTGATGAGCTAGAAGCCTTGGTCACGACATGCAACACGGTTATGACGTGACACGGGGATGGCAACACAATATATCCTTAAAATTTAGGACATGGCATTGCAAGGACACATTAGTAGTAAAATATATATATCTTTATACACATAATTATATGGGGGGTGGCAATGGTTAGGGGGTGGCAATAACCATTGCCACCCCTCAATTTGTTCTCTACCCACCAAATTTTAATGAAAATGCATATTACTTTTATGGCCTTGAACAATTTTACCATTACAGACATCACTAGTAAAAACCTTTATTCATTTCTCTTTCTACCCCACCCAAACCCAACATAATAGCCCCCTCATCATTTTCATCAACCCATCATAGTTTCCTCATTTTTCACTCTCTCACATAACTTAACCACCCTTTGAGTGCAAATCCATATAAAAAGCTGTTTGGGATGATGCTAGCAGTGAGAAGATACATATTTTTGCATTAAAACTAGAGTTTTTGTCATTTTTTTTTTCCCTCCTAGATCGCGATTGTTTGGTTGTGGTAATCTAAACATGATAGAAATGCGTGGTTCCGTATGGCCACAAAATATGCAACTGTTTGGTTTCATATGGACATACGGTTGTACAATATAGGTTTGTTCGGTCCCTTTTGGCCGAACATTTTTGTCTTGTTCAGTTTCTTACAGTTGTGCAGTTCTTATACAACCGTGAAGAGGGCCCAGTGGAGGGGATGCAAATCAAGCTAATAAAAGCCCATCAATTTCCTTGGAAATGTATAAGTCAAAGTATTCATTGTTTTATTTCATTAGATTTAGCTGTAATGCTGTTCTAAATTAAAGGTTTGAAAAAAAGGACAAAAGAAAGGCCTATTCGGTTGTAGGCAACCAAACAAAGAAAATATGTTCGGCTATGGCTAACGGAACATATTTTCTTTGTTCATTGGCTTACAACCAAGCAAAAATCTTTTGTATGGCGGATACAACCAAACGTTCCACATATGTTTGGTGCTAGTCTTTCAAACGGTGTTCATGAGTTTCTTCATTTTTTCTCAAATCCAAACAAAAAACATATATATGTACATATATTAGTATTTTCCTATATCACATTCACATAACAAATAAAAAATGCAGTGGCTCCAGTGAAGACTTGGCATGCTCTGGTGAAGCTCCTGTGTGCTCGGTGAAGCTCTGGCGTGCTCAAGCAAGCTTCATGAGGGAGGGGGGGGGGGGTCATGGGTGTGATGGGGTGTAGAGAACAACTTTGCTAAAGATTATCAATCAAAGCCGTAGTACTAAGAAGGGAGTAAGAGGAATGTCAATAACTGATAAGCATTTTTTAAGAATAGAAGGAAAATCCTACAATTTCCTTCTTTTAGGTGATTAAGATAAAGATGTGCACAAAATCTCAGAAAATGGGAGAGGAATTAGAATTTTGGTATATCTGGATATGCTGGAAACACAATGGTTAACAAGAGTGATAGAAGATTTCAGAACTAGGCAGAAGGAGAATACTTTCGTTCAGAAATTTAGGGGTAAAGATCATACATTGCTATCAGAGTTAAAGTGAAATCAGAGAGGGAAATATGCTTGTTTTTCAGAAATTAACAATGCAGGTCGCAACAAATCAATCAATATCTCGGAAGGATTGGATGGGCGAGGGTGGAAGGATTTTGGAAGAGCCATTAGTGACATTATTCAGATGGTGTGTAAAGGATGACCAAAGGGAACATCCATAGTGGCAGATAACAGACATCAGAGAATAGCGATTAATATCCCTAAGCAAGTTTGGGGTTTGCAGCAAGATAATCCTAGGGTTGTAGCATCGGTGGTGTCCATGGGGAAGTTCTGTGTTCAGACAAGATATAATTCCATGGCCAACAATTTTGGGGTCTGGGATAGAGTGGTGATCTGCAATTTAATTAGGAAAGAGGAGAAATGGAGTGTGGTTACGTCGGCACTGGAGAAATGGCTGAATTGGGGAGTGCAACTCAGATTGTATCCATTCACAATGGATAGGGCAGTATTCTTTTGTGAGAATGAGGAAATGGCAACAGAAATTGGAAACAAAGGGAGGGTGCTGCTGGCTGGCAAAGTGGAGGTGTATTTGCAAAAATGGAGACCAGAAGTCAATTTTTTCGCAAATGAAATTCTAGTGGAGAAAGGTTGGATCGCGGTGAAAGGATTACCATTCCACTTGTAGACACAAGAGATGTTCCAATCTATAGGAGAATGCTGTGGGGGATTAATGAAATGTGATAGGCGTACATTGTCTATGGACTTCTTGGAGGAAGTGTTACTCATGGTGAAAGGAGGGGTGAATGGTTTCAATCCTTCTAAACTGGAGGTTAGAGATAGATGAGTGATCTTTGAAAATTAAAAAGGTGGTAGGGGAGGAAAAAGTCAGCAGAGAGGAGAAGAAGGTGAAGGATTCCATATGGAGCCCTAGTAACTTGGGACGAACATGCCTCTTGCAGGAGGTTGAAGATGACAGGGTGGACAGAGGATGGGGTACATGGAATTCATGCATTCTCAAGTGGGTCTCATATCCCTTATGAGGGATATCCCTTCAATCACGTGGTTTGTCAGGAGCATTTGAATTTTGAATAAAATGGTCCCCAACTGGACAATAGAACCAATTTTGGTTTTTGCTTAGATAAAAGACATGGGCTTGATAGGAGTTATGGTGGGAAATTAATGAGGAATCACTAACGGCCCAGACAAGCCAATACTTTATCTAGAGACTCTCAAGTGCATGAAGAGGCGTAACACAGAAGATGGGAACAGGTCCAAGGATCCAGGCTTAAGGAATCTGATAGGGTTGTTAGATTGAGGAATTTAGGTGAGAATAGGGTGTTCGACCAGGCTGTTCACGTTCATCAGAAAGTGAGAGAAAGAGAAGGTAACGTTGCAAATGGAAAGGTGTTGGCAATGACTTCCGGTGGTTTTTTGGATTTAAGAAAGGGTTCATCTTTGGGGGGGAGTTGGAGATGGACAACTTTGAAACGTAAAGTTATATTCAAAGTTTGAGCTCCCATGAAGGTCAAGAAGATTTTTCTGAAGAGAATGAAGCTTTATGTGTGCTAGAAACTAATCTTAACACTTATGAGCTCTTTGAACAGGAGAGAGGTAGGGACACTATGCTCAAGAACAAGGGAGCCCCAGTTAGTTGCACAAACCGAGAGGAAAACAAACTTTTGTGGGACAAGGGGCAGATTCGAATGAATCGTGACTTTTAGAATCTCAAGGTAGGTAGCAGATCAGGAACACAATCGATACAGTGAGAGGAGGCTTTCGCGAGACGATTTGCTTCAACAATGAGGAAAGGAACGAAACAAAAGGTGGGGTTCAAGAGTTACAAATTGTTGAATCTATTTCTTCTTCCTCAGAGTTTATCTTACAAAAAGGTACGCCTTTAGGATAAATTCTTCCTAACTCTGAAAGCTCTCTTGATCTTTTAAGTATTGATAATGCCTCTGTTATCATGAATTTTTGGAAAGCTCTTCAGATTGTGGAATGCAATAATGGAAACAATGAGGTAGGAAATTTTGGGAACTTGCTTATGGTAGAGAGGGGTATTCTAGGGGAGGATTGTGAGGGTGAAGGGGATGAAGGTGACGAGGATGAGGAGAGAGAGAATGAGTGGTCTGTAGAGGATTGGGGTAAGTTAAAAGGTCTTTTAAGGAAATTAGGGTACTCATTGAGGAAGGTTAAGGGATCTAGGAGGGGACTTTTGGTAGGGGGTTTTAACAAAAAGGGTAACAATGGTAGAAATGGGAGTAAGAGGAAAGGTATGACCAAGGGGCGAGGGAGCTTAGGAATTTGCACTGGGAGGTTAACTATGAGTTGGTGAAAACTAAGATGATAGAAGGGGTGAAGGAAGTGGATTAGTTAGATGAAGTTAGTTATTTGGAATATGAGAGATCTTGGTTCCGCTAGAAAGAGAAGAGTCATTAAAAATCTACTCCTTAAAATTCAACCTTATATTGTGATGTTGCAAGAGTCTAAGCTAGAATTCGTGGACAGAGTTGCTTATTAAAAGCTTGTGGGAGGCTCGCAATGAAGAATGGGCCTTTATTCCCTCCATAGGTGCTTTGGGGGGGGATTGTGATCATTAGGGATGTTAGAGTTGTGATAGGTTTGGAGATGATCGGGGGTGTTTTTTCTGTCTTTGTGCCTAGCAAGTGGGAGGAGTGATGGTTGTCTAGTGTGTATGGCCCTAATAGGCTTAGGTTGAGGAAAGAGTTTTGGGAAGAATTGGGGGGTCTTTATGGCTTGTGCTATCCTAATTAGCGTTTGGGTGATTTTAATGTCATCAGATATGTGCATGAGAAGTTGGATGGGTCTAGGTCTACTAGAAGCACAAGGATTTTGATTATTTGATTAGAGATTGTGATTTTAGAGATCCTCCGCAGCTCAATGCGTCCTTTACCTGCTCGAAGCCTCGAAAAGAGAGTGGTTTGTAATAGATTTGATAGATTCTTGTTATCCACAAAGTGGGAGGATATGTTTCTGAATGTGATTCATGAGATTTTGCCTAAATTGACCTTTGATCACTGGCCTATTATGTTGGAGTCTAAGCCTATTAGATGGGGTCCCACTCCGTTTAGGTTTGAGAACATGTGGCTTAATCATCACTTTGTCAAGAGTTCCTTCAAGTCTTGGTGGAATCAAGTGGATGTGCAAGGTTGGGAAGGCTTCAAATTCATGAAAAAATTTCAGTGGGTTAAGAGGAAGACTAAGGATTGGAATAAGAATGTGTTTGGTGATTTGAGGATTATTAAGAGTAACATAGAAAATAGAATTAGTTATCTGGATAATTTGGAAGGAGTGGAACAACTTAGTGAGGCTTTTTGAAGGAGAAGAATGAGCTTAGAAAGCAATTTGAGGAGGTGGTCTTAAAGGAAGAGGTGAGGTGGAGACAAAAAGCTAAAGTTAAGTGGATTAAAGAAGGGGATAATAACACTAGATTGTTTCATAGAGTTGCCAATGGGAGGAGGAATAAGAATATGATCAAATGTATTGATGTGGCTTCGGGTGAAGTTATTGAGGACACTGATGCTATATCTAGAGAGTTGGTTGAATTCTTTGTCAATCTCTATTCTTCTATGGGCAATGACAATTTTAGGATTGAGGGTTTAGATTGGAGTCCCATAAGCGAGGAGAAATCTGCTTGGTTAGAGAATCCCTTCTTGGAAGAGGAGATTAAATGAGTTATTTTTGAGTTGAGTAGGGACAAATTGCTAGGACCGGATGGGTTCACTATGGCAGTTTCTCAAGATTTTTGGGGGCGATCAAGAATGATTTGTTAGAGGTGTTTAGGGAATTCTTTAAGAGTGGGGTTGTCAGTAGTTGGACTAACGCCTCCTTTATTTGTTTAATCCCCAAGAGAGAGAGGTCCATGTGGATTAACAACTTTAGACCTATAAGCCTTGTAACTAGTCTCTATAAGATTATGGCTAAGGTTTTATCTAGGAGGTTGGAGGAGGTGCTCAATGAGACTATTTCTGAGTCTCAAGGAGCCTTTGTTAAGGGAAGACAAATTCTTAATTCCGTTTTGGTGGCTAATGAGGTGGTTGAGGATAATAAGAAAAGGAAGAAAGAAGGATTCATTTTCAAGTTAGATTTTGAGAAGGCCTACGATCATTTGGATTGGAATTTTCTTGATTATGTGCTTCATAATAAATGATTTGGTGTTAGGTGGAGGAAGTGGATGCGAGGTTGCCTTAGCTTTATGAACTTTTTTGTGATTGTGAATGGTAAACCTCGAGGGTGGTTCAGGGCCTCAAGAGGCCTTAGGCAAGGGGATCCTCTTTTTCCGTTTATGTTTACTCTTGTGGTGGATGTTTTGAATAGGATGGTGTCCAAGGCTCATAGGGAGGAGGTTGTGAGAGGTTTTGAGGTTGGAAGAGAGAGAGAGAGAGAGAGAGTTAAGGTGTCCCACCTCCAGTTTGCAGACGACACTGTTTTTTTTAGTGTGGGTGAAAAGGAGAATGCCATGAATCTTTCCATTCTTGTGAGATGTTTTGAGTTGATTTCGGGTTTGAAAGTTAATTTAGCGAATATTTCTTTAAGGGGTGTCAATATAGATCAGAGTAAGATTGAGAGATGTGCGTCTTTGATTGGCTATGATGTTAGTATGTGGCCTATGAAGTATTTGGGTATGTCTCTTGGTGGTAATCCTTTGTCTAGCAGTTTTTGGGATGGGGTTTTTGATAAGATTGCTAAGAGATTAGATGGTTGGAAAATAGCCTATATTTCTATGGGTGGTAGGCTTACTTTGGTTGACTCAGCTTTGGCTAGTATTTTGACTTATTACTTGTCCCTTTAAAATTCTTAGGAAAGTGGCTAATAGAATTGAGAAATTGCAAAGAGACTTTTTGTGGGAAGGTTGCGGGGAAGGTAAGAAGGATCATTGGGTGAGTTGGGAGGTGGTTTATCGTCCTAAGGAGAAAGGTGGCCTTGATCTTGGCAATGTCGTCTCTAGGAATGTCGCTTTTACTAGTAAGTGGTTGTGCAGGTTTCTTACTGAACAAGGTTCTTTATGGCATTTTGTTATCAAGAGCAAGTACAGTATTCATGATAATGAGCGGGATTCTCTTTTTACGGATAGGGAGACCTTCTGGTGTCTGTGGAAGTTTATTTCACAAGGGCTGCGTCGCTTCCTGGATTGCATTAAACTTGTTTTGAGGAATGGTGCTCGTATCCGCTTCTAGGAGGATGTGTGGGTTGGAGAGAAGCCTTTGGCTGAGGATGTATCCTCGTCTGTTTCATCTTTCTCATGCCAAAGGTGTTCTCATTGTTGAGATTGCCTCTCATGAGGTCAATTCTTCTAGTTGGAACTTTCATTTTTCCTGCAATTTGAATGATAGGAAGTCTGAGGCATTGGTGTCTCTTTTGGTGTCCATTAAGGTTTCTTGCTTTCACCTTCTAGCCTTGATTGAAGGTGTTGGACTTCTCATTCGTTTGGTATTTTTTCTTGTAAATGATTTTTCAATTCTTCGATTGAAGATCCTGCTGTTCCTTTCTTTACCCCTGCTAGAATGATTTGGAGAGTGAAGGCTCCTCTTAAGGTTAGGATCTTCGCTTAGTCTGCGGCTCTTCAGAATACTAACACTAGTGATATGGTTCAAAGGAAAAGACCGATGTTTTGTCCGTGCCCGCGGTGGTGTACTCTGTAGTAGGAGATATGAGTCGGTGAATCATCTTTTCCTGCTTTGGTAGCGGCTTTTTATTATGGTTGGTGTTAGTTGGGTTAGACCGGAGCACATTTCTAGTATGTTTGAGGTGGATTTTAGAGTTTTGGGCAGATCCAAGAAAGCCAGAGTTCTGTGGGATTGTTCCTTTATGGCCATCTTGTGTGTGATTTGGTTGGAGTGGAATGCGAGGATCTTCCAAGACAAGACCGAAGAGTGGGAAGAGTTGTGGGATAGGGTTTGTTTTTGGCTTTCTTATGGGCTTTGGTTGACAAATCTTTTGAGGGTGATCCAATTTTTTTTTAATCATGAGGAATTGGATCGATATTTGTCTTTTGAAGAGCATTAAGAGAAGTGGTTTGGGAGGACATTTTTATCCTCCTTGATTGTCTTTTTGTTGGTTGGGGATGGGTTGTTGGGATGAGTTGGGTTGGTGAGAAGGTTTTTGTTTTGTCCTTCGAAGGAAATCTCTTTGTTCTTCTTGTATTTCTCCTTTTGTGATTAATACAATATCGTTTCTTATCAGGTTATTAAAAAAAAAAAAAAAAAAAAAAAAAAAAAAACAGATTTACTTTGCTAAAGGGTATTATGGGGGTTGGGGGTATAATTATGACTCAAGCGGGTGCAGTTAAAATATTGTGGGGTCAAGAGATAAATGGGGAGTGGAAAGAAATCGAGGAGTGGCAATAACTGCCCCCATAACTAGATTATATCGTGTAGCATCACATACATCATTCAAAATGCATCTCTTTGTATTGTTTTTGGAAATCCTAGTTGAGTTTATCACAAAGAAGATAGGATAACAAAGAATAAGAATAAAAAGAAGGCAGCAAAGCAAGAGGTGTCATAGGCATGTTGGTTACCGTGACTTTTATTTACGATACTACGATGAAGGACACACTTCGATTTTGAAAATATGGTTGGTTTTTTAATTTTTTTAAAATTAATTTATTTATTTATAGTAATTGTGTGCAGCATCACATTGCTCATTAATAAAACTCGAGAAATCGTTATGCTAACTATTTGGGGTTGACTGAAGTCCTTTTTATGCTAAAGAACTTCCATGTGGCCATTAATTAGAGGCTCTCAAGTCTCTTTTTATGACCTTAATTGCATCTTTTCCCTTTGTCCTTGTCAGATCTTCAGTTTATACCACATGACTTGTAAGTCGTAACTTAGGTCTTAAAAGCCAATTTTAAGGCTCGGTGCAAGACAATAATTAATTGCCTTGTGTTTTTTAAAATTGAAGTGTTGTTGCTAGGGATATGCCTCAAGAGCCAAGCTTTAGGATTGCATCTGTTTATGCCTGGACTTGTGCCGCATATGCCTGATGTATCCCCTTTTAGTGTAATAAGTTGCTAACCATGTTTTTGTTTATTATTATTTGGTTATATTTAACAATCTGTTGAACCATTCTCATTTGATTGAACCATTCTCTGTTTGCTTTGGTGTTTCCATGTATGAACTTTTACCATATTTCTTTATTTAATTATGTTCGTATGCACTAAAAAGTATCATTGTTCTTATGCCTAGCTGATGCGTAACCTTGCAAATGGTAAATGCCTTTCCTTAGGCTTTCACTTTTAAATAAACTGCTTATGGTGCAGTCATTGGTCTTTGATGCACATGACATGACCATACTAACTCAACTATATGGACATATCTCTTAACTTCCCAACCATTGGTACCATAAGCATGGGTAGTATGATGCATCTTTTTAACTTTCATGTAATTTCATAGGTGATGCCTCTCATTTTTTTTATAGTGATTGATTATACTCTGACCATCTGTGTGTTTGCCCACTCGTAGGTAATCCTCCCATTTTTAGTACATGCTGATTAATTCCAAATTTTACATGGTTAAATCTAGCCAATTCTATAAATTTGTTTATGTGGGCCACATCTTCTGTATAGTCCTTAGAAACTCAAAATTTAAAAACATTTTTTGCAAGATTCATAAATCTTTTTAAGGTTAGGTAGTGCACCTAATTTACATTACTCTTTCTACTAGCACTGTTTAATTAGCAAGGCTTGCTTCCAGCTTACCTGAATAGGTATATCATCTCTGGATTTTGGTTTCTACTTTAAAGTTATCTTTCCTACCTCGCTATCTCTGTATTCTCGTCTTCTGTACAACTAGATGTAAGGAAGTCAATTTCTTAGTCACTTCAAAAGTTGGCTAATGATCTGTTAGGATGGACTGTTAAAATATTTTCTTTTCTTTAAATGTTTATTTCTCGATATAATTCACCTTAATCCTTTCTCTAGCCATTTGCAAATTTTTGATGCATTACTGAGTTCTGTTTACTATGGTTTGTTTCTGTTACATATCAATTTTGTGGTTTCCAACTGTAGTTGATTGAATTTTTTTCTTACCAAACAACCACCCCCTCTCCCCACCAAAAAAGAAAAGGAAAAAAAATGAAACCCTGCAAAATACCACCTCTCCATGAGTTATCGACTTCTTTACTTCTACTCGTAAGGAGGACAAGAATACAGTGAGAGGAGCTCCAGTGATGTGTGTGTTTCATATGTGCTGTACCTTTCCTGCTGGATCAATAATGAGACCCACTTTATTTAAGCTTTTAAGCATTTTTTTTTCGTTGCTTTTATTTTCTCTCTTCTATATTTTTATTTTCTTTTTAAAAATTCTTGCTGTTTGCAAAAGTTCATGCATTTCTTAGCTCTGTTTTACAATGTTTTGTTTCTTATGGATATTGTTGTTCCCAGTGGTGCTGACTGAATTTTTTTTCTTACCTTAAGGAAAAGAAAGCAGAATACCTGGGCAGGAGATTCTTCATCTGGTTTGTAGAAGTCGACTTGTTTTAGTTTGGACTCTGAGCATTGAAAAAGGTGGAGGCAATATACCTATGTCTGAAAGAAAGTCTTCATCTGCACAGGTTAGGTGTACAAGGGATTACTAATTTTACAAATGATTACATTTTATGTATGTATATGTGTGTGTGTGTGTGTGTGTGTGTGTGTGTATTTATATAGATAGAGAGAGAGAGAGCTGTCCCATTGTTTCCTCCCTCTGATTGAAGTTCAGTGTCTGAAATTGGTCCATCTATATGCATTGGCAGACACAGACCAACACCCATCTATATTCTGATTGGGGGCCTAACCAGGTCATTCTCTTGTAGTTGCATCTTCCTTTCTTTCTTGCATGGCAAATATAATTTGGACCTTTGAATAATCAGACAACCTTTATTCTAAATTTCATGAAAATTTTGACAATTCAATCAATCTGCTACACCTTCAGGCATATTATGGGCCTGGAGTGCCTTTCATGTCACCATATTTTTACTCTGCAGTCATGGCTGGTCATGTTCCTCAGACATATGCATGGGCCCCACCGCAGGTATTCCATATTCCTCCAAGGATCCATGGGCCTGTTCTGCTTCCTGTTTTGATTTTTCTATCTTGCAATTCTAGCCTAAGTAGGAGCCATGCGAGCAATTAGAATATTTGATAGACTTATTCTCCATTTGACACGTTAATGTCTCAGCCACTGATGCAATCTTGTGGGGGTGCCTTGCACAACAATCTACTCTCATGGAGGTGTTTGTGCTCATCCTGCAGTTCCTCTTGTAAGTCTGGGCCATTTCTTCTCAACTGCAGTTTCCCACTTGCAAACATTTGTTTGCAGGTTGTGCTAGATGCAAGTGACATTTAAATGATGAACATTTCTATAAAACATAAATTTACATCAATAAAGGAAGAAATTGAAATAGGTAGAGCTGGCTCTGAGTTAGATCATGCTTCTTCAGTTCTCTTCCCCCCGGCGCGGTGGGTGCCCTTCACATAAATTACATTTTCCTCACCAAAATCCTCCATCATTATTTCTGTCCCATTCATGATATTTGTACTGACTCCCAATTTCTTAAAATCCCAGTGGTTAGTTATTCCCCCTTTTCTGAGCTTTTCATTGTCTTCATACATCCATAAATTGTTTGCATATGTTTAGAGGTCATGCCCTCATCGTTATGAAACCTTGTCATTGCCTGTAAAGGCAAATAGTTGTTTTGAATTTCTTCTAAATTCCTAGAACCAATGTCAGCATATTGTATTAGTTTCATAAGCATGTCATTATTTGATAAGTACTTTCATCTAGAACGAAGGATAGGAAGCAGCAATTCTTTCTAGTGCATGTGGCAATTATGAAGAGAACTTGGATTTTATCAGTATGATGGTGCTGCAGGTAGAAATTTCTTCGGGCACAGAAAGGCCTTCCAAATCATCAAACAACTTGGATCAAGGCTTAGCAAAAAAGTTGAAAAAGTTGGATGGGCGTGCGGTGTCAGTAGGCAATGAGAGTGCCGAGTGTGATGCCGGGGGCTCAGTCTATGAGGCCTCACAGAGGTTTGTGGACCTAAATCTATTCTTGGCTTCACTTACATTCATTGCTAGATGTGAATTGGGTAAGCTTGGGAAGATGGGAATCACTTCTCTGCCTGCTCCCAGTGCACTAGTTGAACTTGTGTTTCATTCAGTGGCTCCCATTTAGTACAATTTCTAGGTTTAAAAAATAGTACTTTAAAGACAATTTTCTGAACATGTCTGAACCAACTTCTAAATTTTATGATGACATGCAGTGGGGAACGCGGTATAGTTGGTTCCACTGAAGGAAGTGATGGAAGCAATGGTGTAAGGCTTCTTTTGTATTATACCTGCTTTGTTTTTTCTATTGTGTCCTTTATATTTGATATTTACAGGATACAAACATGAATTTAATTATGGTCTTTCATCTATTAGGCATACCAAACCCAGGAGAAAAGTGGTTCTGAGGGCATGCTATCTACTGGTATGATCAACGTCTTTGTATTAGATTACTCTATGATACGGTACATGCCTTCTCTTTCACAACTGACATTGTTTTGGAAGGGAATAGTGCCTTTTGTGGCTATGTTTCTGAAATAAAATCTTTAGCTCACTTCCCTAAATTACTTGCCATTTTTGGTTGAGAAAGGGGATAATGTGTTTAATGGTTTTGGATCGACCAGAATAATGGGACAGGAAAGTTGTTTCTGGTCCCAAATAATTGGGAAGTGATGTCAACCGCAATCATTACTTATTTGTTTGCTCAATCATTTGTGTGACAGACAAGAATATGAATGTCCATACACTGGCCAGTTCCATACCTGTAGAGGAAGCAAATGCAACTTCCACTAGGATCTCAACGTCTATGGCTCCTGCTAATGTCGCAGGAAAATCTGCTGGGTCCCCAAATGAGAGAACAGATAGTAGTGCAGCTTGTGTCGCCTCTAGTGATGGTGCAGGGTTGTCTTTTGAAGTCTGGGTACAGGTATGGTAATGTTTATCTGTTCTGTTGCTGGTACTGCTTCTTTGTTCTCCAAGGTCTTTACTGATGTACTTCAGTTTGTACTTTGTACCTTAATAAGCCGAGGCTTTAAAAATAAGTGGGCCAGTATACAAGTTCCATTTTCAATGGCACTCTGTATTGGACCATGTGAATGATGTACCATACGATTTTGGGATCTTCTTAGATTTTGGTTTGGCAGAGCCAATTTAGGTGCTCACATTGTAGTGCATTATTTGTTGAAACAAATTTTTTGGGTTTTCCTCTTTACCCAGATGTTAAAACCTTTTTGACTTCCTGATCTTTGAGTCATTGTTGAGTTTGGACTGAGGTGGAATATAGGACCTGAAAGGTAATGCTTAGAGGTGCACTGATTCTTTCATACTCTATTCACTTTGGTTAATTATCTCGTCAGGATGAGCGGCAGCTGAAACGAGAGAGGAGGAAGCAGGCTAACAGAGAATCTGCTAGGAGGTCTAGGTTGAGGAAGCAGGTGTTTGAGATATCATCTGTTATTATTATTATTATTATTATTATTTATGTGTGTGTGTGTGTTTGTTGCCATTTCATTATTCTTGTTGAAACCATTTTCCTTGGCTATTGGATCTGGCTTGATCTAAATAGCGTGTGCTTCTTTTCTTCCAGGCCGAAAATGAGGAACTGATGATGAGATATGAGTCTTTAAATGTCGAGAATATGGCCCTCAAATCTGAACTAAATCAACTAACAGAGGATTCGAAAAAATTGAAGCTTGAAAATGCTGCATTATTGGTACTCCTTAAAATTTTTTTATTTTAATTAACAATACTTGCACCTTTAGGAAAGAATTTCCCATCCATCTCGAACTGTGTATTCAGCTTACCACTTTTTAGGTATTAATTGTTCAATTGGCTCTTTGATACTTATATTTTGAATGGTCATAAAATTCACTGTGGCCATACAATCAATTTTCTAGCTCAATTGGGTATTTAGGGCTGTTTCCCAAAACAGATTTGGGAGTTTTATTGTTTATGGAAAAAGATTATGGACACTTACCTGTAAGTCGTGTCTATTCAACCCAGACCAGGGGTGGGTAGGTAGGGTAACATAGGGTGAGATGGGGTCTTATGGAAATCTTGTGATTAGATGCTCTCTCTCTCTCTCTCTCTCTCTCTCCCCCCCCCCCCCCCCCCCCCCCCCAAAAAAAAAAAAAAAAAAAAAACACCCCTAAAAAAAAGGAGGAAGAAAAAAAACAAACTTATAACAACTGGCCACCAAGCTTAGTAGTTCATATTATTTTTGGTTGACAAAGCAGTCAATTTCTTTTGTAGTGTTTTTATCTATACAAGGCTATGGCTGTGTGTTTTTTGATGTGTTACCTCAGATTGAGATGTGTCAGATTCAGGATCAAAATTGGCTTGGGTTGGTTATGGAAAATTAATGAAGCTCAAATGGCCAACTTTAGCCCGAAAACCCAGTCGGGGTGGCATGTTGGGTCATTTTTTCCTGTTTCGCATCCTAAACATGTATTTGTTCTTCTTCATTTGATACTGGAGCTAGCGTGAGTTTGTTCTTGCAGGAGAAGCTGAATAATACACAGCTAGGACAGCAAGGAGAGATGGTTCCAAAGATGGAAGTTGAGTTGGCCTTACCTAAGAGTGCTGAGAATCTACTTGGACAAAATGACTCTGACTCTGTCACCAGAAATGTGCAAAGAGAATGTGAATCCCATGAGAACTCTAATTCTGAAACCAAGCTCCATCAACTGTTGGAATCAAGCTCTAGGGCAGATGCTGTTGCGGCAAGCTGATCGGGGAGTTGCTGTTAACTGCAGCCATTCATTTTATCGCACCTAATCATGTGGTTCTGGCAATGACCGACTCCAATTTACTTATTTAAACTCTCTTTAGATTTAGACCTTAGATAAGGCGGGTGGCAGGTAGGCAGGCGAATAGGTAGCTGAAGAGGGATTAAAGTAGTAATGGATTTGTTTTGATAATACATGGTGTGTCAACTTTCTCTTTGCATGGTTAATCTTTGATCATCAGATTTCCAAGTTCTAGGAATTTTAGTCATTGAGGATCGGTTTAGGAAATATGCTGTGTGGATGTCTGCGGCACTTTTTAGGGATAGGTTAGAAGGGACGACGTTATGCTGTATTAGCTTTGCTGATCTCTTGGTTTGCATGTTACTGTGACACCATGTATAAAAATATGCGATGAGAATATTTATGTAAACCCATTTTTATTTTTGGCCCCTCTTATTGATGTCTATTCTCAGGAGATTAGTTTGGTTGGGCTTCTTGTTAAATTCCAACTAATTTTGCTTTTTAGTCTTGATCAGGGTGAATGAGAAGTATTATATGCTAGAAAAATATCCTATGACTTGAAATTCACAGGAAGGTTGATATAACTTCTGTATCCATATACTAGACCTCCGAACCAAATATATTGAACCAATTGCAGAGTTACTCTTTAAAGCTGGAGATTTAGAGGGAGAGAGAGAGAGAGAGAGAGAAAGAGCGAGCAACCATTGCAACAAATGATTTTGTGGCTGAAATTGGAGGACGATTCTGTAATTTCTGATTCCGTCCCACTAGGTGGGACATGGGGTCTGTGTAACTTGTGCATTTTTTAGTCTCATGTGAATATTGGAAACGATTTGGTTGGGGCTTGAATGGTTTGGTCAAAAGTGGCACTTTTGAAGCAAAGCCGTGGTAGTTCACGACACGATTCTGGGAAAGTGAAAGCCTTTGATGGCTTCTTTAAGTTGGACCCAGCTAACTTTGAAAGCGCATTACATCCTAAATACTTTCTAAAAGCATTTTCCTAGTCTATAAAACCATCTCGAAGCACTTTCTACTAGCTTTCGTTGTATACTTTCTTCTCTCAATGTTTTGAGAGTAGGTCAAGACTTTAGGAGAAAATGTGCAGCACTGGTTAGACTAATTCCACCCATAGGAATCTTAAATAATTTCATACGTAAAACCCATTTATGGAATAAAAAAATGCTATACTTCTCAACTTTTTCTCCTAAAATTTTTCTCATCTAATTGCCACATCGAGAGCTCATTCCAAAATATATGGTTTTGACGACTCGACATCTTAATATTATCTATCATCAAATAGTTTACGTGAACTAAAAGGTCATAATGCTACAATTCAAATTCTGAATTCCGGTACATTTGAAAAAATTCTGAATTACGTGAAATAAAAGGCCATTAATGCTCTAGGCCTCTCCAGGCCCTCAATTGAACAAAGTTAAAGGAAAAAATGCTAACTGGCCACAACAAGGGTTGAGATTGATAGCTTTGATGGGTACTGTCTCCTTAGCCCCAAAAAAAAAAATAAAAATAAAAAAAATGGAAGGATCGGTTCTATCTAGGTAATTGCAACAATTGTTGAGACAATGCTATCTTTGTTGAAACACATGTTTTGGGGGGCATAAATGAAAATAGATATAGTCTCTCGGGAGCAAAATTTTGATTATTCCTATATTTCTTGATGGGTCGTTATTTCATGTTATCAAGGTCAAATGTTCAGATATATGGAGTCTAGATCTGGTGTGGATGCCACCTGCTGAGGTTATGAATGTTGAGGCTTAAGATATACTTTGCGAGGCTTTATATGCATAAGGAAATTTTAGGGACTTTGGCCACAAGTATATATTATTGTACTTGTACAGCTATAAGGTTATGAAAAAAACTTATAAAGCCTTATAAAGTCCATAAATATAGCTATAGACACAAATATCTTTCAATAAGCGTTGAAAGGAGACTTTATCTTCACTGTTTGTTCAGATCTAGCTATTTTTTTATCAAACTTACTGATTGAACCAAGCATACCTATATATATATATATATATATATATATATATATATATATGTATGTATTCTTTTTTTTTTTCTTCTCTTATTCATCCTGACTAAAAAATGATAGCCAAACATGGCATGTAACTGTTTTAAAAACACTATATTCTCTTAAATTCAAAAAATTTCAAATCACTGATACCAAATTTAATTATTTTATTCATAATGTAACTGTTAACATTACTCCCAAAACAATTAATTTTAATTTAAACTCTACTAAAAACAATTAATTTAAAATTTAAAAAATAGTTACATGTAACTATTTTAAAACAGCATATTTAGTAAATGTAACTGTTTGTTTTTGTTTTTTTTTTTTTTCCTAGTTTTGTAATCATCATGGGTCTTGTTTCGAAGCTTTCAACAAGTAGATTACAAATATATAAATTTTATCAAAAAGCGACATATAAATTAAAAGTTATGTCATTTTAATGTTTAAAAATAAAAAATAACAACTTAAGGGTAATATAGACTTTATACAATTAACACACTTATAAAACACTCACGTTTTACTTAAAATCGAACTTATGCCTATACAAGATTCCCACATGAACTTTTGCTTTTACAAGTTCACTAAAATTGTACTGTAAGCTAATTTTTTCATAAATGTTCTTATCAGCACATGTTAATATTTGTTGCATCAACAAACGTTGTGAGGTGTCATATCCCAAATATAGTGGGGTATGTTACACTATAAAACCTCTTTATGCACGAGGTACAACACACCTCATAATAGTACGAGCTAATAAGAAAATTTTCATTTACGAATATTTATATAGGAAAATTTTCAAATCAACATGTGTTGGCTTTTTTCATCAGCATGCATGCACCAAGTATTAGGAATTGTACCTTATGTATGTATGAGTTGTGACTCATAGGGTACCCACACTTGCGTAAAGTACAACCCCCATCTATGGTGCCGATGCTATTGAGGACCTGAAAATCCCTACACACATTTATACAAAAGATCTCAGTAGGATTATCCAAGAGAAATATATAAATATTTATATTGTGGTAGTCACATTCCAAGAGATCTTAATTAGAGGAGTTATCCACTCTCTTTAATATCTGACCCTTCAATCTTTCTTTATTAACTACGAAAAAGTCATGCCAAAACGTCCTACTATTTTCTCTCTTAAAAGGCCTTTTTGACCCTTTCAGCTTCAATATTTTTTTCTTCTTTCTGTAGAGAAAAATGTCACCAATAAATGTTATGTTTGAAACTGGCACCTTTACTTGAGAACATTTCAGTGGGAATTGATAATTCCTTTGGCTCATTTTGAGCCTTTTTTTGTTTGGTTCTTGTGATTTTAAGATATTTGGTCATCTGGGTATTGAGTAGTTTCTGGAATCGGATAGACCATTGTAAAATGGGAATTGGTCTGTATCTTTTTGGGTAAGCACCTTTTTGTGGTGAAGAAGGATTAAGATAGTGAAGTTGGTAGTTGGGATTTTGGTTTCTTTTCGCGGGCAGATAGGTTCTGTCACAAGGAAGCTGTGAAGAGAAAGTTTTGATCCTTAGACGCTTTCAGTGACTTGCTGAGCTTTTTCAAATGCTTACAGTTGGGAAGTTTGTACAAAGTCTTCTTGTGGGTTGGTTGTGACTTGTGTCTTGTGTGTGAGAGAGAGACAGTTCTGTTTTGTTGCTTTTGAAATGAAACATACTGGGGGAGCCTCGGATCAGAGAGCGGCAGTTGAAGTTACAAAGGACAAGAATGGAATTGATCAGGTTGTGCTTCGAAACCCTCATGGGGCTTCAGCGCGGGTTAGAGCCTTCTGATTTTTTTTATTTTATTTTTATCCTATTTTATCTAGTAGTCATCAAGCAGGTTGGTTGACAAGATGTCTGAGGTGATAAATCTGAATATAGAGTATTCGTGCATAGAATGAAGCATTAGAATTTTGTTTTATTTTAATTTTTGTGGCAACAACTGCCAAGTGCAGTAGCTTATCGTTTACATATATCTTGATGATTTTTATGTCATGAATCCAGGTTAGCTTGCATGGAGGGCAGGTTCTTTCATGGAGGACCGAACGGGGGGAAGAATTACTATTCACAAGTAGTAAGGTGTGCTTTTCGATCAGTGTCTTCTCATCCCGTTCCATTTACCCATTTATAATTAGTACCTAAGTGTACTTTGTAACAATTTATTCCACATGTTCTAAATATAACAAATATAATTCCATCACTACCAAATTATTTGACTAATTACCCTGAAATATTCCTGAATTATATATTGGTAATTAGTTTCCTTAATTATTTGGAAAATTGGTGAATGAGAGTTCATCCTTCTTTTATTCTATTATTATTTTTTATTTTTTGTGTTTTCATTTTCTGTAGGCAATCTTGGTATAGTTTTCTTAATTATTTGGAAAATTGGTGAATGAGAGTTAATCCTTCCTTTTTTTTTTTTTTTTTTTTTTGGTGTTTTCATTTTCTGTAGGCAATCTTCAAGCCACCGGCAGCAGTGAGAGGAGGAATTCCTATATGTTTTCCACAGGTATTTTATGCTTATGAACATCAGGGCACACACCAAATTTCATAAAATCTAACTGATGGGTTGTTTCAAATTTTGTACTAATAGTTTGGAAACCGTGGAACACTGGAGCAACATGGGTTTGCCAGGAACAAAATTTGGGTCATTGATGAAAATCCTCCACCGCTGAATCGCAATGATTCGAATGGAAAAGCCTATATTGACCTGCTACTCAAACCATCTGAAGAAGATTTGAAGATTTGGCCGCATAGGTACGTATGAGCTTGAATTCTTAGAAACCGTACGTTATGATTTAAAGTGAAACAATCGAATATTAGCATCACAAGTTTGATGAATGAAAATAGCATAGTTCTAAAATGAGCAAAATTATTAGAATAGATTATCCAGTTTGGATAATCTGATTAGGATGGCCGTCCTACCAATATTCTAGGTATTGACCCACATAATTAATATTAAAATTCCTAGCCTAATTACATGCTTTCTGACGTTGCCTAAGTTTAATAACTTATCATAAACTTCAAGTTGTTCATTTTCTTTATTATTGACATGGGACCATCTCAATTTGTCAGTTTCGAGTTTCGTCTTAGAGTGTCTCTGGCAGCGGACGGGAATCTAACCATGATATCACGAATCAGGAACATCAATGGCAAGCAGTTTAGTTTCTCATTTGCATATCATACATATTTCTCCATTTCTGATATCAGGTATGTAATATTTTTTTCATTTTTAATACAACTTGTGCTACTACAAATAGGATTATCACTATTGCTGTTGCATGCTGCTGTTGCTGGTATTAGAAATTTGAAAACAGAAAACCACTGATATTTAAGGCCTGAGGTGTTCCATGAATGGCCTCTGTGACTTTGCCCTATTAAACCCATATTAAGTAGATCTGAAAGCAGAGGTTTTCTGCTCCCCATGGATCAACAATCAGTTCAAAGAGGGGAGAAACAAGAAGTATTAAATTTTAGTTGGACACTAGCTTTATTCACCTCTGATATTCTGATGACTTTGGTTGTAGAGTTATACATATAAATTGTATCAGTATGGTATGGACTTTAAATGAACATAAATTCTCCTAACAGTGAAGTGAGGATAGAAGGGTTGGAGACTTTGGACTATCTTGACAACCTATGCCACAAAGAGCGCTTCACTGAACAAGGAGATGCCTTAACATTTGAATCTGAGGTAAGATTTCAAAAACCTAAGGTGGATTAAAAGAAACACTTTTCTGTTTAAATTTCAGTTGGCACAAGCTTATTCATAGAGTCCTTTATTCCCAAGCTTTTCGTTAAACAATTTTAAATGAGAGTGCTCTCTTCTCTGATATATTATTAGTGTTTGAGACATTGGTGTGTGAGCCATTTTAACTTCAATCATCAAAAATTATATTCTAGATCAAATTTTAATAAGGTTTCTAATGTGCAGGTGGATCGATTTTATCTCAGTTCTTCAGATGTAATTGCAGTTTTCGATCATGAAAAAAAGCGGACGTTTGTCATACAAAAGGAAGGACTTCCAGATGTTGGTGAGCTTCTTTATCTTCAGCTGAATTTTAAGTAGCAACACTGCTAAAAGTATTAATGGGTCCTCAACCACTTACCTTTGTGACCTTTTGTTACACAATCTAGTCCATACATGTTCTGCTATATTTAAAAGGCTTTAAAATCTTATTATCTACTTTTGGACTCTGATTTTACACAGTGGTTTGGAATCCCTGGGAGAAGAAATCCAAGGCCATGGTAGATATTGGGGATGAAGAGTACAAACATATGCTTTGTGTTGATGGAGCAGCGATTGAGAAACCAATCACCTTGAGGCCAGGTGAGGAATGGACAGGCCGGGTGGAGCTATCTGTTGTGCTTTCAAGTTGATTGCAGCCATTGTCTCAATCCTCACACAAAGAGTTCTTGGAGGATTGTTAAGGAAACCATTACTAATGAACCCTTATTTGATGTCGCGTATATGCTAATGCCAGCATTTGATTTTACCTTCTTTGTTTTTTTTGTGGGGTAGTATGTGCATCATAGTTTTTGTAATAAGGGTGATGGAAACTCCTGTAATGTAAGTGGAGATATATGTTTTAGCATATCTCCAGTGTGGGTTTGAAATAAATTATACGGAGTATATGGTTTGTGTTTACCCCACCACACTTCCCTAATAAGAACAACAAAATTGTATATGGATTAGAGTCGATGATAATAATACTCGGTCTAGTTGCAACTGACCAAGAATTCAAGATTCATTTCTGTCTCTCTCTCCAAGTGAAACTTCTAATTTTGTGTGTCTTTGCTGAAATTGTAATCTTTAAAAGTTCTTTATTAGGAGGGGGAAAAAGGCATGAAAGTGCTCCTTTTGTATGTAGACAGTGCGTTTTACATTCTGCAGTTATTAGACTCTAAGAGGCACTGGAACTGGGCCTCTCAGAATGATTTCAAATTGAGAGTCGAAGCTACACAGGCCCAATTTAGGACAGCGAGGGGACTGTGTATATATATATATATATATGGATGATGATCAGGGAGCACATATCAACATCCGCATTTGGAATTGTATCTTGTGCATTAGTAAATTATGAGATACATTAGTTCAATACACAAGGTACAACTCCTAATGCATGGTGCCAGTGGCAGAGACAAAACATTAGTCTTGTAAGGTCAAGACTCAAGACTAATGATATATATTTTGGATTTTTTTTTTCTATGCGGTAGATCACATTGGGATTTTGTTCTGTAACTTTGTATTATGGTAAAAAAATTATTATAATAAATAAAAAGCTCAAATTCATCAATTTTTTGGATCAAAAAACAGAGAGGGTCAAAATAAAATTTTTTGAGAGGTCAAATAAAAATTGGCATGGTCAAATTTTTAAATACTCATAATTTAGTTCCAAAAAAGAAAAAAATGAGAAGAAAGAAAGAAAGGAAGAAAGAAAGAAAGAAAGAAGAAGAAGAAGAAGAAGAAGAAAAAGAAAGATCAAGAGGGTCAATTGTCCCCCTTTGACCCCTTCCTTCCGCCCTTGCCATGGTATTGATATAACTTATATCAACACATGTTGACTTAATCAATACTGTATCTATATATATATATAGGTTTAGGGTTCACTCATCCAATATGAAGTTTAGTGGATGAAACTAGAGAGATTGAGAGATCTTATAAAATAATTCTTATTGACGATGGTGGATTTATTCTTCCTTTCTCTCCCATTAACGTGGATAACTTGCTGAATCACGTAAATTTGGCTTTCTTTGTTGTGATTGAGGGGGGGATTTCAAAGGAAGAACTAGTTGAGCTAATTCTGATTAGTTCATAGTTTCCTGCAGAAACAGTGTTGTGGCTCAAAAAATAAAGATTGTGGGAGGAAGCTACTCTTTCTATCAGAGCCAGGTTTCGATCCTGGGACCTGTGGGTTATGGGCCCACCACGCTTCCGCTGCGCCACTCTGATTAGTTAGCATGTCATTGGAGAAAAAATTATTTAAGCAGAATGGCGTGGAGACCATCTGGCATGAAACGCAATTGCCTTTTTGTCCCATGAAAAGCAATGGTTGTTTTTGTAGAATTTTCAACCTTTTTTTCCATTCCACAATTAATAATTTTTTCTTTTTTATTTTTCTTTTTTGGTAGAAGGGAAGAACTTGGTCACTATATTTTACGCCCTCCACTTTTGTGTTTGACTCCACACCATTCATCTACATATAACATATTTATTTTAATTTTATTTGCAAATTACGAAGGAAAAATAGTAAAAAAAATCCCACTAATAACTTGCGCTAACAATTTCTTAATGAAATTGATATTTTGCACGCTTAAGATAAGAAAGCATGAGCTTCACATATTATTAAGATAATGAGAGAGAGAGTGTGTTACAGGCAGACCAAACAGAACAAAAGGGGTAACGCATGCAGGCTACGACGACACAACCAAAATTACATTACTCACCCTACATAAGCACCCCTTTGTTGAGTCAAAAAGCAGAAAAAGGACAAGATGAAAAAAAACAAAAACAGGGAAACAAAGCAAACCAACTCCCTGCTACGTCATCTATTTCAAGTGGCTTCCATTTTTTTTCTCTTTTTAAGTTCAAGGTAAATGTTTTTTTTTTTTTTTTAATAAAGAACTACAAACATGTCATTTTCACAAAGTAAGTGAGTAACTCCCCATCAAGATCATCCCATGGACTTTGTCTTATAGTTGTCTAATACATATGGGACAGAGACTGCATGTGATCAGGAAGATTAGTCAGCTACAAAACAACTAAAACATCTTGAGATCCAAAAAAAAAAAAAAAAATGAAGAGCAAGTTATTACCTAGATATTATTTTTAATGGCTCAAACCATATACAGTGTCAAACCCTATAAAGCCATTAGTAAATTCATCTTTAAGTAACGCAAGGGGTAACTTGATTGGCAAAAGATCTTGCATGAAAAAACGAAGGTCTTAAATTCGACTCTGATTATCCGGGTATCTTGGTTATATGCATTTACCCTTACTTATTAGCAATAAAAGGTTTTCAACCAAAAAAACCGTTGGGATAAAAAACCCCTAGGTTTATCACCAACCATGCCTAATGTTACGTCTAACACAAGTGACAAACTGTCGCCTTGACATTGTGTCGCTTAAGAACGATTGGCTACATGCCTATATTGTTTCCCACTTAAAAGATACTACTCCCTATAAAATTTCAATAAATCAATCCTTTTTGAGTTCTAGCTAGCAAAGATAATTCCTTAAATTGTACATTAGCCATCAAAATTGACCATTTTCTTCACTGTTTCACCATTACAGCCCATTCTTTTTCTTTTTTCTTTTTTTAATTTTTTATTTATTGCAGCAGCATAATATATAAAATTTAAAATTCAAAGAAAATTTCAAATTAAGTAGTCTCCAATTGAATCGTGAAAGTCTTCCAACTGAAATTTTCATTTCATCTAATAATTTGTATACCATATACCAACTTTTATTGAAAATTTGTTCTAAATTAATTTAAAACCATTTTTTTTTAATTACTAAAACCTAGCATTATCATAAAAGGATAAGTTTATTATATGAAAACTCTTTTTCTTCCAAGTTCTAACGTTATCATACAACTGGAATATTTAGTTCAAAATTTTGATAAAGGATTGTGCTAGCATGACAGGATGTCATTACTTTTAAGCAATGACAGTCAGATCATGGCCACAAATGGATTTTAATCCACTTAAAATAAGAAAATAAAAAAAATCAAGGCTTATTATTTTTTGTGGCCATGATTGTCATGCCATTATTTCCCTTTCATAAAACATTATCATAAAGAGTTATATGACAATTTTTTCAACTGCTAGCCATGTGTACGATTTTGATTGCCTAATAGGATGATTATTAAGAGGTCATACGTAGATATGCTATTTCTGTATTTAACCTTTCGATCACATGCACGTATGGTCTATGTGGGGAGTATGACCAATGTAGTTTATGGTAGGCTATATATAGCACCTCTGTGATCGATGCTTCAGTGTGGTATTCTCCTCTTTGTTGCTTGTTAATATTTTGAATTCATTGCTATTTTACCCCATTGAAATGAGAAATTTATATATCAAAGCTTAATATTTAATATTTACTATATTATATATGGGAAAACATTTATAGGACGACTCACGTTAACCGAAATGTGAGCCGACCGTCCAAAATATAACTTTACCTGCCAAAAAAACAAAAACAGGTTAAAAGGAAAGAGCTTCTTAAAGAAACTGAAGTCTATCTACTTTCATTTCTCTCTCTTCTCTCTCCCAAACCATACCCAAACCCCATCACCTTTCTTCTCTCTCCAAACCCATACCTAAACCCCTCACGACCGGCAGTCTCATCTCGTTTTCTCTCCCCTTCTTTCTCCAAACCTGTACCCAAACCCCATCTCCAGCAATGTGCTCTCATTTCTCTCTCCCCTCTCTCTACAAACTCATACCCAAACCCCATCACTGGTGATCTCCTTATTTCTTTCTCTCATCTTTCTCTCATAGCATTCTGATCTTCACCATTGCAATTCCAACTATAGTCGGAGTTTGGAGATGCTCGTAGAGGGCGATGCGACTAGATCTGAAGCGTTCTCCTCCTTTTGTGCTTAGGATTCTCAAGTTTACAGCTTGATTTGCTGATAGAGGCTGAGGTTAGGGTTGATGTGTGTGCTTTGGTGGGGATTCTCAAGTTTACAGCCACTTGATTTGCGATGGAGAAGGCTTTATATATAGAAGGGATTTGATGGGGCTAACCCTCCAATGACTCCAACAAGCCTCCAATGACATAATTTTTCACTGGTGTGGCCTTCTTCTTCTTCTGCTTCTTCTTTGCTTGCTGCTGGTTGGATCAACTTGCTAAAATTTTTTAATTTAAAAACTTAACTAGATTTTTAGTAAATGTAGCTAAGTTTTTGGTAAAGTTAGCTAGATTTTTGGCAAAGTTAGTTAGATTTTTGGCAAAGTTAGCAAGGCTTTTGTAAAGTTAGCTAAGTTTTTTTGTAAAGCTAACTAGGTTTTTGTAAAGTTAACTAGGCTTTTCATAGAAAAAAAAACCTAGGTTTTTCTAGTTAAAATTCAAAAAAATAGGTTTCATTAGTTTTTTGGTAAAATAATTTGATTAGGACCAAATCTGGCCGGTGCTAGTTCTTCACACTTTTGTTTTCTCTCTAGCTTGGATCAATTAATTAGTAGATTTTTGTTTAACGGATTTGTAGATTTTCATATACGAAAATCATGCCGTGAGATTTCCGCATATGTACAGATTATATCTTTTTGTTTTTGCTTTCTAGTAAGTCGGACTTTCAAGAGCTGGGGTTTTTAGGAGCTTGTTGTTGTTTTTCTTATTAAACGGTGGTTTGTACCCGTCACTTGGTTGATGTTTTCATAGTGAAGTATTAGTCTTACGTAGCAGCCCTCATTATACATCTATACTACTATATTAAGAGAATTCTTTTTGTCGTTAGATTGCACCTAAATTTACTAAAAAGACCTTATAATTTCAATAGGCTAATAAGAATTTTAGAATTTGAAAACAGGTACCACCCCAACACTTTCTCCCACTTCTCCTCACTCTCTAACTCTCTCTCTCTCACATCTATCTCCTAATTTTTTAATATTTAAAAAAAAATAAAAATAAAATAAAAAACCTCCCTCTCCCCACTTTTCCTATATCTCTCCCACAAACTACATAACCCCCCATTCTCTCACTTATTTCCTCATTTATCCTGTAGGTTACTAGAATTTTGAAACTTACTTGTTTCACGTATCTCTCTTTTTTAGCACCTGCGACCCCTCTAGATCTCTATTTCTTATTCCAACAAAATCTGAATCCCACGACGCACATATAGGGAAAATAAAGAAAAATTATGTTATGCGCTCACGCATGTGCCTGGCAACTAGTAATATTATAATATATAATTCGGTTTTTGGGTTTGGTTTGGTTTTTTTAATATGCAAATCTAACTTAGTTTTTTAAAATTAAAATGAAAAAACCAAACCTAATGAAAAGATAAAAAATAGAAAATGTTTGGTTTATATAGTTCTTGGTTTAGACCTAAACCACGAACACACCTAGATATACTCTCTCTCTCTCTTTTTTTTTAATAAAAGAAAAGGAAACGTCTATTAAGCATCATAAAAATAAATAAGTAAACACTGAATATCCCAACTCGTTTAGCACCTTAAGTTTTTATAATCATATATGATTTAAGCTTCTAGATATACATACAACAAATATATAACTTAAAATGGTTCACGTTCAAATCACGTTCGCACAAACTAGTCACATCAAATGAGTGAATTAATTTATTCTATATCTTTTAGCATTCTCTCTTTTAATAACCATGCAAGCGTGGGAACTTAATGAAAGAGGCCCCTATTAATTGTTCCAATATTCCGAATCTAAAACAAATGGTGCCAAAATCTGGCAAATCAAGTGCATATGATGCTGAACAAATGCTAGACAAGTGCATATGATATCTCTTCCCACCCTCCCACCACATCCCCATTTTTATGGTAGTCGAACCCTGCGCCCTATCCATTTACAACACCCCTTCCTAGCGCTTTAATAATTAGATGCTCCCAAAGCAATTAATTCCAAATGAAATATAAAAATAAATAAAAATTTGGTGTTGAATACTGATGTACGATTGCTGTTGAGACACTTGTCATAATTTAAGCAGTTCATCATCCAGGTCCTCCATTTAGTAACCTTCCTCATCAAACCTGAAAAAGACATGCATGAATAGTTTCCAACTTAAACCTTATCTATCTAGAGTAGAGAAATTTTATGTCTACCACGTGTGGATGTTTTTCATCGCCACAATGTATTATTGGTTGTTCCTCCTATATAGAGGTGACTTGTACCAAAAAAAAATAAAAATAAAAAAAATCCACAAATGCATGAGATACGATACCCTCGATGCATTTTGCTGATAATATACTAAGACCGGAGATGTAATTTTACACATAATATATTACATAATTTTTAAAATATTTTTTGGAAATATTTTTTGTGAAATTCACCATTTGATTATGTATTTTCCATATACACCGTGCTTGTCAAGTATCAAAATATTAGAGACTATATAAAAATCACTTTATTCACAATTATAAGATTTTTTTTTTTAATGTGAGGACGTCTTAATGTAAATTATAGGACTGGACTTGTGTGTATATATATATATATATATATGAATCTTATTTCATCAACACATGCTGATTTTCTTATATATATATATATATATATATACCCCTAATGCGTGGAGCTAATATAAGAAAATCAGCATGTGTTGATGAAATAAGATTCATATATATATATATATATGTATATAGTCTCCTTTTTATGAGATTTATTATCTCACGTAACTTTCCATGAAGTCATCCTCCAAAACTCTAATTGTTACTCGTATTTTGTGACGTCAATCCTTGGATCGAGATCTGTTTCATATGAAGGTCATATATGCATAAGTTGAACCCGTGACCTTCTTCTTATATGGAGTGAGATGCTATCATGCAAACAACAATAAGGCCATTGACGAGCATGGCAATCTTATGACCAATTTACTTCGAATTCTGGGGGAAAAAGAAGGAATAACCAGATTGGAAAGTTCTCTCATTAGCATGATGTGTATGAGTGAGATAATCAAGAGAGTCAGTTAAAGTGGTGGTGCATCGATCTGGCACTACCCTTTTGAAATCGCAAGACTCTTTCCAAGTTTAGAATTAAAATCAGTTATTGGAATGCGACTTCTCAATTAATCATCTTGGCAGTCAAAAGTCATGGATCTCCATTGAATCTATCCATATACACGACCAGAACTGCCTTTATTTTGTTTCCTTTTCTAAAAGACTGGAGAGTGTGGCATGCGCTATATATGTACATGCTTATCCTCACCAAATCTATTCCATTTTACACTCACTTGTGGATATTTGTAGAGTTATAAAAGTAAACATAGTGCATGATGAGTTGACAAAATTTGAATGATTTGAAATGCTCTTTCATCTTAATTTTGAGTGAGAATAAGTAGCATATATAATTATGGGTAAGTAAATTTTTTATTTATTTTTAAGATTAACAATTAGTGGTATCTCAGACCTTACTCTTGCTAAGGTTTCAACCCAAGCTAATCCCTAATGGTCTGTGTGAGTACTCTATACCCACTTAACCAACAATAACTACGAATAGTTGAAACGATAACTTTTGAGAAGTTCACTTAGGACTTGATCGACTGATCGATCAACCCCCAGAGGCTTGGGTATGTAGATTAGACAACACCCCTTTCTTTAGTGTTTCTTGAAAACATATATCCTCTTGTATATTAGAATTTACTCCCATTGTTTAATTTTTTGTACATGGTTACAAGGATCTTCCATTTGTCGACCCAACATTAGTGAGATAGAGAAAAATGTATGGACTCAGCTCCAAATTATGTCGACTTACCTATTTTAACTCTAATTTCTTATGTGGAACAATTATGTCCAAAAGAATTGAAGAGAAAAACATATTCCTAACTATATTTGACTCAGTATATGAGAGATAAAGGCACCAATTAATAAGCTTCGCATGACGAGAAACATTCATCAAATCAAGCCTATAGGGAGGGGGCACCATAGCGTTGCCTTAATGTAGAGGTCATTGGACAAAAGTCACACGTATGGTCACTATTCATTTTGCATCAAGCCATTACTTAATATCCAGTTAGGAAGCACGAACACGCCTAGGAAAATGTCATGGTTGTGTCCGACACGTGTCGAACATGGACACGCTCTCGACACGTGTCTGACATTTCCTATACGTGTCCATTAAATAATAAAAAATAATAAAAACTAGATTAATTTCAGACACGGTAGGGACACGGAAGGGCCATGCGGGGTAAAAAATAGAAATTTAAATTGTTTTAAAAGGGGTAATTTTAGTTATTATAAACAATTGATGGATGCTTTTGCAAAAGCTAAAAAATTCCTTATTATAAACAATTTTAAGGACACGGCATTTCTGCTTTAAAGAAGAATGGTTTTGTATCATGAGGTGCATGTCTCTTATTATAAACAATTTTAGGGACACGACATTTCTGCCTTAAAGAAGAATGGTTTTGTATCATGAGGTGCATGCCTCTTATGATGGGGTGTACTATTTTTTAAAAAAAAATTAAAAATTGAAAAATTGCATAAATAATTATAAATATATATTTAATTATTTATTTATTGCCGTATCCCCACCCGCGTTGTATCTTGATATTTTTAGAAATTACCGTATCGAAATATCCGTATCGTGTCATAACTGTGTCACGCGTCCGTGTCCGTGCTTTATAGATATCCAGATAACCTAATAGGAGGTTAGCCCCATGGAAGAGTCAACATTAGGACCTTTGCTTATTTTATGCGTAGGTAGTTCTATCCATGAAACTAGGCTACGGGTCCCCCTCTCAACACTTACCTCTCTTGTAATCCAAATGACAAAAATTAAAAGAAAAAAATTAAAGGAAAAAAAAAAAAAAGGGAAGAAAGAAAGAAAGAAAGATGAGGAAAAGAAGGAAAAAAAGAGAAGAAAAAGGAAAGATGTGTGTGAGAGAGAGAGTAATGTTATTGGCAAATTTGTTTTTGAACCTCCACTAGACCACCATCATTTAAGAAACCTTAATTCAAAAGACCGTCGAGGCAACAAGATGGCTTTTGACATGTAATAATCTCGTCCTAATCACCTTTTTCTTTAATAATTAATAAAATATTTGGTAATAATTTTGAAAGGATTTTTTTTTTTCTTTTTTCAGTTTTAGATATATATTTTTCCTTATTATACCCTTACTAAAAAGCGTAAAAACAAAATTACCCTTGTGCATTAAAATGTCAAAATTTTTCTCAATATTACTGTTATTGAAAAATATAATGACAAACTTTTTATTCTTTCTATTGCTCTTACTAAAAATTATAAAGACCAACTTCTGACTTTCAATTTCATATTACCATACTAAAAAACATAAAAGCAACTTTATAATTCTATTATAAAACCTTGAAGCATCTTCCTTTTTCTATTTTTCTTCTTTTATCTTCTTTCTGTCACTTTTTTTCATTTCATCTTTTGAATCCTTCTTCGTAACAAATTGAAAACATTTTTGAAAATTTGAACTCAAATTCATCTATTTTCTTTATTAAAATTATAAAGTATGACATGAGCTTACTTTTGAATTTAAAAAATAAAAAAAAAAATAAAAAAAGGAAAAAGAAAAAAGAACAAATGAAACTTTCATGGATGTTGATGGATCTAGAGTATGTTATTAATAAGTGATTTTCAATTCCATATTTGTAATTTTTTTTTTTTGGCAATTTTGATAATAAAAAAAACATATATAAGAATTTTTAATTTCTTTCTATGAAAAATATGAAAATGAAAAAAAAAATGAAATCTTCAGTATATTTATCTTTCTTTTATATATAATTAATATTATTTAAAATTGTTTATGTGCAACGTACGTGTGTTACAAATAGTGTATCTAAACAGTGTGTAAACCATGGCATGACCACAGTTAGGTGGGCAGGTGGGAGGACAAATTTAAGGCTTTTTCTTCTTTTTCTAATATAGATTAGAACATCGATGAATTTATTTGTTAAACCTTACACCTATTAACGAAAATTAAAGTCCTCTTATTCCTTTAGGGCCTTTTTGGGTGTCCAATTTGAAATTAAAGGATTTACGAAATTTTACGTAGTGTTAAAAGTATAAATCCATCACCTTAAGTTAGAATATTTTAAAATGTTGGAGTCATCACTATAATTGATGTTGTCGAATCAATTCTAAAAAAATATAACTTTTTTGAATTTTCATTCTTATTTGTGAAGATGATTCTCCTTTTCTTGAATTAGTCAATTCAAATCAATTTAAGATGATGGATTGCTACCTTCAATAATACAGTATATATGTAAAATTCCTTAAATTATTTAATTTCAAGTTGGACACCCAAATAAGCTCTTAATTCATAAATTAATAGGCTTTATATTAGAACCCAAGAGGGGGAAGAGCCATTGAACTTCCAACTCTTGAAGGCAAATAGCATTGCATGCATGATTCAATGTCTTAGGTGACCTAATGGCCAAGTTTGGGCCAACATATACTTCTACATGGATTTGGATCCTTACTCTCGATCCCTAATAGATTGGGTAATGAATGAATTAAATTACCTTGATATATGGATTAGAAATATCATCCATTCATGTAAATCTTTGTTTCAGCCAGTTAAGATAACACTATATATATATATATATATATATATATATATATATATATGGTGCAAGGATTTAGTGTTGTAACACTATCGTGCTATGCGTTGCATGATTGGTCGTTATCAACCATGCAAACATATGTTATTCACGATATATTATCACATGGTTAATTATACACCAATCGTAAGATTCTGTATAATACAATGCTGGTAAAATACCAAATCTTAATTCCATCCTATTCATGGGACTCGCCATCATCCCAGATAAGACACCAACCATGGACAAGTAGTTTTATCTATCCGACAGCCATCTTTCACCCATACAAAATTTTAAAATCCTAATCAACGGCTATCATTACTGGGGACCAGTGGGCTGTGGGCCCCACATTTATCTTTTTCTCTGTAGTTGTCCGAACGAACGACAGAACAGCATGATCACAAACCTTTCCCCTTTTTTGTTTGGCCAATCACTAAATGATGCCCCCACCTGTCCTACCAATATACGCATGCCACGTCATCCATTTTAACAACAAAACCCATCAGCAATGACCGTAGTTTTCCGTCCACTTCTCTCCCCCCACCCGCGAACATTTAAATGTGATTGAATTGCGTTTACTTTATTGCGGTAATTGTGTTTGGTTTTACATCACATTCACCTCTTGTATTATGTGAGACCATTTTTAATGTGAGGTGTTAAATAAGGTGTTAAAATGATGATTTGGCATAATTATAATGCCAAAATGCTTGTGTTTTGATATGAATGTCAAATGGGATGCTAATGTTATTATTTTACTCCTATAGGATTCGACCAAATTGCATTTGGCTTTGATAGATTTAATATTATTTTATTTATGTGAGACCACATTGTATTGGCTTTTGATGGATTTACTATTCCATTAATTTATCATTTGGCATTGGTGTCAAATGTTGAAAGTCGTGTCATATTTTGCATTCATTGAGACTCCTGATAATCCCATTAGAGACGCTCTAAGACACAATGTAAAATATAATTAAAAAATCAAAAGCACATTCTGTCATTCTAAATGTGCCTAGTACTCGTATGTTAAATGATGATTTACATAATGAGATGTGATTGGTCGCAATATCAAATGCAACATGAAAAATGAAGCAGCACCATCTTTATTGAGTTGAGATCCTTTTCTTATTTTGTGGGTAATACCAACCTTTGCATTGGTTTGAAAACACCTCTCATTATTTTCATCCATATTCCATCACCTGTCTAAATATTCATAAAAAATGACTATATGTATGTTAGCTAGCTCAATTGGCAAGAAATCTCATCTTAAAATGCGAAGGTCTCTTAGAACCATCCAAACAATGGTTCTCATGGGCTTTGATCTTGCTTGATCTATATAAGGTTATGGGCTCTAACATGGAATTATAGTGATATAAAAAAATAATAATAATATATATATATTATGAACATCTGTTGATGTGTTCGTATTTGGATATCCATATGTCCGTCTAGATATTTATACATGTTCAAATATTGACACATGTCTGTGTCCATGCATTCACATTTATATATATATAGATAGAAGTCTGTATCTCAAAAAAACTTTTGATTGACTATTACACCTTTATTTTAAATTTTAAATACTCATTTGCCCCCCATATTTAATTAAACAATTAAGAATGTTTATTTTTCAGATTCATCTCTCTTATCTAACTTTCTATTCTTATCATGATTCCTTACCATGGAAGGAAGTTTGATGTATTATGTTGAGCGTCCATTTTAATGACCTAAATAAATAAGATATATATATATTAAAAACATAATATATGTACACGTCTCTAAGATTTATGTTTTCAACAAAAAGTAACAAATAATTATATTTCTATGTTCCATATATATATACACATATATACAGATTTATAAATTTTCATATATATTTTATTATTTAAATATTATTCACGTGCAATGCAATGTGTCCATATCTAGTATATTTAAACAACGCTATACATACCAATGGATCTACCAGATCCATCTATTGGATGATGTGATAAGTTATTTTTTAACATAAAAAAGGTTTGCTTTGCTCATTTATTACCATTATACCACTACCACTTAGCTCGAAACCGATTGACATAACCAGCATGAGTATCATTTTCATATGGGCCGAGCTATTACCACCACATAAAATACGTTAAACACCTACTAATTAAATTCCCCCAAAGTTTGCTGTAAACACCTCCCTTATCTTCCTAAAATACCCTTAATAATAAATTTGAAAACCTTTTTCCACCCCACCCCCGACCCGTCCCTCTCAAGCCCATATCCCTTTGGATTTGTGCTCTTTAGAATAAGGAAGATAGAGCTAGCCCCTTTCCCTTTATTACAACCGATGGCAACGTCCTAATCCATGATTCAATGGAAACTGACACCGACATGAACAATTATATAAATGAACAATTTTAAAATGGGATTTGTATAGTTAAGTTGTCCAGTGTTTTAAAACGAAACAATACAAGCTTGTTCGGATTCCTAGATTTGAACAACATCCATTTGTTCGGAGTTACATAACTGAACAATCCTAAAACGTGATTTTTTAAGGCGTTTGAAGTTTTAAAACGAAACAAAAGAAATTTGTTCAGATTTATAAATTGGAACGCGTTAAAAGCATTTTGTGTTACAGAAATGAACATTTTAAACATGTTTGGAGTCGAGAATCCAAATAAGGCGAAATTCAAAACAAAAAGTTGAAGTTAAACTCGACAAAAAATGTATAAATACTTACAATATAATATGAGAAGCACTAATTTTTCATGTAGATATGGATTTGGTGGCAACGTTGTTAGGGTTTATGAGATCATGAAGTCTACAAATGGTATAATGTTTTTAGAGTTGGGGATGGAGTGGGGTGGGGATAGGAAAATTTTATTTTGGTCTTTTAGTAGACATGTCCTTATTGGTAAATATATATTTTGATATAAAGAATTTAACAAATTATTTTAATGAATGAGGGTTTAAAGTATTTTATGTTGTGGCAATAGCTTAGTCCTTTTCATATATATATATATTTAAATTTTTTATGACTACATGTTTAAAAAATTTATGGAGATTAAAAGGAGTTCTTTCACATTGGTATGGAGACAAATGTTATCCAATTTTTACAAGTTGTGATTTAATTTGATATAAGAACATCTACAGCGATGAGTTATAACTTGTGCTATTGCTATATTATAACATTTATATAGCAATAACACAAGTTAGGCTGCTCCAATGGTGTGCTAAAAACCTGTGCTAAAAATAGTAATAGCTCACCGTTGTGCCAAATACAGTACAATGGTAAGCTATTACTATATTTGCCATGTTAGCTCTCTCTCTATTTCTCAACAACCAAACACACCAGCAACTATAAAAAATATAATAATTCTCTTCCTCCATTTCTCTTCCAAAATTTTCTCAGTAACCAAACAGCTCGTAAATAAATACAAAATCTTCAAATATAATATTGAAATTTTATATATATATATAAAATAAAATAAAGCAAAAAACATACCCTTTTTTTTATCTCATTCGTCCTACTCAAGCAACCTCGCATTTGATCCACAATATGTCCCATTCACTGTCTGACGAGACCTCCAATTTATGGAATCACAGTTTTGAGTTCGTCTTAATCAACCCTAAGTACATACTTACTTTCAAGCATCTTAATTTACCCAACATACTTGTCAATTACTTTCCGCACGACCCCTTTTGCTTACCCTTTCTCGGCTAAGGCTTTGCACATAACTTTAATTTTTTTTTTTTTTTTGTTGTTGTTGTTGTTGTTGTTGTTGGAAGATGGTAGTTGGTAGTTTATAAAAAATGGAGGGAATTGAAGTTGTGGCAAAAAATAGCACATTATGTCATTTGCATCATTGGAGTACGTTATGCTAAATTATAGCATTTGGCACTATAGCATGTGCTAAAATAACAATTTTACAAGTAATTTAGCTTACATCACTAGAGATACTCTAACACAAGATATCAACTAATGAAAAAGTTCGGGTAAAATGTAGAAAACTCCCTCTAAGTTTGGGGTAGGTTTCAATTTGATACCCCTAAGTTTAAAAATGGTCAATCAGGTACCCAGGCTTTCAAATGTATTCAATTTGAAGCCTACCGTTTGGTCAATTAACAGTGATTCAACCATTTGACCAATAATTTTTAAAATATACCAACTTTGCCCTTATTTTGTATATGAATAGCAAGTAAGATCAAATTTTTTTTTTCAAAGGTAATGTATTCATCTTCGTCTTTCTCTCTGTGTCTTGTTTTAGTTCCTCGGAATTTTTTTTCTTTCTTTCGACGAAACACACTTTCTATATGGAATACACGAAATCTATATATATATATATATATATATATATCTTGTGTTCATATTTTTTTTCCTCAATGTATAACATCATGGCATCAAGTTTATCATAGTCAAACCGAACCTCGCGTCGTCGAAGGACAATTGTGACTCGTAAATCTAGAATTGTTGAAAAAATTGTTTATTTAAATTTTTATTGATAAAACGACGTGGTTTAAGTGAAAGGCAGTAACGTCAATTCGATGCCAATCGTTAACGGTGTTAGTCAACAAACTGTTTGGGTGCCTAATTGATCCCTTTTAAATCTGACGAAGCACACTTTCTATATGGAATACACGAAATATATATATATATATATCTTGTGTTCATATTTTTTTTCCTCAATGTGTAACATCATGGCATCAAGTTTATCATACTCAAACCGAACCTCGGGTCGTCAAAAGATAATTGTGACTCGTAAATCTAGAATTGTTGAAAAAAATTGTTTATTTAAATTTTTATTGATAAAACAACGTGGTTTAAGTGAAAGACAGTAATGTCAATTCGATGCTAACCGTTAACGGTGTTAGTCAACAAACTGTTCGAGTGCCTAATTGATCCCTTTTAAATCTGGGGTATCAAATTGGAACTTATCCCAAACTTAGGGATAGTTTTCTGCATTTTACCCAAAATGTTTTTTCAATTCAGTGATAGCGACGTGTAATCTTAAACCTTTTCTCTTCTGTATATCCCACTTGACAGCCAACCAAATCCAAACTAATGCAGAAGTGTCACCACATGGACCATATTCAAAACGATTATAGCACACCAAAACGGGCCCAGAATTTTGAGTGATCGAACTCCATCTCTATTTTCACAATGGTTTAAGAGAGCCGTTAGAGATCTGTTAAGAAAAAAACCCTAACAACCATTATTTCTTGCCTTCTTCAATGGCGATTTCACAAATAGTTGTTGGGTGAAATACTCCTAGACTTTTCTCTGCTGCGTCGCATTCTCTACATTTTCTTTCTCTATACGTATACTCCTACATTCTCTCTCTATCCTACCGTTCAGACACGCAAATTTCTCCCTGCAAAATCATAGCTCTCTTCGCTTTTCCAACACCTTTTGAATGATTACCATTCGAGTTCATTCACATGGGATGCTGCTTTAGCGAAAACCATTAAGGTCAGAGAAATCATCATTAGTTACGTTTCAGCAACTGTTCTTCAAGGACTGATGATGTTGTGTATAGCTTCTGGGTATGGTCTCTTCCCCCATTTGTTTTGACATAAGAGAGACCAACGTGTAAAGAACTCGTTAATGGAGGCTGAGTTGTTCAACATTTGACAGGTTTTCAAATTTCAAATGCAGGCCTCTTTTGCTTTTCTCAGGCGTTAGGTCAGATCTGTAAAGCCAGATATCTATATATATATATATATATATATATAGATATAATGTTTGTGTGTATCTTCTTTTTCTGCTAATTTCTTTGTTCTTCTGCAATTTCTCGATATGGGTGTTCAACCAAAAAGTTAAAGAACAAAGGAACAAAAAGAAGCTCGGTTTCTGGTGAATCCCAGCTTTGAAAAACACACTCTTTTTGACCAAAACGTCTGATTCGAAACCAGCAAGCTCGTTTTTCCAAAGCAAAAACATTTTCAGAAACGCTTCCTACTTTTGTCGACAAGAATCTCGGAAATCGATTTTCTTTTCATTTTGTTTGGTTTTTTGTGTTTTGTTTCGAAAAACACAGCTCTTTCTTCAACGGAGGCTCAGCTTAAACTGTTCGATTTTCAACGCGGAGTGATGGGAATGGAAGCTCTGGACATTTTCTCTTCAATTTTCTTGCTGGGTTTGCTCTTCTCGCTAGGAAATGCCGACCCAGTTGATGATAAACGAGCTTTACTTGATTTCGTGAAAGCTTTCCCTCACTCGCGTTCTCTAAATTGGAATGAAAACTCTACGGTGTGTAACAACTGGACTGGAGTGAGTTGCAGTGATGATGGGTCTCGCGTTATAGCAGTTCGATTGCCCGGAGTTGGATTCGAGGGGCGCATTCCGCCCAACACGCTTAGCCGCCTCTCGGCGTTGCAAATCTTGAGTCTCCGATCGAATGGTATAAGTGGGTCTTTCCCTTCTGATTTCTCTAACCTCAGAAACTTATCTTTTCTCTATCTTCAATTCAACAACTTCTCTGGGCCCCTGCCGTCCGATTTTTCGGTTTGGAAGAATCTCACCATTGTAAATTTATCAAACAATGCCTTCAATAGCAGTATCCCGCCTTCAATTTCGAATTTGACGCGCCTCACGGCACTGAATCTTGCTAACAACTCGCTTTCTGGTGAAATCCCTGATCTTAATATGCCCAATTTGCAACAGCTGAATTTATCCAACAATAATCTCACTGGCATTTTGCCAAAATCACTTCAGAGATTTCCAAGTTTGGTATTCGTCGGTAACGATCTTTCTATAGTAAATTCTCCTCCTCCCGTTCCTCTGCTGTCTTCTCAAGTTTATATCAAGTCTAGGAATTCTGGAAAGCTTGGGGAGACGGCATTGTTAGGAATTATAGTTGGTGGTTGTGTATTGGGGCTAGTTGGATTTGCTTTTCTGCTGATTGTTTGTTGCTCAAAAAGAAAAAGTGAAGATGGGTTTCCAGGGAAGTTGCAGAAGGGAGGAGGAATTTCACCGGAGAAAGGAATTCCGGGGAGTCAAGATGCGAATAATAGACTGGTTTTCTTTGAGGGTTGTAACTATGTGTTCGATTTGGAGGACCTATTGAGGGCTTCTGCTGAGATATTGGGAAAGGGGACTTTCGGTACAGCTTATAAGGCAATCCTAGAGGATGCAACTACTGTGGTGGTGAAGAGGTTGAAGGAGGTTAGCGTTGGGAAGCGGGAGTTTGAACAACAGATGGAGGTGGTTGGGAGTATTAGGCACGAAAACGTGGTTGAACTCAGGGCCTATTTCTATTCCAAGGATGAGAAGTTGATGGTGTATGACTATAACAGTCTGGGGAGCGTCTCTGCAATGTTACATGGTATGTCAATTTCATCCATCTCTGCCATTTTCGTAGCTTAATACTATTAATTCAGCTTTGATTTTACTTCCTCATTTCCTGTATAGGTCCTGGAAACAATTTTTGTTTTGGGATGTTGTTACTCCAGTTCACGCCTAAGCAAACCATCAGACTCTGCTTAGAGTTGTTCACCACAAAAAAGAAAAAAAACAGAAAAAAATATTCTGCTTGGAGTATTAATCTCAGCTGTAGTTGGTATTTTTCTCATGTAGTTTATTATATGGCCCTTTCTTTTGATGATTTTTTCTTTTTTTTTTTTTTTTTTTTTTGATGAAGTCTTTCTTCTGATGAGTTTTTTATAAATGAACTCTACTTTTGCTGATTTAAGTGGACTAACCAGAAACAATAACTTAGCATTAAGAGGGTATTTATATACATACCTTTTTTAGGTCGATTTGGAGGGTATATTCATTGTGTATATGTTGGAATTATTCATAATACATGATAAGTGCTATTTTGTGCTTGTCCACAGGTCCAGAAAAACACAAACTTTATGTAAATGTTTACAGTGGACTTCGTTTCATCAAAGCATGAATGTTTGTCAAGGACTCTCTAGGCCTTGTTGGGTAGTATACATTTACGATTTCAGAAATTAGAAAAAGTATATCAAATTGAATTATCATGAACTTGGGATGATTGCCAAAGCCATTTCAGTTCAGTGGAAAGGCTTTTGGCCCTGGCAGAGGGGGCAGGGCAGGGGAGGGGTGATGGATTGATTCTTACATTGACCCAGGAAATAACTAGGAATGATTTATTTCAACTTTTTCTTTGTGAATACATATATATATGAGTCTTTCTATTATCAGGTGCAATTGATGCAATTTTGCATCAAGTGCACTCCAAAACTCTTACGTGTGATTCCTATTTGGCCAAACCAACTGTTGGATTAAATTTGATTCATATGCTAGTCATGCATGCCAAAAATCAAGTTGATTTAAGATTAAGAGCTGTTTCATTCGAAATGTCCATAAATGAGCAATTATTATTGATTAAAAATGCACATTTTGGATCGAATAGCAATTAATCTCAAATCAACTTGATTTTTGGCATGGAATGCCTACATGAGAAGGCTATCTAATCCAACAGATGAATTCACAAAATACAAATCACTAGGTACAGTTTTAGAGTGCACTTGATATTAGTTAATACCAGGTGCACCTGATAATAGAAGGACTCTATATATATATATATAGCTTAAAAAGTTTTTAAAACTAGATGTTTTTATTTGGCCTTGGAAACAATTTGGCTATTGGTACTCCAATCTCAATGATTGGTTTTGAGTCAGATAGCTATTGACACATGCAACCTTCTGATTTGCCCTAAGTTCCTAACTGGTGGGTTCCATTTAGATATTTGACTAGTGGGTACCCCAGAATGGTTAGTTTTTATAGTAGAACTCTCCTGTTGATTATCAAACGCTAAACAGAATGGAAGAATGTTCTCCAAATTTGTTGATATAAAGCTTTGCATTCGATCATGGGTTGATTCCCCCAAGAGAGAGTGACTAGGTATTGTCTTTTGACTTACTATGCAAATTCATTATATTATCTACTGCACCTCAATTTAAGCATTTTGGATCAGCTTCATGAATCCTTTTACGCTATTCCTAGCTGTTAAAATTAATGTCTTTAATGTAAGCGTAAAGCTCGAATATTTTATCATCATAAACCCACTTTCAACGCAGCTGTATTGCTATTTGCTTTTATCTTCTTTGAATGTGTCTGAACCACATCAAGAAATTACATGAAAGAGAAATCCTTGTACAACCTCGTTGCAAGATGCTAATCTTAGATTATTTTTCCATATTTGGATCCTTGGATGTTAAAAATGGGGCTTTGCACAAATCTGGTTACAAGATATTAAATCTTGATCATTTTGCCATATTTCGAAGTCAAAAATGGGACATGGGAAGAAAGTTGCTGGTCTAGTGAAGGACATAATGATTGAAGGTGCATGACTCCACATGTCCGTGTTTTTAGGTATTGTATGCTCAGATTCAATTTGTCTGTGCACTCTGCACAGTACGCTAATTGTACAAAAAACCTGTTATTTCAGATCGAGCATCCTATATTACATGGACTTTTTGTTCCACCATGGGGTACCCACGTTGACACGACATGCGACACACACCAGCACTTTGAAAAGTTGTAGAAACACCAAGACACACGCCAGCACCTAATATCTGTACATGAGTCCATGTAACATAGCTAATAATTTTCAACGGTGAGATAGGATCTGGGGTGTGACATGGTCCTGGATCCTTTCTCCTCATCATGTAGTGATTAGATGAACATTTTCCCAAGCTGACAGACATTACAGTATTTTGTTTTGTTTTTGTTTTTTTTTTTTTTTTTTTTTATAAAAAAAATATCAAGATGGTTTCTGTTTCCAAGTTCTTTTAGAAAATCCAGGATATGGAAATAGATAGCTACTTTGGTAATCCGTATCTCAACTATGCTTTATAAACACCAAGCAAGCACTTCAAGTTTGCTTACATCTAAAGTAATGATAGAAAGAGCTAGTTGCCATCATCAAAGCTGAAGTTGCCCTTTGTGTTAAATTTCATAAATGTGTCATTGTTAATTATATTTGAATATTTTTTCTAATAGCTATATGTACAAGATAATTTCTGGAAAAAGAGTTGGCATGCTCTCTATGTTAATATTCTAAGAGCTGAGTGTAGTCTCTTCACTGATTTTAAGAGTCAGTTCTGGCTAGACTGATGTTGTTTTTAGGTTTTGGAATGTCCTCTGTTGGATGACTTCGTTCCATCATGCTGCCAGTTCATAAACCATGTAGTCACAATCAGCTAGCAGACCATGAAGAAAATTGGTTACCACTGCTTTTCTGTACCATTCACATGACCTTTCTCAGATGAAAAAAAAAAAAGAAAAAAAGAAAGACTCTTCAAACTCCTTTTGCAGTTGTTTTTGATAACTGGGAAATAGAAAACTTAGAAATAATACCAGAAGTGCAGAGAAATTGTGCTCTATTTCTGTCTTGAGAATTTGCGGCTAGCAAAAGCACATACTATATGATAGGTTTCTTCTAACCTCACAGTCTCCACTGCCTTGATTCCTGAAGTGGTCAATGACTGTAAAGCTCTAATTGTCCTCTATTGCATTTGTAATTTTGCAGGTGAAAGAGGAGAGGATAGGATCCCTCTAGATTGGGATACCCGACTGAGAATTGCCATTGGTGCTGCAAGAGGCATTGCTTGCATCCATTCAGAAAATGGTGGGAAGCTGGTCCATGGAAACATCAAATCCTCAAACATTTTCCTCAATGCTCGACAATATGGTTGCTTGTCAGATCTCGGTCTGTCAACAATAATGAGCCCATTGGGCCCACCAATCTCCCGTGCTGCTGGTTACCGAGCCCCAGAGGTGACAGACACCAGGAAAGCATTACAACCTTCTGATGTCTACAGCTTTGGGGTGGTGCTACTGGAGCTCCTCACTGGTAAGTCTCCTGTCCATGCCACAGGTGGTGACGAGGTTATCCACTTGGTCCGGTGGGTTCATTCAGTAGTCCGCGAGGAGTGGACAGCAGAAGTATTTGATATTGAACTGATGAGGTATCCAAATATAGAGGAAGAATTGGTGGAGATGTTACAGATAGCAATGGCATGCGTGGTTAGGCTGCCAGACCAGAGACCTAAAATGCCAGAGGTAGTGAAAATGGTTGAAAATATCCGGCAAATTGATACTGGTAATCGGCCATCTTCTGAAACCAAATCTGAAGTTTCAACACCACCACGACATATTGGGATGGAATCCTCAATCCCACAGTGAAACAGCCATTTGTCTCACTATATTTTTTTTCCACTCTGTTTGTTCTGTTGCTTCATTTCAATTCTTATTGAAATGTTTTTTTTTTTCCCACATTTTCATGAACAAAATTAGTTTCATCACCTGATCCCAGAAAGGTTGAGTTGGATCAGGTTATGTATCGAGGTCTCTCAATGGGCTGTTTATGCCTCCATGCTAAGCTATTTTGTGGTCAGATTTCTTCCATCACTCCAAATCTCTCTCTCTCTCTCTCTCTCTCTCTCTCTCTCTCTCTCTCTCTCTATATATATATATATATATATTATATTTCCATGCACTAGCAGATATCACGTTACAAAATTTACATGATTGGACGCTTGTCTAATTATTCTTTTATTTCTTTTGGATACACTGCTTACATGAATAACTTGCTGCATAGGGCACATTCTCAAATTTGGTTTCCTTCTGTCTTCCCTTTTCTAGATGGTAATTGGTTTGCTTGTCTCTACTGCCATTTCGAGGCAAATCATGAATTAATGTTCAATATCGTTTGGACCATCTATCTATTAATCAATTTTGGAGATCCTTGCAATCAATTCAAATTAGCAAAAGTAATGCCTACTTGCATAATATGAATTTGTCTCTCGAGGGGTTGTGAAAGATGTTCCACTTAAGATATTCTTGTTATTGCTTCGACTCATATTCCCCAATAAGTGGATCCTATTCTAATAGCTCTGAATCAATTAAATACATGACTTCAGTTACGATTCTTACATGCAGAAACAGTATGCCGTAAGCCCTCTGGAAGAAGGAAAAAAAATTATGCTGAAGTTTAAATTGTGATTTCTCTACAGATAGCTTTCGAATACTTTCTATGGAACTTTGAGATTTTAACTGACATGATCTAACAAAATAAATAAATAAATAAATAAATAATCTGGTCATCAAGTCCGAATAATTTCTAAGCAACTATTGGACTGGTGCATCTTGCAATATTTTTGCTTAAAAACCATCTAGCATATGTGATCTGACCAATGTTGTAGTGGAACCTTTCATGGCATCGCCCATATAGTAGTATCACAATAACAGTTGGATAGTAGGATAAAATAACTTCTCTAGGTTGCCATTCAGAATAAACTTTAAGAGAGAGAGAGATAATGCCTTCTATATAAGGAAAAAGCTCTTCAATATTAGGTATCTGTCGACTATGATTAGGATACTCATTCTTAGTTATTGTTTAGTCTGCCATTAACTAGATGTTGAAAGGGGCCAAACTAGGACTTTCTGGGATCTAGATTTTGCTACTATTTTGGTAGATGGAACATGGAAAGAAGCTGAGCAGAAAGTAGGACTTTTCGGGTGTGATCTGAGTCAGTCGATCAAGTGGTTACATGATCAAAGTGCGCCACTAGCGCCCTCCAACCAGTCAACCACACTACCCACGTCACGCATGCCACAATCGTGCGCGTGTGGATGGTGCTTCGCACCGTCTTGTGGTGTGGAACTATAAACGTAAGTACCTCTTACTACTTTTCTCAAATCAAGAGAATAAAGCAAGTACTAGCTACTTTATAAAGTGCTCAAACCTTTTAATTTTTTTTTCCAATGTGGGACAAGTTAACAAGCTTGCGTGCAGGCTTTCTATAGAGAACTAAGGAAGGTTTTGAAAATACCCAAAACTTTTTTTGACATTTATTTTAAAAATCACCCCCCCCCCCCCCCCCCCCCCCCCAATTTTCAAAATACAAGATGATGATTCTTGGTTCACTTGGCAGTCCTTCGCATAGGTGAAGGTTTCTTTCAATCTGAACCATTCACTTCGAGTGTGTTTGAATGAAGAATTTTTAAGTGAAATTTGCTTATAAAGTGGAATTTGTAAAATTTTTAAAATGAAATCCCTGTTTGGCTACCCAACTTGGAATTTGTAAAATGCTATCAAAATTTTAACTTGGAAGTTGAGGAGATTAAATTCTGTTTACAAAATCCACTTAAATAGGTGGAATTCGGCAAATTCCACTTAAGCGGAAATTTGGAAAAACCTATCTCGTGAGTCATCCAAATCTAACCCCGACTCCCGAGTCCCAACACTCACCTCTTTCTCGCCTTGCTCTCTGCCTCTCTTACCTCTTTCTCACCTCTCAGCCTCTTGCCTCTCTCTCGTCTCTCTCTCCCTGCCATGGGTTACTCTCCAGACCTTCCCATAACACAGGTATGTACTCCATTTTTTTATTAGAGTTTTTAATTTCTTAGTTATTTAATTTAATTATTTTTTTTGGCTAGAAATTTCACTATATTTCTTAGTTATGTAACTATGGACATGATTTCAATTTAATTTCAGCACACAAAATCACTCCACACTAGATGTGTTTCTTCTCTTCATAATAAATGTGATTTTGATTGAGTGTTTTTAGCTTCTTTTTGTATGTGTGCAATCGTTGGGTGCTCTTTTGCACACCATATGTTTGTTGAAATGCCATGGACAAATTTAAATGTGTTCATTCAGAAAGTAATTTAGTCTTTATCATTCCTTCCCATTTTATATATTATTTCATACCTAACAATTTTTTTTTTCTTTTATAAAAGATTTCTTTTGAGGATTTTTGGCCTGCCCATCTTAGGGGTTAAATTTATGAAGTTTATTTGATGTATTTTTTGAGTTCTTCACCTCATTTGTATGCTTCTTGCAGTCACTGGTTTCTACTCTAAGCTCATGATACTTTTATGGGAATTCCCTATTTTATAATTTATTTAATCTTATGCGAGGAACATATAAATGTTCATGTTGGTGCAAAGATAAATGTTTAAGTGATTATATGTTGAGAATCTCTCGTCTGCATCAGTGATCTCATTTAGAGTTTTATTATGTGTTTTCTTTGGTTTCATTGTGGCTTTCCAAAGATTGTGTCATTATATTCATACCTCTATTATTTTGTTTTGTTTTGTTTTTTTTTTTTTTCCTTTTATGATCATGTCTAGTAGTCAATCAATATGGATGGGCATTTGATGCATGTAAATCGTAAGCGTAAGAGAAATGAAGCAGGGGATAGTGAGGAAATGGATGTCATTGTGTTTACCCTTAGTGTCATCATAACTAGATTATCATGGTTGTACATCGATGATTTTATTCAAAGGGAGCCATTGTATGATTGGGATCATAAGAGACGATGCTATTTGGGTCGCTTATTTCTTGAAAGTGAATAGGAGTGTATTGACGAATTACGGGTTAGCAAGCAAGGTTTTGCAAATCTTTGCTAAGTATTGAGAGAGAAGGGTAAGTTGACTTGAACAAAGAATGTCTCTATTGAAGAAGCAGTGGCGATGTTTCTACATATTCTTGCCCATAACTTAAAGTATAGAGTGATTCACCTTAATTTTTACCGTTCCAAAGAAACAATAAGCAGACAATTCAATAGTGTTCTGAGCGCTGTGGTGAGAATCACTAAGGACTACTTGAAGTTACATGAACGTGTACTTAATGAATCAGAAACTGGGAGATGAAAATGGTTTGAGGTACTATTTTTAGCTATGGATTTTTTACCTTTTTTTTTTTATAAATAAAAAAATAAATAAATTATCTCTCTCTCTTTCTCTTTAAACATGGATAACCTCACTTCCATTTAATTATGTTAGAACTACCTCGGAGCACTTGATGGAAGTCATATTCAAGTTACAATGTCTACAGAAGTTCGACCTAGATATCGGAATAGATTTCGGAATAGGAAGGGTGATATTTCAACCAATATGTTAGGAGCTTGTTCTCTAGACTTGATATTCATATACGTCTTACCTGGATAGGAAGGAAGGATCCGCGTCTGATTCTCGAGTTTTGCGTGATGCCATATGCAGGCACCATCGCTTGCATGTTCCAAATGGTTTTTTTTTTTTAATGAATATTAGTAATTCACCTGAATTATTTATAATAAAATTAATGACTAAAAATTTCTATTATGATGTAGATAAATACTACATCATAATAGAAATTTAGTGTGACTAACTTTGCTCTATGAATTTATTGTTCTTATTGTTGAAATGTTAAAACACTTGTGGAGTTGTGGTTATACATTCATCATGATAACCTTTATAGCTTATTTCCGATACTTTTGATTTTTTTTTTTTAACTTATAGTATTTGTCACGACCCAAATTAATTAAGCCGTGATCAATAATAATAAAACAAGCTTTTTCTTTAATAAATCCTTTGATAAAAACATGGATGACACGTGTTAAAATCCCAACCATTTTTGAAAATTTTCTCCTTTTTCGAGCATGACCCATCCGTAGATAGGACATACCATCATAAAACCTGTTATAAAAATCCATACATAAAATTTCCTTTCATCCATGAAAGTGGTATCATCCCATGCATCGCATTCCACGTATACAACATTAAATAATTCTAATTACAACCCTGATATAATTTACATTTACATTGGCCATCGGCCCCAATAAAATTAATGAAATACATATTCTCCCGATGAAAATACATTAATAAATCCCAATTAAGCATGCCTCCGCATAAACTTCATATCCTGTAATACTGAAAAACATTTAAAATAATAGGCGTGAGTCCGACGACTCAGTAGATACAATTTAACATAGTAAACTAAAGCAATGATATAAATAAAACCAATTATATCATTTAAAGCAGAATATACTAACCAAGTATATAACAAATCCAAAGTAAGTTATAATCCATAACTTAAAATAAATAATGCATGATACCAATGCATGCGACTCATGTCCAATTTACAATAATTCCATTAATTACCAACCACTCCCGCAGGAGTCTTCGCGCGGAAATGGAGGATTTAAACCCAACCTCCAAGAGGATAACACAAGGGTTCCTACCTGGAACCGGAAAGTAGCCTCTGATTCGGGAACACAAGGGTTCCTACCTAGAACCGGAAAGTACCCCAGGACCAAAGGAATGGAAAACACCGCAAAGTCCCATTGACTGCAAATAGTCCAATTCCAATGACCCCTTTTTATGCAATACTTTTACCCAGTATTCATTAAGTCCATTTAATGCATGATTATGCCCAACATGCAATGCAATAAACCATAAATGATTTTTTAACCAAAATCATCTTCAAGATATGGTATATAACCCATAATCAAATAACATCATAATTATACCCAAAATTATGATAAACAACATAAACTCTCATTATGATTATAGCCTTGAAATCATAATAAAAAACATCAATTAATATAGAAATTAACCATATGATCCATACATCTCTTTTCCATAGAATGTATAAAATAAACCGAAATGTGTAAAAAACATGATTCCCAAATTAGATTATCAATTATCCATAATCTCATCCCAAGATTTATTCCATAAATCATTTACATACATATTCTAAGCCCAAGAATACCAAATACTATGATAATATACCCCATATCATCATGTCAATAATTTAAACCTATGTAAATTGCACCTACCTCAATCAAATGTGTGGAAAATGCATCCTGGTGTGTTGTGGGTGTGAAATCCAAGCCCTAGCGTGCACATGCAAGCTTCCAATCCAAGCCCTAGTTTCCCACATGCCTTGGTTGATGAAGGTAATGGAGATTCCAACTCCAAACCACCATCAAAACACCCAATATGCATAAATAAACCCATAAATGTGAGAATGAGATGATAAACCCTTAAAAAGATTACAAACCCTAACCCTTAAGTGTGAGAAAATACCTCTAAAATGCAAAGGAATTGGTGAGGATGAACATCCATGCCCAATCCCACGAAATCCAAGCCTAGGATGCAAGATCAAGCTCCAAGCTCCACAAATCAAGCTTAATCTACAAACTAAATGTGGTAGACGATGGATCCAGCCCTTAGGAAGCTTCCCCAAGCATTAAACTCAAGTGAGAGAGTGGGAAACCCACATATGCAAGCCACGAACCCACTTTCTCTCTCCAAACAAGTCCTTTCTCTCTCCTCCCTCTCTTTCCTTTTCTCTCTAAGCATTACAAGCTTAAAATGTAGAAATGAGGGTGTTAGATCCGGACTTGAGGAGTTTTATAACAAGGAGGGGCACATGGGTCTTTATGCCCAAAAAAATCTAGCCATTCAGCAAATTCGTGCGTTATAGTCGACTAACACAGGAAGTGGTCGACCAAAACTTCCCCGTGAACAGTACCGTGACATTCTGCCTGCAATATAGCCGACCAAAACAACCTACAGTCGACCAAAACTTCCCAGTGAACAGTACCGTGACATTCTGCCTGCAATATAGCCAACCAAAACAACCTACAGTCGACCAAAACACTCAGTATGCACAAAAAGAGGCGTGTGGTTTCCCTAAAGCATAACTTATCACAATTCAACCCAAAATCCTCATCACTCAAGGCTCGAGTCCTCACAACCTTCCGCTTGTAGTAACTAAAATTCTCCAATATTTAAAACTAAGTTAAAATAACAAGCCCCAGCATTCTTAATCATGCATATGCAATACTCGTGCATGCCTTACCCTGACAAAACAACTAATATACATGCAAACCATAGATAAGACCCTTAATACTCTATTTAAAAATTACGGGTATTACAGTATTGGATTGTGATAAATAGAAATTAAAAACATGGAAGGGAAGAGTGGAAAGTAGGGGGAAAAAAAAGGGAAGAACGTTGCAGAAGATGAGAAGAACGTTGCAGAAGATGGTAATAGTATAGATTAAAAAAAATTTCGATGGACTTTAGAAATAGATTGTGAGCTAGCAAACTAGCTTAGAGATGAGAGGGGCATGGGCAATAAAGGAGATGGTAGTTAGAAACCCTGTGCACATAACTCTTGTTCCTTTGTATTGTCTACTCAATTTTCCAGAGCTATAACTCCAGACAATATTAGACATCGAGTAAAGTTGTGGAAGAAATATTATGGAATTGTGAGTGACATCTTAGCACAAAGTGGATTTAATTGGGATGCTTCAAAACAAATGATCACAGTTGATGAGGACTCTGCATGGAAAGATTATATTAAAGTATGTTATTTTGTGTTTTTTTATATTTATTTATTTTTTACACTCAATAATTGTGTATTCTTTTTCCTTATAGTCACATAAAGATGCGAAACAGTTTCACTAGAGAGTAATTCCTAATTAGGACGACATAGTGGACTTGTGTGCCAAAGACAGAGCAACAGGGGAGGGTGCTAAAACTAGTCTTGATGAGATTGAGATTTTGGGTATTGAGGATGTGAATGATAGTGAATCAGTAGAGTGGTGAGGATGTAGTCACAGACTTTGCAACTGGTAGCAACTCTAATAATCCTGATAGCTTTGAAAATTCTGAAAAAAAAAAAAAAAAAAGATGTCAATCTACATCAACCTCGGTTATGGCTCCACTAAAGAAGAAAGGAGAAGACAATAAGGAGATAAAAAATTCATTGGGTAGGATGGCTAGCTCACTGGAAGAATACTTGCGCTCAAAGGCGAACGCATTAAGTGTTGATGAAGTTTATGAAGCAGTGAGTGCAATACTAGATCTTGAGGAGGAAGTTTTTTTTTACAAAGCTTGTAACTAGCTTATTGAAAATGAAAATTCCTTTCATCTTCTGAAAAAATTTCCAAATGATAAGAAGAAGAGCTACTTATTGACATCTATGCCACGAGAGAAGAAATGAGATATCACTTGAGAGGCTTGTTAAGTTATGTAATAAAATTAAATTTTATCACTAGTTAAATTCAATCTCTTTTTTGGTTATGTAGTGAACTTAAGATTTGGCACTAGTTATGTATTAAACTTCTTATTTTCTGGATTGGTAAATGAGGAAATATCTCTACTTAGATTTTGTTTGCTACTATTTCAATCCTTGTGAAGGTTCTTTGATCCCTTTTTCTAACTAGTTGTTTGGAATAGCATGCTTATTTGTTGCTTGCTTATTAATTAGCAATGAAGGTATTTTAATTGGTTCTTGTCTTTAATTTGTGTTACTTTCAATCTCTTTTAGTTGAGGAGTTGTTTTTCCTATGAGTTCTTTGGTTGTTGTCTTTGTGCATAGGAGCTGCTTTTTCTAGGATTCATGTTGTGAGGACCCAAGGCTTGATTCATGAGAATTTTGGGTTAGGATGTGCTAAGGTAGGTTTTCAGGAGCCTAGCACTTCTTTTTGTGTATGTTAAGCAATATAGTTGACTACAGTGACTTATAGTCGACTATATTGCTAGGCAGAATTTCTTTTTATATATGTTGAACAATTTAGTTAACTGTAATGACTTATAGTCGACTATATTGTCAGGCAGAACCTCTTTTTGTGCATACTGAGTAATTTAGTTGACATAATGATTTATAGTCGACTATATTGTCAGGCAGAATGTAACAATACTTCATTTGGGGAGTTTTAGTCGACTATAACTCATTATAGTCAACTATAATGCACGAATTTCAGTTTTTGGGCTAGATTTAATGGGGTAAAAACACCATCATATCCCTCACTTATACTCCCTTTATAAACCCAATTTCTAGAGGGTTCTCACCCATTCTTCTTAGTCGAAAGAGAGAGAGAGAGAGAGAGAGAAGAAGAAGAGAAGGAGAAGTGGGCGGAGGCTCGACGACGGCTTACCGGAGCACGGTAGCTTTGATCTGATGCCGGCGAGCTCGGATCTAGTGTATTTTGGCCCAATCTACGCACGTGTGGTTACGAATTTGGATTTCTTCACTCTATTTTTGAGGTAGGGGCATTTTCTCATCTTAAACCATTAATGCATGGGGGTTTTAGGTTTAAATCATGTAAAAACACATGTATTTGGCATTCTTCGCATTAATATCATGCATATGGGCATATTTTATGGATTTTTGATAAATTTTGGAAAATATAGGGTTTTGTATTATACCCTATTTGGTCATATGTATGTTACAACTCAAATCCTTACATGATTTGGGTTACAATGGGTTGGTTTACATACCCCTTTTTGTTATATTCTCGTTATTTATGAAACTCTTATATGTTTAAGGGTTTACATGGGTTGGTTTTTAAAACCTATTGGACTATTTTGTGTGGTCGGAATATTGGGGGTCATTTTTATATAAATGTTTTTGAAACCATTATTTTGAAAAATGGTTGGGAAATGATTTATATGAATTATGGGGTTATTTCATATGATTTAAATGCACAAACCTATTATATGGTTTTCTTGGAAAATTTATATATAATTTTTCGGTTTATGTGGGAATTATGAAATTGGTAAATGAAAAGAAAAGTGGAAATGATATGGATATGGTGATGAGGGCTACTGGAGACAGGATTACTGCGGTCCCAAAGGAACGGGACGTCTTGTCGTGTCTTCCTATCCTTTAGTCCTGGGCTATGTGCCCGAATATGAGGTTACTTTTTGGTCCAAGTAGGATTATAGTATTTCCTCATGATGCGTTACTTTCTGGACTAGGTAGGATCCATAGTGTTTCCCCTTATTTTCCTGTGCGCGAGGGTCCCGCATGACCTGGGAAGGATTTATCAGTTTGAAAGACTGATATTATGGATTGCCAGATATGGCAGATGATGGTTATTGGCTTATAAGGCTGTGATATGATATCAGAAAATGATAGTTAAATTCATTTGTAAAATGATGATTTTAATAACAAATAACTTGAGTTTTTCTTACCTCTTTAAAAAGAAAAAGGGGTGTTGGTATTTAATGATTTAACTTCCGCAGTTTATTTCATTATACCTATATCGGTTTTACTTACTGAAAAATTTATATTGCAAACTAATCAATAGTTTTGCAGGACTCCTGAAAAGTATATAAATTATGGTTTTTAAAACCTTGGGTTATTTTGAGAAATGTTTTCCTACTGAGCGTATAGCTCATACCCCCACAGTTTTCTTGCAAGGTCATATCTTTAAAGCTAACTTGACCTGGGGCTGGGAAGTACATCAACATGTCTGCATTCATATAGAGGATCATTGTATTTTATTTCGGCTTTGAGCCTAGGCATGTATTAATTTTAATTCATGGCCTGTAATAAATAGATAAGTAGTGGACGCAGATGTGGATGAGACCCATGTGACTACGATACAGCTTATAGTTTTATTTATTTATTTATTTAGAATATTGTGTGGATGGTTGAAAATGATTATTAAATGGGTTTTCTACAAGTTTTATGATTAATCGATAACTTGGTATGTCTCATTTACAAACAGGGACCATACCTGGATTTTCTAAAAATGTTTTTAAAAGAATTATATTTATTAAACATCCACCAAAATTGGCTTTAAAATTAATTTTCTTACTATATAACTAACGGTCCCCATTTCAGGTCGTTACACATGTGTAGAGCCACCATGCTATATTTTGGTTACCCATCTGCTATATTGAGGAGATGAGTAATGTATAACAAGATATGAAATGAATTCCATTTAGAAATCCTATTCTAAATATCCATCCAAAGAAGGAAATTGCAAAATTCTATTTAGAAATCCCATGTTCCAAAATGTACGGCTAAACAAAGAATTTTAAAAACCCCAATTACAAATTCTGAATTTTCAAAATCCTATCATTTTAAAATTCCAAGTTTTTACAAATTACTTATCCAAACACTAGCGTTAGTGAAAACATGTCTGAGTTAGTTAGGATGGCATAGGAGACTTGTCTTTGAACTAGCAATCCTATAAAACTAACATGAAATATCTCACATATAGACAACTAACCTTTAGTATTCAAAAAACTGACATGTGGATTGGCCTTGTGTTTATATGCTGTTTTCATGAGTGATCTAGAGTCCAACCTTTTGACTTCATAGGAAGCAGCACCACTTCCACACTAATATAGGTAAGCTTATCAAGAGTACTCCTATAATAATATTATTCTAATAAAACTCCATTGTAAGATATTAAGAGTTAATCAACTCATCCTCCTCCTTTTAATATTACAAGCTCTTAGCACATTTCCTTAGGATGATAATAATGTATTTATGTGCTTGTAATCACGACGTATGATATACTTTGCTCATTGAACTCAAGAACTTGATGTTTCAAATGTTGAGTCGCATTTCCATCGAGAGTGATCATTTATGTGAGCTTAAGTCCCTTCTCCTTCAATGTTTTACTCACCAAATCCCTCCCTTTAATTAAAGGGTCAGCTAAATTTTGACTTGACTTTACATAGTCAATAGTGATGGAAAACAATGAATCGGTGATACATAATGCCGTTAGGCTAGTTATCACACACAAGGAAGGTTTGGATGAATAAGAATATATGAGGGAGAGAAAGTTACGTTAGATTTTTTGTATATTCTGATCAGGGTCTCTTGTGGTGTATTTATGATACACGAAAGAACACCAATTGGTGGCCATTCATAGAGTTGCATCTTTCCCCATTGGTTGTGAGTCTTCATTCATCTAATGATATATATGTGTGCATCCTACTACGGTACACATCATTCCACATAATACTTCCTTGTGTGGGAAGTTATCTATGGCACTTAAGAAGCAATACGATGTGGCACATCACACCATATCCTATTGAGATCACCCAATGGCCTTCATCTCCCACTTGATCGAAAATGGGATATGTATATAGATAACCCGACCTAGTTGGTGAATTTATCCGAGTATTCCCTTCACCGGTTACTCCTATATCAACTCACATCTGTGTATTCTCACAGATCGGCGTCAAAATAATGGTATGCCCCACGTGTGCACGTTTTTACCATTTCCTTTAATCGCGTCCTTCCCTTATATTCCACATGTCAAAATGAAATAATCCAGATGACTTCATTCACTATATTTCAAATGAATGGCACCAATACTCCATGCGATGGAAAATAAGTTCACACCCTAGTCATTATTGGTGACTTCAGTTAAGACACAAATTTATATCATGTACTGACCTGTACTTGAAGTTTCAGTCAAGTACTTCCTTCTGGGCCAAACTGAAGGTTTTCCTTGACACACTTTATCAGCGATTTATTACACTATGCGCCTAAGTATTTTGTAGATGCAACTTAATGCCTCAAGGTGAACTTTACAACTAAATCGTTCTATATATAATCTTGTTACCTCGCTAGTGTCCTCTATCTTTTCTTTGACCAATATTGTCCCCAAAGTCAGATAGAGTAGCATCACATTGTTCATCTCAGGCGTCCCTGAAATCCATCCAATGATGCTTTTGTACTGCATGCCTTGCTACAATTTTATGTGCACTTTAATCCCATTGTAGTCACATGCTCTCTGAATTTCTCTAGAGGTAATCCCTTGGTCATAGGATCAGCTACCATTTCTCTAGAGGGTACATAGTCGACTTTAATTTTACCCCTCTCCATTATATCTTATATATAGTGATAATTTACATAAATGTGTTTGCCCTAGAGCTATTAGTTCCACTTTTTATCGATGAGATGGCATACTTACTGTCATAAAACACATTGACTGGCTTACTAGGTATACCTAATTTTAAACTATCAATAAAACGCTAAAGCCAAATCGCGTTACTTATCGTTGTACTGCATGCAATATATTCCGCCTTTATGGTAGACTTTGCAATACAACCCTGTTTCTTACTTAGCTAAGAAATAACTGTTCCACCAACAATAAATACATAACCACTGGTAGATATCCTATCATCTATATCACCTGCAAAATCTGCATCACAGTAGCCAACTAAATCTAGACCACATAAACCAAAACAAAGTTTCATACCTTTCATGCCTTGTATGTATCTAAAAATTCTCTTGACTGCTTGCCAATGTGCCCTCCCTAGATTAGATTGATATCTACTTACCAATCCTACCACATAACAGATGTCTGGCCTTGTACTTATCATTGCATACATGAGGCTACCCATAGCATGGGCATAGGGGACTTGTTGCATCTCCTGCAATTCTTCCTCATTCTTAGGACACATTTCTCTACTTAGAATTAAGCCCTTGCAAACAGGTATTCTAATAGGTTTACATTCACCTATGTTAAACCTTTTTAGCACCTTTTCTAGATAATTTTCTTGATCCAAATATAATAACTTTGAATTTCTATCTCTAGAAATTTTTATTCCCAGAACATAGGATGCTTCACCTATGTCTTCCATCTTAAATCTGGATCATAGATATGACTTAGTCATATTTATCATATCTAAATTATTTCCCGTTAGCAATGTGTCATTTACATAAAGTGACAATATTGCTAACCCTTTCTGGCACTTCCATACGTATACACAGTGATCTAGTGGACTCATTTGATATCCTATCTCAAGGATAGCCTAGTGGAACTTCAAATACAATTGCCTTGAAGATTGTTTGAGTCCATATAGGGATCTTTTTAATTTATAGACTTTGTCCTCATGTTCTTTAACCTTAACACCATCTAGTTGACTCATATAGATGTCTTCCTTCAATTCTCCATCGAGGAATGCGGTTTTGACATCCATTTGATGCAACTCCAAATCCATCCTAGCTACAATTGACATGAGTACCCTTATATAGGTAAACTTCACCACTGGCGAGTATGTATCCACGAAGTCTATCCCTAGCTTTTGGGTAAAGCTTTTTGCTACTAATCTAGCTTTGTACTTATCGGAAGTACCATTTGCTTTCAATTTCTTCTTAAGGACCCATTTACATCCAATGGCTTTTCTTCCTTTCGGAAGATCAACTAATTCCCAAACTCGATTATTTTCTATAGAGTCTAATTCATCATTCATTGCCAATTGCCATTCTTTGGCATCACTTGCCTTTATGGTTTCTGAAAAATTTCTTGGGTCATCTTCTAGTTGTCCTTGTCCTATGTGTTCTACCTCTTCAAGGTTATAAACACAATAGTCTTTAAACCTTTGAGATGGCTCCGTTGGTCTTTTCCTCCCACTTTTCCTTGAGTTTCAATGCAGTGAGGTCTGTATCTTTGTCATCTACCTTAGGCATTGGTGCGGTAAGAGTGTAAGAGTTTTCTCATGTGTAAGGAGATATGAAATTCTCCTTTTCCAAATTCTAAAATTAATATTACTAAGTTTATCTACTCTAATTGTGTCAAATTTACTAGCTATACTAATAACTGTAGAAAATAAAATATACTATTGTGTTCAACAAAATTAAAATGAACAACTTACAAATCTCTAGCAGTTTTTTATATATTATTTTTTACATTCAAATTCAAAATCTGACTTCACAGCTGCATCCGGAATGTCAAATTATGGTAGGGTATCAAATTTTGTGTTAATTGGAAGTCGTTTGGCCCTTCAATTTTACTGAAATTTGAAAATGTATCAAATTGAGTTAGAAAATGGGTCTGGATCGATTCTTGGTTACAATTTGACTAAGTCAATTACTCGTTTTTATTTGATTGTGTCAGCCCCACTTACTTTCCTTGTTAATATCAATACCTTAAGTATTTGATAATGTCAGCACCTTTATAATAGGAATGATGCAGCGGGCCCCAATAGATGGGAAAAAGAAATTTAAAAGGAGAAGTAGGCTGTATACTGATCCAAAAAGAAGACACACACACGCAAAGTGAACTGCGTCGTCTTCCTCAATCCTGAGAGCACTTTGCAATCCTGAAGAGCCGCGAGTCGGATCTGACATGCGGAATCAAGTCCACAATGTTTTATTTTAAGAAAAGTATTTAGATTCTCGCCCTTATTCGTTCAAGAACGCTTCCCACATGACCAATGGCTCTGATACCACTGATGGAAAACAATGAATCGGTGATATGTAATGCTGTTAGGCTAGTTATCACACACAAGGAAGGTTTGGATGAATAAGAATATATAAGGGAGAGAAAGTTACGTTAGATTTTTCATATTTTCTTATCAAAGTTTATTGTGGAGTATTTATAATACACGGAGGGACACCAATTAGTGGCCATTTATAAAGTTGCATCTCTACCCATTGGTTGTGACTCTTCATTCATTCAATGATATATGTGTGTGCATCCTACTACAGTACACATCATTCCACATAACAATTCCTTTTGTGGGAAGTTATCTACTGTACTTAAGAAGCAATACGATATGACACATCACACCATATCCTATTGAGATCAACCAATGGGCTTCAAATAGTAATCACCCTTCAATAATAAGCTACCTTACATATTTAGACTTACCATTATACACATAGCTATAAGCTTACAACAGATAGGGATGGCAATTTCGCCCCGATCCATAGGGTCCCGACTCGATCCATACTCGAATGGGCGGGTATTTTTTATTTTTTTCGGGTATCGGGTCGGGTATGGGTATAAATTTTTGAAAAATTTCGGGTACGGGTCGGGTATGGACCCCAACAAGAAAAAACCCGAAGACCCGACCCGACCCGCTATATTTACAAAATATATATATTTTTTACAATAAAATATAAATACCTACTTAAACCTATCTTGATATAGGCTTATGGAGTCCATTCGAAGGCTCATTACGTATTTTTATTGTTTTTTAATCTTTATGTTTGTGTATAATATTTGTGTGATCATATTAGGTATGATTTTATTTGAACAAGATCATATTAATTAGGTGCTAAAAACATTTATAAGCTTGGTATATGATTATATGAATAACATGTAATAGGTGTAAGTAACAAAAAAAATGGAATTTGGGGGAAAAAAATCCTCACAACAGGGCGGTCGGGTATGGGCGGGTCGGGCATGGGTAGTCCAATAAAACAGTGGATCGGGGATGGGGGTTAATTGTTCATACCCATCGGGTATCGGGTCGAGCATGGGTATAAGAAATTAAAGGTTGGGTTGGGTATGGGGTAGTGCCGACCCGCATCCGACCTGACCCATTGCCATCCCTAACAACAGAGTTGTTTCACTGTCATAATGCAAAGATATAAGTGGCATAGGTTTTGACCAAGTATGAATTTTCGACAATAAGTTTCTTAGCCACTCTACTTCTTTGCTAAAAGAAGCCAACGCTACAAACTCAACTGCTATGCATGTCTGCTCCTCCTCCAAGAGTGAAAATATATTCACTTGTTGACAAGTGATCTTCACCTTCAGTTATCCAACTAGCATCCATGAATCCTTCTAAAACTTGAGGATATCCACTATAGACTATTCTACAGTCCATAGTTTTCTTCAAATATCTTAACACTCGTTTAACAGCGTGCCAATGCAAATTACTACAGTAACTAGTATATCTACTAAGTTTCCCTACTGCAAATGCAATATTAAGTCTAGCGCAAGTCATAGCATACATTAAACTACCAATCACCTTCGAGTATAATAAGTTAATAACTAATTTATACCTCTACCAGTGTTAGGATACAATTTAATTTGTGAAACAAAAGGCGTAAACATGGGTGCACTATTATACTAATTAAATTTCTTGAGAATTTTCTCAATATAATGACTTTGGGTAAGAATTTTTTCTTATGTTCTCTTATTATCCTAATACCTAAAATAACATCAGCAATGCCGATATCTTTTATATCAAAACTAAATGAAAAAACGTTTAGTACTTTCAATGATATCATTGTCAGTGCAAAAAATAAGCATATCATCCACATACGAGCATATAATCACACGTTTTGATTCCTAGTGAATTTAGTATATACACATTTATCAGACTCATGTATCTTCAATTCATTTGATATAACAACTTTACCAAGAATTTCATGGCATTGTTTATGAGCTTATTTAAGATAGTAGAGTGATTTAATAAGTTTACATACCTTGTATTCATGACTTTACACCACAAACCATTTTAACATCCATTTGGTGAATTTTGAATTTATATATAGAAGCTAGACAATTTAATATTCTAATAGTGGAGATCCTTGCAACGAGAGCATATGCATCAAAATAATCAATGCCCTCTTTTTGTGTAAATCCTTTTGCAACCAACATTGCTTTGAATTTGTCTATTGTACTATCGATATTCATTTTCTTTTTAAATATCCATCTACAACCAATTGGTTTGGATCTAGGAGACAAATCTACAAGTTTCTAGGTCTTAAACCCATTATAGATCCCATCATATCATTTATAGCTTCCTTCCAAAAAGCTATATCTTGAGACTTCATTGCCTTCATTACTTCTTCAGAAGTCAATAGATTAAATCCACTGCTTGTGAAATCACCATTTGTTTACAATGAGAATCCTTTATTCCTTCTACTAAATAAATAATTAATTAAGCTAGGACTAGAAGATTTTTTTTTTTTATCCTAGTTCTCTTAGCTTAATAGGTTCACTAGGGGCACTTTCCTTTTCAAATACCAGATGCAGTTATTCCTGTTCTTGATTAGATTCTAATCCAGGAATTGTAGTGAACCTATTCACATAAAAAAAAAAAAAAAAAAAAAAAAAAACACAACAACATCACATGATTCAATAATGGTATTTACTTTTGATCCATTTGGCTCGATTACCAAAAACCTTTACCTATAAGTTGTGATGAGCATAATTAAGGAATATACACTCTAGTCCTTTTTTCTCTGAATTTCTTTTCTTTTAGAATCAGGCAATTGAACTATTGCCTCTACAGCCTCAAGTCCTAAGATATATTAGGTTAGGCTTCTTGTTTTTACAAAGCTCATAAGGAATAATTTCACTTCTTCTAAGATGGAATCTTTTTGAGTATGTGACATGCTGTAGGTAAAGCATCACCTTAAAATGCATAACTTAAACTAGAGTTGAAAAGCATAACATTAATCATTTTTGTAACACCCACATCATTAAATTAGACTAATTGCCTGATTATTAGTTGTTTTATCGGGCAATGACTTGCATGTGCATTACACTGTGATATTTGAGATGATATATATGATGTATGACATGTAGATTAATGTCATTTTGCATGTTATGCATGTTAATTGTGCATGAGTAGCATTAATACACATTTACATTCGTTATTGGGCATTTTTAGCATAGGCCGATCCATTGGCATATATTTGAGATGATATATATCATGTATGACATGTAGATTAATGTCATTTTACATGTTATGTATGTTATATGTGCATAAGTAGCATTAATACACATTTACATTCATTATTGGGCATTTTTAGCATAGGCCGATCCATCCGCATTAGTGGTTGATGGATTGAGGTAGTCCCATTTCAGGTAGAAGGTACTCTCAGTTTCTCCAACTAGCTCGACCGATTGGGCCCTCAGATCCTGATCGATTAGGGTGCAGCAAATTTGTTTTTAAAAATGCGTAAAAAGATGCATGTACCCTCACCACCCTTCTAAACACCCTAAGGCCAACTCCTTAAGACCAAATCTGGTATTTTTCATACATGAGACTTATAGAGAGAAGAGAGAGAAAGTGGATACTATTCGAAGGGAGAAAGGTTTTGGCTTTGCATGTTGGGGTTTTTATGGATTCTTCAACCCAATGGCCATCGATACCCATCTTGGAGCTGGATTTATTATTCTCAACAAGTTCTTCAAGGATTAAAGCTTGGTTTGTGAAGTTTGGAGCTCATTCTTGCATTCTAGGCCTGGATTCAACATTCCCAACACATTTTCACTACTTTTGGTCATTATACTTGAGGTCGTATAATTTTCATGAGATTTAACCTTAGCAATGATAATGGGGTAGGATATAAACCCTTGTATGTTAAATATAAATATTTATTTACTATATTTATGGATTTACATGATTTTTGGATATATTATTAATTTATTAGTAATTTTCGGTATGCATATAGGTCTAGTTTACATAACCGAATGTTAGGATTACTACACATGGGGGTATATTGACTTATGTACTATGTTGGATTTAGCGTATTTTTAGATGTATATGCTATGTAAATTATTATTGGTTTATATTTTACATTTTTTACATAATCCAACCATGTCATATAATTATAGAATAATTATATATTGGTGATTTCTGGTTATATTGAATTGCATTGGGATTTATATGCATTTTCATGGCATCATTGGTATAATAATGCATGAAATGGATCTAATAAATACTTGATAAAAATATTAAAGGGGACATTGCAATTAGACTATTTGCGATCATGGGATGTCAACAGTGTTTTCCATTCCATTGGTCCTGGGGTACTAGCGGTTTCAAGTAAGGACGTTTCGCGGTATTCCCGAATTGAGGCTACTTGCGGTCCCAGTAGGGATGATTTGCTATGTTGTCCTCTTAGAGGTTGGGTTTAAATCTTTCGTTTTTGTGCCAAAACTCTTGCAGGAATGATTGATAATTGAGGAATGATTTAAAATAGGCATGAGTCGCATCACATTCATAACATTACATGGATTTTAATTGCATTTTAAGTATGATTTATGTTGGATATATTATCATACCTGAGTTAATTTCATATGAAAATTATGAAATTAACCTTGAGGCGATTGCATTGGACCAGTTTAATTTAATTATGCTATGCTAGTTTGGGACAATTTCATGGATTTAGACAAGTTTAATATTATGGACTATAAGATTTAAATATTTTTTATTCAGCCAATGGGCACTAGACATCTAATAATTTAAATATTGTAATACTTTAATTATATAGGTTTCTTTTATATAGATTGAGATGCGTCTGATGATACTAAGTATAGATGATAGGTTATTTATGATGTTCAAAACATGTTTTATCATGGTATGTCCCATTATGAATGGGTCATGCCAAAATTTTTATTAAACTCACAAGTTTTCTACCGTGTCATCCACGTTGTTTATAAATGATTTTCATTAATTAAATTGGTTTAATTAAATCGATCATGACTTAATATAAGTAGGTCATGACAATTTCAGTTAATGTTCTATTTTTCCTTTCTGCTACACCATTTTGTTATGGTATATAACCTACAGTGGTTTCATGTATAAAGCCAACATTCTTGCAATATTCAAGAAAATGATATTCTCCACCTTTATCAGACCTTAGTCTTTTAATTTTGGCGTTGCATTGATTTTCTACTCATTAATTTATATATCTCAAATTTTTTCAAGTATTTGTTTTTTCAAATGTAATAGATATACATAATAGAATTTAGAAATGTCATCAATGAATGTGGCAAAATACATTTTACCTCTTCTAGTTAGGGTACTATGCATGTCACATGCACACATCACTGTGAATAAGTTCTTAGCAAAAATATGGTTCTTTCTATTTTAAGAAAAGGCGTTCGAGTTGTTTTAGTTTTCATGTATACATTACTTTTTTTAATCATGTCATTATCATACTTAAGAATTAAATCTAATTTAACTGTATCATCCATTTTCCTAGTATTAACATGACCTAGTCTAACATGCCATAAAGAAAGAGAGTCAACAATATAAGCAAAAACATGTGCTTTATTAATATTGAGCTTGAGCAAACCTTAATATATATAGCCATTCCCTAAAAAATACCACCCTTAGGCAACAAACTTTTTGACTTAGAGTCTAATTTGAAGCCAATCTTATTAAGCAATGTATGCATGAAAAAGGCAACTTATAAACTATCATAATTAAATATAAGGAGAATAGCCCAAGGGGAAGGGGGAGATTTCAAATCAATTAACTATTCTTGATCGCCAATTAAGTCAAAATTCAACATGTATCACACCACAGTCATATCACCAAAGTCATCACATCATCACAATCATATTTTCACCAAATTATCACGAGTCAAACTCTAATTATGTGTAGACACCCCATTTTGTCCCTACATTTGATGATGATTTCTCGATGATGAGGTTCATAATGTTTGCCATTGACTCAAATCTCTTTTATACAAGTAAAACAAGCAAATGGGGGAGATTTAAATGATTAATTTAGGCAATCTAAGGATTTGTTGCGTACGCATATTTTAATATGCGTTCGCATGATTTAGTCATGCGTATGCACTGATGAACCATGTGTACACATAATATGTTTATACGTACGCATCAAAGCTTTATATGCGTTATCCTGAGGTGGACGATGACCAACTTCTCACCATTTGCTGAAATGGGTTTATCAGGAGAGTTTTTATGATGGGAATGGCTCGCCTACTAAAGAAGATGGACATAGAGATAAAAGGGAATGGGGAATGAGGTAAGGGATGAGGTTACCTTACACTAAGGTGTAGGGATTTATCTCTACAAATAGAGGAGCTTCTAAGAGCTTCGGGGACGACACGAGAACTAAGGGAAGGGGGGACAGATGAATGGAGAGCCGGGAAAAATACCTAGAAAGAGAAGTGAAACTTTGAGTAGCTGAAAGATATTCTAAGAATGAGAGAAACACTAAAAGAGTGAGGGAAAAGAGAGTAAAATATAATAGAGAGTTAGACTTATGAGACTGGGAAAGGTTTGCTTCACTCGATGAAGGAGATGCCGCCGAGTTGACGATGGACCTGAGGGAAGGATTTACCTGCTTTCATTGCTAAGAGGTATGTAGCATATACTTGTTAATAGAACTGCATAGGGTGTTTAGAAGAAGATTTATTACATATAGTATCTGTATTTGGTTAATTGTGTTTTGCAGAGAAGCTGACTTCACGAGGAAGATGAACTAGTGAAGTCATGTGTACGCATGGTTATACCATGTGTACGCACGAAATCCTATGCGTATGCATATTTAAAGTATGCATATGCATGAAATCTTCTTTGCTGATTCGAATTGCTGTATTGTTTATTATATTTCAAATTTAATACTTGCATACATGGAGTATCATACGTACGCATAATTTATTATGCGTACGCATGATAATACTTGTGCATACGTATATTTATATATGCGTACGCATGGTACTATCTGCCTATGTTTTATACGTTGTACCATCAACTATATATATATGTATATTTATATTGTGCTATTAATCTATCATTTTTGTGTACCATTTATTTGCTATATGATTAATAGGTGATTCAGATTTTATTAAAATATTATATATGGTCAATGAATACAAAAATGAGGGCCGGTTTATTACCGAGCATTGTTGGGTGCCTAACACATTCCCAACATGTACTCTAACTCCGAACCTTTTTCTGGTGAATAAATTGGTCCTAGACTCATTCAAGTGACATCATTAGAAGCAAAAGCAGGTAAAATATAGGTAAAAGCGAGTGTGTGGTGAAAATTGGTGTGCCTCACATCATGCTAAAGAATCCTATTATGCAAAAGACATCAAAATGGAAGCTAAACATGCTTAAAAACAATCATAAGCAAATTTGGACAAAATGCATAACAACCAAAAAACACTTTAAAAATCAAAATAAAAAACAATAAACCAAACAAATAAGAAAACCCTAGCATGCAAAAACCCTAATAATAGAAACCCTAATAATAAAAACTTTAAAATGATATTTCATCAAAACAACAATAAAGCATCATACAATGAATCATAGCATCAAAATAGTGAATTCTAACATGTATAAAGAGGAGTAGAAAGCGCAACTTATATGCTATAATCCTTATGCCCACAATTAGTCATAAAATAATATCAAGAAAACATGATAAAATATTGATAATCATTGCAAACAACTCATTCCTATATTCTTGACATGCTCTCAAACATAATAGACATCAACATAAGAGAAAAACCCCAATTTGGAGGATTAAAGGTTTACCTCTTGCAAATAGCTCTTCCTTGCCTTTAACTCACTCCTCTTATTTTTTGGGTGTTGTAGAACCTCTCATTGCCGCTCTTTGACTTGTAAATTCGTGGTCTCTCTCTTTTCTAGGTGTAAAGTGCTCCAAAAGCCTCGATCTATATGCTTGAATATAGTGTTCTATTTATAGGGGACTAACTTAATAAACCAATAGCTAAGATTAACTCATTAAACAATGATCCAAGGGATATTAAAGACTCTCTTGGGCCTCGAGTAACTCAAAGTTACCTAAAAATTATAAAAAAACACTCGCAAAGGTGGAAAAAAATGATAAAAAATGGGAAAATGCAAGAAAACCCTAAAAAATGACGGAGTGCCTCAAGTAACCATCCAAGGCTGGATGGTTAATAGTCTAGCCCAGATGGTCGACCGCCAAAGGCTATTAGAGACTCTCTTGGGCCTCAAGTAACTCAAAGTTATCTAAAAATTATAAAGAAATACTTGCAAAAGTGGAAAAAATGATAAAAAAAAATGGGAAAAAGCGAGAAAACCCTAAAAATGACGGAGTGCCCCAAATAACCGTCCAAGGTTGGATGGTTAACTGTCTGGGGATGGATGGTTAACCGTCTGGATGGTTAATAGTCTAACCCTGATGGTCGACTTTCCATGCATGAACGGTTACCAGAGGTCCTTTTCTTCTATTGCTTTATTTGTACTCCTTTGCTTTTCAAAATTGTTTTAGGGGCCAAATTAGATTCGATTTTGACGAAATAATAACCAAAATGACCGTGTTTTGAAAAAGAATATGTTCTTAAGCTTTTTAGGGAATAAATTCTTAACCATGGATGCATGGTTAGGTTTTATGAATCGCGAAGCTAAGGTTTACGCACAAGGTTGAACCAAATGCTTTTCCAAATCAAAATTCAACTTTATAAAACATATTTAAGAATGAAATAAAGATAAATCATGGTCTAATGAAGAGCAATTGGATGAAAAATAATGAGCCAACTTGAGAGAACTGAAAGAAGGTCTTATAGCCATCTTAAACTATTATGAACCAAATTACTTCTAATCCATCAATTTATTAAATTGAACCTATAAATAGACTCTATACACCAAAATGAACTCAACGAAACAACTTAGAGGCTATTTAAAGATCAAACGAAAAAGATATAACTTAAAAGACAAAAATGCCCTTCAAGTCACAAAATCTCTTATTAACCATGGAAACCTTCTTCCAAATGGATTCAAAATCCCTATGCATGATTCTTAATGTTATGAAATCTCAATGCAAGAAACTGAACTTAAAAACAAGACAAAGGCTCACATGAAATAATGACCTTTAACTAGGGTGACAAAAATAGGGTGTAACTACCCATCTATGCAATTAGTGATAAAGGCTAATGCTCACTTTAGATACCCCATTTTGTACCCGTTGCCATCTTAAGTCCCGAGGCCCTAATGAAGTTTAGTAAGATTATTCATGAATTATCCTTGAGGAATTAGTGCGAATCACAGCATAAGATTTTTGATTAAAATGAAAGGAAAATTATTTCATTAAATTAGTAGTTTTTTCGTGCCACTAGAATGTGTACGTATGCATAGGTGTGTGTACGCACATGTGATACATGTGTATGCGTATTAGAGGTCACTCTCCTATTTTTTAGAAAAAGGCAAATTTCCCTTTCCTTTCTAGATTAGAAGACTTTTTAATTGTTAGTAATATTTTTTTATTATTCTCCAAGTAAACCTAGTCTAGAGAGGAAAGGAAAAACCCTAGTTTTTCAGATAGAAATATTCTTTTAATTCCTTGGAGGAAGGGAGGAGAATAGGGTTTTTTGAGAGTGAAATTCATCATAAATCAGTAGCCATTTTTTCCAAAAACCAGCGAGCGTATTTTAATCATAACGTTTGACTTTGAACTCGGAATTGGATGAAATTGGTGTCCGTAGAAAGATAATTCAATTCTCTACAACATTGTGTTTCACGAGTTTTGTCTAATTACAACGTTTTCATGCCCAAAAACGTGATTGAAGTTTCTGTTGTTGTAAAGTGACGAAAATCAATTTTCTTTTCTCTTATTCTCTTTTGTTTTCTATTTCTTTTCAAAGTTGAGTAAATTTTGATCTCTTTGCTGTGATAACACTTTGACGAAGAGGAGGGTTCGTGTTGGCTTGATTCAATCCAAAGACCTAAGGGACCACGAACAATCACAAGTCGGTAAATTTAGTTTTATTTAGCTTTTTATTCTAGTTCTTCTTTTATTATTTTTATTTTATTTTATTTTTTACTATAGCATGATATAGGTTTAGTATTTATATTTATATATTTTATTTATTAAAAATGCATGACATAGTTCAATAGTGGAGTTCTGTGATTCTGTGTGAAATGCCTATTAGGTGCATACGCACCTATCAGTGAAGCGTATGCACCTTCTTTCCAGCAGAAAGATTGTTTGTTTGTTATTTTATTTAGTTTTGTTCCTAGTTGATTAGTATTTGCTTGGTTTTTTTGTATATTCTGATATATTTTTTTATTCTCTTTTCTTTATTTATTATTTTGGTCATTGTGTGTGCTATTATTATTGCATGATTTAGGATGGAATTTAAGTAAATACTTAATTAACTAAAGCCAATAATTATGTGTGGGGGGACGATTTCAACCGAGCATTACTAGGTGCCTTACACCTTCCCAGCAATGTACCCTAACTTTGAACCTTCTCTGGTTATGACGAGTTAAACCCTACTAGGGTTCAAGTTAATTCCCAGTTCAAATTGGGTGGCGACTCCTCTCCACGCTAGCCTTCCTAGTTAGTAGCGTACTCCTGAGCTGCTTGAACGTGATGCTCACACTCACATTCTCCTTTTCTTTCACCTTTGAGTCTTAATGGCTCATGCCTCACATTCTCACTTTTCTTTTACCCTCGCTTTCGATGGATAGTGGCTCTCAATTAACAATTGCGAGACTTGCCTCACACTCTCACTTTTCTTTTACCCTCGCTTTCGATGGATGGTGGCTTTCAATTAATGATTGCGACACTGACTGAGGTGATCCTCTATACATACGAACCATAGACGGTGGCTCTCGCTTTTCTATGGCCTTCAAGTCTTGACGGCTTACGTCTCACTTCTCTCTCGCTATTTAGGTTAATTGTCCTTTCTCTTTATATACTTACGTAATGCTCAAAATTTTTAATTTGCTTTATGTTTTGATTGGAGGTTATTTAAGTCTTTTAAAAATTTAATAGGGATATAATAGTCAATCAAAAGTTTTTCCCCAACATCCATACTTTTATAGGTAGTATTGATTTGTAAACCTCAATTTTAATGAAAAGCTATATTCCTTTTGTACCCCTTTAGAAATTTTACCATTAAGGACATTATAACTAAAAACATAAATTCATATCTCTTTGTACCCCCTGTAGACACCCCATTTTCATCCCTAGGAGTTCATGAATTCATTTCATGAATTCCTAAAGCATTTAGGAATCTCTAAGCCTTGAAGGACATTTTTATCCTTTTAAGCTTATGTGAGTAGTTCATTATTGCATACATGTTTTTCTTTTATTTTTGCATTCCATCACTTGCATTTAGTTTTTAGGTTCATTTAGGATATGTGTGTGTAATTTGGTTCAAATTCACTTAAGTTTGGATAGTTAATTAGAACTTTTGCGACTTGAAGAGCAATTTCGTCTTTTAACTCATATATTTTCTAATTGACCTCGAAACTCATCCCGAATTGTTCCAATAAGTTATAATAATGAAAAGACTCTAATTGTAGTGTCAATTTGAGGATTGAATAGGTTTGAGATTGATTTACTATATTATTCACCTATTGGCTAATTGACTCTTTTGGGTTAACTGCCTTTTTAAACCCAACCACTTGACCATGGTTGGAGAATTTTAGTTCAAAAATATTTTAAACTTGTTCTTCATTAAAATATGAAAATTTGGGGTTGTGGTGGGGTGTAAAAATAAAAAAGACATATGGGTTGGGGATATTTTGGGAATATTGTGGGGTGTACATATAAAATTATGGGGGGTTCAAAAACACTAGAGTTTACAAATAAACTCAAGGGTTTGCAATAGCCGCCCTCAAGATCCATTCATTTTAAGCCAAATCACCACTCCATTGATTCAGTGGATGTGAGGTAAGAATTGTAATTTTGAGGGCTAGAATTGAGATAGCCTTCTTTCTTGAGTCCTACTTGTAGTTAAAAGCTATAGCACATTCTCCAATACTTCATAAGTATTTTAAGGTTCATTATCTTCATCATTTCTTTCATAATGGAAGATAACATTGGGGAACTATACACAAAAGGTTTTAGAGATCTACTGTAACACCCGTAAATTTTAAATAAAGTATTAAGGGTTTAATCTATGGTTAACATAGTTAATTCCATGATTTGTTGGATAACCTCATGTATGGGTAATGCATGTGTATGATAATATGATGTTGAATGTGTTTTGATGCTTGTTTTAATGCATTAAGTATTTTAAGTGTATCTTTGGCCTTATTTGCAACTTAAAGGTTTAACCTGCTGAAATTTGGCTAAGTATTGGGGAAAAATGAATTTTCTTAAATTTTCATTTTTGAAAGATAATTTTTTTGCAGTAATAGAAGTTTATAATATTATAAGACATCTATGATTTTATAGGATTTTATTATCACGTTTCGATTGGGTTTTTCATATGTTTGTTTTAGAAAAATCTGTTGGGAGACGGATTTTGTACTAAAAGTTGGAAATGAGATTTTGATATACTTGAAATTTGATTTTTTTGATATTTTATTTGGATTCAAATGGGGGTGTTATTTGCTTATTTTCATTAAATAACTTATAGTAAATGGCATTTATTTAAATGTTTTTAATGAATATAAGGTTAAGGTTTGTGTTTAATGAGTGTAGTGAGACTGATTGTTGTTTTAGCTGTCTGAGTATTTCGGACATCTAAAATACACTTTCAGAAGTTCGAAAGGGAGATTTCATATGTCTAAAATGCACTTTCAGACGTTTAAAAATTCCAGAGAATAATGTTTTCTAGAGTATAGTTTCAGACGTCCGAAAGTAACTTTCAAACGTTTAAAACTTGCGAGAGATAGTTTTTATAAAGGGTTTAAATAACGCATGTGCCCCTGCCCTTATGTTTATTTGCCATGGCCCAACTATATAACTTCTAGATCTATACTTGAGGGTTAGAAACATGTAGATAGAGCTAGAGAGAAGAGAGAATGGGAGAGAAAGAGAGCGTACAATGGAGAGAGAAAGAGCTTCTCCCTCCATTTTCATAGGTTTTCATGCATTGTGAGCATGATTTCTCTTCTTTCCACTTTGGATATACACTTGATTTACTTCTTGGGAGTATTGTTCATGGACTTTGAAGTTGGGTTCTCTTGTTTGGGTTCATACATGTGTTATTGAAGGCTTAGATTCATATCATTGGAGCTTGTTCAAGACTTTTGGGGGCTTTATGGCCACATCCATGGAGTTGAATCTCCACCACCACCATCATTCATGGCATTTGGGAGCTTGCATATGCATTCTTGGGCTTGGATTCCATACCTACAACACTTAAGGTTGTATTTTTCTACACATTTCATGGAGGTATGTGCAATTTTCATAGGTTTAAACTATCGACATGATAATAGATAATATAGTATATATTATCATAGTATTTGTTATCCTTGAATTTAGAATATGTGTATAAATGATTTGTGGAATAAATCTTGAAATGGGATTATGGGTATTTGATAATCTAATTTGGGAATTATGTTCATTACGCATTTTTGTTTATTTTATACATTCTATGGAATATAGATGCATAGATTTTATGGTTAATCTTAATGTGTAATTGATATTTTCAGTTCATGGTTTTAAAGTTGTAATCATAAGTGAATAGCCTTATTGTTTAATTTATCATAATTTGGTATAATTATGAGATATTTTGACTATGGTTTATGTGATATATTTTGGAGATGATTTTGGATCAAAATCATTTTATGGTATATTGTATTTCATGTTGGGCATAAGCATGTTTGAAATGGAACTAATAAAATACTTGGTAAAAGTATTAAAAATGGTTCATTGGAATTGGATTACTTGTAGTCAAGGGACTTAGCGGTGTTTTCCTTTCTTTTGGTCCTGGGTACTTTCCGGCTCTAGCTAGATAGGAACCTTTGTGTTCTCGAATTAGAGGCTACTTTCCGGTTCCAGGTAGGAACCCTTGTGTTGTCCTCTTGGAGGTTGAATTTAAATTCTCCGTTTTAATTTCTGCGGGAGTGGTTAGTAATTGATGGAATTAATATAAATTGGACATGAGTCACATGCATTGGGTATTATGCATTATTTATTTTAAATTATGGATTATAACTTATGTTGGAATTTTAATACACTCGGTTAATATATTTTGATTTAAATGATATTGTAAACACCCCATTTTCATTCCTAGGAGTTCATAAACTCATTTCATGAGTTCTTGAAGGATTTAGAAGTCTCTAAGCCTTGAAGGACATTTTTGCCCTTTTAAGCTTATGAGAATTGTTCATCATTGTATGTATATTTTTGTCTCATTGTTGAGTCCAATCAATTACATTTAGTTTTTAGGATCATCTAGGATATGTATGTCAAATTTGGTCCAATTTCAGATAGACTTGGATAGGTAATTAGAACTTTTGCGACTTAAAGGGTAATTTCGTCTTTCACTTTGTATACTTTCCAATTGACTTCGAAACTTGTTCCAGATTGTTCCATTGGTCTTAAAATGATGAAATGAGTCTAATTGAAGTGCCAATTTAATTATTGAATAGGTTTTGGATTAGTTCACCATATTATCCTATGGCTAATTGACCATTTTTCGGTTAACTGCCTTGTTAAAACCTAGCCACTTGACTGTGGTCAGGGATTTTTGGTCCAAGAATATTCTAAACTTATTTCACATTGAATCTTTGAAATTTTGGCTTTTGAATCACTTAAATTGAAGTTAAATTGACCAAGATATGGCCATTTTAAGGTAGGAGACCAAATTAAGCAAGAAATCCCAAAAATCATGGAAACCTAAGCTTGCTCTCGGGTGATTGGTTGGCCCAACCGGTCCAACTGGTTAGCCCAACCGGTCACCCGAGGACTCTGTGTTTGTTTACCTTATTTTGTAGTTTTAACGGTTTTAGACTCTTTTACTCCGAATTTCTTTTTTCTAAAAGTGTTTTAAACCTATTAGGAAGTGATTTTAAGTTGTCCAACATTTAGGGGAGTTAATAATAGCCTTAGATTAGTTTTATGATGAATTAATTTCAACCATTGGTTTATATAGTTGGTTAGCTATAAATAAAAGCTCATTCATCAACATTAAAGACTTTTGACACTTCATATTCATAAGAGAGAGAAGGAGAATGAATTTGCACACATCCATATCACTTGGAGAGAGCATTATACTGCAATTTTAAAGGGGAACTAGAAAGCAATCAAGTCTAACAAGAAGAAAGAATGCAACGAAGGCCTTTGCTTTGTTGTAAGTTTCCTTACATCCTTATTATCCTTTTTCTACATTTTTTTCTTCTTCTACTCCATTCTCTGCATAATTATGGCTTAGTATTGAGTTAGGAATCATATATATATGCTTTATATATTAGAGTGTATATGATTCATATGATGTGAAAAGCATACTAGTGGAGTAGGGATTGTGAATTCTTTGCTGGTATGATAGTTTCTCTTCATGGTTCAATTATATACATGATTTTAAACATCTTTTGTATTAAACACTTTCAATGAAAACTTTATTTTCATAGGTGTATGGATGATTATTCTTTTAGAGGATAATCATCGTCCTTAGAAGGTGAGGTTGTGCATAGGTGCTTTTTGGAGTGTGTTTAAGTGCATCATGAGTTTCTTTGCATTCTTAGGTATATATTTTATATAGGATATATGAAAAAAATCATTCATGCAGAGTGATTTCTACATAAAGTTATCTTAAGATAGTTTTTCTTAAGAAAGCCCACCGTAAGGATGATTATTTCACATTCTTACATAAAACACTTATCTAATGCATCGTGTTAGGTTTTCTTTTCATGTTTTGGATTGTTATATAATATTTTCATTATAATAATTCATATTTGTCATGTTTTTGATAGTTTTATACATGTTAGGGTGTTCAGGGCATATAGGAGCATATTAGGGTTTTATTTTTCTTTTGATTTTTGCTTTTTGCATGATTATTAATATGTTTTAGAAATGATTAGTATTCTGTCCAGATTTGATTTAGTATTTCTAATGATGATTTGAGCATGAATATGGATGGTTTGAGTGTGATAATTTCCCTATAGCATACATAGGGTGATTTATGGGTGATTTCCCAATGTTTTGGGATTGTTTGGCATATGGTAAGTTTGGTTCACGGTGATTTTGTTATGAATTGTTCTCTTCTCCCCTCTTGGGTTATTCTCTTTGCTTTGAATTATGATTCTTAAGTTTTCCACTTTTCTAGAAACTTCTTATTGAATAAAAGTTCTATCTCTTCTCAAATTCTATCTTTTCTCAAATTCCTTTTTTTGGAAGTTGTTCTTCTTTTTTAAACTCTTCTTTTTCTTAAAAAGGAAACTTAGGGTTTATAGTTCATTGTAAAGGGAATAACCCCTTCTCAATCAAACTACGTGGACTTGATCCTTACATCTTTGCATATGAGGTACGTAGGCGCTCATTTGATGTTCAAGTCCGCTCTAGGATACTAAGTATCTTAGATTTTCTTTTATTTTATTTTCTTATTCTTTATCTCTCTCTCTTTCTATTGCTTTCCATATCTTTCCTACTTGTTCATGGATGTTTATGAATGCTTTATGGATGAATGTGGATGGTTTATGAATGATTCTTTACATATGCATAGTGACTAATTAGGAAGTGATTGAATTGAAATAGCCCATATAAATTAAGAAACCCATTTAGGGCGATGTGGGTGCCCATAGGATGTTTCCTAGAACATTCCCACATCATAACTTAGTCTCCGAATCCTCTCGTGTTTCGTTAAGACTTGCTTTTGCTTTATCGGAGTCAACTTGTTTTGTTTTTAAAGGTTTGCTTTAAAACTATTTTTATGATTTTCCTCTTTTCCTTAAAAAATGAGATGGCGATTCTTTATTTGTTTTGTTTTTGTGAATCTTTAAAAACAGATTTTTATTTATTTAAATCTGTACATTTTTTTAAAAGGGCCAATCAAAACCCGTGGTTTACAGATATAATTGGTTTTATTTATATCATTGCTTTAGTTTATTACATTAAATTGTATCTACTGAGTCGTTGGACTCATGCCTACTATTTTAAATGTTTTTTAGATAATCCAGGGATTGGTTTATGTTATTGTCACACCCCATTTTTGTCACCCTAGTTTGAGGCCATCATTTCATGTAGATTTTTATTTTATTTTCGAGTCTAGTCTTTTGCATTGAGTTTCTATCGCATTGAATATCATGTGTATGAATTTTGAAGTGATTTGGAGTTCATTTCGATAGTCAATAAGAACTTTTACGACTTTAAAGGCATAATCGTCTTTTAAGCCGTATACTTTCCATTTGACCTTGAAATGAATCCCGAGTCATTCCCTCGAGTTCATATGAGTACGTAGAGTCTATATATAGGTTCAATTTCATGAATTAATGGTTTAAGATCAATTCGGCTCATAATGGTTCAGGTTGGCTAAAAGACCCTCTATTGGTTTGCTCAAAATCGACTCATAAGACCCAACCAATTTTCTCTCATTTAACTCCAATTGGACTTTATTTACATCCTAGGTGTGTTTAGAAAGATCGAATTTCGATTGGGAAAGCATTCGGTTCGACCTTGTGTACAAACCCAGCTTAGCGACGGTGAGGCACCATGGTTAACCACCTTTGTAAAACCTAACCATGCACCCATGGTTAAGTATTTTTGTCCTAAAATGCTTAAAAATGTGTTCCCCTTTGAAACACGGTTGTTTTGGCTTTTATTTCGTCAAAATCGGACTTAATTTGACCCCCGAAAGACTTCCAGAAGGCAAAGGAGTCTAACCGAGGAATGCTGATGGGAGCCCTCGGGTGACCATCTGGGGCTAGACGGTCAGCCGTCCAAGCCCAGACGGTCACCCGAGGGAATCCGTCTTTAAGTGGGATTCTACCTCTTTTCTCCCTCTTTTGACGGTTTCCTCCGCCATTACAACTTGTTTTCTCTTAGGAGTGTGTAAGTTTGAGCACCAAGAGAGTCTCTAATAGCCCTAGGATCATTGTTTAATGAATTAATCTTAGCCATTGGTTCATGGGGTCAGTTCTCTATATAAAGAACATGATATTCAGCACATAGGGGGGCCACAAGTGCACTTTACACTTAGAGAGAGAGGGAGCTACGAGTTTAGAGAGCTAGAAGGACATCAGGAGAAGGCTTTTCAACCCTAAGCAAGCAAGAGAACAAGGACTTTGAAGGCAAGGGAGGTTCTACAAGAGGTAAGCACTCTTTTTGAATGCTGAATATAGGTCTTCTCCTTCTCATTCTCCTTCTTCTTCTATGATAGTTCTAGTGCATGTTGTAACTCCACATGTTAGGTTAATTCCATGATTTTGTGATATGATATGAATGATTTTAAGATGATTCATGGTTCTATGTGCTTGATAATCTTTAGTTTACTAAGGATTTGAAAGCGTTACTCTTTTTGTCTTCTTAAATTACGCATAGTTCATATAGTCTATTCGCTGTGATTGTTGTCATGAGTTGACGCTCCTGTTATTTAATACATATGATATGAATGATATTCATGATGATTTGAGCATGTGTTAGGGTTGTTTCATATGTTTTAATGCATAGTTGTGAAATTAGGGTTTCGATAACCCTAAATTCACACAAGTTTCCTATAGCATGATAGAATAGGTTTTGTTTTCTGTTTTTCTTCATGGTTATTATATAAATGATATATATAGAATAACTATGATAGTTTTTGCATGCATGTAGTGGATTTTTAGGGTTTTATGCATGACATGAGATTAGGGTTGCATTAAGGTCTCTATTTATTCATTGTTTTTGTTGATAACATGATTAGTGGATGATTTTGAGCCTTAATACTATTCTGTCCAGATTGTTATGTTATCCTTTTTGATATGCTTTGAGCACGTGTAAGGGTGCGAACAGGTGCAGTAGTTGCCTTATTGCAAATAAGGTCGCTATAGCTTAAGCTTGATATTGCTTGGAGTAAATTGCACAAGGTAAGTAGGGTATGAAGTGCCCTAATTCACTTTTTTTTAACCTTTCTTTTTTCTTTTCCCTCCTAGGGTTATTCTCTAATAGAGGGATATGGTCAACTCTAGGGCTTCTTTCCACCCCTTTTCAAAAGTTTATATCTTCTGTTAGATTTTTTATTAAGAATCATTTTATCTTTGAAAATTACTATGGAAGGAAACCTAAGATTTACCATAACTCTCTATTAAGGTTTAACCCTATTCTATTCGAACTACGTGGACTTTGATCCATGTATTTCCATGCATGGTACGTAGGTGCTCAATTGATGTTCAAGTCCGCCCTAGGATCTAAGTATCCTAGTTTTGTTTTGTTTTCTTTGTTTTCTTTGTTTGTCCTTCTCATATGATTGCTAGTGGATTAGGATGAATTTGTCCATCACATATGATTGCTAGAGGAGTAGGATGGATTTGTGATTGATATACATGCTGTATTTTATTGATTGATACTGTTTTGCATGTGATAAAGTCATTAATTTAGCCCAACCAAATTAAGAGACCAACTCGGGCGATGTGGGTGCCTATGGGCTTTGCCCAAAACCTTCCCACGTCGTAACTTAGCCCCCGAATCCAATTTTCTGGTTTTAAAGACTTTGCCTTTCCTTTTAAAATGGAGTCATGATGTTTTGGAAATAAAACATTTTACGGTTTTCCTCTTTTCCTTAAAAAAATGAGGTGGCGACTCCTTTTTGTTTGTTGTCTTTCACCTCTGTATTTTTTGCCAAACCCTTGTGGGCCGCGTTTTTTTCGTGGGTTCACAGTTATCATAGGTAGAAGACGCTCTTAATTGGAAATTTTCCTATGTTAATTATTAATATATCTTCATGGGAAGGAATATGTATTAATTTGGTTTTATTTTGGGCCTATGCCTGACGGACTTGTAATGTTATTAAGGATGTAATTTTAATTATTTATGGTCGTGTGTACGTGGAATGCGATGTATGGGATGATACCACTTTTATGGATAAAAAGAAATTTTAAGGAAGCATTTTTATAACAAGTTGAAATGACCTTGAAGGGCATTATCGTCTTTTAAGCCATATCATTTCTGTTTGACTTTGAAATGATTTCCAAGTTGTTAATTGGAGTTTATACTGGTACATATGAGGTATTTATAGATTCAATTTGATGATTTGTTAGCTAAGAATTAATTTGGTTCATAATTGTTCAAGTTGGCTAAAGACCTTATCTTAGTTTGCTCAAATCGGCTCATGGTTTTTACTCAATTTCTCCTCATTTGACTTTAAGTAGTTTTGATTTCATTCCTAAAGTTGTTTTAAAAGATTGAATTTTGAATTGGAAAGCATTTGGTGCAACCCAATGTACATACTTAAGCTTTGAGACGGTGGTGCATAGCGGTTAACCACCTTTGTAAAACCTAACCATGCACCCATGGTTAAGGATTTTTGCCCTAAAATGTTTAAAAATGTGTTCCTCTTCAAACCACGGTTGTTTTGGCTTTCGTTTCGTCAAAATCGGACTTTGTTTGACCCTTTAAACATTTTTGGAAGTCGAAAGATAACAGAATAGACAAGAGATGACAGAGCCCTCGGGTAACCGCCCAGGGTAGCTAGCCGCCTGGGCCTAGATAACTAACCACCCAACCTTGGGTGGTCACCCGAGGAACTCCGTCAATTCTTAGGGTTTTGTGATTCCTTTCCTATTTTGACATATTTTTCCGTCTACACAAGTCTTTCCTTCTTATTTTACGATATATTTAATTGAGTGCCTTAAGCCCCGAAAGAGTCTCTAATGACCCTAGATCATTATTTAGGGTTTTAATCTTATCCATTGATTTATGAGAGCTAATTCCTATAAATACCTAGTTATATTCAGTTCTAGAGGGAAGAGGTTTTTATACATTGGTGACCTAAAAACTAAGAGAGAGAGAGAGAGAGTTTTTTGAGAAAGAGAGTTGTGTGTGTAAGAGAGGAGGACAAAGAGGAGTTCTCTAACCCTAGCAAAGGAGGAGAAGGAGTGATCTTCAAGGTTCTACAAGAAGTAATGCACTTAACCCTAAAAACTGGAAATTAGGGTTTCTTTCTTATGTAAGCTTTATTACATGCTTTTGCTATAATTATTATCATGAGTTGATACTTTTGTTAATTAATATACATATATTAGTGATATTCATGATAGTTTGAGTATGTTTTAGGGTTAGTTCATGTGTTATTATGCATAGTTGTGAGATTAGGGTTTCCATTATCCTTATTTTATGCAAGTTTCATATAACATGTTTAGCATAGCTTTTTGAGTTGTTACTCATCATGGTTGTTCTATATATGCTACATATAGTTGAATCATGCTAGGTTTGCATTCATGTAATGGATTTTCTAGGGATTTTGGAGATATTATCCTTTTCTAAGGATAATTATCCTTTTTAGAAGGTAGGGTTTTGCATGAGGGCGTTTGTAATCGAATGTGTTTAAACATGCAATCACTTCCAATATGTTCTAAAGAATATATTTTATGTAGGATATGTTGATTGAATTTTCATACGGTGTGATTTCTACGTAAAATTATCTTAAGATAATTTTGCTTAAGAAGCTCGTGTAAGAAAGTCCTTTTTTTCATGTTTTACATAAAATTTCATACTCTTGTCTTGAGTTTGCTTTGTTTTCATGTTTAATGATATTATTTGATATTCTCATGATTATTATAGGATTTTTGCATATTTTTCATAGTTTTGTGCATGTAGGCTAGGTCTTTGCACTGTAGGAGCATATTAGGGTTTTTGTTATCTTTTGATTTTTGTCTTTTGCATCATCATTAAGATAATTTTAGATCTTGATATATTTTCTGTCCAAATTTAGTTGTTATCATTATAGTGATATTTTAAGTATGAAAAAGTCTATTTTTGAGCATGGTAATTGTCCTACTGAAAATAGGTTGGTTATTTGGTATTTTTTGGCTATTACATGCAAATTGCAAGTGAGTTTGGTAAGTACAAATCTCATAGAAAGTGGCGTGAATGTTTTAGGACAGATTATTGTGAGTTTGGAAGGTCTAATTATCCCATAGAAACTGAGGGTGATTATTTTTTAGCTATTGCAAATAGAAAGCTTGCAAATATGATAATTACCTTATGAAATAGGGTGATTATTTGACAAGTTGAATATTGTGAATGATAAGTGTGATGGGTATGGAAAATACCCTTTTCTTTCCTTATTCTTTCTCTTCTCTCTCCAAGGGTTATTTCCTAATAGAGGGATATGGTAAATTTTTAGAGTTTCCTTTCATAAAAAAAAAATTCATTTTCTAAAAAGTCTCCATCTTTCACTAAAATATCATATTTTCAAAGATTTTTTTTATAGAATCATTTATTTTTGAAAATTTCCTATATTTTATGAAAGGAAATTTATGGTTTACCATAAGTCACTATTAGGTTATAACCCCATTCTTATTGAACTATGTAGACTTTGATCTTTGTATATACGTAAATACAAGGTGCGTAAGCGCTCTTTGATGTTCAAGTCCGTCTCAGGATACCAAGTATTCTAGTTGTTTTTTTTTTTTTTTCCTTTTTTCTATTTTTTCTTTCATTTGTTTCATGGATGGATGGATTATATGCATGCTTCTTGTAGTGATTATTGATTTATGTGTGTGTAAGACTTTAATTTAGCCCAATTGAATTAAGAGACCGATTTGGGCGATATGGGTGTCTATAGGCTTAGTTTAGAACCTTCCTATATATAACTTAGCCTCCTGATTCACAATCTTTTGTTTTCAAAAGACTTTTTGCCTTTCCATTTTTAAACATAAAGTCACTTTTGTTTTGAAAAAAAAACATTCTAGGGTTTTGTCTTTTCCTTAAAAATGAGGTAGTCGACTCATTTTGATTTCATGTGGGCTGTTTTCTTGGGTTCACAATGATAATTACTCATTCTGGATATTTTTTTGTTGAAGTAGTTGTTAATCTCAGATCAACTTTATTTTTGGCATGTATGACCTTCATATCAAGCAGATCTAATCTAATGGTTGGCTTTGAAAAATTAAGTTAGAGATTGAGTTTTGGAGGGTGACCTAACACGAAGTTGCATTAAGACTTTGCATTATGTGAAGTTCATAAGTTTATAAGGGGACTATATATATATAAGATTGATCATGTGCGGGATATCTCAGGAATATCCCGTTTGATCACGGTTATCCGTGAATGACACGCGCGCATTCACGTGCACTCGTGTCACTCACGGACGATTGTGATCGTATCCAGGATATCCCACACATGATCAAAACTTTACACACACACACACACACTTCTTTTTGCATGCATTGTTTTAGACTTGCATAGAATTAACAATTTAGTAGAAGGTTTGAGATATGATTCTAAAGGGAGATTGTGAAGATGGTGCTATCGCCAAGGGTGATGTCCGTGGTTGGAACTCAAGTGATGATGCTCATGCAGCTTAATGGGTGTTGGTAAAGGAGGCGCTATTGATAGTGGCTCCTGTATTTATCAGTTCTTAGATCCAATTCAATTAAGCCAAAGAAAGGGAAAAATGAAATAGGATCTAATCTGTATTTTTTTACTCCAAATTCTATGTCATCCAAAAAAATAGAATCATAAATTCACTTAATTCAAACTCAATTCCAATTCTAGCAAAATTAGAATTAAAATTGTCATTCTTTACTCTAATTCCAATTTCATGTTCTAATTGGACCCTTAGTGAATTTAAAATTATCCTTTTATAAAAATAAATTTATCATTGTGAGAAAATTGAGTGAATTTGTCCAATATTCTGAAAAAAAAAAGTAATTAAATACAAAATCGTATCAATTCATATCAAATTTGTATTAATTTCTCATAGATTTTAGGGTTGGGACACACAGTCACGCGACCCAAATTATCAAGCGTGCGCAAGAGAAAATATGCATCATGCCGTAATCATACATACAGATGGAGAAGTGACCAGGTAACCGGTTAATCAAGTAAGAGCATAGGAACGGTAAACAGCAAGAGTACACCGCCGGTCAACCGGTAAAACCGCGTCCCGGGATAAAATTTTTTTAAAAATCGTCAGGTGGGACCCTCTTCCACAAGAGGATAGGGCCAATCGCGAGCAACTCCCCGAGTCCTGAGTTCTGATTCCTATATAAGGCCATTTTCCAAGTCACTGTAAATTTCTCCCGATTTCTCAGAATCTATTTACCAGGAGGATCTCAGCGCAGGTACGCCCTCTCTCTCTCTCTCTCTCTCTCTTTCTCTCTCTATTGTTCATCTGATTCGCTTCTCTTTGAATCTGAATCGATCTAGGGTTTGGAAAACTAGGGTTTTCGCGATGGCATCGAAGCGGATCTTGAAGGAGCTCAAGGATCTTCAGAAGGATCCTCCTACTTCATGCAGCGCAGGTACCTTCTCAGTCTAGATCCTCATGTTCTTCCTTGTTTATCTTATCGTTGTATTCTCGATCTTTGGGTTTTGGTACGATTTTATAATGATCTTGTGAATATTTGTATTTATATTTGGTGGATTTTTTGTACTACGTAGTGGAAATTTGCCCAAGTTATGATTGTTTTAGGTGTTGCGGTAAATGATTTGTTTGCAAAGTGTTTTGGGTACTGAAAAGTGTTTGAGGCGCAGGGATTGAATGGTGCTTCGCTGTCCTAAAATTGTGGAGTGATAAGGAGGAATTAAGATCTCTATCCCAATCTTTGCAGAGGTTGTTGAACATTCCTTATTACTGAAAGAGTAATGTTATATTGTCGTGGTGCATATTTATGGGTGCTAGAGGTTTAAATTTTACAAAAATTTTTTTTTTTTTTATCAAAAAAGTTTTTTTACAGGAATTTTGATCTGAGAATTTAAGCTTGGCTTTAATGGCTTTCAGTCCTTTTTTCTAATTGTTAACTTCTTCAGTTGGATTTCTGGGTGAATTTGTGACTTGGGGGTCGTGAGTTATGTATGACTGTGAGTACTGAGTGGTACCCAATTGAGCTATACCTTTTCCTTTACTACTGGAGCTATATTTTCATTGCCTCGAGACCGCGTTTGCTTAGGTATTTCTCATGGCTTTGTGGCACCTTTGCCTTGAATTGTATCAGTTCTTAAAAAGAGTACAGGATGCGGTCAATTTGTAAATGTCTCATAAAGACTTGAGTACTTGACTCAAATCAAGAAAGCTTTCTACTTCGAGTCGGCTACACAAATCGTTTTCCGACGTTCAGCACTATCTAGGGCCATATTTTGGTGATATAATTTGTCATCTTGTCCTTATTTCCCTGCCCTGACCAACATTATTTTTGGCATTGGTCTTCTCCTTGAAGCACCTTTAGTGAAAATGCCTTTTTTTTTTTTTGGTACCAGCACAAATGACTGAATTATCCTAAACAACTTTCTCTTCTTGTATTCAAGAGACAGTTAAGCTTAGAATTGATTGATATAGATTGTCTTAATGACTTACATTTTCTCTTATGCACAGATTATTATTATTAATATTATTTTATTTTTTATGTGATAAAGGTTTCTACAGGGTATTGAAACCAGCGTTTTAAAAGATAGGCTGTTACGCCATTACAGCCGTTACAGCATGTGTTAAGCTCCTCACACTGTAACAGGTCCTGTTACGGCTCTGTGAAGAGCATAACGGCTGTTACGGCCTCTACGCACATTTTTTTCATTTTTCTTTTTTGGCCAAACGAGGGGTATCCCAAGCCATTAAAGCCAGACTAATCTCCTCGCGATGCACAAACCACCCGCAAGCCCATGCATTTGATAATGAGGGAGTTGAGACTCGAATTTGGGACGTATGGTTCTTGAACCATGGTCCTTTGCCGTCTGAGCTACCCTCACGGGTTTACCTTTATGCACTTAAAACACATGTTTTCTCTCATTTGCTCATTCTCCAGTACTTCTGGCTGAAGGATAACGCACTTTCAGCTGGTTTTCGCCCAAAAACTACCATGTCTGCAACATTAAAACTATTCTTTCAATGATTCGAAACCAAAATTGAATATCAGAGGCGTCCTTGAGCACTATTTGAAATTTTTATATATTTATTTTTCTCCCGCTATATCAATATATTTTTTTTCCTTTAAACTTAGATCTATGATGTTTAACCAGAAATCTACAGTTCATATAACAATTATTCATGCATTTTATTTATTTATTTATTATTATTATTATTATTATTATTTTATTTTATGTTTCTTAAACCTAGATCTTTGATATTTAACCATAGATTCATGGCTCATAACACTCATTCATGCAATTTTTTGTTTTCTTTTTTTGCTGATTTTTTTTAAAAAGTTAATTTAATTTAATTATTATTTTATAATTTGATAATAAATTTCTGAGTCTCACTTTATTAGTTTAATATTATGCCCAAAATTTCAACATGTATGATGTATTGATGTATTCTTTTATTTTCTTGCTTTTTTTATTTTTTTTATTTTTATTTTAAAATTTAATAATTTTTTACTATAATTTGTAAATTAGTAATAATAAATTGTAAGTAGTACACAACTACTTAGTATTTCACTATATGGATGGTTAGATTTAAAAGTGACTAGTATTATTACAGAAAATAAGTCAAATAACTCAATAAAACATCATAAAATGCTTTACCCACACTTATAAAAGTTGTCATGTTGAATAAAATTTATAAAACCCTTTAAAACATTATATAGGTTTCTAGAGTGAACATGAGTATCAATGAGTTTGGGGCATGTTGTGCAACCTAAAAAAAAAAAATCACGCTCACAGTCACTGATTCCCATTTCGTATTGCTCCAATATCTGATTTCCGTTACACCTTTACTGTTACCGTTACACTCGTCTGTACCCTGTATTTAAAACCATGATTGAAACTAATAGTTGGCCCCCAAGTTGCAATAGTTAAATATTTTAGCTTCCTTTGAATTATTTTCTTATTACTCTATGTAAACTTTGTTGCATTCCAAGTTGTGAGAGTTTCATTATTTTTACTATACATTTCTTAAAGGACAATAAATTGTGTGGTTGTTTGAACAAGAAGTCATCATTTATAAGTAATCTGTGACAATAGGTCTTTTGCAATTTACACTCAGAATCTTTAGACTGTGCAAATGGTCATCCAACTATTTTTAGTGAAAGACGTAGATCTAGTTTAGCTTTTAACTTCTCTAGTTGTTTCCTGTTAATACAATTTAGCATTTTGACTTGAGTTTTATTCATTTTCTCTCATTTTGTCAAGCTGGGAATTGTTGTTCTGATAGTAAATAATGAACGTTGATAGGTTCTAGCCTCTTGAAATGAGTGATACTTGAAAATATCCTTAAATCCCATTTACTATGGGTTGATTACATAGATACTTTTTTTCCATTTATCTCTATGGACTATGGCCATAGCTCTTGCTACTTTGCTAGATCAGAGGCAATGTTTTAAAACTTTCTAGGGGCGTGCCCAGGGGTCGCCTCAAGGCAATAAGATAAAAAATGCCCCAAGACTTTGAAGAAAAGGCATGAACCCTTCTGGTGTACACCCTTTCCTTGGTGCACATGCCCCGTGCATTTGAGGCACACCATTAGTGCCCCATGGTAACAAGAATATGTCTCATGAGACCAAATTGCAACTTTTAAGAGGGTCAGCTCTTTTCATTTGTTAAAGTTACCATGGTTAGTTTGAAGGCTAATCACTTAGTGAAAACCTGCTTAAGCCAAAGTACAAAAAAAAAGGGGAAAAACAAGAAGAAAATAAATTTAAAAAGGAAAAGGAAACAAAAATAGAAGAGGCAGCCGCACAACCAGCTTGAAACTGCAATGCGAGAGCTTGAGGAGAAGACGATCGATTGGCAATGGTTGTAGTGACTATTCGCAGTGTTCACCACCCAAACACAACTTATTTGAATTTAGGTTATTTTAACATTTTATATCTTGGTTGGTTGGACCATGAAAAACATTAGTAAGTTTTTATTTTAATCAATTATGTTTCTAGGCCTAGATTATATTTAAAAAATTTGAAAATAGGTTACTTTTTTAATAAACTTGTTATGTATTTTTTTTATTTTGCAATTTTTAGATATTAATATATATTTTGAATAAAATTTAAAATTTGAAAAGCTTACTCCCCATGTCTCCGAGCTTACGCCTCACCTCACAGTAGGAAAAAAGCCACATCTTCGCCTTTGAAAACATTGATAATAGGCAATCATGTCTCTCTCCCTTGACCCATGAATTTAAATACGGTGATGCATGAATAGATTTTAAATTTAACTACCTTGTTTTATACAGGAGATTTACTTCTGTGTGCTTTTGAATTTTACTAAAATTCCTTTGGAAAAAAAAATATTTGTGTGCATAATTATACTAGTGGCTTTGAACTGATTATACTTATGCATATATATATATATATATATTTTGTTTTTTTTTTCCTTGTTCAACAACCACAAGAAAACATTTATTTGTTTTGGGAAGATGTTTTGGTTAGGTGATGGATCTCTCTTCCTTGTTTCCTTGTTTGTATAGTTTATCTTTGTCTAAATAATTAAATCACAATCACTCTTTTCATATTTTGTTTGCATTTTATTGGCAAGTACTGTGGACTACTTGTACAACAATTTATTCAATTTTTTGTTTTCCCGTTATTGTTATATTTATAGGCCCAGTTGCAGAAGACATGTTTCACTGGCAAGCAACAATCATGGGTCCTCCTGACAGTCCATATGCGGGTGGAGTGTTTCTAGTCACCATTCACTTCCCTCCTGATTATCCATTCAAACCACCTAAGGTCTGTATTAGCTCCATTTGATTTTTGTGGTCAGTCGCTTATATCTTCATGTTTATAAGCCTGTAACGTCCTTTTTTGCTTGATAACAATATCTTTTGTTGCTTTTGCTGAACAGTATTGACCTCAATGATTTGTGTAGTGAACCAAGTACCAAGATATGTAAAATTACTTCTGCTAAAGTTCTACCTCTGATGTCTTTTCAATTATTATAGACTGAATGTATAGGTTAAGGGTGGCAATTTGCTAGACGAAGCCATACACAATTCAACGGAGCCTTGCTCCCAACTATTTGGGACAGCTGCATGAAAATGTTTATCGCTATTTGGCGAAGCCATATGCAAGCATATAAACTTTATTTGGTTGGTTGCTAAGCTTAAGTTTAGGGCTCCAAGATGAAGCTCAATTCTATCTCTGCAGCTTTTATAAGGGCCTGATTCAACTTGCCTTGAACTATTTCTATATCAGTTCTTAAACAATGTATATACAATAAAAGGTATAGAACACTAAAAGCTCTTTGCTGTTTAGATGCTTATTGACTCTACCACGTAAGTTGATACATGGTTATTAATTGTGATGCAAATCTGGCATGACATGTGTGGGGTGGGGTTAGGAGTTGGAATCTTATCACTGACACAATTAGAAGATTATATAAACCTTAATTATTTTTTTAATTGTTGTACAGGCATCTAAGATATGTCCAACATCTAGGTGTGTTTTCAGATATTTATTTATTTATTTTAAAAGAAAATGTCCATAGTCGTGCCAAGGTTTTAAATATTCTCAATAATGGCATATCATTAAGAATATTTCCATTAGATTATTTATTTATTTATATTTATTATGGGAAAGAGGGGAGGGGGAGGGGGAGGGGGAGGGGGAGGGGGGGGGAGGGGAATAATTTTTGGTTCTGCAGTATGTAATGTCAATTTCAAATTTTCAATAGTAGTTCTTTCTAATTTAGATGGACATTTTTGTATCTTTAGTTTTTTTTTTTTTTCCATGCTCCAATTTACCATTTATTTTTTTTATTCTTTTCTGTTGAAATCACCATTTAAAACCGTAGTGTTGTTTTAGAAACATAAGGATGGTGGGACAGGTTAGAGAGAGCCTATACCTAAGCTCGAGCTTGGTATCTCTCAAAAGGCCTTTATTTCATATAAAAATATTTTAATTGGGTGGATTTGACCTAAAATTGCCACACTTACCTATGATTGCTATCATGCTTTGGTGGTTCAATAGATTAGGTGCTATAAGCGAGCAATGTCATCTATATTCTGACTGACAACATTACATGGACTTGGGTATGGGTGTTGCAGTGCGGATGCATGTCTAGGTGTTGGGTGCGGATGCACCTACTTTTCAAAGATTTTCCACTATTTTAAAGTGGCTAGCAGGATACACACACCCATGTCATGTCGTGTCGACATGGGTACTTCATGGTGAAAGCAAATATTCCATGTAACATAGTTGACTGAATTGGATGGCTGAACTACATATTAGCCTCTCTTTTTTTTGCAGAGTTATTGATGAATTAGAGCTTGTTCATAAATTTTCAAATGTTGTTGTTTGGTTTTTTATTTTTTCCTTTTTGCATTTATTTTCCTGTTCTTTAAATTTATTCTTTTTGTTTTTTGTTTTTTTGTGGGGGTGGGGTTGCTAATTCTGTATTTGATATCATGTGTCTAGTAATTGAAAAGACTGGTTGAGGCTGCCATCTCAACAGGAAGTAAAGCTTTCTTGTATTACGCTTTGATGAAAAAATTTTGAAATTATATACTGCTATCCTTATGAAAATTTTATGATTTTCTTGAGAAAGCTGAGTTAATAGTTTCTGGAAACATTAACAACTTTTAAGAAAGTTCAAATACTAACAGGTCAATCATTTTAAGGAAGATCGAAATTGTTCTTGAAATAGCGGGTATCATCTCTTATGGACTTCTACAAGTCCTATTCTTAGCTTTTCTAAATATTTGTTGGGATTCCAAATGCTTTGTTCATTTATTTCATGGCTGTCAAAATTCAAGTTCCTTTATTGTCACTTGGCTTGGTTGCTAACAAAAAGTAATCAATCCTCACTTTAACTTCCCTTTTGAAAATTTTGTTGAAGGTTCTGGTATTTTTTTTGTTGGGTTGGTTGGAGAGGAAGTGGAAAGAGAAGAGAGGGGGGGGGGGGGGGGGGGTTGGGGTGGGGTTTAATAGACTTCTGCACTTCTTCCTTTACATGGGATTTTGATACTCCATGTTGGCTTTCTACTTTTAAACGCTGCCAACCCCCTCTCCAACCTCCCAAAAAATGAATAAGAAATGGAAAAAATAGGAACTCATACATTGCTAAGTCTCTAACATTTTAAATTAAAACATATTGATAGTTTATGTCATAAAATAGGCAATTTTGTCCCTTCAATTGGTTCTAGTCTATGTTACATGGGAACTTCAAAATATGAGTACTCATGCTTGACACAGCGACATGGATGCAGTTATGGGATATGTGCCCAAAACATAAACTCTCAGATGCTCATTCAACAAGAGTCAAACAAAAGAATAGAGGAAACTTCCTTAGTTCACTTCGGATTTCTTTTGATATAGTCCATTTGTCTTCCCGGGCATTTCTATGAGGAATTGGTTTTTTCGAACTATATATGTTGCATGTGTTCTATGTTAGAGATGAAATATTGAGGCACACCGATAATGACCATCGGCTCGTGTCATAATTATGTAACGATCATTAAATTATAATATTTATATGAGGTAAGAGTTGTGAAAGCATTTATAAATTAAGAGAAGTGGCAACAATATAGTGGGTTATATGGGGCATATTATTTTCTGGATAATAAATTAAACAAGAGATTCATGAGCAAGAGATAGAAGGAAAGCAGCAACAATTTTATGGATTATATGGAGCGCAAGGAACTACAAAATTTTTCAATATGAGATCTCGTCTTCCAGTAGAAGTAGCTTCAGGGGCTTTGAATTTTTAGTTTTGGAATTTGGCCATGATTCAATCCAGCACAGTTTCCGCAAATGCCTCCATAATAGTGCTGTAACTGTTCAACACAAATGACTCTTCACTTCCTCCAAGTTTGGGCCATTTCAAAACTATCTTTTCCAGAGCTTTGGCATTGTCATTAAGGTGGGGGCCGTGGGATTATTATATGATAAAGGAGAAGCCATGTTTAGCTTGTCTGAGCAGACAAACATCATCTCCAAAGCCCTTGGTGAAACCATGGTGGCTAAAGGGTGTTTTCTTAGGGTTGGATTTTGACTTTTGAAGCTTCATTCTAGAATGTGATGTTTTAGGTATTATTCAGAAACTTTAAGGGAAAAGGATAGTGGATGATGAAGCAGGTTGATCAAGGCTGATACGCTTAGTCTGGTTGACAGAGCCAAATTTAGAAGATTCCATTATTTCAAACAGGTTGTAATGTGGAAGCTCATTTTTTAGCCAAGCTGGCAGAAAGAAACTTGTCTATAAGGAGGCTGCTGGTATTCACTCTGGAATAAGGGCTTCCCCATCTGGTTGCAGGGGATTTTCGATCAGGAGTGTAGATGCCTCTTTATTCTCCTTCTATAATAATCTGATCCTATCTTTTTTGTTAAGAAAGAATGGAGAACAAAGAATTAAAGGAAAGAATAGTTATACAAGTTTCATCTAGTAAATACCAATGTCTATGGATGCGTTCTTTGGTTTGCAAATTCCATTCTTTAGTTTGGCTTTAGTTTGTGCCAACTGTTTTCAACTGTTTCAACTGTTTTAGAGATGTAAAAGGATTGTTGAATTTTGGCAAACTTGAATTATCTCAAATTGGTTCACAGTTCCTTTAAATTCAAGTGAAAATTTTGTAAACTTAATAATTGGAATTGTGAAACTTTAATTCTGAGCAGGAGTTTATGTAGAGGATAGTATCCTTTTGCTTAAGATCTCACCCACACACACACACACACATTTACTTTATGTTATTTATATTTAATAAAAAAAACCGTTGTGCATCATATGTTCAGCTTTCCTAGTATCCATCAATACCATTTTGATGTGGAAAAACTTATTTCTCTTTTGATGAATATAAGATACAAAAGGACATTTTTTTAAAAGAATACAAAAGTCAGAGAAATAGACATGGGGTGTTTATATGGCTAATGAAAAGCAAAATAGCATCAAGTTTAGGTTCAGAATAAAATGGCCATAAACCAATGCTGAGGATTTGTGCTTATTTCATAACAAGCATCTCCATCTTAGCCTTGTTCTAGCAGAAAAGAAAAGAAAAGAAACTAAAACAAATTAAAATAATCTCCATCTCGGCCTTGGAATGTGAACATAGATGTGTGGAAATTTTATTGCATGTGTCCATACTGGATTTGACGCTTTGTTATGTTTATATTTCCTGATGTTGTTATCATCTGCTTGTATAACAGGTGCAAGCTTGCTGCAAATGTGGTCCAGTAATTTTCTTCAACTGACTCTTTTCTATGTTTATTTTGAATGGTTAATGAAGGTTGCATTCAGGACCAAGGTTTTCCACCCTAATATCAACAGCAATGGTAGTATTTGCCTTGATATTTTGAAGGAGCAGTGGAGCCCTGCCCTTACCATTTCCAAGGTTATTGTTCTATAGTCTTAAAACACTTTACCATCTATAGTACCTTGCAAATGCTGGGAATCCATTAACAAGTTGCATTTGCATATCCCTTAGAAATTGAATTGCATATTTGTGTTTTATATATAGTTTCATGTACAATACTAACACTATGATTAGCAACGATACAGAAAATGTTAAAAAGTCACTACTGATCTCATGCCATCAGTTGTGGAGATGGCTCATTTTCATATGGCCCCATTCCAGATGATGGAATTGTACCTTTGAAGGCTATGTAATGGGAAAATCATTATGGAGTAATGGCAATGTATCTTTTACAGTGCAGCAAAAAATTGCCTCATAATATCGAGCAAACCCATTTTTAATGCTCAACTCTTCTAGATGAAAAGTTAGCCCTTAAGAGCAGCGTCTGATGTAGTGATGTCTCCGAATAAATGGAAATGTCGATTATGGGTCATTTTTATGAAATCATTCTATGTTGTTTATCATAGACTCGTACCATTTGAAAAGAGAGAGGACACATAAGAACTACTCCCTCCGTTTCACATTGACTGTCCTGTTTGAAAAAACGCATTTCTTTAGAAATCTCTCTTAAATGCTTTCACACCCGCATTTATACTTAACAAATTTTTCCCTCAAGTGAACTGCAAATCATTAATGGAGTTTGTTTTGTCCATATCATGTAATTAATACTATGGATATGGGTATTTTGGGAAATTGATTAAAATAAAGACATTGAATTTTTTACTAGGACACAATTAGTATGAAACAGAGGGAGTATTATTATTGAGTTAGAACTAATTTATTTCCTGAAGTTATTGAGAATCTAACACATGCAGTAAAATAAATTCATTTTAATAATAATAGTAGTAATTATTAGGGTAAATTATTATGGTAATAATTATTATTATTCTTATTGTGAACTTGAGCCAGCTGATAGATGAATCATAGAAACTAAGGGCCTATTTGATTGTCCAATTCGAAATTAAATAATTCAAGAAATTTTATATAGAATTGAAGGTACACTCCATCTACTTGAATTAACAAATTTAAGAAAATGATAGTTATCATCACAAATAAGAGTGGCAATTGAAAATAGTAGTATTTCTTGAAAGCTTTAAAATTGATTTTACAACATCAACTATAGTGATAACTACAACATTTTAAAATATTCTAATTCAAGATGATAAATTTATGCCTTCAACCCTATGTAAAATTTCTTAAATTGTTTAATTTCGAATTGAACAACCAAACATCATAAATTTTTTGTCCATTGTGTCAAAATATTTTATATTTCTTTGGGTTGATTTTTGAGGATCCATTTATGTTGTGGATCTGAACCTCCTTGCCTCGATTTTCCATTTATTGGTAATATATTTTGTAAGACTTTGGCTGTTGCATACCCAATGGGATACAGTGATACCATAAATTTATTGGCGAAATGTCAAGGTTCTTTTCATGCCAAGAATGCTTTCCATGCTTTATTATTGCTAGTTTTCAAGCATGAAGGGGTAAAGAGACTTATTTTATCTTTTATAAAAAAGGACTCTTATTTTATTCGTTTTTAGGTGTTGCTTTCGATTTGTTCTCTGTTAACGGACCCAAATCCTGATGATCCTTTGGTGCCGGAGATTGCCCACATGTACAAGACAGACAGGAGCAAATATGAAACAACCGCAAGGAGCTGGACCCAGAAGTATGCCATGGGTTAGTGTGCTGTCATGTGTGTGACAGGAGGGTTCCTCTCCCTGTGACTTTGGTCATTTAATTATTACTGTATGATTGAAGATGTGTGATCTGTAACCTCTTATAAGATGGACCAAAAGGGGGAGGTTTGAATCCTGTCCTTGAAACATAGTTAATGCTTTTGATTGTTTGTATGGGAATTTATCTTTGGAACTATGAAGTACTCTTTCAAATATGCCCTCATGTCTTCAACCGCACTTCCAGATCAATTTCATGCTGATTCAAAAAAAAAGTTGTGAAAAAAGGTTAATGGAACTGTTTTTTTCTTTTTATTTATTTATTTATTTATATTCATTTTGTATTTTGGGCAGGTAGAACTTATTCATTGATTAGTTTCCGAATTCATATTCAATTCACTTTTAATCGTTCCTTTGTGTTTTTAAGGATGCACTTTTGTTTGGAACCGAATTCTGCTGGACTGAGAACCAAGGGGTGATAGGCACTCGAATGTTTTTCAAGAAAATGGTGGAAATGTGGACGGCAGACTTCATAAAAAATAGGTTGTTTACCCTAAAAAATGCCAATATCTGCATTCCCTCGAGATTCCCATTCTGTCTGTCCTTTTTTAGCCAAACTTTTCCTTATGTTGGGATGGAGGTTGTGGGTTAAGTGAATTGTGGTTCTCTCTAAAGGCATTTGGATTACTGTGAGACAGTTTTGAGGACACTAGAAAGTGGGCACAATGGGATCCGCACTCAGGCAGTGTTTGGATGTGGGATTTCATTCCCGGGAAAATGGTTTCATTTTTTATTCCTATTTTTGGTACCACAACTTTCCCGGGAAAGTGTAATACCAGATGTGAAATTTCTCAGAAATATGCCAAAAAAGGGGAAAAAAAAATAAAGAAGGAAAGAAGAAAGAAATACAACTAAACAATCATTTTGACACCTAGGCTGATTGAACTCTACATTTCGATCTCTTTTGCAAGCTAAGTCCATATAATCAGTATAAGGACTTAGCAACTCATGGACTTGGCTTGCGATAAAGATCGTGTTTCTATTTGTATGAACTAAAGCAAGAGTTGTTTACTTAGGCTGATTGAACTCCACATTTTGATCTCTAATTCAAAGTCAAAAAAAGCATTAAGAAAAAAAATGAACTCTACTAGGTCAGGCACTGAGGTAGAGAAAAGGGAGAGAAAAAATTGGGAAGCTTCTTCAAGAGCCAAGTCTTCGAGGTGAAATGGTTGTGTGTATATTATACAAACGTATACATTTAAGGGGACTTTGGCCACAAGTCCAAATTTTAGGACTTATGTGGGCATCAATCTCTTAGAACTTCTTGTGTAGGCCTAGGTCCACCAAGCAATTCTTAAGATCAAAATATCCTCCTATATACTATATTCACACTCTCTATAAAAATATCGTTCTCTCTTTCTCCCTCTCCCTTTCTCTCTCCCTAGCCCTTCCCTCTCTCACTCTTTCTATCTGCAAGTTTTTTCTTTTTTCACTCCATCAGAACTTGTGATGCCAAAAACCATGCTGGCCAATGATATAGTTGCTCACCAAAGAAACCCCTATTTTTTGACTGTGTGAAGTCTATCAGATTTGCAAATCTGCTACTCAAGAGATGGTGGAGACATCTAAATCCAAAGTCATGTTGGCCTAAATGGCCTAATTCCCATTGATTTTAATGATAACAATGTACTAAAGATGTTTAAGGACTAATGAGAATCTAAGTGTCATTAAGACAGGTATTAAAGTCATGAATCAAGTGCAAAGGACTCAAATGCATTATTCACAGCAAAAGAAAAGTCTACAAAAGACAATCCAACAATCTAAGATTGACCAAATGAAGAATCAAGTCAAGAGTGAGAGATTGTTAGGATTATTATGTAAGATTGAATGTCAATCATGCTCATTTAGGATTCAAGGGCTTAAGTTTGAGAATAATTTCTTTTAAGTGCTCAAAAATGATAAATCATACTGTCCAAGTCAAGGGATTTTAATCCCAAAGACTTAGTATTTTAGCAGTCTGAAACAGGAAACTTTTAGACAGCTGAAAAAGTTTTCAGACGGCTGAAAGTAGTGTTTCAACAGGCTGAAAATAGGACAAAGGAAAGTATCAGCTCTCTGGTATTTTTAGACAGTTCTTTGAGCTAATTGAAAATCCATTTGAGCCGGTTGAAAGTAGAGATCAGACGGCTAAAAGCTTGATTCAAGAATCCCTAAGAATGACCCTCTCTCTGGAATTTTTACTAGCTTTTTTCAGATGGTTGAAAGGGAAGTTGCAGACGGTTGAAAAATATTTCAGCCAACTGAAAGACTCGGGCTAACTCATAACGGCTAGTTTTCAAACGAACTTTTGAAACATTAAATGTCTACCAAACCTCTTTTCCCTACATTAATTGCTACAGGACGGTCATATTGGAGTCCTTGGCTATTTATACAAACCTTGAACTCATTTATGAGTATTAATTGAGAAAAGAACAAATTCATTGATTGTTATTCACTTTCAAACCCTAGAAATTCAAGTGAGCATTATTGAGATATCAATCCTAGTTGAGTGAGCTCTTAAATCTGTGTTTATCTACTCTTGAGGAGAGTTTCTTATACACAAACCATCATCAAATCATCTTGTATCAAAGGGTTGTGAAAACCCTAAGCTTTGAAGCTCTTGAAGAGGGCTTTGTGAAGGTGTTTGGGAAGAACATTTGTGACTGTGTAAAGGTTTTGTATTCACCTTGGAAGAAGATTGAGTTAGTGGATTTGAATCCTCAAACGAGCTCTTGAAGTGAGGACGTAGGCGGGGAGCCAAACCTCGTTAAAATCGTTTGCATTCTTTCTCTCTATATCTCCTTATTATTGCATAATTGTGATATTTTTTGATCTTGCTATAATCTGATTTTTAATTGTGTCATTAGATTTTAATTTGGCCATAAACCCTATTCACTCCCCCCTCTAAGGTTGTATACTTGGGACTACAAGTCATCACTCAAATTTATTTTTTTTCGAGAGAGCAAATGGTGTGCTAAGAAGAAACCTCTATTTTTCCTGATGAAGGAGGTACTCAATCATCAAGTTTGATAGCGTGGTGGCTCGTCGTCATTATTAAATTTAGGTACAAACACTTAGATTTAATAGTTTTCATAGAATATTGAAGTTAGATTATGCAAATATTCAAAAATATATATATATATATATATATATTTTTTTTTTAAAACAGTTGAATAGAATTGTGTTTTATGTAATCAGTCAATATAACTGTTTTATTTTTATTTTTTATTTTTTTTTGCATAATTTCACATTCATCATGAATCTTATTTTAAAGGTCTTGGCAAATAGATTATAAAACTATAAATTTTATCAAAAACCGATGGATAGATTGAAAGTTATGCTATTTTAAAGTTTGAAAACAAAAAATAACAACTTAAGGGTATATTTGACTTTATACATTTAAAACTTAGACAAATATACAATTGTTTCACTTAAAATGGACTTATGGCCGCATAAGTTTTTTCTATGGACTTATGCCTCCATAAGTTCCATAAAGTGGACTTTTCCCTAATTTTCCCTACATTATTGATTTAATTACTTCGCTGACTTTCCATAGAATTAATGGTAGATACCCTAATTGATGTGGATATATCTCAATCTATGGAAAATCAAACATAAAAGGATATCCCAATTTATGATGAGTTGGCCCCCAAATATTTCCACATTTACCATAAAAAGAAAGAAAGAAAGAAAGAAAGAAATACAACCAAACAATCATTTTGACACTTGAGAAATGATTAGGCTCTATTTGGAAAGTAGTTTTATCAACAAGATATGCAAAATTGGAGACATACATAAGAAGGAAAACTGGACATCCCTTATTTCTATTTCCCTATTCCAGATCTCTTTTGAAAACGAAAGAACCAAAAAAAACAAAAAAAAAAAAAATAGAGGGAGGACAAACCAAACACTAATGAAATTATTAGGATTGAACTGGAAAGCTGTCTGTATAATAAGGATATGTAAATTTAATTAGTATAACATTGACAACTAATGTTCCTGATCCAATTGACACTAGCTAGTTTCCATCTCTAAGTTGCGGATGTTACAAATACACAAATATGTTAAGGATTATACCAGAATGATTGGGCTCCAACATTCACAACCCTCCTTCTATTCAATGAATTAGGCAAACACGTATATTGCAAAACGGGCATATTTTATTATGTACTCTCCAGATGTCCATATGACAGTAAGGTTGGGAGTTGGATCATATTTGGTTGCGTAGCTTGTCAAATTTTTGTTTTTTAATGTCTAAGCATCCTTTATTGATGACATGGATCTAAATGAATGATGATAATGAAGAGAAAATAATTTTTCCCACTCGTAAATAGAAAATATAAGTTACTGAAAATGAAAGAAACGCAACCAAGTCCATTTTTAACAAATTCTCAGTTCTTTTTACATGCAAGGATAAACCACTCCAACAATGATTGGGGATTTAGGATTTAATTTAGATGCTTATATATATTTTGTTTTGGATGATGCAATTAATGAATATTGGTTCCACTGGTTTTGCTCACCAACTGTGTTTTTTACACGATGAGAAAACAGTGAAAACCTTACATTTACTGAAAGCCTATAAATAAAAAGTACAAGAACACTGGACATTTATAATACATCCCTTAAGAATAGTTTTTTTTTTTTTTTTTTTTTTAAATTTAAAAAATCCATTCCTTAAGAATAGTAAAGATATGTATAACACACTTCCATATAATAACAAGACCAAGAACTCGCAAAGAAGCCACTGTTCATTTGTACATCTAGAACCACTCATCCCATATCAGCCCATTCTGCATATCAGTGTATCCATGATTGAAAAGATGCGGTGGAAACTCTCTGTCCGTGCCACTATCCAATGTCAAGCCTTTTTCCTCTAGCTAAATCTTTTCTTGGCTTGCTTTCCCTTAACCACAAATGAATGATTATTCATTCTATCACGTGAATAATGGAGATGGCAGGAAACACCATTTGCATGTCGAGTCGCACCAAAGGATTGGTTCAGGTTTCTTCTGGTAAATCATTGAGCCGATTTTGGAGCCATTCAGGTGACTTGGGAAAAACATTATTTTGACATTGTCAATGTCACAAGAGCTGTTTGTACTAATATTTGAAAGACACAGAAATAGATATGACGTTACTACTGCCATATACTCTTCGTATATGGACTTAGCTTGCGATAGAGAACAGGTTTCTATTTGTATGAACTAAAACAAGAGTTGTTTGATTAGAAACCTAGGCTTTGCCTTTCTGTATGAGCTAGTTGACGAGAAGGAGAAGATAAGGCCCGGCCTGGGCTTTGCCTCAGGGAGCCCCACTCTCCATCAAATGAACTCTACAAAGGCAAGCGACTGAGGGAGAGAGAGGCTCTCTCCGAGTCTCCTCTGAAAGCGCCTTGGCTCAGAAAGACACTCTCAATTTGATGTGGAGATATCCCAATCTACAGAAATCAAACAAAAAAGGATATCCCAATTTATGATGAGTTGGCCCCCCCAATTATTTCCACATTTACCATAAAAAGGAAGACAATATATACCCCACAATTTGATAAAGTCTTATTTAGTTAAATATTAAACGAATTCAAAATTTTTGCTATCTACACATTGATAACTCGTACACACGTACAACACACAAATGAGAAAGCCCACATATGCGACATAGACCAATGGAGGATAAGATATAACCTCATAATCCGCATATATTCTATCCTCCTTTCTTTTTCTAGAATAAATATTAAATAAATAAAATACTCTAGACAGGTACTATTTTACTACAAAGAACTTTGATTGCGTAAAGATGTTGAAAATAACCTTTAATTTGATTTTGCATAATTGAAATGCTTAGTGTATGTGGAAGTACGTAGTCAGTTGGTAGCTAAAATGACAAAGTTGTGGAGTGGAACTATAACTCTGTACAAGCCAATTAAAACATATATACCTGTCCTAATTTTCGGCAACATTTAACAATATGACTTGGTAGAGCTAGCTCATTCTATCTTTCAATATGGTTTATTATATTCTACAATTGTTTAATTAGACCATGGTCAAAACAGTCATCGCTAACCTGATCCTGATCGGATAGTTGTCGCTTAACTAGGGTTCAAACCCTAAATCAACCTTGGTCGGGTTAAAATAGTTATTTTACGTACGACCATTTGATTTCTCTATAAAAGCACAATATTGACCTCTAACCGGTGCGTCACGTATACTAATCCAAAACCCTAGCTCTCTTCTCTCTCTCTATCTCTCTCTTGACATTGAGAACTGACTTGATCGTTAAAGGGTCCTCAGCCAGACAACCCTTGGCCTCCCCTAACATGTTTTTGTTTGTTTCAAGTCACCATTCATTGCCAACCAAAGCTATTGTTCATGTCCGACCTCCTAGTAAAATCATCCCGTCCAGTAGCCTAGCAGCAAGAGTCTTTGCAACTCTCTCTGAAACCGCTCCATCAATTGTACAATTTTTCCCCTTACAATTTTTGTGGTTGTAGTTTCTTTGTTTAATTAGAATGCCCAAATGCATTTGTATTTCATTTGATCATTTAAGGATTGATCAGTTCTGAAAAATTTCAATTAGGTTGTTTGGAAATCCCTATCATTCATCATGTAATCACAGTAATCTTACTTCTTCTTCTTTTTTTTTTTCTTTTTTTTTTTTTTTTTTGCTTATTGGTTTCTAATCCTTTTGATTTTGACTCTTTGTTAGTTCCATTTGTCTAAATGGTGTTTTATTGATTGGATGAACTTTTGTCTTTCTTCTACATACTTTGACTGTTATAATTTGAAGGAACTCCAGAATCAGTGACTATTAATGATAACCACTGTTATTAAACTTAGACTGGACCGGACCGGCTCGGCCGGTCAGACTGATGAACCGATGACCCAGGCCTGTGTCCAATTCAATTTAATATGCGGATCAGTTATGCAATAGGTAAGGCTGCAACTTGGACGGGTTCAACCTATCCAACCCGGACCTAACCTAGTCAAAGGACAAGCTTGGGCAATAGTCTTCCATACATGGGGTTGGGATTGGGTTGGAAATCCCAACCCGACTTCAATTTGGGTTGGGCTTTGGAAGAGGGGTCGAGCAACCCACACCCAACTCGAACCTGAACCCAACCTATATAATAAATAATTTTTAAAATGTATTGAATAATGTCTTTTCACATGGTTGCTTATATACTCAATTGTATATATGTTAATGTTTTGAATTCTTTAAATTTTTTAAAATTATTTTGATGCTTTCATCATCAAAATTTTTTTGGTGAAAAATTATTTTTCAAATTGGCATGAATTTTAGGTTAATCAATAGAATTTGGATAATTGATTTGTCTACATATGGAATAATGCATTTTTATTCAGATGGTTTCTCTTCTTTTCTTTTTTTCTTTCTTTTTTTAAAGAATAATTTTTTTTTTCCCTAAAAGAAAAGAAACAAGACAATTTGCTCAACTTAGCTTAAATCCGTTCAACCCAACCTAACACTGTTCAACCCATGTAACCCGTGCCCAGCTCGAGTCTGCCCAACCCAAGCATGGGTTAAGCATGGGCTAAGAACCTCAACCCGAAGAATGGGTTGGGTTGGGATTGGATTGAAGGTTTTATACTTAGGGTTGAGCTTGGTATGACCTTTCAACCTGCCCAAGTTGCAGCCCTAGCAATAGGACTGGTGAAAACCAGAATAACCTGCTCAAACTAGTTGGGTTTTTAACAAATCGACATCAAACCAGTCCGGTTGAACCGGTTGAGCCGAATTTTTAACTCAACGGATTGCAATATATCTTGTTAATAAAAAACCAACAATTTGTTCAATTTAGGAATCGAGCCTAGCATCAACAATGAAATAAAAACATTGTATGCCACTAGTCCAGATTCTTCCTTGACTCTTTATGTGAGGACCTGTTTTCTTAATAGGGATTATTATGGTTTAATGTATGATTAGCGTAGTTAATCCCTTGATTTGTTCGATAACCTCATGTATGGGTAATCCATGTGTATGATAATATAATATTATTTGTGATTTGATGCTTGTTTTTATGCATTAAGTGTTTTAAGTGTGTGTTTGACCTTATTTGCAGCTTTGAGGTTAAGCTGTTGAAATTTGGCTAAGTGTGGGGGAAAAATGAATTTTCATAAATCTTCGTTTTTAAAGATAAATTTTTTGTGATAATGGAAGTTTATAATAATATAAGACTTCTGTAATTTTATAGGATTTTATTAGCATGTTTGGATTGGGTTCCTCACATGGTTATTATAAAAAAATCTCTCGGAAGACAGATTTTGTACTAAAACTTAGAAATGAGATTTTGATATACTTGGAATTTGATTTTTCCTGATATTTTATTTAGATTCAAATAAGGGGTTATTTGTTTATTTTCATTAAATAACTTAAAGTAAATGGAGAATAAAAAGAATAAGGACATTTACTTAAATGTTTTTAATGAAAAGAAGGCTCTGGTCAGTGCTGATGAGGAGTAACCTGACTGACTGTCAATTTTCAGTTGTCTGTGTGTTTCAGACGACTAAAACACATTTCAGATATCTGAAAGCTACATTCAGACGTCTAAAAATTACAGAGAGCGATGTTTTCTGGAGTATAGTTTCAGACATCTGAAACTACATTTTAGACGTCTGAAAGTTGCAATTGGCAGTTTTTATAAAGGGTTAAAATGACGCATTTGCCACTACCCTTATGTTTTAAAACCCCTTTCACTTGACCTTTAGGCCTCATTTTTAGGCCTCCCAACTTAGGAGAGAAGGAGAGAGAGAGAGAGTGTGTCATGGGAGGTCAACGGTGACTCGCTGGAGCACCGGAGTTTCGTTCTGACGCTAGCAAGTGCGGATCGTGCATTAATTGGCCTGACCTAGATGTTTACGGTAGTAGTTTTGCATTTTTATCACTCATCATTGAGGTAGGGGACATTTCCTCATTTTAAACCATTAATGCATGGGGGTTTGGGTATAAATCATGTCGTTTTACATGTATTTGATAGTTTTTGCATAAATATCATGCATGAGGGTATATTTTTTGGGTTTTAATAAATTTTGGAAAACCTAGAGTTGATTTACATACCCCATTTTGTTATATTCTTGTTATTTATGAAACTGTTATAAGTTTAAGGGTTTAAATGGATTGGTTTTAAAACCTATTGGACTATTTTTGGGTAGTCGAAGTATTGGGGGTCACTTTTATATAAATATTTTTGAAACCATTATTTTGAAAAATGGTAGGGAAATGATTACCATGATTTGTGGAGTTATTTCATATGGTTTTCAAAGCATAAACCTATTATATGGTTTTTGGAAATTTTATATATAATTTTCCGGTTTATATGAAAATTATGAAATTGATAAATGAACAGACAAGTGGTGGTGATATGGATGTGAAAATATGGGATACTTTTTGGTCCCAACGACCGTAGTGTTCTTGAAATGAGGTTACTTTCTGGATCCAAGCAGATCCATAGTGTTTCCTCGTAATGAGGTTACTTTCTGGGTTCAAGTAGGATCCATAGTGTTTCCTCTTATTTCCGCGCGCGAGGGCCTTACATGACCTGGAGAGGATTTGTTAGTTTGAAAGACTGATATTATGGATCGCCAGATATGGTGGATGATGATTATTGGCTTATAAGGTTGTGATATGGAATTTGGAAAGAATAATGATGAATTATAAATAACTTGAGTTACTTCTTACCTTTTTAAAAAGAAAAAGGGGCAATGGTATCAAATGATTTAACTTCCGCAGTTCATTTCATTATACCTATATCAATTTTATTTACTAAAAATTTATATTGCAAACTAATCAATGGTATTGCAAGACTCTTTGAATAATAGATAAACTATGGTTTTTAAAATTTTGGATTATTTTGGGAAATGTTTTCTTACTGAGCGTGTAGCTCATATCCCCATAATTTTCTTACAAGTCATATTTTCAAAGCTAAGTTGACCTGGGTTTTGGGAGCATGTCGACATGGTTGCATTCATGTAAAGAATATTTGAGATAGGCTTTGAGCTTAGGCATGTATTAACTTTAATTTCATGGCCTGTAATAATTAATTGAGTAGTGGATGCATATCTAAATGAGATCCATGTGACTACGATACAGTTTGTAGATTTCTTTATTTTTGAAATATTGTGTGGATGGCTGGAAATGCTTATCAATGTTTTTTCTATAGGTTTTATGACTAGTCGATAATTTAGTATGTCATATTTACAGACAGGACCATGTCGGATTTTTTAAAAAGGTTTTCAAAATAAATATTTTTAATACGCATCCACCAAAATTGGTTTAAAATTGATTTTTTTACTACTTAACTAATAGGCCCAATTTTGGGTCATTACACTTTATTTGCTACTTTCATTATTTATTAGTGTAATAATGCATACACCCAAAGTTGCTAAATATTTAAATAAAATAAGAATAGTCAAATATTATTAAAATAATATATAATAAATAGTCAATGGTTCAAATATATTTATAAAAATATACAATATAATAATAAATTTCCAGAAAATTGGGTAATTTTTTGGAGTTGTAATTCATTGTGATAGGAACACTTTGGACAAAAAAGTTATCAATCGAGGAAGGGTTCTTGTGTCAACATCTACCTTTTCTATGCTTAATAAGTAGTGAAAACTTTCCGATTATTATAAGAGAAGAACTGGGGAATTATGGATATTTGAATGATGTTCCAGCTAAGATGAGAAGCGCATGTGTTGCATGTGTTTCTTTGAGGAGGTAAATCCACTTATAAAGATGGATGATCATGATTTAAAGAATGAGAAAGATAGGAGATTGAGTTTGTTTAGTGCTAAAATTGAAGAAAGTAACAAGTTAGAAGAGGATTATAGGACATGTCTTATAATCAAAAGAAACAGTTGGAGAATGTTCAAGGGTAGCATGTCTTTGTTGATGATAATTAAGGTAATTTGGAAAATGCAATTGCGGTTAGGCAGGTTAATAATTTGAGGGAGTTTGGCTTGTGTCAAGGTGATGGGGGTGCTGGCAATATTTTTGGTGTCAGTACCAATCAATGTCATCAAGAGGATGTGGGTAGATCTAATAGTGACCTATTTCGGTTACAACCTTTCTTGGATAGGGTAGTTGTCCCTAAGAATGGCAATATATAAGAATATGTGAAGAATAAAAAGGTCAATAATCATAAAAGTAAATGCTTAAAGCAACTTGTTCATTGAGATGATCTTTTTAAAAAGAAATGAGAAAGGATGATATTCACTATGAGATAGCTAAGGTAAAGCACCTTCGCAAAAGGGATAGAAAAATAGCTGATAATAGAAGAAGGTTGTTGGAGGACTCAATTGAGAAGAATTCTATAGAGGAAGTTTAAAGAAAATCTTTGTTTGGCAAGGTTCTGTGAAGGCTAAAATTTTAGTTTCGTGAGAGGTCTATTTATCAAGGAGTAGTGAAGATTTGTTGTGTTGGGGTCTAGGTTTGTTCATCACAAATGGAGGGGCTTTGCTTGTAGTTCTTTCTCAATCTATTGTTCAGCTTTTAGGTCTTGTTTATTTTCTTTTCAGAGCTGCGTTTTATAGGGGTTTCTTTTCTAAGGCTTGTTGGAGCAAGGTACCATCTTCATTCTAATTTTATAAGGGTTTATTTTCTATGGCTTGTTGGAGCGAGCTGCGATATAAGAGTTTCTTTTCAGTGGATTGTTGGAGCAAGGTCCAACCTTCATTCCAATTTAGTCTAAGTTTGTGTGGAGCCAGCTTGTTGGAGGTGGATGCTTTTTAGTTTTTTTTTGCGTTTGTGTTGGTTTGTAGCTTTAAGACTAGTGGCACCTGCTTCGTTTGGTGTTTCTCACTGCTCTTTTGTGCATTCTTCTCCATATGAGTTGTTGTTTTTCTCTTTATTATGGGTCTCAAACTTTTCTTGGAGTCTACTTCCGCTTTATCTGGAGTGATTTTGCTTCTTTTTGCCGTGTAAGGTTTGGTTAGCTTCTTATTAGTTTGGTTTGCTTCGAGTACTAGTTGTATTGAGGTTGTTTTTGTGTGTTTTCTTTTCAATGTGGTTCTTGTGATGACCTAGAATGTTGTTGTGAGGTCCCAACACTTAATATATGAAATTGTTGAAATTATATTGTGGCTAAGAAATAATTTGATGAGCTATTATAGCTTGAATTTGAGTATTTTGGAAGTTATTATTGATTAGAATAGATGAAATATCAAATTTTATCAAAATTGGGGAGTTTAGTTGACTATAAGCATGATGTAGTCGACTACACCACACTTGTAGTCGATTACACATTCCAGTATATGCTTCTGATATGTTTAGTCGACTACACCATTGATGTAGTCGACTAAATCACTTGAATATGGCTTGGAATGAGATATTTTATGGGGTAAAATGACTCCTTTACCCCTCCTTCTATAAATAACCCATAACCCTCGAAGTTTCTAGACCCTTCTCCATTTTTCAGCCAAAAGAGAAGGAGAAAGAGAGAGAAAAGAGGAGGCCATAAGCAAGGTACACAACCTCAGGAGCTCAAATTCAACTTCATGAAGCTCCAATCTTGCAATTCCCACTCCAATCTATGTGTGTACCTGCGTTTATGTTTTTAGCTTCCATATGAGAAGTAGGTGCATTTTTCATGGATGTAGATAATTGTATGCATAATTTGGTACATTCGCATGGTTAATTGCACATTTACATGACATATTACATGTTTTACATAGGAATGGGGTTTAAAAACTCAGAAATTTCATATGTTTGAGAATCTAGGGTTTTTTATTATACCCTATTTGGTTATATACATGTTAAATTTCAAACTCTTACATGATTTGGGGTACAATGGGTTGATTTTGTAAACCTATTAGGTTAAATGTTTACAATTAAATATTGGGGGTCACTTTTATACAAATGTTTGGAACCTATTTTTCTACCATTATAGATAAAATGATTTTGGGAGATTAACATGTACATAGAAGTGGTGATGAGGGCTACTGGGACTGGATTACTACGGTTCCTAAGGAATGGGACATCATGCCATATTTTCCTATCCTTTAGTCCTGGGTTACGAGCTTGAATATAAGGTTACTTTCTAAACCCAAGTAGGATCCATAGTGTTTCCTCATAATGAAATTACTTTCTAGACCCAAGTAGGGATCCATAGTGTTTCCTCTTATTGTGAGCGCACTGATTTTCACCATGCACTCATTTTTACCTATGTTTTACCTGCTTTTGCTTTTGATAGTGGTGCTAAACCTGTAGGATTAGCACGTGAATTAGAGTCACCATCTGGAAGGGCTCAGGAACCATTTTTATTAACTAGAGAAGGTTTAGAGCTAGGGTACATGTTAGGAAGGTGTTAGGCACCCAACAATGCCCAGTAATAAACTGGCTCTCGTTTTGTATTCATTGACCATGTTTAGTGTTTTAATTTAATCTGAATTACCCATATATCATGCAATAATTAAAACATACACAAATGACATATTAATCAAATAAACAATAAATATAATTTATACAATTCTACTATCAAATATAAATTCATATCTCTTGCAAATGAAATTAGTTAGTGTTCAAACCATCCCTCAGGTCCACTGTCAATCTGGCACCGTCCATTCCTTTGAGCCAAGCAAGCTATTTCCTTTTCTCACAAGTCATCTCTCTTTTATTTTCTCTCAATGCAACTTCTCTTTTTTTTTAGTATTTTCCTTATAAGAACTCTCCTCCCCAAGTCTCTCTTTCTCTCTATTTTCTCTTAGAATCTCTACATTCTCTCTTGACCCTCTAATTTTTTTAGTGTTCTCTAAACTCTCCCGGCTCTTACTATTTATAAGGAAGAATCAAAGTGTAAGCTTATTCACTTACCTAATTTCCCCCACCATTCCCCACTTCTATCCCTTCTTGGAGTGGGTTTCTCACTTAAAAAGAAAAGAAGTTGTTGAAAAAGTGAAGTTACCAGTCAATCTGACATAAGTTGACAGTCAGCATAAGTGAAGTTGATAGTCATTTTGAAGCAAAACAACAGTAGATTTTTATCACTTAAGATAAATGGTGGATGAATCACTTGTGATAAATGGTGGATATACCACTTGGTAAATGGGAGATGACTTCATCACCACTTCAAATTTTAGGTAAATGTGAGCCTATATAAAGAAAGCTTTGGTTGGAGACAATGAACACAATTGAGAAGGAATGAGTTAAAATGAATGAGAAATGAATGAGAATGGTGAGAAGTGTGAGAAGGGTGCATAGGGAGGACTTTACCCAATTGGTTTGATATATATATACACACACATATATATGCACGTAACCCAATTACTTGCTTTACTCAGAGAAAAAAAACCCAGGTTAACAATAAACATCACAGACCTCATCATCGGGAACTCACCATCAAATATAGGGACGAAATGGGGTGTCTACACTTATTTTCGCGCATGAGGGCCCCGCATGACTTGGGGAGGATTATTCAATTTATAAGACTGACATTATGGATTGCTAGATATGGCCAATTATGTTATGGATTATTTACATGTTCTCCCGTATTTATTTTAAAATGGTGATCGAAATGCAACCCCTAGTATATTATTGTTTTAAAATGTTCAAAAATGGTTTATAAAACCTTGCTATACATTTTTGAAAAATGTAACCTACTGAGTTTTTACTCACTCCTATTTTTAAAACATTTTTGTGGATATTATGCAAAGTAAAGATGGTTTATTTGAGCCAGAATCAAGTAGAGGTAGCTTGGGGCATTCACACATTACATGCAGATGTGTGTGGACTTGCATTACGATATTATGGAGTGTATTATATTGTAAGTATGGATGGTAGAACTCTGTGGAGCACTAGTGCCAGCCTAAATTAATGTTATTTCTGTGGATGGTTTTATTTTTTGTTAAACATTTAATAGGTTTATGTATTCAATAACTTGGTACGTTCTATTTTTTACCGGATTTCTAAAAAATGTTATTTTAAATTGAAAATTTATTTATAAACCATCCTCAAATTTTATATAAAGCATGTTTTACAAAGATGACGTTATGGCCTGTTTTCAGGTCGTAATACTTCTATTGTAGTTTGCTTGTTTGTTTGGGGTTTTGGGTATATTCTCTTTAGACATTTTTCTGTCAATCTTAATAAATTAAAATTTATTTTGCTGATAAAAAAAAAAAAAAAAGAATATGTTTTTCATCACCCTCTTTACGTTTACTAAAAGCCTATAAATAAAAAGTACAACAACACTAGACATTTATAATAAATTCCTTAAGAATAGTTAAGATACATATAACACACTTTGGTATAATAATAGGACCAAGAACTCGCAAAGAAGCCACTGTTCATTTGTACATCTAGAAGTACTACTCAAACCATATCAGCCCATTCTAGGTACCCATGATTGAAAATAAGTGATGGAGGCTCTCTGTCCTCGCCACTATCTGATGTCAATCCTTCGTCCTCTGGCTAAATGTTTTCTTTGCTTCTTTTCCCTTCACCACAAATGAATGTTTAGTGGTTTCCAGATCCATCTCCAACTGTACAAGTAATGCTTGTCGCTGTCATTTAAAATGATAAACGTCAGGCCGCGCAGTATATCTATTTTCAAGATAAAACCCATTACAATATTTCCATCATCTTCAGCCACGTATTTTTGGCCTACTATCCAATGTGAAAGCCATGATTGTTGTATTTATCTTATATGTGGGCTAACATAGTCATTTATTGTACCTATTTTGTTTGGGCCCATAATGGGATGGGCCAACTATATTGTACACATGTGGAAAGCCCCTACTCTCATCCTACATATAAATAACAATTGGCCCATTATGTTGTTATTATGTTATTGCTGAATTAGGGTTGAGAGTAGTTCCTTTCCTCTCCCAAAAACACACGTTCTTTTGCAGGCATCATCATTGTGCCAACAAAGTTTACAAAGCATCAATGGCAGGATCATCATCAAACCATGGAGGTATGTTTGATATCCCATATTATTACACATGCTGTGAATATAAAGAGAATATCATATTGAATAAATTCTAACAATTGGTATCAAAGCTATACTCTTTTGTTCATGGCTGTGTTAGATTAAAATTCTTAATCTTCATAGATTTATTCATGACGTTGAATTCGCTTCCGCACCTGCTTGTCATGTTATTTGATTTATTTTTATTATTTTATTTGTTCCGTTCCTGTGTGTTTTTCGGAACATTGTATGTCTGAAAGTTAGAAACTTTTTTTTTTGGCCTTCTCTCTTTACACGTTTCCCGAAAGATAAGGAATCCTTGTTAGATGAAAAAGCTTCCTGTTATTATTATTTTTTATTTGGCAGTGAAAGTTGTATATAAAATTAATTTATAGACCCTTGCTTTTATGGTTTTTGGACCCACTCAAAGGACAAAAGACAAGGACTTCTTGTCAGGATAAACTATTCACCCATGAATGAAAACGTTGGCATTGGGTTAAGCTATATTCCTTTGTTTTTTATTTCAAACCATGATAGAAATAATAATAAATTTCATTGATGGTGGTTAAGGGACCCACATGATGGCTCCTTTACTGTGAGAGTTTTTGGGCCTTTAGTAACCAATTTCGTTGTATGGCCATTTCGGCCATGTGGTATTCTGTCTATTTTTATTATTTTATTATTATTATTATTTTTTTTTTGGCAACACTAAAAAAAAAAAAATAATAAAATAAATAAAAAATTGTGATACTATTGAGAAATTGATGTGTTATATGTATTGCATACTCTCCCTTATGGTATTATCGAACCTTAAATAATTTTCATTTTGGTTTAATGTGGGAGATATGTCTTATTCTGAAAACTATAATTTTGAGTGATTATGTACCTACCTATCGTAGGACTAATCATGATAAATTATTTTTATTTTTAGGGGAATTTTGAAATATATCTTGACTGTTATTTCATAAATTATACTAAGATCCATACGGGAAATGGATTCACCCTCTCGATGAGTCATTACTTGGTAGGATGCTTAGGACGATAAAGAGAATGATTAAGTACATTGTACTTGGTGATTCAATTATATCCTGTCGATAGTGGGTCATCTTAAGTCATTGTATTTAATTGTTTTGCTTTATCATGCGTAGGAGTCCATTGTGTATTGCGGACTCTAGCATACGATTAAGATGAAAATCTTATTTCTTGTTATTATATAAGTGAGGATATTTATGATTGCATGTTTTTGTTTTCACATGCATAATAAATGTTATTGTAATGTCCTCAGCTTTTGGCAATCCTGGTCTGTCTCTCCAATTATCTGCCATCAAGACACTAACAGGGACCAATTATGAAGATTGGTATGAGTCTCTCACTATCAATTTAGCAATTATGAATCTAGACTTAGTTTTGAGGGTCGAGGCACCTGCTAAACCTACTGCTGAAAGTTCTACTGAGGTTAAGTCCTATTTTGAGCGTTGGGAGCATTCTAATAGGACTTGTCTTATGATCATGAAGTATACCATTGACAAGTCCATTAGACAGAGCATAGCCCATACTGATGACGCTAAGGCTTTTCTGGATGCTGTTGGGAAGAAATTTACCAAGTTTGACAAGGCAGAAAAGGGAACTCTCATGAAGTTACTTACTACCACTAGTTATGATGGTGCTAGTGGAGTTCGTGAACACATCATGAAGCTCACTCATTTCTTTAATAAGTTGAGGGATATGAAAGTTGAGTTGGCAGATAGTTTTCTTGTGTGGCAAGTGCTTGAATCTTTGCCATCTCAATTTGATGCTCTCAAGACAACCTATAACGCTCAGAAGGAAGAATGGACCTTGAGTGAAATGACTGCTATTGTCACCCAAGAGGAAGAAGCCATGAAGAAGGGAAAATCTCAGAGTGCTCTTATGGTAACTCATGCTGGAGGAAACTCGAAGAAGAATTTTTCTAAGGGTGGTAGCAGCAATAAGGCATATAACAAGAAGAATTCTGGGAAGCATCATCAACAGGCCAATGCAGGGGCTTCACTTGGGCCTAAGACAGAGGGTTTCAAATGGAAGTGCAACTTCTGTCATGTGGTTGGGCACAAGAAGGCAGATTGCAGAAAGTTTATGGCTTGGCTAGAAAAGAAAGGTACACCTTTAATATTAGTGTGCTTTGAATCTAATCTAGTTGATGTGCCCTCTGATACTTGGTGGCTTGACACTGGTGCAACCATTCATATTACCAATTCTCTGCAGGAATTAAGAAGCAACAGAAAGCCGAGTGAAAGAGAGTTGGTGGTAAACGTGGGAAACGGTATGAAGGTTAGAGTTGAAGACATTGGTGTAGTGAAACTTTTCTTGGCCTCTGGACATGTGTTAGACTTGATAGATGTTGCTTATATACCTTCTATTAGGAGAAACCTTATATCTGCTTCTATTTTGGACAAATATGGTTATAGTTTTCTCTTTGGAAATGGAAAGGTTATTTTATATTATGATACTGTTGTGGTTGGTTCTGGCACATTGTGTGATGGTTTATATAGAATTGATTTGTGTCCTGCTTTACCTCATTGTATCCCTAGTACTCCTGTTGTGAATTCTGTAGTTGGATCTAAACGTGGGAGGATCAATGAAAAATCTTCTATGTTATGGCACAAACGATTGGGTCACATTTCTAGACAGAGAATGGAGAGGTTGATTAAAGATGGCATCCTTAATAATCTAGATTTTTCTGATTTTGAGACTTGTATTGATTGTATTAAAGGGAAACTTACTGCTAAAACTAGGAGGCAAAAGGTTGGTAGGAGTCCGGATGTTTTGGAGCTGATACATACTGATATATGTGGGCCACTTACTCCTGCTGCCTTGGGGAATTATAAGTACTTCATTACCTTTATTGATGACCATTCCCGTTATGGTTATGTTGAGCTCATTCGTGAAAAGTCTGACTCTTTGGAAGCTTTCAAAGTGTTCAAGACTGCTGTAGAGCTTCAAAAGAGTAAGAAAATTAAAGTGGTTAGATCAGATAGAGGTGGTGAGTATTATGGGAGGTATACTGAAATTGGGCGTAATCCTGGACCTTTTGCTAAATTCCTTCAAGAATGTGGTATTGAAGCTCAATATACAATTCCTGGAACTCCTGAACAAAATGGGGTTGCAGAAAGGAGGAACCGCACTCTTATGGACATGGTGAGATGTATGCTTAGTCACTCGTCCTTACCTGAGTTCTTGTGGGGTGAGGCTTTGAAGACTGCCACCTACATTTTGAATCAGGTGCCGAGCAAATCAGTTCCCAAAACCCCTTATGAGTTGTGGTCAGGGAGGAGGCCTAGTTTACACCATTTTCATGTTTGGGGTTGTAAAGCAGAAGTAAGGCCTTATAATCCACAGTTGAAGAAACTTGACCTTAAGACTGTTAGTGGATACTTTATAGGCTATTGCATAGGCTCAAGAGGCTCTAGATTCTACTGCCCTTCTCATGTTACTAGAGTTATTGAGTCTGATCGTGCCATTTTCTTTGAGGATAAGACTGACGCTAATATTCCCTTACCACGCCAAATTACTCTTAGAGAGGAACATGTTGTTATCCCTATGCCTATTGTTTCACCATCAGTGATTGTACCACCACCACCACCAGTGGAACAACCTCTTGTTGTTGCTCAAGAGCATAATGAACCTACTGTAGAGCCTAATGAACCTACCGTCGATGAGGAGATGACTGATGATATTAATTTGAGGAGATCACAGAGGACTCGTAGATCTGGAATTTCTGACGACTATATAGTCTATTTGCAGGAACATGAATTTGATGTTGGAATGTCTTCTGATCCAGTTACCTTTCAGGAGGCCATTGATAGCCCAAATTCTTCATCTTGGATGGATGCCATGCATGATGAGATGATATCCATGGATCACAATAAGGTATGGGATTTGGTTGAATTGCCAGATGGTTATAGGCCAATTGGTTGTAAATGGGTTTTTAAAACCAAACATGATTCTAGTGGTCTGGTTGAAAGGTATAAGGCAAGACTTGTGGCTAAGGGCTTCAACCAAAGAGAGGGCATTGATTATAGAGACACTTTTTCACCTGTTTCTACCAAGGACTCCTTTCGGATCATCATGGCTCTAGTAGCTCATTATGACTTGGAGTTACATCAGATGGATGTTAAAACAGCATTTCTTAATGGGAATCTATCTGAAGATGTATACATGATGCAACCGGATGGTTTTCAAGTGACTGGGAAAGAACACATGGTGTGCAAACTTAAGAAATCCATCTATGGACTCAAACAGGCATCAAGACAGTGGTATTTGAAATTTGATGAGATTGTCACCTCTTGTGGTTTTAAAGAGAATGTTGTTGATCCATGCATATACTTAAAGGTCAGTGGGAGTAAATATATTTTCCTTGTGCTTTATGTAGATGATATATTGCTTGCTTCCAATGACATTGAGTTGTTAATTGAGACAAAGCATATGTTGTCCTCTCATTTTGACATGAAGGATCTTGGTGAAGCCTCTTATGTATTGGGTATACAGATTCTTCGTGACAGACCTAATGGTATTCTTGGGTTATCTCAGAAAACCTATATTGAGCGTGTTCTAAGAAGATTTAATATGCAGTCTTGTTCTCCTGGAAAAGCACCTATTGTGAATGGTGACAAACTCTCTAAGTCTCAATGCCCACAGGATGATCTCGAGAGAGCTCAAATGCAGGATAAGCCATATGCGTCAGTTGTGGGTAGTCTAATGTATGCTCAAGTATGTACACGACCAGATATTGCTTTTGTTGTTGGTGCGCTTGGCAGATACTTGAGTGATCCTGGTTTAGGTCACTGGAAAGTAATAAAGAAAGTACTACGGTACATGCAACGCACTAAAAATTTTGTATTGACGTATCAGCGATCCGACATTCTTGATATAGTTGGGTATTCAGATGCTGATTTTTCAGGTTGCACGGATGACTTTAGATCCACTTCTGGTTATATATTTATGATGGCAGGAGGAGCTGTTTCATGGAAAAGTGTTAAGCAGACACTTACAGCTACCTCAACTATGGAGGCAGAGTATATAGCATGTTATGGGGCTACATGTCAGGCTATGTGGCTGCGGAATTTTATCTCAGGGCTGGGTATTGTAGATTCCATTTCGAGGCCACTGAAGATATATTGTGATAATTCTGCAGCAGTTTCTTTCTCTCGGAACGCTAGGAGTACTACACGCTCTAAGCATATTGACATCAAATATTTCTTTGTGAGAGAGAAAGTTGCTGAATCTTATATTTGCATTGAGCATATTTCTACAGAACATATGTCGGCTGATCCACTAACTAAAGGTTTAGCTCCAAAAGTTTTTCAGGGGCATGTGACTCATATGGGATTATTGGAGTCTTCTGTTATATTTAGTTAGTGGGAGTTCTGTGTGTTACTGTCATATGCTCATTGTGAGTTATTTTTTATGTTGCCATATGCTATTGTGCGCACATTTTGGTTACTTATGGCATTATTGATTTGTGATTCGAGACATTCAGATTTAGTCTCAGTGGGCTTCTTATGGAAATAATTATGTTGGTCACATTTTTGTGTTATTTCCTATATTATAGTTGCTTTTGGCTATTTATGTCACGTGCGTGTAAGTGCTTGGTTATGTGTTATGCATCCTATCGATGTATTATACACATAACTAGGTGCTTGCAAACACATTTTGGACTAATCTATTGTTTAGGTACTTAATCACTTTTGAGATTTTGTGATTGAATGACTTATGTTGCCCAAGTGGGAGATTGTTGTATTTATCTTATATGTGGGCTAACATAGTCATTTATTGTACCTATTTTGTTTGGGCCCATAATGGGATGGGCCAACTATATTGTACACATGTGGAAAGCCCCTACTCTCATCCTACATATAAATAACAATTGGCCCATTATGTTGTTATTATGTTATTGCTGAATTAGGGTTGAGAGTAGTTCCTTTCCTCTCCCAAAAACACACGTTCTTTTGCAGCCATCATCATTGTGCCAACAAAGTTTACAAAGCATCAATGGCAGGATCATCATCAAACCATGGAGGTATGTTTGATATCCCATATTATTACACATGCTGTGAATATAAACAGAATATCATATTGAATAAATTCTAACAATGATCCCATGACTGGATTGGAGACTGCATTGGAGTGGTAGCAAGCCATAGTATCATCGGTGTCTTAACCATAAGCAACCATCCTTTTCTTGAAGAAAAGTTGAAGGATAGTGATGGTAAATTTCTTGGTGTTTGAGACACCGATGAACTTGCGCATGGACTCGTCAATTCCTGTGGAAATCGATCATAATCAAAGGGAACTTGTCGTCTCCAGCGGTAGTAAAGACATGTACAGAAAAAAATAGCTTAGCTAAATATGGTATTAAAACTGACAATATATAATCAATCAGTAAAAAAGCTAAAATTAAAGGAAAAGCAAACATAAATTAATTTATTAATTGAAAGCATTTGGCATATATGTATATAAAGGGCATGTTTTGTTTTGTGCTTAATACATACCTTGTTTGAAGAGCATAGAGGCAAATTGGATTGTCATTCTACCACTAAAAAATGCAGGTGGCAGGAAAAACCATCTGCATGGTGGGTTGTACCAAACGATTGGTTCCGGTTTCTTCTGGTAAATCATTGAGACGATTTTGGAGCCATTCAGGTGACTCGGGAGGATCATTTTTTGGACATTGTCAATGTCACAAGAGTCGTTTGTATTAATTTTTGAAACGTACAACAACAGATTTAACGTTTCTATTGCCATATGCTCATCGTATATGGACTTAGCTTGCCATAGAAATCAGGTTTCTATTTGTATGAACTAAAACAAGAGTTGTTTGCTTAGAACCCTAGGCTTTGCCTTTCTGTATGAGCTAGTTGACGAGAAAGAGAAGATCAGGACCTGGGCTTTGCATCAGAAAGCCCCCTCTCTATCAAATGAACTCTACAAGGCAAAGGACTGAGGGGGAGAGAGACTCTCTGAGTGTCAATTGAAAGCGCCTTAATTGGCTCAGAGCCTCAGAGAGACCCCAAATGAACTGTATAGAGATGGACTGATGGAGAGAAAAGGCAAAGATAAAATTGGGAGGAGTGATGTCTCCAAGGTGAAACGGTTGTGTGTATATATACAAACGTATACATTTAATTACTTTCCATAGATTGGTAGATACCCTAATTAATGTGGAGATATCCCAATTTATAGAAAATGAAACATGAGAGGATATCCCAATTTATGATGAGTTGGCCCCAAATTTGATAGAGTCTAATTTTGTCAACTAAATAAATATAATACAGTATAGGAATCAAAATATTAACTTTTACAATAAGATCTACCTGGCCTCTTAATCCACATTCTATCTTCCATTCGACCTTTCTGTTTTTAGAAAAAATAATAAATAAATACTCTTGATAGGTTCTGTTTCACTACCCAATTAAAGAACTTTGATTGCGTTAGGATGCTAGAAAGAACCATTTAATTTGATTTTGCCCAAGTGAGATGCTAAAGTTGGTATGCTAATTAAAATGACAGAATAACGTGACAAAGTCAATTTTGCCCAAGTTAGACGCTAAAGTTATTCTATCTTTCTATATGGTTGATTATATTCACATGCTGTAGAGCAGTGCTATATGTAGCTACGCTCTACAGCAAGTAACATATAGCAATTGATGTGGCACCTTTTTTTTATAACAACTGTAAGACATGCAACGTTACCACAACGGATTTAACGTTACCATTGTTTTTCCAAATTTCAAAATATCGTAACTTTTATTTTATGTCTTTTTTTTTTTTTTTGTTATAAAATTTATATTCTTAGAATATACTCGTCAAGACCTTCGAATCAAGACCCATCATGAATGGTCATCTTTATTAATTAAAGAAAAAAATTATTTGTTTGCCAAATTTATGTCTGAAAGCAAATAAATTTATGTATTTATCTATCTATTTAACATATAAATTTATGTATTTACTAAACTTATGTATGGAAATCAATAAAATTTTGTAGTTTTTTTCCTCTTAAATCAATGAACTTCACCAATTCAAAACTGAAATTAGTAAAAAATACACTCTAAATTACTTCAAAAATAAGAAAATCACCTATGAGGCAAATCATAAATTTATCTGTTTTGAAAAGATGAATTCATGAATTTATCTGTTCAAACAAATAAATTCATGAATTTATCTATTGATTTAACACATAAATTTATGTATTTGCTAAACTTATCTACGGAAATCAATAAAATTTAATATTTTTTTCCTCCTAAATCCATGAATTTCACCAATTCAAAACTAAAATTAAAAAAGGAAAATGAAAAAGAAGAACTCTAAGTTACATAAAAAAGAAGAAAATTACTTAGGTAGATCTAACCAAACATGCACAAACATAAAAAATGGAAGAGGCAAAAATGATAGATCTGAACCAAACCATCATCACTTGAGATCGGCGGTGAAAATGGTAGATTTGAACCAAACCTTGCTTCATAGATCGTCTTCTTCACATTGGGGTAACAAATGGTCTGGCTGGCAATGAAGGAAGAGGCGAAGCCATCATCACGGAATTAGATAAAGTTTCCAAATCATCGACAAAGGCTTAATTTTGTTAAGATCTAGGTACCAAATCAACGATAGTATAGGCATCAACAATTCCCATAACTAAATCAAATAGAGATATCGGAGGCTGAGCTAAGTGTCGGAGCATCAATAGCGATAATTTTTTGAACGAAAATGTGATGACCTTAGAGAGATGGAGAAACATGAATAGAGAGAGAGGAAGAAACGTGAGTAGAGAGAGGGAGAAACCTAAGGTTGCGTTTGGTTTGAGGGAATGGAATGGGAGTGGGAATAGAATGGAATGAGAATGGGAATGGATATCCCATCTCAATGTTTAGTAAAGGGTGGGAATAGAATGAAAAAGCATGTGGGGTCCATTTTTAATGGTTTTTACTACTTGAAAGGTGAGAATAGTCATTCCTTTTGGTTTGGAAAGGAATGACTATTCCCTCATTGGAAGGAATAGACCTCTACAAAAGATTAACCATTCTATTTCCTTGTGCAAGTAAACACTCACTTTTTTTTTTAGAGAATTGAATCACCATTCGATTCCCTCCCTCATTCCCTCATAACAAACATAGCGTAAGGGATTTAAGAGAATCTTGCCGACTATGGTGGTGTTCTATCAAGAAATACCATTGGAGGGTATTTTAGTAATAAGAATAATGCCAAGTAAGTTGCGTTCTTTGGTTGCGACTTTTAGTTGCTGTACACAACATTTCTTTTGTTTTAATTCTGAAAGTAGAAGAACTTTGAAAAGGTCGTCTTTTATCTCGTGGGGGTGGGGGTAGGTTGGTTTTTATGCAACATGTTTCTCTTCAACACCAATTCATCTTCTTGCCGCTACTACTATTCTTAGAAGTTTGCAAAGACTTGGAAAGGATTTTGGCTCAGTTCTGGTGGGGTGGAAATCCTGATCATTCAAAATATCACTAGATTGGATTTGAGAGAATTCTATTGCTATAAAATGAAGGATGATCGACTAGGAATTCAAAAATTTGTTGATTTCATTAATGCCTTTTGAATTAAAATGGCTTGAAAACCAATGATTCCACATAATTGGTGGAGTTTCAACTTCAGGAGAAATCATTTTTTCAGAAATTCAATCACGTGAATTATTTGTTTGTCTCCATTCAATTTTCTCAACTTAATAGTATGTACTCATATCAACAACATAAATCATATAAATTAATTCACAATGACATGAGTTTAATTAATTAACTTGGAAAAATATATCAAGAATATATTTTATCTCAGTTAATCAATAAACATCTCCCAAATAATCATGCAATAATAAGATAAGCAATTTTTACGTGGAAACCCTTTCGGGAAAAACCACAAGACCAAATCTAGATGAGCAATCCACTATGAGTAACAGGAGATTACAAGAATTACCAACTCACAATAAAACCCAAGTTCGACTCTATGCGGTGCTCCTCAAGCCTAGCTTATCCCATGCAATGCTCCAAGTTCTCGATTTACAGTCTACTTGTCAATCCCTTGAATCAAACTCCATGATCCGACTCAACTGGATGTGCTTGTCACGCCGATCTCCATGACGCTATCGTGCAGAACTCCACAACACCCAATTTCCAAACTGAACAGAATTTAAAAGAATCAGCTCCTTAACTCTTTCTTACTCACAAATATAATGGTGTGTGTGTGAGCTTTCGGAACACTCAACTATGAGTTATGAACACTCATAGGTTTAGTCTCACAAGACCAACAAAAATAATTTCCAAGCAAGGAAGAAAGAATTTTCTCTCTAAAACAAATATTGTGATTGCCCTCAACCTTTTATGTGACTCCTGAGCTTGTCTGATGTTTCAATATGACTTGGAAGCTCTCTTTGTGTCCCTTCATGTACTGTTGTACACTCTGCACAAAATGGAGGAGTTCTCCTTTTTTATAAACAAAAGGAAATGGGATATAATATTATGTATATCATGATACCATATCACGCACTAAATGCATATGCCGGAAAATCAAATCGACTTTATCTACTCCTATTTTACTTCATGGGTGAAGACCACCTAGCTGCCCATATTTCAACTCATGCTATTGGAGGGAAATTTGTATGCAGCTATGATATTGTTGATGTGGTGTCATAGGCCAATGAAGATGGAGTAAAGTGGGATTGTCAAAATATTTTATTTTGCACCTCATTAGCAATTGACTACTAACTTTACTAAGAATGACTACTAACTATAATTATTTGCCGATAGTCGGACCAATCTTTAATTCTCCCAAAATAATAAAAGGGGAATTACAGATTAGTCCAACTACAAGAAAATAATTACAATTTAATACAAATGACAGACACGGAATTAGTGGAGGAAGGGAATTTTGCGAGATCGTGGGCAAGTGATGTTGTTGGTCCTGCTTTTATTTTTTTATTTATTCATAAAGGCCAATCAAATAACTGATGGGCTGTACAAAACTATGGTGAAAGGAATCAGATTTTGCTACCACTTAAGTCCTCTTGAGTTGAAGTTGAAAGTGACTTCAAAAAGTTTGTATTAACTGCATCCAAGAAGGACTAGTTGTCCTTGGAATATATGGTATATATTTAAACAAATATTTGGATCTTCTTCGATCAAAGCATCGAATCCTCCAATGCCAATTAATTCACACTTATGCGGAGAATAACAAAGCTACCAATCTTCTAGCTAATTATGACGATGATATATGGTGCTCTTTCTTCTTTCTTAGGTTGGATGATCTTTCACCTATTGCGAAGAATTGTATTTTCATGAGTTTCTCGGTTTTTCTATTTTTTGTTACTACCTTTTGGTAAGGTACATACATATATATATATCCCCTGTCTAGGTGTAAGTTTTTTATCGTCTTCAATATATTTCCTTCCTTTTGTGGGGGCTCCAAAAAACAAAAAAAACAAAAAAAAAAAACACTACAAAAGGTTATATATACGTTCTGTAGTTAAAACTTAAAAGAACTATAATGATGAAGTATTCAAGGTTTCCTATGCATGAAAATATTTCAAATCAATCAGTGGAAGAGAAGTTAGGAAACCAATCGCGCCCAAGTATTTCCACAATTACATCAAGAGGATACGATATCCTACAATTTGATAAGTCTTATTTAGTTAAGGGGAAATTAGCAATAACCCCTATTAGGGGATTGCTGTTAACAAAAAACCCACCATAAGAGTTTTTAACTCTAAAACCCCTTTTTTTAAAGATTTTTTAAGCAAAAGGAAATATTTTTTGAAAAATACCCGTTTTAACCTTATATATTTACAAACCCAATTGTGGGTTTTATATTTACAAACCGATTTGAGAGAGAGAGAGAGAGAGAGAGAGAGAGAGAGGGGGAAGGAGGGAGAGGAGCGGCGAACATGCTCCAACCAGTAGATCGGACTAGCTAGTTGATGGCGGTCGTCTCCGGTGGGCAAGGCTTAACGGTGATCGTCTCCGGTGGTCGAGGCTCAATGGTCGAGGCTCAACGGGGATATGGTAGTGAGGAATCGACGGCAGAGAGGAGCGGGAGCAAGCTTCGAGCACCAGATTGGACTGGTTGTTGATGGCGATGGTCTCCGGTGGTCGAGGGCCGATGGCAAGTGTGTCTCAATGGCACGAGACTCGATGGTTGAAGCTTGACGGTGATCCGGCAGTGAGAGAATCGACGGTGGCTTATGTGGGGAGGCGACAGGGATGCGGCGGGGCTGGTGGTGAGTCGCCGTTGTCATTGTCGGTGGCAACCGGAAAAACCAGATCTGGGTTTTTTTTTTTTTTTTTTTTTGTGGTTTGACAGTGGGTTTGAAGGGAAAAGGGTTGTGGTTTTGATTTGGGTTTTTAATTTGTTGCATGATGATGGAGTTTTGTAACAATATGATTTGTAGTTATGTTTTTTTAATATGGAACAGTATGTTGTTACTGAGTTGCATTTTCAAGTTAGTACGACTGATAGCATGTTTTTGTTTCGCCAAGAGTATTATTTTACTATTTATGGTACTGTTTTGAATATGTATACCTTGGAATTCATATTTTTTGTTTCAAATAGTATGATGGTACTGTTACCCATTATTAATTGGAATTCATATTCTAACAGTATGTTGATACTATTGCACACTATTTTTTGTAATAGTGCGATTGTAGGTATGTTTTTTTAATATGGAATAGTAGGCTGTTACTGTGCAAGAAGTAGAAGAAGAAAAATAAGAAGAATGGGAGGGGAAGCATTCGGCTATAGTACCAGATCTGAAAAAGCAGACCTTCTTATCCAAACTCGACCTTCTCCGACCACCGTCCCGCCATGGATGTCGTCTTCTTGTTCTTGTTCTTGTTCTTTTTCCTTCTTTTCACCTCCAAACCTTGAAACGTTCCTTCATACGTTGCTATGTATAAACATTTGAAAGGTTTATTTGCTTCGGTATATTTTTCTATATTTGTCGCTGGAAACAATGGAGGAAAAATCCCTGATTTTCGAGTTGGGGAGTTAAATGGCACGGTTGTAATATTTTGAAAGTTTTAAAATCAAGGGTGTTTTAGTCCGTACGGTACCAAAAGGGGGTTTCACAAAACGTAATTTGTTTTAGGGTCTATTGTAAAAGGAGTATTATACATGGGGGCTATGACCAAAATTCCCTTTAGTTAAATAACGTACAAAATTTGTACCACCTTGATTGGATAACCTTCAACCTCATAATCTGCATTCTATTTCCCAAAACAAAAAAAAAAAAAGAAAAACAGAAAAAAAAGGGGAGTCTAGACAGGTGTTTCACAACCCCAAATAACTTTGATTGGATTAACATCCCAAAAAGAACCATTTAATTTGATTTTTGCATAAGCAAGATGCTAAATGGATGAAGTCAGTTGGTATGCTAAAATGGAAAATTTATGGAGCGAAACCAGTTTTGCACCAAAACATGAGAAAGGAGGGGCAGGATCAATAATTAAAGATAATTGTGGTAAACCTATTGTTATTCACTCCATGTGAGGTCCCTAAAGTGGAAGATATTGGTCTAGTGGAAGATATTGGTCTTTGCGATGGTCTTTCTCTACCTAGGCAAAATAATATTCATGTGTTTATACATGGTAATTATAAAGCAATTTAATTTTTTTAGGTAATTTAGGTTATCAGTTAGAACGTAACCAAGTTTGGAACATCTTCTCCTCAATTACTGCCTCCACTTTGTTATTAGTGATCTATAACAACCAAAACCTTTACGCTATGTTTGGATAAGGAATTTCGAGGTGGAATTTGTCTTTGAAATGGATTACAAATTCTATCGATCTCAAAGACAAATTCTACCTAAAAATTCCTTATTCAAACATAGCATAAAGGCAGGTTATGCATGCATACATATAATATATATTTTTTGCTTTACCCTCTATTTGGTTCATGGATTCTACCAAGGAAAACAAAAGGAAAGGAAAAAAGATGAGGAGGAAAGAAAATGAAAGGAAAAGATAAAATCATATCAAGCCAAAATTATTCCAATTCTTCATTTTCTTCCAATTTTCCATTGCAACCAAATAAAGAAAAGTAGAATTCCATATATTTTATTTTTTTTCCTTGATAAAATCCACAAACCAAATAGAGCCTTAAGGTAAGCTAATCAAGAAATAAAAGGGAAAAAAAAATAACAGAACGAAGAAATTATATACATCAATTAAAATCTAATAGATCTATGAGCACAAATAGAAAGAAATTTTGGTTTATAACAAATTATTGTATTTGAAATGTATAACAACTAGTTGTGATTATAAAATCATTATCGGGCTTCCATCATAGAAATCGTTACATTATTTATCGAACAAATTCCTGCATTGCTCCTTGATGAATTTGAGTCCATCATGCCTCGCCCAGTTAAAAAAGCAGGTTGCTTAGGTGTAGGTAGAGGTGCAAGTTCATTGCTAAGCATAGAGACAACGTCGGACATCGTGGGTCGATCAGTTGGACTCTCTTGGACACATAGAAGCCCAATGTTAACGTATCTCAACAGCAAAGAAGTAGAAGAAGGATTACCCAACTTTGGATCCATCAAGTCCAAACCTCGATCAGCATTCCACAACTCCCATGCCTAAAAAATTTCAAGCGTACAAAATGTTTATCTCAAATTAAGAACCACACAAGTTAAGAGCTTAAATTTAGATAACACAGAAAAGGAGGGTATGTTAGAAACTCACATATCCAAGAAGATTGATAGAGTCACTGTGATAGAAACCAGTATTCTTCTTTCCACTTACAATCTCGAGTAGCAAAACTCCAAAACTGAACACATCGGATTTTATTGAGAAATGGCCTTCCATTGCATATTCAGGAGACATATATCCACTGGTTTTCAACATTCAAGAGAACCAACTTTTAGTAGCTCATGGTGGATTGTGCATGCATTCGGAAATTTAAATTTGTGTGTAAACGAGTTTTTTGTCTTTTACTTACTAAGTTCCTACAATCCGGTTTGTGTTTGTTCGCGAGTCATTGCCATTGAATATCCGTGCCAAGCCAAAATCCGATATTTTGGGGTTCATTTCACTATCCAATAAAATGTTACTAACCTTCAAATCTCTATGAATAATCCGAAGCCTTGAATATTGATGTAAATAAAGAATCCCTTGTGCAGTTCCTTCAATGATGCGAACGCGTGTCTCCCAATTTAACATCTCTTGTTTGTTTGGATCTGTCAATTTTATGTTAAATAGAATGCTTTCAAACATTTGTAAATTAAATAATAAATGATAAAATCAGATATGGAGAATACGAACCAAATAGGAAGAAATCCAAACTTTTATTGGGCATATACTCATAGATTAATATATTTTCATCTTGGTCAGTGCAGAGACCCAAAAGCCTAACAAGATTCCTGTGTTGGAGTTTGGCAATCAGTATTGTCTCGTTTCTGAACTCCTCAAGCCCTTGTCGAGATCCTTTTGAAAGCCTCTTCACCGCTATTTCTAGCCCATTAAGTAACTTACCCTAAGAAAGAGATCCATAGGCCATTGTAACGGTCAATAAACAAATTTAATACCAAGAGAAAACAATGTCTAAAGTGCTCATGAGGTACATTCTTGTTAGCAGGATTTTAACAGCCCAATCATGAAGAGCCACCAAATGGACAGCCCATTCGAAAACGAGAGAAATCGCCATTGTTGGGTATGTTTACTATGATATTGGGCTTTCTCAAATAGTTTCATAAGATTGTTACATAAATATTTTCCAGAAATTATTTTAAAAATCCAAAGTTATCAATTGCTCTAATTCTATATACAGCACTTGTGAAAGTGCAATTTTACCTTGTAAACGGGTCCAAAGCCTCCCTCTCCAAGCTTATTTGAGGGTGAAAAGTTACCAGTTGCAGCAGATACACTCGCAAAGCTGAATGATGGCAATTCATTATCCTTCTTCCCTCCTCTCCTTATGTTACTTACAGGGTTTGGTTCATCAGAGTTTGCATCAGCACTTGTATTAAAATCAAATGATAGTAAATCCACACTTGAATCCTTCTCTGTTTGTAACAGAACAACATATTAAACTTGGTTTAGTTAAATTTGTTGAAAAATGCAGTAAATTCTAAAAGATATTCAAGTTTGAGGGGCTGGAAGTGTCAGGCTTTGTTTAATTGGCCAATCATTCATGTCATGCAATGCCGAATCATGGTACATCAGTTGCTTTAGTTGTTTCAGGTAAGAAGCATGGAGAATATAGTTCTAATTCACTCTTGTTTTTTCAAGAAACTAAGAAGCACTTGGCAGGTTAATGTTTCATGGAATTAACTCTTTTCTGAGTTTGGAATCTTTCTATGGTGTGTGGCTAAAACATGTATGTACCCTTTCGTTTATGCATTCTCATGCACAGACAGCAAGTGAACAAGCTTGAAATAAGGATTGTCAGGGCAACCGGCACTGTTATGACCACCCATAATTTCCTGTTTCCTGAATCAGAACACTCGAATCATCATTAGCCTGAAAATCTGAAACTATCGAACAAAAAACTACTTCATATCAAAAATTAAAATTGAATTGCGAATAGATAAAAAGGAAAATGTATAAAATCTACTGGAAATAAGTACACAAGGCATTTCAAATTATCAAATAGAATTTACTTTAACATATTGCAGCCACATATTTGTAAACATATTCCATATTCATACCTCTGGCCTTTTGAAGCTGATTATTTTGAAGCTCAGAAGCAGCGAGCCTGAGATAAAAATCTTTTCCATAGCTGTCGTTTCCACCTAAGACTGCTAGATTTAATAAAGAACCTTTCCATAGTGAACACCCATATTCACTATCAAATGCATAGGCTGTGCAAGAGCAGTTTTCCATGCAATTCAATTCACACCTTCGAGCATTTGCAGCTGGAACAGAATCTCGATGGATGGGCAATCGCATGTTTGACATCTTTAAAAACCCATCTTTCTTCACATTAGCAGAAGTTCCATTCTCACACTGCAAAGGGGTTTTCCTCACACAACCGCGCGACCAATCATTTAGTCTTGTGTCGTCGATGGAGAATGGTTCAAAACCTTGCAAACATTCACAGGAAGAGGTTGAAACATTGTCACGGACAACGCCAAACGCCCCGCAAAGAGAATAAACTTCAGATTGCAGTCTCGGTCGGGTCCAAAATAAATTCCAGTTCCAAACGCCAGCCAACCATACAAACTGCTTGATCTGTCCTGACGAATCCATAACGAATCTAGAAAGTATAGAACTATTATAGGCAAAATAGATGAAATATTTTTCGTTTTTATTTTCGACGTAGGTAGAATTGAAGTATAAATTCATTTCGGGAATTAGAGAAAATATCTGACCATTCCAAACTCCAGAGGTCCAATACGGTTTGGATCTGTTCCACTCTATGAAGAATTGAGAAGACCCATTGGGGTCTAAACGGAATGAGAACATTCCGGGGGCGGGATCTTCTGAATTTTTCCATGATGTAAGGAGCTGGATATTTCCCGAAAGTTTATCGATGCCAAGCTTTGCACCCGGCAGCCATGTGTCAGTTGGGTGATCGAAAGACTGCCAAAATACAGTAGATGGCTTCGACGCATCTCTTAAAACAAAATTTCCACCGTCAAGAAGTACCGCTTCAGTAGAATTTGACGGCAGAGACGTCAAATTGGTCGACCAACATGGTGTTTGGGATTTGTCGAGCAGGACTAGATTGCCATCTTGGAAAATTTCAAGTCTTGAAGAAGATGGATCAAATAATGGCTTGTCTCTGTTTGCTACCCAAACTATGATTTTATCCGCGAAGTTCTTGTACCATATGCCTAGGTAGACTTTAAGAGAAGAAGTGGGTGGTGTGAAGAAACCCAGTTCAAAAACGCTACCTTGCGATAATATGGTCTGGCTTAAGTTTACTGAGAGAGACTGACCAGGCGAAAGGGTATCACCTCCAAATCCAATGGATAAACAGGCTTTATAAGACAGGAATAGAAGCATAATAAAGAGAGAGAACCATGGCTTGGTAGTAGGCAACATAGTAAAAAACTTACTGCATATCAGACTTCTTAACTCGCCAACATAGTAATGTTGCTGTAAGGCTAAAGCACTATAGGGAAGGGTAAGAGACGGCCAAAATACAGGCAATTTCGAAGGTCTTACCAGGATATATTGATATCATAATGTAACAAAAGGATGGCATGGCAAGACAAATCGAGACAGCTTATGCCCCTTGCCGAATTCTGAGACAGTTCAGATTGTTTCAGGTGGTACCTTTCGTGGAGGATTTGAGTGATTGGTTCTTTGAGCAGTGCCCTCTTCCTGTTTTCGAGAGAGCGTATTTCGTTCCGGAGAAAAAGATTCCAAAAGATGATCAGGAATCGGGTCAATCACGTTTATTGGAAGTGAACTTTCAAAGTTGGGTGTGCCCCTTTTTTCCATTTTAAGATGTACATTGAATATTAAAAAATGACAGTTTTTCATTGTATAGTTGGCAGGCTTAAAAGACTTAAAAGACTTTGACTAGTCAGAGATGGAAGACTTATTTATTATAGGACAAAGCTTGGCTACTGAACATTGAGTAGCCATTCCTACTGAAAAATGACGTCCTGAGTTTTAGAGAAAAGAAACATGCTGCTCGTGATCACTGTAATGCAGTTATCTCATTTTTCTTTGAGACCAAAATACCCCCACTCCCCACTCAATTTACTTTTCTTTATCTAAACATGTCCAAAATCTCTGTTTTTCTACTCTTTTCTCTGTTCAATCCACTCCATTTTTACAACCCGCAACTGGAATCCACATATATATCCCTCTCTCTCCCCAAACGTTATTAAAAAGAACAAAAAAAAAAAAAAAGAAAAAAAAAGAAGGAAATAATTCTCAACCATCTCCCACCGCCAAATTTGGGTTTATTGTGTGGATTTAGAGATGGAAGGAAGAGAAGGGAAATATGGGTTTATTTTATTTGTGAGTCATCTTCTATTGTTATTATTAAAATTCTTTTATTATTGCTCAAAATGTGTTGGATTGAGGTGACATGGTTAATCGCCCTACAAAGATTGCTTTTTATCATATTTTCCTTTTTTCCTCCATTATTTGGGCTCTCAAGATTGTAATGATTTTCGGAATTTATATTCTTTTTTCGATCTCTCCATTATTTGGATTCTCAAGATTGTAATGATTATGGGTATATATATATACATGTGACTCGAGCAAACAGCTGATATATATTGCCTCTAGCAAACCGGGTTTTGAAGCCATGTACTCAATCTAGAAGCAAAATGATCCACCGTTACAACTCCCCCACCATGGCTTTGAGAACTTCATCGAAGGTTGAGAGAGAGAGAGAGAGAGGAGGGTGAGGGACAATTTAGTCAGCAGAGAATGAGAAAGACTCGGGGAAGTTAAGTGGGGTAAGGCTGTTTTAGTCCTGATGAGAAAATGAAAAGAAGGAAATTAGAATAAGAGAATGTGCTTCTTTTGTGTTGTGTGACATGTGGCAGCTATATATTATGCCACATCACTTTTCAATAGGAATGGCTACTCAATGTTTAGTAGCCAAGCTTTGTCCTTTATTATATATATACTAAAACGGAGGAAAGGAAACCTCCTTGTGCCACGTGTCCGTTTGTGAACAGTAAGGGAAAAAGGTAAAATTACCTTTTAGTGACCATTGTTCAATCTAATGCTAAAAAAGGACAATAACTATCAACTTGCTACAAATTACCTGTATACTTACGTCAAAATAACTATCAATTTTCTTTTTATCGTATTAAGTTTGTAAAAAATCACTAAAAAGTAATTTCTCCAAAAGAAAGAATATTCTCTGCCAACTTGCTACACATTGATTATATACATACTTCAAAAGGACTACTAATGTTTCATGTTTGGTATTAAGTTGGGAAGTAATCACCAAAAGGTAAATTGTCTAACTTTTCTATTTTTGGGTTTTCACTGCTCTTTTCCATGCGGTATAAGTAAGTTGACGCTTGGTGTACACTGCATATCTTTTTGTTTTTATGTGGGAAAATCGAAAAACCTATATTATACAATATTCAATCCAAACTTAGTAGATTATATCATATTTCTTCATTTTTTTTATGTCTATTCATCTCATTTCCCAAAAGTTAAACGTATAAAATTATAAATATTTATAATCAGAAAGGGAGACAAATAAAGGCAATAATGATTAAAAAAGAAAACACGACACACTGGAATATGTATTAAAAAATTATAAAAATGCTTAAAAAATTGTGCAAATACACTTTTGCCAAACGAGGAATATCTCAAACTGTTAGATCCAAACTAATTTCCATGATGCACAAACCATCCTCAAGTCCATACATTCGATAGTAGAGGAGCGAAGACACGAACTCAAGATTTATGATTTTGGAGCCGTGGTTCTTTACCATCTGAACTACTATAACGGTTGTGGTTCTATCTCATATTATCTATCTTTTTCCCTTTTCTATATATATATATATATATAATTAATTTATATTGTTCACAATATTTATATTTATAAACCTCACCCGTGCAACGCACGGGTTATAAACTAGTAAGACTTAAAAGATGGAATAATTATAGTCAGAGATGGAAGACTTAAAAGACTTTGACTAGTTAGTGAAACCAAGAAACTAACACTCTAACAACTCTCTTGTCTGGGCAGCATCCACTACAATAATTAGAAGGGGCAATTAGGTATCTGCCCTGTGGCCGGGAAATATTAATTTTTAAGTTTGTGAGACTCTTTATACTATTTACAAAGAGCACACACTCAATGCGAAGAATATTTACAGTCGAAGTCTACTTTAACTCTTCATTTAACGAAAATTAATGATAGGCTTGTCTTTCCCTATTCATCGACTACCCCTATTTGTCATGTTATTTTCTATGGGGTTAATTACGATTTAATACCATAAACTTTTAGGGTTTTCCCAATTAATATCATAAGCTTTCAATTGCATCGATTTGAAGACAACTTGAACTTCTTAGTTGCATTGTGGGACAACTGTCCATGTCCGTTAATAAAACGAACGGAAATAGCACGTGCAGCACGTGAATAGGTGACTTGGATCCTACATAGTTAATTTCTTCCTACGTGGCCCTTATTCCCGACCAATGAAGTATCATGTGCCATCACGTGCCAAATAATCTGGTTTGTATGTGTGTTTAAGCACATGCTTTCTACGTGAGTGCTGAATGAGGGTTAAGTTAAAGGGATCAATTATTCTTCCCCAAATACACCATTCTCCTTGATTTCAACCCAAATCTCCCAATTAGGGTTCTTGAACTCAACCTAATCAATCATTAGCGCGTGGTGTTGATCGAATCTGTGAATGTAGTGGAGGCTTCTCTGAGAATCGTGCTTCAATTTCTTCAATTGGTCGTTAATTGTGAAACCTAAAATGTTATGTTATAATCCCTAAACCAATTTTTTGCTCGATTATTATCTTTGGTGTTTAGGTTAATCAATTTTTTTTAGGATGATTATCGGTGGGGTTTGGGTTAATCAGTGTTTGTATGATGTTTATATGTGTGGTTTGGGTTAATCAATTTTTGTATGATGTTTTTATGTCGGGTTTGAGTTAATAACGATGTTGATTTGGGGGTTTGTTTTTTCTGTTATGTAGGGTTTGGGTTAATGACGATATTGATTTGGGGGTTTGTTTTTCCTGTTATGTGGGGTTTGGGTTAATGACGATGTTGATTTGGGGGTGTTTTTTTTTTTTTTTTTTTCCTGTTATGTGGGGTTTAGTTTTGTTGTCAATGGATAGGTGGGATATAGGGGACAAACCATTATTATATTCAAAATGGTTCCCTACTACTTTATTTTGGATGTAGAAATGTTTTGTTTTTTCTTTGTTTTTGAGTATTATGCTCTGACTTTTTTATTCCAAATGGTCCCCCCTACCACCATTGATTTCTGTAGTTTATGAGTTATTGTTTGTTTATGAGTTATTGTTTGTTTATTGGTTTGGCTTTTATATGTTGGGACATATGTAATGCTATACAACATGGATGGCTGCATTACAGTGGCATTGCACCATGGGGGTTATTTTGCGGAGCAGCCTGAGCCAACATATGCGGGTGGGGAATTACAGTATATCCCTAACATGGATGTAGATTTCCTATCAGTACCCCATATCAAAAAAAGTGTTGCAAGTTTGGGGTATATGAACCTAAAACATTTATGGTATATGGTACCTAGGATTAAGTTGAATGATAGTCTGATGATCTTAGAGAATGACCAGGATCTTTTACAAATGGTGGCATCTTTAGGGCCTTTGGACAGGGTATTACATATATATGTAGAACATGGCATTGATGATGCTTCCCAAGTTATACAAAATATAGAAAACATAGATGATGGTCAAAATGTAGAAGGGGGGACTGATGATGTGGGTTTGGGTCAAAATGTAGAAGGAACTGATGATGTGAATTTAGGAGGAGATGATGATGAGTACATGGGTGATGGTGTTAATTTAGGAGGAGATGATGATAGTTACATGGGTGATGGTGTTAATTTAGGAGATAATGAAAGTTACAGTGCTGATGGTGTCAATGTAGGAGGAGATAATGAAAGTTACAGTGGTGATGGTGTCAATATAGGAGGAGATGATGAAAGTTACAATAGTGATGATGAGAGTGGAGCTAAAGAATGTGTTTCAGATGACAATTTGATTAATATTGATATAGATAATTGTGAGGAAAATGTTGACCAAGCAGATAGTGGGGATGAAGACTTAAGAAACTGTGCAAATGAGGATAGTGAAGATAGTGAAGAAAGTTGGTATGATCTGGATGCAGGTATTTCTTTCAAAAATTAGCCACATTCAGATTATACAAACTCTTCCAAAGCTCCTAGTGCTGCCAATAGTGAAGAAGATGATACTACAAGTTATATTCTTAAGTTTGGGGAGTAAAATGAACCTTAGGATATTATGGACATACAGTTAGAGGTTGGACAGACTTTTAAGGACTCACATGATGCTAAAGAGGCAGTGAGGAATTATGCCATTGTAGGGGGGTATCGCATAACATTCTTAAGGAATGCAAGTGATAGAGTAACTGCAATATCTGATGAAAAGTGTGGATGGTATTTTCACTCTTCTTGGAGGTAGGAAAAGAAAACTTTTCAGTGCAAGTCCTACATAGAGGAGCATTCATGTGCAATGTCATTTAAAAACCGCCAACTGAAATCATCATGGATTGCAAAGAAGTGTTTACAAAAGTGGAGGGATAATAGTGAATGAAGTATCAAAGACCTACAGACACAAGTTAAAGATGACTATATGGTGAGTATTAGCAAAAGTCAAGCATATAGGGCAAAGAAGAGAGCCCTTGAGATGATAGATGGGAAACACAGCAAACAGTTCAAGAGGATATGGGACTACAGTCATGAGTTGATGAGATGCAATGTGGGAAGCACTATGAAGTTGTTGACTGAAACACCTTCAATCCCACATGCCATACTAGTGTTTCAAAGGTTTTATGTCTGTCTTGATGCTTGCAAGAGAGGTTTTCTGGCTGGGTGCAGACCATTTATAAGAGTAAATGGCTGTTTCTTAAAAGGTCTAACAGGGGGTCAGCTGTTATCAACTATTGGTAGGGATAGCAACAATCAGATGCTCTATGTTGCATTTGCTGTGGTTGAAGGGGAGACAAAAGAGTCATGGGATTGGTTTTTTAGGCTACTACTCCATGATATTGGAGAAAGGCACAGCATAACCTTCAACCAGCAGAAGGTATGTATGTTTATTTTTAATCTCATTTTCATATTATTTTTATCACTTAGTACATTGTTTTTAAATACCAGCCTTGTATTAATTTTGGAACTCAATTTTAGTTTGTCTTTATCACTTAGTCTATTGTTTTTAAATACCAGCACTGTATTTATTTTGGTAACTCATTTTTAGTTTGTCTTTATCACTTAGTCTATTGTTTTAGCACTATCAGCCTTGTATTAATTTTGTAACTCATTTTTATTTTGTTTAGGGACTTGTTCCAACACTACATGAACTAGTACCTAATGTGGAGCACAAATTCTATTGGAGCCACCTATAGGGTAATATAGCAAAGAAGTATAGGGGGAAACAATTAAAAGATGCAATGTGGGCAGCAGCAAAAGGCAGTAACAGTTTATGAATGGAAAAAGCAAATGAAGAGAATTAGCACTATCAGTCCAAATGCACACAAAGTGATAGATAAGATGGAACCTGCAATATGGGCTAGGTCTGCATTCAGCCCATATAGCAAATGTAATGCATTGTTAAACAACATGGCTGAGAGTTTCAATGCACACATTCTTGAGTGTAGGGACAAACCAATCGTCACATGTGTGGAGATGATAAGGGAGTCCTTAATGGTTAGAATGCATGAGAAAGGAGAAGCCATGGAGAGCTATAGGGGTCAGTATATGCCCTAATATTCATAAGAAAATTGAGACTTTGTAGGGATTGACCAGAAACTATCAGGCTTCGTGGTCAACTGCTGATATATTTGAGGCGAAGTGTCTGTCAGATAAGTATATTGTGAATCTAGCTTAGTACATTTGCAATTGTAGGAAATGGGACATCACTGGCATATCTTGTCAGTATGCAATATTTGCTATTTATTTAAAGAAGGGATGTGTTGAAGACTATGTCATTGGTACAGTGTGGAAACCTACAAGAGGAGTTATGAGCATGTCATATACCTTGTACTTAGCCAAAAATTCTAGGAAAGTAATGGCAATGGGCATGTTGCACCCCCCCCCCCATCTTATAGAAGGCACCTTGGAAGGCCCAAGAAATTAAGGAGAAGGGAGCCTGAAGAGCCAACCAAACCCTGGAAAGTATCGAAGGTTAGAACCCGTATTAGATGCTCAAGTTGCCTTAAGTATGGAGACAACAAAAGCACTTGCAAAACACCACTTCCACCTGCTGCACTAGCTGCTGCAAGAAAGGTACAAAATGTACTAGTGAGTACTTTCAGTTCTTTGTAATTTTTTTGTTTTTTGAAATATGAAGTAAATTTGTATTGATAAAAAGGTTAAAGTGGTAAGTCAATTGATACCTTAATAATATTATTATTATTTTTTTTAATAGATGGTGCCTCCTGGGAAAAAAAAACAGCAAGGGCATGGTAGTGAGCATGGAAGTGGGTAGCATAGGGAGACTTGTGTGATGGGGAATAATGCAATGGGTAGGGGTAGGTGTAGGAGGAGAGGAAATGCAATGGGGAGGGGAAGTGAATGCAGCTGGGATGGGAAGTAAAGCAATAGGGTGGGAGCATAATGCAATGGGAAGAGGGAATGCAGTTGGGAGGGGAAGTGAAGCAGTGACGAGGGGTAATGTAATGGGGAAAGGAAGTGATGCAACTGAAAGAATGTCTACTTCTCAGTAAGAAAAGGTTAGAATCATGTATGAAATAAAGATATAGTTTGATGATTTACATGGGTCTTCGCCCTTATTTGTCCCTTATCAATTATCTATCAATCATTGGTTGGAAAGTTAGAAAGTTGATATAAAGTCAGTTAATGCAGTTAGAAAGTTGGCCCTTGTAAGTAACTATTTATTTTCCTATGTAGTCCTATACCACTAAAAGATCAGCACCTGAGCCTGCTCCATGCATTTCAAGAAACTCATTTCAAAATCCGACAAGATGGTATGGTGGGTTTATGGTGTCATAGAACCCAAGTGGATGCAGCAAAGGCAGTGGTGAAGCAACTGCCAACATGTCGAAGTCACAACTATAGTTTGAAATGGCTTCAAACAATTTTTTAGGATGGAACAATAAATGTTAGGTTATTTGGAAGTTATTTTTTGGTACAGCTTATACACCATTGAAGGATATATGTTAAATATCCTTTGTTTTTTGCCAAATTATGTATAATGTTGCAGCTGGTAGAAATTTGGTACAATATGTAAAGATTAACAATTAGAAAGGGTTAGGGTTTTTGCTAACTGTATGCATTTAAGTGGGAAAAGAAGGTAGCCTAACAAACTGTTCAACTAATTTGCTTTTGACATGGACATGTCTATAAGTAATTTATGAATATATGAGTAATGGTTGTTATCATTAAACATGCTCTATTATGTCTTTGGTAATCTATGGATAAATAGGTTCTTTTTTGACATAGACATGGACATCTTACATCTTATTATTGTCTTTAGGCTTTCTTACCTCAACTGATATGTACATTACACAGGCTTGTCCATTAATCACTGACTTTCATTACCTCTATTATGTGTATATGTGCATTAAACAGGTTCAGGATGAAAAGTATATACAAAAGCCATATTTGGCTTGTCCATTAATCATTAGCTTTCATTACCTCTATTATATGCATATGTGCATTAAACAGGTTCAGGATGAAATGCATATACACAAACCATATTTGGCTTGTCCATCAATCATTGGCTTTCATTACCTCTATTATATGCATATGTGCATTAAACAGGTTCAAGATGAAATGTATATATACAAGCCATATTTGGCTTCTCTATTAATCATTGTCTTTAGGCTTTCATTAATGTGTATATGTGCATTAAATGGGTTCCCATTAATCATTGTCTTTAGGCTTTCATTACCTCTACTATGTGCATATGTCCATTAATTTCAGGATGAAAATTATATAGACAACACATGTGGGCATAATCAAAACATAAGCATAATCAAAACACAAGTCATATTTGGCTATATATTCCCATTGATAAAGTACCACCCTTACAATTGCATGCATTCTTACATATTCATTCTTACATACATGGATTCCATTCACTAAAACATGCCCACCTACACAAAACATGCCTATCTACAGTACATCCCAATACCACCCTAACAGGCTAACCATCATGCCAAGAAAATCATACCCCCATTTACCATTTTGGTTTTGCTATAAACCAAAAAGAATGCAATCACCCCAAATGTAATCAACCATGAGATGATAATGGAGGCCCAATACAGCTTCTTCCTTGCACGGTATGCCTCAATCCTTCTCAGTAGCCTTGGTATTATCTGCATGGCACTGGGACACAAGGGTGGATCAAACCATCTAAAATATCCACACCCATTAAAACCATAGTTTGGACACCCAAAAAATCTCCAACCACGATTATTGTCCGTCCACGATGTCTACATTTTAGTTCATCCTCCACAGAAACAGTTGGTTTCTTGGCACCATCCATCTGACACGAAGAAGAAGAAGAATAATAAGGGATTTTTTTTTTTTTTTTTCATATTTTACAGAATAATTGAATACGCACGTTTTATAATAGCGTTTACCTTATGTAATAAAATTGCAGCAAGAAAATTGTAGCTTTAAGTTTCAATTAATGTTTTGCTCGATCTACAATCCTCCTTCTTCCTATAATAGCTGAAATTAGGGTTTCAAAGTGGAGAGACCATGATCGGGTTAGAAAGCACGTGTTTAAACACATATACAAACCAGATTATTTGGCACGTGATGGCACGTGATGCTTTATTGGGCAGGAATAAGAGCCACGTAGGAAGAAATTAGCCACGTAGGATCCAAGTCACTTATTCACGTGCTGCACGTGCTATTTTCGTTCATTTTATTGACGGACATAGACTGTTGTCCCACATTGCAACTAAAAAGTTCAAACTGTCCTAAAATCGATGCAATTGAAAGTTTATGGTATTAATTGGGAAAACCCTAAAAGTTCATGGTATTAAATCGTAATTAACCCTTTTCTATGGTTTTGGTGTGTTTTGGCTTCTTGATGTGCTGGTTGTTTGTTTTTGAAATATCATGGTTTTTTTTTTTTTTTCACAGAAAAAAATTATTAAAAAAAAAAAACTCTAACAATACTCTACATTATTTGAGCAATTGTCAAGCTTTTCGGAGGGGTTATTACTTAAAATTTAGAATAATAATTATCTTTACTTAAACATGACTAATAAATCGACCTTTTAATAGTAATCTACTACCAATGATTGCTAGCAGAGCTCTGGTGTAATGAAGAGTATGTTTTGTGTTAAGACATGTTTCATGAGCATGCTTTTCTAACTATAAGGTGACTTTAATGATGACAATTGATAAAATGTCCTTATCAACTAATTATTGTAAGAATAGTGACTTTGATGGTAATTCACAGTGGTTTTACCAGCTGTGTGTTATGTCATTATATAGAGAGCTTTTCCATGTACAATAATTGACATTTATGGCCAGAGTATTTACATAGATATTTTATAATATTAAATACATGTGATGGAAATCTTTGTATATCTTTGTTGAGCCGAACAGCAGTCTTAAGCAGTCTGTAGTGGACTTTCTTGTCTTTGCATTTATTGCATTCAGCTATGATTGTGGAGAAAAGTAGACTTGAAATCATGGTGTAGTATCTTGTAGAATGTCTTTACTAACACCCTCCCTCAAACTCAAGGGTGAAGGGACCACATTGAGTTTGTCTCTTAGCCATTTAAAACGTGAAGTGGAAAGGCCCTTAGTAAAGCCATCAGCAAGTTGATTTATACTGGTGACAAATTGAACAGATAGACAACCACAGGGCAGCCCATTCACGTACGAAATGGTAGTCAATTTCAATGTGTTTTGTACGAGCGTGAAGAACCGGGTTAGCGATTAGGTATGTAGCACTGATGTTGCCACAAAGAAGAAGGGGTGGCTTTAAGAGATAAAGGCCAATATCACAAAGAAGTTGCTGAAGCCAACAAAGGTCTGCCGTGGTGACTGCAAGAGCTCGATATTCGGCTTCTACGCTTGAGCGTGAGACTATAGGTTGCTTGCGAGAACACCATATAATAAGATTAGGCCTAAGAAAAATGCAACTACTTGTGGTAGATCTTCTATCATCTGGGGAACCAGCCCAATCGACATCAGAGTAAGCTACAAAGGAATGCCTAGTGGAGGCGCAAAAGCGTAGGCCATAATGCACAGTGCCTTTTAAGTAACGTAAAATCCGTTTCACAGCATTAAAGTGTGTAGTTGTGGGATGATGCATAAATTGGCAGACTTGGTTCATGGCATATGAGTGTTGGGAATCATACAAGAGGAAAAATAGAAGTGCGGAATATAAAAATTTTTCCTTTGATCCCCTAACCCATGAATCTAACTATGCATAACACAAAATCAAACCCTAACTATGAAGAGGGTTAGAACACTTACAGAATTTTTGTCTTCTCCTTTTTGCTCTATGCTTTGATTCTGGACAGCAGTGAATGAGCAGCCCAAGTGTGCTGCCTCCAACGGTATCCACACCTAGCTAGAGCTTCAAGTCCTTTCCACCTTTTTCTTGCTGTTGCTAGTGTAGGAGAAGAGATGAGAGAGAGAGAGGGGGAGGCTGGAATTTTCGACCAACCCTTGGGAGTTTAACTTATGATGATGTCACACATCAAAGTGTGACTTATATAGTCCACACTTAAAGGGGCCGGCCCTAGGGGGAAACCCTATTAGGGTTTTATGCAATTTCTCTAAATTGCACAATAACCCCTATAAATTATATCAAATATAAATAGGCCTCAAAGAACTATTCTTTATGCACTCATACCCTTTCTCTTATAGACTTTAAAGCTCATCTTGCATGATCAATGTGTGACCTATTGGGTTCACATCATCAAGTCGTAGGAATAGCACGAGGTGTGCACAATGGAATTCTTTCCATTTAGGGTCTAATTGGAACTCCTTCCAATTTCCTAATTGATTATAACTCACTTATATCAATTAGGGCTTCTACTAACCATGAATAATACCTAGCATATGGTTCATGGTGTCGTCCTTAATGAAGTGAATCTGTATCTATCAAAGAACCCTTCTGTTATAGTTTATAGGTTAGAATTACATCCTTCCATTTACACAATGTCTCCAATTGAACTAATAGGACATGGAAGTCTGTCAAGTCCCTAGTTCAATTACTTTATACTCATTCATAAATATCAACTCAATGATGAACTTATGGAAACTCTTTTCCATATTCACACTGCCATGGCCATGGACTGAATGAGTTATATTATGAATGCTATATGAGACATTCTCTCTCTTTTTCCTGAGAGTAATGGATTCCTTGTTAATCACTCATATACCTTCACACACATAGCAATAGGGCCAATGAACACCTTTACAAACCCTTGAATAGGATCTGCACTTAGTGTTATCAAACTTCTAGAGCTACATGCATAAGGTAACTATGGTGTCTCAAGTCTAAGGATTACTTGTACCACTATAACATTGAGAAACTGATTGATAGGCAGGTTAAAACTCCATTCAGTTTATCTCAAATCTTTGGTCACATTCAGTGTACCTATTCTATTAATAGGCACCCACCTGTTGGTTGTAGTGTCTCCACACAAATAGCTTGAGACCAGCTATCCTCCTATAGAGTCAACCTAACAAGTGCTAGTCCTATGGTTCATTACTGTCCATTATAGTGAACCTTCAACTAGGAATGATTTAGGAGTTTAGTACAGAGATATATTTACAGTCTCATAATTACAACTCTTTGTAATTCAATATTCTCAACTCTAACTCCTTGGACATATTATGTAAATATAAATGATGCATACAAACATAATAGAATAAGCTCTTTTGTTAAATCAATAATAAATGTGACATACATAAATGAAATCAAATGATTGTTCCTTTATCCCTAAACAATCATCTCTATGATTGGCTCTAGGGCGTAACTCTAACAATGAGATATCTGGTCTGGTGATGGTTAAATATTGAAGAGCACTAGTGATACTTCGATACGTTGTGACATCTGAGAAGGGATCACCATCATGAGCAAACAACTTTAAGCCAGGTTGAACCGGAGTAGAAACAGGTTTAGCACCAAGCATATCTGTATGCTATAGCAGTTCCAAGGCATATTTTTGTTGGGTAAGAAGCAAAGAATCATGAGAGCGGTGGACTTCCATGCCAAGGAAGAAATGAAGCGGTCCAAGATCTTTCATGTCAAAACAAGTGGCAAGGTGGCGTATGAGATTGGAAATGCCAATGTTGTCACTGCCTGTGATGATCATATCATCAACATATAGTAACAAGAATACACTCCCACTTGAGTTGTGTTGAAAAAAGAGAGAAGTGTCAACCTTACTACAAAAGAAACCATGTTCTTGAAGAGCAGCACTGAAACAGAAATACCAAGCACGTGGTGCTTGTTTCAAACCGTATATTGCTTTTTGAAGTCGGCAAACATGATTAGGATTATAAAGGTCCACAAAGCTAGGAGGTTGATGCATATATACAGTCTCAGTAAGTTGATTATGTAAGAAAGCATTACGAACATCAAGTTGGTGAAGGGGCCAATGAGAAGAACAGGCTAGGAAAAGAATTAAGCGAATTGTTGGAGCTTTAACCACAGGACTGAAGGTTTCTTCAAAATCAAGTCCAGATTGTTGATGAAACCCCTTGGCCACAAGACGGGCTTTGAAGCGCTCAATTGAACCATTAGGTTTACATTGTGTTTTAAAGACCCATTTGTAACCAACAATGTTGGCATCAGAAGGAGGAGGAATGAGAACCCAAGTTTGATCGTGAAGAAGTGCATTAAATTCTTCTTCCATGGCGGATCGCCATTGAGGTTCTTTTATTGCTTGAGAATAACATGTTGGATCCGGTGGCTGATTGGAATTTAGAATGACATTAAAATAGGAAGGCAATGGGTGCTTAGTAGTTGTCCATGCCTTTGGTTTCCGAATGTCGGCTTTTGATCGAGTTATCATGGGATGGGAGGAGGTGGTTATGGGAGACTGAACTAAGTTATGAGAAGGGAGAGAATTGGAGGTGGGGTTGGGCAGGTGAGAAAGAATATCTGGGAAGCAATTGGGGGGTTCAACAGATCAAGAGGAAGCAATTGGAAGGGAAGTATCTTGGGGGAAAATAAGAAGGGGAATTGGGAGTAGAGTCAACAAGGGTGGTTGATGAAGGTGGCAAGAATATGGTAGGGGATGTAGTTGGAGGACTTGGTGAAAGGGAATGATCAAACTTAGGGAGCAACCACTGAAGTATTGTAGAAGAGTCATGAGATGGTGGTGGAACAGTAGAGGCTGCAAAGGGAAATAATGTCTCATCAAAAATAACATGACGTAAGATATAGATGCACCCAGTGTGAGGGTCAAGACATTTGTAACCTTTGTGGTGAACACCATAACCAAGAAAATACATTGTCGAGTCCGGGTATCAAGCTTGGTCTTATTGTAAGGGACCAAGTAAGGGTAACAAGCACATCCAAATACTCGAAGTTGGTGATAATTTGGAGGGTTTCCAAATAGAACTTCATATGGGGATTTACCACCAAGAATTGGAGTTGGTAGGCGATTTATGAGGTAGACACTAGTTTGGAATGCTTCTACCCAAAAGTTTTTCGGTAGTCTAACTTGATCAAGAAGTGCTAAACCCATTTCAACAACATGGCGATGCTTGCGCTCAGCGACACCATTTTGTTGAGGTGTGTAAGGGCAAAAGAAGCGATGAACTATGCCATGAGAATTAAGTAGAGATGCAAACGGGATGCTTGAGTATTCTCCGCCACCATCAGATTGAAAATATTTTATTTTGGCAAAGAATATGTTCTCAACCATACGTTTAAAGTGAAGGAAACAGGTTAAAGCATCACTTTTACGCACAAGAGGATATAATCAAGTAAAGCGAGAATGGTCATCCACAAATAACATGTAATATTTGAAACCATCATCTGATACAACTGGAGAAGGACCCCACAAGTCAGAATGTAACAACTCAAAACACAAAGATGTCTTAGAAGTGGAAACACTAAATGGCAGCTTGCTATGCTTTCCAGCTAAGCAGCTAAGACAGACATGTTTATTTTTCACAGAACCATCAACAAAGACAAATTTGTTGTGGACTAAGGAGTGCAGAGCTTGTCTACTGGGATGACCAAGCCGCATATGCCATACATCATTACTAGCACGAGCTCCAAAAAAGGATTGAGGAACAGGTAGAGAACTAGAACCAATATTGTGAGTGATTGGATAAAGCCCTCCCTTACTCGGTCCAGTGTACAGAGTTTTCCCCGAGATTCTATCCTTGATTAAGAAACCATGGGCATGAAAAACAAAGACACAATCAAGATCCTTAGTTAATTGAGCAACAGAAAGAAGATTTTTTTTAATGTTGGGAACACACAAAACATTACGAATGGGTAATGAAGAGAAAGAAGTATGAAGAGTAGAGTTACCTGTGTGGGAGATTGGGAGTTGAGAGCCATTTCCCACAAGAATGTGATCATTACCCTTGTAGTTGGAAGAGGATGCCAGGTTATTAAAATCAACAGTCATATGATTAGTAGCACCAGTATCAAGATACCATTGTTGGTCAGATCTAGACAGGCTCATAGCAGCAAAGGATTGAGGAAGGTCGTCAGCCTGGAGAGCTTGGTTAAAGTGTTGATAACATTGCAAAGCAAGGTGGCCTCTTTTATTGCAAATTTGGCAAGTAGGCAAGGATCTTTCAGCATCTGTGGGTGCTGATCCAAGAATACCAGATTGACAACTGGGAAAGCGCCCACGACCTCGATTATCTGAATGAAAGGAATTCGTGTGGCCACGGCCACGGCCACGTCCACAAGACCGAGAGGACTGAGCAACAAAAGCGGTGTTGTGAACAACATATTGTGCAACTTGGGAAAGTTATTCTAACCGCGATTCATGATTGAGGAGCAGAGAGAAGAGTTCAAAAAATGATGGGGTTTCTTGTCGAACTGTGATGGTAGTAACAAAGGACTCATAGTCAGGGGTTAGATCAGTCATGGCGTAAAACACAAGATCAGCTTTTGTGACAGGTTGACGAATGGCACCAAAGCATTAGAAATATTTTTAATTTTCTCAAAGTAGTTAGTGATGGAAAGAGTCCCTTTACAGATGGTTTGCAACTGTGATTGCAAATGAACTGCCCGCGCAGCAGATTGAGCAGCAAAAGAGTTTTCTAATGTAGTCCAAACAGCATGAGAAGTTTCAAGACCCATAACATGAGAGAGAACTGAGGGAGTTAATGTAGCATTTATCCAACTAAGAAGCATTTGATCAAGACGCACCGAAGTCACATAATCAGGATTGAGGTGAGAGAAAGTCTCTCCTTTGTCATTGGTGGAGGAAATGTATTCAGAAGGTACTGGGAAAGAGCCATCAACATATTTTAAAAGATCTTGACTGCGAAGAATTGGAACAAGCTGGCTATGCCATGGCAAGAAGTTGGTGCGGTCTAATTTGATGGAGACAAGGTGAGCAATATTTTGAAGATTATTGCCTTGAGGAAGAATAGAAGAGGTCAGAGCAGTAGAAGGGGATGCCATTAGAAAAGGAAGCAAGAGTAGAGCGAGCGGAAGAGGGAAGAGGATCAGACCGGACAGTGAAGACCGAACGCCCTCTGATACCATGTAAGAATAGTGACTTTGATGGTAATTCACAGTGGTTTTACCAGCTGTGTGTTATGTCATTATATAGAGAGCTTTTCCATGTACAATAGTTGACATCTGTGGATATTTATAATATTAAATACATGTGATGGAAATCTTTGTATATCTTTGTTGAGCCGAACAGCAGTCTTAAGCAGTCTGTAGTGGACTTTCTTGTCTTTGCATTTATTGCATTCAGCTATGATTGTGGAGAAAAGTAGACTTGAAATCATGGTGTAGTATCCTGTAGAATATCTTTACTAACAATTATCACACCTTTTTCAAGGTTTAAGTGTCAATTTTGTAAGTAACCTCATCTCCTTACCCATACATATATCTCTTTTAGATTTTGAGCAACTCTCACATTTAAATATGCAAGCTTCACTACCAATGGAAGTTTTTGCATTAAAATATACTTCAATAACAAGGGTGTTGAGCATGAACAGATTGTAGATTGTGCTCGTAGGAAAGAAAAATCCAAACACTGGTGGGGGTACTTTCTTTCTCACAGGTTCGCATGCTTACTTCAGACATATTTTGAAGGTGGCCATGACTGGCATTTAAAATAAATAAATAAATAAATAATCAGATTACCTTAAAATTGGACATGCAAAGTTAGAAATATCCCCCTCACCACATCTTTCCGCTTACACTAGGTATGAAGGAAGGTTCATCTCGTACTTGGTTAGCTTGGTTTGACTATGGTAAGCAGAGATCAGTTAGTTAAGTCAGTTATTTACCCAATACTACTCACTCTTTTAATAATGCTTTATCTTTGGCCCTCTTCTTTGCTTGAACAGGTTCGATCTTGGGTTAGAAGTTTTATTTGGTCAAGCTAGACTTCATGTAGAAAGCTTGTGAGTTGTGACTGTTTCCTGGTCTCAGTTGTGTGCTCCTATTAACGAAGGGGATTTGGGTCTAAGGTGTTTACGTGCTTTGAACAAGGTTGGTTTGATGGGACTTTGCTGTGAAATTCTTACTAAATTAAGGTAGTCTTAGTGGTATTTTGTTAAGACCAGGCATCAATTGAATGTGACCTATATATGTTTCTAGCAGGTATAGAACTTCATCTCGGCAGGCTTAAGGTCAGTTTTTCCTGATATCTGCATGCATTCGCAATGGATTGTGGGTGCTGGGATTCATGTTGATCTAGGGCATTCCAATTGGCAGGGTGAGTCCATTATTCAAAAGCTTAATGTTTCCCTGAGGTAGCTAATAATCAGTTACATTGCTCTTCGCAACAGCTAATTCATAACAATAGCGGGTCCATACCAGCTGCTTTATCTTCTGCTTTTTAGAGATCTAATCTGCCATGCATTGCACAAATTCCCTTGCCAATTGATCGATGATACCCTAGACTCATTAGTTTGGTCTTTAAATAGCTCTGGCGATTTGTGTTTTTCTACAGCTTATGATTTTTACAGACCAGCAGGGCCGGCCCTGACTTTTTGGAGGCCCCAAGCGAACTAAAAAAATGAGGCCCCTTGTACTTATTCATACACTAAAAAAAATATATTTTTACTTACTCAAAATCTTTTTTATCCTAATATCAACTCAAAGTTTTCTTACCTATATAGTTACTAATATTTGCTTATATATATGAAGGTAACAAAAAAATCATTACAAGAACTTCAAAAGAAATAATTCATACTTCTTGCTTCATAACTTAGTAAAATTCATTGTTACAATAAGAAAAATATACAAAACAAAATCTAAAGTTATTATACCAAAAAACAAAAAACCCAATGCATCGAAGTATCACTTAAATATTTGTAATGCCTTTTAGTTTTTGTTTGGGTAGTTGGGTTTTAGACTTATTCTTTGAGTCAGACTTGGGCTCTTAGATTTATTTTTGGGGCCTCATTCACAATCATTACATGTTTTTTTTTCTCTTGGGCTAACCCAATCACAGGTATTGCATTTGCTGTTGGGGCCCCTTTTTTCACCCAAAAAGGTGGTGCCCTAAGCCACCACATTGAAAAATTATAGTCAGGGCCGGCCCTGCAGACCAGTGCAGCCTGCAGTTACTTGGGCCTCTCATCTCTGGCAATCATTGATTCCTCCTAAGCTGTCTATCTTTGTTTGGTGGCTCTTGAAGGATAGAATTCCAACTGATGATTAATTTTCAAAGAGAGATATACCCATGGCTTCGTGTTACAGTCTTTGTGCATCTGATCATTGTCACAAATCACAACAATGAGACTACTTATCATCTTTTTATTCGATGTGAGTTTGCTCAGTCCCTATGGAAATGGTTTGCTTCTCTTTTTCGTAGTTCTATTCCCCTCCAAGCCACTTCAATTATGGAATTTTGGCATAATATTATGGGTAAGCGTATGAGCATGCAGGTGTTCAACCTCTGGCACCTGGCTGTGGTACGGTTATGCAAATATAGAAGACATTTGGAGGAAATGTTATATATATATATATAGGATTAGTATTAAAAATTCATGACATGACTTTATTTTTAATTTCCATTCTTATTTATGATGATTGATCACTAGCATTTGCTTAAATTTTTCATTTAAAATGATGGATTTGAGTTTTCAATACAAAGAAAAATACGTTTTTAATTATTTAATTTCCATTTGTACACATAAATGAGTTGGTAGTGTAAGATAATCTTAATTATTTTGTTACTTCCATGACCATTGAATGCAACTAATTTGACACTTGTGCTTCAATATCTATTTCATTTCAAAAGGCCTATAACATAAAAGCCACAAAAATAACCAAAACAACTAGCAACATGTTCCTAGGCCAAGTATATCTCAAATTCAATATTGCCATTTAGAAGAAGAAAATGCTAAATTAGTAAAATGTCCCAAATTTTTGTTTGAAAAAACCATGTAGAACCATTATATCATAACGAATATAGTAGTTTTTTTTTTTTTTTTAATGAAACTCTTAATTAATTAACCATATCATTTAGGTAGGGAATTTGGGCAAACTATTTGAATAATAGAAATTAATCCGTATAAATTTGGCAATAGAGTTATAATTGTATGAAGCCCTGTTCAACCCGGTCATCGTCGCATTTTCTGTGTCTAAAACATTTCAAATTTTTAGAAAACGCGCCACTATAAATATCAAACAAACACAAATCGCCCCTGATTTCACCTCTTAGAGAGAGAGAGAGATGAAGAAAAGAGTGACGAGAAAATCTACGGCAACAGACCTTCTGCTTTCACCTTTGCCCATGGCTTCTCCTTCTCCTTCTCCTCCACATCATCATCATCGACCAAGCGATTCCCCCGAGCCATTCCAATTCAACACTTTCAACAACACGTCCTCAGCGAAGAAGAAGAAACCAATTGCTTCCACCTCTGCTCTGATCAAGCCTACCATATCTCCTCATCCACCTCAGAAAACCCTAGCAACAATCTCTGATCTGAAGGACCTCGCCTCTTCTCGCTTGGATTCCATCAAAAGCAACGTCGATCGGTCTCACTCCGAGATTCTCAAGGACCTCGAGGCCTCTCAGTCCAGACTCCACAAGCGATTCAAGGTCTCTACCTCTCTCTCTGCAACTAAAATTGGAAATCGATAATGTGTTTGATGCGTTTTGGTTGCTGAATCTAACTCGTTCTGCTTAGCTACTGACTCAGTAAAAATTGTGTACAAATGTGTCGTGATTGATTATGTGATGCAGTTTTTTTAAAATCGGTAAAGCATTTGATATCGATCTGATTGCTATCTGAATTTGATTTATTTGATGTGCTCCGGTTTCTCTTTGCTCACTGTTTGTTTCATTACATTATTACAGTAAAAGGTCAAATTCCCCGTGTTTCTGGTTCTACTTTATTCTAAGAATAAGTAGTTTATTGTGAGTTTTATCAATTGCACTCTGTTTGGTTGTTGGGAAAGTTGATGTAATAAAAATAAAATGAATTTTTGAATCCTATGCTACATGTTATTTTTGTTTTTGTAAAATGCCAAACTCATCTTGACTAAACCAATTAGTTGTATTGACTCAGTTAAGTGGTAGTTTTGTTTTCTCAGGTCCTGAATAATGAAAAACCTAAACATTTGACATTTCAATATCTTTTTTTCCCTTATATTTTCTCTGCAAAAATTTTAATCTCTTTTTCCTTACATTATTTCTGCAAGAAAATGTTCAATATTTGCGTTTTTAAAGAAAGAGTTTATTGAGACTTGAGGTATGTTGATTGTATGTGTTCATTCTACTTCATCACCAATGGTATATACTTATACAAGCAGCACTGAAACTTTACAGTTGATTACATATGTTTCGACTTTCGATTGCTTTTGCTTTTTTTCCCCCTTTTTTTTATTTTATCTTGCCTTACCACCATTCGAATTTGGCTGTTTTGGTTTTTCTGGTTGTTCAGCAAAATTAATTCATTGTGTTGTGCTATCTGTTTGAAGTAGGGGTGTTCGTGGTTCAGTTTGGTTCGGTTTTAGAGCAAATTTTACAAACCAAAACCAAACCATATTATAAAAAAAAAACCAAACCAAACCGAAAAATATCGGTTTGGTTCAGTTTGGTTTCGGTTTTCCCCTGTCAAGTAATAACAAATCATGGATATTGGATACACATAACAAAATGAGAAATTGACAATCCAAATTAAAAATAAGAACAGATTTAATAATAGCATTAAAGATTGTTAACTAAAAAAACATTAAGCATTGTATCAAAATGGAAACATATTAAAATGGGAAGTTTACATATTGAAGTTTAATAAACATATATTATATACACTTTGGTTTTTTTGGTTTTTCAGTTTGGTTTGGTTTTTTTAACATGCAAACCAAAACCAAACCAAATGAAATAAAAACCGAACCAAACCGGACCGGTTTGGTTTGGTTCAATTCGGTTCTCGGTTTTAACCTAAACCATGAAAACCCCTAGTTTGAAGTGTTACACAAGTATGAACTCTTATAGACTTATTTGTGATGATTTTGAGTTCACCAGTTTCTTGGATTTATTAAATTCAAAATTCATGTATATGCATATTTTCGGTTTGTGAAAAACAATTTTCTAGAATGAATACCTACTACAGTTTCTTACAGATTTAAACAGTCTAGATGTGTTTTGAATCTTTCTCTCTCTCCCACTCTGTCATGTCACAATATTGATAAAATTTAATGTCGATAAACATAGTACGAAGACAAGGAGTTCATTAATGATTAGTCTGTTATGTATTTTTAATTTTTCCTTGATTTTCCATAATGATGCCATAATTGGATCCTAAAATAGTTGACTTAATCAAACATGGCCTGGATCTTTTACCTGTTACATATAACCATGTTATTTTTCCTATAAAGAAATGGGGATGTTTCGAATCTAGAATGCCAACAACGTTTCTTTAAAGAGGAGAGTACTGCATACATTCTTTTATAATATCATGGTTTGGGTGTGATGAAGAGCACAATCCTTCGTGTTATGGCTTTAAATTTCAGGTGCTTCATTAAAGTTCAATGAATGAAGTTCACTTCTACAGTGAATGAATTTCAGCTGATCAGTTGTCCCCTACTCTCCCCACCACACACCTTCCAACCTAAACACCCCCCCCCCCCCAAAAAAAAACCAAAAAAAAAAAAAAATAACAAGGAAAAAAAGGAAAAAAGAATCAGTTGAGGTTATAGTTTTACAACCTTGTAGGGATCAAGTTGATATTTTTGAGTTAAAAGCTTCACAAGTTTGTGGGAAGTATTCCCCTTACATATTGACCATAGGCATTTTGAACTAAAAGTGTAATAACTCGATGAAGAAAACCTCCAAGCTTTACTTTGTTAATTTCTAGAATTATTCCACGATTTTGAAGAACAAATCATTTTCTTCTTTTATTGGCTTGCTTTTAGGTTCCTTTGTGTTTTTTTTAAATAATTTTTTAACGTTTATGTATATGATTTGTTATCTTCTTAGTGTGGATAGCAATAGTATTTTGGCAAGAGAAACTAATTGTTATTTGGATGGTCTCCATTTTGCCCCTTTTTTGGTTTCATGGACTGCATAAAGCTGCAATTAGTGTAGAACCATGCTAGCAGGCCTTCATTAACTAATTATTTTACACTTCGTTTGTTTGGCTATTTCAATAGATTCAGACACAGGCATGCCAGCAAGTGATGGATGAATCAGAGAAGGAATATAAGAAGATGTTTGAACGGATCAGCGAAAGTCAGGAAGCAATGAAGGTGTTTCCTTGGTCATTAGATAATACAAACACATGTTTTTTTCACAAGTCTTTTGCTATTTCAACTGGTGTAACATGATGGTTCATTTTCATTTTCAGGCTTCATATGCAGAGTTCATGGCAGAAGTACAAGTGACCGCATCGCGTGGTATGGTAGTATTACTCTACCTTTAAAGGAAACTTAAGAACATACTTATATATTGTAAAATAACTTAATGAAGTGCACATGAAATGTCCTACACTAAACTCTGTTTTTTTATTAGATGATCAATACTTTGTATCTTTTGCATTGTTTTACATTTTTGGGGAAAGAATATGACGGGCAGTACATTGAGAAACAGTCCATGGCAGGTTACAAATTACAGATGTCCATGTCCTTCAGGTTTTGATTAGTGTCTCCTGTAGATAAAAATCAAATCTATTTTCCTTTGCTTGTGTTTGTGCACCTATGTCTGCATGTGTTCTTTCTTAGTTGTATATAGCTCTCTTTAGATGGATACATCACCCTGTTCCTTTACAATGTATTAAGATAATGTAAGTCAGACCATGCGTAGTTCCTTGATTTCAAGCTAATGTAAATGAAATAATTACTATGAAACAGCATAATAGTGAGGAACAGTTAACCTGTGAATGACATTAGATATCTCAAAATCCTAGGTTAACCTATGAATGTCATTAGATATGTCAAAATCCTAAAGGTCACACGTAAACATCATATAAGTAAAAGTAAGAGATACAAAAATGTGTTAGGAATTTATTAACCATCATTTGGTGCCTTTTGAATAAATTATTTGTTCTTCATTCCAATTTTTAGTGCGCAAAGCATCCATCCCTGAGCTTTCACTATCCTTTGAGAAGCGCCTAGATGTTCTCCAAAGCCGTTTTGGGATTTCATCAACTCAAGTATAAGCTGTCCATTCCATTCATTGACATAAGTTTCCCCGTAAGTACAGAGCAGTTCTATAGCTCAATGTCGTTTATTAAGTATTGGTAGAATTACTGTGCATCTTGGGTACCTTTCATGCAGTAAATATATATATGAATTCTGTAGTTTACTTTGTTTATTCTCTCTTATGTGTGGAAATCTGTAGAGTTTCATTTTGGAAGGTTCTATCTTAAGATAAGCAACATGCATTACTACAAACAGTATTTGATTCCAGCAAGGCATTTTATGTGCCTGTTGAAAGCGAAAAGAACATTCAGGTGAGAAGTCACTGGATAACAAGCTGATAAACGATCAGCCGGCTGAAGAGAAGTTTGACATTCACCAAGCAAGCAAGTTTATGACTAATTTATGCAAAGTAATGACACTATGAAATTAACTTAAGGATTTTTTTTCCCCCTTTTACCACCTAGTACAATGCTGTCAACTAAGTCTTCCCAAAGAATGCCCAAAATTTTTGTTGGAAAATTTGAATCCTAAACCTGATTACACTTTGTCTGATGATCTAAATTAGGCAAAAAAATTAGCTGCTTCATATTATGTTCTCGTTTCTAAACACTGGACTAATCATGATATTCATACTATTTTCCAAAATAATCTCAATACAATCATTCAAAATACTATATATACCTCAAGGACATCTCTAAGTTGCAAAGACTGCTAATAATATTTTTTTGCATCATTTCACTATAAGTATTCCTAATGTCATTTCTCCTATCTAGAAGGAGACTGTTGCGAAGGGCAATAGTTTACACTTTAGGGATCGAATGTTCTCCTCTAACCACATCAATTGCATAAAAAAAGGACTAACACAATTATCGTTTAATATAGATCCTGCCACTCAAACTTTAATTTAAATTAATTGTCATCTGGAGGAATCCAATGAATAAGGTTTGCATTTTATTTTTCTCCCCATTATATATAGGAGCATTAGTGCTATAATAGCATTTTTTTTATAGCAAATATGAAAAATAAATAAAATAAATGGTTAGTATCTTGTTCTATGAACAAAAACTTATTAAATATATTTTTCATTCCTAATAAAAACATTATTTTTAGCACATGTAATTTGCCACAAAAAGTTTGCTATCCTTTCTAGATTCGCAATCATATTCTTTCCTTTACCATCACTCCTCTTTTGTAAATTCTCAACCCAACTAACAATATTTATCTCATCGCCATTTGGAATAGGACATGCCCCTTTTACAGCAGTCCAAATATTTCGTGTTTATCCAGTAAAGAGATGGTTTTGATCTGCACAATTTTCATAACATAATGGACAGCTAACATCTATATGTAAGCCTCCAACATGCAAGAGCTTTTGCAAAGGAAGCTTATTTGGACTAACTAGCCACAAAAAGCTTTCATGCATTTTTGGAGAACACCTCAAAATTCAAATCCAATTGAAATCCTTATTAATGGATTTGACTAAACATTGTTTCCTATGAATAATATGATTTTGTATGTCTCAACTTTTGTGTAGGATTAGCAAGTTAATCTATTAGAGAGGGATGAAAAAATGGAATACACTTGTATTCCATTTTTGTGTGTTCCATTTTTCATCAGAAACAACCTACAACATGTATAGCAGAAGTCAACCACATGAACAGTAGATTTACATGGAAATGCTAAACACTGGTAAAAAACCACGGACCAAACAACATCCATTATTAAAGAATACTTACAAGACTCCAAGGACAACTTACATAGACTTAGGACTCAAACTGGTCGGCTATTGTTGTTGTGCTCTTTGTCATTGTAAAACACATTATATCTGCTAGTTGTGGCCCAGATGTTGCATGTGACTTCCAAAGCTCCTATAGACATTCGTCGAGGTGGCATTAATGGAGCAAGTAGTCTCACCAAAACCTTTGGAAGGAAGGTATGTGGGTGTGTACTACAAAAGCTGTAAGACAAGAGTAAGGTCTATTAAGCTGTGCCATTTTGTCCCTCTAAGCTCTTTTCTTCCCTAAAGGTTTGAGGATCTTAATTTTGAAGGCATTATTTGAATGAAATGCTATAGTGTTCGAACACCAAGTAGGCCGAAAGCTTCAGTTGCTCTTGGGAAGGGCTAAATGTGCTCTGAACTTACCTCTTTTTGAAAAGATAATCCCTAGGGCTCACAGCTTGGGTTTATGTATATGCACGAAATTTCTCAACTCACTTGATCTTCTAAGTTAAAATGCACCTTCTTCTTTCCAGAATTATATTTATTTTGGGTGGATGATGCCTTTCATCTTCTTTCCTTCCTCTGATTTTCAATACATGTCAGTATGCTGATTGTTGTTGTTATACATTCTAAAGTAGATCGTGAGAAAAGTACTACATAAATCCTGCTGTCTTGTATGTCTGACAGTGCTTTCATGCATTATTCTATTATGTGATATGCCAAGCTATGAATTCGTAGAGACCTAATGAGTTATGATATAATTTTTGTTCACTTTATTTTATTTTATTTTATTCTTAATGTCTTCACAATTTCAGTTATCTGATTATATTGACAATCATATTGTATTTTTCTATTTTAACTTGAATGTTTTGACATTCAGATTGCATGTGTTGAATTTTAATAAAGTCTGAACACCCAATTCTCTTAGCCTTACATGGAATTCAATTTTGAGGCTATTCTATTTGTACAGATATGGTAGAAGGGTGCATTCAATCCTTGTTTGTCCATTAGTTCCCAGTTCTTCTCTTCAGCGCGGGGTAGAGCAGCTTGGTAGCTCGCAAGGCTCATAACCTTGAGGTCACGGGTTCAAATCATGGATCTTCCGTGGTGAATTCTGTTTTTCAGAAATGAATAGTTGGAGGAAAAAAAAATAAAAATTAAAATCTGAAGGATATTTTTTACATTGGGTCGCTGAGGATATGTGATATTTTTTTCAGACAAATAACTGTGGTAAACTTGTAGTTTGCAATTCTGACAAATGAATATGTATCTTACTTGGGCTTTGAAATGCCATCTCCGATAAATAGTGGAAGAAGATAAAGTTTCAGATTATTCATCTCAGATTTACGCACTGTCATCTCAAATTTACTGTTTCAATATCCAATTAAAAAAAAAAAAAAGGTGCATCTGGGAAAGGCCACACCATAAAAGTGCCTTTTTTTGACAATCTTTCTCCCTCTCTTACTGTCTAACGACAGCAGGGGTATTATGGTAAGTGTCATAGCAACTTGAAGCAGATAAGCTTGTCCACCCATTGTAAGCACCCGAAGTGCCAGAGAGCAGCATCACCAACCATTTGGAAAAACATATAGAGATAAACAAAAAGGGCAAAAACAATCGCCATGGAATCCTGCTCATTCTCTAGAACTCTACCCTTAACATCCCCATATGCATATACCCCAACAAAACACGTCTCCCGCTTCCCAATCTCCACACCACAATTGTACCAAAACCGAACACGCTTGTCACGCTCCACTTCCCTTTATGCAACCTTGAAAGGCCCAAGAGGCTTCGGATCCTCCCCTCAGAAAACCAAAAAGACCAAGAAGTCAAAGAAAGATGAAGAAGAAGAGGATGATGATGATGATGAGGATGAAGAAGAGCCAGAGGAAGGCATTATACCAGAGATAGTGACCAACAGGATGATGAGCAGGATGGGGTTCTCAGTGGGGATTCCACTGTCCATTGGGCTCTTATTCTTCCCATTCTTTTACTATCTCAAGGTTGGATTGAAGATTGATGTACCCACATGGGTGCCTTTCATAGTGTCATTCTTCTTCTTTGGTTCAGCACTTCTGGGTGTCAGCTATGGGATTGTGTCATCCAGTTGGGATCCAATGAGGGAAGGCTCACTTTTAGGTTGGAATGAAGCTAAGAAGAATTGGCCCGTTTTCTGGCAATCACTCCGGGGTAGATCTGGAAATAAGTAACACTCACTCTTCCCCCCTTTCTCAACTGCTTCATATATTTTTGTATTTTTGTATTTTCCCTTTTGTTTTATTTCTTTAATAAGACCGTAAAAGAACTTTGATAGGCTTTCAATTTGCCAATGCTATAATTTTATGAATGAGCAAATGCTAGCGTCCGCGCCCTATTTCATTTTGGTTTTTAATTGTTCCAATTCTCACACATAAGATGAGGCCATACTCAAACAGTAAACAGTTACGGTTTGGAAGAGTTGAGGCACATAGCATTTTATCAAAATATCCTTCTTTCGTGTTTGGAGTTCAGGTATTTGCACGCATGTGAGCAATTTCTACTAAGTGATGAAGAAAAAATTGTATTTTTTTGTTTTGGTAAATAAGAAAACTAAATACAAATACAGCACCCACGAAAGGAAAACCTACCATTTCTTTGAGCCCCAATTTAGAACTGTTTGCTTTCACTAACTTGCAAGAATCAATAGCGGTCATTGGAATATTGGAAGTCTTAACTATTAGCGAATTCGTTGGTCGACCCAACCCAAACCGGCAAATCCCGAATGCATTTTGACACTGCCCTAATTGGACAAGGCCAATTTGATATTATGCCCAAAAAGGCCTAGGTGCCTTTTGAATCGAGTTTGGATAAAGCCAATTCGCTGTGCCAAAGGCCCAACTTGGCCTTAATTGACCAAGGAGTCCAGTTTTTTGAGAAAGGGTTGGAACTTGACGAGTTAGGATGGATTTGCCAAAAGAGTGCAGCTATTGCAATCCCTTAACCCTTAAGTTTATTTGTAAATCTCAATTTTAATGAAAATCTATATTCTTTTTTGGGATTTTTGGTCATAGCCTCATGTTATAAGACTTTTTTTTACAATTAGTCCAACATATTTTTCCTTAACCTAATAACCCCTTTTGCCCACTTTCTGACAAAAATACTCTTTTATACACCCCAAGTGAACCGTTCTCCTTTTCTCACGTTTTCCATCTCCCCAACGTTCTCCCTCTCACATGTTTACAACCGGCAATGACTTCCATTGGCAATCGAGCTCCAACCACCTACAACTGTTCGACCTCCGACAACCCTACCCCTGACCTCTTCCATATTCGGCGACCTAACCTTGATAGGATTCTAGCCTTATTTGCCTTCAAACACCACCTCGATCTCTTACGTTGTTGCTGCTATGTTTTCCTTTCCTCCATTGATGCACTCACCATGCTGCTGTTACATATTTCTTCTTCTTTTTTGTTGAAACACTCACCATGGCTGCCACTTCATCATTTCAACAGCAAAAGAAGCCCTAACCCATTGAGACCCACCAATTAAAGCACCAATTGATCACCATCCTTCTTCTTCTTCTTCCTTGAAACTCGTTCCTGTTTGGATCAAAGGGAAAAACCATAATATATATAAAATTTTGTTTATATATAAGAAGTTACAAAATTTCTATAGAAAGTAGTAACAGTTTACAATACTGTACTATAAAAAATTTATACAAAAAGTAGTAACAATTTACTATTTTGTGGTATAAAAAAATTCTACATAAAGTAGTAACAGTTTACTATTTTATGCTATTAAAAACACTTTTTATGACTGGTCAGCCCAAATACAAACACTAGTCACAAAATAGTAACAGTTTACTATTGTCTTTGAAAAATTATATAACAACACAGTAACAACTTGCTATTTTACGTTCTAGAAAAAAACACTACAGCGAATTGAACTCAAACACTAAACAGCAGCCCCTAAAAAATGGATAGATTTGGAGTTGCAAAAAAAAAAAAAAAAAAAAAAAAAAAAAAAAACCCACAGATTTGGAGTTGCAAACAATAGTCTGGAGTTTGGAAATAAAAAGAAGAAGACGAAGACGAAGAAAAAACAGAGGACAGCCATAAACAAATATAGTTGTTAGAGAAGAACATCTATGTCGGAGAAGAGCCTTCACTGCTGCAGTCATCAAAGGAGAAGAACGTCTACATTGGAGAAGCCTTCGCTACTATAGTCGTCGATTGGAGAGGAGGCGTCGCTGCTAGCCGTCGGAAGAGGAGATCCATCGATGTCAAAGAAGAACCGCTGCTGTCGTCGTTGTTGTCATGACCCAAATTAATTTAGCCATGATCAATATTAATAAAACTAGTTTAATTAAGAAAATCATTTAGGAAGCATGTGGATGACACATGTTAGAAAACCTGTAAGTTTAATAAAAATTTCGGCATGATCCATTTGTAAATGGGGCATACCATGATAAAAACTTGTATAAAATAGTCATAAAATTTCATGTCATTCATCATTGGAATCATCACATGCTAAATAAACCATATAAAGAGACCTGTGGAATTAAAATAAGTTACTACATATTCATTGCCCATTGGCCAAATAAAAGTATTAATTAATACATCCATAGTATTAAAGTTTTTCAAATCCATAGATATTATCCAGGAAATAAATTAGCATAAATATCCATGCGAACTTCAACTAATCACCTCAAAGTGACATCTCCCCAATTATATACTCATCTGAAAAGGTTTTATAGGGGTGAGTATAAGACTCAGTAGATATAATTTTCATATGAAAATAATCAAAACATGATAATATAACCAAATTAAATCATGCTTGAAATATAATAATTTCCATGGATGCTATGAATGATATGCTACTCATGTCTATTTAACATATTTTATCATTACCAACTACTCCTGTAGGAGTCTCCGCACGGAAACGGAGAATTTAAACCCAACCTCTAAGAGAACCACACAAGGGTCCCTACTTGGGACCAAAAAGCGGCCTTAGTTCGGAAATACAAAGATTCCTACCTAGAATCGGCAAGCTCCTAGGATCAAAGGAATGGAATACACAGTTTAATCCCTTAACCGTAAGCAATCCATAACCAATGACCCATTTTAATACTTTTACCAAGTATTTATTAATTTCATTTTATATATTTTATGCCAATGAATGCCATGAAAAGCATATAAACCATATGCATATCAATAAATCCAGATAATCGACTATATATAATCATTCCATAATTATATAAAACGTTGAGCTATGTAAAGCATGTAAAATATAGACCAACAAGAATTTACATAGCATGTATATTAAAAATATGCTAAAATACCACACACACACACACACACACACACACACACATATATATATATATATATATCAACCCACATACTCCCAAATGTGATATTTATAGTTATAGAGTTATCAAAACTAGACCCCTCAGTATATGCATTACAAAATATATATGATAATATACTCAAAAATCATGTAAATTCATAAATAATACCAATATACATTTTTATTTAACAAATATGGGCTCATATTCCAACCCATTATTATCCTTTAGGTTAAAACCCATGAAAATTATACATACCTCGAGTATATTGCACCAAATATAGAGAAAATGCGTTGGGATGGTTAAATCCAAGCTTAGAATGCAAGAACAAGCTCCAAGCTCTGCAAATCAAGCTCCAATCCTCACCAAGTACGTGTCGAACTTCAAATCTAGCCCCTAGAATAGGATTCCAAGCATTGAAATAAGGTGAGAGAGTAAAAAACCCAAGCATGCAAGAGAAAAATTGAATTTTCTCTCTCTAAACGAGCCCTATCTCTCTCATCTTTCTCTCTCTAGCTCTCTTGATCTCAAAATGGCAGCAATGGAGTGAACAAGTTGGGCTAAGGTGGTTTTAAAACCACTGAGGGGCATATGTGTCTTTTGACGCATTTAAAAAAATTTGCAAAATCTACGATGCCCGATCGAACGAGGTCTAAGGTCTGATCGATTGGACCATGGCAGAATCCAAATGGATATTCTGGGCTACCTCCAATCAATCGGCCTCAAGGCCCGGTCGATCGGCCCTAACTGAATTCATCTAGTAACGAACCGAAACATGTTCAAATGCTATTCATGTAACGACCCGAAAATGGGGACCGTTAGTTATATAGAAAGAAGATCAATTTTAAAGCCAATTTTGGTGGATGTTTAATAAAAATAATTCTTTTGAAAACATTTTTTAGAAAATCCGGCATGGTCCCGTTTGTAAATAGGACATACCAAGTTATCGACTAATCGTAAAACCTGTAAAAAACCCATTTATAATCATTTCAACCATCCACACACTATTCCAAAAATAAATAAAATTACAAGCTGTATCGTAATCACATGAGTCTCATCCACATCTGCATCCACTACTTATCTTTTTATTACAGGCCATGAATTAAAATTAATACATGCCTAGGCTCAAAGCCGAAATAAAATACAATGATCCTCTATATGAATGCAAGCATGCTGATGTGTTTCCCAAACCCCAGGTCAAGCTTTATTTTGAAAATATGACCTACAAGAAAAACTGTGGGGGTTTGAAATGTAACATGCATATGACCAAATAGGGTATAATACAAAACCCTAGATTTTCCAAAATTTATCAAAACCCATAAAATATGCCCATATGCATGATATTTATGCAAAGCATGCCAAATACATGTATTTTTACATGATTTAAACCCAAAACCCCCGTGCATCAATGGTTTAAGATGAGAAAATGTTCCCTACCTCAAAAATAGAGTGAAGAAATCCAATTCCACAACCATACGTGTGTAGATCAGGCCAAAATACACTAGATCCGAGCTTGCCGGCGTCGAATCAAGGCTACCGCACTCCGGTGAGCCACCGTCGAGCCTCTCCCTTTTTCTCCTTCTCCTCCTCTCTTTCTTTCTCTCTCGGCTGGGAAAGATGGGAAGAACCCTCTAGAAGATGGGTTTATAAATGGGGTATAAGTGAGGGGTATAATGGTCTTTTTACCCCATTAAAATCTAGCCCAAAAACTGAAATTCGTGCGTTATAGTCGACTATAATGAGTTATAGTCAACTAAAACTCCCCAGATTAAGTATTGTAACATTCTGCCTGACAATATAGCCGACTATAACTCATTATAGTCAACTAAATTTCTCAGCATGCACAAAAGAGGTTCTGCCTGATAATATAGTCGACTATAAGTCACTATAGTCAACTAAATTATTCAACAAGTATAAAAATAAATTCTGCCTAGCAATATAGTCGGCTATAAGTCACTGTAGTCAACTATATTGCTCAACATACACAAAAAGAAATGTTAGGCTCACGAAAACCTACCTTAGCACATCCTAACCCAAAATTCTCATAAATCAAGCCTTGGGTCCTCACAATTCATATTCATCTATCATGCACATGATGCAAAATAATAATAAACCACACGTCATGCATCATAAATAGTGGTCCAAAAGTCACGTGTACCGCACATGCAAGTCAGAATCTGTCAAATCGCTAGTTACTAACATAATTAAACTAATTTAATGACGAGAGTATAATAGTTGTCACTGGTCGGCCTTGATAGGGTTCCATGGAAACCAAGACCCTTGTTTTTGAAACTAAGGTTATAACCTTTTAAAGGGTAAAGTGGGGATTTTCAAAATCTTTTTTCCTTACAACTAATAAAACTATTAAACTAAGGGGTTATAGAGTTAAAAATTCTTATGGTGGGTTTATTGTTAAAAGCAATCCCTTATTAGGGGTAATTGCTAATTTCCCCTTCTTTTTATACCCTTTTAGCAATTTTACCATTAAGGACATTATAACTAAAAAGCTAAATTCATTTCTATTTCTACCCCCATCAAACCCAACATAATACACCCTCATCAAGTAAACATAACTTATTCATTCCTCAATCACCCTTAAGCACAAATGAAATAAAACACTTTGTTTAAGGGTCTTTGACATTGCGTGTGAACGATAGATGAGGAAAGAGATGTTTAAGATGATGCTAGGAACGGCTAGGTACGTATTTTCGCATTAAAAGTAGGGTATTTATTGGTTTTTTTTTCTCTCTCTAGAATCACCATTGTTCGGCACTAAAAATCCGAACAATACTAATATGTTTAGTTAGTGATTATTGAACAAAAAAAAAAAAAAAATGTTTGATTATATGCAATTGAAAAAAATGGTTTGTTCGGTTGTTTGTGGCTAAACATTTATCGGTTGTTCAACTCTGGTATGCCAAACAGTGCCATAATAGGAATTTTTAATTTTTTGGTACTTGTTGTTGAGAAAGGCACTCACACACGACAGAAAAGAACAATGAACTTCATTTGTGAATCTTAAAAGTTGAATGCTAAAAATAGTAGATTATTTCATACATCTATAAAGAAAAGGGAAGTTAGGAATGAGAAAACATCTTGACTGAAGAGAGATTCATGCCTAATAGCTTGAATTCTAACGAAAATGGCAGCTCTGCTCTAATGAAAATGGTGTCTATACTCTTAACTTTTTCTTCCCGTCGTGTAAGGGTTAGGGTATTTTGGGATGATATTTTAGGGTTATGGTGGGGTGTGACATATGGGTTAAGGGTATTTTGGGAATGTTGTGTGGTGTTCATATAAAAATATGAGGGTTCAAAAACATTAGGGTTTGCAAATAAATTCAAGGGGTTGCCATAGCCTCCCTCTTACCAAAATAAAAAACAAACAAATTATTTCGTATGTGAGACATCATCCCTAAGTGCAAAGATTTTGCAAATCGTTTTCTTGAATTCCATTTTCGGGTGTTTAAATTGTTGGAAAAAATGTGTTGTATAATTTTGTCAAAACAGTATGCATGTAAAACATAAATAGAACGAAATAAATTCTAGAAATTCACAAACTTACAGAATACAGAAGATGATTAAAACAAAAACGGATTGATCAAGACTAGCATTTAACGCTATGTCCTTAAAACATATTTCACCCCTTATTTGGTTCTTTGAGTCTCTTAGATGTCTGCCTCCCAAGGTACAATGATCTGCACGCACAGAAAAAACACTACAATCGATGCATCTGGCGAACCCACTGTGTCCTTACTCTCTCTCTAATGACGACTCAAAATGATGCAAAAAATCTAATCTGATTTGTTGGTTAGCCCCTAATAGAGCGCGAAATGCAGTTTATATATAACTCTTAGTGACTCTCCAGAACAGTCAAGAGACACATTGATCAAGTGTGTCTTATGGTCATGATTGTTCTGGTTAACAGACAGACACAACTTAATGGTAATTAATCTGAATTAGCAAAATTAAATTTTGCTTAAAAAATAACACACATGGGTCGATCTTATTGACTCCACCCCACCTGGTGGGGACAGTTGCACGTGTGTTTTTAGGTCCAAACCCAATGTTGGCTAGGTCCTCCCCCCTCACAAAACTTGGGTACCCTTTGGGCCCAAACCATAGGCCCAAGGTATGTGTATATGAATTCACTAAGAAATTCATAGTTTTCCAATGTGGAATAAGTCTCATTACCATTCTTCAACCAATTATTCAAGGGTGACTATAGAGAGTAATTTCTTATTCAACCATTAATGATTTTGGCCAATTAAATATACAAATTAAATCTCCACATAGAGATTAACTAATTCCAATATAGACCCATCTCAAATTACACACGGGACCCACATTAAAAAATGGCTAATATCTCTAACATAAATTTGAACGATATGAGAGCATAATGGTGAGAATCTACACCAATTCATTTCACATGTGACAGTAGGTTAAAAAAAAGGGGTGGGGGGGCGGGGGGGGGGGGAATTACCAATGCATTCCACTCTTTTGCAGTAATTCCTTTAACTATTGACTTATAACAAATTGACTACTGACTTTACTATAAACTATTACAAACAAAAACAAGTTGATAGTCAAAGCATCCTTCTTGGGAATTACACCTAATAAGGCAAATGCATTGGTAATTTCAGAGAAATTTCAAGTGATCATAAAGCACTGTTAAATTTTGTGTGGTTATTAATTTGGGGGGGGGGGGGGGGGGGGAGGGATTTGGACATTATAACACCTAAGTAAATGGACTTCTGTACCCTTTCTAGGCTACTTTTCAAATTATATACGGAGTACAAGTTACCGAGCTACCAAATTGAGAATCATTTTTCTTGTCACAAAGTCTTGAAATAGGCTATTAAAATGCCGAAATGAATGTTTTGCAAACGTTTCAAAATATAATTTTTATCTTAATACTTCTCATTATACCGTTCCTATCTTTACAACTTCTAACATGTTAAAGATACCTTCAATTATGGATAATTTATTGAAGAATTCTTATTTTTATTTTTATTTATGTATTTATTTATTTATTTTGTATAATGAAAGGGGTTTGAATCTCTAACATATCATACTTCTAGTTTTTATCACATCCTCCCTCACCACTAGGCTAGTGGCTTTTGAAGAACTTTTATTAAAGCCATTGGGCTTTATTTAAATGGGGACAAACAAAGTCTAGCTATAATGGTATTCTAATACTAACATGGAATTATCTTTTAATACCTTTTAAAATTTTTAAATCTTCACAAACCTATTTCCATTTCGGCATCATGCATGACACCACTAATTCAAGAGTTTTTGGGTTCCAACAAAAAAAAAAAAAAAAAAAAAACAAGGGTGGGTCTAATCATTAACCAATTTTAAGTCCACTTTGTTGAGAATTTCCTAACTTCCATGAACATAGTAAAAATCATAAAAATGGAAATAAATTATAAAGATCTATATCTTAGTTGAAATAACGGTATATTTAGCATTTTGAAATGCTTTGGAAATCTTTTTTGAACTTTTTAAGGAAATTGTACCATTATAATACCTAGGAAATAGGTACTTTTAATTTAACTTAGGCCACTTAAAAGAGTCTATATAAACATTATTTTAAGCACAATTGGCGAGTGTGTTTTTGAAAAAGAGAATCATTCATGAAATGCATGCGTCAAAGTAAATAACAATTAATTAGATGGACAAAAAGTAAACTCATTACCTCTTCCTATGGGCATTTCGTTAACAATAGGGAGCCTACACTTGGTAGATCATTGGCCTATGAAAGGATTACAAATAAATGAACTTCACGGAAATTAAATTTGCACGAGATTTTCAAGAACACTTGTCATTTATGTTTAAAATCGTTTAAAAGACTACTTCAAGCAAACCTTTTCCAAATCTAATGGAATTTGTCCAAAATCAAGAATAAACAAAAACTAATAATAATAATTGATTTATTTGAAAACTCATTTAAACAATCCTCCCTCTCAGGGCAGTATTGGGGACAAACAAGCAAGGTGGCTGTTTAGGGCCCCACATTTTGACTAAAAAACAAGGATCCATTTTGGGACTAACCCTTATAGTGAGCTTAATTTTTTTTCTTTTTTCCAATTAGAACGGTTACTTTAACTCCTTAATTTTATTTGCACACCCCATTAATTTTTATTAATCAAGGTTTTACAAAAAAAAATATAAAAGGTTTTTATAAAATAAAATTTAAAAAAAAAAATTGTCACTTGGTCCACTAAGAAACATCATTTTGAACAATTTTGAAGAAGAAAGTTTTTCTAAAATCTATTGTTTAAGTGAATTTTTTTTATCATTTATCATCTCTATTTAATTTTTGGCCAAAAAGTCCACTCAAACGAAAGATTTTAAAAAAACTTTTTTCTTCTATAAAATTGTTCAAAATGATATTTTCTGCAAACAAAAAATTAATTATGAACTCATACTTAAAAATAATATATTTATCAAAGGAATTAAAGGTCGAGACTCATGCTATTGGATTTGTGTCGATGTGCCCTTCATCCCTTCACACCGTTAAGATGGTGTTTTTGAGGTTTGACTAAAAGTCATCACCATTGGTGCATTTCTATTGGTCCAAATTTTTATCCAAGCTTTGAACCTCAACGCATTTTTGTTTAGGAAAGAATCACGGGGCATGGCCAGTATCACTGGACTCCTTGTAACCAAATCTTAGATTTGGTATAGGGTGGGCCTAATGCCAACATCATTAGCTATAAAAACCAAAAATGCCTATGTGGCATGATCTCACGTGTTCATTTTGATAAACTTTGATTGCTAATTTCTCCATCACATGTAATCATTCAATGAAAATCTACGAATCTGTATGGGTGGATCATCTATCTGATGTCTATGATGAAAAAATGCATTTTTGATTAAAAACCCACTTTATAAAAATGTTATCATCTTATAATCCGAAAAGAGTACATTGATGGGAATAGCTCAACATATTCTATCTGTTGGATCGTCAATCCGGTGATGTCTCCAAAAAAAAAAAAAATTTTATACCAACTGCACTAGTCTTTTAATAACGAATGATTTATTAAAGGGTTAAGATTAGGATAGGTTAGGGGTTCGAACCCCTCCAATTATACCAAAAATAGAAAAGAATGATTTGCTAATTTCTCCATCTCCAAAGAGTTATGAGAGCTACCATATGCCGATGAAAAGCCCTTGAAAAAATCTACCAATCCATACGTTTGGATCATCAGTTTAAAAATTTTCTAGAGAAAGTGATTTTTGGGTCTTTAGAGCCCAATAATTGTTAAATCTTGATCTCTTAATCCCTCAAGATCTGGAAAGAATAATGTTATTTCCATATATGGATGAAAAACATTCACTGAATAGTAAATACTACGCATTTGCATGGTCTATCGTTAATTTGAAAATTTTTCCAACCAAAAAAAAAAAAAAAAAAAAAAAGAAGAAGAAATTTTAGGGCCATTGGGTCCTATCATGGGCTCATGGGCCTAACAAAGTCAAAGTATGAGATTTTAAGCCACATGATAGGGTGTTGGAACATTGTTCTTCATCCCTACAAAAGTGAACCTTACCCCATTTATTTACATGTAAACCCGTCCCAATGGTGTCGTGGCGGGCTACGTACATGTTGAGGTGGAGCAAATTGCCATCCTAGCAACAAGTATATATCCCACCCCACAGTTCAATTACCCTAACTTCTGGGGCACCACAAACCACTCATATATAATATTATTGCTTTTATTTCATTTCCAAATGTACTTAACAAGCTGATGGAGGAATCGAAGTGCTCAAAAAATAAAATAAATTAAAATAATAAATTCCTTGGAACTTAGTCCCTCCCAAATTCTTTTCTTGCCTTGGGCTTCACTTGTACTTGTACCTTTAATGGGCCACCATATGGGAATGCATTAGGAGTCAAGACAGAAACATATATAGATATATAGATATATATGACAAAGATAGCTGGGGTTGGGATCGACATGCATGGCAGCATTGATGGAGATGTAATTTGAGGAATGAAGCAGTAAGTCTCAATGGCTGTCCCACCACCTTATATATTGTACAGGAAATGATGCGTACGGGTACATTATTTACAGTGTTTTGTTTAAATGAGGCAGCCAGGTTGGTCTCTTCTTTTAACATGGGGGGTAAGCGCTGTTTTTATCTGAAACACAAAAAACAAAAGAAGCAAGTAATCAAAGTAATCAAACATTGGAAACAGAGAAAGACTTGGGGATCGAGATTGAGATTGAGATTGAGATCTGCTTTATAAAACGATCGCTGAATGGCTTTATAATCCACCTTTATAACTCAGACATTACTACCTCAAAAAAGGAACATTCTTAACCATTAAACAAGTCTAATCTCCACTCCCCCTTTCGTGTTTCTCCAGCCTTCCATTTTCATTTGAACTTTAATCCTTAATTATTATTTGTTAAGAGAGAGAGAGAGAGAGAGAGAGAAGTTTAATTATTTCTTAATTAATTCAATTCTTTGAACAGCTAGCCAGGGGATAGAGCTTCCCTACCCTTGTCAACTGGACACGTGGCATGCATGTAAGCTGTGTCTAACTATCATTAGATGACCCCACCGAAAAGATCAGGTCCCAAATCAACATTAGGATGATCCAAGTTAGTTATAACCATGATTTGAGAACGAATTTAAAGGTAAAAGAGACTGATCAAACCAAAACACTGGCAATTTTTATTTTTATTTTTTTCCCCAAAAAAGCAAATATAATTCTCCTTATTATTAGCTAGAGTCTATAAAATAGTTACACACTTTTCTTAACTTAGTGGTAATTAGAATCACCATGGAAAAGACTTGGGCTCAATTTTACCTACGGTCCAAAATATTTTTGGGAAAAAAAAATTATAGATGTAAAATCAGACATTTATTTGTAGACAAGGTAAGTACATACAATCCATGCATCCACCTAAAGGGAATGGTATATGAAAACATGATGGTCCCTTAATCATATGGCTCACATGGGTGGCATAAGCAAATATAATACTGCTTTGGTTTCACATTATTGGTCTGCATGGCTTTATATACATAGAGAGTAGATAAAGAGATGTGAAAAAATAGGAAAGGTGGTAAATTAAAGTGTTTGGGGTTGGTTTTGAATTTGCTTCCAAACCAAACAATGTGTAATGGGGGCAATCAGGAGGGAATGACTTTGGACCTTGACTATGCTTTTCTTGCTTAAGAAGATCTTGTGAGAACCTCTTTTGTAACTAGTATAGAAAAGCTTGGCCCCTAATATTCTGACACGTGGCAGTCGTTCTAGAGAGAGAGAGAGAGAGAGATTAGAGCCATAAAAAGGAGTCTGATGCTGGCATATGGCAGTGTTTTCATGTGTGTACGCATAGATAGATATATATGAGTTGTTTTGTTGTCCCATTATTCCAAGCATTCTTTGCTTAAAGACAGGTTAGCCCCAGGAATAAAGGCAAGGACAAGCACAGTGGTTAAAGTTAAAGCACCACTTGGCCACATAGCGAAAGCACCGAATGGCAACCAATGCTGACAACCGACAACAGCCAGTAACATCTCTCTCTGCCCAAGAGAAACACCCGGACGATTAGTCACCGGTCATAGCCGGTACTCAGTGTCTTCTTACCGTACAAGGCTCTCAGACCAGATTGAGTGCACACTCTGACCATGCTTGGTCAGGTAAGACAAACAAAATGTCAGAAACCAAGCACCCACTTTGAATCCCCCTAGTACATATGGTTGGAGGGGATTGAAGATCTTCCTACATTCCAATTCGGATTTGTAGCCGTGTGGATTCCCTCATGCGCGGTGGATGTGGTTCCTGGTTCCTGGCTACCTCTCACCCCGTGCCCATATGATTGGACCATACACCACCCAGACCATAAGAATATGACTTAAAGCCGGAAGATTTGATACCACCCAAACCCACCGTGGTCCTAACTTCTGCTAACACTCGTACTTCTTTTTCTATTAAACAATTGTCAATCATCTGAACACACCATTTTATATCACAAGAGCATAGTACTGCATTTTTTTTTTCTTTTTCGCCAATAATCATAAAATTATTATTGTTTTGTGTTGTTGGTCGACAAATTAGGCTTTGAGTGTTATTCCCAAATGTCATTGTTCCAACTTCTTGTCTTATGTGGATTAATCTAAATTAGAACCTTGACAACAGCAAAGTTTAGAATACCTCTAAACAAATAAATTAATTAATTAAGAAATAGTTGCATAAAACTACCTGAAACTTTAGGTCGAGTTTCAATTTGCTACCTTCAACTTTCAATCGCTGAAACATAACCTAAAATCATAACTTTATTATCTAAATGAACCTAGGACACTCCACTGAAATGTGATTTAGTAATTAAACCTTCACGAACCCATTTTTGCTCTTTTATTCTAGGTAAAGCCCCCTTGAAGCATCAACTAATGGAAGAGGAGTGATATTAGACAACCCTTCATTTCTTTTTTCTTCTTTCTCTCTCTCCTTTTTTTCCCTTCATATAGGAAATTTTGTATCTAATTCAGATATCACAAAGGTTACCATATATAACACAAAATTTTTCCATCAAAATGTTTCTGCACACCTAATTGTAAATGATTTGTCTGGAAATATGCGTACCCATATTTTTCCACCACGGCGTGCGTTTCGTGTCATTGCTCGCCGCCCTGCTTCTATTTGTCTAGATGTGATCCAAGCGGGTTCAAGTGCCTGAAGAGCATATCTACCAAAACAAATACGATTACCTCGATAAGATATTCCCTTCATTCTTCCTCTATGTTGTTTACGGAATCTGGTTCTTTTGGGGTTATAGTTGATGGTTGTTTCGCAATCCCATCTCTACTACAGAACCGGACATGAGAGTTTCTTCTCATCCAGCTCCTCGCGAATGAAACGATTGAAAACTATTTAACTATTTAAATAAGATATACATGTATTTAATGAATAATACACAATACACTGAATCCTGGGATTCTTTGAGATTTCATCAAATCTATTCGATATTTAGCTATCTTGTTTGGATATATAACTACATATATTTTATTTTGATAATGTCGTTTTTTATAAGGTTATAACGGATTTTTATTTTATTTTCCCTTTATCATATTGGATCATCCAAAATTTAGCAATCCAATAAAATAAAATGAGGCTTTTGCAGGTGAATATATCCTCTTTCAATATCCATTAATTGTATTTATGCTCATTTTATTTTAGTTTCCAGTGAAGTTCATCCAGTTTAAAAACATAGATCAAAACTTGGCTTCCCTACAAGCTTATTTGATTAAATTAACAATTAATAATTTTCTTATCATAATTTAAATTAGAATTAGTTGATGGCTTCACCATATGTTTATTTGATTAATTTAAAATTATTTGATAGATACAATAAACCTTCATAACAATTAAATCAATAACATTTACTGTTAAAATCACATGCATTATAACATTGGTATTATAACATTTAAGAATGGGCAATGGTGAAGCATGAGCTGATAATTTTTTTGCTAGTTTGGATATTATTGAACTTTTATTATAATTTCAAGACTCAACTAAAGGAATAATTATTAAAAAAAAAAAATTATAAAAATTAAATATATGAAATCAACTAAATTTCTATTTAGATTTCATCAATTTTTACTCAAATAAGATATATATTTTTTTATTAAAATTAATCAGATATTTATTGATTTTTCAATTGACGTTTTTTTTTTTTTTTGATAAGAAACGATCAAAAGATTTATTAAAAATACGAAATCAATCAGTACAATGAAGTAAGTCACTTTGGACACATTCACTTAGAAAGTTAGGAACCTCCTCAATCCAGATTTCAGTGTCTACCATAAGTCTAACATGTTGCGCTAAACCATGGGCAGCGTTATTGCCTTGTCTTCCAACATAGGTGAAGACCATTTTGGTGGAGCGAGAATTGTCGACTTCTACCCATATATCCTGTGAAGACCATTTCAATTGATTGTTTTGAAAAAGTGATCTAAATGGACTGACACACATGATAGCTAGTGGTGAAAGCGGTGGCAGTTGTTAAGGATAATGGTAGTGCCGACGGCAGTTGTTATAGGCATTTCTATATTGCTATCTCGAAATAAAAAATTGAGTTCTTATAGGGTTATAGGCATTTTGGATGCCACTATTCAAATAGCCTTTGTGGGTAGTGGTGAACTGGTGATATAATGATACCAATGGCATGGTGGTCTAGTGATAATTGTCTCATTTGTTAATTGAATAATCTCAAATTAAAGTTTATGAAAAAGTATTGATACCCATTTGTTGATATTAAACATTGATACCCATCGATTACGAAAAAAATGAAACAAAATGCTAATATATAGACAATTGTAGTGGTGTTAGTAATGGCGATTAGCAATGGTAGTTTGTGGTAATATTGGCAACAATGAGGTGATAATGGTTACAATGAATGCCGTGACATTAGTGTTATTTATTTTGTTTTCCTAATCTTCTCTTGGACTAGTTTAGTGGGATTTGCAAACAACACCTCTCCCTGTATGACTAAAACTTAATGTCTCAATTAATGTACTTGGGGTGAATTTTCAAATCCAAATCAATGACTGCACCCTAAACACAAGAATTAGATTTAATGGCACTAAATTCTACTTCCAAATCCATTCTCAACACCTTGAGCCAAATGCACCCTTAATGATTTTACCCATTCGGATCAAATACTATGCATTCTTTAGGCAAAGGAAAAACTTATGAGAATGCCTTTTCAGGGTAAAAAGACAATTAGATAATTACACTCGTATGATCTAATAAAACAACCTTGATCGTTTTTAAGGATTCTAAAGTGGGCATACTTAAGCATCTCGAGATTTCCTGATATCCAAAAAAGAGAATAATGATAATAATAATAATAATAAAAAAAGAACAAATAGAAAAGAAAAAAAAAACCCAATTGAAATACACTTGATCACAAGCTTTCTCTGGTTACGTTTTGTGATGCAGTATTGCACAACACTGACACTCTAACGTGGGGTGTACTGTGCATTCATGTCAAATTCAAACTCTACTTGGATTATGGATTTACGGGACTCAAATTGTAGCCTCACTTTCCCTAAGACAAATAGTACATATGTGTGAGGTGACTCCAATTTAAGGAAGTCAACATTTCTCGATTAAAATATATTTGTGGTTCGTACTAAAACAAGTTAGAAATCATTTTTTGGCAGCTCCCATTCGAGTAGACAAGTGAATTAACCACAAGTTCGCATGGGTGGAAGAGAAGAATGGTGTTTTCTAATTTAGTTTGATAATAGCAGGCAAATAAAAATAAAAATAAAAATTGAGTGAGATCAAATGATTAAAATCATCCCGTCAAAACAATTTTTTATTTTGCATTCACTAACCAAGACTTATTTGACCTTAATCTTTTTGGTTGGCCAATGATATTCACGTGTCGTAATATTTAGAAGATTATTAATCTCACTCAATTTCATGATAATGGAGCTATTACTCATTTTGTTGGGCGTATGCACCACACAAGACACATCTTTCATGATAATGAACTTCAAAACACGAACACCCAAAAATCATTTATCAATTAAATGACCATTTTTAATCCAAGGGATGTAGTTGGTTTTTTAGACTTACGTATGTATCAATCAAGAGGCCAAAAGTCGTAGGTTTGACTTCTTAGTGCCCCTTAATTTCAGTCTATCAAGTAGATTTTATACTAATGCATATTAAGCCACATATGTTATCTTCTTATTTATTTATATTTTTATATATTTTTTAATATGATATTTAGGAGGTTCTAGATGTTTATGTATTTGATTGATACCTTGTTTGGCAAATAAAGTGGTAAAAAATGAATGGCCTCATGATTTGTGCGTCTTGAGCTTCTTGCTCTAAAGACTGCAGCTGCTTATGATGAAGTCGAGCCCACCAAATCATATACACATCTACATATCCTAGTATCCTACACCTATATAAGTGTTAGTACTTAGTATTAAGATTCTAGTTTGTCCACTTTAAAACCCTGATGGGGTGGTTTCTGATGTGTCAAAATCTTTTGATTAAATCACAGCCTTCTGTATCCTCCAATGCATCACACCAATCACAGCATGCCACGTAATGTACTTCCCACACACGGTAGAGATCCTTTTACATCACCTCGACAGGTGGACCCAGATTGTCCTCCTCGGTCAAGACCATTTGTTTAATTCAAATAACTGTTGTGTCTTACATACATATGCTCTTAACGCCGTGTATAACCAACCCACAAAAACACCCTCCTCCGCGCAACAGACAACGCACACGTTTCCGTTATGTAACGGTAAAAGGGTAACGTCGTCATATCCCTCTCTCTATATATATAAATACACAAGAGGCCGATATATTGTCCTCTGTTGTGGGTGTGTATTTTCAGGCTAAACCTCCGACTCCTTTCCATTTTTGAGCCATTCCAAATCAAAACTCGAAATCTCCGCCGAATCATCGCCGGCATTCTTTCTCTTCTCTCTCTGTCTCTCGCTGTTTGAAGAGTTTTTTTTGCTCTCTACTCTTTCTTTTGGAGATTTTTGTGCTTTAAATTTGGAGGAAATTTGATTTCTTGGGTTGACATATTTGGAGCAGAATCAAAGGGATTTGTTTGTTTGAGAGTAGTCGTTTGTCGAAGAAGGATTCTAAGGGGTTTTGTATGGCGTTTGAAGCGTAAAAATTTTAGAGCATTCATTGGTCTATAATAGCCTTGAAGTGGGTTCAAAGCGAATTCATGAAAGAATGGCGGTGGTGTTGTGGATGAAGGTAAGGGATGATTCCACTATGAGAGAAACTTTTTCATCATTTGTATTTTCAGTGTTGTGGTTTTTCTGTTTTCTGCTCTGTTGGGTGGATTTTGATCGGGAAAATACGTTGAAGGACTCGAATCTGATTCTGTTTCTCATGTTTTTTGGAATGATTTGAATGTGCTTTGCTTTTGATTGAAATAGAATTCGTTTTGTTCAATTTTTTTCTTTTCTTTCTTTTCATCATTTCCGAAAGCGATTTCGATTGATTTGTAAAATAGATTTTCATAATTATTTCTATTTACGTGTTTTTGTGTTACTGAAATTTTCAGTTGGTTTGGGGAGCATAAAAAAGCTCGAAAAGCAATCAGGAAGGAGTGAGGTTTGAAGATTTGTCTCTTTGAGTGCATTGAGAGGAAAAAAACAAAGCTAAAGGAGGACAAACAGCTGGTCTTACTTTGGTAAGTCACTTTCGTATAAATAATAAATATCAATGTGATTTCTAATTCTGTCCCTTTGTCCATTCATCGACCGCTTTCAGCATTCGACACACCCACCCATCTATTTCTAAACCCATTATATATATGTATACATATAGACACATATATTTTGAATTATAAAATGGTCCATGGTCAGTACCACACATAAGGAAAAGAGATTCTGCTGCTGCTGCTGCTGCTGCTGCTGCCGCTGCTGCTGCTGTGTTTCTCTCTCCAGCAAGTCGCTTTTGGATTTCTTGAAGAATGAGGAATGATGTGATATACACAAAAGATAAAGAAACCGTTCCGTTTTTCATTGTCATTCATTAGAATACTGATTTCGTCAGAAACTTCGGCTTACTTGCATCCCTTTCTTTATTCGCCTCTGTTCATTAAAGCACCAGCATACACACTCGCACCGTAATAAGAGTATTAGACCCACCCTTTTTTTTTTTTTTTTTTTCCTTTTTGGGGGTCGACTCTTGTCTGGAAAATGCAGAGAGCTAAAGACCCACTTTCAAATTCCCCCCAATTCTCTTTCCTTCAATTATTGGTTCGATATTATTTATATTCACACCTCAGTCCTCTCTGATCCCGAGCTCTTTTTCCTTTGTCCCTTCTATGTCTCTCTCTTTTTTTTTTTTTTTTACTAGTTTGGTTACCGAGAAAATGAGAAAAAAGAGAAGAAAAATAATTGAATGGTTTTTTAAATTTTTTCGAAGGGAGTTCTATTTCAATGCTTTTTTTTTTTTTTTTTTTCTCTCGGCATCCAAGCAGAGTTGGTGGAAATCAGCACTGTGATTTTGCAACGATGCAAGAGTGATAGAATGGTCCCTCGCAGTTTTGTGCCGTGTGATTTGGTTTTAGCAGTGGATTTTAGAATTATTTTAATAAAATCGCTGAGATATGGTCTGAGATCATCTCAATAAAACTGCTATTATTTTATATTATTATTATTATAGACATGGCCCATCCATGGATGTCTAATGAACCATTAGCTATTACACAAGGAGAATATTCCGATGTCGAATTTAATGACCAAAAACACCCTAGAGGAGTATTTTTGAAAATGAAATGATAAAGTTTCCATACAAAAGAGAACTCGCGGTCGGAAAGGAAAAATTTGTACACAGTGCTTCTTTTTTTTTTTTTTTTTGTTTTTTTTTCATGGAATTGATAGCATTTTCAATAAACTTTTAGTACTTCCAAAGTTTTGTATCTATGAATTAATTTTTTTATTTAAAAAAAGTAAATTATAATATGAAAATGAAAATGTGCAGGGGTAAAAGAGTAAAAAGGAGGTGGGAAGATGTTAACATGCATCTCGTGTTCGAAGCAAACGGCGGAGGAGGGAGGAGAGGAAGGCGCGCGTGGTACGCCAAGTACAAAAGAAGCCGTCAAAAGCCTGACGACGCAGGTTCTAATCCCTACTCTACACTTAAAACCACTCTTCCCCCTTGTCACACTTTTTCAGTTTCTTTTTCCATCTTTGTGATACCAAACAAAGTCCCATCTCTCATATGGTGGGGTCCATTTTTCACCCACATTTATTCTCTCACTATTATATAGTTTGTGCTCTTTTTAATTTAAGATACATATATATGAGTGATACTTGGGTTTGGTTGGACGTGGGAGTGGCCGGGTGTGATTCCCTATGGTCAGCTATAGGATTTCTCTCCTATACTTGACACCGCATTTTGGGCACGTGACATAATAAAATTCCCAGTCCACATTAGACATTGCATGCATGTTCTCCACAACCTCCGCCATGGTTCCTAAAACTTTCATGTTTCACTCTCACATCTAGACTTTCTCTCCTTCGAAATACTCCTAAATAAAAGAAATATATATCATAAAAATAGGATCCCTCCATAGGAAATTCACATGAATCCCATCTCCCTGCGTGAGACAATAATAGAGGAGAGAAGAATTTTTGGAATTTCTCCATGTAGCATTTTTCCTTTAATTTATTATTATTAACCCAAAGGGAAAAAAAAAGGCGAGGTGAATTGGTCAAATTCTTCCAGGATCAAGTTGCTGCACGACAGAATAGTGACAATATATTCCAGGGTATAGTAAGCAACAGTGTAGGGTCCTGAGAAAAGACAAGACGCATATTGCGAAAAGACAGTCTTAGTGTCCTCAGCGTGACCCACCATTGAATTCTTGTCGATCCCGTATTCCAAAGGTGTTCCAAATTCTATCCTCACAAAAAAAAAAAAGAAAATCCTAGCATGACAATTGACACGGCCCGCGCATGAGAATGACCTATGGAGGGTACTTATAGGGGGAAGTGGCTTGCTCTAGGCTTACTTAAGGGTTCACGAGTAAGGCGTGAAGTTTAAGTGCCGCACGGGTGTTGGGTCGAAACATCGAGCCCGTGACACAATGGACACTTAAATCAGACTCTGTAACACCCATCAGCGTTGACTGATGCTTCTTCCTATGAGCTGCACCACAGCTCGACACCACAGGTGGAAAATTACAGATTGGTTCAAGTCCGAGCAAGTAAATACAGTTGGTACTCATTCTTAGTTAAGTTAGTAGTCATTTGTATTGATGTGTAATTATTTGCCATCGCCAAACCGATCTGTATTTCTCCCTTCAAAAAGGGGTAGGTGTCCATTCTTGAATGCCATTCTATACCTTTACCCGTTCGCAATAAGAAAATATTTTATGTTGTCTCCTCCATGAAACCTGGGTCTGGACTCAACTCAACAAATCTTTACTCCTAATCATATGGGATCTTCTACGAATTCTTTAATTCCATTTTAGTTTATCAAGAATTATATTATCTGTTAAATCCTTAGCACGCATTTTATAATAAGCGAATAGTGTGATTGACACCATTTTTAATCCTTCATGGAATCCTGACCTAGCCATTTCAGACGGCCAGAGTTAAAGACTAGTCCAATAGGTTATTTATACAGTGCAGTGCATTGAATAGAGTGGCTCTTTTGTGTGTCTAATTAGAAATGATTGTGTGCACACGTCTCCATATTTATGTGATTACAAACACGTATTTAAGTGTCCATTTCTATGGGTTTACATGTTGAAGTAAACATAAATAAATGTTCATTTGTCCGTGGACATGTATATATGTATCCATATCCATATGTTCATATATTTTTTTAATGAACTACAACACGTGGCATAATATAATTGGGGTTGATGAGGAGATCCTCCTCTACTATATATAAGGTATTTTCCAACAAAAATTGAGGTGAGGAGGGGACCTATCCTATGGGATAGGATGTAGGCTTGGGGTGAGGAGGGGACCTATCCTATGGTATAGGATGTAGCCCCACCCGCCACGGGGCAAATTCTGCTATACATTGGAGACTGTTGTATAACAGGCCACAATTAAGTCTAACTTAGCTTTCACTGTGCATGGTTGTAAAGATATAACATTTATTGCCTTTTAATAACTTAACCTCAAACAGTGATTGCATCAGTGCTCTGTCTCAAAGCTGGATTGAGCTGGAGTTTCCTTTCTTTTTTTCCTAGGGAGACAAAAGGGCACCCCATGCTCTTAGGAAGAATGTATCTTTTCAAATACACATACCACCGGTAAATTTCTCAATATGGAAAAGGTTTCTCCCACTGGCTTTGCACGAATTATTTATCTCTTTCCTATTTATTGCCCCATGAAAATTCTTCCACATTTTTTTTTGGCCTTCTTCATCCATCTCCCACATTAGCCACAGATATAAATGTGTTAAACTATGCCTGGTTTATTACTTATATTGGCCTAGTTTTCTCTTCAAAATTCACAAAATGGCTTCAAAATTTCCTATATATACCTTGAATTGTCACATTCTCTTTTGCCCTCTTATACAACCCCACCTTTTGTGATGTTCATAATAGTATAGTACGCCTAACTGCCTAAGATGCATAGTCATTTCTAAAGAGGTGTCATGTACATGTCAGATACCGACACTCCTTGGTCTTGTCTTCATCGTGTCCTCAGTGTCCATATCAGACAAGAATGCCATTAACAATTTGTCTCCCTTTAAAAAATGCAAGCTAAATAGGGTTGGTTTCATAGATAATTAATTAATTAGTCTGAGAGGACTTTTGAGATGATATTGTGGAGGCTTGTGACTGAAGTGTTGGGACTATGGACTCGCTCAATTTAGGCGACAATATAATGAAACAGCGCACAGAGACTTGATGTCCTTAACAATATTTTTCCTGTAATGTCCCCAAGTCATTAACATAATGGGGACTAAATGTCAGGAGCGACTGTGGACACTAAACAAAAAGATGGTCGTGCTGCCACAAATGAAACTAAGTGCTATAGCGTTCACTTGAATGTAGCAGAAGGAAAACTTTACATGCAGAAAATTATATAATAGAAATGAGTTTAATAATGGTAGATGAATATATACAATTTATATATAGCCATGCCCTTGCCTTGTCTATGTCCTTTTTTCTTTAACAATTTGTCATGTCAGCATTTCCTTGTCGTGTTGTAAACATGCCTTGCGTCTGTGTCCATGCAACACTGTAGTAGGCTTATAGCTTCAACTTGGTTACATAATGCAAAAGTATTTATTAGTCCTTCTAATCTTATCGCCCTTGAATTTATATGACGTGCAGATCAAGGATATGGCACTAAAATTCTCAGGTGCTTATCGGCAATGCAAGCCCTGCCCAGGCTCCAGCAGCTACAAGAAAGGACAACGACCTTATCCAGACTTTGATACTGTTTCAGAAGGGCTTCCATACCCCTATATGCAACCTGGAAGCTCAAGTTCAACACCAGCATGGGATTTTACGAGCACTGGTCACAATCCAGCTACAAGATCAGACTCCAGGTTCAGGGGGGTATTGAGTGGTGACCAGACCCCTGGAGGACGAGAATCTTTATCGGCTTGTGATGTGGTACTAGAGGATGAGGACGAGCCCAAAGAGTGGATGGCGCAGGTGGAACCTGGGGTTCATATTACATTTGTGTCTCTTCCTAATGGAGGGAATGATCTAAAGCGAATTCGCTTCAGGTACCTAGTGATCATCCATAACAAATGTTATTTAGACAATGACATGGGTTGTTTGGGTCTAGGGTTTGAATCTTATCAATGACCAAAGTGAAGTGTCATTACACAGGTTCCAATTTCAGCATTGAGATCCATACAAGTTGAAATCCAAACCATACAATGACTTTCAAATTTTACAATACTTTTGTAATATATTGGATTTTGAAGTACATAGCAGTCAAAATTGTCTAAATTTTGAGATGGGGTCTACTCTAGTTAGTTGTCAAGATTTTAAACCCTTCTGGTAGCTCTGCAGGCCCTAGCTTGGCCTACACCTGCACTGGTTTTAAGTGTAGTCCCTTTACATTTAGCTCTTGGGGTCCCATGTTTTGATTGATGCCAAGTTGTTGATGGTCATCTAGAATGATATCTGGTGTAAGTCTTTTATTTTGGACCCAACTATTGCATTGATTAGTCCTATTCCTCCATTACACTCTGACTTAATGTGTGAGGAAGCTAGTCCAACTGATGGGCCTACTAAAAGGCTATCTTTACACTCAAAACACTTTCCAATTCAAATGTGGAAGTAAGTGTACCTTTAGGACCTACATGTTCCAAATATCTTCGTTTTTTTTAATCAACTCTGAAAAAGTACAAACTGACATTACTTTGGCATTTCAAATTTGAAGCCGAGAGATGTTTAATAAATGGCAAGCTCAGCGTTGGTGGGGTGAGAATTATGACCGAATTATGGAGCTCTACAATGTCCAAAGATTTAACCGGCAAGCTCTTCACACTCCCCCAAGATCTGAGGATGAGGTAAACCACCCTTTACTTACCGCATATTCTGTCTAGTCTGTTACTTGATTGCTTATTTTACCCATTTTTGGGCCACTAGGATAGCTGCACCTGAATTAGACAGTCAATGACTAGTGTTACAGATTCATTCCCTAGATATGGTTTCGAATTCCTCATCCCTAATAACAGACATTTCACATTCCTCCTTTCATTTATCAATCATCACAGATAGGCAGTTTCCTCTTTCTTTATAAGCCTTGTCTGACTGAACACACCTTGAAGCTTCTCTCTTTCCTGACCTGCTCTGATAGGACTGTCAATTGCTCCTTTCCCAATAAATGGGATAAATGGGGAGCTAAAAAATTTATTAAAAACAGCTCTTGAAAATTTAAAAATATCTGGGCAATGGAAAGTTCATGCCCTTATCTCTCTTTGTAGATTTTTTTATCCACTAATTATTCCAAGGGACCAGGGTGGATAGATCGTCTCTGCATCATAGGAATTACAGTTCAAAAGGACAAGAACAGCAGATAAATGCCATTTTTGAATACTCCAGTTTTCAGTTATACAAACTGCCAAGCATAACATATGTTCTTTTATTAGGGCATATTTGTGTATCCATTATATTACTAGTGTCACATATATTTGCACAAATCCATCATCATAAATATTTCCACTAGAGACTCAAAGGATGACAAATAATTGACATGCTTAAGTAAGTTTATCTGATCCTATACCATCAGCTTTGATAACTCCATTTTTCTTTCATGCCTGCATTCTGTGTGATGGATTTTGACTTGCAAAATGCTAAGTAAATTACAATGGAGCCATTCAATTTACATGGGATGTCCAAACAAATACTTGTAATATTTCTTCATTTTTTATTTTATTTTTTATTTTTTTATTTACTTCTTTCCAATGGAAATCATATTTGGAGCATCCAAGATGAAATCCTTGGTTATCTTTTCAGATTATTTCAGATTTTACCCTTTTTGTTGGATATATTGGAGAACGGGGGGCCATTGTATCTATTGTTAACATTCCAATATGAAAAATAGCATGGCCACCAATTTAGCTATATTTTGTAGCCAATCTCATTTCTATTACCTATGTCCCTTTCCTAGCATGAGATACACCCCGATACATCTGAACAGTAAAAAATGCCTCAACGTTTTAAATTATTTGTATCTCTGTCCATCTGCCAACAAACTGATTCAGATTACTCATGACTAACAGAAGTTTATACTCTTCAACTGCAGAGAGATTCTTCTTATTCAAGGATGGGATCTGCAAGGGAAAGCCCTATGACTCCATCATTAAACAAAGATTGGGTGCCGAGGAACTATTATAAACCCTCTGGCAGTAAAGGGTATTTCCCATCTGACCCTTCAGATCAAGGTGGTGGCAGTCATCACTACAATGCTGGGCCAAGTGCTTATGGTACAGGTGGCCCAAGGGGTGAGACATCTTCAATGGATGCTTCACGTACAACAACCTCGTCTAGAGATGAGGCTTCTGTTTCCATTAGCAATGCCAGCGACCTGGAAACAGAATGGGTGGAGCAAGATGAGCCTGGAGTGTACATAACCATTAGACAATTGGCTGATGGCACTAGGGAGCTCCGGCGTGTCAGATTCAGGTATAATGAAATCCTCCTTGCTTTTTTTTATTCCCTTTTGTGCAGTCTGGTTGCTAGGAATTCAAGTATAGAAATTTTGGAAACTTAATTTGGGATAGTTTTTTAAGATTCCATATCCTCAGTCTCCTTAGCACCCTAAAAGGGCATATTAAGGAGTTCTGGAAACTCCATGAAAATGAAATCATTAAAATGATGCTATTTCGTTTTTCATCTTCATATCCATTTTTGGAAGAAAATTATTTTTTGGATTTCAAGGAAAACATGATTACAAATTTTATCATTTTTTTTTCACTATACCATCAATTTTTTCATTTCCTGTTATGATGAATACTTTCCAAGGTGTGAGGTTTTTGCGTTCAACTCCAATAGAGAGAATAAGATGGAATGATTTTGTTTTCCTGTCGTTTCCCATTGCCCCACACTTTTCACCTAATAAACATGAGACTGAAGGGAGAGTTGAGCTAATTCTCCTTATTCAAGGCACAGTTACTTGAAGCAACAAAAATCATAGACGCTCAACTCTGTCAGAATCTTGTTTACAAGTAACTGGACTAATCTTATCTATATAGGTAACTTGACTAATGCAAAGAGGCAAGTTCTTGCATCCAGCATGAGCTGCATGATTGTGAATCTGCTACTCTGCGATTGACTCGCCTATTCTAAGATCATGATACACATGTTTACACACACTAATTCATACATCAGCAGTTTTTGGCATTTATTGGAATTTTTTTTCTACAAAAGGTTCCCTAATGATTTGTGGCTTTTTTTGTTTTGTACAGCCGGGAAAAATTTGGAGAGGTACATGCAAAGCAGTGGTGGGAAGAGAACAGGGAAAGGATACAAGCTCAATACCTTTAAACTATGATTTTTCAAAATTATATTATTGGCAGTTGAAGTGACTGAACTCAAGGCGTTGTTGGGACATTCCATTTTGCTTGTTATGATCTAATGGTACAAATCCGTCCATTAGAATGTGGTCATTCCAAAAATATGGAGTCACCACCACCAATGACGCAGTTGAAAACAGAAATCATATAATTTCATTTGTGGTGATGGCTCCATTTCTGGAATAGCTCTCTTCTAAGGAATGGAATTGTAACTTGAATGCTGATAACCACAATGCAATGATTTCATCTCTGGTATGCCCAAACATGCCCATTTTGTCTTAGTTTTTCTGTTACAGTATCACCCCCATTTTGCAAAATTTTTTTGGGCCTTTTTTTTTTTCTCCCCTCAAGACTTGGTGTCTAAGGGTTTGATGAGATTATTTGACTCTCATTTTACATATCGGAGTGTTCTTTGTAACAAAAACTTACTAGTATAGCAAATGGAATTGAAAGCAATTATGGTGTAAGAGAATGTATGGTGTGTAGTTCAATTCTTTGACTAAAGAGGGATCTCTCCCCCATACCAAGTTTTACAGGAGGGCGGAGGCTATGTCCTACAGTATTTAACACCAAGCATCCATAACTTCATTGAATACACTTTTATTCCTCTGCTGTCTCTGTTTGTTTATTTATTTATTTTAATTTTTGGATTTAATTATTTTTATTTTTTTGGCTTGTTTGGGTTGGGGACTGAATGAGGAATGTGGTTTTTGATCATCCACCACTTGAGCCACCTTTGCTCTCTTATCGTGTTCTAGCCATCATTTTTGGGTTGAGAAAGATTTATCTATGAGCAGGGGTTGAAAAATCATGGCTAGGTAAGTTGGGTTTTTTGGAGAATAAGATGGCAGCAAGCTTCGCTAACACGCATAAAATCTCTCTCTAAAATTCACTATCTTGATGCAAAAATATCTCAAGGATTTCTGTTAACGGTGTTAGTCCAAAATACATTTCGGAACTTTTAGGAGTAATTTGTCCAAAATACATTTTGGAAATTTTAGGAGTAATTTGTCCGAATTTAGATAAGCAATTCTAGCTCAAAGCTCGAGGAGCCAATCTGTAATTTTCCCTTTATTTTTTATTTATATTTTACGTGGAGTGATGTTCTTCCTAGATTGGATCTCCTCCTTCAGCTAAGCCTGGTCTCAACGGTTGCTTCACTTTGGTTGTAACTCACTTGGAACCATTTGGATGTCTGCAATTTTCTCTATCCATCTAAGATGGATTTGGTCTCAGCAATTTTCTCTAACCATCTGTAGTGAAGTGTTCCAGACCTCTCCCTCCCACAAACAAAAAATGGCTAATCATTCAAGCCTCTCCACTGCTGCGAGGATAGGAATGTGACGTCATCACCTGCCACATCTCATGGTAATAGTTGGATTAACAGATACTCTTAACTCATTTAAAGGTAAAAAGGTTAAAATTATGAATTTAGTAAATAGCGTTCCTAGCTTCAAATTGATTAGCCAAACATTATTGTTACCCAATTCCATGTTCAATGTCATAGCAAAACTTAAAAATTTCTTGATATGGTTGAAAAAATTAGATTTAGTAGTAAGGGAATTGCATTAAATTTTGGGCGAGGTCATGAATCTGCTTTGAACATTGCTTCTGGAGAACCATCAACAGCCTTATCAACCTTTGTTACAACTTCTCTTTAATTAGCTTTAATTTGTTTATTTATTTTCATGCTGCATGGGTTGGGGGTTCTCACTGAAGGGGTTTCATTTATTGTTTAGTCTGATGGGGTATTAGTGCACATTCCAAAGGTGCACATCAATTTCATTTTAGTCTTTTAAGTTTCATAATTATTTCTTATAGATACCAAACTTGTTCAAGAAAAGGAGCCATCAGTATTATTGGATGCATGAGGTTAGTCTAATAGAGTGCGATGCCAGTGTTCTGAAGTTTTTGCACATTTGGAGATCAACAAGATGCAGCCAGCAAGCCTATATGCATGAAAGCTGCTCTTTTCTTTTTTGTCTTTTTCATTTTTTCCTCGAAAACGGGAAGCCATTTATGTTCTTTTGCATTTTAATAAATTAGTCATGATCAAATTAATATGTTTACTGCGATATGAGCAGACAGTAATGGGAGTTTTTTTTAAAACCAGCTATCTTCATTTTTCTGAGAATTAAACAGAGCCTTACGCTCCATTCGATTGCTGAGAAGTCGTAGGAAAAGAAATTAAAGCACAAAATCTTTGGACAGCCATTCCGAACCCAATCTGGTTTGGGAATATAAGTTAATATGCTTATACTCCATTGGTGATCAGTTAGCTTTCATTGTGCAACACAGCTTCAACACTTCCATTTCTCTTAACCATTTTGTGATTACCTACGACCAACCTCTTACTGATCCATTAAATATGTCTAGGACCTGAATGATTTGCTACTAGTCGAGTGTTTTTCACTGGTCTAGTTGTTGCTTGCTTCATCGGTGGCCCTAACAAACCCATTTTGCGAACTCATAACAAACTCATTAAAAGGAACGGATTGCCGCAAACATTCCTATGCATTTTACTAAGATTTTATTATATATATCAGAAATAATCCTATCAGCACGTGCTGATATAGGTTATATCAGCATGGCTACAAACCTACAATTGCTGATTACAAACCTACAATTCACTAATTACAAACTTACAATTGATTGACTACAAATGGACAATTATCGGGCCTGGGTGATTGTAGTCAGTCAATTATAGGTTTGTAGTCAATGAAATGGGATGTTTGTAGCTATTTAAAAGCCGTCCATTTGTACATTTGTAGTCAGTCAATTGTAAGTTTGTAATCAGTGAATTGTAGGTTTGTAATCAGCAATTGTAGGTTTGTAGCCGTGCTGATATAACCTATATCAGCACGTGCTGATAGGATCATTTCTGTATATATATATATATATATATATATATTTTGTGGTAACTAATGAAACTATTGGCTTAGACTACTCAAACTGTGGTGCCTGACTACTGCATTGCCCTTTAAAAGATTTGAGGGCGCCTTTTGACACTAGCTAGTTTTAGGTGAAATGATTAACACTTGGTCCTACAATTGGTATCAGAGTAAGGTCACAGGTTCGAGTCTTTGGGAAGGCACGACATGTGCTAGGAAGTGATTGTTGGCCTAGAATGTAGGGGTTGCAACGTTGGAGTCAACATCATGCCGGTTGCGACTACTCAAATTGTGGTGTTTTTAGGTAAAATGGTTAGCATTTAGTCCTACAAAAACATTTATTTCTTCTTCCAAAACATAGTATTTGGAAAATACCCTAAAATGAGAGAGAGAGAGAGAGAGGAGTGCCTTGATTGATGAGAATTTTGGATTAAATTGTGATAAGGTATGCTTTGGTAAGCCACACACCTCTTTTTGTGCATGTTGAGTGAAATAATTGACTATAAGTTGTCATAGTCGATTATAACACAGATAGAATGCCACGAGCGATTTAGTCGACTATAATGACTTATAGTTGACTATATTACAGATAGAATGTCACGGTACTGTTCATTGGGGAGTTTTGGTCGACTATAACGCATAAATTTTGCTGAAAATAATGGGTAAAAAGACTATTATACCCCTCACTCATATTTCCTTTATAACCTGACTCTTAAGGGGTTTCTACCCATTTTTCTCAACTAAGAGAGAGAGAAAGGGAGAGAAAGAGAAGGAGAGTGGTGGGGAGAAAGAGGGAGAAAGAGAAGGAGAGTGGTGGGGAGAAAGAGGAGGTCGACGGTGAAGCACTCGACCTCAGGAGCTCGGATCCGACCTCACAAAGCGCCAATCTTGCAATTTCCACCCTGATCTACTGTGTACACCCTTGGATTTGCATTTCTAGCTACCGTATGAAAGGTAGGTGCATTTTTCATAGTTGTAGATCATTGTATGCATGATTTGATACATTCTCATGGGTATTTGCACATTTACATGATACATTACATGGGAATGGGGTTTAAATCTCACAAATTTCATATTTAGAATCTAGGGTTTGATATTATGCCTTAGTTTGTGATAGCCATGTTGTATTTCAAAACCTTCATATGATTCGGGATGCAATGGGTTGATTTAGAAAAACCTATTAGGTTAAATGCATACAATTAAACATTGGGGGTTACTTTTATATAAGTGTTGAAAACCCATTTTTCTACCATTATAAATAAAATGGTTTTGGGAGATTATCATGTAAATGGATATGGTAATGAAGGCTACTGGAAACAGGATTACTACGGTCTCAAAGGAATGGGACGTCGTGCTGTATTTTCCTATCCAAAGTCTTGGGCTACATGCCTGAAATGAGGTTACTTTCTGGATTCAAGTAGGATCTATAGTGTTTTCTCATGATGAGGTTACTTTTTGGACCCATGTAGGGATTCATAGTGTTTCCTCTTATTTCTGCACCCGAGGGCCTCGCATGACCTAGGGAGGATTATTTTGTTTATAAGACTGATGTTTTGGATTGCCAGATATGGAAGATGATATTATGAATTATTTACATGTTCTCCCTTATTTATTTCGAGTTTATGAAATGAGACCCCTTGCTATTATATTATTAGGCAAACTACATATTAGTGCCACGAACTCAACCCCCAGTGTCGATGTGGTGTATTAACTTTTAAATTGCACAATTTAGTGCACCAACTGTGCATCCATGTGTCAATGTAAGAAATCAGTGGACGGACGTGAGATTCATAACGGCAAAAGTCATGAGCGCGCACATGGTGTCCTGCTAGCACCTACGTGGCAGCCTACATGGCCAGATTAAGCCATTTCACACCATTTTCAGATCACGTGTTCTGCATGTGAGGATTACTTACCTCCCTAAGCCTTCTCCCCGCCATTTCTGATCACGTGTTTTGCATGTGGGTTACTTTACCTTTGCTTATTGCCCATGTATGCTGCTGGACACCATTCTAGGGCTCGAAACACACACGGATAGAGATAGGGTGAGTGAGAGAGAGACACCCAAATGGCGATAGAGGCTTGATCTGGCCAGGCCTAAAGCATGTAGCCGATTGAGTCGAAGCGCTACTGGTTGAGACAATCAAAGCGCTACAGATTGAGAGAAGAACGCATCTGGAAAAGGCTGGATAGGACAACGGGAGGCAGGGCTGAGTCGACGACGGTGAGGCTGAGTTTGTTGGAACCCTCCCTATTCAAGGCACATCAAGAGAGAGAGAGAGAGTGTGTGTGTGAGATCAAGGGCTGCTAAATGCCATTGGATTTGCTGTTGGAGCTATACATATGCCTCGTTTAACGGCATCTTCACAATCTTCCTCATCTTCTTTTATGGTATGTTGGACTATAGCCCATTCAATTTGTGTATTGTCTATTCAATCTGAGAAATGTAGTGTACTGTGGCAATAATTTTTATCACAATCATGAAATGGGTTCGTAGATGGCAGGGGAAGAAGCAAATCAGTGTTATTGTGGAGACAGGTCTATGGTTTGGACTTCATGGACAGATAACAACCCTGGTCGCAGGTTTTACGGTTGCCCAAATTACAAGGTAATTTGTTGTTCTGTATAATTGTTTGCAAATTTTTATCAGTTGATGACACTAAATGTTAATCCTTTTTATTTTTTGGCAGGCAAATGGTTCTTGTGGGTACTTCAAGTGGCTTGATCCACCAATCTGCATACGAGCAAGGCGAATTATCCCCAGATTGCTTAAAAAGATTGAAAGATATCGTGCAAGGGAAAGGATTTATTGGGTAATATTGGTGATTTCTTGGGTCATTACCATTGCAGTTGTGATGCTATATGTTTGTAACAAAAGAAACTTGAGGAATGAAAGGGTGCTGCTTTTGTCTTAGAAGATGGGTGCTGAAGAAGTGTAGTTGTTGTAATGGATGGGTGCTGAAGAAGTGTAGAAGATGGGTGCTGTTTTTGTCTTATGAAGTGTAGTTATTGTGTCTTAGAAGATGGCTGCCAATGGTTGTTGTGGTTACTTGAAAGGTTTTTTGTAGCAATGATGCCCAAAACACATATAATGGAATGAACAAGTAGAGGACTCGTTTCCTCTTTTTTGAATATCAATGAAATGGTTTGAGCCTAATGAAATGGTTTGTGCCAAATTGTAATCTCATCCCCTTCATGGCAAAATAATAGTTCAGCAGGCACCCACTTTGTGAACCCACGAAAAAGCGCGGAGCTCACAAGGGATTCGGTTAAAGAAATATGGTGAAAGACAACAAACAAAAAGAGAGTCGCCACCTCATTTTTTTAGGGAAAAGAGGAAAACCACAAAAATGTTTTATTTTCAAAACCACATGACTCCATTAAAGGAAAAGCAAAGTCTTTGGAACCAGAAAATTGGATTCGAGGGCTAAGTTATGACGTGGGAAGGTTCTGGGCAAAGCCCATAGGCACCCACATCGCCCGAGTTGGTCTCTTAATTTAATTGGGCTAACTTAATATCTTTTTTACTCAAATATCAGCAAATATCATCACAAGCCAGCATGCATAACATATATTCCATCCCATCATCCATGCACAATCAACCAAATAAAACAAAACAGAAAAAAAGAAGAAAAGAAAAGAAAAGCCTAGGATACTTGGATCCTAGGACGGACTTGAGCCTCACGAAGAGTGCCTACGTACCATGCAGCGAAATACATAGATCAAAGTCCACGTAGTTCGAAAAGAATAGGTTACGACCTAATACAAACCTATGGTAAAAACCCTAGGTTTCCTTATTTATTGAATTAATCCAAAATTGAAAACTTCCACAAGAGGAAAACTTTGATAGAAAACCAGAATTTTATTAATAAAGGAAACCTTTGATAATTACCATATATTCGTATTAAGAAGTAACCCTAGGAGGGAGAAGAGAAAAGAAAGAAGAAAAGTGAATTAGGGCACTTCATACCCTACTTACCTGAGCGCAAAAGCTCCAAGCATTAGCCATTTCAAGCCATAGCAGCCCTATTTGCAATAGGACAAGCTTTGTACCTGTTTGCACCCTTACAAGTGCACAAAATCATGCAAAGAGAGCAATATACTAATCTGGACAGAACTATGGCAAGACCTAAAATCATCCATTTATCATGCAACCAACAAGAATAATGAATAACTAAGGACTCTAACTCAATCCTACATACAATGACCCAACTAACATGCATAAAAACCTACCAAAGACACACTAACAAGCATAAGAGACTCCAATAATATCAATAAACATGATAGCAAAGCGCATTCTAACCAAAAAGATAACATTTTATGTAAAATATGAAAATAAGCCTTCTTACGGCGAGCTTTCTTAAGCGAAACTATCCTAAGATAATTTCACGTAAAAAAGTCGTTATGGGGAGGTGCTGTTATCAAATCCTACGTAAAATATATATACTATAACAAAATAGAAGTGATTTCATGCTTAAACACATCACAGAAAGCTCTCATGCAAAACCTCACTCAACGAAAAAGATAATTATCCTTAGAAAAGGATAATGTCTCCAAAAATCCTATAAAATATACTATATGAATGCAAACCTAACATGATTCAACTATATGCAGCATATATAGAATGACTATGATGAGAAACAACTCAAAAAGCTAAGCTAAGCATGTTGTATGAAACTTGTGCGAATTTAGGGTTATCGAAACCCTAATTTCACAACCATGCATTAAAACCTATGAAACGACTCTAACACATGCTCAAATCATCATGAATATCATTAATATCACATATATTAACTAACAGGAGCATCAACTCATGACAATTATCACAGCAACCTAGACATGTGAACTATGCATGATTTAAGAAGATAGAAAGAGTAACACTATCAAATCCTTAGTAAACCAGGGATTATCAAGCATATAAAGCCATAAATCATCTCAAAATCATTCATATAACATCACACAAGAATTGAATTCAATCCATAAAAAGAGCTATTTCATGCACTATAACTATCCTAGAAAAAGAAGAAGAAGGAGAAGCAGAAAACTCATGTTCAGCATTAAAGAGACATGCTTACCTCTTGTAGACTCTTCCTTGTCTTCAAAGTCCTTGTTCTCTTGCTTGCTTGGGGTTGAAGAGCCTCCTCTTGATTTCCTTCTAGCTCTCCAAACTCGTAACTCCCTTTCTCTCTAAGTATAAAGTGACAATCACCCCCCCTATGTGCTGAATATCATGTCCTTTATATAGAGAACTGACCCCCTAAACCAGTGACTAAAATTAATTCATTAAATAATGATCCTAGGGCTATTAGAGACTCTCTTGGTGCTCAAACAACTCAAACTTACACACTTCTAAGAGAAAACAAGTTGTAATGGCGGAGGAAACCGTCAAAAGAGGGAAAGAGAGTCAGAATTTGAGTTGAAGACGGGCTCTCTCGGGTGACCAACTAGGCCTGGACGATTAGCCATCTGGGCTTGGACGGCTGACTGTCCAGCCCCGGATGGTTACCCGAGGCCTTGCTCCAGTCCGCTTTGATTTTGACTCCTACTCGCTGTAAAAGTCCTAGAATGCTCAAATTAAGTCCAATTTTGACGAAATAAAAGCCAAAACGACCGTGTTTCGAAGGGGAACACATTTTCAAGCATTTTAGGACAAAAATCCTCAACCATAGGTGCATGGTTAGGTTTTACAAAGGTGGTTAACTATGGTGCTTCATCGTCGTTAAGTTGGGTTTGTACACAAGGTCGAACCAAATGCTTTCCCAATCGAAATTCGATCTTTCTAAACATACCTAGGATGTAAATAAAGCCCAATGAGAGAAAATTGGTTGGGTCTTATGAGTCAATTTGAGCAAACCAAGAAAGGGTCATTTAGCCAACCCGAACCATTACGTGCCGAATTGATCTTAAACCATTAATTTATGAAATTGAACCTATATATAGACTCTATGTACTCATATGAACTTAAGGGAATGACTCAGGATTCATTTCAAGGTCAAATGGAAAGTATACGGCTTAAAAGATGATTATGCCCTTAAAGTCGCAAAAGTTCTTATTGACTATCAAGATGAACTCCAAATCACTTCAAAATTCATACGCATGATATTCAACACCATAGAAACTCAATGCAAAAGACTAGACTTGAAAAGGACTCAAAATCCTACATGAAATGATATGTCGTAGCTATGGTGACAAAAATGGGGTGTGACACACTTCCCCTACTTCCCCTTTGTTTGTTATTTAATGTCATTAAGCTGATCTGTTTTGATCCATTTGGTATGTACGAATGGAGCAAGCAAAGGTTTAGAAATGCAAAAGCATTTGAAGGGATCATAGCCTCACAAACAAAGACAAGCTTTTCAATGATGCATTGACTCATAAACAAATACACAGGTGGCCGAACTTATCCAAATGAAACGTATTTTCCCTTCTTCCCTTCTCATCTCTTTTCTCAATGCATGAATGATGAATCATCCTTACTTTCCCCTGTATAAAATTGTCCCCACCATCAAGACATTTTCATATTTAAATGGTATGAAGTATCATTTTCCAAAACATGAGAAGAAATCAAAGTCTTTAAAACAATCTAGAAGGGTACAAAGTATTTTTGAATGAAAATTGGAGTGAAACTACAATTTCCCCTAAAAATGAAGCATCGAATTTAAGAATGCAATTTAATTACTATTCTTCTTCTATCTCTTCTTCAGATAATTCCCCTCTAAAACCATGACAAGATCTCAAAAAGCTTCTTTAGATAAAACAACTCCAAATGACAAGGACCCTATGAGTTCTGATCGAAGTTTGCCCACAAGATCTTTAGGGTTTTGCTTCTGATTTGTATAACATGAGATCATCCAAGGAAAATGAAACAAACCAAACCAAACACGAGAGGAGGAGCTTCATATAGAATATATACAGTAAAACAATGGAACTTGACTACAAATGGTGTGGGAACAGTGATAAATAATTACAGCAAATATAGAACCCACTGTGGCTGTAGACCAAATGAAAACCAACCAACCAAAAGATTCCCACATCCATATCACAAAGAAAAAGAGCAGAACACTTTCAAGAGAAAAACCTAATTCCACGAACAGACTAAACTTAGCACTAATAAGCCTAGGCAACCACTCAGTTAGAGAGCAAACAAACATGCCATCCCAAACTATGACTGATTTCCACCACCCCTTCCATAGCTACCCATCTGTCCCCATCGACGACCATAACCCCTGCTTCCACCTCTGCCTTTTTCGTATCCTACATCTTTCCAAAAACCAAAGCTGTAAATAAAAATGCCTAATTATGTGTGAAAAAGTGTTAATAGACACATGAACATGCAAGAAGTAGAACAAATCCATTTCATTTTCCTTTTTTTTAAAATAACAGTATATTATTAATCATAAAAAAACCGAGAACACATAAAAAAGGAAGATATTTCCTGCAGCAATGTAGAGCAAACAGGAACCCTATACCAAAACAAAGTCAAAAGCTACACCAAAATCCATACAAGCCTAAGTAGGAAACAATAGATGTACACTCAACCCTTCTAGAATGGCAAGCAACTTAGCCTTCAACGCAATACCTTCTCCTACTGGACAAGAGAAGGCAAAGATAATATCCCCTCTACAATCTCTAAAGACACCACCAATTAGAAGGGAAAATTGCATGTCAATTGAAGCTGTGGGAAATTTTAAATATGTTATGACAAATAATTCAGCGCAAATGAACTAAAAACAGAGTCCAAGATTACTCGAAATGCAAATAAACTAAAAACAGAGTCCAAGATTAGTCGAATTAACAAGCAAATTGTTAATCTCCAAGCATAACAAAGTGTTCATGTTCCAACCCACCACTCAAGGCTTCTAAGCCTAATAGATGTACATTCAAATAACACCATACCTCTATTAGGCTTCTAAGCCTAATAGATGTACATTCAAGAACTCCATCTGATTTCCAAGGGGAAATTGATGAGCTTCTTGAGAGAGAAAGTGTTGGCTCCATTCCTAGCTGGGTTGCTATTGAAGAAGGTTGATTTTGATTGTGGGAGGCTCAGCAATTCTTGATTGAACCATTTTGTACTCTGATTCACTGATGCCGAAAGATTCTAAGTCTTGGTATCTTTCTCATGACTTTCTTGGAAATCAGATGGAGTTCTTTCCCATTTCCTGGATCAATCTGTAAATCTGTAACTGCCCCTAGTTTTCTTCTTCAATAAAACAATGAATATTTAGTTATTTGAGGTGGTGTCTTCAAACCTTGGATGTGAGGGTTTCCTGGATAGTTTCCCCATAGTATCATCCGAGGGCTCATTTGAGCTGTCCATAACATTTGCAAACTCTTTAACAGAAAAGATAGCTACTGTGGCAGCTTCATCCAAAGGATATCTAAAAGAATATGGTAAGGAAAAAAAACAGGGAAAAAACCTACACTATACAGGTTTAAAATACTAAGAACATACATGTTTAACACCTCAAATGGGAAAGAAATACAGAGAAAGCTCATACAAGTTTAACATACTAAGAACACAAGCTATACTAAATGATTATGTCCAAGGCTTTTAAAACATGTCCTACACTTTTAAAACAACAAAATTGGCACCAACACAACATAGGACATATTTTTAAGCATGCAAACTGAATATTTTTCTTTGCTAAGTGCTATCATAACATCAAAAAAATACATGACAAAAAGTATAACTGATATATAAGCTATATAGGGGACCTATGTCATTGTTTAAATACATAATACCATATCCCATATAGGAGTCGCAAAATAACATATTCCATCACACAAAAAACCATCTTCATAACACATAATCCCTCAATTCACATTTTTCCCCTTGGAGTTGTTCGCTCTTCCATGCACTTGTTTCCCTCCACTATCAATACTTTGTCCCTTTGAGCTACTTCCAGATTGTGGTGCCATAAATTTTCCATACCACAAATTTTCCATCCCACTTGGTTGGATTATACAAAATTATTGGAAATTGCTATAAATTTTAGTATGTCTATGTCTATCAAATCATAACTAAATAAGAAAAGTCCATTCCATTCTTTTTTAAGCTAAGAAATGCATTACCTGTAAAGAGCTTGCTGGAGTGCACGGCTTTCCATGCCAAATAAATGGTGCATTTTGTGTCCTTGACTGTCCACCAAACACAATCAAAAGAAAACATAATTAGTAACAAAAAGACATATCAAAGTACATTTGTTTTACATGGTACAATTGAGTCATGGATACATACGTTTTGACTTCCTGGGCCATGATTAGTTTGTTGCACCATGTGGGTGTTTGCAGACCCGACACCACTACTTTGGCTTGGGAGTATGGGCATCCTATTTGCACCAATTGAACCCATACCAATGCTCCCATCCTGCTGCTGCACATTTCCAACACCTCTAGATGGAACACCACTAATACCACTTGCCTGTTGCACATTTCCACTTATATTTGACCCACCATAAGTGCTCTCAGTTGCTTATTGCACATTACCCCTTCTATCAGATGCATTTCCTCCTCTATTTTTACCTCCCTCTACTATTTGCCCTTTCTTCTTAGTCTGTTCATTAAGAAAAAACACTATAATATGTATACATAATTGTTAAAATGTTTCCATAAATCTAGAAAAAAAAAATACAATAATTACTTACAGGAGCATTTCCCTTTCCCTTTCCCTTTTTAGCAGCAACTTGACCTTTACAACCCGTCTTATTGTGCCCATATTGGTGATACTTGGAACACCTCATTTGTACACGCTTCTTTGTGTTAGGATTATGCCCTAGAGCGAATCATAGAGATGATTGTTTAGGGATTAGGAACAATCATTTGATTTCATTTATGTATGTCACATTTATTATTGATTTAATAAAAGGGCTTATTCTATTATGTTTATATGCATCATTTATATTTACATAATATGTCTATGGAGTTAGAGTTGAGAATATGGAATTACAAAGAGTTGTAATTTTGAGACTATAGATATATCTCTGTACTAAACTCCTAAAGCATTCCTAGTTGAAGGTTCACTATGATGGACAGTAATGAACCATAGGACTAGCACTTGTTAGGCTGACTCTATAGGAGGATAGCTAGTCTCAAGCTATTTGTGTGGAGACACTACAACCAACAAGTGGGTGCCTATTGCGAGAATAGGTACACTGAATGTGACCAAAGATATGAGATAAACTGAATGGAGTTTTATCCTGCCTGTCAATCAGTTTCTCATTGTTATAGTGGTACAAGTAATCCTTAGACCTGAGACACCATAGTTGCCTTATGCATGTAGCTTTAGAAGTTTGATAACACTAAGTGCAGATCCTATTCAGGGGTCTGCAAAGGTGTTCATTGGCCCTACTACTATGTGTATGAAGGCATGTGAGTGATCAACAAGGGATCCATCACTCTTAGGAAAAAGAGAGAGAATGTCTCATATAGCATTCATAATATAACTCATTAAATCCATGGCCATGGTAGGATGAATATGAAAAGAGTTTCATGAGTTCATCAATGAGTTGATAGCTATGAATGAGTATAAAGTAATTGAACTAGGGACTTGACAGACTTCCATGTCCTATTAGTTCAATTGGAGACATTATGTTGAAGGAAGGATGCAATTGTAACCTATAAACTATAACAGAAGGGTTTCTTTGTAAATGACTATTCACCTCATTAAGGACCACACCATGAGCCATATGCTAGGTGTTACTCATGGTTAGTAGAAGCCCTAATTGATATAAGTGAGTTATAATCAATTAGGGAATTGGAAGGAGTTCCAATTAGACCCTAAATGGAAAGAGTTCCATTGTGCACACCTCGTGCTATTCCTACTACTTGATGATGTGAACCCAATAGGTCACACACTGATCATGCAAGATGAGCTTTTAAAGTCTATGAGAGAAAGGGTATAAGTGCATAAAGAATAGTTCTTTAAGGCCTATTTATATTTGATATAATTTATAGGGGTTATTGTGCAATTTAGAGAAATTGCATAAAACCCTAATAGGGTTTCCCCCTAGGGCCGGCCCCCTTAGTGTGGACTATATAAGTCACACTATGATGTGTGACATCATCATAAGTACGTTGAACTCTCCAAGGGCTGGCCAGAATTTCCAGCCTCCCTCTCTCTCTCTCCTCTCTTCTCCTACACTAGCAACAACAAGGAAAATGAGGAAAGGACTTAAAGCTCTAGCTAGGTGTGGATACCGTTGGAGGCAGCACACTTGGGCTGCTCATTCACCGCTATCCGGAGTCGAAGCTTGGAGCAAAACGGAGAAGACAAAAATTCTGTAAGTGTTCTAACCCTCTTTTTAGTTAGGGTTTGATTTTGTGTTATGCATAGTTAGATTCATGGGATTGGGAACCGTAGGAAAAATTTTTATATTCCGCCTTTGTATTTTTCCCTCTTGTTCAATTCCCAGCAGTGGTATCAGAGCCATGATTATGCATAATACAAAATACATATGGGCTGGTAATTATGGTGTAGTTGAATGATTCAAAAATCTGGAAAATTTTTTCTGCATAATTGGTTTTCCTCCATGGCTGAACCTAGGGTTTGGAACCCTAGGTCAATTCTCTTCTACTCCTCTTCTAATTGATGGTTAATTGTAGCCATGGATGCAATAGGTTGCATAGGGTTTGAGTTTGAAGAAGAAGAATAAGGAAACTAGGGTTTTATAAAACTGTTATGAACAGTTTTCATGGTTGCCATGAAAAACCGTCATCTTGTTTTGCCTGCCGAATTCAGAGTTCTTCTCCAAAATTTTCAAGCCATATATGGTTAGAAAGCTCTTTGAATAAGCTTTCCAACCCAACAAACGGTGCGTCAATCTGAGTTCTGTAGTGAAAGTTATGAATTTTTTACTACAGGCTGTCTGGAAAGACAGTTTTGCTCGGGAATGATGCAATAGCCACAACTTTGAGTTATTGATGGAGATCAAAGGCATGGCAATGGTTGCCACCACTTGGGTTATGTTCTAGACATGGTAGGGAAAGGTTCTCAAGCATTTAGATGCATCATAATTGGATTAAGATGCTAGAACAGAAGGAAGAAGGAGAAGAACACCATGGAGGCTGAATCTGGGTTTTAGAACCCTAAGGTTCTTGCAATTAATTCTAATTAAAGCTGCTGTATTTATGATGGAAGATCATTGTAGGATCATTATATATCATGTGTATATGATTTTCTTTAAGTTTCAAAAAGGTTTTGATGGAAAAAGATTCAAAAAGTTTGAAAAATTTTCATGAACAGCATAGCAGATTTTCTCTGCAGAAAAGTCATCAATGGAGTTTTGATTAGAACTTGAGTTAGGGAACTCCAAATTGCATGAAACCAATTGCATTAGTTTCCTAAGACATGTAGGATACTGGAAAAATTCGTTTGGTAGCCTAATTCATTCATCTTGCTGGGTTTTAAATCAATTTCTGACCATGGACAGTGTGCTGTCAAATTCTGGGCAGCCTACTGTTGTTTTAATTGTTTAGAACAATTGGTGATGATTTGATCATTCAAACCTCTTCTATTAGCTTAGTATTTCATGTAGGGACATGATACAAAAGCTGGTTTCAATGGAGGAGTCGAATTGATAAGGATTTAGAAGCTATTGTGACCTTCAAGGTCTGCAACATTGGCTCCAGCAATGGGTTTTGGAAACCCTGATTGTTCTTGATGATGGCAGCCACTTCCACCACTTCTCACATGTCCAGAGGCTTGTCCCACACCCCTAGGATGTTCTCCCATGACTGGCCATGGCCTCCCACAGTCGTTGGTGACCATGGCAGCCTAGCCAAGCTCAGGCAGCCCCCTGGTAGTGACGGCTGCATAGAGTTAAGGATGAAACCCTAATTTTGAATTAATGATGAAACCCTAATTTCATTATGGCATTAATTAAAACCCTAATTGGAATATTAATTACCTTAATTAAGAGTTAATGATTGGCCATTAAATGACCAATCATGGTTATTAATTGTTAGGGCATAATTAATACCATTAATGATGTCTAGGGTTAGGGTTTTGGAAACCCTAATTAGTGTAATTAATTAAGGGTAATTAATACCCTATTTGGCATTAATTAAACCCTAATCCCTTTTATTAAATACCGTATGAACCTAGGGTTTTAATGATTGGTCTTTAAATGACCAATCATAAGGCATTTAATAATTAGGGCTTGCATTTAGGGTTTAGGGTTATGCATTTAGGGTTTAGGGTTTTAGGAAACCCTAATACACTAATTCATCATTTAATTGATTTTATTTAATTCCCATGTTAATTATTTAATTAATATTGATTAATTTTATAATGTTTTAAATGGTTTAAAATACAATTGGGGATTAAATTAAAATCTGGAAATTCTTAATTAAATGAAATTGTTTTGTTTAATTAAGGAAACCCTAATATTGGATATTAGAGTTATTTTAGGAAACTTTACATATTTTAAATTAATTTGATTAATTGAAACTGTAATGTCTTAAATGTTAAGACTTTATTTAATTCTGGAAATTTTTGTTTAAACCTAATAAGATTAGGATGCATTAATGAGATTAATGTAAATCATTCAAGAGAATTACCATAATGCCCATATGTTTTAATGCTTACAGTGTTTTCTTTACATTATGCAATGAGATTGTATGTATGTGTTTGGATGATGATTATGGACTATACCCCTTAAACCAATTGTGATTGGCCGTCTTATGAATGGGTTGTAATAATTTTTCAACAGTTGTAATTTTATTATGGTGATGTAATTTATTATTTGAGGCTTGCATGCCACCTTCCCTCTCTCTCTATCATTCTCTTATGTACCCCACATTCCCCTTATGTATCCCTTTCTATATATTATGTAAATGTTATGTAATCGAGAGCGCACTAAGGAGCATGGTGGACCCAAAGGAGTATGATGGGGCCCAACAAGCCAATGGTGGAGACCAATAAGCCAATGGTGGAGACCATAAAGTCAAAGGAGCAGATTGAAGGACTTGAAAGCTTAGAGAAGTTTTTCAAGAAAGTATGCATGTTACGAATGGTTTATTTTACGATCACCTACACCCGCCATAGACCTAGGATTCAATCTATTGGCTTGGATTGAATCTTCTCAAAGTCCATAATCATCATAGTGGGAGCTTTAATTTACGAGATAATTGTTTTAGCTCCAATACCATAGTTTGGTATATGTTACCTATTCACTTAGGGACTAATATCAAAATATGGTACTTTATATATGTTGATATATAATAGCATGCGATGTATGATTTATAATAGCATGAGATGTATGATTATAAATAGCATAATTTATATGTTTAAATTTTGATACATAGGATGCATGTTAATTTGATGAGACCCTTTAAAACCCCTCTTATTTAATATTAAGTTGAAAATGGAGAAGTCATTGGGGAATGAATTCTTCATTGCCTTCCATCATTATAGGATCATCTAACGTCCCTTAATGTGGGTACCTGGCTGCAGACATGTAGGAGCTACCCATGTTAAAGACATTACTTGAAACTATCACATATGAGATATCATGGGGTGCGTAAACTGGTATATACCAAGAAACTAACATGTGAGGTATATATTTAGCGAAACATACCTGTGTGAATGATGGGTTTAACTTAACTAGGGAAGTATTCCAAGAAACTAACATGTGAGGTGTATGTTCCCTAGAGGCAAAATGATTGGAACTTGCTTATGAAGCAATAGACAAAGAGTTGTCTTCTTATTGTGGGTTAGAAGTCAAGAAACTAACATGTGAGGCTTCTAGGTCACAGTGGGACCCCAATCCCCATTAGGAATGAGATTCCCGAATTCCATTAGAGGGTGTATGGAATTTGATAAAATAGTGGGAGGTACCATATGATTAAAGACCCAATCATTATGGATAAAAATGAAATCTAATTCTCTATTTATGTAGATTACCTAATTACTCACCTCAAAACCCCTATTTCCTAATATATAGGATATTGATAGTTTGACTAAACTCGATTTCTTTGATTGACTTAAGAAATTGAGAATTGTTCTCAATTTCAAAAGATTGTTCATATGCTATTAGGCATTTTCTTAAAGGCCCTCCATAAAACATCCTAAGAAGAAAAAGACACTATGCACAATTGGCATCTTGTTGCCATGCTATATGATAGTATTGATGACTAATGAACTTCAGAAGCAAAATTAGTCAATGCAAATGCCTTTGATGTCCTACTTCACATACAAAGGTTGTATGGTGAGTAAAATAATACTATAAAGTATAGTACTTATAAAGGACTTCTTCTGGACTAGGATGTAATAAAAGTTGTTTATTAATAATCATTCTTTTGAAAAATGATTAATCACATAGAATAGCTTGAGAAGCTAGATGTGATTTAAAATGGAAGCATAGAGGAAAGCAAGTCTTGAAAAGTCAAAGACAAAGAAATATAATTATTTTGTAGTAAACATAAGGTATTGTAAAGGGAAATTGATAAAGTATCAGTCTTCCTAGAAGAACCAAACTTTTGAAGTTTTGGTTCATGCTCTAAACTAAATTGTTGGTTAGTTCTGCTTCTTGGTTTTCGGATTATAGTGTAATCTAAATGGAAGCAGAAAGTTAAGTAGATAATAAGTTACCTTTAAAAATTTTAATAGAGCAAGAGTTGCTAGATTAATTTTGGGAACTTATTTCTTAACTAGGTCATTTAAGACATTCTAGAAATTTGATTTCTGAATTTAAATGACTAATTAGAGCGAATGCAACGTATTCTGAAAATACAAGAGATGTAGAGACTCTCATTTAAATGTAACGATTATGATTTGGTTATGAGATGACCAAACCCATCTTTTACTTGGTGAAGTAAAAGAGTTACATTTATAATTTGACTAATACATTGTGATGTATATAGTCATGTAGAGCATGCATTCAATTATAGTAGACTCATTTTAGAATACCATAGCTCAATGGTGAATCTAAGAGAACGAATTGAACCCTATTAAGATATGGTTTGATCCATGATGAGTTTTACTAATGTATCCATCTAGGATATACCTTAAAATTGCTACATATTGATAATTTAGGGTTCACTCCAGTTTTGTCCCAATTATATTAGATATGATATGGGAAGAAACCCAACTTAAAGAAGTTAAGGTTTGGGCTTGTGCTACGTATGTCTGGAAACATAATGTAGACAATCTAGAAATAAGGTCAAGTAAGTGTTGAATTGTGGTATATCCTAAAAGTGGTTGGGATAGTATTTCTATTACCCTAATGAACAAAAGTTGTCCATTAGGATGTTTGCTAGATTTTCTTGAGAAAGAGTTCATTCAAGAAAAATGCAAAAGTAGATAGAATTTATAGAATTGTCTATAAAGCCACAAACGAACAAAGATCCAACCCTTGTCTCTGTTGAGGCAAAACCTTTAATTACACCACATTCTTTTCATAGATCAAATTGGATATTTCTTTAACATAAGGAGATATTGTATCTCCATTAGAATGTGAAAGAATTGTTCTTTGGTGATAAAGATCACCAAGATAATCCTATTGATTATGACTAGACGATGTTTCACATCAACTCGAGAAATGACTAAGAGTCATTAAATCCAATATGGATAGGTAGAGACCTAAAAGGCTTGGCTATTTAAGAATGTTTTCAACATAGGCAAAAAGTTGTCTATAAAGAAACTTGTTTGATAATAGTTATGCTGAAATCCATTTGGATCTTGTTATCTATAAACACACATTTTGAATATAAGATATGTCAAAAAGGATATAAAGATGTTATATTAAATGGTGAAAAACCATAAAAGTGTGTAAGTTATAGAAGTCTATTAATAGACTACAAGGTTCTCATAATTAGAACATCTATAAAGTTGAAGTAATCAAATTGTTTGATTTCTCTTATTGTATAGATGGACCATGAGTGTATAAAAGGTTAGTGGGAGTGCGATCGTTATTCTTTATCCTAAGTATGGATGACATCATAATCATTATGAATGATATATGAATGTTATCTAATGTAAAGTTTTAGTTTTTGGAGAAAAACTAATTCATGAAAGATTTGACAAAAGCATCCAATAAGATCTATAGAGATAGATCATATAGATTGCTAAGTATCTCCAAATCATCAAACATAGTTGAAATGTTGAAGGAGTTCAACATGGAGAATTCTAAGGGAGGTCTGATTTACTTCAGATAAGAATTCATTATTCAAGGGCATGTGCCCTAGGATAACACAAGTAAGATTCTTAAAGTGTTAAGAAGCCTTATTTTACACTATGTATTGAACCTGATATCTATTATGTTGTAATTGTTACAAATAGTTATCAATCAATTCAAATTTGGAATATTGGATTGTATATGGAAATTGTAAACTCATAGTAGATGGGTATATGGATTTGGATATAATCCATATGGGGTATATTTTATATTCACTTTAGTTGGTGAAATACTTAATGGAAGAACTGTATGAAAGATACAGTGGATTCCATTATTAAGGGTGAATTAATTGTCGCATTGTCTAGGAGACTGTTTGGATCTATAAGTTCATTTAGAACTTAGAGTTGTTCCTTCTATTGAGTTGCCCACACCTTGTTTTGTGACAACAATGGGTCTATAGCTCAAGTATAGGAATCACGGTCTCATCAAAAGTCCAAACTCATAGAGTGACAATTCCAAATGATTAGAGGAATCATTGGAAGAGGTAATAGATACATTACAGAAGATATTATCTACATAAGTTTTTGTAGACCTACTGACTAAAGCTTTAAAACATAATTAGTTATGTCTAAGACCAACATCTTGAGAAGATAAGTATGCGATACATGGTCGATTGGCTTTAGTGCAAGTGGGAGATTATTAGGATTATGCCCTAGAGCCAATCATAGAGATGATTGTTTAGGGATTAGGAACAATCATTTGATTTCATTTATGTATGTCACATTTATTATTGATTTAATAAAAGGGCTTATTCTATTATGTTTATATGCATCATTTATATTTACATAATATGTCCATGGAGTTAGAGTTGAGAATATGGAATTACAAAGAGTTGTAATTTTGAGACTATAGATATATCTCTGTACTAAACTCCTAAAGCATTCCTAGTTGAAGGTTCACTATGATGGACAGTAATGAACCATAGGACTAGCACTTGTTAGGCTGACTCTATAGGAGGATAGCTAGTCTCAAGCTATTTGTGTGGAGACACTACAACCAACAAGTGGGTGCCTATTGCGAGAATAGGTACACTGAATGTGACTAAAGATATGAGATAAACTGAATGGAGTTTTATCCTGCCTGTCAATCAGTTTCTCATTGTTATAGTGGTACAAGTAATCCTTAGACCTGAGACACCATAGTTGCCTTATGCATGTAGCTTTAGAAGTTTGATAACACTAAGTGCAGATCCTATTCAGGGGTCTGCAAAGGTGTTCATTGGCCCTACTGCTATGTGTATGAAGGCATGTGAGTGATCAACAAGGGATCCATCACTCTTAGGAAAAAGAGAGAGAATGTCTCATATAGCATTCATAATATAACTCATTAAATCCATGGCCATGGTAGGATGAATATGAAAAGAGTTTCATGAGTTCATCAATGAGTTGATATCTATGAATGAGTATAAAGTAATTGAACTAGGGACTTGACAGACTTCCATGTCCTATTAGTTCAATTGGAGACATTGTGTTGAAGGAAGGATGCAATTGTAACCTATAAACTATAACAGAAGGGTTCTTTGTAAATGACTATTCACCTCATTAAGGACCACACCATGAGCCATATGCTAGGTGTTACTCATGGTTAGTAGAAGCCCTAATTGATATAAGTGAGTTATAATCAATTAGGGAATTGGAAGGAGTTCCAATTAGACCCTAAATGGAAAGAGTTCCATTGTGCACACCTCGTGCTATTCCTACTACTTGATGATGTGAACCCAATAGGTCACACACTGATCATGCAAGATGAGCTTTTAAAGTCTATGAGAGAAAGGGTATAAGTGCATAAAGAATAGTTCTTTAAGGCCTATTTATATTTGATATAATTTATAGGGGTTATTGTGCAATTTAGAGAAATTGCATAAAACCCTAATAGGGTTTCCCCCTAGGGCCGGCCCCCTTAGTGTGGACTATATAAGTCACACTATGATGTGTGACATCATCATAAGTTGAACTCTCCAAGGGCTGGCCAGAATTTCCAGCCTCCCTCTCTCTCTCTCCTCTCTTCTCCTACACTAGCAACAACAAGGAAAATGAGGAAAGGACTTAAAGCTCTAGCTAGGTGTGGATACCGTTGGAGGCAGCACACTTGGGCTGCTCATTCACCGCTGTCCGGAGTCGAAGCTTGGAGCAAAACGGAGAAGACAAAAATTCTGTAAGTGTTCTAACCCTCTTTGTAGTTAGGGTTTGATTTTGTGTTATGCATAGTTAGATTCATGGGATTGGGAATCGTAGGAAAAATTTTTATATTCCGCCTTTGTATTTTTCCCTCTTGTTCGATTCCCAACACTTTGAAACCCTAGAAGAGTCACGTGGCTCATCTGCCTCTCTCCTTCTTAGCTTCTTTGGCCTGCCAGGGGGCCTTCTCTGTGAAGGAGGATGCACAACAGAACGTCCAGTCTGTGGCCAAAACTTCTCACTAGCCACTGGGTGAATCATATGCTCGTATTAGGGGTGGTCACGGGTCGGGTGGGTGCGGGTTTGGGGTACATCCGTCACCCGCCCACATCTTGGCGGGTGAACTAAAATCACACCCACTTCCGCCCACACAGGCGGGTGGGTTTGACCCACATAACACCTCGGGTTGTGGGTGGATTGCGGGTGGGTCTACGGGTTAGGATTTTAGTTGGATCTTGTTGGGTTTTTTCCCTTTTTTTTTTTTTTTTTTTTTCCCTCCTTAATTTGGCCATACCATTTTATATCTTAAAAATACAAATAGAAAAAGAAGACAAAGGGATAAATAATTCAAGACATATGTTGATTATATATATATATATACATAGATAGAAAGAGGGAGAAAGAGCACGAATAGTAAAATAAAAATTATAAAACATATATTGATACTTAAAAAAGAAATAAAAGTCAAGAATCAATAATATACCATCACATGTAACATGTATAATTTAATAAGTATGAAAATATGCGGGCGGGTGGGTTTGAATCGGTTTTTTTCTTTCAAAACCGCGAACCACCCACGAAACCGCAAAAAAATAAAATCCTAAACCACTACCCACCCACCCCATCGGTTGAATCCGCCCAATGCCTTCGGGTAGAGTCGGATTGGGTGGTTTTCGCGGGCCGAGCGGATCCATGAGCACCCCTAGCTCGTATGTTCTCTTGTATGTCTTAACTGTATATGCTTGATTCACATAATCCTCAGGCTTTTCATTCGCATGGCAAATGTCAGAAAGGGCATGGATGCATGGTATTCCTGTAAGGTCCCATTTCCTACAAGTGCAACTTCTTGCATCCAAGTCCACAATAAACTTATCGAGAAAACACTTGACCTTATATACACGTCGCCCACTCTAAGTGAGCAAACACTTCCTGCTTTTAAATTTCAACAACTCTAATTTACTTTGAATATTTGGACAGATTGGGCCCTTAACATTCTTTATGAACTTTCTCTTTTCCTGTATTCTCATCATCAAGGCTTCTTTAACCATTTCAAGCATTTTTATAATGGGTTTCTCCCTTGCTTCTAAAATATACCCATTAAAAGATTCACACATATTGTTCAATAAGGCATCACATTTACAGAACGTGCTGAAAGCAGACCTGGTCCACCAATTTGGTTGTAAAGCCATCAGGTAAGTATAAGCTGCCTTGTCTATGCCCTTGATCTTGTTCATCTCTTTTGTCCAATCAACCACAGTGGTGGCTCTTGCTGCATCCCACATAGCATCTTTCAACTGCTTCCCCTTGTGCAGCTTACTAAAGTTACCATGGAGGTGCCGAACACAAAACCGGTGTTCAACAGTAGGAGCAACCTCCTTAAATGCAAGCAACAGACCCTGTTAGAGAAGATAATTAGCAACAATAATTGTAATATATTACATGCAATATATGCAAAAACAGGACACCATCAATATAAATATATAAATACAAAGAAAAAGTTAAATCGTAATGCATACCTTTTGTTGATCTGAAATGAAGCACCACTTATGATGATTTGGTGATCCTATATCCCCAAAAAGAAGTCCCAAAACCAAATCCATGCTTCTTTGGTTTCAGCTTCAACCACAGCATATGCTATAGGATACATCTGATCATTTCCATCCCAAACAACAGCAGCAAGCAACTGCATCCCATTAGGTCCTTTAAGATGACATCCATCAACTCCAATCAGTGGCCTACATCTAGCTCTAAATCCACTCTTTATGGCATGAAGACATACATAGAATCTCTGGAACACAGGGTCTGCATTGGGGCTATCGCTTGTGTCAGTGAGAAGTTAGATGGTGCTCCCTAGATTTGTCCTCAAAAGCTCTTTTGTATAGTCCCACATCCTTCTAAACTGCTTTTTATGGGAGCCATCAATCATTTTTAGGGCCAACCTCCTAGCCCTATATGCTTAACTCCTAGATACTTTGACCATAAAATCCTCCATGACTTTGGATTGAAAATCTCCCAACTTCCAATTTGGATTAGTTCTAAATTTATCCAAATACTTTTTAGCCAATCATGCATGGTTAATCTGTCTATTCTTATATGCCCTTGCACATATGTGATATGGTTTATATACCTTTATTTGAAAGGTTTTCTCTAACTGCATATAGGACGCAGTCAAATACCAATCACACCCCTCCACACATCTTGCAGTCACCCTATCATTGGCATTCCTCAAGAACTGAATGTTATAACCCCCAACAATTGCATAATCTCTTATAGCAGCTTTTAGTTGCGGTGGATCTTTGAAAACTTTCCCTAACTCAAACACAATGTTATTAATGTCTTCAGGCTCCTTATACTCAGGATATTGTGGCTTCTTTAGTACACTATCGTCATCTGATGAGTCATTCCCACTAATAAAGTTGTCTGAGTTTCCATAGTCTGAATGGGGTGCCTTTTCAAATGACACAAAGAAGTCACCATCATCAGAATAATTATTGTCACTAGTAGGACCCTCAAACCCACCATCAGAATCATTACTATCCCTAGTAGGAAAGTCACCTATCCTTGCGGCATCATTATCATCTTTAAATTGTACACCAACATCATATATTTCTTCCTCACCCTCACCATCTTCAATGTCAGCATTGAAACTTTCTTCAAAACCTGCACTAACTTCATTGATATCTTCATTATCCCCTTCAAGATCATCACCATCTCCTTCAATATCAGCATGGTAACTTTCCTCAAATCCTGTACCAACCTCATTGATGTCATCTTCATCCTCAGCAAGATCATATATTCCCTCTTCAACTACATGTTCAACATAAACATGCATTTCCAAGTCTAATGCTCCTAAACACCCTACCATCTCCAACACATCTTTGTTTGTGGCCAACGGTCGAAGTCTCGTACTGAAATCTTCTCTAGGGATAACATACCACAAATTCTTGTACTTCAAATACCCTAAATCCTTTAACACAACACCAAAGTCAGGCACACCTACGAAGTCTGTGTCAATATCACGAAGGATCTCAATGCTGCCTCCCATATAATTAAATTCCGGCTGTGTGACAATATTTCCTCCATAGTGTAAAACAAAATCGATCACAGACATCACTGCACATATAAATGATTTCAAGTCAGAAACATGAATAAAAAATCAAGTTTTTCCCAAGTTAAAATTGCATGTCAAGGTCACTTTCAACTTTGAATAATTGCCCATACTGGATGATACATGGGGGACCAAGTGTGGGTCATCGGCACTTTTCAGATTTGAAAAATTGCACATGTTGGATGATATGTGGGGGACCAAGTGTGGGTCATCCCTAAAAGTGAATAGCATATAATAATTGCACATGTTTGATAGTGTAATGGGAGCTGGATAACAGTGTCGTGTAGTGGGGGACCAAAAGTGGTCATCCCCATAAAAACCCTTTTCGTTTGCAATATAAAATCCAAATGCACAATCAGTATAATTTTGCCATTTCATTTGCAATATAAAATCCATCACCAAAAGTGGGTTATCCCCATCCTATTTCATTACCAGAGAATATAATTTTCTGATCAGAACATATAATATTATCAGAGCATATAAATAATATTCAATTCAAAAATCAGTCAACCCCAATCCATTTGTTCCCTAAAAACAATCATGATTAAACTCAAAAATCTTATGGTTAGTGACACTTACCTCCCAATCAGTCAACTCTTAGTGCACAATGCATATATAATAGCCCTATCAGCAGATACAATGGCATCTAGCCATAGAAAAATGCGTTCTCGATTGTCTCAACTAGTAGCGCGTCGACTCAACCGGCTACACGCTCCAGGCCTGGCCAGATCAAGCCTCCATCGCCATTTTGGGTGTCTCTCTCTCACTCGCCCTATCTCTGTCTGTGTGTGTTTCGAGCCCTAGAATGGTGTCCAGCAGCATACATGGGCAATAAGCAAAGGTAAAGTAACCCATATGCAGAACACGTGATTAGAAATGGCAGGGAGAAGGCTTAGGGAGGTAAGTAATCCTCACGTGCAGAGCACGTGATTTGAAAATGGTGTGAAATGGCTTAATCTGGCCATGTAGGCTGCCACGTAGGTGCCAGCGGGACACCATGTGCGCGCTCGTGACTTTTGCCGTTATGAATCTCACTGTCCGTCCACTGATTTCTTACATTGACACACGGATGCACAGTTGGTGCACTAAATTGTGCAATTTGAAAGTTAATACACCACAGTCGACACTAGGGGTTGAGTTAGTGGCACTAATATGTAGTTTGCCCTATATTATTTCTTTCCAAATGCTTAAAAATGGTTTATAAAACCTTGATATATAGTTTTGAAAAATGTAACCTACTGAGTTTATACTCATACCTATTTTAAAAACTTTTTCGCAGATTATGAGGAGGGTAATGATGACTCATATGAGGAGGCATCGCATTGGGGTTATAATGGACATTGCATAATGGATGTGTGTAATTATTTATGGTCTGTATTGATGTAAACAGACTTAATGTATTATATATTGCTTGTATGGATTGTAGAACCTTGTGGAACGCTAATGCCAGTTAAATTAATTGTTTACTATTGTGGATGGTTCTTTTTATATTTAAAATGGTACAGGTTTAATAAGTCGATCACTTGGTATGTCTTATTTTCATATGGACTATGCCGGATTTTTTATTATAAAAAAATAGACATCTTAAAAAAAATATATGAAAATGAAAATGATGAAATTTTTAATTACAAACCATCCTAGAATTTCATATTATTTATAGTTTTCTTCTGACATGCCATGGCCTATTTTCCGGGTCGTGACAAGAAGGGTGCTACGAATAACAAGTCCTTTCCACAATTTTTGGCAATTGAAAACAAGGCATTTGATATTGCATTGGACGATTACTTGCGTCGAGAAGCTATTAGATTGACAAAAAATGAGAGAGGAGTTTGGATGTCAATTTTTTTTAATATTGGGAATGCTCACTAGTTGGCAAATGTCTTTAAGGAGTGCTCACTGGTTGGCAAATGTCTTTAAGGAGGCAAATGTGTGGTGCATGAATGGAGTGTCTTTCACAAAAAAAAAAAAAAAAAAAAAAAAAAAAAAAGGACATAGATCTTAGAATTGCTATACCTATGTGGAGATCCATAACAATAACAAAGGAAGTTTCATTATTATGGCAAGTGAGGAGTAAATGGAAGAGGTGTGTCATTTTTATTCTTCAAGGTTTAGAAGCAAGACATTGGAGGAGATTTGTGAATAATATTCAAGGCATTTTGTATGAGGAAGGGTGTGAGATGTAATGTATACTTTGTAAATATATTATATAAGGAGGGTAGTTTAGTCTTTTGACAATAGTAGGGTTAGATTATATGTATATCATTGTAACCTTGATTTTTTGTTAATGAGAATTATCATATTTTGCAAAGTCACATGGTATATGAGATGTCACATTTTCTTTCCTATTGCACCTCTTCCTATAATAAAGCACTTAACTTGTATATTTCATTTATGTAATATATATTATATATACACTATTGTCAATACAAGTAAAGAGAAGATGATAGAGGGAAAGAATAAAGAGAAATTAGGGGAACAAATGTGTACAGAAGGGGGATGATTGGGAGTGAAAAGAAATCTCTCTTAGGAAATAATTTGTTGTAAACAGTAATACTTCCTCAGTGGTTGAAGCTTAGCAAGCTACATCATCTCTCTTCCTCAATGCACCAAATCATACCAACTACAATACTTTATTTCTTGATTGTATACACCCCATTTGGTTACGTCTAGTCATTTTGGCATTACTTTAATCCCGACGATGAGGTTTGACAATATTAGGGACTTTGTTACGTCTATCATTTTTGGCATTACTTTAATCTCGATGATGAGTGTAGACACCCAATTTTGTACTACCTAATTAATTTAAAATCACTTGTTTTTGAATCCCCATGATAAGGTTTATTATGCATTTCGACAATTGACAAAGCAATTCCCGATGAGTCACTGAAATTGCAGTAGTAAAGTTCTTAAATCACAACCAATACTTTCAATGCGTACTGTGAACCCGTGAAAGCGGCCCACAAGGATCGAAAAGAAAATAGAAGAATAGGGTTTGAAAAGAAAAGGGAGTCGCTACCTTATTTTTTAAAGGAAACAAGGAAAACCTAAAAAATACTTTGTTTTAAAGAAAACATTTTGAATGACTCCATGTTTAAAAAGGAAAGGCAAAAACTAGTCTTTTGGAAACCAAAGAAAATTAGGGGATTTAGAGGCTAAGTTATGACATGGGAAGGTTCTAGGCAAAAGCCTATAGGCACCCATGTCACCCTTTCGGTCTCTTAGTTTATTTGGGCTAAATTAAGATCTTTTCAACACACAAAACCAAAAAATATCATCACAAGACAGCATGCATATCATATATTCTATCCATTCATCTATGCACAATCAAATAAAGAAAATAAAATAAAATAAAACAGAAAAAAGAGAAGAGAATAGAAAAACCTAGGATACTTGGATCCTAGAATGGACTTGAGCCTCAAAACGAGCGCCTACGTACTATGCAACAAAACACATGGATCAAAGTTCACGTAATTCGTACAAAAATAGGGTTAAATCCTAATATAAACCCATAGTAAAAACCCTAGGTTTCCTTATTTAAAAGAGAGTAAATTAACCCAAGTTTGAATTTAGGAAAACCTCACAGGATGAAATCTTTAATAAAAATCAGAATTTTATTTAGCAAGGAAACCTTTGATAATTACCAAAAACTCATATTAAGAAGAAACCCTAGGAGGGAGAAGGGAAAGAGTTAAGAAAGAAAAGGTGAGTTGGGGTACCTTCAAACCCACTTACTTTCGCGTAATTACTCCAAGCATTAGTGAGCTTTAAGCAATAATAGCCCTATTTACCATAGGCCAATTATCACACCTATTTGCACCCTTACATGTGCTCAAAATCATGCAAAAATAATAATATGCAAATCTAGACAGAATAGTATTATGGCCTAAATTCATCCACTAATCATGCAAATGACATAAACAGTGAATAAAACCGAACCTTAATGCAATTCTAACACTAAGACATGCATAAAAACCCTAAAATCCACTAACATGAATGCAAAGACATCATGGTTATTCTATATATATCATTCATATAATAACCATGAAGAAAAACTAAAAGAAAACTCTAACCTAGCATGTTATATGCAACTCACATGAAATAAGGACAATGAAAAATCCTAAACTCACAATCATGCTTTAAATCCTATGAAATAGTCCTAAAGCATGCTAAACTCATCATGAACAGCAAATATTTCATGTATATTAACTAGCCAAAGTATTAATACATGATAAAAAAAGCTATCTTTAACATGCCATAAGCCTATTTTATAAGAAAACTCATATTCAGTATGAATAGAGGGAGACTTTACCTTAAGAGAAGCTTCCTTGCTGTTGTAGAGACTCTCTTTTTTACTTGTGGATAACTTGAATCAAGCTTCTTCAAGGCTACAGCAGGAACTCTAGCTCTCCGTTCAACTCTCTCTCTCTTATTTTCTCTCAAACACTCAGATTTAATGCATAAAGTAGCCTCTAGGTGCCTCTAATTGCCTCCTCTTGTGTTGAAGCATAGGGGGTATTTATAGAGTTTCATTAGGATAAACCAATGGCTGGGATTAAAATCCCTAAAAATTAATCCAAGGGTTATTAGAGACTCCCTTGGTGCTTAAATAACTCAAAAGTTACCAAAAACTAGAAGAAAACACGTCCAAAAGAGCTCAAGTACGTCAAAATAGGTAAGAGTCTGCTTCAGCAACGAAGTAGAGCAAAATAGGAAAATGGCCTCGGGTGACCACCAGAGCCTGGGCGGCTAGCCACCTGGGCCCACGCCGCTAGCCGCTCGGGCTGGGTGGTCACCCGAGCCCACTTCAGTTTTTCTCTTTTTTTGGACTCCTTCTCCTTCTAGAAGTGCTTCAGGGATCAAATCAACTCTGATTTTGATGAAACAAAAGCTAAAATGACCGTGTTTCGATGAGGAATACATTTTTGAACATTTTAGGGTAAAAATCACTAACCATGGGGGCATGGTTAGGTTTGACAAAAGCGGTTAACTGCTATGCTCTACCTTCGCAAAGCATAGGTATGCACATAGGATCGAACCAAATGTCTTCTGAACCAAAATTAAACTTTCTAAAACACTTTTAGGGATAAAATGATGACTAATTAAAGTCAATTTGAAAAGATTTGGTTGTTAATTGTGAGTTAATTTGAGCTAACCCAAAGAAGAGTCAATTAACCAACTTGAACTATATCGAGCCATTTTAATCCTGAGCCATTAATTCATCAAATTGAACCTAGAAATACCTCATATGCATCCATATGAACTCCAATTGACAATTTGAAAATCATTTCAAGGTCAAATAAAAAGTTTATGACTTAAAAGACGATTATACCCTTCAAGTCACAAAAGCTCTTATTATCTCTCAAGACTAACTTCGAATTGAACCAAAATTCATATCTACTGTCCTTATGACCCTAAAAAACTAATGCAAGTGACTAGACTAAAAAACAAAACAAAAACATGCATGAAATGATGAGCCCTAGTAAAGTGGTGCAAAAATGGGGTATGACACGTGCGCACTATTCATTAGTGCGTATGCACCTTGAGTTTTTATGGAAAGTCTCAATTCGGGCAATCTTTCTCCCCAAGCCAAAATCCATGTTTGGAAACCCTATTTTTTGGTAAATGAGCAGCCAACAATCCATGTAGCCTTGTCCTAACCCTAGCCTACCACTATAAATACCTTACTTATGACCTGGGAAGGTGGACTAAACAAAAAAACCCTAATTGAGCCTCCATACTTGAGAAAACCAAAAAACCCTAAACACAACAAAGGAAAGAACTCGGAGGCTATAGTCAAGGAGACAAGGAGGCTTTGTCAACGATTGGAAGTGCATAAACCTAAGGAAACTTTCTATTAATTTTAATCTTTTTGTGTTCATGCTAAGAGGAAGTATGTAAAGATTTACTTATGGCATGATGTGTAGTTATGCATTGTTAGAATAGTTCTCTTTACTTTATGTTTGTGGTTTATTTGTTCGCTTTCGCATGATTATTTGAATAGTCAATCAATGAGAGTATATGTAGGGGTATAGTAAATAGCGTTATTTACATCAATTCGATTTCTTGTGTTGGTTAAATATTGCAAGCATGAATTTGATTTAGTAGTATGAACCTATGAAATTGTCGAGATATGAATATGCTTTGTGAATGCATATGCATAAATAGATAATGCGTACGTATAGCCCTAAGGCAAACAAAATATTCTTTTTTTGTTTTTAATAATTTTTCTTTGTGAGAATGCCATTAGATGCGTATGCACCTTGTTATATTCACCTTGTTAGGTTGCGTACGCACTTTATTAAGGCAAACAATTTAATTAGCTTTAACCAGTGTGCTCTCTTTGGTTTTCTGAAAAATGCCATGTGGGTGCTATAAACACCCCATTTTCACCCCCCATAAGTTTATAATATCATTTGGTTAGGTTTAGAAGCATTTAGGAGTCCCTAAACCTTAAAGGACACTTTTGCCCTTTTAAGCTTTAGGAGAGTAGTTTATTATTACATGCATATTTTTGTCTCATTGTGGAGTCTCATCACTTGCATTTAGTTTCTAGGATCATGTTGGACATATTTGTCAAATTTGGTTCAATTTAGATAGGTTTGGATAGGTAATTAGAACTTTTGCGACTTGAAGGGCAATTTTATCTTTTACTTCGTATAATTTCCAATTGACTCCAAAAACTTGTTCCGGATTGTTCCATTGATCTTAAAATGATGAAATGAGTCTAGTTGAAGTGCCAATTTAATTATTGAATGGGCTTTGGATTGATTCACCATATTACCCTATGGTTAATTGACCTTTTTTGGTTAACCGTCTTGTTAAAACCCAGCCACTTGACTATGGTAAGGGATTTTTGATCCAAGAATATTCTAGACTTATTCTACATTGAATCCTTGAAGTTTTGGCTTTTGAATCACTTAAATTGGAGTTAAATTGACCAAGATATGGCCATTTTAAGATAAGAGTCTGAAATAAGCAAAAAATCCTAAAAATCAAGGAAACCTAAGCTTGGTCTCGGGTGACCGATTGGCCCAACTAGTCAAACTAGGTCACCCAACCAGTCCAACTGGATGGCCTAACCAGTCACCCGAGGACTCCACTTTATTTGTCCTATTTTGTAGTTTTAACAGATTTGGACTCTTTTACTCTGAATTTCTTCCTTCCAAAAGGGTTTTAAGCTTGAGATTAGTTTTATGGTAAATTAATCTCAATCATTGGTTCATATGGTTGGTTGGCTATAAATAAAGGCTCATTCATTAACTTTAGGGACTTTTGGACTTTTAGATTTTTGACACTTCATATTCATAAGAGAGCTAGGGAGAACGAATTTGCATATACCCATATCACTTGGAGAGAGCATTCTATTGCAATTTTAAAGAAGAACTAGAAGGCAATCAATTCCAACAAGAAGGAAGAATGAAGCAAAGACCTTTGCTTTGTTGTAAGTCTTCCTTATCCTTATTCTCCTTCTTCTATAGTTTCTTCTTCTTCTACTCTATTCTCTGCATAATTATGGCTTATTCTTGAATTAAGAATCATATATGTTCTATATTTTAGAGTGTATATGATTCGTATGATGTGAAAAGTATGCTAGTGGAGTAGAATTGTGAATTGTTTGCTGGTAGGATAGTTTCTCTCTCTAGAATAGGAGTATGTTTACCCAGAAAATTAGTTGATGTGTTTAGGTCGTTTTCTGTTCATGGTTCAATTATATGCATGATTTTAAGTATCTTTTGTATAAGACACTTGCTGTGAATGCTTCATCTTCATAGGTGTATGGATGATTATTCTTTTAGAAGATAATTATCGTCCTTAGAGGGTGAGGTTGTGCATAGGTGCTTTCTGGAGCGTGTTTAAGTGCGCTATGAGTTTTTTTGCATTCTTAGTATATATTTTACATAAGATATGTGAAAAAATCATTCATGCGGAGTGATTTCTACGTAAAATTATCTTAGGATAGTTTTCTTAAGAAAGATTGCTGTAAGAAAGATTATTTCACATTCTTACATAAAGTTCTTATCTAAGACATTATGTTAGATTTTCTTTTCATATTTTGGATTGTTATATGATATTTTCATCATGATAATTCATATTTGGCATTTTTTTAAATTGTTTTGTGCATGTTAAGGTGTTTAGGGCATATAGGAGCATATTAGGGTTCTCTTTTTCATTTGATTTTTATTCTTTGCATAAGTTTTAAGTCATTGTAAGCATGATTAGTATTCTGTCCAGATTTGATTTAGTCTTTCTAATGATGATTTGAGAATGAATATGTTTGGTTTGAGCATGGTAATTGCCCTATAGTATACATGGGGTGATTAATTGGTGATTTCTCAATGTTTTGAGATTATTGGCATATAGTAAGTTGGTTTATGGTGAGTTTGATTATGAATTGTTCTCTTTCCCCCCCCCCCCACCCCTTGGGTTATTCTCTTTGCTTTGAACTATGATTCTTAAGTTTCCTACCTTTTTAAAACTTCTTATTGAATAAGAGTTCTATCGCTTCCCAAATTCTAACTTTTTTCAAATTCCTTTGTTGGAAATTCTTCTTCTTTTTTGAACTCTTCTTTTTCTTAAAATGGAAACTTAGGGTTTATAGTTCATTATAAAGGGAGTAATCCCTTCTCAATCGAACTACATGAACTTTGATCCTTACATCTTTGCATGTAAGGTACGTAGGCGCTCATTTGATGTTCAAGTCTGCCCTAGGATACTAAGTATACTAGGTTTTATTTTATTTTATTTTCTTTTATTCTTTATCTCTCTATCTACCGCTTTCCATATCTCTCCTATTTGTTCATGGATGTTACTATGCTTTATGGATGTTATAATGCTTTATGGATGTTTATGGATAAATGTGGATGGTTTATGGATGATTCTTTACATATGCATGGTGAATAATTAGGAAGTGATTGAAATAGCTCATATAAATTAAGAAACCCATTTTAGGGTGATGTGGGTACCTATAGGATGTTTCTAAATCCTCTCTTGTTTCATTAAGACCTACTTTTCCTTGATCGGAGTCAACTTTTTTTGTTTTCAAAGATTTCCTTTAAAACATTTTTATGGTTTTCCATTTCTTCCTTAAAAAATAAGGTGGTGACTCCTTGTTTGTTTGTTTTTGTAAACCTTTAAAAACGGATTTTTATTTATTTAAATCTCTACATCTTTTCAAAAAGAGCCGATCAAAACCCGTGGTTCGCAAGTGCGTATGCACCCATAAATGGTGCGTACACATCCTACTTTAGGCAGAAACCCTCTTTAGCTTATTCTGACTTGTTTACTTATGTGATTTGTTGATCCTTGTATATTCTATCTCCTGTATATTTTGTTTTTTCCTGCATTTTTAATCTCTTTTCTTCCTTTCTATTATTATTCCTTCATCATTCGTATGCTTGACATGTCATTATGCATCATATTCCTAGGGTCGAATTTAATTGAATAGCCTAATTAATTAAAGCCAAGAATTACGTGTGGGGGATGGTTTTGACCAGGCATCATTGGGTGCCTTACACCTTCTTAATTAGGGACCCTAGTTCCGAACCCGGGAAAATCTCTAGTACGTGATGAGTTAGACCCTGTTAGGGGTTATTTATAGTTTCCCAAAGCTCAATTGGGTAGTGACTCCCTATCCACTGCTAACCTTCTTAGGTTAGTGGCGTATTCCTGAGCCACGTAGTTCAAGACATGGTGCTCACAATGAGGTTTGACAATATGAGGTTTAACAAGTGGATATGATCACAGTAAAACCCAAGATAAGAAATGTGAGATTGGATAAACCCTTTCCACTTTTGATTCAAAGAGGCAAGAGTGTGAAACTGAGATGAGTGAATATGTTGAGGCCCATGAGTGTGATAGAACATGAGTTGGTAATGTTAATTTAGAGATGAGGCTTCTTATTATTGTTAAACATGTACTTATTTTGCTTAACTTCATTTTAATAAGATTGAATTCATCATGGTCAAAATAAAGCATCTCGAGTTGTGTTGGGGCATGTTTACCTAGAAGTATTTGCCGAAGGAAAGTTGACCAACCATCAAGAATGGTCGAACAACCTTTACTTGCCAAGATGTTTACCAAATTAAAAATTTTCATGATCAATGTGAATGCAAGGCTGAGCCAACTAGAAAATGGCAAAGGAGAAGGTGAGAGAAGAGGAGTAGAACTAAGCAATACAATAGAACTACTAAGGAAAAAAAGGGCAAGGAAGATTAAGTAGACTACCAAAACAAAAAAGCTATGATGGACGAAATAGCGACGAACAACAGTAAAATAAAGAAAAAGATTGATAGAATGCAAACTGGTATTATAGAAATCTCAAGGTGTGTATGATATATGTTCTCTATTAGAAATATTTCTTCTAGCCTAATTCTCAATGGTGTGATTACCTCCTAAGTTCAAAATAGTTGATTATGAGAAGTTTGGCAGCACTAGGGATTTGAAGCAGCACCTTCGTTAGTACTTGAGCAATTCTAGAATGAGGGACCTATTTGAAGCACAAATTCTCTGTGCATTTCTAATATCTTTAGTGGGTAATACTGCAAAGCGGTACTATGCCCTTGGTGAGAAGAAGATCGAATCATAGGAGGAGTTAATCAAGGAATTGACGATCAATACTCTTATAATACTAGATTGGATATGACTTTGAGGGATCTTGAGATGACTAAACAAAAGCCGAATAAAACCTTTTCCAAGTTCTTAACTTGGTAAAAGGCGAAAGTTGGAAAAGTGATCAATCGAACGAGTGAGAAAGAACAACTAAATATGATAATAAAATATCAAATTCTTATTAAACCACATGTTAAATTTTCTTATTTTGAATTTTGAACAACGCTGTAACTGTGGCACTAGAATTGAGGATGCAATTAATAATGGTTTGATCAATCAAAATAAAGGAAAATACAAGCAAGGAGGGTGTTTAGTGTTACTAATAGCAACAATGGTTGCAGAAGTAAGGTCACCATAGGAGCAGTTAATTAGATACCACAACAAAAAAGGAAGTTTGATAATTTGGGGATGCCACTATCTAAGGTTTTCACTAACCTAAAAGGCTTAGGCCCAAGGTTATTACCTGACCCTATACCTCAACATTAGAATCAGAATGATTTTTGTAATTTTATAACAATAACTTGGGCATAAGACTAAAACCTGTATAAGGATAAAGTATGAAATCCAAGAGTTGATAGATAATGGGACACTACCACCGCTAAGAACCTATAGTGAGCCGAAAAGTAGCTCCACTAGCCTATATGAATATGATTGAGGATAAAGAAGAAATGTTGGGCCCATCAAGACTCATACAGCCTATAGATGGATATGTGTTCATATTAGACTTGAATCCTTAGGAGGTGTTCAAATGATGAGGTATCGAAAGACAAAGAAAGGGTAAAAAAAAATTAAGCGATAATTAGAAATGATGAAGAGAAAGGTGAGACAATGCATCTCACCCAGGTAGATAGGCATTTCAAACCTACTTATCTGGAAGAATTTAACCCTATAAGGGAAATTAATTAGGAGTTAGAGGTTGAGAAGGTAAAAGAATGGGTACCGGGGCAGCTGAAGAAGACTCAAGCACACATCAGCATTTATGGATTGTCAATGGCCTCAAAGAAGCATCGTTAGGCTCTCTTGGAAGCATTGGCAAAGAAAGAAGTACCTTTAGAGACCACAACTGAGCAAGTGTTGTCTTTAATAGGAGTAAGCAACATAAGTAAGGCTATTTAAATTTTCTTAGAAGAATATGATCGAAGTGGAACACGGTAAGGACCTATTTTCTTTATAAAGATTATTATGGCTTGGTGTATGGTTAGCTTTATTAATCCCTGGATTTGTCAGATGATCTCATGAATGGGTAATTCATGCACATTATGATATGATGTTGAATGTGTTTTGAAGTTTGTTTTATGCATTTAAGTGTTCTAAGTGCGAGTGGGCTTAGTAAGCAATTTTGGAATTTTAGGATCACAGAAATTTGGCTAAGTGTTAGAAAAAGTGAGTTTTCATAAAACTACATTTTTAAAGATAATTTTTAGTGGTAACGAAAGTTGATATAATTATAAGACATCTATGATTTTAGGATATTTTATTATCATGTTTAGATTGGTTTCCTTACATGATTGTTTTGAAAAATTCTGTCGAGAGACAGATTTTGTACTAAAACTTGAAAATGAGATTTTAATATACTTGGAATTTGATTTTTATGATTTTTATTTGGATTCAAATGTAGGGTCGTTATCTTATTTTCATTCAATAACTTAAAGTAAATGGAGAATAAAAAGAATGAGGACATTTACTTAAATGTGCATGTTATGGTTTCTGCTGATGAGGGAGTAGCCTTACTGTCAATCTAGGCTACTAGAGTTTTTAGTCATCTGAAATGCACGTTCAGTTGTCTGAAAATTTCAGAGAGATGTATTTTTTTAGTGTTTGGTTTTAGACGTCTAGAATCCTCGAATGACAGTTGTAGACACCCAAATTTTGTTAGGTCATCTCACACCCCATTTTTGTTTTGTTTTTGAGTCTAATCACTTGCATTAGGTTTTTAGAGTCATAAGAATAGTGGATATGAATTTTGGTTTAATTCGGAGTTGATCTTGAGGGTTAATAAAAGCTTTTGTGACTTGAGGGGCATAATCGTCTTTTAAGTCACAAACTTTTCATTTGACCTTGAAATGATGCCCAAATTGTCAATTAGAGTTCATATTGATGCATATGAGGTATTTCTAGGTTCAATTTGAAATTTGATGAATCAATGGCTTAGGGTTAAAATGACTCAACATGGTTCAAGTTGGTTAATTGACCTTTCTTTGGGTTAGGTTAAATTGACTTATAATTACCAATCAAATCTTTTCAAATTGACTTTCATTAGTCTTTATTTTATTCCTAAAAGTGTTTTAGAATGTTTAATTTTGATATGGAAAGCATTTGGTTTGATCCTATGTGTACACTTATGCTTTGCAAAGGTAGAGTATAGCGATTAACCGACTTAGTCAAACCTAACCATGCACCCATGGTTATTGGTTTTCACCTAAAATGTTCACAAATGTATTTCTCATCAAAACACGGTCGTTTTGACTTTTATTTCATCAAAATCGGAGTTGATTTGACCCCTGAAACACTTCTAGAAGGCAACAAAGTCCAGAAAAAGCAAAAAGCTGAAGTGGGCTCAGGTGACCACCCAAGCCTAGGAAGCTAGCCGCCTGGGCCCAGGTGGCTAGCCATCCGGGGCTTGGTGGTCACCAGAGACCACTTTCCTATTTTCTTGCCAATTCGTTGCTGAAGCAGACTCTTACTTATTTTGACATACTTGGGTTTTTTTGGATGTGTTTCCTTCTAGTTTTTGGTAACTTTTGAGTTTCTTAAGCACCAAGGGAGTCTCTAATAACCCTTGGATTAATTTTTAGGTTTTTAATCATAGCCATTGGTTTATCCTAATTGAACTCTATAAGTACCTCTCTATGCTTCAGCACTAAGAAAGGCAATTGGAGGCCACTTTATGCATTAAACCTGAGTGTTTGAGAGAGAATAAGAGAGAGAGAGTTGAAGGAGAACTAGAGTTCCTACTGTAGCCTTGAAGAAGCTTGATTCAAGTCATCCACAAGTCAAGAGAGTTCGCACAGCAGTAAGGAAGCCTCTCCTAAGGTAATTTTCTGTTTTATTAATGCTTACACTAGGGTTTCTTATAGAATAAGCCTATGATATGCTAAAGTTGAGTTTTTTTATCATGTATGCAAGCTTGAGTTAGTTAATGTACATGAAATAAATACTGTTTATCATGAGTTTAGCATATTTAGGGTTTATTTTATAGGTTTTTAAGCATAATTGTGAGTTTAGGGTTACTATTGTCCTTATTTCATGTTAGTTGCATATAGCATGTTAAAGTAGGGTTTTTTTATTCGTTTTTCTTTATGGTTGTTATATGTACGATATATATAGAATAACTATGATATTTCATGTTAGTTGCATATAGTTGATTTTAGGATTTTTATGCATGATATGGTATTAGAATTGCATTAGGGTTTGTGTTTATTCACTATTTCTGCTGTTTGCATGTTTAGTGGATGATTTTAGGCCATGATACTATTCTGTTCAAATTTGCATATTGTTGTTTTTGCATGGTTTTGAGCACATGTAAGGGTGCAAACAGGTGTGATAATCACCCTATTGCAAATAGGGCTGTTATTGCTTAAGTTTGCTAATGCTTGGAGTTATTGCGCCAAGGTAAGTGGGTTTGAAGGTGCCCTAATTCACTTTTTCTTCCTTAGCCTTTCTCTTCTCCCTCTTTGGGGTTAATTCTTAATATGGATATATGGTCTTAATCAAGGGTTTCCTTAGTTAATAAAATACTGATTTTCTATCAAAGTTTCCATCCTGTAGAAGTTTTCAAATTTGGACTATTCAATATACTTTCTATCTTTCAAATAAGGAAACCTAGGGTTTTTACCATCGGTTTATATTAGGATTTAACCCTATTCTAATCGAACTATGTGGATTTTGATCCATGTATTTCGTTGCATGGTACGTAGGCGCTCGCTTTGAGGTTCAAGTCCGCTGTAGGATCCAAGCATCCTAGTTTTCTGTTTTCTTTATTTTTATTTGTTTAATGTACATGGATGAATGGATGGAATTTATGATATGCATGCTATATTGTGGTCATATATGCTGATTTGTGAGTGAAAAAAGGATTTAATTTAGCCCAAATAAACTAAGAGACCGAAAGGGTGACATGGGTGCCTATAGGCTTTGCCCAAAACCTTCCCATATCATAACTTAGCCTCCAAATCCCCGATTTCTTTGGTTTCTAAAAGATTGTTTTTGCCTTTCCTTTTAAAACATGGAATCTTTTTAATTGTTTTCTTAAAACAAATTGGTTTTTAGGATTATCCTTGTTTCCTTTAAAAAATAAGGTGGCGACTCCTTTTTCCTTTTTTTCTTTTTTCAAACTTATTTTCTTGTAAATCCTTGTGGGCCACTTTCATGGGTTCATAGGTCACTACTAGACAAAAACCATAATCTCGTCGACATTGAGATTAGGCCAAACACATGCGGCTGTAAACCCTTGAAAATGGCCCACATGATTTAGAAAAAAGAAAAGGGAGTCGCCACCTTATTTTTTAAAGAAAACAAAGAAAACCCTAAAAAACCTTTTGTTTTAAGAAAAATAATTGAATGACTCCTGTCACACCCCATTTTTGTCACCCTAGTTTGAGGCCATCATTTCATGTAGGTTTTTATTTTATTTTCGAGTATAGTCTTTTGCATTGAGTTTCTATGGCATTGAATATCATGTGTATGAATTTTGAAGTGATTTGGAGTTCATTTCGATAGTCAATAAGAACTTTTGCGACTTTAAGGGCATAATCGTCTTTTAAGCCGTATATTTTCCATTTGACTTTGGAATGAATCCCGAGTCATTCCCTTGAGTTCATATGGTTATATAGAATCTATATATAGGTTCGATTTGATGAACTAATGGTTTAAGATCAATTCGGCTCATAACGGTTCAGGTTGGCTAAAAGACCCTTTCTTGGTACGCTCAAATTGACTCATGTGACCCATTCAATTTATTCTCATTTAAATTCAATCGGGCTTTATTTACATCATAAACATGTTTTGAAAGGTTGATTTTTGATTTGGAAAGCATTTGGCTCAACCTTGTGTGCAAACCCTAGCTTTGCGACGGTGGTGCACAGCGATTAGCCACCTTTGTAAAACCTAACCATGTACCCATGGTTGAGGATTTTTGTCTTAAAATGCCTAAAAATGTGTTCCCCTTCAAACCACGGTCGTTTTGGCTTTTATTTCGTCAAAATCAGACTTAATTTGACCCCCGAAAGACTTCCGAAAGGCAAAGGAGTCTAACCGGGGTTAGATGGTTACCCGGGTGACCATCTGAGGCTGGACGGTTACCCGGGTGACCGTCTGGGCCAATTGGTCAGCCGTCCAAGCCCAGACGGTCAGCCGACCAAGGCCTAGTTGGTCACCCAAGGGAATCCGTCTTTAAGTGGGATTCTACCTCTTCTCTCCCTCTTTTGACGGTTTCCTCCGCCATTACAACTTGTTTTCTCTTAGGAATGTGTAAGTTTGAGTTGTTTGAGCACCAAGAGAGTCTCTAATAGCCCTAGGATCATTGTTTAATGAATTAATCTTAGCCATTGGTTCATGAGGTCAGTTCTCTATATAAAGAACATGATATTCAGCACATAAGGAGGCCACAAGTGCACTTTACACTTAGAGAGAGAGGGAGCTACGAGTTTGGAGAGCTAGAAGGACATCAAGAGAAGGCTTTTCAACCCTAAGCAAGCAAGAGAACAAGGACTTTGAAGGCAAGAGAGGTTCTACAAGAGGTAAACATCCTTTCAATTGCTGAACTTAAGCTTTCCTCCTTCTTCTTTTCCTTTTTCTTCTATGATAGTTCTAGTGCATGTAGTAGTTCCCCATGTTAGGTTAACTCAATGCATTTGTGATATGATATGAATGATTTTAAGAGGATTTATGATTTTATATGCCTGAAAAACTTTGGTTTGCTAAGGTTTTAAAGGTGTCATCTTCTCTCTCTTCTTAAATCATGCATAGTTCATATAGCTTATTCGCTATGATTATTGTCATGAATTGATTTCTCTGTTAGTTAATATATATAATATGAATGATATTCATGATGATTTGAGCATGTGTTAGAGTCGTTTCATATGTTTTAATGCATAGTTGTGAAATTAGGGTTTCGATAACCCTAAGTTCACACAAGTTTCCTATCGCATGATAGAATAGGTTTTCTTTTCTATTTTTCTTCATGGTTATTATATATACGATATATATAGAATAACTATGATAGTTTTTGCATGCATGTAGTGGATTTTTAGGGTTTTATGCATGACATGAGATTAGGGTTGCATTAAGGTCTCTATTTATTCACTGTTTTTGTTGATAATATGATTAGTGGATGACTTTGAGCCTTAATACTATTCTGTCCAGATTGTTATGTTATCCTTTTTTATATGCATTGAGCACTTGTAAGGGTGCAAACAGGTGCAATAATTGCCTTATTGCAAATAAGGTTGTTATTGCTTAAGCTTGCTATTGCTTGGAGAAAATTGCACAAGGTAAGTAGGGTATAAAGTGCCCTAATTCACTTTTCTTAATCTTTCTTTTCTCTTCTCCCTCCTAGGGTTATTTTCTAATAGAGGGATATGGTGAATTCTAGGGTTTCTTTCCACCCCTTTTCAAAAGTTTATGTCTTTCATTGAAGTTTTATTAAGAATCATTTGTCTTTCAAATTCTCTATGGAAGGAAACCTAAGGTTTACCATAAGTCACTCTTAGGATTTAACCCTATTCTCTTCGAACTACGTGGACTTTGATCCATGTATTTCTATGCATGGTACGTAGGCGCTCAATTGATGTTTAAGTCCGCCCTAGGATCTAAGTATCCTAGTTTCGTTTTGTTTTCTTTGTTTTGTTTGTTTGTCCTTCTCATATGATTGCTAGTGGATTAGGATGAATTTATTCATCACATATGATTGCTAGAGGAGTAGGATGGATTTGTGATTGATATGCATGCTGTATTTTATTGATTGATATTGGTTTGCATGTGATTAAGTCATTAATTTATCCCAATCAAATTAAGAGACCAACTCGGGTGATGTGGGTGCCTATGGGCTTTGCCCAGAACCTTCCCACATCGTAACTTAGCCTCCGAATCCAATTTTCTGGTTTTAAAGACTTTGCCTTTCCTTTTAAAATGGAGTCATGAGGTTTTGGAAATAAAACATTTTACGGTTTTCCTCTTTTCCTTAAAAAATGAGGTGGCGACTCCTTTTTGTTTGTTGTCTTTCACCTCTGTATTTTTTGCCAAACCTTTGTGGGCCGCACTTTTTCATGGGTTCACAACTCCATATTTAAAAAAGAAAGGCAAAAATAGTCTTTTTGGATACCAAAGAAACTAAGGATTCGGAGGCTAACTTATGACATAGGAAGATTTTAGGCAAAGCTTATAGGCACGCATGTCACCCTAATCGGTCTCTTAGTTTATTTGGGCTAAATTAGGGGGAATTAGCGTGTAGTACCCTTTTTCAGACTCCTAAAGCCTTATGTCCACTCACTAATCTTATAAAACCTTAAGTCCAAGATGGAATCAAAACTGTAATGTTTCATGCTTAAATGAGCTAAAAATAAAAAATAAAAAATGGTAATTTTACCCCTGTAACAGAAAAGCCCTTACATGGCTCTACCTTAACCTTTTTACAGTCAACACACCCATAGATCTAACTCTTTTCTTTCTCTTACCAATCAACACACCCATAAATCCAGGTTCTCTTTCTCTCTCTCTATCACAAAGTTTGCCTTTCATTAATGGTACTAACCACTATGGGACAACCTGTAGATCCATTGATGAGAAAGAAGAGTCCTAGTGCTAAGCTAAAATAGAAGCAAACTAACCGTACTTGCTTTTTTCTTTCCAGATCTAATGCTCATAGCCGAAGATGAAGAGAGAGCATTATACCTGCTTTTTCTTTCCAGATTTAATGACCATGGCCAGAGATGAAGAAAGAGACCTTTCGATGGTTTTTGGAGAAGTTGTTAGTAGTTTTTTTGCTATCATCTTCTTCTTACCATCCTCAACCTGAACCTATTTACCTTATTGCTTAGCCTCGGCTTGCTTACCCTGTTTACCCTGCCGCTTAGCCTTCTCATCCTCAACCTACTCACCCTTCTCAACCTCACTTGGCTCACCCTATTGTGTTATTCTATGTAGTTGTATATCTACTAACTGGTCAAGAACATGGGTGTAATCTACATACAGCTTCTTTATGTCAGCATTTTTCTTTCAAGCTCTTGCGTAACTGCTTCCAATCTCCCATAAGCCACATCTAATTACACTTACCTCTCTTCTTTTTTTTTCTGCTTCTAAGGCTTCAATTTTTTGCTTCAGGACTAACATTTGTGCACTGTATTGAGGGGATTGCATCGTTTCTTTCTCATTGTACTTTTGGGTTACTTGATGTACTTTCAAATCTACAATCTCTTCATGTTGCACTGATATTTTAGCTTTTAATTGCAATATCTCATTGTCTTTTTTTCCACATTTCTCTTAGAAGTCGCAAATAATCCCTTCCAGATGTTGTATCTTGTCTTCATATTCATCTCTTATTGTCTTTTCCATTTGAGCTCTTGTTTCCACATTCTCCTTATACAGTGATTCAAGATTTAGTTGACCTCTAGTTTGTATGTCAATAAGAGATTGAGCAATATCAATATAAGTCATGTCCTATAATAGGAAAGGGAAAAAAAGGTATTTTAGTTTTTTTTTTTTTTTTAAATTTAAAACAGTGCATGTAATTGTTTTATACTACAAAGCAATTAATAGTAATATCAACACTTTAAACCCAAGACTTTAAAAAACAGTTACATGTAACTGTTTTCATTTTAAATCTCAAATACACTGATTTTAACAGTACTGTTACATGTAACTGTTTATATATAGGGTGCTTCAAAAACTGTTTCTTTTGTAGAACAGTTACATGTAACTATTGCAACAAATATAAGAATTTTACGTTACTCACTTTAACCCCACTCTTTTTCCTCTTAATTGATGATCCCTCACTTTTTCTTGCACCGGGTGTCCTCCTTGCCATTTTTGCAATACATTTTAGGTTAATTAAACAATAACATGCATGAAATAGTTACATGTAACTTTTTAAAAAACTATAAGCATCAGAGAAGGTACACTAGGAAGAAAACATGTAAGTGTTCAATAGAGAGCAGTTACATGTAATTAGTTAATAGACAACAGTTACATGTAACTGTTTTAGGTAACAGTTACATGTAACTATTGTAAGTGTTAAGCCTAACAATGGCTAATTTATTGAAGGCTTTTTAAAATAATTACATGCATAATTTTACAAAACAAAACAAAACAAGCCTAACAGTTACATCAAGACTTAATAGTTAGATGAGTACAATTAGAGTATAGTAAGTCTCATTTTTTCATAACAATTACATGAGAAAAAATCACATTCCCAATTTTAAGGTTAACAATTACATCAACACTTTAAATCCAAGATTTTCTAAGTATAACAGTATGAATATTTACATCAAGTAGGCAATAGAAACTTGAAAACTATCAATTACATGTAACTATTTTAAAGTTCAAGTACATCCAATGTAATAGCCCCCAAAGATAATCCTAACAGTTACATCAACACATTAAATCCAAGACTTATATACACTAATCAACAAGAAAATAAAATGAAATTCCATTACAGTAATGAGAAACATAACAATTACACCAAAAAATAAAAAACTGATTTACAACAGTTATACTACAATGGAATGAAACTAAGAGATTACACGAAACTATACAAAGTTATATTCCCAAAATCAAAACCCCCAAAAAAGAGTTATATCCCCAAAATAAAAACCTAGTACTCATTTTTTTTCTCATCATTTTTGCAGCTGGGGCTTCTTTACGTTTTCTTCATCTTCTTTGTCTTCTTTACATTTTATTCTTCTTCTTCACAGTGTTTTCTTCTGATAAACTTGCAGAAACACTATATTCTATAATAGAATCGTAGATAATGGTTCGAATTGGTAGAGAATAGTGTGAATTGGTTAAAGTTGTAACGACTGGTGTGAATCCAGTGCGATTGTGTGCTGGTGCTCTTGAACGAAATTGTGGAGAATAATTCGGATTAGTAGAGGTGCGAATGGGTTGAGGTTGTATCGATTGGTGTGAATTTGTATAGGTGCAATTGCGTACTGGAGCAAGAAGAAAGCTAGTTTCCTTTGCTGTGTAATCATTTATGTTTTAAGTGTAATTTCTTTTATGAAGCAGGGGTAATTTCGTCTTTGTAGGTTTAGTTGGACTTAAAGCTTGATAAGTTTCTCCCGTGGACTTAAGGCTTGATAAGTCCACTAAAGTGGACTTGGGCCCAAACGCCCTTTTGCAATAAGGCAATTACCACACCTATTTGCACCCTTACATGTGCTCAAAACCATACAAAAACAATGATATATAAATTTGGATAGAATTGAATTAAGGCCTAAAATCATCCACTAGTCATGCAAACAAAAAGAATAATGAATTTACACAAACCCTAATACAACCCTACATGCAATGACCTAAATAACATGCATAAAAACCTAGAAATCCAATAATAATGGATGCAACATTTATCATGATTATTCTACATGCATAACATATGTAATAATCATGAAAAGAAACCACTCAAAAAACCTAACCTTGCGTACTATACGAAACTTTCCTAAAACAAGGATAATTAAAACCCTAGAATCACAACTATGCATTAAAACCTATGAATTAACTCTAAAACATGCAAAACTCATCATGGATATCATTATTATCACATATATTGTCACACCCTATTTTTGTCACCCTAGTTAGAGGTCATCATTTTATGTAGGTTTTTATTTTATTTTTTAGTCTAGGCATTTGCATTAGGTTTTTAAGGCATTAGAGATCATGCACATGAATTTTGGTTTGATTTGGAGGAGGTTTCAATAGTCAATTAGAGATTTTGTGACTTTAAGGGCATTATTGTCTTTTAAGTCGTATATTTTCCATTTGACTTTGAAATGATCTCCAAGTTATCAATTAGAGTTCATATGGATATATAAAGTCTATATATAGGGTCAATTTGATGAATTAATGGTTTAAAATCAATTCGGCTCATAATGGTTCAGGTTGACTAAAAGACTCTTTCTTGGTTCGCTCAAATCGACTCATGTGACCCACTCAATTTTCTCTCATTTAACTTCATTTGGGCTTTATTTTATCCCTAAACATGCTTTAAAAGGTTGAATGTTGATTTGAAAAGCATTTGGCTTAACTTTGTGTGCAAATCCTAACTTTGCGACGGTGGTGTACAGTGGTTAGCCGCCTTTGCAAAACCTAACCATGAATCCATGGTTAAGGATTTTTCTCCTAAAATATCTAAAAATGTGTTCTGTTTCAAAGCACGATCGTTTTGGCTTTTATTTCGTCAAAATCGGACTTAATTTGACCCCCGAAAGACTTCTGGAAGACGAAAGAGTCTAACCGAGGTGAGCTAACGGGAGCCCCTCGGGTGACCGTCCGGGGCCAAATGGTTAGCCGTCCAAGCCCTGACGGCTGACTATCCGAGGCTAGATGGTCACCCAAGGGAATCCGTCATTTCTTAGGATTCTTCTGCTTTTTCCCTCTTTTGACGGATTCTTCCGCCTTTGCAACTTGTTTCCTTCTAAAATTAAGTAAATTTGAGTTGTTTGAGCACCAAGAGAGTCTCTAATAGCCTTAGGATCATTATTTAATGAATTAATCTTAGCCATTGGTTTATTAGGTCAGTCCCCTATATAAAGAACATGATATTTAGCACATAAGGGGGCCACAAGTGCATTTTATATTTAGAGAGAAAGGGAGCTACGAGTTGGGAGAGCTAAAGAACATCAAAAGGAGGCTCTTCAAACTTAGGCAAGCAAGAAAACAAGGATTTTGAAGGCAAGAGAAGTTCTACAAGAGGTAAACGTACTGTTAATTGCTGAATTTAGGCTTTTCTCCTTCTTCCTCTCCTTCTTTCTTCATGATAGTTCTAGTGCATGTAGTTGTTCCATATTTTAGTTGAATTCAATGCTTTTATAATGTTATATGTATGATTTTAAGATGATTCATGGTTTTATATGCTTAATAATCCTTAGTTTACTAAGGGTTTGAATGCATTATTCTTTGTGTTCCTCTGAAATCATGCATGTTACGTATAGCTTATTCGTTGTGATTATTGTCATGAATTGATGTTTCTGTTAGTTAATATATATAATATGAATGATATTCATAGTGATTTGAGCATATGTTAGAGTCGTTTTATAGGTTGTTAGGCATATTTATGAAATTAGGGTTTTGTAACCCTAGATTCATGCAAGTTTCATACAGCATGTTTAGGGTAGTTTTGTGAGCTGTTGCTCATTATAATCATTCTATATATGCTGCATATAATTGAATCATGCTAGGTTTGCATTCATTATTAGTGTATTTCTAGGTTTTTATGCATGCAGGATAGGTCATTGCATGTAGAGTTGTATTAGGGTTTTTACTTATTTATTATTCTTGTTATTTGCATGATTAATGGATGATTTTAGGCCTTAATATGTTTCTATCCAGATTAGTATTTTGTTCTTTTTGCATGGTTTTGAGCACGTGTAAGGGTGCAAACAGGTATAATAATTGCCTTATTGTAAATAAGGCTATTATCGCTTAAGCTTGTCATTGTCTGGAGAAAATTGCATAAGGTAAGTAGGGTATGAAGTGCCCTAATTCACTTTTCCTAACCTCTCTTTTTCTTCTCCCTTTCTAGAATTATTTCTTAATACGGATACATGGTCATGACGAGAGGTTTCCTTGTTAAATAAAATACCTATCTTATCAAAGTTTCCATCTTGTGGAAGTTGTTTCAAACTTGGTTTATTCATCAAATTCTCTTTTAAATAAGGAAACCTAGGGTTTTTACCATGAGTCTATACTATGATTTAACCCTATTCTATTCGAACTACGTGAACTTTGATCTATGTATTTCCATACATGGTATGTAAGCACTCACTTTGAGGTTCAAGTCCGCCCTAGGATACTAAGTATCCTAGTTTTCCTTTTTTTCTCTTTTTCTTTTGTTTGTCCATCACATATGATTGCTAGAGGAGTAGGATGGATTTGTGATTGACATGCATGCTGTATTTTGTTTATTGATATTGATTTGCATGTGATTAAGTAATTAAATTAGCCCAATCAAATTAAGAGACCAACTTGGGCGATGTGGGTGCCTATGGCTTTGCCCAAAACCTTCCCACGTCGTAACATAGCCTCCGAATCCAATTTTTTGGTTTTAAAGACTTTGCATTTCCTTTTAAAATGGAGTCATGAGATTTTTGCAAATAAAACATTTTTAGGATTTTCCTCTTTTCCTAAAAAAATGAGGTGGCGACTCCTTACTTTGTTGTCTTTCACATTTGCTAAATCCCGTGGGCCACTTTCTAGGGTTCACATATATTAACTAATAGGAACATCAATCCATGATAAAAATTATAACAGTTGCATGCAATAAAGCTAATCTAAGAGAAAACCCTAATTTCAGCCTTAAGGGTTTAGAGCATACCTTGGATTAAGCCTCCTTTGTTGCTGTAGAGACTCTCTCTTTTTCTTGTGAATAACTTAAAATAAACCTCTTCAAGTCTCTAGCAAGAACTCTAGCTCTCCTTTAGAACTCTCTCTCTTATTCTCTCTTAGAACTTAGGTTTAATGCATAAAAGTGGCTCCTCTAATGCTGAAACATAGTGGGGTATTTATAGAGTTTAATTGGGATAAATCAATGGCAAGGATTAAAACTCTAAAAATTAATCCATGGGTTATTAGAGACTCCCTTGAGGCTCAAGGAACTCAAAAGTTACCAAAAACTAGAAGGAAATTCATCCAAAAGAGTCCAAATCCGTCAAAATAGGGAATGGAGTCCCGCTTTAGCAAAAACAGGAAGTTGGCTTGGGTGACCACCTAGGCTTGGACGGCTAGCCCCTTGGGCCCAGGCGGCTAGCCACCCAGGGCTGGGGGGTTACCCGAGCCCACTTTAGTTTTTTCTCTTTTCACTACAAAAATACTAGTTTTCGCCGGCTATTATTCGCCGGCTGTTCTCGCGAGGCCAATGCACATGTGAATTCCTAGCCTGCTTTATAGCCCGCACACATGTTATAGGTAACTTACTTTACTTACCAAAAATAAAACAAAGGGAATAAAGTAAAACAAAAAAACGCAACAGCTCTCAGCCTTCTAGAGTTTTCTATCAGCTCCAACCCCATTCAATCAAATCAGAAATGGGTTAGATGATCTCTCATTCTCAGATCTAACCCAATAGCATAGATCTGATCTCTCTTCTCTCTCACTCTTGTGTGATCTCATCTCTTTCTCTCAGAAGTCAGTAACCAACGATGACGAAACTCAAGGTCCTCTCTCTCTCTCTCTCTCTCTATAGACACACACACACACACACACACACACACACATACATATATCATTTTTGTTAAATTTGTGTTCTGATTTCGATACTTTTTGTTCTCATTCAATTCTCAGAAATCCTAGAAGTTGGCTGGCATTTTTATATTTCACAGTCGCTTGATTCTTTGGGTTGCATTTCAAACCCTAATTCGTTGTCGCTGGATCACAGAAACCCTCACAAATTTGCAGTTTGGATCGCAAAATATGATCTCCACTGTCTGTATCTCAAACTCTATTTGCTTTATCGAAGTGTTTTAGTTTTTACAGGACTCTTATTTCTTCTATGGTTCGTCTTCTCTTTCTCTGTCTCTTCCTTTCCAATCATGTGTACGATAGTGAGATTTGTGACCTATATAAGTGATGGTATGAGATTTGGTTTCTTTCTGAGTAATGTATAATACTAAAACAATCTTACCTCTAGCATCAATCAATGGCTTTTTTAATTTTATTTATATATATATATATACATTTTTTTCAATCGCACAAGGAAATGCTTATTTTCGGAATTTCAAATTCACGGTTTTGAAGGGGTTGGGAGATGTCTTTCCCCTGTTTTACTCTTTTCTTTTTCTTTTTTTTTCCCTTCTCTTCTTCTCTTAATTAGGAACGTGAGTAACATGGAATTTTGAGATGGCAATTGCCATTAGAAGTTATGAGCTTTGAGCACCAAAACATTGGTGTGTTTTAAAATGATACTATTAGTTTTCTTTTAACCTATTAAACCATGAAATTGAATACATTATCATTGTGGCCAAAAAGAAAAATGCAAATTTGTTTTTTGCTTACATAGGATAGTCATGAATGATAGCTATTCAAGTTATTTTGCTGGTGGAAAATATTGATTTTTCATAAATGACAATCACTAGGTTGGTTGCAAATGGAAACATTTTGGTTATAGATATCTTTCTATAGGAATGAAGGGTTTAGATGTCTTTCCAACAATTACACCAGAATCACAATTGGAATAACCTTTGAAGAGTTTTAATCTCCAAAACTTGGTGCTTTTAATTTGTGAAAAGTGAGGATTTGCTAATAATGGGTTAAAATAGATTCTATCAGTGTGCTATTGGGCCTTTTGCCAAAAGTTTGGCAATGATTATTGAATAAGTTGGGTTCTATAGTTATGTTTCACCTTTATAACCATGGTATCTACTACATGGCATCACTTGATAGGTGATTTGTATATAGTGAATACATTAATTCCTTACCCTAAATTACTTCTCCACTTGTAAAATTGTTCTATCAATATTAAACTAAAATTTCGAGTTGAAAGTGTCCTGTGTCCCACAAATATGTTAAAAGACAAATCAGAAAGTAAGGGCTATCAAATGGTAGGTCTATCCTGTCGTATAAGGACAAAGGAACATTTGAATGAGTCCATCTTGCCACTACCACTTGCACTTTACCTTTTCAAAACAAAACAGATGAAGAAAAAGGAAATAAAAGGAAACAATTCATTTTCTTTGACAGAGAGTGGGAGCCCTCATGTACTTTACCTCATTTTCTTCTTTTAATTTATTTGGGGGGTGAGGGTTTGGGGTTGGGGTTGAGTCCTCCTTTTGTTTCATAATTCTATGATAATCATATTTTGTGGAGACTTACATGTAGGATTGAAAGACATAGGAAAGTTACCTAGATTTGACTTCCAATTAGGTTGATAATAATATATATTTTTTTAAGATCATTCGTAAGACAAACAAATCATACTCTTCTTTTTAAGTTTGATAGACTTATTACACATCTATCCTTATTTATGATGGTAGTGCTGCATATCCATAGATAAACCTCTTAGTCTCTTACCATTTGTTTAGGGTGTTGTTCCATGAACGATGTTTCACATGTTACGTAGTAATTTGGCAATGATTATTGAATAAGTTAGATTCTATCGATGTGCTTGTGGGGACTCTTGAATATGATTTCAATTCCATTTATTATACACGTAGCAGCGGATGAGTACCTCTATGGATAAAAGTTGGATGTTCAAGCTAAGGTAGCTTATTAAGAAATTTTTTCCCTATTGCAAATGTTCGGGTTTGTGTTTAAGATGCATGTTTCTCACATATCTTCTTCTTCTTCTTTTTTAAATTATTATTATTATTATTATTATTATTATTATTATAAAATAGGGCAAGCAAAGCATATCGAGAAGGAGTTGATGAATTCCTTGATTTTGCCTTTCGTAATTCAAATAGGTATTTTTTTTTTTTTTTTTGTTATACTTGATTTTATTATGAATTTATTTATCTTGATATCATATCTTGATTCATTGTATTCTTTATAATTAATTGTTTATCCTTGCTAGGTCCCCTATGCTTCAAGTGCTCCCAGTACTTCGCAAAACCAATGGGTACAATCCTCTTAATTTAAAAATTAGCTACTTTTCCATTCAATCTTATTTCATAGAGCTTGTTTATGAGCCCCTATGAATATTGGATTGGATTAGATTGATCGGCAAAGGCCTTCAATGAAGAGGATTGATCTATAGCAGCCCCCGGCGAAGAGGCCCAAGATGTAAAACAAGAGTACACTCAAGGTATTTTTGTTGTCATTAGACATTGTCATGCACACCTTTAGTTTCTTTATTTTATTTTTATTGATGAATTAAGTAGGATTCACCTTTAGTGCATGTGGTTGAGTTGCTAAAGGTTACTATTGCCCAAGGAAAATATGTGACATGGTAAATACATTGCCTGCATTGATCTTTTACAGAGATTGATAGATTAAGCTGGACATGTCATTAGGCTTATGGATTGTGGGATTTAATAGACCAATTGCTTGCTTTATTTCAAAAGGGAAAATGCTCATATACTACTCATCATCATCAATATGGGGTTATTATGAGCGTATTTGCTAATAACTTAATTTTTATAGGAAATGATCAATTATGGGGTTATTATGAGTGTATATGCCTCTTGTTGACACAATATTTTGTTCAAGGTTTTATCTTCTAACCTTGAACAACCACCTTTTGGAATAATTCTCTAGCTAACTGTGTTTCATTTTTACCTGTCATTTGTAGGGTGGAGGTAGAGTTCGTTTGATGAGCTTCTATGTCCTGAAGTTTGTGTGGCAATAGGAATAGTGAGGAGTATGGATCCATCTACATTGGTTAGGGGGGTAGTACTAGGACCTCACTTTTGGGAAGTCTATCTTGAGATACTAGTGGTTGAGGATGAACCATTGATAAGACCTCACAGACGTCTCGAAACCATTTAAAATGCCATTAGGTGTACCATTGCTTGGCCGGAAAAATTTGCATTACATTACTGATTTTTTTCATTCAAAGTTTCAATGAGTATGTATATAATTCCTTTTTATTTTTCAAATTTTCATTCCCACAGTGGTAATCGCTAGGAAAAGTTTCTAACTTTCTATGATATAGCAGCTTTCTAAGTTCTAACTTATATTTATCTTGTGAACATTTGTCCTCATCTGACTTCAATGTTTGGTAGAGATTATAGTTTGAAATTTCCAACTGGTGTTGAAGTTGTGGACTGGCTATGAAGGTATTATTTTTTTTTTTCTTTTCTATACACTATAGAGGAAGGCAAGGAAATGATGGGTTGTTCAATTCATGTGATAGTAGGAAACATTTATTTATTTACTTTTAAACGTCTGAAATTGTTGGTTAATCCCATTTTGCCTATAATTATACAATATGCTTAGCTTAGAAAGAATGTGAACAGAGGTTGGAAGTTTTGATTATTTATTTTTCTTTTTCCTAGTGTTTGGCAACAAGTAGCAAAAACCAATTAAGAAGGTATAATAAAATTGAAATGATTTTTTGATGTGTTTAATACCAAGCATAAAACTAACGTGGATCATCTGTTTTTAGTGAGCTGGTGCATTATTGAAGTTATCTCTAATTAATTCAGTTATATTTGTGCCTTGTTTTTGCTGTCTCTGCACTCTGTGGTGGTAGCATCAGGAGTTCTTCTACTGGGTTTAATCAGCTGGTGCATTATTTGGAAGAGGGCAACTGGGACTTTAGGAGGTAAATACGTCATTCTCCCTAAAAACCAAATTATTAAAAGTTCTTTTGAATATAAATTGGGTGTACCATTGCTTGGCCAACAAAATTTACATTACATTTCTGATTTTTTTCATTCAGAGTTTCATTAGGGTCATTTGTTATTACATAAGAAGCTCATGATTATTATTATTATTATTATTATTATTTTGCAGGTGTGAGCGCCGTGTTCTGAACCACACCCGGGCTCAAGAGTACTATGCCACTAACCACGAATGATTAGGGTGAAAAAGGAGTCGCCACCCGATTTGGCTTCGGGAACCAATCGACCCTAAGAAGAGTCTAACTTACCATAACCAGAGATTGTTCGGGTTCGGAGCTAGGGTACACGGATGGGAAGGTGTTAGGCACCCATCTACGCCCGGCCGAGGCCGGCCCCCACATGTACTTATTGGCTTTAATTAAAGAGAGACTTAATTAGGCTCAACCACTATTTAAACACTTATGCAATTGAAATCAATTAATGGCATGCAATGATGAGAGAAAAAGAAAAGAAGAATTAAAACAAAACATGTGAATATACATATATGCAAGAAAGAGGATTTAAAAACTAACAAAAATGCTCACGCTGCCTGCAAAAGAGGAAACAAGTTAATCTGCAAAAGTAGAGCCGTGCACGTACGTCCATATGGTAAGCACATACGTGCATCCCATGTGCACGCACGTATATGCCTCAATGCTATGCTATAGATCCATGCCCATCATGTCATACCATATTTAAATAAACCTATGACCTTAACATATGCAGAAATATGTGATTCAAAAACAATGGAAATATCCTAAATCTAAATGACGGAGTAACTCACGCATATAAACAAACGATGCTCATGTACGATGGCCTAAATCATGTAAAACTGAATGCCAGAATTAACTAATGGATCTTGTGCAACCCTATGCGTTTGAAACGGGTGAGGAATCCATTCAAACCTTAAATGCATAAGTAAATCAATGCCAGATTAAATCTACATAAGTAAATCAATGCCAGATTAAATCTAAGCACATCCTAAATGCGAGCATTGAATGAAAGGATATACATATAGATGCCATGTTCAATTTATACGATATTATGAATCATCATGCTAGATCATTAATTGAAAACGAAATTAAAGTTAAAAGCCATTACCCTCAGGTACGGGCAGCAACAGTTCTATCACCGATTGCCTTCCGGACTTCTCGCAGTCACAACAATGAGTTTTCAGATCTTTCGGGGTGGAGGCTGGGTGCAAAAGTTGGGATCCTTTGGGGGGTGTGGGCTTAAGAAAAATCGGTCCTTTCTCTTGAATGAAAGCAGGGTATTTATAGATGGTGATTAGGGTTTATTTCGGAGTCCATTAGGGTTTCCCAGCTGCCATCAAGCAGCTATAAGCACAGGGGCTTCATAAGGTAAGAAACAATTTAGGAGGAAATGCTGGAAATTTGAAATTCGAAGGGCATGATCGTACGTGCATGGAAGATGCACGTACGTGCTTGAACCATGCTCATACGATCATGGGTATCAAAAAGCTGTGTTGGAAAATAAAGGGCATGATCATACGTGCATAGAAGATGCACGTACGTACATGAACCATGCTCATACGATCATGGGGTATCAAAAGGTAGCAAAAAGTTGTGTTGTGCCTACACGGGTCCTTCGGGCTCGCTTGTGGTAGTTTATCTGCTGTTGCCCTTCATCATTGGGCTTAAAAGTGGTCCAAAATGTCAGGCGGTACAAAATTGGGTGTCAACACCCATGGTTAAGAATTTTTGCTTTAAAAAGCCTAAAAACATATTCATTTTCAAAACATAGTCGTTTTGGCTTTTATTTCGTCAAAATCGAACTTAATTTGGCCCGTGAAACGATTTTGAAAGGCAAATGCATGTAAAAGAAGCTGGGATGGAGACCCATGGCTGACCGTCCAGCCTTGGACGATTACCCGTGGGACTCTATCTTAGTTTAGGGTTTTTCAGCCTTTTTTCCATTTTTTATCATTTTTTCTGCCCTTGCAAGTATTTTCTTCCAAATTTTAGGTAACGTTTGAGTATCTTGAGCCCCAAGAGAGTCTCTAATAGCCCTTAGATCATTGTTTAATGAATTAATCTTAGCGATTAGTTTATTAGGTCAATCCCCTATAAATAGAACACTATATTCAGCACAAATGAGGCTTTTTTAAACATTTTATAACTAGAGAGAGAGTCACGAATTTTAGAGTTAAAGAGCATCAAAGAGGGCTTTAATAACATCAACTAAGCAAGAGGAGAGGTTCATTAAAGGCAAGGAAGAACCTATTTGCAAGAGGTAAACATTTATCTTCTTAAATTAGGGTTCTCTTCGGTTGATGTTTTTTGTGTTAGAGAGCATGTTTAGAATGTAAGAATGGTTTGTTTATGATAATTATCATTATTCTATCATGTTATCTTGATATTATTTGATGATTAATTGCAAGCATAAAGATTATAGCATAAAAGCTACTGTTCTTTATTCTCTTTACATGTGTTTTAGTTCAATGTTTTGATGCTAGTGATTCAATGCATAATGTTTTATTGTTGTTTTGATAGAATATCATGTTAGGATTCTTATTATTAGAGTCTTTGCATGTTAGGGTTTAGTGTTTCCTCTTAATTCTTGCTTTTGCATGATTATTAAGATGATTTTGAGTTATTAATGTATTCTACCCAGATTTATTTATATGTGTGTCTGAGCATGTTTAACTTCCATTTTGATGTCTTTTGCATGATGTGAACCCAAGAAAATGGCCCACGTAAAATCAAAGGAAGTCACCACCTCATTTTTTAAGGAAAATAGGAAAACCCTAAAATGTTTTATTTCCAAAACAAAAGGTGACTCCATGTTTAAAAATGGAAAGGCAAAAAGTCTTTTGAAAACCAAAAATTGTGAATTCGGAGGCTAAGTTACGATACAGGAAAAGTTCTAGGCAACATCTATAGGCACCCATATCGCCCTAATCGGTCTCTTAATTTAATTGGGCTAAATTAATATCTTAATCACACAAAAATCCATCCAAGACAAAAATCATAAATCCATCAACATTTATCATCACAAGACAGCATGCATATCATAAATGCATCCATGAGACAAATAAATAAAAAAAGAAAAAGAAAAAGAAAAAGAGAAAGAAATCTAGGATACTTAGTATCTAGGGCGGACTTGAACATCAAAGAGCGCCTACGTACCTTTTATTGAACGTACAAGGATCAAAGTTTACGTAGTTCGTTGAAAATAGGTTATTCCTTATTAAAGACTTATAGTAAACCCTAGGTTTCCATTTAAGAAAAGAAAGAAAGTTTTCAAAAGAAAAAGCTTCCAAAAAGAAATAAAGGAAATAAGAATTTTAATGAAAAAGGGAACTTTAATAAAAAGAAAGTTTATAAAAAGGAAATCTAAGATTTATCATATTTCCTTACTAAGAAATAACCCAAAAAGGAGAAGAGAAATAAAAGGAAAAGAAAAGTATATACCATACTTACCATATGCAAAATACCTCCAAGCAATTGCCAAAATATCAAATAACTACCATATTTTCTATAGGGAAATTATCATGCTAAAAAACAACCATTATATTCTCAAAACATCACCACAATGATATTAATGAAATCTGGAGGCCTAAAATCATCCCAATAATCATGCCAAAGACAATAATCAAGGAAAAAGTAAACCCTAATATGCTCCTACACACAATGACCTAGCTAACATGCATAAAAAAAACTACAAAAAACTAATACTATCATGGAAACATCATATGACAACTAAAAATATGCAAAAATAAACTAAATGAGAAAACTTTATGCAAAACAAACCCTAAACATGAATAAAAAGGATAACTATCCTCAGAAAGGATAACTTCTCCAAAACCTAGAAAATCCACTATATAAATGCAAACCCTAGCATGACTCTACTATGAATGACATCTATTAATTGATTATAATGAAGAAAAACTCAAATAATGAAACTAAACATACTACATGCAACATGCATAACTTAATACGGATAATGCACCAAACCCTAAACTAAGCACCATGCACACTAGCCCATGAATAAACCCTAAAGCATACTTAATACATCATTAATAATTTCAATATCATGCATATCAACTCACAAAAGTATCAAACTTTGACAACAATAATGATAATAGCATGCAATAGAACTTACATAAGAGAGAAACCTTAATTTTCTATATTTTAAGGTTGTGAGCTTTACCTTTTGTAAAACCTCTTCTTGACGTAGAGAACTTCTCCTCTTCCTCAAAGTGTTATCACAGCAAAGAGATCAAAACTCACTCATCTTTGAAAAGAAATAGAAAACCAAAGAGAATAGGAGAAAAGAAAAGTGATTTTTGTCACTTTGCAATAATATAGATTTTAATCGAGTTTCTGGGTATGAAAACGTTGGAATTTGACAAAACTCGTGAAATACAAAGTTGTAGACAATGGAATTATCTTTCTAAGGACACCAATTTCATCCAATTCTAAGCTCAGAGTCAAAAGTTATGATTAAAATACATTCATTGGTTTTTAGAAAAACTTCTGTTGAATTATGACAAATTTCACACTCTAAGAACCCTATTTCCTCCCCTCTTTAGGGGCCGAACATAAAGATGTATTTATAGGGGTTAACCTAATAAATCAATGGACGAGATTATTCATTAAATAATGATCCAGGGGCTATCAAAGACTTTCTTGGGACTCAAGATACTCAAACATACCATAAAATAAGAAAGAAAGATTTAGTGGAGGCGGAAAAAATACATCAAAAAGGGAAGAAAATCGAACAAACCTTGAAAAATGATAAAGTGCCTTGGGTGACCACCCAAGGCTAGGCGGCTAGCGCCTAGGCCCAGGTGGCTAGCCGCCCTAGCCCTAGGCGATTACCCAAGGGCTTTCTTCAAATTTTCCATTTTCTGTTCTATTCTTCCTTCCAAAAGTGTTTCAAGGGTCAAACGAATTTCGATTTTAACGAAACGAAAGCCAAAATGACCGTGTTTTGAAAAGGAACACATTTTTAAACATTTTAGTGAAAAAATCCTTAATCATAGTATGAACCATGGGTCGCCCTTTTAAAAAGTTTAGAGATTTAAATAAATAAAAATCTGTTTTTTAAGGTTCACGCAAACAATAACAAACAAGGAGTTGCTAACTCATTTTTTAAGGAAAAGAGAAAAACCATAAAAACATTTTAAAGAAAACCCTTGAAAACCAAACATATGACTCCAAATAAGGAAAAGCAAGTCTTAACCAACCAAAGAGAGGATTCAGAAACTAAGTTATGATGTGGGAAGGTTTTAGGAAACATTCTATAGGCACCCACATAGCCCCAAAATGGGTCTCTTAATTTGTATGAGCTATTTCAATCATTTCCTATTTAGTCAACATGCATACATAAAGAATCATCCATAACCATCCATTCATCTATAAACATTCATAAAGTATCCATAAATATACATGAACAAATAAGGAGAGATATGGAAAGTAATAGAGAAAGAGAGATAAAGAATAAAAGAAATAATAAATAAAAAAAAGAAAACTTAGGATACTTTGTATCCTAGGGCAGACTTAAACATCAAATGAGCACCTACGTACCCCACATGCAAAGATGTAAGGATCAAAGTCCACATAGGTTCGATTAAGAAGGGGTTACTCCCTTTACAATGAACTATAAACCCTAAGTTCCCTTTTTAAGAAAAAGAAGAGTTTTTAAAATAAAAAAAAATAAAAAAGAAGAAGAATTTCCAAAAAATGAATTTGAGAAAAGATAGAATTTGAGATAGAAGAGAACTCTTGTTCAATAAGAAGTTTTAGAAAAGTAGGAAACTTAAGAATCATAGTTCAAAGCAAAGAGAATAACCCAAGGCGGTACAAGAGAACAATTCATAACATATCTCATCACAAATCAACTTACCATATGCAAGCAATCCCAAAACATTGAGAAATCACCTATTAATCACCCTATGTATGCTATAGGGCAATTATCATACTCAAAACAATTAATATCATATCCAAATCATCATTAGAAGTCCTAAATCAAATCTGGATAGAATACTAAACACCTCTAAAACATTCTAATAACCATGCAAAAAGCAAAAATCAAAAGAAAACAAAACCCTAATATGTTCCTATATGCCCTAGACTCACTATCATGCATAAAATTATCGAAAACATGCTAAATATGAATTATTATGATAAAAATATCATATAACAATCCAAAACATAAAAATAAAATCTAACATGATGCATTAGATAATGATTTTCTGTAAAAACATGAAATAAGCGTCCTTGTGGCAAGCTTTCTTAAGAAAAATTATCTTAAGATAATTTTACGTAGAAAGTACTCCATATGAATGACTTATTCACATATCCTACGTAAAATATATATCTAAGAATGCACAGAAAATAATAGCGCACTTAAACACACTCTAGAAAGCATTCATGCAAAGATTCGCCTTCTAAAAAGGATAATTATCCTCCAAAAGAATAATCATCTATATACCCATGAAGATGAACCCTACACAGAAAGTGTTCTATATGAAAAGTGCTTAAAATTATGCATATAAATGAACCATAAAGAGAAAACAACCCTAACACATCAACTAATTTGCTGTGTAAAACATACCCCTATTCTAAAAGATAAAATCACTATTCAGCATACAATTCACAAAATCCTACTCCACTAGCTTGCTTACACTCAATAAAAATCACATAAACTCAATAGAATTAAGTAAACATGATATTCAAATCAATAACAAGCCCTAAGCATGCAGAGAATTGACTATGAGAAGATAGAGAGAGAATATAGAGAGATGATGGAAACTTACAACAAAGAAGACTTTCGCTGTGTTCTTCCTTCTTGTTAGGATTGAATTCCTTATTATTCATCAAATATGCAGTAGAATGCTCTCTCAAAGTGTATGTGGGTGTGAAAATTCGTGGTCCCCCTCTCTCTAGTGAATTTGGAGTGTCAAAATTCCTCCTAATGCTGATAAAAGGGTCTATATTTATAGTTAACCAATTCTAAGATTCAATGGTTGAGATTAATTCACCATAAAACTAATCTAAGGCTATTATTAACTCATTTAGTCCTTAAACAACCCAAAATCACTTTCCAATAGGATTAAAACTCTTTTGAAACAAGAAAAACGGAGTAGGAGAGTCCCAAAACGCGCTTCCTTGAAAATAAGGAAAACTGAGCACGGAACCTTGGGTGACCGGTTGGGTGAACTGGTCACCCAAGGGTCCTCCCTTGTTGTGAGGACCCTAATGTAATTTTACTAGGCCGAGTGATCAAGGGGCCAAGTTGTAAGAACCCAAGGTTGATTCATGAGAATATTGGGTTGGATTTTGTTAAGGTATGTTTTGGTGAGCTATATACCTCTTGGTTATACATGCTGAGCGTTATAGTTGACTATAACCCTTTATACTTGACTATAACAAACAAAATATCTCTTTTTGTGCATGTTGGGTGTTATAGTCGACTATAACAACTTATAGTCGACTATAACAAACAGAATGTAGCAGTATTGTTTATTGGGGAGTTATAGTCGACTATAACACACAGGATTTCTACTAAAAGACAAGATTTTTATGAGGCGAAAAGACTATTTTACCCCTCCCTTATGTTTCCTATAAAACCCACCTTCTAGAAGGTTCTCTCCCATTTTCTTAGCCAATAGAAAAGGAGAGAGGAAGGAGAGAGAGAGAGAAAGAGAGTAGGGAAGAAGTCAACGGTGGTTCGCCAGAGCACCAGAGCTCCGATCCGACGCCGGCAAGCGCGGATCATGTATTTCTTGGCCCGATCTACATGTCTATAGCATTGAGTTGCATTTTCTTCACCTATTTTTGAGGTAAGGGCATTTTCTCATCTTAAACCATTGATGCATGGGGGTTTTTTGGTTCAAATCATGTAAAAACACATGTATTTGGCATTCTTTGCATAAATATCATTCATGTGGGCATATTTTATGAGTTTTAATAAATTTTGAAAAATCTAGGGTTTTGTATTATACCCTATTTGGTTATATGCATGTTATATTTCAAACCCTCATTATGATTTGGGGTACAATGGGTTGATTTTGATAACCTATTGGGTTAAATGCTTTCAATCAAATACTGGGGGTCACTTTTATATAAATATTTTGAAACCATTATTGTGAAAAATGATTGGGAAACGATTACTATGATTTATGGAATTATTTCATATGATTTTCAAAGCACAAACCTATTATGTGGTTTTTGAAAAATTTATATGTAATTTTCCGGTTCATGTGGGAATATTGAAATTAATAAATGAAAAGAAAAGTGATGATGATATGGATATGGTGATGAGGGCTATTGGAGACAGGATTACTGCGGTCCCAAAGGAACAGGACGTCTTGCCGTATCTTCCTATCCTTTAGTCCTGGGCTACGTGCCCGAATATGAGGTTACTTTCTGGTCCAAGTAGGATCATAGTGTTTCCTCATGATGGGGTTGCTTTCTGGACCCAGGTAGGATCCATAGTGTTTCCCCTTATTTTCCGCGCGCGAGGGCCCTGCATGACCTGGGGAGGATTTATCAGTTTGAAAGACTGATGTTATGGATTGCCAGATATGGCGAATGATGATTATTGGCTTATAAGGCCATGATATGATATCAAAAAAAAATGTTGATTAATTCATTTGTAAAATGATGATTTTGATAACAAATAACTTGAGTTATTTCTTACCTCTTTAAAAAGAAAAAGGGGTGTTGGTATTTAATGATTTAACTTCCGCAGTTATTTCTTTATACTTGTATCAGTTTTATTCATTGAAAAATTATATTGCAAACTAATCAATGGTTCTGCAGGGCTTTGGAAAAGTATATAAATTATGGTTTTTTAAAACCTTGGGTTATTTTGAGAAATGTTTTCCTACTGAGCGTATAGCTCATACCCCCACAGTTTTTCTTGCAGGTCATATTTTCAAAATAAAGCTTGACCTGGGATTGGGAAGCACATCAGCATGGTTGCATTCATATAGAGGATCATTGTATTTTATTTTCGGCTTTGAGTCTAGGCATGTATTAATTTTAATTCATGGCCTGTAATAAATAGATAAGTAGTAGACGCAGAAGTGGATGAGACCCATGTGACTATGATACAGCTTGTAGTTTTATTTATTTTGGGATATTGTGTGGATGGTTGAGAATAATTATAAATGGGTTTTCTATAGGTTTTATGATTAGTCGATAACTTGGTATGTCCTATTTTCAAACAGGACCATGCTGGATTTTCTAAAAATGTTTTCAAAAGAATTATTTTTATCAAACATCCACCAAAATTGGCTTTAAAATTGATTTTCTTACTATATAACTAACGGTCCCCATTTCGGGTCGTTACACTTGTTTCACCCAGTTTTAACTTATTTCGAGTTTTTACTTTAAAACGACTAGATCTTCCTCAAATTAACTCTGAATTAAGTGATTCAAAAGCCCAAATTTTCATATTTCAATGAAGAATAAGTCTAGAATATTCTTGGACAAAAATTTTCTAACCATGGTCAAGTGACTAGGATTAACAAGGCAGTTAACCGAAATGGGTCAATTAGCCAATGGGAGAATAATATGGTAAATCAACCTCAAATCTATTCAATCCTTAAATTGACATTACAATTAGACTCTTTTCATCATTATAAACTCATTGGAACAATCTAGGACAAGTTTCAAGGTCAATTGAAAAATATACGAGTTAAAAAACAAAATTACTCTTCAAGTCACAAAAGTTCTAATTAACTATGTATACCTATCTGGAATTTAACCAAATTGCACACACATATCCTAAATGCATCTAAAAACTAAATGCAAATGATGGGATGCAAAAATGAGACAAAAATATGCATGCAATAATAAACTACTCTCATAAGCTTAAAAGAGCAAAAATGTCCTTAAAGGCTTAAAAACTCCTAAACACATCCAAACCTAAACCAATGCTAATATGAACTCATAGGGGTGAAAATGGGGTGTCTATACATGGGGGCATGGTTAGGTATTACAAAGGCGGCTAACCGCTATGCACCACCGTCGCAAAATTTAGGTATGCACATGGGGTTGAACCAAATGCTTTCCAAATCAAAATCTAACCTTTTTAAACATATTTTGGAATGAAATTAAGACTAATTAAAGTCTAATGAGAGAGAATTGAGGGATAATTATGAGCCGACTTGAAGCGAACCAAGAGAGGGTCTTTTAGCCAACTTGAACCATTGTAAACCAAATTAATTTTAAACCATCAATTATCAAATTGAACCTATAAATACTTCCTATGTATCAATATGAGCTCTAATTGACAACTTTGAGATCATTTAAAGGTCAAACTGAAAAGATATGACTTAAAAGACAAAAGTGCGCGCCCTTAAAGTCGCAAAATCTCTTATTGACTATTGAAATCAACTCCAAATCAAACCAAAATTCATATGCATGATCCTTAATCCCTTAAAAACCTAATTCAAATGCTTAGACTCAAAAATGAAATAGAAAAACTTACATGAAATGATGACCTCTAATTAGGGTGATAAAAATGGGGTGTGACACATGATAGGGTTCTTTCGCATGATTAGGGTTTAAGTTATGATGAATTGGTGATATTATGATGACTTTAGGTGATGTGATTGTGGTGTGATGCATGTAGGGATTTCAAATTAATTAGCAATCAAGAGTAGTCAATTGATTTGAATTCCCCACCTTTCTTTTTTCTTTTTGGGTTGTTCTTCTTATAATTAATTATGGTAGTTTATAAGTTTCCTTTTATTAAAGTTTCTCTTTTCTCAATCTTTCCTTTTTCTCAATCTTTCTATCTTCTTAATCTTTCCATTTTCTTAAAGCTTCATTTTTCATAAAACTTTCCTTTTGATTAATATGGAAACTTAGAAATTATTGTAATTCTTTATAAGAGCTATAGTCCTCCACCCGAACTATGTGAACTTTGATTCTTGTTAAGATAATTAATGAGGTACAGTAGATCACTTACTTGAGCTCAAGTTCACCCTAGGATACCAAGTATCCTAGATTTTCTTTTTTGTTTCATTATTCTATATCTCTTGTGATGGATGCTTTTATGGATGGATATGTGTTGATACACATGCTTTATTGTAATGATATATTATTGATTTGCATGTGTTTAAGACATTAATATAGCCCAATTAAATTAAGAGGCCAATTAGGGCAATGCGGGTGCCTATGAGCTTATCCCAGAACCTTCCCACATCGCAACTTAGCCCCCGAATCCTCAATATTTTTGTTCAAGACTTTGCCTTTCCTTAAAATGTAGTCACTTGTTTTTTTTGTTTTTTATTATTTTATTTTTTTTTTGTTGGAAATAAAAGTGTTTTTATGGTTTTCCTCATTCCTTATAAATGAGGTGGCAAATCCTTGTGTTTTCATATGAATTTGTGTGGACCGATTTCCTAAGTTCACACTTACCTATTTGTGGATGTAGGTGCATTCTACTACATGTTACATCATTGATATGTTGGTTAACCTATGTAATTCTACATATATGTGAGTTTTATGGTGAGATTTCACATGTACATTGTAGACACCCCATTTTGTACCGCCTAATTGATTTTAAATCCCTTTTTAATCTCGATGACTGAGGTCTATTATTCATCTTGTTAAATGCAAAGTGATCCCAAACAAGCTAACGAAGTCAATGCGGAAACCACAAGCTTGCAGCCATCGAGCCTTTTTGCGTACACAACCATTTGGGTTGCATACGCACCATCCTTTTATATGGAAAGAACTATTTTGGTATTTATTTCTCCCCAAGTCGGCTATTGATATGGAAATTTTCATTTTTGGTATAAGTTTGACCATCAAATCCGAACCACTACCACCTAACTGTAAGGAACCCCTATTTATTCATCTCTACGAGTCTAGGTCAGGGGACGGAATATCAAGAGTGTGACTCCTACCTAAAACTAAACCAAAAACCCTAACTAGAGGATCAAAGCGACGATTTCAGAAGGTTCGAAGTGATTACTTTGCTAGATTCCTAGGCGTCTAAACCTGAGGGTAACGATATAATCTCTTTCTTTGATTTCTTTGAATATTATTACTATGATGTGATTCTGTATTGAGTTTGTTTTAATACGATTTACATGTGTAATAGTATAGGTATTCACTATATTAATCATAAGTGGGTATGAGTTAGTTTATTAAGCACATGCACTCACCTATCACGCTCTCACCCATCAATGGTAAGAGCATGCATGGTGTGAACCATGGGTTCCCTTCTTTTAAAAAGAGTTTTAATAAATAAAAATTTGTTTTCTATTAGTTCACACAAAACAATTAACAAAACTAGGAGTCGCCTATTAAAACATTTTTAGAGAAAACCTTTTGACAACCAAACAAATGACTCCTAATTTTAAGAAAATGTAAGTCTTAATAAACCAAATAGAGGATTCGGAGACTAAGTTACGACGTGGGAAGGTTCTGGGAAGCATCTCATAGGCACCCACATCGCCCTAAAAAGGTTTCATAATTCATATGGGCAATTTTGATTACTTAATAAAGAATTAGTTACCATGCATATACAATAAACAACCATACATCCACATATATCCATAAAAGAATAAAAGAGAATAATATGAAAAGCAATAAAGAGGAAATAAAGAATGAAAAAGAAATAGACAAAAGGAAATAAAAAGAAAAGAAACCTAGGATACTTATTATCTTAGGGTGGACTTGAGTCCAAGTGAACACCTACGTACCTTCCAAACAAGCAAGAAATTATCAAAATCCACGTAGTTCGAATGAGAATGAGTATTTCCTTCACAAGGAACTACCATAATTCTTAATTTTCTATTTATTGAAAAAAGAAAGTTTCCAAAAATAAGAAGTTTCCAAAAAAGGGATAAGAGAGAATAGGAAATATTATGAAAAATGGAACATTAGAGAAATAGAAAGTTTATAAATAAATAAATAAAAAAGAAAAAAGAAACTTAGGAGTTACCATAATTCATTGCAAAGGAAATAACCCAGAAGGGAGAAGGGAATAAATAATAGCAAAATACACCACACCTTAACTTACCATATGCAAATCAACTCAAAATCATCAACAAAATACCAAATAATCACCATATGTATGCTATAGTGACAATTATCATGTTAAATCAGCCATAAACATGCCCAAATCATCATTAGAAAGCTTAAATCAAATATGGAAAGAATGCTAAACAATCCTAAAACATCCTAATAATCATGCAAAAAGTAAAATTAAAAGGAAATCAAAGTCCTAGTATGTTCCTACATGAGATAGACTATCTATCATGCATGAAAGACCAAAAATATGCAAAAGTGAGCTACTATCATGAAAACATCATATAATAACTCAAAACATAAAAAGAAAATCACCCTAGGACTTCAACTAATTTTAGCAGTGTGCGCAAGTCAATTTGGAGTGGTTAGAAGATAAATCACCAACCAACCCACCAAGGGTAGTTTGCAAAATTTTCAATCTGTTGCCAAACCGTTAGTCCTAAAAACCAACAGATTGGCTTATTTCTTTTGGCAGTTTGAACCAACGGTTTGGGCTGATAGGACAGGTTGTATCATGCCCTTCATAACTTTTAAGAGGATTGTCGAACTGATCAAAAAGTGTGCTTTTATAAACTCTATGAGGATGGTTTGTTGATTTCTTAACAAAAATGTTTAGAGACAAACCATTTTTTTCAATAAAAAGGGACAAATCATTTAACATTCTATAATATCAAATCCCACAAAATAATAAAAAAAATCAAGCAACTAGAGGTTAAAAAAAACTATAATGACTTAACATGTTTTCTTGTAGAAAGTGTATATTATATATGGGGAGGGATCCATTTACACTCAATGTAAAGCTTTTTACTCTTACACCCCTCAATATCTTTTTGTGAGAAAAATATTTTATCAATCCAACTGTTAGATTAGGTTCTCTATTCATACACATTATGCATACCGAATTTCAAGTAAATTGGATATCAGGAATTATGTCATCCATAAAGTGTTCCAAATTATAATTTTATTTATAAAAAGAAATATAAGTTTACAGATCAAATATTTCCTGATATCCGATTTATTTGAAATTTCACATGCATGACATACATGAATAAAGTACCTAATCCAATAGTTGAATTGGTGAAATTTTATTCCCATAAAAAGATTTTGAGAGGTGTAAGAGTAAAAAATCTTATACCGGGTGTAAACGGATCTTGAAAGTGGGATTAGGTTGGTTTATTGATGGTTTGACAAAGTTTAACCCGCCAACCAAATTGAATTGCCAAATTTATTGCTCAACCCACCCAAACCAATCCGCCTAATCTCTCAAATCACTTGGATTAATACAAAATGGAGCGGATTGGATTTGGTTTGATTTGATTTGATTTAGCGGATTGGGCGATTTTTTGCACATCCCTAATCTGTTATGCTTTAAAATCTGATTTTGAAGCCCAAAGGATTGCTATAATTTTCCAAGGCTTGAAAGATGGTACTATACAACACTAAATGTTTCCTAGTGTCACCCCCAATTGGCATTCTCCTGCAATCTCAATTCTAATTTCTAAAGGGATATAATGCTACCATCACGCAACGTTACCTCCTAACTGCACCGTCCAAGTCAGCAAGTCGGTAGTTGCTGACATACGTGCGCACACACAAAAAACTCACCATCCACAATAACAAACTGAATATATGTGGTTCAGCACACATCTGAAAACCTATCTATAGGTTTCTATTCAAAAAGGGATGTGTTGGCCTCCAAAAAAAAAAAAAAAAAAAAAAAATCCAAGTTGGTTACTAGTGATATGTATACTCCATTAAACTAAACAAGAAAGATACCTACACCCCACATTTTTCCATTTCCTCTCTTTCTTTGTCTATTACAGACCTATGGTTTCAAAACTAATACCCTGGCCTATTGATTTAAATCTTACTTACAAATGATTGTGTCACAAGAAAGATCAAGTGAGACTATATTATCCATTGAAAATGATACGTTAGCAAAACTTAAACACAAAAACTCAATTAATTAATCTACATCCATAAAATGTTTTAATTATACCAAGAGTTAATATTAGTTATATTAATATGGGGAGGGTTCCGTTGACACCTAGTATAAAACTTTTTACACTCACACTTGTCAATATCTTTTTACAAAAATCATATTTCGTCAATACAACCGTTGGATTACGTATTCCTATCATACACGTCATACATGTCAAATTTTAAGTAATCAGATATTGGAAAATGTTTCATCCGTAAACTTACATTTCTTTTAATACATAAAAATTTAATTTCAAACACTTTATGGATGGCATAGCTCCTAATCTCCAATTAATTTGAAATTTGGCATGCACGAAGTGCATAATAAGAATATGTAATTCAACGGTTGGATTAGTGAAATATGATTTTTATAGAAAGATATTAACGGGTATAAGTGTAAAAAGTTTTACACTGAGTGTCAATGGAACCCTCCCCTATTAATATATATGAAGTATAAAATGCCTCATTTAACATTTTTGTTTTAGGCCTCAATTAGTTTTGAGCCGGCCCCGTCGAAGAGTTTGAAGATCCCTAAAGCACACAAGATCGCCAACAATTACTGTCTAGTTGATTCTACTGGACTCCAAAATTTGATCTAATTTGTTTACCCTTGGTTAACTACCTTCAATCTAATATCCCTAACTCTTTTGCAAAGTTGTTCGAAATAATGTTTTTTGACGAACTACAACCAACTTCATAAAAACTCTTTATATTTTTTATAAAACCTTGAAAAATTAAAATAAAAACTGGTGCAAATAAGATTAAGGAGTGGCAATAACCGCCCCCTTCCATTTAATACCTTTTGAAAACACACCAAGCCTCTGTTAATTCCTCCCCCAAACACATGAGCCTTTCTGTTTGCATTGTTGAAGTCCCTCCAACCCCAATGGCATTTAGCTTTTATAGTATGGGCCCAAGGTTTTATGGGCCACACTCTAGTTTTCGGCCGATCTCACTTTGTTGGTGGTTTCGGTGCACCTAATCCTCACTTTGTTGGCCGTTTTGGGAGTAATTCCCAAAAAGGATGAATTAACTATAAACTTGTACTAGTCTAGCAAAATTAATAGTCAGGGATCCTTCTTAGGAATTACTCCCAAAAAGGCAAATATATAGGTCCCTAGGTTTGGCAACAGTCCCACCCCATCAAATGGACTTTCTTTGGTCCGCCATCGAAGCCAGATAAAGTCACAGCTCCAACTTCTCAAGATTCTAACACGTGGCTACAGGAGAGCTGTGGTTTGCATGTACTAATTGGGGACGGCGGCGGACAGCACCAAGGTAACGAGGTGGCTCTGTTTAGCTTTATCCTCAATGAATCTAAACTCTGCTCTTAACCTCAATGAATCAATCTTAAACTCTGCTATTACCCTCAATGATTCTAAACTCCGCTCTGGATGGTGTGTAAGCATCAAAGCCCAATTCCGATTGGCTAATATGGGTTTTTGGGAACTGGAAGTGAACATGTTCATGTGTTGTTCCTAGTCTCTGGTTTCAATTTGGAGATATCTGTTAGCTATGCTAACTCAACAGAAATTACTATAACAAAGGCATCATTTGACATTAGATGACTAGCATGGAAGGAATAAAAGATTCAACACTTTGGACACAAGTTGCCTGTTCTTTCCTTTTCCTTCTTCCCCCATTCATATTTTTATTTCTTTTCATTCTGTCTTTAAGGGTTCAACCATCCAGCCCTGTTGCACGTTTCAAATTTTGCCGGAGCTAATGGCCTCAAACCTGATGTCAACATGTCCAAAAGTCTAGAAAACGAAACTTTCTTAACTCTTAACAATGGCCATTTTAATGAACTTCATGACCTGATTAACTGGTTAGAATGAACTGTTTCATTCTGAATAGGGCCATGTCAGCCAAGCATCAACAGCAGCAGTAGCAGAAGACAAGAGGGGGTAGAAAAGATAAATGCATTATTCATTATTTAACCAGGTCAAAAGCCAGAAATTGTGTTATGTAATCAAGTCAGAAGCCACAAACTTTATGTAATTGCATCAAAAGAAACGCAAGCCCCAAACCTTATGTAACTGCATCCAAAGTAGGTAACAATCTCCCACAAACATAACAAATAAATGGCACGAGTGGTTTGTAGGTTTTGCTTTGAGAAACATAACTGGACTCCATATAACTGCGGCACAATTCTGTATGGCACGATTCTGTACTAAGCACAATCTCATATTCAACCAATTATTACTTCTCTAAAAGGCCCATGTCTTCATCCCACAACTTTCCTGGTGTATGTTCTCCCTGGTTGAATCTCCTGGGACCGTCCAAGGAACAAGTCAGATGGACCATGCCAACCTCCAGCCTTCATAGGAGGCGGCAGGGGCTGCCTCACCGACTGTCTGCCAGAACCAACCGTCATATTTGCCAATTTCTCAGTCGCATCTGAGACTCCACGTGCATTCCTGCCCATGTATATGGAGGCTGCCAACCAAAATACAGTTTTCCAAGTAAGTGGTGAAGAAATTGAAAAAATACTAAAAACCAAATTCATATTTTCTCATGAGTCTTTAGTTTTATACTCTGATAGTCTGTATTTGAACTAAACCTCTGCTTTTTTTTTATAAAAAACTTCTCTTTCCTATCACATTTACTTGGACGACGATAAAAAGGAAAGATACATTGTAATAATGACCGCAACTATAGAGCTCAAGTCTACTTTTGTGAAGACTCCTTTTTGGTGGTATTATTGTTATACTAATGACCGCCTTTGTTACTTTTATAGATTTTATATAGCTTAGCTTGGGATTCCTTTCTTCCTTTTGGCTAGTGCTTGTATATGTCTTGTGTACTTGGGCTATGCCCTTTTGTTTCTCATACAATATTTCATCAAAAACAAAAACAAAAAACAAAAAGTATAAAACTTACTTGGGTTGTTCCTTGCTGGTGGTCGATATCTTGGTTGTTTGGCAGAGCTCTTCAAGGACTTATCATTCTTATTTGCATCCTAGGTTCGTGAAAAGTGGGAAAAATAAAACAACGAAACATTGAAGCCATCAGCATAATCGCCAACTAAAAACAGAAACAAAGTCATTTATCTAAAATTTTACTACAAGAAACCCAAGTTCTTTAAATATGGTAGAAAAATGCTTATTCTAAATTTCAAAAAAGAACACCATGGACTCATTCTACTTCCATGGGAACTCCGAATTCCTAAATAAGTTTTTTTTCTTTATAAAAATTGAGAGACTAATCAACCACAAATCCTCACCACTGACCGAAGAATTTAACTAATTAAAATATCCATGATATCTCCGATATATCCACGATATATCCGTGTATCCAGACCTCTCGATGTGATATCTAACTGGCATATCTTTTCCGCAAAATATCTTTACAATATTATCGATATCATTGATAAAATTCTGATATATCCATCATATCTTTTTTTCACATAGTATTGCTGATATATTGATATATTAAGATATATTAAGGATATATATCAACGATATTGAGATATTTATTTTCTTGTTATCTTGTCAAAATTATCACCACTCTTTTATTATTGATTTATATAAATATTTCAATTATACTAATGGCTTAAATTAGTGTTATGAAGTAACATCTTTAATTTACTTTCTTAAAATATTCATTCTTTCGTTTAGTGAGACACAAATTATATACCCTACACAGACATACTTATCTCATCTACATTTAAATTGCAATATTTTGATGCTAAACTGGTTTTTTTTTTTTTTTTTTTTTCCGATAACGAGGGAACCATCCCATAGTAGGGCCCTTTGGACCACCCATGGAGCCAAAACTGTTTATTAGAGTCTAATCATTGTTTCCCATAATTTCAATGAAAATATGTGTTTAACTAACAATATCCGTCATATCTCTAAATCAATATTGAAATTTTTGATATATCCTTCAATATATCCTATTTATCCATGTTTTTGGACCCTCGATATATCCATCGATATCGATATCTAAGTCCTTATAGGTCATTGATAAACTACCTCACAAACTTACACCATAACATCAAGGTATATGTAACTAAAGAAAAAAATAAAAGGGCAAAAGAGTAAATGAGCCTTTGCTAACCTGATTATCCATTTCCAGCTTGCGTTGCACACCTGTAACAATAACATAAAAACAACATGACGATCTACAAAGTATCACATTACATCTCATTTCACACCAAAAGACATGCCAAGCAACTGATTTCTTCCTCTAAAATAAAATAGACAAACAGACCTGCTGCATAGCTATAATTTTATAAGGGAAGACAAAAGAACAGGGTGTAAAAAAGAAAACTACTACCTCAATATGTACTAGTATACTCCCTCAACGAAGTCACAATTTGATGGAATTTGAGACGAAAAGGAAAACTCAATAGCATTGTTCAAATCAAATGTGAAACAAGTACCAAAAGCCTATCACTTAAATTCCTACTGTCTTATAAAATCATAAAATATGTTCACTGCCAGATTCAGCCACTCAGGGAAGCACTAAACCTCAATGTTCAGAATTGAAGTAGGGGATCAAATGTTATCCTCTAGATTTGAAAGCATAAGGAGATGAAAGGTCCATCTATGTTCATAGCAACAACTGCTGCTCGCTACACTTTTATTGAAACTCATATATAAAAAAGTCTCACTAATCTACTAAACTGATTATGTCATAATATCGAAGATTCCTACACAATAGGTTCATAATATTAAAAATTTATTCAAGATTTCTTTGAGTTTGTCTGCATTCATTTTTTCTTTTTTAGATTTTCTAGATTCTTGTGCTCTATAAAGATACATGTACTAGTATTCCCTGTATTGGAATTTGGATTTTATGTGATTATTAAAATTTATCTTCTATTTAAAAATAAGATAAGGAAAGGAGATTCGAAATATCAAAAAAGTCGGGTTCATCACCTGTGCTTAAAGAAGCATGTAATTTTGGAGATGAAAAGTTGCTTGTGGGCTTCGAAGCCACAGAATATCTCCTAATGGATTTCTGCTCCAAAGTTCCCCTTGTTCCAGCTGCTATAACAATTTAAAGGAATTAGATCCCTAGATGTATCCACATAATGTCCAAGCTTACATCCATAAAATAGAAAACAACAAAACATGCCAAAAAAAAATTCATTTATTCTTTATTCTCCTTTTTATATATATATATATATATATATATAAGAAAAAATAAAACATGTATTACACAAACCAGATGGAGGTGTTCTAGTGACAGCAGCTCTAGAGCGAAGAGATGGTGGAACGTAAAAGCAACTCTGCCACATCAAAAAAAGAATACAATTTAAATTTGATGAGAAAAAGCCACATCTAAAACTAAAGAAGCACAATGAAACACATTTTTCTGTCTCCTGAAACCCCACCTGGAAGAAAGGATGCTGAAGGGCCTCTACTGCAGTTGGTCTCTTACATGAATCCCACGAACAAAGCGACTACACATCAAATTTTATTTTTTTTTCATATTTATATTTAATAAATAAATAGTCAAATAGTAAATAAAACAATCAGAAAATGTGAAACAATATAACTTAACACCACGCAAGACAAATGATAAGATTGTGAATTCTTTGTTATTCTACAGTAAAATCATATGTAATAGAAAAATTGCATTAAATGAGAACAAGAAAATGAACCATAGTTTTAACAACATATATCTTACCGTGATAAGGCTTACTGCATCCTCACTTGCTGATGATATCAATGTAGAAAGATGGACACCAGCAAACTGCAATGTTTAATTACAAGCCATGTCATACTTTGTTTTACAATCGAATATTAAACAAGTATAAAATAAATAAACGTGCTAATATAACTTATACCAACACCCGCATTGGGGGTTGAACCTCATGCCTTTAGTGAGTTATGGGATACATGGGTCAATGAATGGGGTACAACCCCCGATACATGGTGCTAATATAACTTATATCAACGTGTGTTGACTTGATCAGTACTGCGACTTTGTTAAATTATTATGCAAATATAGATATGACAAATTGTATAGTGTCAAATTAGAAATATGTATTCGTCATGTCTGATTAATGTCATAAAACCAATAAGTATTAAATGCAATCTCCCTTTTCTTTTGGGTAATAGTAAGAAATACAGTTGTGATGATGGGGATTGGTGGACTAAGAAAGTGAGAGGAAGTTTTGGGGTGGGTCTTAAGAACTTTATAATGAAATATTTTGATGTCAGTCACAAGGGGGACAAATTTCAAGGTGGAAAATGAAATATTGGGTGAGATTTGGTATGATTCTTCATGCAGTAATGATCCTCTCATAGCTCCATTTCCAGATTCATTTGCAATTGCTATAAACAAGAAGGAATTGGTGAGGGCTTACGCGATGCAGATATATGAAGGTACGAATTGGGATCTAGTGTTTAGTCATAGTTTTCAAGACTTGGAATTAGAAAGAATGGCACTTTTCTTGAATAGGCTTTTTATTCAGCTACTTCATTCGGTGAGATATTTACCATGTGGTTGGCCTATCAGAAGTCTTAAGAAAAGAAAGAGATTATTTGAGAACGATTCCACTTTGCCTCTGTGGAGAATGTAATAAAAATTTTGGACAAAAAAAAAATTGAAGAATCTTTGAAGAGGAGAAGCAACCTGAAGAGAAGACCAAGGATATCATCCAGGTCTTTGGTTAAAAGCTTCTAGTGTTGCAAATAGAGATACTTTCTTGGATTGTGGATTGTAATAGGGCTCCCCCCCCCCTCTCTCTTTCTTCTTCCCTTTTAAAGCCTACACCTTTTTTTTTTCTTTTGCTAAGAGACTATACTTCTGTTTTAAAATGAATCAATTATTATCAAATATGTGTGTATCTGTGCAACCAACCTGTGGAAATTGGTAATTGATAGCCCTCGCAAGTGTAAGTCCCTCGGCCCATGAATCCTTAGATGGGCTTCCAAGTACACCGCAAATTTTATAGATCTCATCTGCTTCACTGCACCAATAATATAAATATTTAAAATTAACTTCCAAAAACAGTTTTCAATTGAATAGAAAAATTGCTGAATGTAATTCCAACCAGATTTCAAATTATACCATTCACACATGGCAAAATATTATATGTAAATGGCCGAATAAATTGTAAATGAAAGTTAGTGTAGCTCATAATGAAGAGGAGAAAAGCCCCACATGGAAAAATATTATATGTAAATGAACGAATAAATTGTAAATGAAAGTTATAGTAGCTCATAATGAAGAGAAGAGAAAAGCAACCCCCCCCCCCCCCCCCCAAAAAAAAAAAAAAACAAACAAAAAAACGAAAACAAAAACAAAACAACCAAACCCAGGGGAAAGGAGGGAAATGGTGGACACAAGTCATTAGGTTGCTAAACCTCACAAAAAGGTGAAAAGAAAGCTCCTACGAAGGGGCATCATTAATTATTGCACAATATTATTTTCACTGCTGTTGGTCTCACCATAAACAAGGGAAAGGAAACAAGAGAACACCCCAACCCCCAAAAAATAAAAATAAAAAAATAATCATTAACCTCACAAAAGGTAAAACAGTATGATTAAAATAGATTTATTTTAACTGTCATTGGCTTCACAACTTAAAACCCCTCCCCCACTAAAAAAAAAAATCAAATAAATAAATCTATTTATCTATACTTATACTTTATGAGGGAAAAGTAGACCTTGGTCTCTCAGCTCCATACATGTTTTTTTTTTTCTCTTTGTTTTTTTTTTTTTATTTGAATGGCGAGGAAGCCACTACCCCGGGCCCATGCAAGACCAGCAACCCACATGGACCAGTTAAACACAAGGCCCATGAGAACCATGAAACCTTGTGCGGTGGCCCCAAGGGGTTGGCAAGAGTCAAAGCTTCCTGAGGGGAAGTCCCTTGCCAACTGAGCTAGAGGGGGCAACACAATAAGATCACATGAATTTTATCCAAATCCACAATCCCACTATCCCACGATTCTCTCCAAGAATGACTAAGCTCTTCTGCACGCACACACTGAATTCCCCCCTTCAAGTAAATAAATAAAGGCAGGCTTGCGAATCTCACAACAATATAAACACGTTGCTAACTCCAATACCCTCATCAGTTGCAAGTTATGTAAAAAATAACAAGAAACAACAGAAGAAATTGGGGAAGACCCTATAATAATTAAGAAAAGAGAAAGTCGCACCTCGAACCCGGAAACAGAGGTCGAAGAGTAAACAATTCAGCCATAATAGCACCCATTGCCCACATATCTGGAGGTAAAATAGAAAGTGAAAACAAAGAACTTAAAAATAATATATGAATATGAATGTTGCAATCTTTTAACTACTGTTTATAATTTCCAATTTTCCATAATCTAACTCACCAACAGCAGAACTATATACCGGAGACTGAAGCAGCACTTCAGGGGCTCGATACCTGCCATGTCCACATATTACTGGTCAATAAACCACAGTAACAAGACTGCGTAGTTATTTAAAGAAAGAAAATATGGGAGAAGGGGGACACCTACCAACGTGTCGAGACATATTCAGTATATGGTGGGCCAGAACTGATTTCCCGGGCGAGACCAAGGTCAGCAATTTTTAATATGCTTTTCGAAACCAGCAAGTTCTCTGCAATAAAATTATGGAAGCAAAAAAAAGTTTACTAAAGATTACATGAACTAAAGCCTCCAAGCTAGCAACTATGACTTACAAAACAACAACAAACAGTTAATTGAACACCAGAGAAGCTATTCCCATGTACCATAAAAAATAAAGAAGGGAACAGAAAGTTATATTTCCAATGAGTACAATAAGCATTTGCACCTCACAACTCTGCCTCGAGGCAAGGCTCAAAAGAGACCAAGCTCCAGGAAGGCACATTGAGAAATGCGTTATATTAGCCATATATGAGCCTTAAGCTTTAAACAGACAACAATTCTACTTGCAAACTGTTAGGTTTACCATGAAAACAAGTACTTTATATATATTTTCTTAAATTTCTGCCTTAACCAAGGCTGCATTTCTCAATTCTCAAGTTCAACAAAATTTTAATTTCTACTAACATCAAAAATTTCCATAGTAAATATCAAAAGGATCTGAGGCAAGTAGCTCACAAAGTAATTTCAATAACTCCTTTGCAACTACATTTTTTAAGCTATTAAAATTGAGGCCCAGTAAGTGAAGGAAGGAGTATTAATTACTGATTAAAGATTTCTCACCGCTCAGTTCCTATATGATGGTCAAGCTAACCCACTGCCAGGCAAGATTTCCCTAACTTGCATAACTAATACTACTACGTACACTAACATTGAATCGAATTTAAACAATCACAGGATCACTTTGTAGGAGCCATAATTACCCATTTTGGAAGCAAAAACAAAAGATGGCGCGAAACAAAAAAGTGATTGTAATTACGCAAGGTAAAGAGGCATAAAGCAGTTCAAATATAACCAAGGAACCTAAAAAGAAACAATTATGTCAAAAATGGAGAAAAGATGCTCAAAGGGTAAACGTCTATCCCTAAATGTTAAATGATATAAAGAAGCAGCTGCCCAGGATTTCAGACATATCTTTCATTGAAAAAGAAAGCAAGTTACATTTCAGGGCATTTAACAAACATATCAAGAAAATTTTCCCTTACAAAGAACTTTCCAAGACATAACCCTAAAATTTTCAGAAATGTTCCCACTTCCCATGGCTTTCAATTTGCCTGCTAAAACTAAAATCCCAGCAATGATGGGATGGACACCAGAATAAGAATAAAGGGCTGTTTGGAAATTTTCAGAAGTGGACCAAGCTAGGTCCACCCAAATTACACTATCTAGTTCATTTGAATTCCAGTTCAATGTTGGCTTCAAAAAGATCCCCAATATGACTGATTTTTAAGATGGAGCTGAACCACGGTAACAGCTCAAGTAACTTAAATGTAAATGTAAATCCCAGTTAAAAACCACAAGTTTGGACTTCATAAACAACCCCTAAAAAAACAAAACAAAAACAACCATATTTTCTCTAGAAGAACAAACGATTGGCAACACAAATTTCTTTTCTATTCATCCTGCCTCATAATTATCACCCTACAAACTAGAGATCTTCCCCCGGGGGGGGGGGGGGGGGGGGGGGGGGGACAAACAAACAAGACTAAGCCTTTCTGTCAGAGAACACATTCCCACCAATGACCCTTTTACAGGATTTTTAGTAAAATCCATTGAATTCTCTAATGGAAATTTCCATTCTATACTCTCAGTTCATCAAAGTTGGTCACATGTTACATTCCTTCAATTACCTGGCTTAAGGTCACGGTGAAAATACCCACGCTGGTGCATGTAAGCAAGACCTTGAAATACTTGAAAGCACCAATTTCTCACTTCAGCTTCTGAGAAAAGATTTCCCCTGTCTTTCATAAGTTGGTATAGGTTGCATTCCTGATACAAACAAATGGAATTGAAAGCATTTAAAAATAAGCACTCACAGGATTATCAAGCCATTGACAAGTTCAAAGAATGCCACTTACCATGTATTCAAATACGAAGTACAAGATGTCATTTTCCCTAATGACTTCCTTAAGCTTCACAATATTTGGATGGTTCATTTTTCGCAATGACTGCCAAAAAAAAACAATCAATTTATACATCACATATATATAGTAAATCCAAAGATTGGATAGGTAGATGGAAAATCATGTCACCTTTACTTCCCTCAGATTTACACATTCCTCCCAGGAATAATATTTTTTCTTCATTTTTTTTATTGCGACCTGTTCAAAAATAAAAATAAAAATAGAAAGATAGTTAACTCCATCTGTAAAATCACTTTTTCTTTAATTTATTTAATTTAAAAACTGTAAACTACTTACAATTTCACCAGTATCCCTATTTAGAGCTCGCCAAACGCTCCCAAATGTCCCATCACCAACTTCCTTGATCATCTTGTACCTGTGGTACCTCTCAATTGTTAAACAAAATCAAAATAAATCAAAATAAAGATATTACCAAGCAGTCTAAACAGAAACTAGCTCACCTCTCCATATTACTTGTGAAGCACAGCAGATTTCTACAGCTCGTGGCTCTTCCTTTATCTTTATTCAGAAAAAAGAATGAAGAACTTATAGAAGAAACATACAACCCTTATCTTCAGTGGATGATTCTCAGAGAACTCTATAAGATATAAACTGTCCGACTGATCCAGTTAACTCCACCATTAATATCCCGTGGCTACATGCGATAGCACAAAAACAGTATTCTTCTTGTGAACAGGCTTCACAGCCTTATTTGTAAAATAAACTAAATCCACAACTCCGAGACAGTCATAAGGTATAGATTGCAAGAAAGGTAGAGTACTACAGAACATCTTCACACCAAAACCAAGAACTGTCCAGAACAGAACAATTGTCCTATCCAACAGAAGGGACCCTGCCTCCAGACATAGTCACCCAAGGCTATCAAGAACATAGAAACTGTTACTGTATACTACGTAGAATTTGATGCAGAACCTTCAGCAAACTGATATCTTCTCACTCTATCTAGAACCCATCAGAAGCAACGATGAAGGAATGATTATTAACTACTAAGTCTGCACATAAGTGATGCAACAGGCTTATCTATTATTAACTACGTGAGCACCTCTCTCTGGGTTACAGGCAGACTTCAGCCCTGCGGGAAGGAAGGGAAAAAAACTATTTACATATATCATAGAATTAAGTTCTATTTAACTGGGATTGGAGTAAATGAAAAAATAAATACAAAAAAGATTTGCATGATGAATGCCATACCGCTGAAGACGTTTTCCCATGTATCTCAACTGGATGTTGTATCGGAAATGCACTACCAAAATAAACTATGTGAGAAAAAATCGTCACTGAAAATTCCAATCAACAAAGAAGTTGGTTCATAGCTTACTTGTACGAGTGCACTAAAGATCCAACACCTATCTCAGGAAAAATTTGCATTAGGCCTTTTGTACTGATCATTTAAGGGAAGCTGGCCACTAAGTGCAATTGACAAAAGAAACAAGAAGGAAATCTCCAAGAATGAGGAACCGCCAATCAAGCACTTCCTGGAAAGACAAAACCCGATACTGGTAGCAATTGGACCAGAAGCACACTTGCTCCATGTCTTATGGAAGGAAACAAAACCCTCTAGAGTAAAGACCGGCACAACCTGACAGAACAAAGAAAACATGCAAACTCACATCAAAATGATCATGCAGAAGGGTATTGACCTACTTAATAACAGAAAAATACAGCAGCATGCTATGGCACAACTTGATATCAAAGAACACATGCATACATGCGCATTAACAAAAATTTCCTCTACCTTTCATGCAACATATAAAGAAGAAATAAGGAATATTCTGTACTACTAAACACTAGTGTTTCATAGACAGTTTAAAAAAATGGCATCTTATTCTGTACTACTAAACACCAGTGTGTCATATATAGTTCAAAAAAACTGGCATGTTAAAGTAGCACAGGCTCCACCCACACAAACCCCCATCAACCAACAAGTATCCTATTGCCTTAGCAGAATTAACCCTAAGCCCTCATTATTTTGACTAGACGTTAAAAGCCTAAGAATTTTCAAGTGCCAACACTTACAACTCCTATGCCTTACAGTTCCTCGGATTTCAAAGCTCATTGTACTTTTGTCTCTCTAAGAATTTTCAAGTACCACCATAAAAAAAACAACCATTACCACCACCCATCACCACACCAGTACAACTTAAACCACCACTAACCACTTTTACCTCCGCAAGCATCATCACCACCACCACCACCCATCACAACCCACCATCCTCTAACACCACCACCACCACCACCACCACCACCACCACCCCTCCTTTTGTCGTTACCACTACTATCAATCTTCACCCCCCCCCCCATGACTAAGCTCACCTCCATGATCATTATATAATGCCAAAATTTAAATAAGGTTCCTTAAAAAACATATATATTCGAGTGAGAGTAAGAGAGAGAAACAAGATAGATTGAATTAGAGATGTGGTTTTGGGGAGGTGGTGTATATAGGGGTGGTAACGAATGTAATGATGGATGGTGGCAAAGGATGAGGGTGATCATGGCATGTACCAAAAGAGAGGTTGTATTAGAGAGGTCGTTTTGGGGTGATGGTGGTGGTGGTGATAGGGGTGGTAGTTGAGGTAGTGACAGGAGGCAGCAATGGATGGAGATGGTGATGCAAAGGTAGGGGTAGGAATGGCAAGGACAGGTTAATCAAGTAATCCGCCCCATGCTACCCCATTGGGACGAAGTTGGGACAATAAGTAAAAGAGGTAGGGATGATTTTAGGATTCTTTTTCTTTTTCCTTTTTTTTTTTTGTTGGGAGGGTGGGGGACTCAATCAAGTTGGGAAAATCATTGGGTTATCCGCACCACGCCCTATACTGCCCTTATCATACATGACAATTAATTTTATACCATTTCTATACCTGCCCTTATCATATATGTCAATTACTTTTATACCACTTCCCAATAATCTTAATAAAATTTTACCCCACCCTATATAAAGATAGACAGAGACCTAATCTACAATATTCTTACATTACAGATGAACAACTAAAAAGAGGGACTGAGAAAGTCATTGATGCATGCACAACAAGCTGTAACCAACTAATGGATCAACTAATAGTTACTAGACTAGAAGGATCGTATCATCCCATGGAAGTCCTTACAATAGCATGACAAACACCTAGGTGTATCATTCCCTTGGGTATTTTGTTTTATGTAGCATTGCTGGTTTTCATTGCAAATATTTTTTTCTTCAACTTTCACCATTCCCGCCCACCCAGGATTAACCATAAACGAGACAGGATGGCACAAGAATGAAGAATGGGATTTTCAAATTTTATTGGAACATTAATGGAAATTTGATATGACAGCCAAGGCGAAGGTGGGTCGAGGTAAATCCTGTTGCGGTCAAGGTTGGGAGGGGCTCCCCATTGGCATCAATGGGTAGGGTTGGTGGTGAAGATAGCAGGTGATTGGTGAGTGGTGGTTCATGACAAGTGGTAAGTAGTAGGTGGTTCCATGGATGGGCAGTAGCAACAGTGGTGATGGGTGGGGGTGGAAAATATTGGTGGTGGTGGTGATGCTGTGATGGGTGGTGAGGGCGGTGGATGCACGGTGACAGGTGAGTGGTGGTGATGATAGTGGGTGGTGGTTGTAAATGGGTGAGTAATGATCTTTGATGTGTGGAGATCAGAGGGTAGTGGTCCTGGATGGTTGGTGGTGCTAATCATGGTGTTGGTCATGATGGGGTGGGTGTGTGGTGTTGGGTGGATAGTGGTGATGGGTGGTGCGTGGTGGCCCATGCGCAATCTCAAATTTCTGGTGCCTTATGATTTGCAAGTCTCAAGCTTTTCCAAAGAATTTTAATTCCCATGGTGTCGACTATCACCAAAAAAACACCGACACAGATAATTAAATCAATTCCAGGGAAATATAACACTCTAATTGGTTTTTTTTTTTTTTTTGGGGGGGGGGGGGGTGTGGGGGGGGGAGGGGGACTCACATCAGATACGAATAAGAAACCTATTCTCAACCTATAGGATGTCTTCCTCGAATGGATATACCAAAGGATGAAGGAAAAAACCAATTATATGGTGCAAAGAAATCTCTAGATGCAATTTCACCACTAGTTTGAATCTAATATGTTCATCATCGACGACATTAAAAACTCCAACACCATTAAGAATCAAAACATTTGACATCCAAATCTTAAATTACTGAGGGCAGATCACAGTTTACCCTTCCATTCTACAGCATGAAGTAAAAGATATATAATTAGGCCCCCAAAAAAAAAGGGCAGAAAGTTCCAGACACAATACCCTTAAAACTCCAAAAATTCACTACAAGATAACATATTTTTTTACGTTTGTTGGCGGGGGAGGAAATTGGGGAAAACAATACTGAATCATATAGGATCAGTTCTACGATTACTTAAAATAGTAAAATACTCCAAGGACGCATTTGGATATCATTTGAAAATTAGATTTCCACATTATATTTCATACATAATTATGTGTACTTAGAAAATGATGGCTATCCCAAAAAAAAAAAAAAAAACAAAATGAAGGCAAAAACCTTAAAGTGGCATCTCGTGAAATCTTAAACCTATCCATGCCACCAGCTTTGATGATGGCCACAATTTCCTTCAAATTCCTTGACTTACAGATTGTGCCTAACATGCTATCTAAATTATAACGAAGCCATTCCCTATTTCCATTTCTAAATTCTAAGCGACAACCAAACATGCCCTATTAAAATTTCTTATACTCGGTTGGGAGGATCATTGGCATTTCAGATATTCGATAAAAAAATTTCCAAATACTACTAATATTGATAAGCAGAATAAAAAAAGTCAATCTATAGTTCAGAATACCAAATTCAACACTGATCCCAGATTAGAAAAGCAAACTGTGATCTAATCTACCATTAATTAGAATAAGACCCCAAAACACAAAACAGCGACAACACGCAAAATCTAATTGCATAGATAACATTAATTATCATTTATTACCTAAAAACAAAAACAAAAAAACAAAAAACCAAATAAGATATTCTAATTTCAAAAGACTAACAGATTAATACCTAAAAACCAATCCACATGGATACGATAATTCTAACTGATTACCAACAAAACCCCACAAGATCTTCAAATCTCAAAAACTGTAATCACCATGAAAACCCTAAGACGGAAATGACCCAACGCAAAAAATCCATCCACATAGATGCCGTAATTCTCACCAATTACCAACTTATTTCAAAGGATCGTACATAGCTCACCCTCCTAACCCCCCCCCCCCAAAAAAAAAGGCAATCAAATCCACAACTCCACAAACGACTTCAGGAAAAACCAAACACAAACCCTAACCCAAAATTGAACAAATCGAACGAAATCTGAAACAAATCTGAAAGAACAAGAAGAGATCTGATATGCACATACAAATACATATATATGTAGACAGAGAGAGAGAAAAAGGGGGTGGGGGGGGGGGGGGTAGAAGCCAACCTGCAAGCCAACCGGCATAACCTCCCTCGCCTCGGACGGCCAAAGGTCGACTCCAGAGCTATCCGCTCTCTGCGACACAACGAAAAAGCGCCCCCCCAAAAATATCTTCCCTTCCTGGGAACCAAAACCTAAATATAACACCACCACTCGACGGGATGACCAAAGGAAGGAATGATTTTCGCTGTTCCAAGATACCCCACCCACCGCCTACATATAGCTCCGCTCCTCATTCCCTACCACTCCCACGCACCCTTCTAACCTATACAAACGCCACAGATCAGCCGCCCACGTGGGCCCCACTCCACGTGGCCACCAGCTACGCCAGTTGGAGGGTCCCGACCAAAATTTATGCGTGCGTGTGATTTGAGTTTGGTGGGTGATTGATGGCATACATTTTCTCTCTCACATTTGGCTGTGCTACTATTCCTTGAGTTATTTTATTGTGGTATTTGGTAGGTGGTGAGGTGTCTAGATATGGTCTTGCGGTGGTGCCACGAATCCAACCAGGGACTTTTCTTTGGTCTACCACGCGGAACGTTGCTTCCGATTGGGTGATTTACAAGGCAAAAATTAGGTCATACATTTGTGGAGTTTACGAAATTGCCCTTCGCCTCCTTGTCTTGTCAGTCTGACGCTGTCATAACATTAAGGAACTACGCTTCCAAAAAGATGGGCCGGGCCCCGCAGGGCAGGGCTTGGGCCAGCTTAATGCAGGACCCAGATTGTCCAAAGATCCGTTCTGTATCACCGTATGTTGCCTAGCATTAACAATCTTGACCAACAGTATCATTCATGTTTAATGTTGCATTCTTTAATATTTATTACAGAGTATTATTACAACTAACAAATCATGTGTAATGCACGTAATTGATAGAATAGGGACTCTATTGTAATAGACGGTCCAGTAAAATTCAAACCATTTATACCTCTTTCAGTCTTTCCACATTGTAAAGTTGTATCAACGCTTCAATACGGATTTCATATTTGGTGAGAAAAATAAAGATTAATGTATTAAAATTTGGATTAACAACTAGTTTTTGACCCATGCGATGGATAAGTGATGATTGTAAAAGCAACATCATATAATTAAAAAAAAATTATATATCATTAGATACTTATGTATAAATATGTATTTCTAAAAATTAAAATATCGTTTTATTATATTTTTATGGTTAAATAGAAGCTAAATGAATGGCGCAAGACTAGAAAATCTTCTTTAACAAAAATGTTATTTCCAATCCCAACCAAATGTGCACCTGTTAATTACAAGTATGGAACTTTGAAAATTCAAGAAGAAAAGAGAAATTGGCTACCACGATAACCCGTAACTCGTTACTCAACGTATGGTGTCATAATGTTAATAACAAAACATTCATAAAAAAAAAAAAAAAAAAAAAAAAAAAAAAAAAAAAAAAAAAAACCTTTATAAATCCCAACAGAAAATGCAAAGAGACCTTCAAAACAGTACTCAATGCAAAGCTTCATTTTTCATATTTTTCATTTTTATAAACAAAAAGGGCAGGAAGGGCAACCAGTCATGGCAACTCTACTCGAACGTGACCATAGTACGTAACTCCTCTACCTGCTAAGCAACTAATGACAAGAGGAACTTAGATGGGCCACAAAGTGGGGAACCACATGCGCTCCCTTAAGTTTAGTTGAATCACAGATTAACCTCCGCCCAACCAAAGGTTAGTAGCTCAAGTGCAAGAGTAGGACCACCAAAAGCAAATTTACGTTATGCCACCATTCCCAAGACTTGAACCACTACTTGGTCTCCTATACCTTTACTATTAAACTACCACCATCGGTGATTCATTTTGCATGTAAAAAACATGGGAAATGCTACCTAGCCCCTATGTTTTGCCCTACAAAAGCTTGCCCTAGTGACATGGACCATGACATGGCTCAGCCACATCATTTAGTTTTGCTTTAAATATTTTATCGTGCAAATTGCCAAACATGGAAAACAAAAAAGGCTAGTGGGTCCCACCATGTTATCATCCCTTTTCTCCATTCCTCTGTTAGGTGTGAAACACAACCTCGTGCTGTCGCTAGCATTCCCTGTTAGTCATTGCCGTCATTCCTCGTTTTTAGTCACTGGTGTTACCCATTTTTTGTCAACAAAAAACGTGACCCATCCTCACAACCTTCCCAAACAGAGGAAGAGAATCACAATTGGATTTGTTCTATTTTTTTTCCCCAAATATGGTCTAAAGAGGACTCCATTTTACCCGGTGATGAAACCCCATCTCTAGGTGACTCCGACCATGGCAAAATCTCCGGGCCAACAGACTCCATTTTTTCTAGCAATGAGCATGAAGTGTAAACAATGCGATTAAAAAAAGTTGCAAATTATGAGGAGGGGAGGGTGTCAATTTGCCAAGAACCCATGCTTGATTCTCACTATATCTCAAATTGCCAACCCATGATCTGCCAACGTGTGCCAAGAACCCATTAATTTCTCCCACCATTTGAGCCCCTTTGTTGTGCAAGCAACAAAAGTTACATAACAGCAGCTTGAGCTTTGGTCACCGGAGATCCATGGCCGAAGCCACGACACTCACAGCCCAACCAAAAAAAAAAAAAAAGAAAAGAAAAAAAAAAACCCACACAGATGAAGAAGTAGCAGTCATGGTAAACTCATAGTCCACGACAACCATGGCAAACTCACTGTCTCCCAAAAAAAAAAGAAAAAAAGAAGAGAGATATATCTATACTATACTATAAAGACAAGTTTTTGCTTACCTCAGCACTTGATAACGTGGTTTCTGAACAGTCATTCCCTCCAAAATCCAACCTCCTTCTCATCTTTGGGCCCACACCACAAAGCCTTAATGATGTTAGCTTCTCTCTCTCTCTTTTTTTCCTTCCCTCATACATCTTTTCTCTCTCTCTCTCTCTTCCCCACACACTCCCTTCTCTCTTTCCCTCTTCTATTTTTTTCCCCTTTTCAAATTTCAAACATGAAAACACATCTCTCTTTAATTTCAAAATTCAAACAGTCCTTCTCTTCTAACCGCCCATCTCTCCTCAGGTATGGTTCCTTCCTCTCCCCTACTGTGTTCATCATCTTCTTTTTCTTATTGATTTTATTTTTTGTTCCATTTTAGGGTTTTCACTTTATCTCTCTATCTCTCTTCATCATCTTCTTACAAATTTTATTTTTTGTTCCATTTTAGGTTTTCAATCTATCTTTAAAATTCATTGGGCCACAGTTATTCTAAATTTTTATTACATAAATGGCATTATCTTCAAAACTCCTTGAGTTTACGATTCCTGTGCATCGTGCATGTCCACTCTGGTATATATAGGGGAGATGGTTCCATTGACACTTAATGTAAAACTTTTTACACTTACACTCATCAATATCTTTCTATGAAAATTATATTTCACCAATTCAACTGTTGGATTATATATTCTTGTTATGCACATCATGCATGCCAAATTTCAAGTCAATCGGAAGTTAGAAGCTATGTCATCTATAAAGTGCTCGAAATTAAAGTTTTATTTATTAAAATAAATGTAAGTTGACAGATTAAATACTTCTCAATATCCGATTAACTTGAAATTTGGCATGCATGACGTGCATGATAGGAATATGTAATCCAACGATTGGATTGGCGAAATATGATTTTTATAAAAAGATATTGACGGATGTAAGTGTAAAAAGATATTGGACCAATGCAAGGGATACAACTCCCAATGCATGGTGCTGTGAACCCCGAAAAACGGCCCACAAGGATTGCAAAGAAAATAAGTTGAAAAAGAAAAAGGAGTCGCCACCTTATTTTTTTTAAAGGAAACAAGGAAAACCCTAAAAATAGTTTGTTTTAAGAAAACAATCCATATTTAAAAAGGAAAGGCAAAAACAGTCTTTTGGAAACCAAAGAAATTGGGATTCGGAGGCTAAGTTATGACATGGGAAGGTTCTAGGCAAAGCCTATAGGCACCCATGTCACCCTTTCGGTCTCTTAGTTTATTTAGGCTAAATTAAATCCTTACCATACAAAAATCAGCAAGTATATCATCGCAAGAATTACATGCATATCATATATTCCATCCATAATAAACAAACAAAAACAAAGAAAACAAAACAAAACTAGGATACTTAGATACTAGGGCGGACTTGAACCTCAAAGCGCCTACGTACCATGTAGCGAAATACATGGATTAAAGTCCACGTAGTTCGAATAAGAATTAGGGTTACAACCTAATATAAACCTATAGTAAAAACCCTAGGTTTCCTTATTTGAAAGATAGAAAATCTGATATTTAAACCAAGTTTGAAATAAAAGTAACTTCCACAAGATGGAAACTTTGAGAAAAATGCAACTTTATTCTAACAAGGAAACCTCTAGTAATTCACCATGGATTCATATTAAGAAGTAACCCTAAAAAGGGAGAAGGGAAAAGTTAAGGAAGAAAGAAGTGAATTGGGGCACTTCCACACCCAACTTACCTTAGGCAATTACTCCAAGCAAATAGCAAGCTTAAGCAATAACAGCCCTATTTGAAATGAGGCAATTATCGCACCTGTTTGCACCCTTACACGTGCTCAAAACAAGACAAAAAGAAGAACAAAGAAATCTGGACAGGATAGTATTAAAGCCTAAATTCATCCACTAATCATGCAAATAACATAAACAGTGAATAAAACTAAACCTTAATGCAATCCTAACACTAAGACATGCATAAAAACCCTAAAATCCACTAACACGAATACAAAAATATCATAATTATTCTATATGCAAGACATACATAATAACCATAAAGAAAAGTCAACAAAGAAGCCTAAGTTAACATGCTATATGAAACTAACCTAAAACAAGGACAATAGGAACCCTAAACTCACAATCATGCTTAAAAACCTATAGAATAACTCTAAAACATGCATAACTCATGATGAACAGTATTTAAATCACGTATATTAACTAACTAAAGCTATAACACATGATAAAAAAACTCAATTTTAGCATGCAATAGTTCTATTTTATAAGAAACCCTACTTTAAACTTTAATAGAAGGGAGTTTTATCTTAGGAAGAGCTTCCTTGCCGTTGTAGAAACTCTCTTCTTAACTTGTGGATGACTTGAACCAATGTTCTTCAAGGCTACAGCAGGAACTCCAACTCTCCTTTAGCTCTCTCTCTCTCTCTTATTCTCTCTCAAACACTCAGGTTTAATGCATAAAGTGGCCTCCAATTGCCTCCCCCAGTGCTGGAGCATAAGGGGGTATTTATAGAGTTCAATTAGGATAAACCAATGGCTAGGATTAAGACCCAAAAATTTAATCCAAAGGTTATTAGAGACTCCCTTAGTGTTTAAGAAACCCAAAAGTTACCAAAAACTAGAAGGAAAGTCGTCCAAAAGAGTCCTAGTACATCAAAATAGGAAAAAAAATCCGCTTCAGCAAAAATTTAGGAAAGTGGTCTCGGGTGACCACCAGGGCCTTGGGTGGCTAGCCGCCCAGGCCCAGGTGGGGCTGGGTGGTCACCCGACTGACCTCCTAGGGCTGGGTGGTCACCCGAGGTGACCACCAGGGCTGGGTGGTCACCCGAGCTAACCTCCCAGGGTTAGGTGGTCACCCGAGAACTCCTTTCCTTCTAGGAGTGTTTTAGAAGTCAAATCAACTCCGATTTTGATGAAATAAAAGCCAAAACGACTGTGTTTTGATGAGGAATACATTTTTGAACCTTTTAGGGTGAAAACCACTAACCATGGGGGCATGGTTAGGTTTGACAAAGGCGGTTAACCGCTATGCTCTACCTTTGTAAAGCATAGGTATACACATAGGATTGAACCAAATGTTTTCGAAAACAAAATTAAACTTTCTAAAACACTTTTAGGGATAAAATGATGACTAATTAAAGTCGATTTAAAAAGATTTGGTTGGTAATTGTAAGTTAATTCGAGCTAACACAAAAGGGGTCAATTAACCAACTTGAACCATATTGAGCTATTTTAACCCTAAGCCATTGATTCATCAAATTGAACCTAGAAATACCTCATATGCATCAATATGAACTCCAATTAACAACTTGGAGATCATTTCAAGGTCAAAGGAAAAGTTTGTGACCTAAAAGACGATTATACCCCTTAAGTCACAAAAGTCCTTATTATCCCTCAAGATCAACTCCGAATTGAACCAAAATTCATATCCAATGTCCTTGTGACTCTAGAAAACTAATGCAAGTAACTAGACTCAAAAACAAAACAAAAACCTACATGAAATGGTGAGCCCTAGTAAGGTGGTGCAAAAATGGGGTGTGACAGGTGCTGATATAACTTATATCAACACGTGCTGATGGGAACATAACCAGATATATATAGATCTATATCTGGTTTGATCTATATATCTGGTTATGTTCCCATCAGCACGTGTTGATATAAGTTATATTATATCTGGTTATGTTCCCATCAGCACGTGTTGATATAAGTTATATCAGTACCATGCATTGGGAGTTGTACCCCTTGCATTGGTCCAATATATCTCATATCTCACTAATGCACAAAGTACAACTCCCAATGCGAGTGTTGATATAAGTTATATTAGCACGTGCTTACCTGATCATCATCCTATCTGTATATATATACTAGTTGCTGAAGCACACAAAATGCGTGTGCGACTCAATTATTATTTATAAATAAACTTTTTGATAGTATAAGTTGTTTAGAAGTAGTATTGTTTTAAATTGAAACATTTGACTATTTTTAAATAACACATCTACTGTAAAAAAAATAAAAAAAAAAAAAAGAAAAAGGATAATTACATTTACAATGAAACTAAGCAAAGTTTTATATTCATGAAAAATATATAGACATGTAATAATAATCAAGATATATACACATGTAATAACATTCAAGTTATACATCAATTGGTTTAATCTTTGAGCATGTCTTCTAATTTTTTTCTAGCAACATCAGCCATATACCTAAAAAGAAATATTTTATGCATAAATATACTATTTTGAAAAGGGTGGCGATAATGCCACATCAAGTTTCACTTCTTCCATAGCTTTCCAAAATATAATTCATGAACGGACAGATTTTCCCTTAAGGTCAAAAAGAACTTTTTCAAAGTCCCAAAAAGTCAAAACTCAATTCACTAAAATACCCTTACCTCTCCCCGTAACACAAAAAGCCAAAATGTTCTTAACCCACCTACCACTTTCCTTTTTCCCGTCGCTCTCGCAGCACCCTTTTTTTTTCTTCATTTTTGATAACTGATACAAATCCCTAACCCTTCTTCTCTCCCTCTTTTTTGCTCTTGCTTTTTCCTGTGACTGAGACCCACATCTATTACTCTATCACCAAGGCAACCCAATACACCGTCTATATGCTATTGTTGCCCCTTACATATGTTATCGTCGTCACAATCTCCCGCCATGAGAGTTGTGTTCATTGAGACTAAGTCACACGTTTAAATCCTTACTGCCCGCGACTCCATTGCCGTGTCAACTCAGAGGTTTGTTTTTGCATTTAATTTATTTTTTCATTTTATTTAAACCCTTTCATTATCATTGAGAAGGACATCCCATTTGAGCTCAAAAGATACACAAGTGAGTTACTATGTGGTAGCTCTTTGCCAAAGTCATATGTTTGTCGAGGAGAGGGTAAGGGTTATATTCAGGTTAAGGTTTCTTAAGCTTATTAAAGATCTTCTTTCTTTTTATTACTCTCTGCTTTTTTGTTTCTCAATGGTAGTACTATGTCTTCAATTTGGTTCTATTTAGGGTATCCTTAGTGGTCGTAGAATGCCCTATCTTAATGCGAATTATAAGGGGTTGGGGGTCAATAGGGGTTTTAAGGTGTCTAGGTTCATCAAATGTAACAGCTTAGTATGTTACTAATAATGTGTTTTTTGCTAACCCCAAAAGAAAAAAAAAAGAAAGAAAGAAAGAAAAATCCTTAGGAATTTAACTATCACGCTACCAAATACCTTTTTTACACTTTCATTTCTATTTATGGCAATCATTTTGTCTTTTTTCCTTCTTCTTCTTTTATTTTATTTTTATTTTATTACAGAGTAATAAAAATAAAATCTTTTTTCTTTTTGGGTAGCATTTCTAGTGGATGGCTATGTCTTCTATATAGTAATATCTACGTGATTGAAAATTTGGGTTTCATGTTCATGCATTATTCACAAGGTATATTTACAATAGTCACTTTTATAATGTATAGCTACTTCATATCTTTTCACATATGCATAGCACATGGCAGACTCCACTACATTTTTAATGACATGATCTTGTCATCTTCTATATCTCAAAGCTTTAGCAGTTTTTTTACTATAAATTTTATTCATATATTATATTAGAAAAAGGGTCTTGCTAATCTAATTAATAGTAAATTATCTTATCTTTTTTCTTCTTTTTTTTTTTTTTTTTTTTGCTCTATACAAATTTTATAGGTGATAGTTATGGATGTTGATGATGTACCTATGTATTATAAAGAAGGCCTAACATATAATGAGCAACATGATGTGTGTCGTCTGCTTGATCAAAAATTTGAAACTCATGAAGAACTCCTTAATAGCATTTAGGTTTTTTCTTCCATGCAAGGATATGCAACATCTATAAGAAATTCCAGGAAGGACAAATATGTGATTATTGGCAGTGATAGGGGGGTTGTTATCGAGATAGGCGCAAAATTCCAATGAACAGTCGACAAAAGGAAAACGGCAACCCACTTTATAAATTGTCCTTTTGAGGTTAAAGGTAAGAGATAAGATGATAGATTTTGGATTATTAAAATAAAAAATTGCTCACACAATCATGAGCCTTCTAGTGACATGTCTGGACATCCCTCTAGTCGTCGTAGACACACCATTTTCATCCCTAAGAGTTCATGAACTCATTTTATGAGTTCTTGAAACATTTAGGAGTCTCTAAGCCTTGAAGGACATCTTTGCCCTTTTAAGCTTATGTGAGTAGTTCATTATTGCATGCATATTTTTTGTCTTATTTTTGCATTCCATCACTTGCATTTAGTTTTAAGGTGCATTTAGGATATGTTTGTACAATTTGGTTCAATTCCAGATAGGTTTGGATAGTTAATTAAAATTTTTGCGAATTGAAGGGCAATTTCGTCTTTTAACTCGTATCTTTTCTAATTGACCTCGAAACTTGTCCCGGATTGTTCCAATGAGATTATAATGATGAAAAGAGTCTAACTGTAGTGTCAATTTAAGGATTGATAGGTTTGAGATTGATTTACCATATTATTCACCTATTGACTAATTGAATCTTTTCGGTTAACCGCCTTGTTAAACCCAGCCACTTGACCATGGTTAGAGATTTTTGGTTCAAGAATATTCTAGACTTGTTCTTCATTAAAATATGAAAATTTTGGCTTTTGAATCACTCAATTCGGAGTTAATTTGACCAAGATATGACCATTTTAAGATAAAAACCCGAAATGGGAAGCAACTGGGAGGAACCTAAGCTAAGTCTCAGGTGACTCGTTCACCCAACCGGTCCAACCGATTCAACCCCGGTCTCCCGAGACTCCATGCTCAAGTTTCCCTATTTTCAAGGAAACGCGTTTTGGAACTCTCCTACTCCGTTTTTCTTATTTCAAAAGAGTTTTAGTCCTATTGTTAAGTGATTTTGAGTTGTTTAAGGACTAAGGGAGTTAATAATAGCCTTAGATTAGTTTTATGTTAAATTAATCTCAACTATTGAATCCTAGGATTAGTTAGCTATAAATATAGACCCTCTTATCAGCATTAAAGGGACTTTTGACACTCCATATTCACTAAAGAGAGGAGGACCACGAATTTGCACACACTTATGCTCTTATAAGAGAGCATTCTACTGCATTATTGAAGAAGAATAAGAATGAGTTTAAGCTTAAGAAGAAGGAGGAACGCAGCGAAGGTCTTCTTTGTTGTAAGTTTCTATTATCTCTCTATATTATCTCTTTATATCTTCTTATGGTTAAGTCTCTGCATGCTTGGGGTTTTATATTAAGTTGAATATCATTTTTACTTAATTCTATTGAGTTTATATGATTATTATTGAGTGCAAGCAATCTAGTGGAGTAAGATTTTGTGTATTATGTGCTGAATAGTGATTTTCTCTCTCTATAATAGGGGTATGTTTTGCACAGCACATTAGTAGATGTGTTAAGGCTGTTTTCTCTTTATGGTTAGTTTATATGCATGATTTTAAGCACTTTTCATATAAAACGCTTTCTATGTAGGGTTCATCTTCATGGGTATATGAATGATTATTCTTTTGGAAGATAATTATCTTTTTAGAGGGTGAGTCTTTGCATGGATGCTTTCCGAAGTGTGTTTAAGTGTGCCATTAGTTTCTTTGCATTCTTAGGTATATATTTTACGTAGGATATGTGGAGAAATCATTCATGCTGGAGTACTTTCTACGTACGTAGAATTATCTTAAGATAGTTTTTCTTAAAAAAGCTCGCCGTAAAGATTCATACTTAATTTTCTTACATAAAATCATTATCTAATGCATCATGTTTCATTTTCTTTTCATGCTTTGGATAGTTATATGATATTTTCATCATAATAATTCATATTTAGCATGTTTTTGATATTTTTTATGCATGATAGTGAGTTTATGGCATATAGGAGCATATTAAGATTTTGTCTTTCTTTTGATTTTTGCCTTTTGTATGATTTTTAGGATGTTTTAGGATGTTTAGTATTCTATCTAGATTTGATTTAAGCTTTCTAATGATGATTTGAGCATAAATATGGTTGGTTTGAGCATAATAATTGCCTTATAGCATACATAGGGTGATTAATTGGTGACTTCTTAATGTGTTGAGATTATTTGCATATGGTAAGTTAGTTTATGGTGAGTTTGGTTATGACTTGTTCCCTTCTCCCTCTTGGGTTATTCTTTTTACATTGAATTATAACTCCTAAGTTTCCTACTTCTATAAAACTTCTTATTTGTAAAGAGTTCTCTTTGTTTTAGAATTCTTATCTTTTCTCATTCCTTTTTTGGAAACTTCTTACTTTTGAAAACTCTTCTTTTCTTTTAATAGAAACTTAGGGTTATTAGTTCATTATAAAGGAAGTAATCCCTTCTCAATCGAACTACGTGGACTTTTATCCTTACATCTTTGTATGTGAGGTACGTAGGCACTCATTTGATGTTCAAGTCTGCCCTAGGATACAAAGTATCTTAGGTTTTCTTTTCTTTTCTTTCTTTTATTCATTATCTCTCTCTCTATTGCTTTTCATATCTTTCCTTACTTGTTCATGGATGCTTATGGATGCTTTATAAATCTCTATGAATGAATGGATGGTTATGGATAACTCTTTGCATATGCATAGTGATTAATTAGGAAGTGATTGAAATAACCCATATAAATTAAGAGACCCATTTTAGGGCGATGTAGGTGCCTATAGGATTTTTCTTAGAACTTTCCCATATTGTAACTTAGTCTCTGAATCTTCTCTTGTTTTGTTAAGACTTGCCTTTCCTTAATTGGAGTCATATGTATGGTTTTTAAAAAGGTTTTCTGAAACATTTTATGGTTTTCCTCTTTTCCTTAAAAAAATGAGGTAGCGAATCCTTGTTTGTTATTGTTTTTGTGAACCTTAAAAATAGATTTTTATTTATTTAAATCTCTACACTCTTTAGAAGGGCAATCAAAACCCATGGTTCACAGTCGTCGCTTGTTAAAAGAAGAGATTATGAGTGTTAACGAAATGACTAAATCTAGGATACCTCCATGTCAAATTATTTCTTCACTTCGACAAAAGAATCCAAATCTTTAAGTGGTATCAAGAACTATTTACAATGTGAAGACTAAGATTCAAAAGGAAAACTTGGCAAGATGTAAATTGATTCAAGCTTTATTTGAAGAATTTGGTCAAGGGGATTTTATATACAATGTTAAGAATGATAAAAATGGTCACTTGACACATTTGTTTTTTGCACACCCCACCTCTATCATGCTTACGAGGAGCTACTCAACTATCTTTGTGATGGATTGCACTTACAAGACCAATATTTATAAGATGCCACTACTTGACATAATTGGGGTCTCGAGTTTTAACACTACATTCTATTCTTGTGTTGCCTTTTTAGAGAAAGAATGTAAAGAAGATTATGTTTAGGCATTAAACATGTTTACTAACATACTAAGTCCTGGTTGTCAACCTTCAGTAATTGTATCCGATAAAGAATTGGCATTGATGAAGGCTATAGAAAGATTGTGTTTCTAGCAACCATTCACTTATTATGTGTATGGCATATTAAGGAGAACATATTATCAAATTATAGGCGTCACTTTGAAGTAAAAGACGATTGAGATACATTTATGACTAATTGGAATGAAGTGATAGATTCCTAAATGAAACAAAATTCGAAGAAGCTTGGATTGAGTTGGTGTATAAAGAAAAGAAAAATATTTTAAGTTATATCCAAAAGATATGGCTTCCATTGAAAGAGCGATTTGTCAAAGCATGGATAGGCAAGTATTTACAATTTGGAAATCGTGTCTCTTCAAAGGTAAAAGGTGCACATTCAAAGCTTAAGCAATATTTGCTACTTTTAACCGGTGATCTCCATTAAGTCAAAGTCAAAATATGTCTTGCGATTGATAATGAATTTTAAGAAGTCAAAGCTCAACTCTCAAGTAAAAGGCTTCGTAGGCCTCATAATTGCAACATTCCTTTCTTTAAGTAACTTGTTTCTCATGTTTTAATCTTTGCAATGAAAGAGCTACATAAACAATTGCAACATAATTGCAACATTCCTTTCTTTAAGTAACTTGTTTCTCATGTTTTAATCTTTGCAATGAGATGGTTAAATTTGGAACAACGCAATCTTTATACACCGGTCATTTTATAGCAACCATGGGTCTTCTTTGTGCACACAAGATAAGCGAATGGAAGGATGGGGTTTACGAGCTTAAGTCAATAGGGCATAAGCCAATTTATCAATCATTGGGTACTTGGTCTCAGCATCCAAGAGAACTTTATTAATATAATAAATAGGCTTCTAGACCTTGTTCTCTTCCCTAATCAGAGCTAAGCTGATGACAATTAATGAAACAGCTAAGTAGATATACAGTTCTTCCCCATTGAAAGAAAGCAATGGGGAGTTCCAAGATAGTTTTTGAGCTATTGGAAGGCTACTTTGCATTCATTAGTCCATTCAAAAGTTTTCCCTTTTCTCAAAGCTTTGAAAAAAAGGGAGACATTTATCTTACGATAAAACGATTTAGGACCGCAACACGAGTCAAACTTTGGACTTTTTTTACACTCTTGGGTGAGGTCATGTTTATTAGTACCTAAATCTGGTTGGGATTGGCCTCAATACCTCTTTTGGTAACTAAATAGCCAAGGAACTCATTTTAGGTCACCCTTTGAAAAACTGATAAGCTCTTCATCTTCTGGATGAACTGAGGTGATAGCTATTACCTCTTCTTGTGGGCCTTTCCTTGCCTTTTGTGCATGAGCCCTGTAAGCTGAGGTAGAATCTTCTCCACTGGCAATCTCGCCATAAATAACATTAATACACCTTTCAATTGGTTTGTTGTCATTATCCATGCGTCGCTGCTCCTTAGGTCTTGAAGTTCGTTCTTCCCCACGATGTTGGTGATTCTGCTGACCTTGACCGTCTACATGCTCTTTTAAGTACCCTCTTTTTAATAAAGCCTCAATCTCTTCCTTTAACTGGTAGCATATGGAATTTGCAATACTTGGACTTATCACGCTTTTCAGACTTCGTTTTCATTGGCCATCTGACACGTGCTGGAAAAACTATTATTTCAATAAAAAATTCAACATGACTCATTCGTAAATGGGATATACCATAATAAAACCTATATAAATAATCATTAAAAATACCCTACCATCCATCAATGGTATTATCACATGCTAAATAAACCATATAAAAAGACCTGCATAAATAAAATATTACAAACATTAAGTTCTTACATGATAAATGTCCATTGACCTAATAAAAAGTATTTAATTATTACAAATCCATAATATTAAGATTGTTCAAGTCCAGAATTGTTCAGAAATAAAGTAGTATCTTAATCCGTGCTAAAATCTTGCTAATCACCTCAAGGTAATGTCTCCTTAGCTATATAATCATCTGAAAAAAGGTTTATAAAAATAGGGGTGAATATAAAACTCAGTAGATATGATTTTTATAAGAAAATAACCAAAGCATGATAATATAACCAAAATAAATCATGCTTAAATTACAATTAAAATACAAGTAATGTCATGAATGAGATGCGACTCATATCTATTTAATTAATTCTATAATTACCGACCACTCCCGCAAGAGTCTTCGTGCGGAAATAGAGGATTTAACCCAACCTCCAATAGGATAACACAGCTGTCATCCCTACCTAGGACCACAAGTTGTCTCAATTCGAGAACACAGTAAAACATCATTACTTAGGACCGCAAGCACCCCAAGACCATAGAAATAGAAAACATAGCTCTCTTTTTTCTTTTTTTTTATTGGCTCAATCCACTTCCAAAGTTTGAAAGCAGTGACACACTAACTAAAAATATGGGTGTTATAGAGTCTTTGACTTTATTTTAAACATTTTTCCTAAGACACAGCCACAACTCTTTCGAAGGCACATCTGTGCTTCCTAGGTGGTAGGAGGGGGGAGATAAATGGAATTTTATTTTATTTTTAACCAGCGATGGGTTCGCATGGGAGAAAAATCAAATTAAAAAAATTATTATATAAGAATAACTTAGAAGTAAAAAATATTACTGAATTTAAATATTAAATATTAAATACAAAATAAATATCAATACATAAATATAAAGGATAAAAAATTACTAACCTTATTCGCTAACATAATCTGCAATCTGTAGAAGATTATAATGGGAAAAAAGAAGAAGGAAATTTAGCCCAAAAAAATGAAGGAAAAAAAGAAGATAAAAACATTTTTCTTAATAAAAAGGATGAAAAATAGGAACAATTATAACAAATAATACATAATGTAAATCGTCCTATATTTGTGTATATAAAACTTACTATTTTGAATTGTTGCTATAGTAAGGTAGAGATGTCAGAGTGTTTTTTGTGTTTTTCCACTATGTTTGACGAAATTATGAGTGTTGTCTCCTTCTCATACCTTCTCCTTACATGTAATTGTGTACATTAAAACACAACAAATATAGACATTATTGAAAAGTTACGACTATCTGTCACACCCCATTTTTGTCACCCTAGTTAGAGGTCATCATTTCATGTAAGTTTTTATTTTGTTTTTGAGTCTAGGTATTTGCATTAGGTTTTTAAGACATTAAGGATTATGCATATGAATTTTGGTTTGATTTGGAGGAGGTTTCAATAGTCAATTAGAGATTTTGTGACTTTAAGGGCATTATTGTCTTTTAAGTCGTATCTTTTCCATTTGACTTTGAAATGATCTCCAAGTTGTCAATTAGAGTTCATATTGATATATAAAGTCTATATATAGAGTCAATTTGATGAACTAATAGTTTAAGATCAATTCGGCTCATAACGGTTCAGGTTGGCTAAAAGACCCTTTCTTGGTTTGCTCAAATCGACTCATAAGACCCACTCAATTTACTCTTATTTAACTTCAATTGGGTTTTATTTACATCATAAACATGTTTTAAAAGATTGGATTTTGGTTTGGAAAGGATTTAGCTCAACCTTGTGTGCAAACCCTAGCTTTGCGACAGTGGTACACAACGGTTAGCCGCCTTTGTAAAACCTAACCATGCACCCATGGTTAAGGATTTTTGTCATAAAATGTCTAAAAATGTGTTCTTCATCAAACTACGGTCGTTTTGGCTTTTATTTCGTCAAAATCGGACTTAATTTGACCCCGAAAGACTTTCAAAAGGTTAAGGAGTCTAATCGAGGTATGCTGACGAGAGCCCTTAGGTGACTGTCTGGCTGGACGGTCACCCGAGGGAATCCGTCTTAAAGTGGGATTCTACCTCTTCCTTCTTCTTTTGACTAGTTTCTCCGCCCTTGCAACTTGTTTCCTTCTAAAATTGAGTAACTTTGAGTTATTTGAGCACCAATAGAGTCTCTAATAGCCCTAAGATCATTATTTAATGAATTAATCTTAGCCATTGGTTTATTAGGTCAGTCCCCTATATAAAGAACATGATATTTAGCACATAGGGGGGCCACAACTGCACTTTATACTTAGAGAGAGAGGGAGCTACAAGTTGGGAGAGCTAAAGAACATCAAAGGGAGGCTCTTCAACCTTAGGCAAGCAAGAGAACAAGGATTTTAAAGGTAAGAGAAGTTCTACAAGAGGTAAACGTACTGTCAATTGCTGAATTTAGGCTTTTCTCCTTCTTCTTCTCCTTCTTCTTCTCCTTCTTTCTTCATGATAGTTCTAGTGCATGTAGTTGTTCCACATGTTAGTTGAATTCAATACTTTTAAAATGTTATATGTATGATTTTAAGATGATTCATGGTTTTATATGCTTAATAATCCTTAGTTTACTAAGGGTTTGAAAGCATTATTCTTTGTATTCCTTTGAAATCATGCATGTTACGTATAGCTTATTCGCTGTGATTATTGTCATGAATTGATGTTTTTGTTAGTTAATATATATGATATGAATGATATTCATGATAGTTTGAGCATGTGTTAGAGTCGTTTCATAGGTTGTTAGGCATATTTGTGAAATTAGGGTTTCGATAACCCTAAATTCATGCAAGTTTCATACAGCATGTTTAGAGTAGTTTTGTGAGTTGTTGCTTATCATAATCATTCTATATATACTGCATATAATTGAATCATGCTAGGTTTGCATTCATTATTAATGGATTTCTAGGTTTTTATAGCATGAAGATGTTACACCCCATTGTTGTTACCTTAACTAGGGTATATCATTTTATGTAGGATTTCATATTCTTTTTTAGTCTAGTCTTTTGCATTGAGTTTCTATAGTATTGAATATCATGTGTATGAATTTTGAAGTGATTTAGGAGTTCATTTTAGTAGTCAATAAGAACTTTCACGACTTTAAGGACATAATCGTCTTTTAAGTTGTATATTTTCTATTTGACTTTGGAATGAATTCTGAGTCGTTCCCTTGAGTTCATATAGTTATATAGAGTCTATATATAGGTTCAATTTGATGAATTAATGGTTTAAGATCAATTCGGTTCATAACGGTTTGGATTGGCTAAAAGACCCTTTCTTGGTTTGCTCAAATTGACTCACAAAACCCACTTAATTTTCTCTCATTTAACTTCAGTTGGGCTTTATTTACATCCTAGACATGTTTAAGAAGGTTGAATATTGATTTGGAAAGCATTTGGTTCGACCTTGTGTGCAAACCTAAGCTTAGCAAAGGTGAGGCACCATGGTTAGCCGCCTTTATAAAACCTAACCTATGCACCCATGGATTAAGGAATTTTGTCCTAAAATGCCTAAAAATGTGTTCCCCTTTGAAACACGGTCGTTTTGGCTTTTTATTTCGTCAAAATCGGACTTAATTTGACCTTATGTAGGACTTCTGGAAAAACTAAGAGTCAAAACCAGAGCGAGAAAAAGAGGGCCCTCGGGTAACCGTCCGGGGCTGGACGGTCAGCCGTCTAGGCCCAGACAGCTAATCGTCCAGGCCTAGATGGTCACCCAAGGACTCCGTCTTCACTTAGGATTCTAACTCCTTCTTTCCTCTTTTGACGATTTCTTCTGCCCTTGTAAGTTGTTTCCTCCTAGAATTGTGTAAATTTGAGTTGTTTGAGTACCAAGAGAGTCTCTAATAGCCCTAGGATCATTATTTAATGAATTAATCTTAACTAATGGTTTAGGAGGTCAGTTCTCTATATAAAGGTAATGATATTTAGCACATAGGAGGAGGACAATTGCACTTTATACTTAGATAGAGAGGGAGCTACGAGTTTGGAGAGCTAAAAGGACATCAAGAGGAGGCTTTTCAACCCTAAGCAAGCAAGAGAACAAGGAATTTGAAGGCAAGGAAGGTTCTACAAGAGGTAAACACTCCTTTCGACTGCTGAATATAGGTCTTCTCCTTCTCCTTCTCCTTCTATGATAGTTCTAGTTCATGATGTAACTCCACATGATAGGTTAATTCAATACTTTTATGATGTGATATAACTGATTTTAAGATGATTTATGGTTCTATATGCTTGATAATCCTTGGTTTACAAGGTTTTAAAAGCGTTATCTCTTCTTATCTTCTTAAATCATGCATAGTTCATATATCCTAGTTGTTGTGATAATTTTCATGAGTTGATACTCCTGTTAGTTAATATATATAATATGAATGACATTCATGATGATTTGAGCATGTGTTAGAGTCGTTTCATAGGTTTTAATGCATAGTTGTGAAATTAGGGTTTCGATAACCCTAAATTCACACAAGTTTCATACAGCATGTTTAATTTAATTCTGTGAGTTGTTTCTCATCATAGTCATTCTATATATGCTGCATATAGTTGAATCATGCTATGTTTACACTCATATAATAGATTTTAGTAGGGTTTTGAAGATATTATCCTTTTCTAAGGATAATTATCCTTTTTGTTAAGTAAGGTTTTGCATAAGAGCTTTCTGTAATGTGTTTAAGCATGAAATCACTTCTATTGTGTTCGAATATATATATTTTACATAGGATATGATAATTGCACCTCCCCATAGCGACTTTTTTATGTGAAATTATCTTAGGATAGTTTTGCTTAAGGAAGCTCGCCGTAAGAAGGCCTGTTTTCATATTTTACATAAAATGTCACCTTTTTTGTTAGAATAGATTTTGTTATTATTTTTATTGATATTATTGGAGTCTCTCATAATTGTTAGTGTGTCTTTGGTAGTTTTTTTATGTATGTTAGATAAGTCATTGCATGTAGGATTGAGTTAGGGCCCTTAGTTATTCATTATTCTTGTTATTTGCATGATTAATGGATAGTTTTAGGCCTTGTCATGATTCTGTCCAGATTAGTATATTGTTCTTCTTACATGGTTTTGTGCACTTGTAAGGGTGCAAACAGGTGCAATAATTGCCTTATTGCAAATAAGATCGTTATCGTTTAAAGCTTGCTATTACTTGGAGAGAATTGCGCAAGGTAAGTAGGGTATGAAGTACCCTAATTCACTTTTCTTTTCTTAACCTTTCTTTCTCTTCTCCCTCCTAGGGTTATTTCTTAATATGGACATATGGTGATTTCCAAAGGTTTCCTTCTCAAATAAAGTACCTTTTTCTTAAAGTTTCCATCTTGTGGAAGTTGTTTCAAACTTGGTTTATTTATCAAATTTTCTATCTTTTAAATAAGGAAACCTAGGGTTTTACCATGAGTCCGTATTAGGATTTAACCCTATTAAATTCGAACTACATAGACTTTGATCTATGTATTTCTATGCATGGTACGTGGGCGCTCAATTGATGTTCAAGTCTGCCCTAGGATACTAAGTATCATAGGTTTTCTTTTTTTTCTTTTATCCATTTATCCATCACATATGATTGCTATAGGAGTAGGATGGATTTGTGAATGATATGCATGCTGTATTTTATTAGTTGATATTGATTTGCATGTGATTAAGTCATTAAGTTAGCCCAATCAAATTAAGAAACCAACTCGAGCGATGTGGGTGCCTATGGGCTTTGCCTAGAACCTTCCCACATCGTAACTTAGCCCCCGAATCCAATTTTCTGGTTTTTAAGACTTTGCCTTTCCTTTTAAAATGGAGTCATGAGGTTTTGGGAATAAAACATTTTTATGGTTTTCCTCTTTTCCTTAAAAAATGAGGTGGCGACTCCTTTCCATTTGTTGTCTTTTAAAAATCCCAAACCCTCGTGGGTGTCGCACTTTTTTGTGGGTTCACAGTAGAATAGTTCATTGCATGTAAGGTTGTATTAGGGTTTTTACTTATTCATTATTATTGTTATTTGCATGATTAATGGATGATTTTAGGCCTTAATGTGATTTTGTCCAGATTAGTATTTTGTTCTTCTTACATGGTTTTGAGCATGTGTAAGGGTGCAAACAGGCGTAATAATTGCCTTATTGCAAATAAAGTTGTTATTGCTTAAGCTTGCTATTGCTTGGAGAAGATTGCACAATGTAAATAGGGTATAAAGTACCCTAATTCACTTTTTCTAACTTTTCTTTCTCTTCTCCCTTTCTAGGGTTATTTATTAATACGGATGCATGGTCATTACTAGAGATTTCCTTATAAAATAACTTGCCTATTTTCTTAAAGTTTCCATCTTGTGGAGGTTACTTGATTTCAAACTTGGTTTACTTATCAAATTCTCTCTTTTGAATAAGGAAACTTAGGGTTTTTTACCATGAGTCCGTATTGGGATTTAACCCTAACTCTTTTCGAACTATGTGAACTTTGATCCATGTATTTCTATGCATGGTACGTAGGCGCTCAATTGATGTTCAAGTCCGCCCTAGGATACTAAGTATCTCAGGTTTTCTTTTTCTTTTATTCATTTATCCATCACATATGATTGCTAGAAGAGTAGGATAGATTTGTGATGGATATGCATGCTGTAGTTTATTGATTGATATTGATTCGCATGTGATTAAGTTATTAAATTAGCCCAATCAAATTAAGAGACCAATTCGGGCGATGTGGGTGCCTATAGGCTTTGCCCAGAACCTTCCCACATCGTAACTTAGCCCCCGAATCCAATTTTCTGGTTTTAAAGACTTTGCCTTTCCTTTCAAAATAGAGTCATGAGGTTTTTGGAAATAAAACATTTTTTAGGGTTTTCCTCTTTTCCTTAAAAAATGAGGTGGCAACTCCTTTCGTTTGTTGTCTTTCATATATTTTGCCAAACCCTTGTGGGCCGCGCATTTTCGTGGGTTCACACTATCCAAAATTAAAACTTACTTAGTAAAATGTTTTTGTGATAGAAGACTCTAAACTTAAAAAACTAACCAATCATTATTAAAAAATTGGAGAAGTTGCCTAATATAGAGCAGCATCTCTCCACCTATGTCACCTTGGACTCAGGGGTTGTCGACATCAACAATGACTATGGCTATGAATACCTTCCCAGTCTTTATTCTATTGATACTTATAGCCCCTTCTTGGGTTGGAAAGAATGCCCTCCTTCGAAGTTTGGTATGTATAAAGCCTACACAATGGTTCTTGACAAAAATATTTATTTATTGGGAGGAGTGTTTGTCGATGGCCTAAGTCCATGTCCATGCATAGGTTCAGGATTACAATGCAGACTTACAAGAATGGTCGCTTTTACAGGGTCCTTATGATGTACCATTTTATGAAATACATGGATGGGTAGTTCCAAATGGAAACTGAGGAAGATTGCCTTTTACGTATTAAGCAAAAAATTAAAAAGATTACCTTTTAAGAAGTAGTTATTACAATGAAGAGTTATAACCTTTGCAAGTGAAAACACATTTTGATAAAATGAAAAGTTGCAACTGTCCAAAATTAGAACACATGACATAACTTTTAAAAATTTAAGTAGAAAGTGCCATGTGGCAATGTAAAAAGCTACCACGTGGCTATAGTGAACATTGTTTATATATATATTAGACTAGTGGTACTCTTGTGTAATTCACGGAATAAAAGATAAATTAAAAAAATTTTATCGGATAAAAATAATTATAACAAAAAACTTAAAATTCAAATTCTATATTAATTATGAATTAACAAAATTAAAGAAAATTGAAATTCCTACTTTAGAACACACATTGTATATTGTATAATATTAAAAGACACATAAAAGAAGCATCATCGTATGATTTTGATATTTTAATAGGCAAAAATCAATGCAATAATTGATAAAAATGTTATAAAAACTAATAGTAGAATAGGAAAAGAGAAAAACTCACTTGAAACTTTAAAACTCTTGCTCCATCTTCATATATATATATATATATATATATATATATATAGATAGTGATAAGTGATTGTTACCACTGTTCACAATCTCCCTTGGTTAGAAATAATTGTAACAAAAAAAAAAAAAAATTTATTGGACATCTTATGTTACAGGGCAGCCATGGGGCAAGGAGAGTGCATTTGTATGGAGTGCCTATTGGTTGGTGTCCTTTCCCAAGGATACGCCCGTTTGATATGGACATTATAGTATTAATGAATCGGTTATTTGAAAATTCAAAGAGCAAAAAAAAAAAAAAAAAAAAAAAAACCTACCATATAATTTCCATGTGACAGGTTTTTGTGAAAAAAAATATGGGTGAAACCCTAGGATGTACAGGATAAATAGAAGAAAAAAATATATCATATTAGAATTGTAATACTCCGTAACAAATAACAAATAATATGTGTAGACACCCCATTTTCACCCCTTTGAGTTTATGGTAGTGTTAGTTTAAGTTTTGATATGTTTAGGAGTCCCTAAGCCTTGAAGGACATTTTTACCATTTTAAGCTTATGTGAGTAGTTCATTATCACATGCTTGTTTTTGTTTTATTTTTACATTTTATCATTTGCATTTAGTTTCTAGGTATATTTAGGATATATGTGTGTAATTTGGTTCAATTCTAGATAGGTTTGAATAGTTAATTAGAACTTTTGTGACTTGAAAGGCAATATCATCTTTTAACTCGTATCTTTTCTAATTAACTTCAAAGCTAATTCCAAATTGTTCCATTGTTTTTATATTGATTAAGAAAGTCTATTTATAGAATTAATTTAAGGATTGAATGGCTTTGAGATTGATTTACTATTATTCACTATTGGTTAATTGACTATTTTCGATTAATTGCTTTGTTAAACCTAGCCACCTATCCATGGTTGGATATTTTTGGTTCAAGATTATTTTAAACTTGTTCCCCATTGAATTATGGAAATTTTGGCTTTTGAATCACTTAATTCGAAGTTAAAATAGTCAAGTTATGGCCATTTTAAGCAAGAGGACCCGAAATAGGAAGCAATAGGAAGACCAGACCGAGGTTCTCAGGTGACCAGCTAGGCCAGCCAGTCCAACCGGCCCACCCAGCTAGTCTAACCGGCCTACCCAGCCGGTCAGCTGAGGTTTCTGCGTCCGGTTTTGCCTATTTCTAATTTTGACTACTTTTGACCTTCCAAATTGATTTTTCTTACTTCAAAAGGGTTTTCATCCTTATTTTTTTGGTAACTTTGAGTTACTTTAAGTGAATTAATTAGATCCATTCATTGATTTTATGGTAATTAAATCCTAACCATTGGATCCTAGGATTGGTTCCCTATAAACAGAAGACTTGAGGGAGTGCTTTAAGAGGGTGAAGAGAATCAAGAAGAGAGTTCTATAAGTAAGGAAGAAGCAAGGAAAGGCTACAACAGCAGGTAAGTATCCATCACCCTAGTAATAGGGTTTTTCTCTTACATTGGTGATTGTTATGATGCAAGCATGCTTAGAATGTTAGTATGAATTGTTTGTGATGATTTTGCATGATTCATAATGTTATTTTCATAACATAAATATATGGGTTTGATATATTATCGCAAGCATAAGGATTATTGCATCCAAGGTATGTTTTCTCCCTTCTTATGTGTTCTAGAGTTTATTGTTTTGAAACATGATTAGAAGCTTTCTTTTCTAGGATTTTGTTAGTTGTTAGCATGTTTTTAGTACACTTTTGTTACTATTTTAGGGTTGCATCATGTTAGTTTGCATGTTCTAGAGTTAGTTATTGCATGATAATTATCCTATTGCATTAGGGTTTCATTAGTAATTTGATTCCATCTTTTGGCATGATTTTTTAGGGTATTTTCAGGGCATTATACATTCTGTCCAGATTTGTCTTTGATGGTTTATTAGCATATTTGGTCATTGTTTTGACATCTTCTGCATGATGATAGTCTCTTAGCATATCTAGGGTTGATTTTCCCTTTACTTGCTATTGTTTGGATATGATGATATGATTGTTTTGTGATGATGATTGCATGTTTGATTTTGGGTTAGTTGGTGATCAATTAACCTAGAGTCTTCCCCCTCCCTTTTGGGCTATTTTCTCATGAACAATTGTGATAGTTTATTAAATTCCTATTTCATAAAAGTTTCCTAGAACTTTATTTTTAACAAGTTTCCGTTTCTTAAAATCCTTTATTTCAAACTTCCTTTTTCTTAAAGGTTTTCTTTTTCTAAAATTTCCTTTTATCAAAGTTTTCCTATTTCATAAAGTTTCATTTTTATTGAAACTTCCCTTTTTTAAAAGCTTTGCTTTTCTAAAACTTTCCTTTTTGAACAAAATGGAAATTTATAAACTATTATAGTTCCTTATGAGAGGAATAGCATTCCATTCAAACTACGTTAATTTTGATCCTTACATATTTGGAAGGTGCGTAGGTGTTCACTTGAGCTCAAGTCTGTCCTAGGATACTAAGAATCCTAGGTTTTCTTTTTCTTTTTCTTTTGTTTGTTTTATTCTTCTTTATATAGTATTTGTTTTGTTTTCATTATTCTCTTATGATTGATAGCTTGTATGGATGGATACATGATTGATTAGCTTGCTGTTTTAATTGATTAATATTTATTTGCATGGGATAAAAGAATCAAATTAGCCCAATTAAATTAAGAGACCAACTCGAGCGATGTGGGTGCCTATAGGATGTTTCCCAAAACCTTCCTACATCGTAACTTAGCGCCCGAATCCTTTTCTTTGGTTCAAAAACCTTGCTTTTCTTAAAATTTGAGTTACTAGGGTTTTGAAAGTAAAATTGGTTTTTTATGGTTTTCCTTATTCCTTAAAAATGAGGTGGTGACTCCTAATTTTCTAGTTTTCTTGTTTTCTTTGTGTGAACCAAACCAAACCTATTTTTATTTATTTTAAAAAAAGATGGTTGAACACCTATGGTTCACAATATGATTAAAGTAAAATTGAACAATTTGATATACATGTTTTTCTAAAATATTCTCAAAGTTAGTTACCATTAGAGTAATTGTATCTAATACATATATTAAAGAGCGCTCTAAGTATTAAAGTTGCTTCTTACCAATCATGTCATGTGTAGGATCCATTAGAAAAATGGCTCTATGTATTGTTTGCTAACATAGGAACCAAAGAAGGTTATGTCTGTGAACATTGACCACCCTTGAAGCAAAAAAGTTGTTAACAAAAGCACCCAAAAGACAAAACAGAAAAGAAAAAAACCAAAGAAGAAGAAGATGATAGATTGACCAAAAAAAAAAAAAAGAAAGAAAGAAAGGAAAAAAGAGAATAAGAAGAAGACAAAAGCAATACGTGTGGTTGGGATGTATGCCATTGGGCTCTCATCTTTATTTTGATGTCGAAAGAGAAAACGATTATAAATAGTTTTAAATTGAAGAGTTGCAACCTGTTAAAGTTAAAACACAACTTTTAGGAATTGAAAAATTACAACTATCCAAATTTAAAACACAACTTTCTTTTCAAATTAAAAAAAATAAAAAAAATAAATAGAAGAAGATGCCATGTGGCAGCGTAAAACCAGTGGGTTTTTGAAAGAACCGATATAAACCGGTCCGGTTGGAAGAATCTTTACCTTTCTAAGGGTTGGGAGTCGAAACCTAGATCTAAACAAACTTAGAAGGCTTTTGGAGGCTCTCAACCACTAAACCACTTCTTGTTGTTTGTAACTACCTCACAACATATATTATTTAATGTCTAATGTACTCATTTCAAATCAAATCAAATACATTTCAAAAATAATATATCTCTATAAAAATTAAAATATAGACTTTTCTCCATTTTTTTAGCAAATTTTTATTTTTATAATTATTTATAATTTTTTAATTATATAACCGGTCCGACCGGTGACCCGATTGTTGAACCATTGACTCGACCTTTAAAACAGGTCAATGTCTAGTCCGGGTTTAATAACTATGTTTGAGGGTGTGTTAGGAAGAGTGAGGTGCCTATAGTAAAGTTTTAAATTTTAGGAGGGGTGGAAATGAAATTGTGGGTGACAATGGACTCTCCCAAAAAAAATGTAGGGGAAAATCTACCAAAATATATAGGGGCAGGCTATTGCCATCACTCAAAATACTCTAAGCCCCTCACTAATTAAATCCTTTCAAATTTCACTGAAAGCACTCCCCTATCTTCCAAAAATACTCCAAATAAAAAATTCTCTAAACATTTTCCACCCCACCCCTAAACTGTTCGGTTACTCAAAATTGAACATTTTTCATTTGTTCGGACCTATTAATAAGAACAAAGTATATATATTCGAACCTATTAATAAAAACAAAGTATATATGTTTGGCTTTATAGAAAAGAACAATATAAAAACGTTTGGACCTTTAAAACTAAACATTTCTTATTTGTTCCGACTTATAAACATAAATACTCAAAATCCATTCATAGTTACATAAATGAACAATTTTCAATTATTATATAGCTAAGTTGTTCGGTGTTTTAAAACTGAATAACATAAGCTTGTTTGGACTCCTACAGGTGAACAATATCCATTTGTTTGGAGTTACATAACTGAACAATATCCATTTGTTTGGAATTGGGAAACAGAATCAAATAACTTTGTTCAGGACTTAGAAGTCAGAATGCATTAAAAGAGTTCGGTGTTACAGAAATGAACATTGTAAACATGTTTGGAGTCGAGAAACCGAACAAGAAGAAATTCAGCATAAGAAAAAATTAAGTTAAACTCGATAAAAAGTGTATAAATACTTACATTTTAGTTGCTAGTATCATCTCTATCAATGTTTTTCTTATCCATTATTCAATATAATATGAGAAACACTAATTTTTTTTTTAATGTAAATATGGATTTAGTGTCGAGGTTATTAGGGTTTATAAGAGCATGAAGTCTATAAATGGTGTAATGTTTTTGGAGTTGGGGATAGAGTAAGGTGGGGATAAGAAATTTTTTAAGTCTTTAAGTAGATATATCTTTATTGGTAAATTTATATTTATACATAAAAAATTTATCAAATTATTTTAAATAATGAGGTTTAGACTATTTTGAGTGGTGGCAACTATTTTGAGTGGTGGCAATAGCTGGCTAAATATATATTCTCATTCTCCTCTCCCGCCAGAAAGGACGCTCCTGCGGGTTTTTCTGCAATGGCGCTAAAAGCGTGGATCAATGGAGACGAGAGCGCCAAAGAAATGCTTGGGAGGGTTTTAACTGAGCGTCCCTTCTTGCTTCTTCCTCCCTTCCATAGGGTTCCTCTGCGCGTTGGCAACGTCGTTGAGGTCGTTGGCCCCTCTCATTCCGCCAAAACCGAGATATTGATGCAGGTACAAAATTATCATTCTTATCCCTAATCAACATCTCTGTGATGATTGCCATTACTTGAATGTGATAACAATCTTTCGCATTTGTTCAATTGTTGCTGTTTGGACTGTAAGGTTTGTGGGATACTCTCGTTTCTGTGATTTGTTGGCACTGTTTAAGCTACTTTTAGGACTCTGCCTTTATGCATCATATATAGATCGCATAAGGCCGCTACGATGTTGAGGGTACTTTTCGGATCAATTCTTGTTCTCCCAAGCAACGCCTACGTTGTTGACGACACTGCACTTGCAAAATCACAACGTAATTGAAGATGGTCCGCTTCTTCACAATCTTTCTTACATGATAGATACAACAATTTGGGCTTTGGAGTAATCCAAAGGTTAGATGTGAGGTGATCAGTGGTCAAAAACAGTCAAAAGCTTCTTGCCTACCTTCAAGAGGAAGCAGAATACTATACAAGGCATTAGGGGATTCTAATTGTTCTTGGGGGGAAATGAACTACCCACACAACCTGCTTCTCTCCTGGGAAAAAGTCGGAATCTATGATCCAAGTAGCACAGACACTTGTAGAAAATGAGCTGTCTTCGTGTCATACATCTGTTGGACACCATCACACCAACATTTCTTGGAAACTCCTTGGACGCATTCCAGATCTAAGTAGCATAAACACTCTTTAGATGTTATGTTGGAAAATTGATGGCTACTTTTGTGCTTCTGTGATAAAATAAATATGAACAGTAAAATAAATTACAGAATGATGAAGTAACAAAACAGAATTCAAGTAATCCAAAGCTAGTGTTTATGTCCTTTAGACAGATGTCACCCCTCATACGGTGCTTTGATTTAGTTGGATGTCTGCCTCCTAGGATACACTGATCAGCGCCACAGAGAAGAAGCACACATGGTTTTAACGAAACCTATTATAATTATTTATATGTAATTTTTTTAAAATTTATTTATAAATATTATGCAGTTCTATTAAAGTTGAAGAAGTGAGATATAACTACAATTTCAATCAGATTTGTCAAAAATATATATATGTGTACATATATATGCCCATTTTTGTATGGACATACACACATACATACATATTGCTGTCTTCTCATTGTGTTTGTGTTTTATTTTTATTTATATGTAATTTTTGTAGATTTTCCATGTAGACATGTCTTTGTTGCGTTGAGCCATGTCCCATGTCCATTTCCTTGCAACATAGTCTAGGATTGTACAGAACATTTAGCGAAAATACCAGTTGTTGATTTCCTTTGTGTATATCATTTAGTTCACGGTTTATCCATTCTTTAAAGTTACCGGAGAATAGTCAAGAAAGTGAACAGGTTGAGGCCCATCATAGCATCAAGGATCTGATCTGAATCAGCCTTTTCTCACATTCCACATTCAATTCAATCCCCCCTTAAAGGTCCTCCCACATTTCAAAGACTCTTCCACATAGTGAAAATATAATGTAATTGTAATGTGGCCCAACCTGGAATTGTGATACTGTATTTTGTTAAGTTTCCAAATGTTGCCCTGTACTCCTTCAATGTGCCACAACCATTCGCCCATTTAAGCCTCTTTGAATGCTCTTTATTCTCCTCCTTTCTTTTTTATTTTTATTTTTATTTTTATTTTTTGGGGGGGGGGGGGGGGTGGGGGGAGGGTGTTGAAAGCACATCCCTCCTTGATCTTTTTATGCGTTGGTAACATCCATTTATTTCTATACTTGAAACAGAGTAAAAGCAAGGGCAAAGGCTTGCTAAAGAGCTCCAGGTCAATGTCATCCAAGTATTCAACCCCCTCCGGATTGATAGGCTTTTATTTCATGGAGACCATTTATTCTCTATTTTTTTTTAAATTTTTTGATATAAGGTCTCAGTGCTGGTTTTTACTTGGAAGGAGCATCACAAGGAAAATCCAAATTATGTAAGAGGAGTTGTTCCACCCTGCACTTGGAATTAGTGCCAAATGATAGTATTTCAGAACATCATGTAGTCTAGACATATAAGGAAATTTTATTTGTGAACCAAATATAAGACATCAGAGATGATTCTGTGATGCCCTACTCATGATTAGCATGTTGTCATCAAACAAGAGATGTGATGTGAAAGAGACATCGATATTTACTGAAAATCCATCTTAAGCTCCCAGACACAACACTTTTATAAATTTTGGTGAGAGGCTTTAGCAAAATGATTTAAAGAAAATGAAACAGGGGTAACTCTTTCAGACAACCTCACTTGCTAGGGAAATTTTTTGGACTGATCAATAAGTGGAGCTAAAAGGATGTAGAGTGCACCACATCATATTACCATACTCATAATGGAGTCTTGCTGGAGGAGGAGAGTGACATCAAAAGACCTCTACTTGTTGGTATGAATTTTGACTCTATTGATGGGGGGGGACCAGATGTCGTTCCTCTGTTTGGAGAGATTTTGGGATGAGGAGGAAGTGTTGGCAGTGGCAAAGACTATGAGTGGGGATAAAGCTTCAGGTTTAGATGGTTTGACCATGACGTTCTCTCAGTAATGTTGGCATATTACCAAGTGAGACTTATTGAGTATGTTACAGGAATTCTTTGGAAGTTATGTTTAAAGATTTTCAATTCTACGTTCATATCTTTGGCCCTTATAAAAATGTGAAGCGGTTGACAGTAGGGATTTTTGCCTGATTTGCCTTAATGGGTAGTGAAGATTCTTGTGGGGAGATTAAAGGTGGTTTTGGGAAAATTTTAGATGTTCCTGTAGATGGAAGATAAATGTTGGATGCGGTCCTTATTGCCAATGAATGCTTTGATTCAAGGCTTGGAAGTGGGTCTCCAGGCTTAATATGAAGCTGGATATGAAGAAGGCCTATGATCACAGCTACTCGAACAAGGAATAAAAACCTTATCCACTAACTGAACTTCATTAGCAGTTTAGTTCTATAAGCCCTATAGTTGCCCTATATTTGAGAAAAGGCTAAGTGGTTGGAAAAGGGGTATTTTTCAAAAGGTGGTAGGCTCACTTTGATACATTGGAATTCTTGCAAATTTGCCAACTTAAATTTTGTCTCTATTTAAGATTCCAGTTTCTGTGGCCAAGAGGTTGGAGAAGCTGCAAAGGGACTTCCTTTGGGCATGGTTTGTTCCCCAAAGGAGGTTGGAGGTTTGGGTATTAGGCTATTGATTGTGGTAAACCAAGCGCTTTTGGGTAAGTGGTTATGGAAATTTGTTGTGGATATGGATACAATTTGGAGAAAGGTCATGACTTGGAAATATGGTTGTAATGAGTGGGAGTGATGGTCTAAAGGTGATTGGGGCTCTTGTGGGGTTGGTCTTTGGAAAGGCATAAAGCACATGTTTAGCTCTTTTGTTATAGAGGTGCGATCTGAGGTGGGTAATGGTGCAAGAGTAAGATTTTGGTTGGATGTGTGGTGTGGGGAGGTGTCTCTTAGGGAGGAGTTTCCTAACCTTTTTGCCATTGCTAGGTTCATAAGGATACTTGGATTAAGGATTATACTATGTGTCAAGGGATGTGTTGTTTTAGAATTTTATTTTATTTTATTTTTGTTAGGAACCTTCAAGATTGGAAGGTGGATGAAGCCTTTGAATTTTTTGAGTTCTTTGGATGACCATGTTGTTTGGAAAACTAGGCCAAATGAGTTGTTTTTTGTTAAATCATTCTTTAATGTTTTGTATAGTTGTGAAGGTTCTGGTTTGCTGGCTGCTTTTGGTTGCCGATGGTGCCTTCAAAAGTTGCTTTCTTTGTGTGGACAGCCGTGTCGGATAAATACTTAACAATTGATAGCCTTTTTAGGAGGAATTTTATAATGCTCAGCTGGTATGTTATTTGTGAAGAAGCAGTGGAGTCAGTAGATGATCTCGTTCTTTATTGTAGAGTGGCACAGGAATTATGCAAATTTTTCTTGGAAATTTATGGATTTCATTGGGTTTTGCTACAATTGGTTTTTCATTTGATTAATGGTTGTGGTGTAGGAGTGCAAATAGGCATTCTTTATCGGTGTGGAAGATGGTGCCACATTCTATTTTTTGGTCTCTTTGGTAGGAAAGGAACGGAAGAATTTTTGATGATGCGGGTTTTCCCACAATCGGTTTTTCTTTATGATAGAATCCTTGCTGTAGGTTTTGGATCACTTTATTTTGGGTTAAGAGCAGATTTTGCAGCCAAACCGTAATATCAAGGGTTCTCTGTTTGAACAGAGTGAGGTACTATTTTGAACGGTCACATGGCTGCAACCAGAGAAACTCGCAGCATAGGCACTGTTCGAATGGATTCAAGCACGGTTCGAATGCTATTCTATCAGAGCCTATTTTGGATATGTTTGCTATTCTATCAGAGCCTATTTTGGATATGTTGTAGCCCTTGAAGTCTATTTTCTATTGCCACAAACGCCAAGTTGTTTGGCATTTTGTAGACCAAGTAATGGCTATTTTATCAAACAGTGTTCATGTTGACAGCTTTGCTGAAAATTTAACTTATGCTGTTACTTTGTGATTATTTTATTTCTAATCACACCTCGAGGGGAGAGCCTCTGTAATTTGGGTAGGCATCCATTGTGTGGGACATCCAGTTATGGGCATCCACTTGAGGGGTGGGCATCTACTTGAGGTAAGTGTCCTAATGGGCCATGTGTTGAGCCTGGATGTTGACACTGTGGCTTTGACAGGGCATGTTGGAGGTTTTTATTTTGGACACCTATTGGGTCCTCATGGAGACATGTTGCATGATTGGTTAGGAATGTGTAGATTTTTCTATATAAACAACAAATGTAAATAGAGAGGCACGCCATGATTGAAAGAGCATTTTCTCTGTTCCAAATTGATTCATTTACAAGAATAAGACCTTATCTCTTTCAATATTCTTTCTCAATATTCAAAGGAATGTTGCTGGTAAGTGGTTCTTTTCTATTTGATAGTTGGAATTGAAGAACTGTGAACTTATCCCAATTAAATCTTGCACTATTTACTCACTGTGTGACTATGAACTGACTATTCAAACAAACAATGAGAAAAGTTGAAACTTGCATTGAATATGGCTATCAAGTCAACTCAACTCAACTCAAGCAAGCCTTATTTCCAACTATATGGGTTAGGCGGTTAGCTACATGAATCCTTTTACACCATGTAGCTCAATCAAAGACCGTATCAGTTGTTAAATCCTTAGCACACATGTCCTTTCTCACCACCTCTAACCATGTTATTTTGGGCCTTCCTCTTGTTCTTTTAGGGCATTTGACTTTAATTAAGTCACCCTTACGTATCTGTGCATTCCTAGGTTGACCAAAGTACCAAACTAACTTAGATGATATTCCCTCATCTTTTCCTCAATTGGCACTATTCCTACCTTCTCACGAATGCATTCATTTCTTGTTTTATCCTTTTGCATATTACCACATACCCATCTTAACATCCTCATCTCTACTACACTCATTTTCTGCACATGTTGTTTTGTAGTTGCCCAACCTTACTTACCATAAAGCATAGCCGGTCTTATAGTCGTCTTGTAAAAATTTCTTTTAACTTTATAGGTATTCTATTTTCACACAACACTAGATGAATTTCTTCACTTCATTTATCCTTCTCTAATTCTATGAGAAACATCTTCCCCTATCTCTCCATCTTTATGGATAATTGACCTAATATATCTAAAATAGTCACTTTTAGGTATCTCTTGGGTCTTGGCCACCAATTTGAACTATGCCCCCATTTTTATTCCTAGTTTGACTAAATTTACATTCATTATTTTTATTTTTAGTCCTAAACCTAAAACCTTTAGATTGTAAGATGTCTTTCCATAATTCCAATTTAGAATTCATCACTTCTCTAGTTTCATCAACTAATACTATCGGTGCTAAAGATTGTTGGGCTCCTATTTGCAATCCTAAAAGTGAAGGCGGTCTGGGACCTAGAAGAATTGATGAGTGGAACATGGCAGCCACATTGAAGCATATTTGGAACCTTTTTTCTCAATCTGGGTCTCTGTGGGTTGCTTGGACCAAAGAATATCTGCTCCATGGTAAGAATTTCTGGTGTGTTTCTACCCTTTCTCAACGTTCTTGGAGCTGGAGGAAAATTTGGAAGCTTCGAGACAAAATTAGACCTCTTATTAAACATGTTATTGGTAATGGTCCTTCTACTTTTCTTTGGTTTGACTATTGGCTTCCTACAAATGGAGTTTGAATCTTGGGATCTTCAGCTACGAGAACTCAGAGATAAGGATACTGGGGCCAATTACTCAACGGATGGGGTCTTGTATTATCGATGATGCTGGCATCCCTCTCAATGCCAAAGTTAGTTGTATCATTTCCAACTCTGGCTGGGAACGACCTATTAGCTGGATGTCAGCTGAGTTGCTTAAAATCCAAGCAGATCTTCTTTCTATCCAACCCCCTAATCCTTGGCCTAATGGTGTGCGTTGGCTTGATTCCCCCTTAGGGGTGTTCACTACTAAATCTCTTGGGATAACATTTGTGGTTGTATGCCTGAAGTTGAGTGGAGTAGGGTTGTCTGGTTCCAGAAGTGATAAAAAGCATGCTCTTATTCTCTGGCTCACCATCAAGAACAGACTTGCCACTCGAGATCGTCTTTCTACTTGGGTATTACCCCTTTTTCCAGATGTGTGCTGTGCCATCTCTAAGTTGAGAGTAGAGACCATCCCTTTTTTGAAAGTCCCTTCACAGCTACAGTTTGGGAAAATTCTTCATTTTTGCTGTGTCAGTCGGCCCCCTCGCTACTGGTTAAATGAATTCCAATGGGCGGTTCATAATCTAAAGGGAAACTCCTTTTGCTCTGTTGTGAAAAAACTTGGTTGGGAAGCTACTATCTACAACATTTGGAGAGAAAGAAATAGCCGTGTTCATGGCAAAAATCACTCTTGTGCTAATGTAATTTTTTGTAATGTTGTCAAAGATGTTAGATATAGACTATCAGATTCTAAAAGACCAGTTGATTGTCCTAGGACTAGTATTTTTTGTGCTAACTAGGGATTTAGTTTTGCCCCATCCCAGTTGTAATTTCTTGGTACTTTGCCAAGGTTGTATCTTTTTCCTTTTCTTTTAATGATATTCCTACTTACACCCCCCCCCCCCCCCCCCCCCCCCAAAAAAAAAAAAAAAAAAAGGGAAAGAAAAGAAAAAACTGGATCATCAGCAAATAATATACGCCATGAGACATCTTCCTGGATATGTCTTGTCAGTTCATCTATAACTAAAGCAAAAATATGAGGACTCAATACTGATCCGTGGAGTAAACCTATTATGATTGGAAATTCACTTGTCTCTCCTCCGATTGTTCTAACACTAGTTATGGTCCATCGTACATGTCCTTAATTATCAATATACTTAATAGGTACTCATTTCAATAAACACCATATGAAAGTCATTTTTCTTTATACTTTTCTTTTAATATTCTAAGTATGAAAATAGCTTCTATAGTCAATCATAAAACCAAACTGATTCTCTGACATTTGACACTGATGTGTCACGTCTTAATCTTTCTTTCATCACTCTCTCCCAAAGCCTCATCGAATGACTCATGAGCTTAATGCCATGGGAGTTAGTCCAACTTTGAATATCACCTTTATTCTTATATAGTGGTAACAAAGTTCTTTTCCTTCATTCATCCAACATCCTTTTAGTTTTAATATCTTATTAAAGAACTTTGTAGCCAAACCACACCATCATCACCTGGAGACTTACAAAGTTACAAGTTTTAATGGGAATTCCTTTTGGCCCTATAGCTTTCCCTACTTTCATCTTTTTCATAACCTCTTTCACTTCAGTTTTATTAATTCTTCTAAAAAATCATATGTATTGAATATGGCTATATGATGGGGACATCAAGCACAATCTACAACAAGGTGGCCCAGTTTGGCCTATTGAAGACCAAGGCTGCAAATTTAATTGCTTATTTTATTTTATGTTATTTATGGAATAATGGAATATTGCCTTTTTTTATTTTCTAGACTTTGGGGTTAAATAATTTCCAATTTTGATGTAATTTCAAGCTTCTTTCTTGCTTCTTTTCTCTACTTCTTAAAAGTGTTTTGTGATTTCGTGTGGTTATCCTAGGGGTTCGGTTTCTTTCTTGCTTCTTTTCTTCTCTCCTCTGCTTCTTTTTTTTTTTTTTTTTTTTTTTTTTTTTTTGAGGTTGTCTTGCAGCACTATCAAGACATTAAATTTCAAGGAACTAGTTTGAATCCAGCTCCCCTTTTGAAGGTTCTTGAACATGAAGATCATCAATTCATGTCCACAAGGCCATTTCAAACATAATCATGAAGGGAAGTGCCAAGATTGAAACTGATAAACTTTTCCTGGTTATTTTCCCTGTTACTACTTAAGATATAGATCAATCCTCACCAAGTGGTACAACAAAATTACCATTTAGCCCTAATTTTGCGCACCAATTTACTAAATGTCCTTTGCTTCCCCTCGACATTCAATGGAGAGAAACAATCCTGTTTGTTTCCTGATGAATGAAATCAAACCTCTTCAGAGCAATAGCATGAGGAGATGAAAAAGCAGATAATCAGTTAGGTTGTTCTCATAAAATTTCAGCGAGCATGATCTGCGGACTGGTGAGAGCAGTTGGAATTTGGGGCTGATGCCTATTGAATAACTAGAATGGTTACCTAAAAAGCATAACTAGGAAAACTTCTGTAATCATTATTAACTTATTCTTGTGTTCTTTGACATTTTGTTGATCTCGTTGTCCAATTTTTTCTTTCTTATCTTCTCTTCCCGTCATCACCTATTACCTTTGATTTGTCAGAAGAGGAAGTTGTAAGAGAGGGCATTTCTGATATTTTAAAAAATGCATTTTTTTTTTTTGTTGTCTTTTGTTTTGTTTTGTTTTTGTTTTTTTTTTTGTTTTTGTTTTTTTTTTTTTTTTGTGGTGTCAAAATAACTATATCAGATTGGGTGCGTAAGAGTCAATGAATAACCAGAGGGTTGGTCAGTGTAGTTTTGGAAATCTCATGGGAGGCATCTGCGAATGTCAACAACATATGGGAGGTAAATGTAATTTTCCCTTTATTCTATTGGAGTAGGCAGCTGGCAATTTCTAGACCAGGGACTACTGGTGTATTCCTATAGTCAGTTTAATATGAAATTTGAGATGATTCTTATGGACAATCTGATGTGCCTAGATATAAGCTGCCAATAATTTGTATTAGCTTATAAGTAGCATATATTAGTTTGTATTAGCTTGTATTAGTCTATATGGTTAGTTAGTTAGTTGTATAGGGGTATTTTAGTAATTGTGGCTTGTAATTCTCTATAAATAGGTTGATTAGAGTTGGTTTAGTTAGTTTTTGATCATTTTAACAGAATTGTACATTTGTAACAACTTTTAGTTGTAATTAGAGCTTTAAGCTCTTTCTCTCTCTAGAAATGGGAGGTTTACTTGATTTTCCTTGATCTCCTTCATTTTCCCTCTCTTTCTTGCATTTTCTCGCATGAAGCATTGATTTGTTGGAGAGCATCTCATCACAATCTCTTCTAGTTGTTTTCCAGAGTCTGTTCATATAAGATCCTTTAATTAAGTGGGTAATGCAAATTCTACAAATCCTATATATGGGGGTTGGATGCATCCAACTCCTAGAGTCATACCTGCATCCAAACCCTTGTTACATATTCCCTGAAAGACTTTGACATTGCGCATTTTTGATCTTACATCTAATTGGACTATATGTTACCTCTGCTTAGTTTTTAATTTTTAAATTTTATATGTTAAGAAATCTAAACTCAGGTTGCAAGACTACTATCACTTAAGTTATCAGACATCTATGGTGGTAAAGTGTCTTTTCAGCATCCATAAGGTTATATAATAATGTATTTGATAGCCCTCATCGGTCATCATATCACAAAATACAATTATATTGTTCATCCTGTGACATGTAGGCTGCTGTTAGTTGTATTCTTCCTAAAGAGTGGAATGGTGTGCACTATGGTGGCTTGGAGCATTTAGTAATGTTCCTCGACTTGGATTGTCGCTTTGATATTTTGCGCCTTGCGCAATTACTAAAGCATCGAATTGTTGAAGCTAATGGTAAGCTGCCATCTTTATGATTAATATTTTTGTCTATCTTTTATTTTTCCTTTATTTGAACTGTGGGTATATGACTTTTTTTTTTTTTTTTTTTAATCTATAAGGATCTTTTTTCTTTTGGTAAATTGAACTTTAGGGTCCAAAGTTTAAATTGCGTCAATTCAGTACTCGAATTATTAGTTGAGTTGTAATTTGGGGCCTGCTGTCAGAATTTTCTGAATTATCCTTACTTTGCCCATTTTATGGGTTTGGAAATCCTATTTTACCCTTATCAACATCTAATAAACTTTTATATTTTGACTAGAGCTAAATCACTTTGCCGTCAGATTTGTGGTTTTGTAAATGAAAAATATAAAGGTTTATTAGATATTGATAGAGGTAATATAGAGAGAGAAAGAAGATAAGAGTGATTTAGATTTGGTTAAAATATAAAGGTTTATTAGATGTTGATAGGGGTAAAATAAGGTTTTCAAACCCATAAAAAGGTCAAAGTAGGAATAATACAGAAAATTCTGACGGCAAACCCCAAATTGCAACTCAATAAATAATTCAGTTACTGAATTGACGCAATTTAAAATTTTAACCCTAAAGTGAAACTTGACCCAAACTTTAGACCCTAAAGTGCAATTTACCCTTTTTCTTTTGCCGTGTTTTTTTTTCATTAAGTGAAAATAGCAGGTTTTTTCTTTTTCTCTCTTTTTTTTTTTTTTTTTTTTTTTGTAATCTAGGAATTGTTTAATATAATGCAGTACACCAACTATATTGCAAAATATACACCATTTTCATAAATTGTTCATGATACGAAATCCTTAGGAAGGGTCCATCAACTAGTACTATTTCAATTATGTACTTTCTTTCATGAGTGTAATCATTAAAACACTATTTGAATTAGTGATGCCAAATAATTGGGTTTGGGCATTGTGGATAATAATAATTTCCAAAATTTCCGCAAAGTGTTCTTTGTTTGCGCAATTGTTACAAGGTTTGAATGTCGGTTAGCATCCTAAATGTCGAGGCCTACCAAAGGAAGCATTACTCTTATTTGTTGGCTTTTCCTATTTGATTGAGATTTTGTCTGAAAAAAAATTGATTACAAAATAATGAGATTTGGTAATCAGAATTATTAGGCATATCTTTGCATTGAAGTGTTTATTCTACTATCCTTTTTTCTTGATAATTGTAACCTGTCCGCATTCTCTTTGCTTTTTAACTTTGCTGCAAACTCAGTTCCATTGTTTCAAGAATTGCAACAAATTACACATACCCTTTCTGTTGTGTTCTTATCCTTTAAGAGCCAAGTAATGGAGGAACTCTCATCTGTGTGTGCATGTTTGTGTTCTGTATGTATGTGTGAAAGAATGATTGAATCCTCTATGACCAGAAATGAGTAAATGACCGTAATATCCTCATTTTTTTTAGTGAAACCTTGTAATTTTTACTTTATAAGTAGTAAGCTGTTTTTTTATTTTATTTTAAATTTCTTTATCTTTTTAAGGCAATGGTTACACACCAAGAAGAACTATATATCTTAGGTGTAGATTGATGATCAAATTTGGGAAGGTGTTGAATAAATAACACCCAAAGAATGGGCACTATTGGGAAAAATCCTACAAAAATTACACTTAAAAATGAAATAATGTTGCTGACCTTTTCTTAACAAAGTAGTTATATGATTTTAGATTTTCTTTCAAGGAAACATGCATACAGGAAGTGAGGGCAGTGGATCTTTCCAAAAAACCTGAACTTCTAGTTGATCATAACTTGGATTTTAGACTGTTTTGGTGTTGGTTGGTTGGTTGTGATATGTTTTGAGAAGTTTTCTTATACGTGCTGTAATCTTATGTTGTGTTGTGGTTAGGTCATTGATTGTGGTGGTTGCTTGAAGTGTTTTGTTGTTTTGTGCTTGGTTGGAGTATTGTGGGAATATGTTGAAAGAGTTATAGTGCCATCTGTTTCCTTAATCCACCTTTATGGCTGGATTTAGTTCTGTGAAAATGGTTTTTTTCTATTGTCTGATGTTCTTAACATGCAAGTCACTAATACAAGGTTAAATGGTTCTAACTAGTTGTGGGCACAAACAATGAAGGTGATGTTATTGCTGGAGTTCTTTGTAATTTTCTTGGTGGTAGTATGCGAGGTTGTGGGTGTTATGAAGGTCGTGGCTTTGGTAGTTTGAATTATAGTTTTGATTGCAATAGAGTTTGAGTTTGTACTTTTGGCAAAAGGTGTGGAAGAGATGGAGTCCATAAGTGTACCAATTGTGGAGGTGAGAATCACACAGTGTATTGTTGTTATGATCTTTATAGTTAGCCATGGGTTACCTCACCTAATTGGGTCATCTACTCTTTAAACATTTCAGTCTCTCAATATGAAGTTAGTATTCTTAGTTCACTTACCACTGCATCTATTAATGAGTTTGTCACTCTTTGTAGGGAGGAGTATAATGCGTTAGTTCAACAACATATATCTCTTTTTGATACTGCAGCCTTTGCTCATTCAGTTAACATAACATGTTTTCTTCATTTTCTTCTACCCCATGGGTAATAGACTCAGGGGCCTTAGGACAAATGAGTGGTAATAATACCTTATTTTCAACTCTAAACTGTCATAATACTAAATTCTTTGGTACTCTAGTTGATGGTCGTTCTTGTGAGTTGTGATATAGCAGCTAGTGTTATAGTTCATTCCGCCACACCATTTTTTAGTCACATTATATTCCCATATTTCCATTTAATCTTTTTATGTTAGCAAATTGTCGAAAGCTATTAATTGTTATGAATTTTTATCCTTCTCATTGTGTTTTAGGACCTTAGCTTGAAGAGGATGATTGTTGAAGGTCATGAGCAAGATGGTCTTTATTGCCTAGATCTAGTTCCTACCAGTGGCAATATTAATGCTTTACAAGCATCTTACCTCATTGATGGCATTGTTGCCTTAGTCATCCATCATCACAGTTTTTGAAACTTTTGTTTCCTTCTTTTTAGTCTATGTCTAGTTTAGAGTGTGGGTCTTATCAGTTAGGTAAGCACCATAGAGTGTTCTTTCCTTTGAGGCAGAATAATCATTGGCTTGCTCCCTTGGATATGATTCACCCCAACAACTGAAGTTTGTCTTAGCCTTGCAAGGGCCACAGGCCCTACCTTGGCCTCCACGACCATGGCCTCCGCGACTAGGACCTCCACGACCACCTCTAAAGTTTCCACTATCTATTGTGGAGGATTCTAACACTGATCTCTCAATAGGCTTAGCCACTGTAGAAGGGTGTGAATCAGATAATGTAGCCTAAGTCAATTGAAGACCTAACTCAATGAAGAAAGCTCCTTACTCCCCAAAATATGACATTTAACTGAATCAAAAGATGTGGGAAAACCAGATAAAAATTGAGCGACATGCATACATTCACATTGTCTCATCATAACATCGGTAGAAATAGGTTAAGTTCCTCACAAATGGTCTTAAAGTTAGCATAATAATCCTCCAAAGACTAATCATCCAAGCCAACAGTAAAGTAATCTTGTTGAAGTTGATAACTGTGAGAAAGGTTATTAGTACCCAAATATAATTCTCGGGCCTCTTCTAACCACATTTTGGTTGTAGATAGAAAAACTAGACTACGACTAATTTTGGGCTCCATAGTATTCCATAAGCTACTTTGAATTTAAGCATCCTTAACTTTCCAAGCAGCATATGTCTATCAGTAGAAGTAGGGGCTCATCAGTCAAATGTTGAAACCTCTTTTGTCTGAGAAAGAATCTCTCAGCAGTTTGATCCCAATGGGCATGACTACTTCCATTCAACTGAAAGGATGTAATGGGGAGCAGATCTGGTGATAGGAGAAAGCTAGTATTGGGATTTACACTCTCTTTAGACTCTGAATTATTTAAAAAATAGATGCTGGCCCAACAAAAAAGGTTAAAAATAGTCGTACAAAGGCTGGAAACACAAAAAATTTTTTAAAAAAAAAGATCAATTGGGAAGGTAAAAGGGCACAGGCACTAAACACATCCAAGAGGGTCCTCCATTCATCAACATAACACCACAACCTAAAGGACTTGGGCTAGTCATCAATTCGTTAATCAAAGATGCAATTATGCAAAAACACATAACGAAAAGGAGATACAGGTCCCCGAGACTGCCAACAACATCATGAGAAGGTGATTTGAGAGATGGAGAAGAGGGGTGTGAGCTTGTTAAGGTATGTGCTGTAGGAGATAATGCACTAATAAAGATTCTACAGCTATCGGAGTAGATTGCTGGAGGTCCTAGCCTCCTAGGTTGCTTGCTGGTCGTTGTCTGGGGTTAGGGAACGATCATCGGAGGTAAAAGGTTGCCGGTTACCATTGGCTAAGCCAATACTCAACCGTCGGGCTCTGCTGTTGCTTCTAGGTCTTGTCTTTTTAGTGTGGAAGGTCGCTGGATGGTGGAAGTTCTCTGGACGATGATCAGAGCCCTCCTGATGTTGACGCTTTGATACCATGTTCATGAATATGGTATTAGGGTTCAATTAATTGATCCTAACCCCTTAAAACTTTTATTTATATCCCTAGAAGTCAATTACATAAAAGTATGTAAAGACAATAATACCCTTGTTGATGTAATTGTATTTGGTTAGGTTAAAATCCCTGATCTGCAAACCCTTTATTAATAGTAAACTCAAAATACATTGTAAAGACCAAAATACCCTTGCACCTATAACTAATACCTAATACATATCATAACCCTCCTCAACTTGATACATAATACTACTCATAGCAGTTGTGTATGCTTTTTCATGTCCTCACACCAAGGAATGACAAGTTTGATCCTTGTGTTGTTAAATGTGTCTTTATTAGTTGTTTTAGGACTAAAAAAGGATACAAATGCGAGTCTTGTTGCTATGTTATCAGTGTTGTTACCTTCTTTGAAGGTACATCATTCTTCTTTGCTTCTGGTGTGCCTTTAGATCTTAATGTTTTTGAGACTTCTTATGTTCCGTTGCTAGTTCCTTTTGTTGTTGTTTCCACAAGTGTTCATGTGTCTTAGACTTTAGTGTCCAAGTGTATCGCCGGTGCACACAGACAACAAGGAATGAAGACCCGGCTGCTCCACCTCCTTTCTCATCTACTTCACTTGAGGTTCTTGACTCGTTTCCTATTGCTTTCTGGGAAGGTACTCGTATGTGCACTAAACATGCTATTGATAAGGGTTTTTCTTTTTCTCACTTGTCTCTTCACATTTGTGTGTTTTTTAGTATGTTTCTTCTATTTCTATCCTTGTTCTCATACTTGCACATTAAAATTTCATATTACCTTTTATTGTATTAGCCGTGAAAAAATTTATGTGCAAACTTGACTTGTGTATACGACTTTTCTGCTTCAAAACTTTTCAACAAATGTCTAAACTCTATTTAAGTACTTCTGTCTGACAGTTGTTTGATGGATAAAATCAAATACTACTCTACAACCTAGCTCCTTAACTATTTCACAAAGTATATGAGTGTGAAAGAAACTTCTTTTTTTTTTTTTTTTTGGTTGCTTGGGTAGTGTGGAAGGAACTTAGAACTAAAATATGATGTGATTGTTTGTTAGAGCACAATGTAACTGGTTGGTTTTGTGAAAGTTGTTTTTGTAAGTGCAAATGATCCAATGTATTTTTGTTGGCAATGTCCCGACCTAGAATAGGACCATATCCTTCTCTATGGGTTAGTCTTAGATTAAAAGGAAGTGTGCCGTAATCACGAGCCTAAAGGAGCAACATTGCAACAACAACTAGAAGTCCTCACCTGTGGTTCTTTTGATGACAAGCCTCGGCAATTCTGAGCCTAACAAACTTTGGAGTCTATTTGAAGCTACAAGTAGATGGTCCTTCCAGAAGAATGTCTCGGCTATCTAGACCCTTTATGAGTTATTGAGGATAAAGGAAGAAGACAACCAAGTGATCATTCTGTGCAGCATCAGTGTCAGTTTTATAAGGCATACCATTCAGAAGACCTCGGTTTATTTGAGATGATGGACTCGGCTATCCAACACAGTTTTCTCGATCCTTCCTCACTAGGAAGTTGGGAATACCAAATGAACTGAGCCCAACAAACTTGTCTGATGTGGCAGATCTAATGGTTACATTTTGAATCTGGATTTTGGGTCTAAAATAGATCCATTGCAAGAAACTGGTCGTTCTGTGCAGTCTGATGAGAGAGAAGCAACCATTGTCTGGTGGGTAGATTATCACTGAAATGGAAAGTCTTCCATCGTTGGAGAAAAGACCAAAGATGCTTCACCCATTCGGTAAGGAGATCCTAATGTCTGAAAACAAAAAAAAAAAAAAAAAAAAAAAAAAAAGAAAAACAGAAAAAAAAGAAGGAAAAAAAAGGCAGAGCCTAGCGACTAGTTTCACCAGAGCTCTATAAAAGAGCACTTGCAGCAGCTGAGAAGGGAGATTTCTCTTGACTAGTGAAGGAGGAGGAGTTGCGACATGGAGAAGAAGGAAGCTGTTTGTATCATCCTATGTGTCCTATGTCGGCTGCACACTCACCATCCCGAGACTTTCTGATTAATGACATCTCTGATGAGCTTAAGGAAGTTGACTTCAGCCATGTAACAAGGTATTTAGCCTTTAGTTGTGTAAAACCTCTACTGCGTTGCTGGGGAGTAGTAGTATGGTTTGTGGTTAACTTAAGGACAAAACTACATTGTGATGGGATGACGGTCATCTTGTAAAACCATCATGGGAGTGGATGTAGGCAAGTTTTCAAACCATTATAAAATCTTGTGCTTGTGTTTTGCATTAATTTTGCTTCTGTTGGTTATTTTTCTTATACTCTGTTTTTCTGGTTTTACACTTTTTCCTAATTCTTGTTTAGTAGTTGGTATGTAGTTTCTTTAATAGTTATTAATGTGTAAGCTAGATTATATTAGTTTTAATTTCGGTCTATGCAATCATATTAGTTATTAAATTAGTTAATATGAGAAAGAAGAAAAAGAAAAATAAGAAGAAAAAGGTTTCTCCCCCTCAAATAGACACTCACTAGATATCCATGGCTACTGCGCTATCAGTTTTTGGCCATGTGTCAAGCATCCAATGCTTTCTTACATGGAATAAAAGCATTAACAACTACAAAGTTTGTCCATACCCCGCTACCTTGGGATTTCTTTGGTAAGACTACTAAGCAGCGGGGCTGCAATCCTCTCTTCCAAATAATTACTGTGCAACATTAAGTTATTTAAGATGATAATTGAGTGTGGATGTACACATTTCCTAAAATGGATGCAACATAAAACGAGGGCAGAATTTGCTTCTGCTTTTAATTTGGTATCTTATTAGTTACAATTATTTGTCTTTTAAGATATTTTATTACAAGAAGTATACAACTCTATTTGGATACATTATTTTTTGTACTTTGTATATTTTCTTTTCCATTTATAACAACTTGTTTGAATTTATGAAGTTTTATGGTGGTAAAACCGTAAAAGTAATTGACATCTTTGGCTCTTTGTGGCATTTGGGGTAGGGTTGCGGGGGGGGGGGGGGGGGGATTCAGTCCTTTAACACGTTGACTAGAGCGGTCAATGCTTATGTGAGATTCTCTCCGTGTTTTTGATTAATGAACTATGCAACAAAAAGATTGCTCAGCCTGATACAGAGGAAAAGATGTTTGACTTCCCTTGTTTTTTTGGATAAAATATATGCTACCCTTGAAATTGTCATGAAGTTATGTCACATTGATTCCTTTTCATAGATCAATCTTGTTGGCTTTGCTATTGTCTCCCTTGTCCTTGCTTGATAACCAAAGGATCACACATATGGAGTAGTTATGTGTTCCATTATCTGATGTTATTTATTAACAATATTTGATATATATATATATATATATCGATTTTTTTTAAATGGTAAAACAAAGAATGTTAATGTGTTGAAGTTTGGTTTAAATATGTCTAGGATCAAACAGTAATGTAAACTGGGACGAAAATGATGTTGGTGTGTGGGAAGATATAAAGAAGGAACCAAAGATTGCTTATGATGAGGATCTATTCTCAACATCCATGAGACGGTTCTTGTATGTCCGTTGTTATAATAGTCTTGAATTTCTTGCCACCCTCAAGGTGAGGAACTATTATTTTTCTCCATTTTGTAACTGAATCATGAATGCATATTACACTATCTGAAGTAATGTACAACATCTTATATGCTTTCAATGTTTCCTGAAAACAATTCTCTAAAATGACTTAAAATTTAAGAATTCCTAAAAAAAACAATAAATTCCTTAAAATTTAACAATTATTGAATGATTATCGTGAATTAATAAAAAATTCAGAAAGTAATAATAATAATAACAATAACAACCCAAAATTCAACCAATGTATAGAAAAAAATGGCTGAAATATATGAGAATGTCTTAGGCTCATTCGGTATCAATTTTATTTATTTATTTATTTTTTGCCAAATGATAGGAGAACACATACACCCACACACGCACCCATGCGGAGTCGAAACCAAGATCTCCGCAAACCCCACACCCCTATTGGGATGGGACATGCCACTAGACCCAAAGGCCATTGGTATATCAAATTTAAATTATGTAAGGATTTAAAAGCGGAATTAGCAAAAACTCCTACTTTGTTTTATTGTTCTTCTTTAATGAAAATGGAAATGAAAACGGAGAAAAAGAAGAAGAGTTTTTCCGTTTCTAGAAACCAAGTTGTTTTCAAAATAAATACAAGAAATAGTTTTTGAAAATAAGCTAACACTGTTTTCCGCACCACTTTAGTTTTTCTGTCATGACCTGGAAAATAGGCCATGACATATCTGTAATAAAATGTACTTTATATAAAAAATTAAGGATGGTTATAAATAAAATTACAATTTAAAGAAATGTTTTTAAGAATGATTCGGCATGGTCCCATCTAAAAGGAGGACATACCGAATTATCGACTTTTAAACTTGTATAGTTTAAACAAAAGTATAAATCCATCCACAAATAGAACATTAAATAAACTGGCATTAGTGTTCCGCGGAGTTCTACTGTCAATACACACAATATAAAAATACATTTAGGCTATTTAAAATAATATACAGACCATAAATGTAAAATATTAACATGCATAATGTAATGCCCCATGCTAGCCCCGATGTGATGCCTCCTTATATGAGTCATCATTACTTTGCTCAAAATCTGCAAAATAGGGTATAATACAAAACCCTAGGTTTCCAAACATATGGATTTCAAGAGATTTAAACCCTATACCCATTTAAAAAATGTAATGTAGCATGTAAACATGTAAATACCCATGAGAATATCCCAAGTTCCCAACTCATGCATACAATGATTTATAACCATGAAAAATGCACCTACTTCTCAAACAGAAGCTAGAAATGCAAACCCAAGGGTGTACACATATAGATTGGGGTGGAAATTGCAAGATTGGAGTTGCGCGAGGTCGAATCTAAGCTCTCGAGGTCACGTGCTTCATCGTTAGCCTCTTCTTTCTCCCCAAGCTTCTCTCTCTCTCTCTCTTTTAGATGAGAAAGTGAGGAAAAGTGTTGAAATTTCATAGGTTAAGGGTTTATACAGGAGGGGCAAAAGGGACAATTTACCCCATAAAAAATATCACCTACAGACTAATTTTGAGTGGTTTAGTCAACAACATCAAGTGTGTAGTCGACTAAACATATCATAATGCAATTCTGTCATGTGTAGTTGACTACAAACTTGCAAAACACTCAAAACCAAGTTATAATAGTACACCAAATCATTTCTTAACCATAATACAACCCCAACAACTTCTTGAATCAAGTATTGGACCCGTCACATTTCCTGTTTTAAACCCTGTTTTAAATTGATCATCTTCTTTTCCAAACAATGTTGGATGTCTCTGTTCTCTTAAACAAAAACTAGAAATTCAACATGGAACTTCTTTGTGAAGGGTATGGAGAATAGGTTGTTTATAACAGAATTGATTTATTCATTTGTCACTGTTTAAATGATATGTGTTTTAATGTCATATGGGATTTAAATATTGAATTTGCATAAACTTGTATTCTTTATTTGCTTAGCGTGGCACACTTTTTGTACCTTGCACAACACATCATTGTTTCATACATATTTAATTTGCAATCTTTTGATTCTAAATTGTTTATTAGAGTCTAATTCATTGTTTTCTAATGTTTTATTAAAAATTTCCTTGTTTAACTAATAATATCTGTAATATCTCTAAATTGATATCAATATATTTGTTACTGTTGATTTATCCATTAATATGTCCGCGTTTTTGGATCCTCGATATATCCTTCGATGCCAATATTTAAGTCCTTGATTATATCACAATAGTAAATTAATATTTCCAATAAATCAATAAGTTAATGTTGATGTAGTGGCCAACCTTGAACGAAAATAACAGATAAGAGAACTTGCGCTGAGTATAGCTATCTATGCTTATGAATCCTCCTTCCATATTGATCCAATAGCCTGATTTCGTCAATCATTTTTCTGCTCTGAAGTCCTTTTTGGGTGAGGAAATATTAAGATCTTAATAACAATTAGAAATAGTTAACCTGGATTTAAATTGCTTTTAAAAATAAAAAACCACTGGAAACGTATCTCTAAGGAAAAATGCCTTTTAAGAAGCTGTCTCATCAATGTTAGCCTTACTTGTCATTCAAGTGCTTCCCTTGAATTTTAACAGTCATTAAGGGCCTTACCTTGCTATTCAAGTGCTTTCCTTGATATTTACCAGTTCTATTAATTAGTGTGCTAATGCTAATTTAGATTTTAAATAGAGGAAACTATCATTTTTTTTCTTGGACTGCAGACATTGTGTCATCGACTTCAAAAAGAAAGAGAAGCACATGGTGTTAGTGTTCATATCCTTATGATTGACAGGTTTGCCTTTGATTTTTGAAGGCTTCATATGTTGATGGTTACACTGTTTTTCACTCCTCCATTCTGTAGTTTCTGCAATTTATTATCCTATATGTATGGTTGGGAGTATCAATTTTGACTAGTCTATTGCTCATTCAAAGTTACTGCATATGGACATTTATTGATATGTGTGGATCACACTGTATTTGATTGAATTAAATAGTTACTCGAAGATGGACTTTTTATTAAGTGATTGTGATCTATATGTATGGGTGAAGAAAAATAATTCCATTCTAATTAATACTTCCATATGTATAGACTTTTTATTAAGCAATTGTGATCTATATGTAATCCAAAAGCCTAATTATTGAATGTTATATATGTGGAAATGCTTTAGGATGTTTGAAATCTTAGTAAAACTTCTTTTGAATCAGAGATAGGGTTGAAACATGCCATTTTGATAGTACATGTGATGTACAATGTTTTATGGATATGGATATGGACATGTATTAATAAGCGTGGAAACACTGAAATTTTATAAAGCGCTAGAAACTCTTGGAAATTTAGAACAAACTTTGTTTCATGTAAAACATAATCCATGATTATGATACATAAAAATGATTGTTACTTAACACTGACAATATTTCTGAAAAGGGTATCTAAAAAATCAAAATTAGATATTGGTACATTGTAGAAGTAAGGAACCATGGTATAAATATGTGCATCAAATTACAACTGTTTATATGATAATCAACTATGCATATATGTTGTAAGCATAAAAAAGGTTGGTGGAATCCTAATCATTGTTACAGCAGGAAATTAAAATCCCTTAAAGTTTATGTGAGATGAGGGTAGAGGAGAAATATCCATGAAGCTCCCACCAAGGACACCACCATTGATGCCACAAGCACAGGACTAATACTATGGTGTGGCTGAAACAGATTAGTTGCTGGCTTGCTGCCCTTCGGATTTGTTAAGTAGTGATAACTTTGCAAAAGATGTAATTCTCATTGAAAATTAATCTGAAAATACAAGGTAAATACAAGAGAAATACCAATAATACCACTAATATGTTAAATATGTACAAATAGATCCTAACCCCTCCCCTCCCCCCCCCCCCCTCTCAAACTCATGATGTGACCGAGGGAAACATTGAGAGTTTGCCAAGCAGAAAACAGAAATGCGAAATTGTATGGGACTTTGTAAAGAATTTTGCGAGGTGCATGGTGGAAGTAACAAAAGGTAGGGAGAGAGTGCCCAGCTGAAGATGATGACGCACAAAATGACAGTCAATCTCAATGTGTTTAGTGTGTTCATGAAAGACAGAATTATGCGTAATCTAAATAGCACTCGTGTTGTCAAAGTACATCGAAGTAGGAGACAAAGAGGGAACACCCAAATCGGTAAGCAACCAACGCAACCAATCAATCTCATTAGCAGTTGTAGCCATAACCCGATACTCGGCGTCGGCAGAGGAAGGAGCAACAAATGTTTGTTTCTTACTTTACCAAGAAAGCAAAGAATCACCGAGAAAAACACAACATCCAGTAGTAAAGCGGTGATCCATAGCGTCACCATCCCAATCAACATCAGAAAAAGCTCGAAACTCTAAAGAGGAAGTAGAAGAAAACAACAAACTCTGATGAAATAGACACGAAGATAGTGTAAAATACGAAGAAGTGCAGCCCAATAAACGGTAGTTAGAGCAGAAACAAAATAACAACATGCACTGCATAGGCAATATTAGGATGAGTTACAGTGAGATATACAAGACTACCAACAAGCACTCGATACAAAGTAGGATCTTCCTGGGAAACACCATCAATAGAGGTATAATGAACATTAAGCTCAATAGGAGTATCAACAGTTCGTAAATCAGAAAGCTTGGCCCTCTGGATAACATTAGCAGCATACTTGGACTGGGAGAGAAGATACCTTTGGGAGACGAAGCAACCTCAATGCCAAGGAAGTAACGAAGGGGACCAAGATCCTTCATCTCAAAGTGTTGCTGTAATTGAGTTTTGAGAAGAGAAATCCAGCTGTATCATCTGTTGGGAATCGAACAAGAAGGAAAAATCGAAGTGCGGAATATAAAAATTTTTCCTGCGATTCCCAATCCCATGAATCTAACTATGCATAACACAAAATCAAACCCTAACTACAAAGAGGGTTAGAACACTTACAGAATTTTTGTCTTCTCCTTTTTGCTCCAAGCTTTGATCCCGGACAGCGGTGAATGAGCAGCCCAAGTGTGCTGCCTCCAACGGTATCCACACCTAGCTAGAGCTTCAAGTCCTTTCTTTCTTCTTCCTTGTTGTTGCTAGAGGTGGAGAAGAGAGAGAGAGAGAAGAGAGCCTCCAAGGGGCTGGACGGCTAGGGTTTATTGTGCAAGCCTCTTATGCCATGTCACACATAAGTGTGACTTATATAGGTAGCCCACTAAAGGGGGCTGGCCATGGGGAAGAAACCCTAATAGGGTTATGTGTAATTACACTTAATTGCACATTAACCCCTATTATTTGTATCAAATACAAATAGGCCTATAAAGAACTATTCTTTATTCACTAAAACCCTTTCTCTCATAGACTTTAAAGCCCATCTTGCATGATCAGTGTGTGACCCATTGGGTTCACATCATTAAGTAGTAGGAATAGCACAAGGTGTGCACAATGGAACTCTTTCCATTTAGGGTCTAATTGGAACTCCTTCCAATTCCCTAATTGATTATAACTTACTTATATCAATTAGGGCTTCTACTAACCATGAGTAACACCTAGCATATGGCTCATGGTGTGGTCCTTAATGAGGTGAATAGTCATTTACAAAGAACCCTTCTGTTATAGTTTATAGGTTACAATTGCATCCTTCCTTCAACACAATGTCTCCAATTGAACTAATAGGACACGGAAGTCTGTCAAGCCCCTAGTTTAATTACTTTATACTCATTCATAGATATCAACTCATTGATGAACTCATGAAACTCTTTTCATATACATCCTACCATGGCCATGGATTTAATGAGTTATATTATGAATGCTATATGAGACATTCTCTCTCTTTTTCCTGAGAGTGATGGATCCCTTGTTGATCACTCACATGCCTTCATACACATAGCAGTAGGGCCAATGAACACCTTTGCAGACCCCTGAATAGGATCTGCACTTAGTGTTATCAAACTTCTAAAGCTACATGCATAAGGCAACTATGGTGTCTCAGGTCTAAGGATTACTTGTACCACTATAACAATGAGAAACTGATTGACAGGCAGGATAAAACTCCATTCAGTTTATCTCATATCTTTGGTCACATTCAGTGTACCTATTCTTATAATAGGCACCCACTTGTTTGTTGTAGTGTCTCCACACAAATAGCTTGAGACTAGCTATCCTCCTATAGAGTCAACCTAACAAGTGCTAGTCCTATGGTTCATTACTGTCCATCATAGTGAACCTTCAACTAGGAATGCTTAAGGAGTTTAGTACAGAGATATATCTATAGTCTCAAAATTACAACTCTTTGTAATTCCATATTCTCAACTCTAACTCCATGGACATATTATGTAAATATAAATGATGCATATAAACATAATAGAATAAGCCCTTTTATTAAATCAATAATAAATGTGACATACATAAATGAAATCAAATGATTGTTCCTAATCCCTAAACAATCATCTCTATGATTGGCTCTAGGGCATAATCCTAACAATCTCCCACTTGCACTAAAGCCAATCGACCATGTATCGCATACCTATCTTCTCAAGATGTTGGTCTTAGACATAACCAATTATGTTTTAAAGCTTTAGTCAGTAGGTCTACAAAAACTTATGTAGATAATATCTTCTGTAATGTATCTATTACCTCTTCCAATGATTCCTCTAATCACTTGGAATTGTCACTCTATGAGTTTGGACTTTTGATGAAACCGTGATTCCTATACTTGAGCTATAGACCCATTGTTGTCACAAAACAAGGTGTGGGCAACTCAATGGAAGGAACAACTCTAAGTTCTAAATGAACTTATAGATCCAAACAGTCTCCTAGACAATGCGACAATTAATTCACCCTCAATAATGGAATCCACTGTATCTTTCATACAGTTCTTCCATTAAGTATTTCACCAACTAAAGTGAATATAAAATATACCCCATATGGATTATATCCAAATCCATATACCCATCTACTATGAGTTTACAATTTCCATATACAATCCAATATTCCAAATTTGAATTGATTGATAACTATTTGTAACAATTACAACATAATAGATATCAGGTTCAATACATAGTGTAAAATAAGGCTTCTTAACACTTTAAGAATCTTACTTGTGTTATCCTAGGGCACATGCCCTTGAATAATGAATTCTTATCTGAAGTAAATCAGACCTCCTTTAGAATTCTCCATGTTGAACTCCTTCAACATTTCAACTATGTTTGATGATTTGGAGATACTTAGCAATCTATATGATCTATCTCTATAGATCTTATTGGATGCTTTTGCCAAATCTTTCATGAATTAGTTTTTCTCCAAAAACTAAAACTTTACATTAGATAACATTCATATATCATTCATAATGATTATGATGTCATCCATACTTAGGATAAAGAAAAACGATCGCACTCCCACTAACCTTTTATACACTCATGGTCCATCTATACAATGAGAGAAATCAAACAATTTGATTACTTCAACTTTATAGATGTTCTAATTATGAGAACCTTTTAGTCTATTAATAGACTTCTATAACTTACACACTTTTATGGTTTTTCACCATTTGATATAACATCTTTATATCCTTTTTGACATATCTTATATTCAAAATGTGTGTTTATAGATAACAAGATCCAAATGGATTTCAGCATAACTATTATCAAACAAGTTTCTTTATAGACAACTTTTTGCCTATGTTGAAAACATTCTTAAATAGCCAAGCCTTTTAGGTCTCTACCTATCCATATTGGATTTAATGACTCTTAGTCATTTCTCGAGTTGATGTGAAACATCGTCTAGTCATAATCAATAGGATTATCTTGGTGATCTTTATCACCAAAGAACAATTCTTTCACATTCTAATAGAGATACAATATCTCTCTTATGTTAAGAAATATCCAATTTGATCTATGAAAAGATTGTAGTGTAGTTAAGGGTTTTGTCTCAACAGAGACAAGGGTTGGATCTTTGTTCGTTTGTGGCTTTACAGACAATTCTATAAATTCTATCTACTTTTGCATCTTTCTTGAATGAACTCTTTCTCAAGAAAATCCAGCAAACATCCTAATGGACAACTTTTGTTCATTAGGGTAATAGAAATACTATCCCAACCACTTTTGGGATATACCACAATTCAACACTTACTTGACTGTATTTCCAGATTGTCTACATTATGTTTCCAGACATACGTAGCACAAGCCCAAGCCTTAACTTCTTTAAGTTGGGTTTCTTCCCATATCATATCTGATATAATTGGGACAAAACTGGAGTAAACCCTAAATTATCAATATGTAGCAATTTTAAGGTATATCCTAGATGGATACATTAGTAAAACTCATCATGGATCAAACCATATCTTAATAGGGTTCAATTCGTTCTCTTAGATTCACCATTGAGCTATGGTATTCTAAGATGAGTCTACTGTAATTGAATGCATGCTCTACATGACTATATACATCACAATGTATTAATCAAATTATAAATGTAACTCTTTCACTTCACCAAGTAAAAGATGGGTTTGGTCATCTCATAACCAAGTCATAATCGTTACATTTAAATGAGAGTCTCTACATCTCTTGTATTCTCGGAATACGTTGCATTCGTTCTAATTAGTCATTTAAATTCAGAAATCAAATTTCTAGAATGTCTTAAATGACCCAGTTAAGAAATAAGTTCCCAAAATTAATCTAGCAACTCTTGCTCTATTAAAATTTTTTTTAAAGGTAACTTATTATCTACTTAACTTTCTGCTTCGATTTAGATTACACTAGAATCCAAAAACCAAGAAGCAAAACTAACCAACAATTTAGTTTAGAGCATGAACCAAAACTTCAAAAGTTTGGTTCTTCTAGGAAGACTGATACTTTATCAAGTTCCCTTTACAATACCTTATGTTTACTACAAAATAATTATATTTCTTTGTCTTTGACTTTTCAAGACTTGCTTTCCTCTATGCTTCCATTTTAAATCACATCTAGCTTCTCAAGCTATTCTATGTGATTAATCATTTTTCAAAAGAATGATTATTAATAAACAACTTTTATTACATCCTAGTCCAGAAGAAGTCCTTTACAAGTACTATACTTTATAGTATTATTTTACTCACAATACAACCTTTGTATATGATGTAGGACATCAAAGGCACTTGCATTGACTAATTTTGCTTCTGAAGCTCATTAGTCATCAATACTATCATGTAGCATGGCAACAAGATGCCAATTGCGCATAGTGTCTTTTTCTTCTTAGGATGTTTTATGGAGGGCCTTTAATAAAAGGCCTAATAGCATATAAACAATCTTTTGAAATTAAGAACAATTCTCAATTTCCTAAGTCAATCAAAGAAATCGGGTTTAGTCAAACTATCAATATCCTATATATTAGGAAATAGGGGTTTTGAGGTGAGTAATTAGGTAATCTACATAAACAGAGAATTAGATTTCATTTTTATCCATAATGATTGGGTCTTTAATCATATGGTACCTCCCACTATTTTATCAAATTCCATACACCCTCTAATGGAATTCGGGAATCTCATTCCTAATGGGGATTGGGGTCCCACTGTGACCTAGAAGCCTCACATGTTAGTTTCTTGGCTTCTAACCCACAATAAGAAGACAACTCTTTGTCTATTGCTTCATAAGCAAGTTCCAATCGTTTTGCCTCTAGGGAACATACACCTCACATGTTAGTTTCTTGGAATACTTCCCTAGTTAAGTTAAACCCATCATTCACACAGGTATGTTTCGCCAAATATATACCTCACATGTTAGTTTCTTGGTATATACCAGTTTAGGCACCCCATGATATCTCATATGTGATAGTTTCAAGTAATGTCTTTAACATGGGTAGCTCCTACATGTCTGCAGCTAGGTACCCACATTAAGGGACGTTAGATGATCCTATAATGATGGAAGGCAATGAAGAATTCATTCCCCAATGACTTCTCCATTTTCAACTTAATATTAAATAAGAGGGGTTTTAAAGGGTCTCATCAAATTAACATGCATCCTATGTATCAAAATTTAAACATATAAAGTATGCTATTTATAATCATACATCTCATGCTATTATAAATCATACATCGCATGCTATTATATATCAACATATATAAAGTACCATATTTTGATATTAGTCCCTAAGTGAATAGGAAACATATACCAAACTATAGTATTGGAGCTAATACAATTATCTCATAAATTAAAGCTCCCACTATGATGATTATGGACTTTGAGAGGATTCAATCCAAGCCAATAGATTGAATCCAAGGTCTAAGGTGGGTGTAGGTGATCGTAAAATAAACCATTCGTAACATGCATGCTTTCTTGAAAAACTTCTCTAAGCTTTCAAGTCCTTCAATCTGCTCCCTTGGCTTGATGGTCTCCACCATTGGCTTGTTGGGCTCCATCATACTCCTTTGGGTCCACCATGCTCTTTAGTGCGCTCTCGATTACATAACATTTACATAATATATAGAAAGGGATACATAAGGGGAATGTGGGGTACATAAGAGAATGATAGAGAAAGAGGGAAGGTGGCATGCAAGCCCCAAATAATAAATTACATCACCATAATAAAATTACAACTCTTGAAAAAATATTACAACCCATTCATAAGACGGCCAATCACAATTGGTTTAAGGGGTATAGTCCATAATCATCATCCAAACACATACATACAATCTCATTGCATAATGTAAAGAAAAACTGTAAGCATTAAAACATATGGGCATTATGGTAATTCTCTTGAATGATTTACATTAATCTCATTAATGCATCCTAATCTTATTAGGTTTAAACAAAAATATCCAGAATTAAATAAAGTCTTAACATTTAAGACATTTAGTTTCAATTAATCAAATTAATAGGAACATATAAAGTTTCCTAAAATAACTCTAATATCCAATATTAGGGTTTCCTTATTTAAACAAAACAATTTCATTTAATTAAGAATTTCCAGATTTTAATTTAATCCCCAATTGTATTTTAAACCATTTAAAACATTATAAAATTAATCAATATTAATTAAATAATTAATATAGGAATTAAATAAAATCATTTAAATGATGAATTAGTGTATTAGGGTTTCCTAAAACCCTAAACCCTAAATGCATAACCCTAAACCCTAAATGCAAGCCCTAATCATTAAATGCCTTATGATTGGTCATTTAATGTCCAATCATTAAAACCCTAGGTTCATATGGTATTTAATAAAAGGGATTAGGGTTTAATTAATGCCAAATAGGGTATTTATTACCCTTAATAAATTACACTAATTAGGGTTATCAAAACCCTAACCCTAGACATCATTAATGGTATTAATTATGCCCTAACAATTAATAACCATGATTGGTCATTTAATGACCAATCATTAACTCTTAATTAAGGTAATTAATATTCCAATTAGGGTTTTAATTAATGCCATAATGAAATTAGGGTTTCATCATTAACTCAAAATTAGGGTTTCATCCTTAACTCTGTGCAGCCGTCACTACCAGGGGGCTGCCTGAGCTTGGCTAGGCTGCCATGGCCACCAACGACTGTGGGAGGCCATGGCCAGTCATGGGAGAACATCCTAGGGGTGTGGGACAAGCCTCTGGACATGTGAGAAGTGGTGGAAGTGGCTGCCATCATCAAGAACAATCAGGGTTTCCAAAACCCATTGCTGGAGCCATTGTTGCAGACCTTGAAGGTCACAATAGCTTCTAAATCCTTATCAATTCGACTCCTCCATTGAAACCAGCTTTTGTATCATGTCCCTACATGAAATACTAAGCTAATAGAAGAGGTTTGGATGATCAAATCATCACCAATTGTTCTAAACAATTAAAACAATAGTAGGCTGCCCAGAAATTTACAGCATACTGTCCATTGTCAGAAATTGATTTAAAACCCAGCAAGATGAATGAATTAGGCTACCAAACGAATTTTCCCAGTATCCTACATGTCTTAGGAAACTAATGCAATTGGTTTCATGCAATTTGGAGTTCCCTAACTCAAGTTCTAATCAAAACTCCATTGATGACTTTTCTGCAGAGAAAATCTGCTATGCTGTTCATGAAAAATTTTCAAACTTTTTGAATCTTTTTCCATCAAAACCTTTTTGAAACTTAAAGAAAATCATATACACATGATATATAATGATCCTACAATGATCTTCCATCATAAATACAGCAGCTTTAATTAGAATTAATTGCAAGAACCTTAGGGTTCTAAAACCCAGATTCAGCCTCCATGGTGTTCTTCTCCTTCTTCCTTCTGTTCTAGCATCTTAATCCAATTATGATGCATCTAAATGCTTGGGAACCTTTCCCTACCATGTCTAGAACATAACCCAAGTGGTGGCAACCATTGCCATGCCTTTGATCTCCATCAATAACTCAAAGTTGTGGCTATTGCATCATTCCCGAGCAAAACTGTCTTTCCAGACAGCCTGTAGTAAAAAATTCATAACTTTCACTACAGAACTCGGATTGACGCACCGTTTGTTGGGTTGGAAAGCTTATTCAAAGAGCTTTCTAACCATATATGGCTCGAAAATTTTGGAGAAGAACTCTGAATTCGGCAGGCAAAACAAGATGACGGTTTTTCATGGCAACCATGAAAACTGTTCATAACAGTTTTATAAAACCCTAGTTTCCTTATTCTTCTTCTCCAAACTCAAACCCTATGCAACCTATTGCATCCATGGATACACTTAACCATCAATTAGAAGAGGAGTAGAAGAGAATTGACCTAGGGTTCCAAACCCTAGGTTTAGCCATGGAGGAAAACCAATTATGCAGAAAAAATTTTCCAGATTTTTGAATCATTCAACTACACCATAATTACCAGCCCATATGTATTTTGTATTATGCATAATCATGGCTCTGATACCACTGTTGGGAATCGAACAAGAAGGAAAAATCGAAGTGCGGAATATAAAAATTTTTCCTGCGATTCCCAATCCCATGAATCTAACTATGCATAACACAAAATCAAACCCTAACTACAAAGAGGGTTAGAACACTTACAGAATTTTTGTCTTCTCCTTTTTGCTCCAAGCTTTGATCCCGGACAGCGGTGAATGAGCAGCCCAAGTGTGCTGCCTCCAACGATATCCACACCTAGCTAGAGCTTCAAGTCCTTTCTTTCTTCTTTCTTGTTGTTGCTAGAGGTGGAGAAGAGAGAGAGAGAGAAGAGAGCCTCCAAGGGGCTGGACGGCTAGGGTTTATTGTGCAAGCCTCTTATGCCATGTCACACATAAGTGTGACTTATATAGGTAGCCCACTAAAGGGGGCTGGCCATGGGGAAGAAACCCTAATAGGGTTATGTGTAATTACACTTAATTGCACATTAACCCCTATTATTTGTATCAAATACAAATAGGCCTATAAAGAACTATTCTTTATTCACTAAAACCCTTTCTCTCATAGACTTTAAAGCCCATCTTGCATGATCAGTGTGTGACCCATTGGGTTCACATCATTAAGTAGTAGGAATAGCACAAGGTGTGCACAATGGAACTCTTTCCATTTAGGGTCTAATTGGAACTCCTTCCAATTCCCTAATTGATTATAACTTACTTATATCAATTAGGGCTTCTACTAACCATGAGTAACACCTAGCATATGGCTCATGGTGTGGTCCTTAATGAGGTGAATAGTCATTTACAAAGAACCCTTCTGTTATAGTTTATAGGTTACAATTGCATCCTTCCTTCAACACAATGTCTCCAATTGAACTAATAGGACACGGAAGTCTGTCAAGCCCCTAGTTTAATTACTTTATACTCATTCATAGATATCAACTCATTGATGAACTCATGAAACTCTTTTCATATACATCCTACCATGGCCATGGATTTAATGAGTTATATTATGAATGCTATATGAGACATTCTCTCTCTTTTTCCTGAGAGTGATGGATCCCTTGTTGATCACTCACATGCCTTCATACACATAGCAGTAGGGCCAATGAACACCTTTGCAGACCCCTGAATAGGATCTGCACTTAGTGTTATCAAACTTCTAAAGCTACATGCATAAGGCAACTATGGTGTCTCAGGTCTAAGGATTACTTGTACCACTATAACAATGAGAAACTGATTGACAGGCAGGATAAAACTCCATTCAGTTTATCTCATATCTTTGGTCACATTCAGTGTACCTATTCTTATAATAGGCACCCACTTGTTTGTTGTAGTGTCTCCACACAAATAGCTTGAGACTAGCTATCCTCCTATAGAGTCAACCTAACAAGTGCTAGTCCTATGGTTCATTACTGTCCATCATAGTGAACCTTCAACTAGGAATGCTTAAGGAGTTTAGTACAGAGATATATCTATAGTCTCAAAATTACAACTCTTTGTAATTCCATATTCTCAACTCTAACTCCATGGACATATTATGTAAATATAAATGATGCATATAAACATAATAGAATAAGCCCTTTTATTAAATCAATAATAAATGTGACATACATAAATGAAATCAAATGATTGTTCCTAATCCCTAAACAATCATCTCTATGATTGGCTCTAGGGCATAATCCTAACATCATCACTAGAAACAATCATATTATTAACATACAATAAAAGAACTATGTGCCTCACAGAAGTAGATTGAAGGAACAAATCAGAGTCATGGGTACTAGAAGTAAAACCTAAATCACAAACCATTGCAGAAAACTTAGCAAACCAAGCTCAAGGAGCTTGTTTCAAGCCATACAGAGCTTTGCGAAGTTTGCAAAGTTGACCCGAAGAATGAGCAAGACTAGGATGGGAACCATATACACTCCCTTGGACAAGTCCCCATTTAGAAAAGCATTTTTAACATCCATTTGAGAAAGACCATTGGCGAATTGCAGTCATAGCAATTAAAGTGCGAATGGTGGTCATTTTAGCAATAGGAGCAAAATTTTCTTCAAAGTCAATGCCATATTCTTGTGTATAGTCCTTAGCAACCAAACAAGTTTTATATTGTTCAATAGAACCATCCGCCTTGGTTTTAATTTTATAAACCCATCGACAACCAACAAAACGTTTACTAGGACGTAAATTAGCAAGATCCCATATGTTGGTCTTTTGTAAAGCAGAAAGTTCTTCATGCATAGCCTGTTGCCAAAGAGGATTAAGGACAACCTCTTTATAGGAGGTGGGCTCAGAAAGAGAATGAATGGAAGATAAGAAAGAACAAAAATCAGAAGAGTAATAGGTATTGGAGAAACCGAAACGATCAGGACACTTATGAAGTCGCTAAGGATAGCGAAGAGTAAGAAGATCTACATCACCAGAAGTTGAAGAGGACTCAGCTAAAGAATGGGAAGTAGCTATATCTGCAAGTGAAGGAGCTTTATTCCTGCGAGAATACATATGAATAATAGGAGGACAAGAACCAGATAAAGAGGATTGAGATGGGAGATCAGAGGGAACTAAATCACCAATGTAAGAATGAGATAAACATCATCAGGGAAAGGGTCATGATAAACAAGATCTGATTTAGAACCAACATCTGTAGCAGAAGGGATGGAAAAGAAAGGAATATGCTCAAGAAATACTACATGACGAGAGATACATACTTTCTTAGCAATAGGATCATAACAACGATAACCTTTTTGCCCATCACTATAACCAAGAAGCACACACATGGTTGATCGGGTAGATAGCTTAGTGCGTGCAACTTTGGGTAAGAGAAAAAAACAAGTGTAGCCAAAAACACGCAAAGCGTAATAATTAAGAGATTTACCATGCAATTTTTCAAAGGGTGAAATGCTAGATGTAAGAATAGAAGGAATGCGATTAATAAGATACACAATAGTGAGAAGAGCCTCTCCCCAAAAAGAACTAGGCACAAAAGTAGAAAGTAACAAGGAACGGGCGGCATAGTTATTAAACTCGGATCGGACATTAACCCGGTTGAGAGGTCGGGTCATCGGGTCACTGGTTCAACCGTTGGGTCACTGGTCGGACCGGTCTTATAATTAAAATAATAATAAAAATTTATAATAATTAGTTTAGATATATTTAGTTGGTTTTATTTTGTAGGTGAGACAAACTAGTTAAATAATATGTATTGTAATACTAGACATAAAGAGTTCGCTTGGTTAAGTGGTTAAAGAGTCTCATGTTATCTTGTTGGTTGTGGTTTCAAACTCCTTCAGCTATGTTTTGATAATAACCTTTAAAGCCTGTTTGCCACATGCCCTCTTAACCGGTCCGACCGGACTGGTTTGCTATGTTGTGGGAATAAAAACCGTCCGGTTTAACTGGTTTATCCTGGGTTAGGACGGTTTAAGTGCAAAAACGATCCAAGTAAAGAACTGAACTAGCCAAGGCACTGGGTCACTGGTTCATCGGTCCGACTGGCCTGGCCGGGCCGGTCCCGGTTTAATAACTATAACGGGTAGTCTCCATGATATGACTATGCTTATGCTTAGCAACATCATTTAGTTTTGGAGTATCAGTGCAAGAAAACTTTTAAATAGTACCATCAGAGGTTAACATATGAAGAAAATCAGTATCTTTATAACTTCATAAAAAAAATATAAAAAAATAAGTATCTCTATATTCCCCACCCAAATCGCAGCGAAAACATTTAATAACAGCAGAGTATTGGGTGTGAATTATAGCGCGAAAGACAGTAAAAATAGAGAGAAAATCAGATCGATGTTTCTTATGATAAACCCAATAATATCGACTATAATCATCAATAAAAGATATATAATAGCGAGATCCACTTTTAGTGGCCACAGGGCGAGGTCCCCACACATAAGAATGAACAAGATTAAAGGGTGCATAAGAAATAGTTGTACTTTATTGAAAGGCAATGTAGTGGGCAGTAAAAATAGAGAGAAAATCAGATTGATGTTTCTTAAGATAAACCCAATAATACCGACTATAATCATCAATAAAATATATATAATAGCAAGATCCACCTTTAGTGGCCATAGGGTGAGGTCCCCACACATAAGAATGAACAAGATTAAAGGGTGTAGAAGAAATAGTTGTACTTTTATTGAAAAGCAATGCAGTAAATTTTGCAAGTTTACAACCACTGCAATAAGAAATATCATGACTATGCAAATCTCCTAAAACTCCAGTAGAAATTAAATACTTTAAATGAGAGCTAGAAACATGTCTAAGGCGAGAATGCCATAAATAAAAACTAGATGACTTAGGACCCAAACGAAAACAAGACAAATCAACAGTGGAAGCTGCCAAAACAGGAACATGTAACTCCTCCAACACATACAGCTCTCCTACCTTACAGCTTGTCCCAATCAGCTGTCTGGAATGATGATCCTGCATACATGGTCCTCAATATCGACGATATGGGCGATATATTGTCGATATATCGCCATATCGCCCCCAACGAAACGAAATCTTATTGTGGTACTTGAAAATTTTGAAAAAAACACAATATCGAACGATATACTCGTTATATCGCGATATATCGATTAATTGTTTTATCGCCTGATTTTTGTAGTTTCTTGTCGAAAATTCGTGGATATATCGACGATATGGACAGAATATCGACACTGCCATGTTTAAATGCCCTTTTTGCTGATTGCTGGTGAAATTTTTACACATTATTTTGAACTATTTAAAAGAAATTTCTGAGAAGAAAGAAGAAGAATAGGATCTGGTTTGTTCCATCATCGGCATCGATCCTTGCCACCATCACAAAAGAAGAAGAAGAAGAAAAAGAAGAAGAAGAAGAATACCAGACGACGATGAAAGGCTAACAGACCTGCTTGTGTGTTGTTTATATGCCATCACTGTCATCCTCCAGGTCATCGTTGATTCGTCGAATCCCCTTGGTTGCTTGGTTGCATGGCTGCTGCCTCTAACAGCTTACCCTTTTTCCCCATTTTTGTTTCCTTTTTGTCGGTGGAGGGAAGTGCTTTCCCTTTTGTTTGTGTCATTATCTCATAAAGTCTTTTTTTAAATAAAAAAAATGGTTTGAGACCACCTCATAAAGTCATAACACATGACTTTTATTCTTTCTTTCTTTTTTTTTTTCCTTCTTCTTCTTCTTCTTCTTCTTCTTCTTTTATTTATTTATTTATTTAAGTTAAGCAAATACAATTTTTTGTATATATATATATTATTTACATTTTTATCTCTAACTTTTTGACCTTTTAAAAAGTTCTACTCATTTTTTATGTTTATTTTAGTCTAGTTATATATACGTATATACATAAGTTTGGTCCTACAAGGAAGTGTTGATGTAAGTTAACTTAACACTATGCATTGGGTGTTGTACCACATACATGTGAATTATATAGTATTTTAATATTATGTGACATTTAAATATTGTTGAATTTGCATAAATTCCTATTATTTATTTTCTCATTGCGTCACACTTTTTATACCTTACACAACACATACTTGTATTATACACATTTAAATTTTAATCTTTTGATCCTAAATTGTGTATTAGAGTCTAAATCATTGTTTCCTAGAGTTTCAATAAAAATATTTATGTTTAACCCATAATATCCACCATATCTTTAAAACGATATTGATATTGTCGATATATCCAACCGTATATCCGATATATCTGTATTTTTGAACCCTCGATATATCCATCGATATCGATATTAAAGTCCTTGCCTACATAGTTCAACTAGTAGAGGAAAAGTGAACTAGATATCCAACATTAGAAAGTTGACTAACACAAATCAAATTTAAAGACAATTGAAGAATGCAATAAATATCAGAGAGAGAAAGACTAGATGTGGAAATAGATCCAACACCTGCAAAAGGCATTGAGGTACCATTGGTAGTCACGACTATAACCGAAGATGGTGGAGAAGTAGTAGAAATAAACAACGAGGGATGATAGGTCATATGATGAGTAGCACCTGAATAGAAAATCCAAGTGGATCGAGATATACTTGGAGAAGAAGAAGACAAATCTATAGAGGAGTTACAGGCAATGCATTAGGCTAAATTGAACCATGATACTTTTGCAACTGTTTTGTTGGAGCAACCAAAGAGGGATCAATCTGTGCATTAGTAGATGGTGTAATGACTGCTGTATGCTTAGAACCATTGTTCTTCCATAGCTGATGAGAACTAGATGCTTTTGTTCAATAGTTTGGGACATTGAGCCTTCTAATGACACTTCTGACAACAGAAGTTACATTCATCAACAGCTACTTTAGGTACTGTTATTGCTCTGAGTGCTAATATGGGGCTTGGGAGGAACTGTAAATAGTGATGGAGTAGGCAAAGCAACCCTTTTTTGGATTTAAAACGAGTTTCCTCTGCCAACAATTCATTAACCATTGAATCAATTGAAGGAAGAGGATTATGATGAAGAATGGTGCCTCGAATACCCTCAAACTTATCCTGAAGGGCCATAAAAAACTGAACAAGTCGCTGCTTCTCCCTGTAGTTACAATACACAGTGTTCACACTCAGTTCTGCGGGTTCTGTAAGAGCCAATTGATCCCAAATAATGGCATAGAATTCTTGGATGTTGCGGTCACCCTAAGGGGTTTCCCTAATGTCATGTTCTAATTTATACCTCTTTGCAAAATTAGACTGCACATACACCTTTGACAAATAATCTCAAATTTCTTTTACAGTAGAAATCTTGGCCAACTAAATCCCATTGATTATTCAACTGAATTATTGATCCAAGTGATAATTTTAGCATTATTCATCTCCCAAACTGAAATCAATTCTTTATATTTTTCAACTTTGGCATCACTAAGTTCTTCATAACATAAGCCCAATAAGTATAGTCATCACCGGTTAATTTCACACTGATAGCTTGAAGAGAATTTGAATTATTTGCCATTAATGCAACAACAAAGAGAAATTGGTTCAACAGAAGAGCTAAGTTGGTCTCACGATTATGCTATGGCAAGAACTCATTGTGCAATACTATGGCAATAGGGAAAGAAATTAACCGAATTAGTAAAAAATTCCCAAAATCAACTGTGCAACCAAGAGGGAAGGAAGTCCACTATTGGGGTTCGTGTGCCAACCTGCAAAGGTTCAAAGAATAGTGCGATAGAGCTTGTTGACGACAAATCTGCTACTAGGGCTTGAGAGAGAGGAGATAAGATGACGCGAGGTTTTGATTGTGGCTTGTGACAGAGATTGGATGCGATTGGGGCTCGATTGATGAGAAGCGAAAGAGAGAAACACAGAGAGAGCTTCGAGAGATCGAGGGTTGATATGAGGAAGTGCGTCGTCTCGTTGGCTGAAGTTCTATTGCGAAGAGAGAGAGATTGACGTGGCTCGAGTGTTGATGAGATGGGGGAGATAAGGGCTCAACTGAGTGCAACGATGAGTTCTGTTCACGGCTTGGCTTCACGGCTGATTTTAGCAAAGTGCAATTACAATTTCAATGATAATACCTCAACCCTAATGCTCTGATACCATGATAACTTTGCAAAAGATGTAATTCTCATTGAAAACTAATCTGAAAATACAAGGTATATAAATACAAGAAACCCTTAACAAGAGAAGTACCAATAATACCCCTAATATATTAAATATGTACAACTAGATCCTAACAAGTAGCATTGAGCTATGGAAGTTGTTCTTATCATACTTCGAGTCAGATATAGCTATTCTCTTTGTTTTGAGTATAGCATAATTCAAAATTTTGATTTAGAAATTTCTTGATGAAAGTTGTTTTAAGTTTTACAGGGTCTCTAGAAGAAGCCCTAGATCCACCTCTTGCTAATGGAATCCTCAAAAAAATATTGAGAGGCGGTCATAATAGGGTTTACTAGTTGTTTTCAGATGTAGGTGATGGCAAAGAGGGAAGATTTCCGTGGTACCATGTAAATGGGAATTATTCCTAGATGTTGAATAGTTCACCAAAAAAAAAAAAAAAATTCATTCAGAGTAGGCTTTTAGCCACCCAATATCAAGTTTCCCTGCTGTCCAAAATTGTAGCAACTCAATTTCTAAAATTCCAGTTATCAGCTTTGAGCCCTAGCATATTCAAATTGCGTCCATTTAAGCATGGGTTCACATTTCAGATCAACTCAGGTAGCTTTAATGGAACTATACTCTAAAAAGTGTTTGGATTTATTTTCCTAGTTCTACTGGGTGACTATGTCCACTATGATGACTGACGCCATCATTGTGAAAGCAAAAATGTAAGACGTTCCTTGTGCTGTCACTAAATCCACCAAGACGGTTGAGGAAAAAGATCTTTACAGGACCTTATGTATTTATATTAGTTCCATGAGTGCCAATTGTATAGTGGTGTGTATGGCCGAGTTCAAATCCATTGTGCTCATAGTTTGTAAAGTTTGACTTCCAGGTTTAATAATAGCTTTGTCCAGTCTTGGTTTTTTAAAATTTAATTCGGTTCTTATTATTTCATTTAGCGTTTTGCCAAGTTACTCAACGAATGCCATGCAGGAAATTTCGTTGTTGAGTTAATTTTCTAGTTGACATGCTAGATCTCGACAGAAAAATCAAAATGTATAATTGTTCTTTCTTGACTCTGTTCCATCTGGTGAGCATTATTGGGAGTCATCCATATAGCAAACAATGTAATAGAGTTTTCTTTGGTGTGCTTTTGTGATAGATTAAGATCTCAAGAACCTTTTTTATTTATTTATTTTTTTAAGTAAAGAGTAGAAGCATCGAAGAGAGCCTAGCATCCCAACTAGGTTGGCACCATAGGATCTCTACTTTAAATATTATTAATATAAGAAAAAGAATACAAAAAAGTGAAGATAAAAGATAAAGTCTGGTCAATATGACTTATAAAATGCCAAAACCCAGCTCACATCAAGGAAACAAAACAAAAGACACCTATTATCTAGGTCTAAATCTATATCGAGGAAGATAAAAAATATCATGACTACGCCACTGGGGCTAGCCTAGGGGTGAGGGAGGGTGGGGTAAAGGGTAGGAGTAGGATTGGTTAGGGGTTTAAACTTTAAACCCCTCCCATTTTACCCAAAATAAAAAAATAAAATAAATAATGGCTGGTAGCTGACCAAAACTCCTAGGTGGCAGACCACAGGCAATTAAAACCCCTATGCTTTAAGCCACTATTAGCACATAAATCAACTACATGGTTGCCCTCCCTATATATATGTGAAGTCTAAAGTCCATTTGCTTGAGATAGAATTGGAAATTCTCCTATCTGACCTCAAGAGACCCATGAGGAGTGATCAAAGGATTAGAGAGACGCTTGACAATAGCGGTTGAATCACTTTCAAGTCAAATTTTATTCCAACCATTTGTCCATGCCAGCTCAATACCTACTAACGCTGCATGCAATTTCTGCAAAGAAAGAAGTTTTAATCGCCAGATTGCAGCAGTAAAGGCCCTTGGTAAAGCCTCTGTGATTTCAAAAAATTCCTCCAGCTGCAGAAGGACCTGGATTTCCTTTTGCAAGGTCATCTGTATTAAGCTTAATCCAAGAAGGAGATGGAAGGTATCATACCACAGCCATAACAGAAGGGGCTTTAGGAAGAGAACCACAGACTCTTGGAGAATGAAGGACCAGCAGATCATTCACCGTATTGGACATAATTCTTGGGCTCAACTTACCTGTATCAATCAGATAAGCTTTGATATAAAAGATGCATTGTTTAAGATTTGGAGGCTTATCCTCAAATCTCAACTGATTATGAGCGTGCCAAAGAGTAGAGAAAAAAAGAAGAGAAGCCACCATCCAAAGATTAAAGAGCTGCGAACTCATTTGCTTTGTAATAATCTGTTGCCATAAAGAATGAATAGAATCAACCGAGAAAGTCAAAGTCTGAGAAACCCCAAGGAGCAAGTCCACAAACTCTGATCAAAACTGCATTCAGAAAATAAGTTCAGTGCTGTCTCAGAGCTACCAAAAAAAAAACCACAACATGAAGCGGAATGGATCCCTTTCACTTGAATTTGATCATCTGTAGAAAGCTTATTTCATAAAAGTCTCCATACCAAAGAAGATGATATAGGAGGAATATAATTCTTCCAAAGGAAGGATGCCCAACCAACAATAGGCCTTGGGGATCTACAAAATTTGTAGGCATCAGCAAAAGATATAGTACCTGAAATACTATGACGCCAAATAATCCTTTCTGGAGTGTCCATAACTGGTAAGGAAATTTGAAAAATGTCTGCTGTAACATCAGGAAAAGCATTACAAAATGCAGGAGGAACAAGCGAAGTCTTATTGCTAATAAAATTAGCAACAGGACATTGTAAAAGAGCAGCAGTGAGGAACTAATTGGCAACTTATGAATGATAGCTTCACCATGCCAGTTGTCCTTCCAAAAGTCAATATTATGCCCAGAACCCACCAGCCATTGCATATGAAATTTAATCTCAGTCAGAGCAGCCCAACTCCAGGCCAAATAGATGAAATCTTATATCCTTTATAATCTTGCAGGAGATCCATTTTAAATCTGCCTCTAACGAAACAGCACCAAGATCTCAAGAACTTCTTTTCTAGATTTCATGTTTTAATGTTGGTTCTTTTAACTTGGATTTGAAGAAGTTTTGCATCCATTTATATCATTATGCCTTCTTTTTTTCTACATCAATATTTTAAAATTCATTTTATAACCTTTATTTGTTGTTGCATGGTGCATTGTGCAGGCTTTAGCACCCTTGGAATTAAAATGTTGAAGGGAAAGTAATCTGATTTAATCATTATGTTTAATTTTCATATTTGCTTTTTCCCAGCATTGGAGCTTTTTATTGGGTGGATCGGGCCTCAACATCCCTGTCACTAGGGGGTACTAACAGGTAACCAATTTATTAGGGTCAATTCCTAATGTTTGTAAATATGCTGGGGCAAGGTTTGCTTCTTGTTGTTGCTTTTTTTTTTTTTTTTAATAATTTTTTTTAAAAATTTTTTCTAGATATAAAAAACTTTTAGCATTGAAAGTATTCTACTGAGAAAGGTATTTATTTTTTTGTTGGTGTGCTATTTCAGTTGGCAGGAATTGAAAAACATTTCAACCATGTTTTGGAAGCGCAATGAACCGCTGTGAAAATTTGAAAATGCATAGAAAATAGAGACATACGGGTATATATAAACTAAAGCCTAGGTCTTGGTCATAAAAAAAACTAACGCCTGGGGTTGTAAACAGGCCAGGTCGAGTGGATTTTTTTGAGTGTTTCAGCTTGGTTTTTCATAATTTGATTGAGCTTAGACACCAAGCTTAGTTTGTTCCTTCATCATTTTTTTTTTTTTTTGTCTGTTTGTTTCTCCACGTGCGGATGGGGTCGTACATGAGGAAGGGTGTTAGCTTGATAACATTGTTCACCCATTCCCTAGTACCTTAAGTTTTTGTTGTTGAATGGTAGTCTAACGTGGTATTAGAGCTATAATCCAAAATTCCAAACACTTCATTTCTTGCCTTTTGTTTTTTTTCTTATTTCTTAACAAACTAGATCCCATTAGGCTGAATCATAGTTGGAAGAATTGAAATAGAGTATGAGAGGAACCTAAAGAAAAATCTATACGATTGTAAAGACATGTTTTTTGCATTCTTGTGATGCGTGCAGCTATCCTATGTCATAGTTTGGTATTGTTTTGGGGTTTTGAAGTGATCCAATGTTCCAAAGCACCAGTTTTGTGTGTTTTTCAACATGATTTTCACTCTCCAAGTTGATGTTGATTCAACAAAGTGGTACATATTGTTGGGATTGAGATGTTTCTTGAGATTGTTTGATGCATGTTTGACGTTTGTGGTTAATTTCCAGGCATTGTAAATATAATCAAGCAAGTATCTCTCCATCTTTGAATTTATCCGAAACGTGTTAATAAAATAGGGGTGAGTTCGACAACTCAGTAGATATAATTTTCATACTAGTAAACCAAGGCATGACAAGTAAAAATCATGCTGGAAAAGATTTACTCAATATATATATATATATATATATATATATAATCTGAATACATAACAACACACATGTATGTAGACTTTGGTGCGTGATCTAGGAAGCACATTCCAAATAACCAGACAAGCACTAATAATTCTTGAGCCCAAATAAATATCCAACATTAACTAAATTCTAGTAATTTATAAATCTAACAAAAAACATAATTCCTCAACCAAAATAAATAAATACTAAATAAATCCCAACAATAGTTCCTCACCACATGTTTCACTCTCTCAAGAATTTATTAGCAACTACTCCTACTACTTCTAGAAATAAAATGAACTACACTACTCTTGGAGAACTCTCGTCCCCTCAGTTGTTACCCGAAAAATGTGGAAATAAACATGGGTGAGCTCAACAGCTCGCAAGTAGAATACAACCACCATGTGCGCGTGTATGATTATTCAACAATAGTGCAATAATGATTCAAAAACTAAACACGTGCAAGTATCAATTAAATAATCCTTAACATGCATCTCAGCAAATAATTCAAATAATTAAATCTGATACAATAGTTAAACAAGAGTGATTTAAGTCTCTATATTGACATAATGAGACTACATGTACAACCCACTTCCAATCACATATACATGGTGGATGGTACCTGACGAACCGGTACAACCACACCTTAATGTGAATAACTAAGTCACATACACACGGTATGATCAATACCCGACGAACTGATATAATCATACCTCAATGAGACTTACGCAGCTATCAGATTAGTGCACTAACTGTTTAGGGTCTTGCACCCAAGGGACTCCTTTGTTCCCTACTTGCTTGCTGTCCGACTCAAGCAGTATCTGACGAACGGATATACTTATACACAACATAAAATTCAGTACCCACGTAAAAGAAATGCCCCCTATGACCATACAAATTCCTACTTGAATTACGTTGTTTCATTTAGGATAGTTACAGACTACTAGAGTACACAGCGAATAAGAAAACTAAAGCAAGAATAAAAATAAAGAAGGATATACAACAATACATTTAAGGTCATTAATTACACATATATAATAATCATCATCAGAAGTACAAGACCACCACAATCAAACGTGATGGCATCACTTTACGTATACAAAATAATAATAATATATATATATATATATATATATATGCACAATTAGAGATCCTGGAGTAACCTATCAATTATTCTTGTGAACTTCAAAAAGTGTCAAACTTACCAAAAGTGTGATGTGATGGTGTGACTTCATATACATCCTATACCACACATACATATATATACAATAAATCCATATAAGCATTCATATGTTCAGAACCTATTACTTTATTTGTCCGTCTTTATTCATATATATATATATATACACACACATATACTTGGCACCAGGAAATCAATGAAAACTACACATTAAACAATTAACATACAGTCAATATGGAATCTAAAAATTGTTAGAAGGTGGGAGTTTCCACTTGCCTCGGTTTTCCCATAGAAGGTGGTTCTGCCCCCTCCTATGACTTCTCTCTCTCTCTCTCTCTCTCTAGGAAAAGTGGTGGCTCAAAGTACTGTTAATAATAACTATAAAACCCTATCAAACAAAATTACCTTCATAACCTGGGTTTGTTATGTTTGGATTTAAGCTTTAACCGTTCCCAGTTAGGCCTAATTAATTCTCGTACATCTTAATCCCCAAATAGATTTATCAAATCCTAGTATTTATTTATTTAGCCCCATATATTTATATCTAGTAACGCCTTGATAATATTAAATTACTCATCAAGAATAAAACATGGGGTATTACAATATATATATATGTCATCAATCAAGTCCAAATTATATGCTATAACTTAATACAATATGCATAATGCCATGCATGTGACTCCTATGTTCAATTTAATATTTCAATCAATTACCCAGCTTCTCCCAAAGGGGCCATTGCATGCGGAACACATGCTTAGATGGAAAAGAAATCATGATGGAATTATGCTATTATTGTTGGGATAACATTTGTGTAAATTGTATTAATTATGTCTTATTCAGCGAATAGCCATTGATTTGTAAAATTAATCATGTGATGTAAATTTTAGTCGGGTATGGTTGGTATATGTGGAATATGATGCATGAGATGATACCATAGGTGTTATTTGTATAAATTGTTTTTAGTAGGACACAAGTTTTGATGGTAAAAATTTTGGCAATTTTCAAAGGCCATTCATACTTGGTCAACCATTTTTAAAAATTAAATCCATTTAATTACGTTTGATCATGCCCTTAAATTTTGGGTCGTGACAAGTTTTATGTTGCCTTGTTGGGTGTTGGCTTAAGTCAAACCCTTTTAGGTTTTACTATCTTTTAACTTTACGTCTGCCTAATAATAATAAATAATCTTGTGATATATTACTTGCTGCTTTGTCTACAAAAATAATTAATAATAATATTATGTTATGTGACATGTTATATGAAAATCATATACTATATTATAATACATTAAAAATGATAAAAATATATTATAATATATATAAAAATGAACAAAAATAATCATAATGCAAATTAAAATAAAATAGTAATGAAAAATAAAAATAATAAATGCATACCGTAAAACTAATTATATATGATATGAGGGTAAATTCCACCCATCTCCTTTGAGGTTTGTAGACAATACAAACACCTCTCCTCTATTTTATGAAATTGCACTCTCTTTCCTTGTCATTAATGTTGGCGTGATGCCTTTAATAATTTTTTTTTAATTTAAAATTTACATTTTTACCTTTAGCACAATATTATTCTTTTTCAATCAAAACACAATGTTTTGATTAAACTTTGTATTTGACGAATGGCTTACGCTATGTTAGAAACTTAATAAATGGAACACATTTTGAATTGCTTTGACAATCAATCCATAAAATCTAATATTGATTATTAAAAATTTTTATATCAAAATTCCAAACATAACTGAATTAAAATAACCTCAACATGCCTTCACCTGAAGTGTGACTATAGCTATACTACTCAATCCAAGACCTTGGGAATTTTCATTTTTATTTTCGGTGGTAATGCTCACATGATTTTTAATGATTTATTTGTTGTCAAAGCTATAAAAACATTGAAAGAAGGTCACTTGAGTATTTACAAAAAGTCTTATATATAGAACACAACAAAAATTATGGGTGGAAATTTACTAGTAGTGTACATTCTCCAAAAAGGTTAAACTTTAGATGGGTATCTATTGTGGCATAAAAAATTTTGTTTTCAATGCTCGCGTAAGGGATTAAGTGTAAAATACATGTTGTGATAAAATGATAGGTGACATCAACCATAATAGATTCAGGGTAAAATAGTTTTCTTCCCTGGGGGCTAACATGTGATATGACTCTTGTTCCATCCCGCACTTCTAAGCATCTGCAGGTCTATCACAGGTGGTCCAAAGATACTCAATGTAAATCCTTCTACGGTTGTGCTACCATTGTCTACTTCACTTGATGCTCCTATTCCCTTTGATACAGCTTTACAAGTAACTTTAGTTTCTGAATTCGATTATCTTCCTATTGCTCTTAAGAAGACCAGGTGTTCTTGCGCTGCTTGGTTTCTAACTCCAAGTTATCGTGGGTCCATTTGTTTCCACATTATCTTCTGTGGTTATTCCTCCATCTCATCTTGAAGCATTGACTTTGGTGGTTGGGTTTATTCTATGGATGAGGAGACAACTACTTTGCAGAAAAACGACACTTGGGAGCTCACTATTTTACTCCGTGGTAAATAAGTTGTTGGTTGTCGTTGGGTTTATGCGATGAAATATTAGCTAGATAGTTCTGTTGAATGCTTAAAGGTAAAACTACTGGCAAAAGGATTTAATCAAACCCTTGGGATTGATTACTTTGAGACCTTTTCTTCGGTTGCTCATCTTTTATTCATATGGATCTTATTATATCTTGCTTTTGGTAAGAAATGGTCTCTTTATTGGCTTGATGCCAATAATTCATTTCTCTATTGGGATTTACAAGAGGAAGTGTATGTGGAACAACCTCTGGAGTATGTCATTTAGGGGGAGTGTTCAAAGGTTTGTAGGCTCAAAAAGGCTATTTATGGGCTTAAACAGTCTTCACAGGTGTGGTTTGGTAAGTTTAGTAGAGTTGTTAGGGATTATGGTATGAGGTTAATCACTCTGTTTTTGTTTGTCTTAGTCAGAATGATTCAATCATTCTTGTAGACTTTGTAGTATATGTGGAAATTGTGCTTACAAAGTTACAAGGAATGATGGAGATGGTATTACAAATCTCAAAGCCTTAAACAACATCTGGTCAAAGATTTTCGCACTAAGCCTTGATATAATTCTTAGGTATTGAAGTTGCTAGATCTAAGAAAGATGTAGTTCTTTCAAAGCAGAAGTATGTTACAGATCTTTTTCAAGAGACTAGGTTGTAGGGAGCTAAACCATTCAATACTTTGATGGAGCTCAATTTAATCTTGATACGAAGAATTGTGAGATGTTTAATGATCCAAGGGAGATATAGACGATTGGTGGGTAAGCTCATTCATTTGACAGTGACTCAACTTGATTTGTCTTTTGTTGTTGGTGTTGTCAATCAATTTATGCGGTGTCCAAGGTTAGAAGATTAAGAGGCTGTTTGCAGAATTTTGAGGTATTGTAAAATTGGTCTGGCAAGGGGATAATGTTTAAAGCTTCTAGTTTGCTCGAGTTAGTTTGGGTTTTTGATGCTGACTGGGCTGGAGAGTATGGATAAGAGTCCAGTTTTTGATATTGTACTTTTGTTTTTGAGAATTTAGTGACGTAAAAATGTAAGAAGCAAAGTGTTGTGGCAAGATTAACTGCAGAAGTAAAATATAGTCATGGCTCATAAGACATTTGAGATGATGTGACAGAAGTCTATTTTACATGAAAAAGGTATTTTAGTTGTGAAACATAGGAGGATGTTTTATGATTATCAAGCTGCTACGCATATTTCCTCTAATCTTGTGTTTCATGAGAGAGCAAAACACATAGAGGTTGACTGTTGTTTTATTATAGACTTGGTGATGAGTACGACAGATTATTACCGAATGTGTTAGCTCTGGAGATCAATTAGGTGATATATTTAGTAAAGTTTTAGGATTTGGGCAAGTTTTGAGTTGAGTACCAAGTTGGGTATAATAGATAATTAGATACCAATGCTTCAGGTTGCGGGGGAGTGTTGAGATAGTTGGACAAAAGCCCAAGCACACGCTCTCTCTCTCTCATAATTAAACACTAACCCTGACTTTCCTTCTTTTAATATTGAAACCCTAATAATTATTATGATCTTATTTCCCCTTATTGTATTAGATATGTCATGTTTTGTCGAATGAAGAAGAAAAAGTCTTCCTTGATCAGAACATGAAATAACAATTGTGCTTTTTGGCATAATATTCTATTGCCATTATAATCACCCTAGTGTCCACATTGCTACTGGGAGAACTACATGGATCATGTTTCATCAGTCTTTCATTACTTTGCAATGTTCTACTCTTGCCTTGTTAGCTACATTTGTGTCCTTTCTAGTCACCTTGTTCTCCTTTTGGAGTGTCCTTATGCTAGACACTTTTATTCTTGGGCAGCAACAGCTCTCTGTTCACACTTCACACAGGGTTGTCATTTAAGGAACAGAATTTCTTTTCTTTTCTCCTGAAACAACCAAAATGTTTTTGATTCGTGAATGATAGAAACAGAACACCATAGAATCTTGAAATCTCATGCTTTCAATAGCAACTGGAATTTTTGCAGAGAGAGAATAAATGACAAATATAAAGAACTAAGAAGATAGAAATATGAGGAGAGAGAGAGAGAGAGAGAGAGAGAGAGAGAGAGAGAGAGAGAGAGGAGAAAGAACTGAGAACAAGAAGGAAACCTTGTTTCATTGCCCTCATCACCAGGAGGTTGCGTTCTCTTACAAACAGAGGCTTTTCCTTTCCTTTGTTGCATCGTGTTGTCAAAAAGGGTTCGTTACCATTATCTCTCTTTAGTTATTTTCTTAGCTAGTCGACCGCTGTCTAGATTATTATGGTGGACCACCCAATAAAACTCTGCAAGTAAGGACTTAAGAGGTGGAACTTGGAAGTACTATTAACTTTAACCATTTAAATTGTGGGTATCAATTACTACAACTAGTGTATGCTTACCAAAAAGTAATAACTAATTTGCAAAATCAATAGTGCTAAATATTTGTAGCAATCGTATAATAATAAAATACTATCAAAACAATAAAATAATACTATAACTTAAAATGTTTTTAAGTTTGTATATGGATGGGTGTGTAGGCCTCAAACATATTAAATTAATAGTTTAACTCACCTTTCTTAACATATAGCCTATAATTGCTCCGGGGTCGTGCTAGGTGCCCATTGTATACTCTCTGTTCATTTTTATGCTGTTCAACACAATGAATCAACTATATTCATCTATTCATGTTAATCTACCATATTTTGTCATTTATAAATTATAATCATTTAATGACTTTCTTTACTTGGGATAAATCTGATGTATTATTCTTAATTTGTTGGATGTGTAGGAAAAGCCTCTCTCTTCAAAGTGTGTCAGAAATAGTAGTCATGGAGATTCAGAAGCTCCTGCTCGTGCATCCCATGCTTGTTTTGGCCACAAAACCAACCATTTTAGGGGATAATTATTCAACAAGTGGTTCTAAAAGGTTTGTTCTTTTCTCCATTTCTGTACATTACTTTTTAAATGTAAAGAAATTTTATTTGTTCATGAAAGTGCACATGCTGCGATTCTCAAGATTTGTTGACAATTTTTTCAGTGGACAAGTATACAAGATGCTTGACCCAAATTTATAAGATTAGAAGTATTAACTAGGGTGGGATTTGGATAATTTGTGTTCGTTCCTCTCTTCCTATCGGACGGGGTTGTGTGGTGAGCGATGGCTGGTGCATTGGATGCATATCACATGCCCCATACCCATACCATCCTGGACAGGTACGTAGCATGCATTTGTATAAGGGAATTGGATTTGGTCATAGTTTTCCAGTTCAAAGAATTGTAAATCTTAATATTGGAAATATATGGAACTTATGTTCCATTATTTGTACGAGTCATGAAAATTTTGATACTTCTTAGAAGTGGAGACGAGTTTTAACATAAAAGAGGAAATCCGTGGGGTGCTGGTTTTGTACATTCCAAAGAAGCAGAGGACGACAAATAGGGATATTGTTCGAACATGGAGGAATCAAATGGTTAGTATCCTAGTTTGTTAAGGTTTGCCAAAGCTGGGGACAAAATCATGGTATCGGTAAAATGAGAAGCAGCAATTGCACTTATATATTTGAAACGTTGATGAATGCCAAAGATAGGTATATTAGACTCTCTTATATTTTGGGAGAGGGAAGTCTAGCTGTGGATTTATCCCTAAAGGTATCAGAGGGAGTGGGTGATTGAATTTTTTTTTGTCTATTTTATACTCCGATTCGGTGAAATTAAAGTGAGATCTCTTACTTTCGTTAGCTTTCCTTCTCCTTCACCAGACACATGAGTGGATGTGGTCATATCTTCCAAGGATGTTGGTCCTAGAATCCTATATCCATTACTTAGAAGTGGAAAATCCTTTCGGGGCATGGAACGAAGCTGTCATTGTGGAAAAGATTAATCTAAAGTTGGGATGAATAGCTATTGCAAAAGGAATCAAATCCATGTTAAGGCTGAACAATTACATTTCTATTAAGCCCATTATGTAGACTAGAGGGTTGTTTTTAGTTGAATTTCCACAACAACTTCGAAAGTTAGTAGTCTCAGATCCTGTACATTTGGGAGGAAGAAAGAGTCATATTTTGTGGATAGGTTTCGTGAGTGAATACATTTTCCCATTCATTACCAATTTCTAGAGGATGGATTAAGGTAGCAGGACTCCCATTTCATTTGTGAATGGAATGCATTTTCGATAAAATTGGGAAATATTGTGGTCAATTGGTGGTTGTCGATCGTTATACACTTGATCAATCAAACTTGTTGGTTGCTAGATTAAAGGTTAAATGTTGCAAGCGGAAATAAATTCCTTATATCTTGAAAGTTATTAATAAAGGGTGCTTCTTTATAGTCAAGCTTGTTTAGAATGTCAAGGATGACTCCGAGTAGAATAAGTTCAACTCGTTCAATTTTTTAAATAAGCCTTTAGTTTGTATTATTCCTTTGTGTTGGGAAGTCCCACATTCCACATCGATTAAATATTAAGTTTAATATGGCTTCATATACCTATTTAGGCCCTCCACCTAATAGTTTAGGCTTTTAGGTTGGAAACTTGACATGGTATGTTATTATTGTTGTTGTTCTTGGGCCCATTTCGTTCATGAGCTCCTTATTGTTGTTTACATGAGGCTCGTAATTGTCTTGTTAGGCCTGCATGTGAAGGGGAGTGTTGGGAAGTCCCATGTTCCACACTAATTAAATATTAAGTTTAATGTGGCTTTATATACCTATTTTAGCCCTCCGCCTAATAGCTTAGGCTTTTAGAATGGAAACTTAACACTTTGCATCCTATCCATCCGATAGCAATTTTAATTTTGAATGAAAGGCTGGGATCATGTAAGAAAGTAGGGCACGTGAGGTTTATAAGGAATTGAACACAACTGTGATTACACATGAAGCTACCAATAAAGATCAGGGTTTGCAAGATGAGGTCGTTAATATAGGTAAGAGGGACGAAGGGGGGGGGGGGGGGAGGGGAGGGTTAAGAGAGTCCAATTTAAGCCTGAGAGCAAGCCCAATACCACTCCAGTTTTGGATTCAGTTCAGCCTGTTTTATGTATTGGGCAAAAACATTATAAGGCTAGTTTGAAGAGCCAAGTTGGAGTTAGTTTTTTGGGCCAAGTGGGGAAGAACAGCCTAAACCTTGATTTATCCTTTCCTGCTAGACTTGGTGATAATTTAAAGACCCACTTGAAGATCCTCTCAGATGGCGCTGCAACTAACAATAAGTATAAGCAAAGGACTAAGCTAAACAAAGGCTTTATGGTTGACAATCAGGGCACTGGTGGGAGAAGGTTCGAAGGATCAATGATTTAGGAGGAAGGCTCAAGTTCTGTAATCGGCAAATGCGCTTTAACGATTTTGATCGAGTTTACAAAGGTGCGAGGTGAGAGCTAGATTTGGATAGTTGCTTTAGTGATAGAAACGTTGACTAGAACACTAGTACTTTTCACATAAATAAACAAGTGGAAGAAGAAGAAATTGATGTTGATTCACTTTATTGTAACTTTGAGGGTTTGTTCACATGTGATAGAGATACTAGGGAATTAGAAATATTTGTTGGGGATAGAGCCTAGTAGAAGAGCCTAGTAGAATTTTGGCGGATTCTTAGAACGTAGTTGCAAAAGGGACAACAGTTTTGTCAGGTGCTAAGTTAGAAAGGGGGAGTTTGGGTAAATCTACTCTCAAAGGGAATTCCACGACTATTTCCTTTTTTGATTTCTCAAGGTGTCCCCAGGCTTCGCCCAAGACTAATCCTCCGAGGTACGGTCGGGCGCCGAAGCGGGGACCTCTCCCAAGAAAGTTTGCTGCATCCACAAAGGCTCGAACTCGAGACCTCTTGATATTATTTAGGATCCACGACTATTTCGATTAAATCAGTTAGGATCCTTATTCTTTCTTTAAATATTATTCTTGATAATAGTGTTTCCAAAGCTCTTGATGCTATTTATCTCCAGGGCTGATGCAATAAGGGTCATAATAGGTTTTCTTTGACTAGGCTAGTGGTTCTCGACTCGTTGAATGGAGATATGATTGACCTATCTTTAACCAAGGGCTTAGCAAGTGAGGGCTCCGTTGGTAATCACATAAACACTTCTCGTCTCATAAGCACTGGTTCTCCTTCCCACAGTGAATTGTTCTTCAATTACGATATTGAACAAATTCTTTACTTTTCTGTCAATAAGTGATAGTGTTATTTTTTGGGATCTTTTAAATAAGATGGGTAATAGGTTGGTGGATGTGAAGGAGTACGCAGTGAGTATAGGGACTTTTAACGACATTTTGAAGGTGTTTGGGAGGAAGAAACCATATAAGGTTTTCAAGAAGGAGGGAGGGAATTCTTGTGAGGCTCTTAGGGTAAATGTCGAAGCCCAATAAAGAATCTTAACTAGAATGTGAGAGGGTTAGGCTTTTCTAATAAAATAAAAGTTGTTAAAGAGGTGATTTGTAAGGCTTCTCCTGATGTGGTCATAAAGTCTAAAGCGTCAAGGTCAATCGTAAGCTTATTAAGAGTATTTGGGAGTGTAGAAATAAGGAATGGGCTTGTTTGCCTTCTGTGGGATCTTTAGGAGGAATCGTTGTTATTTGGGACTCTAGAGTTTTGTAGGCTTTGGAAGATGTGTCAGGCTAGATTTCTATTAGGTTAAGAATCGTTGTTATTAGGGAGTGGAGGTTGAGTGTGGTTTATGGTCTAAATCATCTCAGATATAGGTTGATACTTTAGGATGATTTGGCTAGTCTTTTTGGGGGTTTCCAAAATCGTGTGGGGTGACTTTAACATGGTTCAAAGTCTCGTCCGAGATGGACGAGATCTAGTCGGGTTAACTCAGTCCCGTTCAGGGGCGAGACGATATATGAGAACGAATCAAGTATATAGTAGGGTTTTATTTTGAAAAAAATGAAATCATAATGAATGCCCATCGATCAAAACGTATAATTAATCATTGATATGTTATATTTATTTGTGTTATTTGGTATTATTTTAGGTATCCAAAACCTAATTATAGTGTATTTTCAAGTTCGCTAATTATAATGTATTTTCAAGTTTGCGCTAGGGCTGTTTTGATATTTTTGACCATATTATGTGTCCCAAGTTATTTGTTTTTCTTATTTAATGGTTCCAATATGATTTTCCTGTGTTCTATGATTTTTCTATAATTTGTTTTTGAATTTTTAAAAATATTCTTTAATGCGTAAAGTTATGTCTCACCCGAAATACGATGAGATCAACGAGATCGAGATGACCCAAACCGAAATGCGATGGCGACTGAGACCGAGACTTTGAACCATGGACTTTAACCACCATTAGGAAATCTAGGGAGAAATTAGGGCAATCTAGGATTACTTCTACCATGAAAAAATTTGATTGTCTTCTTCATAGTTTCAGCCTGAAGGAACCCCTTTTACGTAGTGCTTCTTTTAATGGGTTTAATTTCAAGGAAAGCGTGGTTTGCAATAGATTAGATCCTTTTTTGTTCACTTTCATGTTGACCTTCCTTAGGTGGGTGTATAAAGAAGAGGTGAAAGTGCTGGCTAATGAAAGATGGAAACATACTATAGAAAAGCGGGGAGCAGACTGAGAAGCAAGTGGACTCTAATGATGAGTGGCATCGTGAGGAGATGCAACGTGGCAGATTGGTGAGGAGTTTTTGTCTCTTAGAGAATACCAAACGGAGTGCTAACGGTGGTGGTGCCTATGAAGGAGATTTCGCAGACTCCCTAAAACAATAAAATCTTGGGTTGAGGGTATCTTTATCTTGATAACCCACTTTTCAAACGGTGATGACAGGATGCAATTGACTTGGGTTATTTTTACATACATTGATTTTTTGGGTTTGACTGCTAGTGAAACAAGTCAATGGGCTTTTTAGATATACATTTTCAAGGTTATTTTGGATATTTACCCTTTTTTAAATATTAAATCTTAGATACATGCCCTGAAAAGAAGTGAAAGAGGGGTGAAGAAAATAAAGAAGGGAAAAACTTTAGAGAGAAGGAGAAAGAAGAAGAAGAGGTGTGGTAACTAGACCTAGTTTCTCAAATACTCTTGAAAGACCCCTTGTAAACGGATGCAAATAAGTTTGAGAGATAGAGAGAGAGTAAGCAAAATTCTCGAAAGCACAACACTAATAGAGTATACAACTTTCTATATCACGATATGGATAAAAGAGTACAACCCTTAATTGCCCACACTTTAATAGATTGGTTTAACCCTTAGATCACCATAGATTAATGGCACTCTCTCTCTCTCTTCTAGATTGTATAACTCAACCTTTTGTTGTTATGTGCATAGTTCAAAGTCTCGGTCTTGGTTCATGTCACGTCTCGGTCTCGGTCATCTCGGTTTCATCCAACCCGTTGCGTCTCGGGTGAGATGCAACTTTAAGCATGAAAGTGTTCGGAAAAATGCAAAAAAAATCATAGAAATTTTTTTAAAAAATATGATGATTACATTAGAACCATCAAATAAGCAAAATAAAAAACTTAAGGCACATAATATGGTAATAAACATAAAAATAGGCACTATAGATGCTCTCGACCTGGGAAAATTAGTTTGGCATTTGGGAAACAATTTTCAAAGTTTGGGATTCGGGAAAAATTTTAGTTTATCGAGCATTCATATTCTCAAAATTTTAAAAATTATCATTTTAGAAAAAAAAAGTATAATTTTCTTGTAATTCGACCCCTAATTTTTTATGGACCTATAAATTTGCTTTTTTGTTTTTGGTTTTTTTCTTTATGGATAATTGATAATGAACTTACAAAATAATGAAAGTTAAAGGAAAAAAAAAAAAGAACCACCAACTAGAGGAGAGAAAAGAAAGAAGAAAACAAAACCATTGACACTTTAAAAAGAAAAAAAAAAAAAGGATCTATGGCTTTGCTGTCATGACTTGAGAAAGAGGCTTGTGCGACCAAATAAGAGAGCAAAGAAGACCAACGACTGCCGGCGGACGACTCCGAGAGGCAACGATCATAGCCCGACACCATATCTGAAAGAGACGAACTCAGTTGACTTTTATTCCAAAGAAGGAGAAGAACCAGATCTGCTATCACTACTTAAGAGAAAGAGACTCATGCAACTAAAGACGACCAGCGACGACTGACAATTCTGGGAGGCAAGGATCACTACTCAACACTAGATTTGATAGAGGCGAACCCAGATGACTCGAAGGAGATGAACCCAACCTCGTTGATTCCAACCAAGGAGAAGAATCAGATCTGAGAGAATGTATCTTCTTTTTCAATTCACGCATCTTTGTAGCTTTCACATGGGGCATATGGGATTGGGTGATCAGAAAAGGAAAATTCTCGTGTGAATTGGACAAGATTTCGACCGATACTAGTCGGGAAAACGAGGTCTCGTGCAACTCATCCCGTCTCGTCCAAAATCTCTAGCTTCTCGATCAAGAGAAGGAATTCACCCTATATATTTGTACTGGCGGGAATTTTCGTCTCACAATTTCGAGTTGACTCGGCGAGATCTCGGATGAAACCACTGAGACTTCGAACCCTAGGTTATGTGACCACTTAATTTAGTGTGGACCCACCTTCATCATAGGGCAAAACATTCCTTTAACTAATGTTATAAAATGGTAACACACTATTCTTAATATAGTAACTATTCTAAATGGAAAATGTACCTAAAGATGCTAAGTGCCTAAATTGGAAAGTGCCAAAAAAAAAAAAAGAAAAAAAAAAAAAAAACTACAAAGAACCCTAAGTTGTAGAAATTCCTATCATTTAACATACAATGCAAAAATGCATAATAACTAGTGTATCATGCTTTGAAGGTAACATATATATAAATCACCGAGTAGAATTGTATGTGAATATATATTCTAAGCACAAGTATAATTAACCGTCTTATTCTTATAAATTTCATTCCCAGTAATGCAATGCCTTATTTCATTCCCATGCTAGCGTTTGGACATGTCAGGAATACTATATAGAAACTAGTACTTGGTTTAGCCTAGTCTTGTGCATGAAAAGAATCAAATTTAATGTTGTTTCTCAAAAACACCCTTTCAACAATGGTTGCTTCTAGCGATTAATGGGTAGGTTGTGGTGGTGATGGATGGGTAGTGGTCATGGTCGTGGTAGCTATTAGCCCTTAGCAATGAGTATTGGTGGTTATGGAAATGGGTGGTTGGTAGTGGTGAAGATGGATGGGAGGTGGTCATGTTGGTGAGTATGGTTTTAAATACAAGGTACAGGGGTTGTAATGGTAATATTAAAGGTATAATGGGAATCGGGTATAAAAGCAGTACGTAATAGGAATTGGTGACCGTGGTTGTGAATTTTCTTTTAAGCTTGCACAACATGCCTCAAAATTATTGATTCTCATGCTTTTACTCTAGAATCCCATATATTACTGTTTCTAAGGATTTTTAATGAATTTTATTTAACATGACAACCTTTAATATAACCTGCGGGGTTGGTTGAGTAGTCAGGACTTGGGTGTGCTCTTCAAAGGTCATCATTTCAACCCCTCGCAAAGATTGCTGCCTATGTGGGTATGGGGTGTCTCACAAGGGGCAGTTAGGGGAATGGCTTGGGCTAAAACCTTGGCACTAGTAAGGCTTGGGATACCCCTAATCGTTAGTCATATATATATATATATATATAAACATGATTAACAAATACATAAGGATTAGACTTGAACTATTTAAGTTAAACTTAACATTTAATAATGTTCAATTGTAATAAATGGATTACGAATGATAATAAAAGATTTTTTTTTATAAAAAGAATGGAAGATAAAAAGAAAAAGAAAAGAAATTAAAGTTTATAATATTGAATTTGCTATCCTAATATTAAGGTTAAATAATGATTTAGTAATATTATTTACTATCACTTAATATTAAATTACAAATTATAATATATATATATATATATATATATATATACATATATATATTTAAAGAATATTAAAGTTCATAACCTTGAATTTATTGGCCTAATATTAAGAATGATGATATAGTATGTAGTATTTCTTCTATAACAATTAACAAATCACATAAAATAATAATATTTTTTTAAAAAGGAAATTGAAAAAAAAAATACAGAAAATCATGATCCATGGTTATCAAACCATAGATCTTTGGTGTCTAGACCTAAATCATGGGTTAAACAGCATATACCTAACATTGAAGGAAAAAAAAAAAAAAAAAATTTTTTTGGGGGGGGGGGGGGGATTACATAATAGCCCGACTATGGGCAAATAACTACAAATCAATACAATTCACTACTAAATAATAACTACAAATAGATGACTATTGACTCAACCAAGAATGACTAGGAAGTTTCTAGTCAATTTGTATTAATTTATAATTATTTGCTTGTAGCAAGGCCATTTTGTAATTCCCACCCCCCCCCCCCCCCCCCCCCCCAAAAAAAAAAAAAAGAGAAAAAGAAGAAAAGAATAGAGAGAATTCAAAAAACAACTCAAAAAGAACCAAACAATGGCTTCAGTGCTTGAATTTGGCTTCAAATCTTTGAAAAAAATAGCTCCAAACTTGTAGATTTGGTGTTTTTATGCTCAATAATGGTTACTTTTATGGTGTTCCTTGTGCAAGAATGGGTAGCATGGTTGGAAAAGTGGAAAAAACCTGAGTAGAAGTGATTTTTATATAGTATCGGCCAATATGGCATGATATTGGTGCGTATCGGTCTGTTATGCACCAATACTGGTCTATTACGCATTGATACGGTACTATATTGGCTGATACGGTAGCGTATCGGCCAATACGCATGTGACCACCTGAAAACATGCATATCACCCCATAAAGGCATATTAGTGCCTTCAAATTCTGATACATATCAGCCGATACGAGGGTATTGGTCTGATTTTTGAAACACTGGTGGTGATAAGTGGTGGGTGATGATGGCTGGTGATGGGTGGGTAGTGGTGATTATGATCATTAGTTAGTGTTGGTGGCAGTGCCGGATGGGTGGTGATAAGTGGTGATGGTATTGGTGGTTGTGGTGATGGTGATGAGTGGTGGTTGATGTGGTGTGGGTGGTAATCTATGTTACATGGACACTTCAAAATGTGTGAAGTACCCATGTTGGATACTTTGTGATGTGGGTGTGGGTATTCCAACCTGACACTTCAAAATAGTGAAAAGTCTTCGAGAAGTAGACGAATCAGACACCTAGACACATACCCACACTCGACACCCGTACCCAAGTCCATGTAATATCGGTGGTAATGATGGTGGTGGTTGATGATGGATGGGTGGTGGTGGCACTTGGTGGGTGTGGGGTGGGGAGGTTATCTGGCCTCAATTGCTTTTTTTTTTTTTTTTTTTTTTTTTTTTCTTTCCCTGGTAATGATAGTCATAAAACCTGAACCGCAGCTTGGGTTTTGGATATTTACATCTTTGGGTATTTCCTTTCCACAAAGTACCCAAACGTGAGAATGGGCCATAACTCCCAGTCTTGACCCTTCATTCCAATGTGCCCAAATAGTTTTTGCTAGATGAAGTCTTACAAAATATCAAGCCCTCTTTATAGAATAGAACAATAGAATCTTCCCACCCCTATGGTTGCCTTAATCACCATGCCATAGTGGCTTTTGGAATGCTAGTCTTTAGTTCCGTTTGAATATGAGAAATTACATGATGAAAAAAATTGATGAAGAACTCCATACATTGATAAGAATACTGCTAGTAGCATTGATTCATTTCTGTGTCAATAATTATCTAGAATACTGATGATATGTCAATTGATTTTGTAAGATGTTGATAGATATCTTGGCATTATATACTGATGGTGAAATGTTGAAATGTTAATCGATACTCCTAAATATTGGTTATTTTGAGATATTGACAATTTGATGGATATTTAATCTCATGGTGCTTTTCTCTTTTATTTTACTGGGGCAGCTCCACCTCCTTTGTCTTCTAAAAATTCCATTGTTCCATTTATTAAGGAAGGGATAAACGGTTTATTCTTACTTCACTAAGACAGAAAGGTGAAATCATCTGTGATAGAACAAATCCAAGTGCTGCTTTCCAATTAAGGTCCTTTTTTTTTTTCTACTTTTTTGCCTTCTTTGATGGCTGTTACTGATATTACATGACTTTATATAATGGTTCCTGCTGTAATATGAAAGCCCTTCTGCCATTGAAGTTTCAAGCTGCTGATATAGAGTTAGAAGTTGCAAATCTGTCTTCTAGTCCAAGTTGTTGAATCAATGATCAATAATTTTTTCAAACATGACTTTCAGAAAATGGTCTTCACAAGATAGCTCTGATTTAAGAACTGTAACAAGTGGTTCGCAGAAGCTTTCATATCGTGAATATATGCCTCCTGTCTGGCAGGTAATTCTATCATTAGTTCATTATCAACATGTGTTCAGAAATTATATCTTGAAGAGTTGACTGCATGTCGTTCTTACTATTGCTTATTTTACTGGTTGCAGAATGCAATAATCTAATCTTGCACACAAATGTTTAACATATTGACTCAAGCGAGGAATTTCTTTTTTGTTACCATACTTGGAACTTTTTACTGCATTTTATGCCTGTGGATGCACTTCATGTAAGAATTTAATGTTTATGTTGAAATTGTACTGGTGCATGTCAAGAAAAATGAAATGACCAAATGTTTACTAATTGATTGTCTGCTGAGATCTGTTTCTGAGATGGGGCATTTCATGATTAAAGGACCTGTTATTCTGCTAAGCTATGATCTGACTACTGATTCACTAATAGAAGAGTCCAAAAGATTGAAATTCAGAGAACATATGCTAAATGCTAATATGAATGCTCCTTAACCACTTACCTACCAAATAATGTTTGCTGGTGCTAGATCATTGTCTTTCATTTACCTGCATTGAGTTTAGTGTGGACATTTGAGGGATTGATGTGATAAAAGTCATCTTGATCTTGAAATATCGAGTCTTGATATTTTCAACTACACAATTTGCTGTTACGTTCACACATGCATTTTTGTTTAAATTATTGTGATGTTCATTCAGTGTTCAAGTTTTCTGCTACCATGTTTGTAACATCGATTTTTCTTTTTGTTTATTGCAGTCCTTTGTTACACACAGAATACTTGTTAGAGCTTCAGGTTCGGAATTGTGGGAAATGTTAGATAGTTTTTTGGTACCTGTTTGATGATAATAGTTAAATACTGGATTTCTTAGCCGCTCAATATACATTATAATTCATAATTATACTCCTTTTTTTTTTGTTTTTTTTTTTTCTTTTTTTCCTGGTTAAGATGATGACCTTGCTAATAGAAGACATCAAAATTACTCAATCTACTTGTCGGAATGGTCATTTCCATCATTGAATTTCTTGGACAAATTGATAGTAAGAGACGTAAGAACACGCATCTTCTGCTTATCATTCGATAAGAACTCATTTTATAATGATTTATTTATCAGCCTTTGTAATTGGACATCCCTGATCATAGTTGTTTGTAAGCTGCAGGCTGGTGTCTTCACTGTTTCATGAAGTTCATCTAACGAGACATGGAATGAAGTTTTGCTTCTTGCTTCTTGATCTCTCTCATGATATCAGGTCAAAATTACTCTTCTGGCATTATAGTCTCATCAATGTTTATGTTGCTCAATGTTTTTGTTTCCCTTGTAAAGGTTTTGCTTGGATTGATGTTGATGGCTAGTCTTTCCTTATTGTTATTTTGTCTGGAGATTTTCACTTTATGTTGGCTTAAATAAAACCTAATTTTGTCCTCGGAACGCTAGGCTTTATATAAATCTTGGTTCATTTTTCCTCTGATTGAAAGGTTGTACTGTTGTGATGTGGTTCAATAATGACTATGAATTCCTAGAAATACTCCCTTAGAATGTCACAATGCTATTTTCACTGGCATGGAAGAGGGTGTAGAAGGGATATTAATTTTCTTTTCCATATTTCTAAACTTGAATTCTTTAACCCGTCAAGTTTTTACTCTTTATAATTTTATTTTAGACCAAGTTAGAGAAAATTATGCTTGATTGGCCTACTGATATCGTTTTTACAATATTTGCAATAATCTATATTGAGCTTTGGTTTGAAGCCGTTTTCTACAAAAAGCTCTATTAGGCAGTCTAGCCTTTTTCCTTTTTTCTTGTTTCTTGAATATAAACATAAATGCTATAGAATTAAGTTTTTTTCTTTTTTTTTCGTTGGTTTTTTTTTTTTGGGGGGGTGGGGGGGGGGGGGGGGGGGGGCGGTGTTTAGGTCTTCATTTAAAATTTTAAAAAATAAAATAAAATCTACTTGGGCATTATGATAGAAGTCTGATTCTTTCTAATCCTTCGTTGAAAAGTGCTCTCTCTCTCTCTCTCTCTCTCTCTCTCTCTCTTGGTGGGTTGAATTTTTGAATTCGCTTAAGAAAAAAACAAAGGACGACAAGCCATATAGAACTAGGGGAGCCCACCAAAACATAAAATGCCTTACAGTACAATTGAAAACCCTTCCCCCAAGTAGAAGGTGTATCACTCATCTATAACAGAAAATCTATTTGGATTAGAATCCACGCCTTAAAGAAAGCCTTTAGTCCAAGTCTAATATTTAATTCAATTGTTTGAGTGACGGATGTGCAGTCTCGAGACTGATTAGTTTGCAAAATGAGCGAATTGCATTTACATTAATCAAGATTACAAGAGATAAATATATAAAGGGCTAACCCTAATAGACCAGAAAAACTAAACTACCCTTATGTCCTTGTGCATTTACAAAGTATATCTAACACCCCCTCTCAAACTCATGATGTGATGGTAGGAAGCATCGAGAGTTTTCCAAGAAGAGAGTAAAAGCACAATGGTGTGAGATTTTGTAAAGAAATTAGCTAACTGCATGGCAGAGGTGATAAATTGCAAGGACAGGATGCCAAGCTAAAGATGATGACACACAAAATGACAATCCATCTCGATATGCTTGGTGTGCTCATGAAACCCCGAATTACGTGCAATCTAGATGGAACTCTTGTTGTCATAGTACATAAGAGTGGGGTCCAAAAGGGAAACACCAAGATCAACAAGTAACTAGCATAATCAAACTATTTCAGCAGCAATAGTAGCTATAGCACAATATTAGGCTTTAGCAGAGGAGCAACAACATTTTGGTTTTGGCTCTACCAAGAAATAAGAGAGTCACACAAAATGCAGTACCAGTGGTGGACTTATGGTCCATACAATCATCTGCCCAATTAGTATTAGAGAAGGTTTGAAACTCTAATGAAGAAGTGGAGGAAAACAACAAACTTTGATGTAATGAATCTTGAAGGTAATGTAGGAAACGAAGGAGAGCTGCCTAGTGAAAAATAGTCGGAGAAGAAACAAATTGACTAACAATATGCTAAAAATAAGCAATGTTAAGTTGAGAAACTGTAAGATTGACTAAGCTTCCAGCAAGAATGCGATACAAGGTAGGATCTGTCAAACGAACTCCATTAGTAGGGGTAAAATGAACAGTAAGCTCAATAGATGTGTCAGTAGTTCGAGAATCTTATAATTTAGCCATCCGAATAACATCTACAGCATACTTGGAGTGGGAAAGAAGATACCCTCGAGGAGTTGATTGAAAAAAAAGAGGAAGAAGGAGATACCATTGAGGAGATAATGCAACTTTATTTCCCATAAAATATCGAAGAGGAACTAGATCTTTTGATCCTAAGCTTCAGCTGTAATTGAGTTTTTAAAGATTAAATCCCATAAGTATCATCACTAGTGATAATCATATCATCAACATACAACAACAGACCTATTTATCCGGTAGGAGTGAATCGAAGGAAAAGAACAAAATTATTGGAACAAAAACCCAAATCATGAACCGCAATGGAAACTTTCTTAAACCAAGCCTGAGGAGCTTGTTTAAGACCATACAAAGCTTTTCAAAGTTTGCATACTTAAACTGGAGAACGAGATAGGCCAGGAAGGGTGGGTACCACTTCAGACAGATCCCTGTTTAGAAAGGAATTTTACATCCATCTATGAAAAATACCATTGACAGATTACAACAACATTGATCAAAGTAGCACTAGCACTGTGGTCATTTTAGCAACAAAGGCGAAAGTCTCTTCATAGGTAATTCCATGCTTTTGTGCAAAGCCCTTGGCAACCAAACAAGCTTTGTATCCTTTAGCAGAGCCATTACCCTTGGTTTTAATCTTGTAAAACTAGCAATAACCAACATCACCATGTACCAAGAGGTAAAGCAAGAAGATCCCATATGCATGTCTTATGTAGTGCAGAAAGTTCTTTATCCATAGACTGTTGCCAAAGAGGATCAATAACAACCTTTTTACAGGAGGTGGGCTCAAAGATTTAATGTATAGATGATAAGAAAAAACAAAAATTGGAAGAATAACAAGTGTTAAAAAAACCAAAGCTATTGGGACACTTATGAATTCATTGAGGATAACAGGAAAGGGTAAAATCCACATTACCAAAAGCCGAAGGAGACTCAACAGAAGAGTGGGAAGGAGTTAGAATTGCAACAGTTACTCTTATTCTTGCGAGAATAGGTATGGATAATAGGAAGAAGTGCATCAGATAAAGACGGTTGAGATGGTGGGCTAGAAGAAACTAAATCACCAATATAGGAATCACAAGGAACATTATCAGGAAAATGATGGACATAAACATGATTAGATTTAGGAAAAACATTGAGAGAAGAGGGAATAGAAAAGAAAAGAATATGCCCAAGAATAACTACAATAACAAGAAATTTATAATTCTTAGTACCGGGATCGTAGCACCGATAACTCTTTTGGCCATCACCATAAGCAAGAAATGCAAAAATAGCTGATCGTACAAATAACTTAGTGCGTTCAAATTTAGGTAAGAAAACAAAGTTGGTGCACCCAAAAATACATATTGCATAATAATTAGGAGATTTACCATGTGTTCGTTCAAAAGGAGAAATACAAGAAGTAATGATAGAGAGAATCTGATTGATGGGATGTATCGCAGTGAAACGAGCCTCTCCCTAAAAGGAGCTAAGCACAAATGTAAAGATTGATAAAGAACGAGTAGTTCTTATGATGTGTTAATGATTGTGCTCCGCAATACCATTTTGTTCAGGAGTGTCAATGCACAAAGACTATTGAATAATGCCATCAGATGTCAACTTGTTAAGAAAATTAGTGTCTTTATATTCACCACCCAAGTCACAACAAAAAAATTTAATAGCAGCAGAAGAGACATTTGTATAGCACGAAAAACAATAGGGTAAATTACATTTACACCCCCTCTAGTAGACAAGAAGATAAGATAGGTGTCGATAGTCTAGAAAGGAGCAAGATAGATGCTGATTGACGCTTAATTAATGCAGATAGAGCGTATATGACAATCGATAGATGATGGGAAGGGCAAATATTGTTCAACTATGGCTTGGAAGATTCAGCAATGGTAGGGAGAAAGGGGATTCGATTGATGCTAAGAGTTATGCGACTAATACTATAGAATAGGAAGATTGTGATGGGTGGTGCGAATGTGTTTGAGATAGTCGATCGTGATGGTTTGATTAAGATAGAGGGGGTTTTAGTTGTGTGAATGGGTTAGTGATGTTGCATAAAAAGGCCAAATAAGGTTCGTTTGTCTATGATATTGTTGTGACTGTATCGAGTGGGTTGGTTCTTGCTGGGCGGCTGGGTCTATGTGTGGAGACAATTGATTAGGGACTAGAAGGGTTGAGATTCTACATGAAGAGAGAAATGCAAATGACTAGTGCCACTAACTAGGATTTGTTAGGGTGGTGTGTGACTAGGGCATGTGACGAAGAGAGATGCAAATGACTAGTGTGCAAACAGAGGAGAGGAGACAGGGGCTTCACTTGGCTACACATAGGTTGATTAGGTGCAATAAGGATAAGCAATTGATATGAGAGGATGCAATTGGGTGCAATAGACAAGGATGATTTGTTGGTGTGATTGGCTATACTGGTGTTTGAGAAGGAGAAGCGCAACACGAAGGCTTCACGGTGCTTCACAATGGTGGTTGTGCTATTCAGCCCATAGGCCTCTAATACCATGATAACTTTACAAAAGGAGCAAATTACATTAACATTAATCAAGATTACTAGAGATAAATATATGTAGGGTTAACTCTAATAAACCAAAACACTAAACTACCTTAATATCCTAGGAAAATATATCTAATAGAAAATAAACAACTCATTAGAGACTAATGATTCAATTGCTTGAGTCTAAGATTAATTAGAGACTAACCACCTCATTTCAAGATACAATAGATGTCAAAGTTTATTACGAACCTAAGGTTTGAGGTTGATGCTTTAGTGAAATAATCTCCTTTCACAGACCATACATGAAGCTTCATCCTCATGAGCAACAAAATAAGAAAATTAAAGTGTGATATGATTTTGATTATGGAATCTGCCAGCAATATGGCTTAACAGATAAAAAATTCATTCTAGAATTTTTGGGGTACCAAACTATTGAAAAGATTTTTAAATTCATATGCTAATTTATATAGAGACAGTGAAGTTTAAGTACTTTTAAAGATAATATCATATATAAAATTTTTCTTAATACATACATAATTAAAATATATATATTTTTAAATCTTAAAACTTGGGTCTATGGAAAAGAATGTGATGGTGATGTAGCGAAAAGTGATAAAAGGATACAACCAACATTGATATCCTAAGAAATGGAATCCACCAGATTGAGAGGAATTTCAAGAGAGAAAATATGAAATTTACTAATCAAAAGTTACTCTTACCTACAGCTTACAACCCCATTTATAAAGAACTAGCCCTAATCCTTGTAAAATACGAAAGTAAGCGGAAAAGGAAAAATTACTAAATATGGAAACAAATAATACTAAAGCCTAGAATCAAGGAAAAATTGATGACGAGTTATTATGATTCTTTTAACTCAAGTTATCGCCTATACGAAACTTTCCAAAAATAAGAAAATTTTAATTTTGATGGCTTTAATGAAAGAATTTTGCTCAAAAGTCAAAAGTTCTTGGAAAAGTGAAGGATTATGAAGATTTCTATGTCTTCAATCAGACATACGAATTTCGCACGATTTCGAGCCTGGGGACGTTGATGTCTTTATTGCCTTTTGGACTTTTGATGGTCCAATAGTTCCATGAAGTCTTCTGCCACTTGTCCTACATCAGATGGGTATGGAATAAGGTCTATAATAGCATTCACATCTTGTTCCTAGATTCAGTTTGACATAATGTTCTATCTTTTTTTTTAATTTTATTTTTATTTTTATTAATTTTTTTATAACAAAGAAACCCTTCAGGCAAACCTCAGGCCCATATAAGACCCCGTAACCCATATGGACCACACAAGCACAAGGGCCATGAGAACCATGCAACCTTATGTGGGTGGCCGCAAGAGGTTTAGCAAGAGTCAAACTCAAGAGCTCTACTTTCTGTGGTGTGACGTAATAACTTAATGTAGGATGGTACGAACATGACGTCAATGGCCCATTTTGTTCCTTTATTAGCCTAAGTGGCAAGGTGAAATTTGAAGAGAATGTGATGGCCTTCTTTTATTTCGAGTCAGCTATCCTTATGATGTTTTCTTTAATCTATATGTTAAACCGGATTAATTATTGATAATATTCAATGTTACCACAAGTTAAATCTCGACAAAAAACTTATGAAAAGTGACTTACAAAAACTGAGTAACTTATTCTCATGAAAACAAGATCCTATACTACTATTATTAATTCATTCATGGATACCCTAATAATCTTATTAAACCAAAAGGAGAGGTATATTCCATCTTACAGTGATGTGGAATTATAAATTGATTGATTGTCTTGCAACACAACATAACACAACATGATAAGATCACATTACTTGTAAATATTGCATTAATTCGGAAGAACGTGGAAGTTCAAAGAAAAGAAAAAAGGTAAATATATAACTAATGAGGATCACTTATAATCTTTTTGTTGCTTAAGGTAACAATAAGAAAGGCATGCACATTAAGATTGTAAAGGAATCCTCCAATCATCGAATCTAGCTTGGTTGAGATGGACCTCTTTAGGGAGAAGATTATACTTGATTCCAAGGCTCTCAAAGATCTTCTTCAACACAAAGATGAGGTCTGAAATACGGTTGTTTCTTTCACCATAATTTTGATGATTGATGGTGTGTTGGACACATAAACACATTTTCAATTTGTTCACATTTTCAATTCCTTTCATTATCACATAGTGTTTTGGGTTCCAATGCTTTGGCTTGCTCTCTATATATCTGCAATCATAAAAACATAATGCATAATATATTCATAAGGAAAGGACATGAGATAAATTGATAGTAAAAGTAACTTACGTTTGTATAGCCTTCTTAAATGTTATTATAGTCTCAACTGATGTGGAGATATGAATAATGAAATCAATAGCATCACACATATCTGGACTTATATAAAACTGGTTAATTGGCTTTGTGAGCAAAACTGAGTTGGGGTAGTAAATTTTCTCCGCATCATATCGAAGGAACACAGTCGTTAAAATATTGATCTCTTCCACAACCATCTGCACTTACACAGACCATCTCAAAAAAACACTTCAGTTAACAAAAATTATTAATGAAATTTAGAATTATAAAGTTAAGACATCAGGGACATTAAGCCTTTATATTTCAGACACTTACCTGAACGCCATCGATGACACAACGATCTCCAATATCAAAAGGATGCATGACGAAGACAAATATGATGGACTCAAAAACAGTCTTGCATGTGTTTTTGAACATGAACCCCACGAGAGTTAGTTGCGTTAGGACAACAACAATTACCTTTGTTGTTGCTAACTCGATCACCAAGAGAGATACCACAATTATAATCACGGTGACAATTGCACTCGCGAGCTTATGAAGCTGTTGAACCACAGTCTTCGTATCATTTAAAGAATGTGCAAGAGCTTTTCGTTCAAAACAAGCTCGAACCTTGTAGTTAGAAAACATCCGGTTAAGTTGCTCTTGACCAATATAAATAATTGAATAAATGCATCTATTTGTTGAAAAAAAAAATGTGAGGGTTTGTAAAAATAGTTTTATGGGAAAATTACACTTACCCTCGTTAAGTTTGATCCATTTTCACCTTTTCACCCTATAGTTCCTTATTTATTTATTTACCTTTTATTTTTGCAACAAAGTGCCTCCTATAGTATCTAGCAATGGCAATATACCCCTTTTAGAGGAAGCAATGAAATTAGCGGAAAACAATCTGAGTTAAGCATAACTGAAGGGGGTAAAATTTTAGTTTTCAAACTTACAGGTGAAAAAGTGAAAACATGCCAAACAAAGTGTAATTTTCCTTTTAATTTTTTTATTTTATTTTTCAGGTTCATAAAGTTGTAAGTGCAATTGAGAAGTTGCATATTCTTTTGAGCTAGTAAAAGGGTGGGTTATATACAAATATCTTTGGTAGCTCTTATTTTATATTACAGTCTACTACCCCTAGTTTTATATTTCATTGATCTGCACTTTGAATCTTATACATGCAACTTTCTGGAGTGATATATTATAGTTTAAATTGAGCTTGATATTTCATGAAAGTTGCAAAGTTTTGACTATCTTATTGTCGATACCAACAATGGAAACCCATTACTAAAATGATATTTTTTTTTTCTCAAAATTTTTGAACCTCTGAACTATTTCAAGTTTTACTATAGGGTATGCAACCAATGTAAATTGAGAACTATATTGAAACTCTCTCTCTCTCTCTCTCTCTCACACACACACACGCACACACATGCATACAACATAATGTTCTTGTCATTGATTAAGTTGGATCATTATCATGCCACGATGCGAAATGTAAAGGCAAAATGAATGAACAAGGATTGAGAAAGAGAAAAAAGAGGGGGCCGTGGGCCCCAGGGGGGGGGGGTTGCAGTGGAAAACTCCATAAGCAACATTGAGAAGCAACAACGTACTTAATCTATGGCAAGAAGCATGGAAATTGTGAATGTCTGTGGCAACCTTTCACAGTTTCTTTTTTCTTTGCTAACACACACAACATACAATGAGGAAGCCCACAAAACAAGAACACAGCCAACCTTTCACAGATGCTTGTGCAAATTCTTATTAATTTATAGACATCGTATACAATGATAGGAAGAAAAAAGATTGCAACTTACCACCCAATTCCTGAAGGAAAATTTTGTGATCCTTCCAGTCTCTAGGGCTCCTTCAAATAGTGGGAATATGGTAAGAACTTCAACCCTCTTTAAGAATCTCAATAAGGTCTTCCTCTTCGATATACCTTCAGCAGACACACAACCCTTTCAACTATTGGCCATTTCGTGTGAAACTTTTAAGAAACCATCAATTGAACGTTATGTTATTGATGTTACAAAAGGTAATTTAGAATTTATTGTATTAGATTTTAGAAAAACAAATAATAGCAAATAAAGGGAAAAATATGTTATGTAAAGGATTTTCTTGAGACCCTAATGATGTCTATATCAGAGCCCATAATTTAAGGGGGGATTTTTTGGGTACAAGCTCTGCACTAGAGGTCCCCTCCCATTTTTGTTTTCTTTTTAAAAAGCGGGGTTGGGATTCGAATCCCAACCTCCCCTTGCAAGAGGGGGAGAGATACTACCATGGCTACAAGGCTGGTTGTTCATAATTTAGGTGTAAACTCATGGTTAGTTTGGGGTGGGTTATGCTCAAATTAAAATTTAAAGCCCTAATTCAATGTGGTGTAAGGCAGGGCCAACTTTTAATCAATCGAAGGATTAGCCTACCTCAAGTTAAATATGTGTTTAAGGAAATGTCTCAGATATGGTATACAATATACATAACAATATATATTCATATAACCAGTTTAACTTGTTTCAATGATGTCCTAAATTCAAGTTCTTCAGCAACTATTTTGTAATTTACGGAACAAGTTTTAGTTTGGCTATTCACTTTGGGCTGCCTTGAGCTTTGAATCATATAATTGCTTGAGTTAGAACTTATAAAGAGATTGATCAAGCTGAAGACAAACTCGTGATATTAAAAAAAATGGTAAGCTTTCTTTTCTGTTTTTTTTTTTTTTTTTTTTTTTTTTTTACTCTTCATAATTTTCAAGTAATTTGAGGCATGCTTATATGACTCATCGATCTACTGAATTTGTGTACCAGTGAGAGTAGTGGTCTAGTGGTAAAGGTATAGAAGGTCAGATAGTCAAAAGTTCAAGTCTCAAGACAGAGTAACGTGGCATGTATTTGTTTCTTGATGATCGTACTCATGCATTGGAACTTACTAACTTTTCGCTGGGTAGGAGAGTTGCCAGTGGGAGAATAGTGTAGCAACCAAATGATGATCTATGATGCGTCTTTAGGTGCTCATTTAGTGGGACCGGAGAATATATTTGAGTGGCTGTGTTAGGTTTGGTGCTACCACCACCACTAGAACATTGGCCTCTCATACTATATGATGGTGCAGTGACTTGTGACAGTATTTCCACAGTGCTAGCAACAGAGTCAGCTGCTCAGTGGTCTATGTAAATTGGTGGGATAAGGCGTACAATAACAGGACCAATGCAATCTTTAGGTAGAGAATAGAGCCTTTTAGAGGAATCCCATCCACTTGTGTGCTCTTCCTTTAAAAAGAGCACATCCTTGGCACGTTGTTCATTATTTGAAAATCATATTTCTCCAAAGGCTCATATGCTTATTCTCACCAAAACTCTCATGAGTCATGCTTACGTAACTATAGCTAGGGAGAGCTCCACTAGTTGCATGCTTTGAGTTAGGTTTAAATCTAAATGAAAAGAGGGTTAAAATTTGGGAATAGGAAATGTGGCGTTTTCCAATTTGAAAAAAGAATCGAGCAAAAGAGGGAACATTTTGATAATGAAACGTCGATTGTGTTGATTTGTTATGTTATGGGAAGATACTGAATGGTTTTTTACTCCATGGCGTGAAGAAAGTATTGTGTTGCGAATGAACAAATGAACTACTTAGAATTTGGTTATGCAAAATTTACCTGTGCTATTGCTATTTTAGCACATGCTACTAGTGTCAAATGTTATAATTTGAAATAATGTGCTCAGATGGTGTAAATGATATAATAAGTAATTTTTTGGCACAACTACTATCTCAATTCTTTTTTTAAACCAACTTTGTATTATTTTAGCTCAAGGGTGTGTCAAATATAGTACAAGGGTGAACTATTGCTATTTTTAACACATCATTAGAGATGCCTTAATATAACCCTATTAAAACTCATCTCACTGTCGTCCAGATAATTTTAGAATGAGTAGTGCTATTTGTCTACTCAGATTCATCCCATCAGGTGTTGTGGCGTCTACTTTTTTGAAGGAAATTAAAGGTTTGCTTTCTCTTTTCCCTTTTTTTTATTTTATTTTATTTTATTTTATGTTGGGTTGCTTCAGTAAATTACCATCTTACAATTGATAAATTCGATGATAAACAAAGTGAATATATGGATGCAATCAATAGTTTTACAACTTTCTCCTTTTAAAAAAAGTAACCTAATCTTCAGTTTTCACTAGCACGTAGCACGGTGCGGGCATGTTTATTGGGGGGGCCGGCATTTGTCATCATGAAAGATACTTTTGTAGTGTACTATGTTTTAATAAACCCTGCACGTCTAATGGAGTAGACTGACCTAATTAAGAATCCGAAAAGTCCCTCTTTTGGTTTGAGATGAGCTAGTTAGCTTAGACTCAATAAGCATCCCAGTAGTGTCATTAATTCTAGGGTCCGGATCCTCTCCAGTCCTCGAACTGTCCAGTTTTCTCCATTTGACGGTTGAGAAAATGACACATCATCAAGGCTGGATTTGATGATCAAGATGCTGCCATGTCATTAACCTTTCAAATGCCTTCGATTGGGAAGAACTGAGATTCCATTTACAAACCCAGCTGTCAAAGTTCAAAACTTTTTATCAGTTTATCAAAGTTGTGTAGAATTGGTCATCTGCAGAAATCATATTGATATTCTTTTGATAATTCCTCCTCTTATTTTTCTCAAGACTCCCAAGTTAGAACAATTTTTCCGGCATTTTTGAGCTTGAAAAAATACGACGAAGAAGCAGATGCGATTTAAGATCTAAGATCTGGGAAGTTGAAGCGATGATGGAGACTCAATTGGGCTCAAGCACGTCAATAGAAAACTTAAGGAAGAACAATAAAAACACAGTTCCATTTTCTATGGCTTTTCTTCTTCAATTTGCTCATGTTGGACTGTTGGGGCTTCTCATGGGTTAGTTCTAATGGATTAAGCTCTATCTTCTTTTTAAGCAGTTTTCAAAATTCAAAGAAACACAATATAGAAGCCATTAAGTGTATATAACAGAATCGGATCTTAAAGAAATTGGATAGAAGGGTTTGCGCGCGGAAGAATGATATTTGAGAGGGAGAGAGTTGCAGGAACAAACAAAGATGCCTTTCTTTGTTCTTCTATAAGGAATTTGAAGCTATTAAGACGTGGTAACATCTTGGTCGTTAAATCCAGCCTTAATGACTGTCATTTTCTCAATTGTTGAATGGAGGAAACTAGACCTAAAAGGACTGGAGAGGATCTAAACTCTTAATTCTATGACTACAATTAATGGAAGCACATCATTTTTATTTTTTTTATTTTTTATTATTTTTTTGGCTGAGTGAATGGAAACACACTTTAGCACTGGGGCTGAAACCTGCTCACTCTCGCCTAGTACCTAGTATTCCAGTAGACCATAGTCTCGTTAATCTAATGGAGTGGACTCACTACCAAGTGATAGAATTGAAGGCTTAACATGAATGTGCATGAACTTGCCACAACCATACAACCAATCTATATATATGTATAGAGAGAGAAAGAGAGAGAGAGAGAGAGAGAGTGCTTGGCACCCGGTTTGGCTACGTTCTTGAAGATCCGTTGCGCACAGCTTCTGGCCTCCCACTTGCTAGTAATCTGACTCGGCTTTATACCAAAGTTATCGACAGTCTTCGAAATAGTGGGCAAACTAGACGCCATGATGTAGCTGACCAGTCTCTTTACACTCCATGCGGAGGCCGTTCTTTCCATGCTCAGCTTCCTCAGCTTCTCGATATAGATCCGCCTTGACCCAAACTTCTTCGACTTGTATATGTTTCTCCCCCTTTTCAACTTAGCGGCCAATGACTCGGATCCCATCACAGGTTGCCGCATCTCCTCATAAACCACCTCCTCCATGGGCTGATGGACCTGACAGCGTCTCCAATATGTAATGGTGAAACACGCTCTCCTTCATTCGATCAAAGTATGTTGTTACGTGGAACAATGAGGCCAGCAGGCAGCATCTTCACCAATGTAATCTTGATGAGCCAAATAGTTGCACCCAGCAGTACAGCTACTTGAGCTTGGAACAACTTTTTGAGTACCTTGATCTCTTCCCCAACAATCTGCTCGTTGAGTTCAGTTTCAAGAGGTTTATCTTTAGCATTTTGCTGCTCCATGATGAGAACCACCCGCTTGGAGGCTGCTTTCTCCGTCTGTGGTTTCGCACCTCTCTAGCTTAATTGGTTTACCGAGGGCGTCATTCTTATAGCTAGCGTTCCGGCCACCGCCTCTAATGGTATATATATGCCCCACCCATCCAAAATTAAGATTTCCAGATTGAAAATACAAGAGGCAAAAGAACACCTTGAATATGAGTAAGAGGGTGACAATTATATGTGGTACGTGAGGTTAGCGTCTAGCGTTGCCATTGAGCTACGTCACCCTCACAAAAGTGGGAAGGGTTACCATGGGATTCTCGTGCCATGATATTCCTTAATCTCCCCCTGTATTTGTATTTGTACTTTTAAAGGAAAATAATTTTACCACCATCTATAATTCTTCCACGGTTCTCCGATGAGCCCTCCATTCTCTCTCCAACGAACCCTCTCCTCTCCTCTCCCTTTTTTTTTTTTTTTTTTTTTTTTTTTTTTTGTGGGGTTATTTGTATTTGTACTTATAATTGCATGATATATTGTCCTTCACTTTCACATAAGGAAATGAAAGAGGCAACCGTATGATTTGATACCTGGGGGAAAACTCCATTATGCCACCTGCAAGGGAGAGCTCTCTACTAGCTAGGGTTGGTAATGGGTCGGGTTTGATCAAATGATCATTCTTTACGAACGGTATCAAAGTGCCACATTATTTACCGCTTGTCTTTGTACATGGCTTAGTAGTTTACTAAAGATGACTTTGAAGATCTTGATTTAGTGGTTAGAGTCAGGGCTCATTGACACTTGTAGTCACCCACGAGGTCACTAGGGGCCTCGGCCTATTTAAGACTAAGGAGGATGATGCATTGATGTGCGTCCAACCATGTGTTGCCTACAGTGCAAAACATGTCGTAATTTTTTTTTTTTAATTTTAAATTAATGATTAGGAATATTTTAGGCCTTATTCTTGTTAAGGTTTTAGTTCAAATTAATCCCTTAATCACCCGTATAATAACAGTTGCTGATCCGGAGAGAGAAAAAATAAATAAATAAAATTAAAAAAAAAAAAAAAGGTCTTGTACATGCATGCACCACTTGAACCACTGAAGTGGAGTGTAGGCTCGCAGATCTTGCACCTCACCTCAGATGACCCGAACCATACTATTAGCTAGGGCTTGCAAGCCCAACCACAAACTGAATCCACTAAGGCGATAGATGGGCCACCATGCTTGGAAAATGAAGGTCCTCGACCCTGCCCAGCCCAACTACCATCCCAACTAGATTTCATCTAATTCCTCTCCTACATGTAACCAAATGGGCTCCTTTTTAGAGTGGATTGAAACAAAACCCAAGTCTCATGAGCTTAACCTTGAGAAGTGAACGGCTATTGCAACCCCCCATTCTCATAACCTCACCCCTTTCTTTTTAGTTTTTAAGATTTTATAAAAAATATAAAAAGTTTTTGCAAAAAATGATCACTTGGTCCACTGGAAAACATCATTTTGAACAACTTTGCAGAAGAAAGTTTTTCCAAAATCTATTGTTTAGGTAGACTTTTTGGCAAAAAATGAAATAAAGGCTATAAATGGTTAAAAAGTATATTTAAACGATGGATTTAGGAAAAACTTTATTTTACAAAGTTATTCAAAATGATGTTTTCTAGTGGACATCACGGCCGGTTTTCATAAAAACCTTTTATAATTTGAATAAAACCTTAAAAACCTAAAGGATGGGAGGTGGGGTGGTAAGAATGGGGGGTTGCAATAGCCATTCCCCCTTGAGAATCCTCTTTCCCTACTATTAATTGGGTTGAAAATAACTCAAACCAAACCCAACCTCGTCCTCAGCTCCTAGCCTGGTTCAACCAATCCAATTACAATCATATTACAAAGAATTTCAGATTTTCATTAAGCATGATTAATTTTAGCTAGCTCTGAGAGTGTGAGGATGGGAAGAATAATTTTGACTTGAGAACTAGGAAAGCTTGACATTTCCCTTTTTCAAATTAAATTGTAACATTGTCTAGGTTTCCAACATTAGCAATGGTAAACAAACAAATAACTAGAATCCAAGAATTCTGGGCTGGTTGAAGGAATAGTAAGCTAGCAAACATGCCAAGTGATCTGACATTCTTTAATTTATTGTTTTATTGGGCTATTAAGGGCCCATTGGGATGTTCAAAAAGAAATTAAACAATTTTAGTGTATTTTACATAATATTAATTGAAGACAAAAATAAAAAACATGGCTATTGCAACCGCTCAACTTTGTTTGTAAACCAACTTCTTTTCACTTTTTAAGGTTTCATGAAAAATATAAAGGTTTTCATAAAAAAATGTTAGTGATGTCTACTAGAAAACATCATTTTGAACAACTTGTAGAAGAAATTTTTTTCTAAAATCTGTCATTTAAATATACTTTTTGACCATTTATAATTTTCATTTCTATAAGACTGAAGTAGAAACTGTAAATGGCAAAAATGTCCTTTCAAGCAATAGATTTTGGAAAATATTTCTTCTACAAAGTTGTTCAAAATACTATTTTTTCTAGAAGGCTACTCGACTAGTTTTCATGAAAACCTTTTATATTTTTCACAAAATCTTAAAAAATGAAAAGAAATGGGGTTTACAAATAAAGTTGAAGGGTTGCAATAGCCACCCTCTTTAAGCATTCACACAAAGTTTTATTACTCTCATAGGCTTTGGACTTACCTTATCCATAAGGGTTGTGGGTATGGGTCAGGAGATTACTTGAAAAGTTTCCTCATCATGAGAAAAAAAATTTTTTTTTAAATGTAAGAAGAATATTTTAAAAAGTTAGAATCATCATTACAGTTGATAATATAAGATAAATTCTTAGAAATTCATAAAATGCTAATATTTTGAATTTTCTCCCTCAATTGTGATGATAGTTACAATTCTCATGAATTCGTTAATTCAATGTGATGAATTTTTACCTTCAATACTACGTAAAATACATCTAAATTGTTTAATTTCCATCTCGACAACCAAACGGACCCTTAAATGTTCATCCCAAAAAAAAAAAATCATAAAATTTGAACACAAAATTTTACACTTGCATTCCTATTTTCTTCACTATGTCCAAAATGTGCTTTTGTGCCAGAATTTTAAATGAAAAAACAAATATCCTCCACATGCACAAGAAACATCATGAGTATGTATCATCCTCTAGCTAATGAGTGTTAGACCAATAGCAGTGACAATTATGGTGGAAGGAACTCCAAATTTGAGATGGGTCCAGAAAGATAAAGTGTAGCCAATGTCTTGAGCTCGGCGAGCCTGCTCGCACACTATCAAGTTGGCCGCTGAACCCAGTAGCGAGAGGTTCCCAGCCACTGTGCTGACCCAAGCTAAGATATATGAGCCATGATTTCTTCTCGTCGTCTCGAGAAATAAAAGCTGCTGATGCTGCTATCCTTGCTCCTAGCAAGAGAACTGTGAACAATATAAACATGTTTAATTAGTTTAAGCAACTCGAAAAGGTCTCCTTTGAACACACATACACAAAAATAAAAAACTGGAAAGCCATGCCCATAATACAAATGCATCTTCATATTGAACAGAATATATGGTTAGGTTGAAATTGGCCGACACTACAAACGTCCCTTTTTTATTTTTTCTTCCTTTCTTAATATGTCCTTAACTGGACACTCCAATGTTTAGTAAAAGGGTGATCGGAATGAGTTTGGATTCGCTGTTTGTTTCAACTGGATTGTGACACGTAAGAACATCTCCAACGGTGAGCTATATGGTGTGCTATTGTTATATTATAACATTTAGCACAAGTTGGGATGCTCCAATGGTGTGCTAAATATAGCAATAACTCATCCTTGTGCTATATTTGGCACAAGGGTGAGCTATTGTTACATTTGCCATGTCAGCTTTCTTTCCCTTTCTCAACAACCAAACACACTTGCAACTTCTCTTCCTTCATTTCTCTTCCAAAATTTTCACAGTAACCAAACAACCCATAAATAAATACAATATTTTAAAAAATAATACCGAAATCTTACATTAAAAAAAAAATTAAAAAAAAAAAAATCAAAAAACGTACCATTTTTTTTTTTTTTTTTTTTTGTTGGAACAATAGAAGTTGGAAGATGGTAGTTGGTAGTTTATATAAAATTGAGGAAATTAAGGTTGTGGTAAAATATAGCACACTATGTCATTTGTACCATTAGAGCACCTTGTGTTAAATTATAACATTTGGTATATTCTACCATGTGCTAAAATAGCAATAGCTCACCTTATTTAGGGCTGCAACTTGGGTGGGTTGAGCCCTCCCAACCCGAACCCACCCCGATCAATAGATGGGTTGGATAAATAGTTTTCATACATTGGGTTGGGTTTGGGTTGGAAAATATCAACCCGATTTAAATTGGGTTGGGCTTAAGAAGGGGGTCGGTTAACCTGAACCTGACCTTTATAATATATAATTTTTTAAAATATTTTTATATGCATTAAATATGACATTATATGGTTTTTAACTATTGGTCATTTGGTATGGACATGGAGTACTTGTGTGAGAAGTTGCTAGAGGAAGATGTGCAATCAGCTGAAGAAAGATATGCAGTCAGATTACCTTCTATTGTTTTTTTCCTTTTTTTTTTTTTGGGGGGGGGTTTAAAAGAGGAGCTTTATTCAAACTGTTAGCCCTAACCTAACGTTTAGTAGCTATAAAATCTCTTTTCTTAGCAAGAAAAAGATAAAATCTATAAAATCTATAAAATCTACTAGAATCATAGGATTATAATCTATGTTTGACCTAAAAGGCTCTTTAGATAAGTGTCCATGAGTGTCAATTTTTCTTATTTTTATGAGTTAGTTCTTATCATTTTGGTATCAGAGCACTCTGTCGCCACTTCTCTCTTCTTTCCACAGTCCCCATCAGCTACTAACGAGTAACACCATTGATTTTATTGAAGCAGGTTAATCAATTGAGTTTGGATGATTAAGATTTGTAAGCATATACAACAATGCATTTTTATTTTATTGAAACAGGTTTACTAAAGATGAAAAATAAAAAATGAAATTAATAAGGTAACCTACACAACCCGCTCAACCCAACTTCAACCCGCTCAACCCATGTAACTCGTGCTTGCCCAACCTGAGCACAGGTTGAGCTTGGGCTAGGAAAGTTCAACCTGAAGTATGGGGTTGGGTTGGACCTTGGCGTAAGGATTTACACTTAAGGTTGAGTTTGGGTTGACCTCTCAACCCACCCAACCCGCCCAAGTTGCAGCCCTAACCCTATTTAGCTCACATGCATAAGAGCATCTCTAGTCATGTGAGCTAAATTAGGCGTGCTATTGCTATTTTAGCACATGCTATAATACCAAATGCTATAATTTAGCACAATGTGCTCCAATGATACAAATAAACGTAGTGTGCCATTTTTTGCCACAACTTCAACTCTTTCTACAGATTTAAAGTCTTGTAAGATAGTGAATAAGGTATATTGTGAATCAAATGCAATGTTGCTTGAGTGGGATGAATGAGTTAAAAAAAAGGGTATGTTTTTTTTATTTTTGATTTTTTATATTTTTTTATATATAAGATTTCAATATTATTTTTGAAAATATTGTATTTATTTATGGGCTGTTTGGTTACTGACAAAAGTTTAGAAGAAAAATGGAAGAAAAGAAGTTGTTATTGTGTTTGGTTGTTAAGAAAGGGAGGAAAAGCTGACATGACAAATATAGTAATAACTCGTCCTTGTACCAAATATAGCACAAGGGTGAGCTATTGCTATATTTAGCACATGCATTTAGCATACCATTGGAGTATCCCAACTTGTGCTAAATGCTATAATATAACAATAGCATACCATATACCTCACCCTTAGAGATGCTCTAACTGGAAATGCTCTAAGGGAAAATTTGAAATGAATATATAACTAAGAAAGACAACCCAATTAATTCAGAGAAAAAAAACATATATGCGTGGGAGACTATAGGTTTTGCATCTCAGCCATTCATATCATATTCAAAGTCTTTAAAATTTTGCAGAGCTTCATTGAAGGGCCGGGTAAGTCAGAAGAGGAAGAACGACAGGAAGGATAGATACATGTTTGACCATTGGTTTTTTCATCAGAAGAAAATTTTGGGAACTTCTATCGTTTGAGTGCATATTTACAAGCGTACGTGTTCCACAGTGCAAGCAACACGTGTTTGGAGACACGTACGTCATCCTCATTTATTCCAAAATAGGCCAAGGCCAGACGTGGTGCGCTTGAGGTGACCTCGGGAGTTGGCCTCTACGTAACCCAGTTTGCCCTAACGGCAACCACCAAACCAAAACATCAAGTCATATCATTTTGTGAAATTAAACTTCTATCCTGTTTTCTTTTTTTCTTTTTCCTTTTTTTTGGATAAGAAACAGTTGTATTAATCAAAAGAGAAAAACACAAATCTTTTGCTCTCTAACTGCTACTAGATGCTAAGCAGTCTCTCTCTCTCTCTCTCTCTCTCTCTCTCTCTCAAATCTTTTGTTTTGTGACTATAATTGGCAATTTTTGCCACTCCCAAAAGGGAAGCATTGCATATTTAATTAAAGCCTAGACTTTGCCCAACTCAAGAAACTAAAAAAAAGTATATCTACCAACTTTCCTTTCCGGCCCACTTTGGCTAAGCCAAGAGACCAGAATGTTTGATACCACACATACAATAACTACCACAAGGTAATTCTACTTGCCTCATATTTTGATCCACCCTTTATCCTATTATATGTATTTAGAAGGGTTTCAATTTTTAGGGTTTAATTATATCATTGGGTCCATAACTATCCTTCCAAATGCACATAGTAAGACAAAGTACAAGGCAAAGTGTGGGGCATGATAACATTACCCCTATCATAATGGGCGGAATGAGGTGTGGTTAGACCGTAAACCTTACATACTCACACCCCAATCTCACCCACATATCATTAGGCCATAAGGCTAGGGCTGGTGTTATACCCAGCAAATTAATTTCTCTATCACATATAAATGGGGTGTGGTAGACCATAAACTCGACTCACACCCTAATCTCATTTAGGTACCACTAGGCCACAAGGATCTGTGTTATTGTAGTCGGTAAACTTACATGCAGCGAAATTTACAACCAGCTTTTTTTCTTTTTTTCTTTTTTTTGTGAACGACAAATAAGATTGAACATACTTCTTATGCTAAAAAACTCATCCAATCAAAATATATGGTATCACAATAAACGGAAGAGTAGTCTCAACATACCTGTCGGGACATTAGAAGCCACATTTGAGAGGACAAGAATTAGAAGGGCAAGAACTGGTATCCCGCTTGTATGATTAACCTGTGCATAAGGCTCCACGAAGTCCCATAGACTGCTTGGAATTCCGGTTCTGTTAAAGCCCTCTACTGTGACCGCAAAAGAATATCAAGAGAGGATAGGAAACATGCAGGTCAAAAAAGGAGAAACACACTTAGGAATCTTACTATTTCCAAATTTCCAACCAAAAAACAGTGTTCATGCAATAGTAATTTATGTACCTTAAATAATTAACTCATCTAAAAACCTGAGTTATTATGAGCTATTAGAGAGTGAGAAAACAATGTACAATATATAAAGAACTTCTAATATCCCCCCGGCATGTGTGGTGTCCTGCACTGTAACAGTACGTCTTCCGTGGGAAAATATAGGGAGTACTACCAAGGCAGAAAGGTAAATGATACTCTCACAATCTCACCCATAGGCTGTATACCATTTCTCTCATAAGAGGTGAGACCCACATTTGTGCGGTACAACCCCTATGTGAGAGAAACAATATACCACTTGCATCACACCATTTGAGAGAGGCAATATACCGCTGGCTGGTGAGAATAGAAATGTCTAGACAGAAATTACACAACCTCTTGTTCTGCTCGACGTCTTGTTTACTGGCCATGCCAACTCACTTAAAAGTCCGAAGCTGTTAGCAAAAGAGAGGACAATGTATATATATATGTCAAAGTACTTTTAGCAGTACAAACCAAGTTCAATATGAATTAAGCTTACATCATGTTTGCAGATTTTACCTTCTCTAAGCATGGCCGAGCATCCTTGAAATCAAGAACCACAAGAGTAAGTGCAGCAGTTATCGCAGTCCACGCCATATTCAGATTCATTAGGAAAGAAATCAACATTCCTATAGTAACAAGGTAAACACAAGTTTTCCATAAAATCTTTTTCCACCTCTCGCTAGAACCCTCCTCTTCTTCAAAAGCCTCTATGGAAAATGCATCTCTCAATCCAACCATCCATGCAACACTCTTTGAAAGAAGATCGAGTTTCTTCACTTCTCTGAGAAAATCCATTATTTGTCACCTCTTTTGATGCGTTTGAATTCCTTGGGGACTCAACTACACCACTAGGGGTCCTGTGAATTTCATTCTCACTCAAATTTATTGGTTTCTTACCCCGTGTTTGGTTGGGTGGAAAAGGGGAGGGAAGGAAAGGGGGGGAGGGAAAAGGGGAGGGAAGGATTCAAAATCCCTTGTTTGGTTGGGAGGGAAAACAGGAGGGAAAGGAAAACAGGGAGGACATCCTTTCTGTCCCGCCCACCATTTTCAATCCGCCCAAAAACGGGCAGAAAAGTGGATGGAAAGGCAACCAAGAAACAGAAGTGACCAAAATACCCTTGAGTGGCTATGGGGGTGCTTCGGCGGTTATTCGCTGGAAAAAATGGAGGATTCCTTCATCTCGCCAGTTGTCGTGGGTGCAGAGGGAGGGTGGGATCGGGGTTTGGTCAAACACATGGCAGTCGTGGCGTCGGCAGCTGCTGCTTCATCTTCTTCGACCATGGCAGTGGCTATGGGGCGCTTCAGCGGTGATTCGCCGGAAAAAATGGAGGACTTCTTCATCTCGCCGGCTATCGTGAGTGCAGAGGGAGGGTGGGATGGGGGTTTTGTCAAACCCATGGCAGTCGTGGCGTCGGCGGCTGCTGCTACTGCTTCGTCTTCTTCGCCGGAAAAAATGGCAGATGTGGTTGCTGTGTTTTTTTTCCCTTTTTTTTTCTGACTTCAGTGCCGGAAAAAATCGTGTGGCCGATGGCCTTTGAATGGCTGAGGAGGCCAAAGCAAAATTCACCGGCACCCATTTTAGCCATGCCCATCACGATCCCCTTTTTCCCTCCTCCCTTCTCATCTTTCTCTTTTTCCGACGAGCCACCGACAGCCGTGGTTGGCTGAAGAACCCTTCTCCACCTGCACCTTTCCCTTTCTTTTCGTTTTTTTTACTCCATATATATTTTCTTCCTGCTCCTCTCTTGCAACTTAGAAGGGCAGCTTAATCCATAATAAATGATGTATAAGGTGATGGTGCCGTGGAAACAACAATCCATTCTCTGGCAATATGTCTCCCTATAAAAATTGCATCCCTTTGTTGGGAATTAAATAATTTTTAAAAAAAATTGAAAAAAAAAAAAAACCCAACTACCCAAAAAAAAAAATTATTTCTTATGAGGGTAATATGGTAAAATACATCTTCTAACTTCTTTCCTTTCTTCTTCATCTTCTTTCTTACCAAACAAAAAGGGAGGAAAGAAAACCCCTTTCCATCCTCCCTACCAAACAACAAGAAGGAAAAAAGATTTCCTTTCCCTAAGGAAGAGTTTTCCATCCCTTCCCCCTTTCCTTTCCTTCCCCCTTTCCATCCCTCCAACCAAACACAGCATTAGAGTCTCAACATTTCCTTCTCATGTGGGTAGCTGTTAATATTTACAGACTCCAACCTAGAGCTCCATTCTAGAGCGTTTAAGGACGTTAAATGTGACATTGTGGCCAGAGAAAACCGATGGGAACCTGAATCCTCCTCAACAAGCACTTCAGTTTCTGCATCTTCTTCATCCTTCTGAATGGATAACACCCTCCAATACATGCATAAAAGAATCAAAGCATTCAAGCAGACTCCCACGAGCATCGCAGGGAGAATTCCAAATAAGAAAGTCCCAAATGACATGCATGTTACTCTCAAGGGCTATAATCAGGTTTTGGGGGTTGCCAATTGGAGTTGCAGAGGACCCAATATTTGCACTCGTGGCAAGGGCTAGTAAGAAGTGATGTGGTGGGAGATTATGTTGCCTTGCGATTTTTAAAACAAATTCAGTCAAAGCGACACAAGAGGCATCGTTGGTGAAGAGGGCACTTGAAATGGCAGAAATCAAGCAGATTCGACAAATTAAGTCCTTTGCTCCCCTGGTCTTCCATAAGAGCAACTTACGCAAGTAATTGAACATATCTGCTCTTTCAAGAAAGACACTGACAAACATTGTACCAAAGAGGAGACCAAGGATTGGGAGATAAATTGCATCAAATGCATCATCTGGGGTAATGACTTGGAAAATGACCATAAGCATAGCCCCTAAAAGGGACCCTGCAGTCCTCCCAATGGGTAGGAAAGGAACAGCAGGAAAAACTGCCAATAACCAGAAGATTGCGAAGGCAACTAAGCCCAGAACTACTTTTACAGTTGGAGCCATGGCCATCTTTTGCAACTGGATAATCTTAACCAATAACCCCTCTTTTAAAACTTCAAAGCTCAAAATATTACTTAATTAGGGTCCCATAGCTGATCCCATGGCAGTTTACACTGAAAAAAAGAAAGATTAAAAAAAAAAAGAAGGCCAAAATTAAAACCACAATAAATGGAAACTTGAGAGCTACTACACATGCCAGACAATATTTTATATACAACTTGCACTGAAATTTTCACTGAAGAAAATTAATCAAACACCTCGAATTTGAAAATCAAGTGCAAAACACATTCTACAGTATGCTGACATCCAATTTCATTGCAGCGCATAATTTAGAAAAATAAAAGCATGGTGACTTCAATCAGCACTAGCAATCCTGTAAAGAAATTAACAAACAAACTTTTCAAAATCACTTTTTTTTAAATAAAAAAGAAAAGAAAAGAAAACTAACAAACTAATACAAATAAGATAACAGAAAAACTTGATTCAACACCCTTCAATATTGCTTACTTCCATGCACATTGCAGTGGAGTTTTAAGCTAATTCTCAAAAAACCCAGTAGACACATGAACAGTCAAAGAAAACAGGAAGAAACAGAATAAGAACCCATACAACCAATGCCCATCAATCTTATCACAGCAATGTCATTCAAATGAAATTACTCAAAAACGTGAGTGAAAGAGATGGGAGTAAACCGGCAGTGGTACCTTCTGCACACATGGGTGAATGTATCATCTAATGCAAATCAAAACTGAAAGCAGATGTGGTCTTTCGTGATCTACAAGTCGAAGACATTGAGATAAAACTTGTAACTCTAAAAGCTAGACGTTATGCAGCTACCCATTTCACAATATAGAAGATAAAAGAAAAAGAAAAAGAAAAAGAAAAAGAAAAAGAAAAGGGTATGGGAAGTCATTTTTGTCAAAGTGCGCATAAACTTGCTCGGACACCTTGATCCTCGGATCCAAAAAAAAAAAAAAGTCACTAATTCTCAAGGTATGTTCATTTCCCATGTGATAGATAGATTTCGGGAACTTTCCATATTAAATTTAGGATGGGACAAAATAATTATTTTTTTCTGTTAAAAAAAAAAAGCACATGATTTTGGTCGCACATGTAATTTCTATATTTTGAAAATCTTTATTTTCCATGGTTCTGATTGGTAGATTTCACTGTTTCAGAGATACTGTTGGGTTTAGAAAGGCACAAAATTTGGTTATGAACGAAGAATATAATCCAACAGATGAGGTTCAGAACTTTTCAGGACAAGTTATGGCCCCATGGGTTTTTTTTTTTTTTTTTTTTTTCCTTTTTTCTTTTTCTATTGCCAAACTGATAATATCATCAGAATTTACAACCACAAACTATAGGCACCAAACCAACAGTAGTTACGAAAAAAAAGGAGGAAAATCAGGTGAGGATGAGCAGGCAATGGCCAACAACTCGAAAAATATTACGGAGTTACAAAGTTTTTACAGCCCAAGCAGGGAATTTAACCTAGGCCTAACTAATTGGAAAACCCAAGCTGCTCAAGACAAAGTCATTGAATTAGATTATTTATTTATTTATATATATTCTGAGGTAAAATACAGTTGGATTCATTATATTTTCTCAAAATGTGCACCCATCGAAATATCCATAAGTGTATTCCTATATGATATGTTAGTTATTATGGATAAAATGTTCCATATCAGTAAATTGGTTGACATGACATACTATGTAAATTGACATTGGCATGTCATGTTATTTATAAATTTGTGTGTTTTAAATATTACCTTGATATGCAACGTGTCGTGTTATGTAAACTGTCGCATCAAATGAAAACGAAATGATAGGTACAAGGGATGGATATTTAATACTATATATAATACTAGTTACTCTTCACAAAAAGGCTAGGGAAGGGGATTCCTTACTTCTAAAAAAAAAAATACTTTACCCCCTCTCAACCTAGTACTCCCTCCGTCTTACAAAGATAGACTATGTTTGACAAAACACGTAGTTTAAGAGAAGACTATGTACTGACTTGTCATTTATTAAGTACCATCTTTCCAAAAATACTTTCTCTTTGTTTGTATTGGGTTTTGTGTTGAAAATAATTATTGAATTAACAAAGGATAATGTGGGAAACTTAAAAAAATTATGATTTGATTTTTCAAATTGGACAAATATTTTGGGACATAAAAAATAACAAATATAGCCTATGATGGGATGAAGGGAATAGTATGTTTCCGTAATTACACTCTCCTTCCTCCCACTGTCAATCATATGGCATGGGATGGAGTTATGGCATTATGTTATGATTGAGAAAAACTTATTTGTAACTGTAGTACGGTTGATATGGTATTACAAACTAATGAGAATGAAGTAAAGTGAAATTGGTAGAATACTTTTTAACCCTATAATCCCGTTTCACTTAACTCATTGATTTGTGACACCAAATGATTGTATCACAATTCCATGGAAAACTCACAGTCATGATTGAATGGGATCAAAATGTATAATATTAGTTTAATATACATTGTTAATCCATTCTTAGCTTAATAGTTTGAGTTTATAGGGTCAAGTGATTTTTTCACATGGTATCATAGTTATAGACTTTAAGAGGTTTTGGTTTCAAATCTTCAATTCACACCGACCTCAACTTTCTATTCATGGTCAAACTCATTGCCTTTTGGGATCAAATGGTGTTCTAACATATAAGATGGCCCTCATGTCATGATGAAATGGAATCAAATAATCTATTCACTATCATTTAGGACTATTAAATTTTAGATCATCGAGAACATCACCCTTTCTCATCTCTCTCTTCTTTGTCTCTCCCAGCATCACCTTTTCCCACTCATCGATCTTTCACTATTCTTCATTCTCTTTCTGTTCTTTTATCTTTCTACGATCCCACCACCCAGGTCCCAACCAACATAGTCCGTACTAAACACAAGAATCCAAACCCACCGGTGGGAGTCGAGGGATACTCTGCCTATATTCATCCATGTACCCTTTCAGGCCTCATATTAAGTCATTATTTTGCAACATAGAAATTACTTGGAACCCACAAAATAGTAGGTCCTACTAAATGTCAAAGCTCAAATTAGTAAAATAATTTTGACTGTTTGATTGAAACTATTTTTTTTTTCCTAAGACATTGTTAAAAATTGCGTCTCTGTTCAAAAAAATGTAATTAAAATCTAATAGCTAATTTTATTCAACTGAGTTGATTTTTAGAAAATAAAATTGTGTGGGTCAGATTTTGGACCACGAACACTGTTGAATAGTGCCTGAAGCGAATCCCTCTGATTGGCCTATAAATAGAAGCTCAAAGCTATGTGACGCAGCGGAAAACTAGAATGATATGACTATGACAAACGTCAATAGCCTAGGTTCTCGAATCCACGAGAAGTAATAAAACCACAGAGAAAACTCTCAAAGAAATATTATTGATAAAAAGGTAATTCTTGCCCATAGGGCTACAAGCCTATTTAAAGAGACTAATACTTGACTCTAAGTAAACTAGGAAAAGGAATTCTACTAAACTAGGAAAAGGAATTTTACTAAACTTAGGAAAACAATAAAATAGGAGAAAGCAATAAAATAGGAAATGAATAAACAAAATAAACACTCGGGGAAAATTAAGCAAATCTAGTTAAGAAACTAACTAGATTTGGCATGCCCAACAAATCATATCTAGTTAGATGCCCTTTGCTTTCTAGTTAAGTGCCCTCTGCTTTCTAGTTAGGTGCCCTCTAGATTTGCTTAGCTTTGTGAAGACTTTTGATGATCCAGCAATGACCAATGGCCAAGGCGACAAGTAAGGGTGACTTATCCTACATCAGTCCGCTCCACTTGAAAACAACTCGTCCTCGAGTTTGTTGCATGAGGTTGAAGTCTTCCATTCCAAACAAAAAGATACTTCAAGTGTTTCAATTGTTTCATCCTTCTTTGAAATTTGCACCCTAAAATATTTTGTACTGGAACCATTGTCTATGTAGCCTTCAATTGATTAATGAGGTCGATCAAGTAAGGACTGATAATAAAATTAAAATTTTCAACCCCAATAAAATCAATGTCTCGTAACTTGTAAATATTAAGAAAATCAATTGATAAATTATCAACTCGATGCTGTGATTGGATTTCTTCCAAAATTTTGATGAGCTTTTTCTTTGATGAAATTTCACAATCAATGGTCACCCCCAAAGCTGCATGCGCGAAAATTACTTCCTTTAGATCATCAAACTTCTCACAATTTTCTTCCAATGGCAGATGTACCTCATTAGGAATGACAACTACCTCTGACTTTAGCACTTTCACTACAATACTCTCAACCACCTCTTTAACATCAATTATAGACTCACTCTTCTTGAATAACCAAGTTAGCTTCTGGCTTTGAGTCTTCAAAATTTTCATGAACCTCTTGTTTTGGCAGATGATTGTGAAACTCCATAGTATAATCTCGTAAACAATATTTACTGGACTTATAAATTTTATCCATATGAAAAAAAAGTTCTTCATAATTGTAAAGATAAAATTCATATACTATCATCCTTTTCATTCGAATCCATGAACGAATACGAGATTTATCTTGCCATTGTCTTTCCCTCTGCAATTGATCCCACCATGTTGCAACCTCACCTTTTAATTTGAATGCGACAAATTCCACCATCTCTTCTTCTTGAATATTCATTGTTGCAAAGTACCGTTCTAATTCTGATATCCAATGGAGGAACTTGTCTATACGAAAATATCCATTAAAGCATGGAATATTTTTCTCCAATCGGTAATCATCAAAATATCTTTGTTGTCCTCTTTCATATTTAAATTCGCCCTCGACATTTGTGTGATAACGAACAGGACGCCTGAAAGCATTTTTATTAGCAGGTTGGCCTTGGGCAAATCCGTTGGCTTGTCTCCCATTAATGTTTAGTTGCCTGTCGTTGACGTTGTTATGCAGTCTCCCATTAATGTTTAGTTGCCTGTCGTTGACGTTGTTATGCAGTCCAGCGATCGATGCACGAAGTTCATTAAATTTTTCTTTTGACTTCAAAGCTTGTTGATCAAACTGCCGTCGTTGTGCTTCCAACGCTTTCCTAAAGGCTTCCACCCTACGATCAACGTCAATAGGGTTGCATTTTCGTACTCCTTCGTTAGCCATCAAAGCCAGGCAAATCCTCGCTCTGATACCAACTGACGTAGCAGAAAACAAGAATGATATGACTATGACAAACGTCAATAGCCTAGGTTCTTGAATTTACAAGAAAGAACTCGAATCCAAGAGAAGTAATAAAACCACAGAGAAAACTCTCAAAGAAATATTATTGATAAAAAGGTAATTCTCGCCCATAGGGCTACAAGCCTATTTAAAGAGACTAATACTTGAACTCTAAGTAAACTAAGAAAAGGAATTCTACTAAACTTAGGAAAGCAATAAAATAGGAAATGAATAAACAAAATAAACACCCGGGGAAAATTAAGCAAATCTAGTTAAGAAACTAACTAGATTTGGCATGCCCGACAAATCATATCTAGTTAGATGCCCTTTGCTTTCTAGTTAAGTGCCCTCTGCCTTCTAGTTAGGTGCCCTCTAGATTTGCTTGGCTTTGTGAAGACTTTTGATGATCCAGCAATGGACAATGGCCAAGGCGACAAGTAAGGGTGACTTGTCCTACATCACTATATTAGAGGGAAGGCCGAGGTGAGTTCGGCTAAGCCCTCTCCAAAACTTAAGGCAGTAGCTGTAATGGAGGTGCAAAGAAGAAGAAGATGTCTAAGGTTAGGGTATTGTTCATACCTCATACGGCTGTATCATGTTGCTTATATACCCACTTGTACGAACTAATCCGAGTTTGGTCTAATGACCGTCTGGGTTAAGTTAGATCTGACCATAGTTAGCTCAATAATCACCTGACCGTGGTTTGCCAGTTGTGGTCAGGTGGCTAACTTGAGTTAGATGTAACTGTTTACATATGGTGGGATGAGTTGTCAAATGCCCCGTACCGAAGAGAGTCTAGCTGATTACCATGCTGAACTTCCTCTCGAGCCGGAACACATGAGAAGCCCAGGTGGAGTCATGGGGGCTTTCATAAGTGCTGGACCCGGACTGGAATCCAGTGAGGTTGTGGTCTCTCCTTGGCGGCTGCGAGCTCGTGGAAATGGTGACCTAGCTGGAAAGGACATCATGGATTTTGGAATTTATCTATTAAATTAACTACAGAGAAAGAGAAGGACAAAAGAGAATTCAAGGAAGATGGATTTGGCCAAATTTAACACAAATAAATTCATACAAATCATGAATTAATCACTCCTAAATTAACATAGATAAAAACATAACATTATGAATTTATCACAGAACAAATTTACCTTGGATTCATCTGACAAATTGAAGAATTTATTTGAGAAAATAAGAATTTATCTATGATAAATTTTTGAATAAATAAGTTGCTGCAATTAGTTGTTACAACTGGTTGCTGTTTATAACTTTTTCCATAACACACTTTGACGCGGGATTGTGGTCCATGACTGAGGGCATGTGACTACATGTTTTCGTGTTTATCATCGTTTTTCATACTGTGACATATGCCTACTTGTCTATTATTGAAATCAATCTTGGACGTTTATACTAGTTTGACTTTTTGCATAATAAGGCGCAAATTAAAATACATGAGCCCCACTATAGAATCGTACGCGTCGATCACACATGATCCCACCCTGAACAAATGCCACCAAACTCTTGTGGATTAGTACGCTTCAGCGAATAGAGGTTTTGACCTAGATAGAGGCTTTTATAAGGGCTCACTCATGGATGTATTGATGAGCTCTTCCCCTTATTTAAAAGGTACTAATAAATGTGAGGTTGGATAGAGGATCATCGCTCAGGGGCGGAACATATAAAGGACTAGGGGGCCATGGCACCTGCAAAATTCTGAAAAAAAAAAAAAAAATCCTATCTATAGTTTTGCAATGTGTAAAAAGTATACTACGTGGCCGCCACAATTGGTGGGATGCACCTTACCAAATCAAACTCAATGCTTTAATTTTACCAAAATAACCCAACCTTTAGAGGAAAATGATGGCTTTAAGAAAGATAATTTTGTCGAATCACTTACAATTCTTTAATTATTTTTTTTATTTCTTCCCTAATCCTTATACAGCTAGCTATACCCATATGTTTTTCACCTTTTCCAATGCACTCCCTTAGTCCCTTTTCCTTTGGCCCTCTTTGTCTTGAAAATCTGAAATTCCTAAATCCTTTTTATTTCCTCCACTGAAATCTCCCTAAAGAGGAATTGAGTTTTGGATTTTGGAAAAAATCCAAAAGACAATGGCATATATTCTCTTTTTGGTGCAAGAGAAACAAAGTTAATAAGAAACCCTTCATTTTCTTAGGCTAGCCGTTGTCTCGGCAACCTAAAGTTCCTGATTCCACCCTTGTCCATCAAGTGTCCATAAACAAAAATTCGTCAAAATGTGTTATGTAGTTAATTTGCCATTAGGATATCCAAATTTTTGGCCCAACTAATCCCATGGAAAAATATAGGTAAGAATATGACCGTAAGACCACTGTCAACTTCATGTTAATTAATTCTTAGGATAGAATTCCACTAGTGTTTTTCTGATAATGTTCTTTGAATGACAAATTTAGTACAACCTAGCTTGTTCATAACAAACAATTCATTTTGAATTGGTTTTGAATTGGGTGCAAAGTTATGAAAATTGATAACCATTTAGAGTATTAGTGTCTATAATAAATGGTAAAAGCAAGGAAAAAAAAAACTAATGGTGTTATCTCAAAGTCTAGAGTAATTTATAATTCACAATTTATATGAATGGAGTCCCTCTTATAATAATTTTCACTATGTAACTATACTTTTTGAATTTAATTTCATAGGAAATTAAAGTGTTTACTTGAATTTAAAAAATTATAGGCAAAAGTTGAAATTTAATTTTCTTTTAAATTTGAACTACTTGAGTTACAATCCTTGGTTTTTCCAATTCAATTCACCAAGCATCGAAAATTCTATATATGCATCCACAAAATAATTTTGGAATATAATGAACCATTACTTTGTTATGCAGTATTAGATTTGTTGCATTATAATATGGAAAACACATGTATCTAAGTAACATATCCTAATTCTCATAAAGTATAATAGTTAGAGGATTTTTTTTTCCCCAATATATGTCTAGTTAGTTCATATGTTGATTACCAGTATTTTTTATTTTTATTTTTAAAAAATATAGTTTAACTTTATTTATATTCGATTTTTTCCTATTCTTTTGAATAAGTAAAATGTTTCTACTATTTTTTTTTTTTTTTCCTTTTAACTTTTAGGATGAGGATATTTCTTTAATAAGTGAACCACACTGATAACATGGTAGCCAAGTAGCATTTGACTCACTTGTGTTAAATTTTTCATTTTTAAAAAGTGAAGGATCATCTCGGGTTTAGATTTAGAGAAGCATTGATACCTATTTATTGATATTAAGGAAGTTAGCGAATAGGGTAGGTTTTGTCAATTGTAAATATATATATATAGTGTGCCCCAAAATTTTATAGACTATTAGACTTTTTAGAACTCAAAAGAATACTTTGACAAACATACATTTCTATTATTGGCAATTATTTTGATATTCGATATATAATGTTTCAGCAATGTTAGTTTGGTTTTACAAGTTGAAATAATTTATGAGAGGACATCGTCCCATCAAAATTCGTGGGGCAATATTCTTTTAGATGCAAAATGAGGATTGAGAACGTCTTACTTGCGACGGATGTATTCCTCACATTCAAGTTTAAAATATTGAAAATTAAATCGAAATAATTGTGAAATAGAAAATCCAGCAACAACTCTAGTTGTGTATGGAGCTATTGAGTTTCTCAAATTTTGGAAGAAAATTCTCAACAATATATCCAACAATTTATGGAGCCATAAAGAATAACAACAAAATTAACAGTAATATTGGTTTGTTTAGTTTAGACATGCTATAATATAATATAAGAAACATTGTAATAAATTAATGGTAAATTACAAGAAACTCTTCTAATGTTTAGTGTTTTTTCATGTAACCCATTAAAGAAAAAATTGTTGCAATGTTTTTTTGGCAAATAGTTTACATATTTAGCAATTACATGTGATTACGTGACTTTCCCCCCCCCCCCATTTTTTTTTTTTTTTTTTTTTTTTTTTTTTTTTGGCATAGCCTAGATCTTTTGTCCAAATCAACTTGTTCAAATGATTGGGTGACTGCCACATCAATTTTGTTATGGAAAAATTATTCTTTCATAAAATTTGGGATTGATTGGTTAAATCGTTACCTCATTTGGGTGAGTGGATTTAGACAAAAAATTTATTTCTTTAGCATTATATGTTTCTCTTCTAATATTTACTGATAAGGAAAATTTGTGATTAGTGAAGTAAGAAAAAAATTATAAAAGATTTGTAATTATATTTTGAATTAGGATAAAAATCTAAAAATCAATTAAAATTCGACCAGACGACCAACCAACACCAGCTGTATTTGGGTCATGCTCGTGGAGTCGAAGAATATTATCTTAAGAGTGTCTGACAGGTTTTGGGGTACCACAACAAAAGTTTTCCTCCCATACTGCATGCATTGTGGTCCAATAACTGCGCACTGTCACTATTCCACCACGCCTAAGCCAGAGTCATGCAGCAATCGAGTGACTGACCAATGGACGCCTGATAGTCAAGACCATTTAAATTGGTGGCATACGCCGTACTATAAGGGAACGAATGGTGCATCAAGTAGGGTTGCGCGCGGCCGTTTTGGAACAGTTTAGAGAAAAATTATTAATCAACCCATTATAATGAATTGTAAATTTTTTAAACCATCATTAAACCATAAGGGTTAAAAATCGGTAAGTCGATTATTTTTTTAAGCAGTTTGTTATTAACGGTTTGAGCAGGTTTTACAAGTTGTATCATGCCATTTTTAATTGAGCCATTTATAATATATTAGGCCTTAACTAATTAGTATGTTATAAATAAATTAATAAATCAATAAAATATAATTATTTAATATGATTAAGTGAAGTTTGATACATACTTACATAGAATTTTAATTCTAAATATGAAAATTATGATTTTATGAGAAAAAACACTAAATCAATGTTGATAAAATTGTAGATAGTTAATGTTATTGAAGGTTGAAGGACACAAAACTCAACATTCTAACAAATACTGATAAGATAATATATTATTATAAAATTAGAGATAGTTGATATTTATAATTTTATACATATATTATTTAAAGTGGGGCGGTTTGGTTTATTAGTAGTTTGACAAAGTTTAACTCATCAACCAGACCAAATCGCAAATTTTATTGCTCAATCCTGTCCAAACCTGCACAGCCTAACCTCTCAAACTGCTTAGGGTCGGTGCCGGGATGAAGCGGATTGGTTTGATTTGGTGGATTGGGCAGTTTTTTGCACATCCTTAGCATCAAGAATTGCCATCATGCGAATGCAAAATTTAGGTAGAGGAGCTAATTCTGCCTTAGAGCACATTGTTGGCACATTTTCATAGTGATGTGTCCAAACATTCTGTTGGGAATCACATGTTTCCTATGCAATTCTCTTTTAAGTCTCATTTGTTTGGTTAGAATTAGAGTAAGCGGAATTTAACAAGATTTCAATAGTGTGCCGCAACTAATGGGAGAGACATATGGAGAAGATAATAGATGAGAGGTGGAATCATAAGCCTCTTGAAAGCCTCATTCGCATTACAACCTGGGGTTGTAATGAATTTGAGACTCAATCAAATGAATTTTGAGGGTTAGTTCTTCTTGATCCATGTCACGTGCCCAACCAATGACATATGTCCCTTAGTAGAGTGTAACCTTCCCTCCTAGCCACTGGGCTAGCCTAGTGCAGTGGCTGACCTAGTGGTGAGGGAGGCTGAGGAAAAAAGTAGGAGAATGATAGATTTGGAGTTTGAACCCCTCCCAATGTACCAAAAAAAAAAGTGTAACCTTCCTTAGGAAAAACGAGACTAACAGAATCTCCATAGGATTTCTTCCCTTGGTAGGGCAATGTCGATAGAATGTTCCATTGTACTTTCCAGAGGAAGGTTCTTGGTTCTGAAGAGTCTAGGACCCTTTTGAAAGCTTTAATTGTCCCATGTGCTAAACCAAGATGCCATCCGTTTCACTTCCTCAAACCACCTCTGGTTTGGTTTAATTTATAGCACAACCTACGAGCAGAGGCTCTAGCATCATTGACAGAGGACAACTTTAGTTTTGGATGGCAAGCAATCTAAGAACACATCTCTGCCTCTTGTCCTGTGTTGTGTTTGCTATTCCTTCTCCTTTGAGAGCCATTCGGTGTTCCTCCGTGAGTTTGGTAGTAGTCTGTTGTCTGTTTCCCTTTCCATTGGCTTTGAAAAACAAAAACAAAAACAAAATCGTACACAAAACGCAAAACACCTAACTAATCCATGAGGACACCTAAGAGACTAACTACAGGTTCAACGTTGAGAATACCATCTTGATTCCACTTTAAGGCCATATATGTTTGTTTAGCTAGAATAGAATGGATAGAATAGAATCTGATTCCATATTTGAAATACTCTTAGAATAAAAAAATATTTGAAATGACTATCTAAACACACTATTTGATTTCATTCCCATTCAAATGACCTCATCCAAACACTACTGTTTGAAATGAATTGAAATAAGATTCCATTCCATCCTATTTCATTCCAGGTAAACAAACCAACATGACCTAAGTGTAACTGATTTCTTCGAATGAAAGGGCAGCGGTGCATTCAAATCTGTAGCCCAAAGAGCTGGAGAAAAGTACACCAGCAGCATGTCATCGCAAAAGCAGCAACAAACTTCATTAGAGACATATTAATCACAAATTATGATGGTGTGACTTTTCAACCCATTACATATGTTCACATCCACAATTATAATATATTTTAACATATATAAAAATAAAAATAAAATAAATAAATAAAGGATACAACAAGGGAAAAAAATCAGAACAAAGACAAAAAGAAGGGGTGGGGGGGGGACAATACCAATTACCTGTGGATGGCTTATAAAGAATATATTTATGAGTACTGGAAATTAACAAAATCAGATTATTGGGTAACTAATTCTTCAAATTTTTGAATTTCAAGGATTCTTGGCTTCTTGCAGAATCAACTAATCTCTCTGTGAGCGGTATCGAATTTACTTCTTTTTCTTCTACCCCTGGAATTATAAATATACTCGGCCCTTCGAAAGATTTATCACCGTGTCTTGTATTTCATTGTATTTTATCTTGAACTCCGGTTAGAGGAGTACCAGAGCTTCTTCTGGCAAATTAAGACCTTCTCCTTCTCGACATTGTACTCGGTGTCTTCTTTACGGCACCCCCATCTCATCCCCTTGGCAATGGTAGCGACAGCATCAACAAAATAGCTGGATTCACGGATTATTGCGTAGCCATTGGGCCGCAGGATCCGGTCCATCTCCAAGAGGACGTACTTCATATCGCACCTGCCCAAGTACTAACAATAATTAGAACTATAAAGATTTACTTATTCACACTCAGATTGATAGCATTCCCTCCATTCAATATTATCACATTATCGGAAAATAGTATTTTTGACAAATCGTGTAGGCTGCACCACTTTTTTCCTTTGGTCCTTTGGAATAGCTCACTCTGTCCCATTGGTGACACAATGGAGAGGAGGAGCCATCACCAAAACCCCTAAAACCCACCTAGCCCAACAAAGGCAGGACTCGATCCCATGTCTCAGGTACAACCACCAAAAGACTTTACTGGCAAGCTAGCCATCACCTTCTCTACACCATTTAACCTGCCGCCTCTAAACATGGATGAACACTGTCATATGTGAGCCAATCAATTTTCTAGGATATCTTGGTCAATAAATATGAAAATGTGAAGGTTATCTACATGAAGAATTTGTTTCAAGGTTCTCTATTATAAACTTCATAAAACTGTCCAATCGACTGGCCAATTAATTAAATCAACTGATGAACTGCATTCTTTAAATAGTTTTGATGCCATATTTTTCTGTAAGCAAATCAATGTAAGGGGTAATATGTTTCTATTATGTCATTTTTAAGATTAGTGAAGCCTGCTTGGGGATTTAGTTTTTACTAGGCTTAAGACGCCAGTATTACTTACCATGTAATATTGTTTAAACTAGCAATGGGTAAGGGTCCATACAAAACCCAGCCACATACAAAGTGGTATCATCTCAGATTTTCCCACTCCTACAAGACTGAATAATTGACAGCATCCACCAAAAGATCAAGTATATCTATGCAATGTAAGCCCAATGCACATACCTGTGGCTCTCAGCAGTGAACAGGCCATCAAGGTGAAGGAGATCATATGTTCGAGGATATGTCGAGAAAGCCTCACACCTACAAAATAGCAAACAAATAAATTAACATCTAAATTATTCAGTACCATAAAAACAATAGGTTCCACAGAAGGCCTACAAGATACCACCCATGCCAACCCAAAACTGCCATGTCTATGTAAATGCATTCAAGATTACCAGTCATGGTAGGTTCCAATGAGTCCCCTGTCATAGACTACAGCAAGTGTACTGGCAGCATAGGAAGAGACCACGTTCATGACCCACAGGGGATCATCAATCACAGCCGCAGCAAAACCTCCATAAACCGTATTCATGTCCATCACATTTCTAATCTTATCAGTCCCAATTGCAGGTAGTAATTTTTTGTAGTGCTTCACTCGCACCTTCCACTTACTGTCATCATGCTTGAAGGTGCTAGCACTCCCACCATGAACATCTGAAATGCGTTCTGGTGCAACATGCAAGCGCTCTGGCCATTTAGAGATGGATTTCAACCCCAGTTTCTTAATTTTGGGGTTTGGAACAACGACACAAGGGCGGAGCGGAGTGTACCATGCTGAATCTGGTTCAAGGCTGTCATCACACTTGGGCGGGTAAGCATCTGGGTTAGCAAGCTGATTGTAGCAACTACTATCTGAAGATTTCTGCCAAACAGCTATGTCATCCTTTTTGCCATATAATTTGAAGCACAATGAAGTTAGCAATTCCTGCAACTTATCATAATCTGATTTCTGCTCTTCCACAGTAGTGTTCCATCCTCGCCAGCGATTTTCATAGTTCACCGGTGGGCCAGAAAGAACCCAGAAGCCTCCAGGACGGAGTATGCGATGTACTTCTAAGAGGTAAACTCCACCTGAAAGAAAAATATTTCACATTGGTGTAAACCAAGTGGTTAAAAATGGAACGGAAACTGAATTTTGTTAGTTATATCTCCCAACCTTAAGTCAAAGTACTATATATATACATATATATATGTTGCTCCTAAGAGGCTACTCAATTATGTATTTGGTCCAACCTTGGACCCAAAAGGCCAAAAAAAAAAAACACATTTTCCCTGACATGGTAAAATGCTTTTTCACAATTTCAAAGAGATGAATTACCAAATTCTGTCCATGGGATAAGGCATCTAGAGCAGTGAGCCATATCAAATGAGTTTGATGGGAAAGGAAGCCGCTGTGTAGAAATAATGCCCAGGATTGCTGGAATTCCACGTTCCAGAGCAAATTGGACTTGAGCCTCATGATTATCTCTGGGGGCAAGAGAAACTGTTAAAATCCCACGATCTAATAAATCACCTCCCCAGCTCGCAACCTACAATAAAATAATTATACAGATTAAGTGACATAAATTACTTGAAATTTTATTAGGTCTATCTAAGCAGACAATAAAATAATTATACAGATTAAGTGACATAAGTTCTTGAAATTTATTAGATCTATGTGAGCATAAAGGTTCCTGAAGAAAATAAACTAGGTTTTAACCACTGAAATTCTAAAACAATGGAATTAATTTAGCAGAAGAAAAGTTATACCCAAATAGACAGCACTAATTGCCTGTCTCTGTACGAATACAAGTGACATATAATCGGAATGAATTTTTGTAAGGATAACGCCTATGATCAGAGTTTGTGTATTCCACAATGACATTTTCTTTCTAAACCTATAAAATTAGAAAGATATTTTTTTTTTACTTTTTCTTCTTTTAAGTTATCTTGCACTTTACATTCGATTTTTAAATAGTTGAAGACATTTTGAAGATCACATAATAACACTAGTTACAAAGGACAAATGGAGTTACAAAGTAAAGCTTCCACTTGAATAAAGACCAGATTATCCTGATAACAATCAGAATCACAACTCTGAACAATCGAGACACAAGAAGGATTAACACAGCAAAAATTCTTATTGTGCTTTTGATATGATCAATTCCATGAACAAGCAAGATGATAAAATGGGACTCACCCCACACCCAGTATCGATGGCAGTTCGAACAGTCCCATCTTGCATTTCAGGGATCAGCTCTTGCATCAAATCGACATAGGCACCAACACCTTTGGGGAACATAGTACCCCCACCGGGAAAGAGGAACTTCTCTCCTTCTTTCCGCAGCCAGTTCTGATTAGATTTCTGTTTGTTAATCCAATCATATGGCACGTTCCTGAAACCAAGATCAAATGGTAAATGACAGATCTACGAAATAGAATTTCATTCTAAGCAATTAAAAGCCAGCAACACTCTTTGACATAAAAATAATGAGGGAATTTCCGTATTACCTGTACCAACATTCATTCCTGCTCTTTGGCCATCTGATTGGTGGCTTGTACCCATCTGGTGGTGGAACCAAGCATTCTTTTCTTTCAAATACCGGAGGGCAGTGGCGTTCCATAAAAGTAAGCCGATGAAAACCATACTTTTTCCACCTCTGTAACAACAAAGATTTGTCATTGGTATGGGTAATTTGATACTACTTAGCCATATCCCAGATCCTAAGATTCCTATAGCAGAAGGAAATATGTGATTAAGAGATACCCTAGGATCTGTACACGGAGTGTAGTCTTGGTAGTCACTGCTGCATTCGGGCAAGGCAGTGGGTTTAATTTGGAGAGGTGAAGTTGTTGATTCCTTGGGCAATTGGACTACTTTTGTGATATCGTTAACAACAATTCTGTCCTTCTCAGAACAGAAGATTTTGCCCAGATAAAATGAAAACCCACACAGCACAATGAACATTAAGGCCATGGGCACTCTCCTTGAACTTTTATCCGGTTGAGACATCGCTTTTCCATCTTTATGCTTCATGCTCCCAGAAATTATCTAATACCTGCGTAGTCCAAAGCAAAACAAGCTGTAAGTATTCGAGATTTCATCGTGTAAATTACAAGTTTTCACCTATGGTCCATTTGATTGTCAAGAAGTCATCAGAAAAAGAGCTTGCTAACTTACAAATTGCCACAACAAAGTTTTCATTTCTTTTCGTAAGTTTTCTCAGCAATCAAAAAGAGCTTAAATATAAGGAATTGAACTAATGATGCTGTTTTAAAGATTTTATTATTATCAATTACAGAGACTAAATCAGAGCGGCCCAACCAAGTTACAAAATAGGAATTGAACCACACAAAATTCAACATATATTTAACAATTTCAGTAAACTATCAAGTAATTAATGAATTGAACTAAACCCATCAATCTACAACATGGAAAACACAAAAATGTAATGAAGATTCATACAAACAGGGGAAGATTGCCGGTACCAGATGAGCAATAATGTAACAAAAATCTAAGTTCTAAATTAGATTCAGTTCATAAATATGGACAATATCCACATATCCAAAAGAAAGGAGATAAGGAAAGCTTAAGGAAGAGGGAAAAAGAAAAATTCCCATAAGCAGGATCAACAAATCAGAGAAAACGGGCATTGATACAGATCTACTGGTCAATACCGACCATTAACCTGTAAACTATACGATCTGATAGCAACCACCGACATGGCTACTCCTAATGTCACTTTTGCCTTTATATTTTTCACATGATATTGGGCCCAGCTCAATCAAACCCAGCCGTCCTAACGACGTCTCTCACACTCTCTCTCTCTCTCTCTCTCTCTTAACTAAAGTCAGAAAAGCAAAAGGGCACACAACACACTGGATCCCATACCTAACCAAACGAAAAGCTAAAAGCAAATAAAAGTGAGAAAACATCATATTGTATTCAGTGTGCTATTGATTTGATAATTTGAATCATTCCTTGAAACCAAAGAAAAGTTTCGACGATTCAATTGTTCACGGGTTACCAATCAGGTGTTTTTGTTCCGTCATCCATTGCTTGTATGACCGCATAAAGAACAAGCATCATTCATGAATAAAGCAAAAGCACATACTTCCAAGGCATACCAACCAAAGCATAGCATCAAATTCAGCCAAAATCGGCTGAAATATGAGAAATCATCGTACAGAATAAATCAAAGCATATGTATGTAGAAAGCCAGAGAAGAAGACAATGCAAAACAATGCAATTAAATTTGGTTTTAAAAAATAAAAAAATCAACTTTCTTGAACACCCATTTGGTGATTACAGTTTACTAAAACTCCGCATATTTACCATCTAAAAACAGGGAAATTAAAAGAGGCAAAAAAAAAAAAAAAAAAAAAAAAAAAAAAAAACAGAGAGAAGATCAGATCTATTATGCAAACGAAAGGAAACCCATTTGGAGGAAAAGAAAACCAAACTGCGGAGGATAGAGAAATAGAAGACATAACAATTGTAATGGTAACAAAATGTAACGATCTGAGAGAGATCTGAGAGAGAGAGGAAGGAGTAGTACCACAGAACAGAGAGTAACAGAGCAACAGAACAAAACAGGGTGAGGTTCCAATGAACGTACTTCTCTCTCTCTCTCTCTCTCTGTAGTAGCCTCTACCTGTACGCTTATAGATCTCTCTTCCAACAATTCAAAGTATCAAACGAGGTTGATGGGGCAGATCTCTTTCATATAAGGGAGGAGAGACAGCAAGAGAAAAAGAGAGGGACCTAGGATAAAGGGATATAAGCATTAAACTGAGATATCTCGGCCTCACACTCCGAAACCTTAAATAAGTCTCTGCTTGCTCGCCTTCTGCCTCGCTGTCCCCACCTTCCTCTTTTGTTTATATATTTATATATTCATTTTCTCAAGCCCCTTGCTTCGTCTCTCTCCTCTCTCTCTCTCTCTCTGTAAGAAACAGGTAGAAGGCAAGGCCGGAATGATTGCCACCATGGGCTGCAAATTACACGTAGAAGAGACGCGGAAATTTCCACAAGGACCGAATTGATGAGCTAAGACCATGCTAGCGAAAGCTCACTCGAGCCCAATCGGATAAGGCCACGTAAGCATGAAAAAAATTGATCTGATCTCGTGATGTTTGAGTTCATGGTAAGAGCAAGGCTTCAGCAATGGGACTCCGCTGATCAAGGGACCATTCTTCTTATCTTCGTGGCTGATAGGTCTAAGTGTAGACTTTAGGAAAATCTCCCATGATTTAATTATTGCAATTACCATTTTAAAGTTCTAATCAATATTATTTTTTGAATGGTGTGAAAATGTTTCTGAATGGTTATCAAATTTATGCAAGTCAAAAGAATAATAAAGTAATGCCCCAACTCATTCATATGTCAAAAATAAAAAATAATAATAATAATAATGAAATAAAAATAAAAAATATCGTGTTGATATAAGTTATATCAGCATCATGCATTGAAAGTTGTACTTTTTGCATTGGTCCAGTATATCTCATATCCTACTAATGCATATGGTACAACTCCCAATGCAAATGTTACAATAAGTTATATCAGCACATGTTTACCTGATCGTCATCCCATATATATATATATATTATTATTATATTATATTACTACTTATAAAAGGCTGAATGTTAGAAAAGCTTTTGATTGACTAATATATTCTTATTTTATATTTTAAATACATTACTACCTTTATACACGGTACATTGATTGTAAAAAGAAATAGGAATATAAAATATAAAACACATAAATATAAATAAAAATTCAAAGTATATTATAATTCTACCCTTATACACGGTACATTGATTGGAATAGAAAATAAAAATATAAAACACATAAATATAAATAGGAATTTATAAATAGGAATTCAAAGTATACGATAATTCATATACTTTAATTCGTAAAACCACATAAATAGGAAATCAAATTCATATAAAATCCTAAACTTTAACATATATTATCTACATAATTCTGAATTCTACTTTCTCTATTAACAGTGGGATTTTTAATTCTTCTTTCTCCATTAACAATGTTTTCTACTTTATTTGGTAAGTATTTCTTTACAAAATGCGATAACTTTTTTTCAGAATAAAAAAATAAAAATAAAAAAACAAAAAACCACGTGCAACACACGTGTACACCAACTAGTAGAGAGAGAGAGAGAGAGAGAGAGAGAGAGAGAGTTCTTTTCTTATGAGGTTAACCTAATCTAATTTTATGTTAGGTTACCTTCCAAAACTTTGCTTATGACCCGTACTTTGCAAAGTCAACCGTTGGATTGGATTGCTTTATATAAAGATCATGCATATCAAAAATCATGTTGATCCGAGATTAACAGTTACTTCATCCATAAATATTCAAAATAAGCGATTATCATTGATTAAAAAATTAAAGTTTTAAATCGAATAGTAATTAATCTCAAATCAACTTTATTTTTGGCATACATCACCTACATGATAAGGCTAGCTAATCCAATGGTTAGTTTCACAAAATATGAGTCGCAGATAGAGTTTTGTAAAGTGACCTAATGTAAAATTAGGTTAACCTCATAAGAAATGGACTATATACAGAGGGTTAGAATCCATGGACTCATATAAAGTACTTCATTTTTGTACTTCAACTGATTTGTCAAATGATGAGTAGAGCTTGGCCATATCAACTTTCTGGAATATCGTTAGATCTTGTGAATTCATTAATGGAGTGCTCTGAAATCGAACTCACGTTAATGGAATAATTTGCATAGGTTTATACACGGTTGAGTGTGGCTTTGGCCAATCTAATGAACAAGACCCTTATATGTAGTCTTACACTCATTAAATGCTCTTGTTAATTGGATGAGAAATTTTAATTTTCTCTAATTTTCTTCTATGTGGTAGAAAATATATAGTGATCATTTTTTGTTATCACACCTTGTAACAAGACACTAGTACAATTGACAAAAAAAGAGAGTCTACATATTACACGTTTTCTTTACCTTTTTTTTGGTTTTATGGGGCTGCTGTTAACGTACTACTCTAGAGTCCATGTTTATTCGTGGACTATACATCTGCTAGTTGAGGAAAACGATGTCCGGTATGAACCTTGCTGTAATCGCGGGGATGATTGCTTGAGTACGACGTCAAATGGTGAAATTTTCCGTGTGTAAATGGATTTATGTTTGACTTCCAATATTTTGGTTTTTTTTTATAATATTTTAATTTTTTACCAACAATATTGTAACAACCTATATTCTTGATTTTTAAGATATTTGTAAACGTTGTCGTTTCATAGGTTGAAAAGTTTTCCCACCCTGTATTATTTCTGCATCTATCCCACCAAATGTCTTGAGAAAACTTGAAGTCAGATCTCTAGAATAAATTTTTTATTTATTTGTGATGTAGAAAGACATTTAAAGATCTGTAATTAGAATGGGATGGCATCTTTGTAGATCACATAATTATGGACTCACCAATATTTAACTATGACTAAACATGTCAAATCTAATGACTTATTGTTTTTGATTTGCAGGACATCTTTCTTTTGATAAGCGAAAAGAATAAAAACGTGACATACGATTCTATTTAGGTATGACCATAATAGATATCTTTGGAAGCTATAAATTATTTTAACTAATGTCGTAATATTAAAATACACAATGACATAACTATATATGTAAACACAAGAACACGTATTCATAAAAAATACTAGATATAGCACACATGCGTTACATATGAATATTTTTAGATAATATTAGTTATATAATAAATAATAAATGCATAAAGATTTTATAATTTTTTTCATAAAATATAATATTTAAAATTCAAAAGTACATATATATATATTTTTTATTATTAAAATTGTCAATGAAAGTTAAAAAAACCTTTTAGATATATATTCAGAATTTTTTTCTCCATAAAATGGATATTCAAAGAGTTTGTATTCATATATATTATCATGCAACTTGATAGTTGCCTTCAGATTGCTAGCATTATTAGAAATTTGAGTAAGAATCTAACTTTTATTTGTTAAGAGTTTGAGTTATAATATAACTTTTATTTGTTAAGAGTTTGAGTTAAAATCTAACTTTCATTTGTTACCAAGGTTAAAATTGTATTTATAAATTAAAATGAGAACAGAATAATCAATCAAAAATTTTTCTGAGATACAGATTTTTATAGGTAGTATAGATATAGATAGATATAGGACTCATATGTCAAATAGATACTCACATGTCTATAAATCCATCATTAGTTTTTGAAATAATAAATTGTCAAGCTAATCAGACTGAAATACAAAAGTTTTTCTTTAATTAATTGTTCGGCAAAAGCTCTTGTTCTAATTGTATATTTCTTGTAAAATTGAGATTCGAATATCTTATTATTTGTCAAAAAATATCTCAAATATATAGTATGCAATTCAAAAAAAAAAAAAAATCATAAAAAAATATTTTGCATAGTTAGAATTTTGGATGTAGAATCTACGAAGTGATTTCATACCAAATTAGTAAATGTCAACTATAAGAAAAGGTACCAATGGGGTGAAAGTATTGAAAGATACAGAGCCCGCGGTGACCAAAAGATGGTTGCCCACTTTGTCGGTGAGACTGCTTATATTAATTATATCACAAAAACAAACCCCCTAGGCCCCCACTGGGAAGAATTGAAAAATAAAGTAAAACAAAATAAAATTCTCTTTTTGTTTGTTTGGTACCAAGGATTGGGAGTTGTGGGGAGCTCTCAGTCACAGATTAATCAGAGAATTTGACTTTTGTAGCATCCTGTACGTGGTTTCTTCATGGGGATGGCCTTGTCATTTATTTATTTATTTTTTGGACCCAGTCTTTTTATTGTTATTTATATTTAAATGACAATACAACCGACTGCACCGTACATGCAATTGCTACTTTGCTAGTTGATTTCGGCAATCATCTCGAAAACTATCAAATAGCTGCCTGTACTGAAATTTTATTAAGGCAAACGGATGCTTGAATAATTAATTTATAAGTTTTACTGGGTACTGTCTAATGACTTTCTGCGTATCCCCAAAAAAAAAAAAAAAAAAAAAAAGACTTTCTTTCTTTTATACAGAGACGGATTTTATATTCAAATCTTAAGAAATAACTATATGATGTTGTAATGAATTTTTAATCTATTTTATCCAAATAATAATAATAAAACTTTTTTTTAGATCGAACTATATACTTATTAAAAGTACATAAGGTTCCACCTTTGCTTCAAGAGCTTGATGCTTTTTTATATTGAATGTGGGTTAACTTTATGAGTTAACTATATTATTTACGTGAACATCCTCACTTGTATTATATGTGCATTACTTATGTGCATATAATTAAGAACAAAAAATTGGTCATGTTGCAGAAAACAACGGTTCATATGTCGCCACGTTGACAAAACCATTTTTTGTTTTCAATTTCAGTAAGTGGGCAATTTGACCTCAACACAAAATCATAACCAGTTCCTATTTTCCTAAGTTATAACCAACCATATACTTGTTATTATATTGTCAAACCAATCCAAACTATGCAAAATCAAGAAGGATGATCGATTTGCTTGGAGAGGATATAAAAATAAGTAAATAAAGTCTTATTACAATAAAGAAATATTTAGATAACAATATAATTAAAAAAAAAAAAAAAAAAAGAAACTTAAAGTATGCTATTTATTTTTTCATGAACAATTACTACATTACAATAAAGAAATATTGAGAAGGTACCAAGATGTGACAACCCACTCTAACACCTCAAGCTCTTATTTGTTTAAGGAAACTCAATTGAGACTTGCTAAATAACAAAGGGTGGAGGACCCTCATTTATGGGTGAAGGTTCAAATTAGATACGCAACCAAGATTGATAATCTTGACTTAAGGATGCTCTAGGTACAACTCAAAATCACCCTCAAGCTAGAGGTTATAATTATCCTCAAATATTAAAAAATAAAATAAAATAAAAATAAGAAAAAGCTGAATTAGTTCGGAGGATAAGCTCAAAAATGAGGATAAGATAAATCAGGACGAAGGAGGTTTCAAGCTGACCAAATGGGTAGCCCCACTGGCCAGCCGGTCACATGGTGGGGAACCGTTTGGCTTAGCTTGGTGACTGGTTAGCCACTAGTAGCTTTGTTTCTTATGTTTTCTAGATTCCAAGTTCAGCTTCCAACATTTATCCGTATTTTCCTCATTTTAGGTCTAAATTCATTGGTTATTTTTCTGGAATTTTCTTAATTTGAATTCCCACCCGTTAACACTTTAAAAAATATAAAAATGTGTCAGATTGGATTAATTATCCCTATTTGGTTCCTAGATTCTACCAATGAAAAAAATGAGAAGGGAAAAAAAATGAAGAGAAAAGAAAACGAAAGGAAAATATAAACTCATATTAAGTCAAAATTATTCAAATTCTTTTTCTTTACCCAATTTTTCATTACAACTTAACCAAATAAGGAAAAGTACAATTTCTTTCTTATATATATATATATATATATATATATATATATATATATATATATATATATATTTTTTTTTTTTTTTTCCTTGATAAAATCCACGAACTAAATAGAGACTTAGGAAATCATTAAAAACATTAACTAAGACTTAATTAACACCAATGTGACAATTATTTTGAAAATTAGGATCACATTAGAAACCAATTTTAAAGAAATTAAATAGAAGAACATAGATCAACCGAGCCCACTATGGATCATCATTGTCCATTGACCAAGCTAATTCCAAAGCTAACCAAACTTAAACCAGCTTATAAATAACATCCTTAGGGTCATATGAACATCTTAGGATGAATTTGGTGGGAATTGAAGGTCAAATGGGAAAGTAAAATGAACAATGCCTTTCAAGTTGCGCAAGCTCTCGTTTTCCTTTAAAACTCAACAAAATTGGACTCCAAAAGTTACCATAAATTCCTTGAGACTAGCTTACAGAGTTTAATCCAAAAGATTGAATGTAAAGGTAATGTGAAATTGAACATATGATTATATATACCCTCTAAAGATGTGGTTGTAAGAAAACAAAGTATAGTATGAAATGGGATGTCTACATAATGGCTTTATAACCAAGTGACATTTCTTCCCCTCTTGTATAAAAAAGACCTTAAGTTTAATTAGGGCTCATCAAATAAATAAATAAAAAACACACGCACACACTACCAGGTGCGGGACGTTTCTTATTATGTTATGTGGTATTTTTGTATACTAATATTTTGATCATGCCAAAGCAAAAGGATGAATTTTTTTTTTCTTGTGGAACGATTGGATCGATTTTAATTGTGATTATATTCATAGTATTTTTTTAAAAAATATATTATGATTTTTTTTCATCATTTAAAGAATTTAATATAGAGTCCAATGACTGACATAATTGAATTAAGATGCACTAAGTGGGTGTCACTAGATAGAGGGTCTTTATCCTTCTTTTTGTATGATTGCATTGGTGCTTACTTGAGTATATTAGCGTGAAGTAAATTGATGGCAATCCAACATCTCTTCATGATTTCAAAAAGGAAAATGTTATTGTAAAAGCACACCCTTCATTGCATGTTATTGTAACGACACACCCTTCATTATATTGTATGAATATTATCCGCTTTACTAGCCCATACGATCGAGCATCCGGTTTTGTTTCTCCCAAGTTCCTTGGTAATGAGGCGTAACAGACCCTACTTGTGATTCTCACTTTAAATAGCTCCATTTCTAATAGGGGTGCAACATAGGTTTAGGTACACTTGAGGATCAGACCGATCCTATCAATTTGATCCGGTTCAAACAATAATCGGTCTGATTCTGAATTAAGGGGGTTTCAGAATTAGACCCTGACCGAATTCTTGAATATATATATATATATATATAGTCCTAATTTTCAATGTGGGACTAATGATCACATACCATGGCAGCCTACTGATGCCTTTTGCACCTACCCATAAACACCCACCCACAAATGGTGGAATATCCCCCCATCTTAGAAACTAGAATCATCCTCGACCCAAAAACACCCGTTCACACATGGTGTTCATCAAAATCATCCCATCTAGAAACTAGAGTCATCCTTGGATTTGATATCATCTAGAAATTTAATAATAAAAAATAAAATAAAATTGGCTTGAAAAGGACGCCCCACGCACCCTCATGTGCCGGTGCATGGGTGGTTCTTGGGAGAAAAACTTCCATGTAATCATGGCGTGGTGCAACCAACTAATCACAGCCAAGCAAAGTAGGATTGTTGACCATACAATCCCACTTTTCTTGGCTGTGATTGGCTGGTTTTACCACTGTGACCAGTACAAAGGTTCCATGAAAGTTCTTCTAGGTGCTTGGAGGATCTCGCGCATATTCCACACACGCAGGTATTTTTCTTCTTGCAGTTTTATAATTTTTTTCTGATTCAAAAATGGCAAAAACTTTTAAAAATCCTATAAAATTCAATTAGTATCCGATTTAAATAAACCAAGTGCTTGTAGGCTTATGATGTGTAAAATTCTCTAAAAATATCGTACTTATAGAATTTCAAGCCTATGAACAAATATAAGCATAATACACCAATTTGTAGATTGTGGATACTGACATGCCGACAATCCAATATACCTCTAGTGAGGTAAGGTGCTAAGTCCATATTCTTAGTTCCACATCGCCTCGTTGAAGAGGGTCTTTGGGTTCAATTTGGTCTGATTCTTGGTTTTAACATAAACCCTGAATACGTACCCCTAACTTTAAGTCGCATCAATTAGTTTAATTTATTCAACGCTAAGGGGTGTAGGTCTTCTCTTACAAAGTAAGAAGTCCTGAATTCAACTTTACCACTTCTTTTCAAAGTCAACCCTTATAATTGCCTGGTGCATGAAGAGCGATGAGATTGCATGTGTCCAGTGATTAGTTGGGTGCATAAACATATAGCTTAGGAATTTCTTAATAACTATAACCAATAAAGAAAGAAAAAAAGAATAGAACAATTAAATTTATCCATTTAAAATTCTCCAAACTGAAGACTCATGTAAGAATATATTGAACAAAATTAAAAGTGACAATTTAAGGGTCAAATTTTACCAATCCTGCTAGTCATTGGTATACTTTGTCTACTGGACTAGATGGAAGACTTAAGATGGGGGGCTAATATCCTTAAATTATATTATTGAGATCGTAATGGTAGGTGGCCGGCCACACCGGAGAGCGATAGTATTAGAAAGTTGCCAAACTTCTTGTCCAATAAATATCTCTGCAATGAGTGCCCCTTTTTTGGCCCCTTTCGTCTTTCTAATTAAAATAAAAGGTCATATTACCAACGGGCAATACCAACATCCAAAAGGGATCGAGTCCTATTATCCTATATAAATGCTATATGAGTTTAACTGCACTTGAGATGCTATATATATATATATATATATATATATATATTTTTTTTTTTTACTGAATGTTAGCCTTACATGTGTTTAAGAAATTAAATAAATTAAAGATCTTGATATCCTATTCCCAAACTACCCCAACAAAAAAAAAAAAAAAAAAAATTATTACAGCATTGATAACGTGTTCTAATATTTTTGTTGGTCCTAATATTTTTGTATGGATTCCTTAAAGGGAATGATTACATTGATTAGAAAAGCAGCTCTCATTAACAACTAACAAGTTGGCGGATTATTACAGCATTGATAACGTGTTCACCGGGTTATCATCATGCCTACTTACAAAATCATCACATGCATGATGAAACATTGTGCCCTCACTTATTGTCCCACTACAAAATGTCACAAACAAATTCATGTAAGGAAGAGAGATTAATTACCTATAATTACTCATACACTAAGAGGCACGATGCCATTTTCCTATTTTTATTCTTCTTATTAAAATTCTTAAACAAATAAATAAAGAAAAATTACGAATCACCGACATTTGTCGATCTCTAGCAGGCTTTATGCACTGCTTCCCTCTCCTCATGCATCTTGCCTTCAGTCTTTGTTTTTAATGTAAAAGGCATAAGCATATATATTGATTCTCACCCCAGAAAAAAAAATAAAAAATAAAATTGCATATTGCATGATTCTCAGCTATCAAGGGTCCTATTAATTTGTGGGTACATGATAAAATATATTAATAAAGTGAAAAATGCGTGAGAAAATATTTTTTTTTATTTTCATACTCTTTTCATATGTTATTTTCATTATTTTCTATGCAATTTTACATTTCTAATACATTTTTTTGGAATATTTCCTATGCATTTTTTGCATCAATAAATATCTTAAAATTATGAGTTAGTCTTAAGTGTAATTGTGATAGGGTGACGTGATTTCATGAGTTAATAAGATGAAACAAAGTGAGAACATCAAATCAAAATTTAGTCTAATGTGATAATCTTATTTACTGTAGTCTTATAAACTCGTGAGTCGTGATATTATCAAATATTCAAAATCATATATAAGTTTTTCAGTAAGATCCCACATAAATAAAATCTTATCATGAATCATTATGACAGTCTTTATTTATTGGGGATAGTCCTAACTTTGAGTGTTAAAACTCTGGTTGGGTCAGACACACAACTGGGTCAACCCGGCATATGGTGCTTCAACCATTCACATTCCCCATTACCCAAAAAATAATAAATACATAAATTCCATTCACATTCCAAGGTCTAGCAATTATTACAAATGCCACTATGCTTTGGTAATTACACACCATGTGTTGCCGGCTCTAGTGTTTCTCTTGATCGGACCTCACCCACCTTAAATTACAAGGGATAGAATTTCAAGCTCATCCCCCCGCTCAGTTGGCAAGTTCTAAGAATATAATATTTCGAGGTTTTGGTTTCGAGTCTTAATTATAATTGATATTTCTAATTTACTAAAGATTGTAAGTATTTGGGATTTACTCCCATCTCAACAATGGCCAATAGGATTGAATTAATCAAAGATCCAGAGTCATTAAAAAAAAAAAGAAAAGGATCGAAGAAGAATTATGCTGTGTAAATTTGGCAAAGACACAACACAGGTAGACAAAAATAAGAATTTGTCCAGCCTGGGATGTGCGTGTAGCCATGGACTAAGAGTCTAAGATGGCAAAAAACAGATCACAATATTTGATTTTTTTTTTCTTTGTTGCTTTCAAGAGATGGAATAGAAGCATTCGGAACTTCAAAATAAATGTATACTAAATTCGCTTGCAGTCCCTTTCAATAAATTATAGAAGTGCTAATCTTGACGCTCTATTTATTGTCCAAACATTAAGGGTGCGTTTGGTCATCAATTGAAATGAAAATTAAACTATTTTTGTGTATTTTACAACAAAAGATGCAACAATTTGATTATTTGAGTATAAAAAAAAAGTGGTTGCATCTTGAATCTGTCGGCAACACCTGTTTTTGACTAACCAGTCACCACGAATCGACCCAACTTGCCTAGGTAATTGACTCTTTCAATGTTCAAGATGGACTTTTTAAATATCGGCTAACAATTAATTAAAAATAAACATGATAGGAGTCTTTCTTCTAAGGTGAATTAACCTTACTTATATAGTTTTATTTTTTATTTTTATTTTTATTTTTTTTTATGTAGGCTGATGCATATAAAAAACCAAGGTTGATTCGAGACTAATTGTTATTCCAACATATATTTACATCTTTTTTAGACATTTATGGGTGAAATTGTTAATATCAGAATCGACTTGATTTTTGGAAGGCATGACTTTCATAAGAGGCAAATCTAAATCAACGGTTAACTTCCCAAAATACAAGTCACAGATAGAGTTTTGAAAAATAATCTAATACAAATTTACGTGAGATAAAGATCACAAAAAAAGGACCCAACCTAAGAGAATCATGATTTGCCGAAAGGAAGGCTCCAAAGATATATAAAAAGGATTCCAGAATTTACTGAAACGTAGGAATTTAGTTGGGGAGGATAAGGCGCTTCTTTTATCTTTTCTTTTCTTGTTTGGTTTTTGGGTCTCCAGTAGGTTCAATGAAGTGACTTCCAGCGCTTTAATCGACGGATTTTTTTAGGTGATCTTATCCTACATGAAATTGATGGGGTGTTAGATCGAAGTGGTACAGAAATAGGTTTTTACACTTTTAAAAATCGTCCCGATTTTAGATTATTGGAGTGTGACATGCTTATCAATTTTAATTATGTGTTGATTTGTAGTCTTGTAGCATTTTTCCCTCCCATATCTAACTCTTAATGCTCCTCTCGATTGCACTAATTAATTTGTTAGACAACTATATATTGGCCTATTGGGTAAATTGTGGAAAAATACGCAAAAACTTGGTTTGGATTAGATTTTAGTTTGGTACCTAAAGTGAAGCAGGTGAAGCTCAAATGTGGTTCCAATACCTAAACAAATTAACCAACCTAACCCATGTTTCATATCCCAGTTAGTAAGAGTAGGTGTTGCTACTCAGACTACCACTTTGACCTTCTTTCATGCATGATCCACATGACAACTGGTTTTTTGGCTGAACATTCCAGTGTCAACAATTATGTACGTTAAAAATAGCATGCAACATCATCATTCACCACAACAGCACAATAAAACTTAAAGTGCTAATGTAAATTACATCAAAAACAAATAGAGAGTGCACTAGTTATAGCATTCCCCAGATAGGATTTGTTGAACATTACATCAAAATGGAGAGAGAGAAAGAGAGAGAGTAGAGATTTGAATGAGTTCACATGGATAGTGGGGACCCTCCATATGAGTAATGAAAGGCCAAAAAAAAAAAAAAAAGAAAAAAAAGGTTTTAAGGGTTTTGGAGTTAAGAAGGACAGGAAGGCGCGGCTGGTGGTGAGCGGTGAGGCTGAAATCAACGCGTTATCACAAGATTCAGATTGAGACGCGTTACGGATGGGGAGGAGCTGTCATTACAAAGACCAACAAAAGCACGTAGAGATTCCACATGGCATGTGCATCCTGCATGTGACATTGGCTAAAATGGCCCTTCTTTTATTCATTCCACCCTTTTGTCAATTACATGCAAACTTTAAGTTGATGTATCCCTCTCTTGGTCTTCGTAGCAAAAAAAAAAACAACAAAGGTTGATGTATCCCTCTTGTGGCATTTTCTTGAACAAGCTATAATAGTGTTGTGCGTCGTCATGCCACATGGGCATGCATGGATGGTGATTGCTTCATTGGGGCACATCGCACATGTATGTCTCCTCCCCTCCATCACCACCACTCAGTCCCTATTAATTAAAGATCTTTCTTTTATCATTTATTTTTTAAAAAAAATTATTGTTATTTGTCTATTTGTTTAGGGGCATGATTTCTTGTTTGAAAGTGAGTTGCATATGTTCGACCAAATCACATATGGATTAGTTTAATTCTCTACTGAAAAAATATACTACTAAACTATGTACAGAAGACATCCATTTTAATGGATAAATTATATATACAAGACCTCTCTAAATTAAAGGCTGGTTTAACAAAACTCCATTGAACTTTAAAATTGAAAAAATAACCAAATTAATACTAAAATTTATCTGTACTTCAAGATATTTCTGTTATTTTACCCGTTTGTTTTATTCTTTACTCAAAACTTTCATATATATATATATATATATATATATATATATTTGGTGCTCACAATTTGTACCAAATTTTGAGAAATTCAGAAGAATATAAGAAAATTTAACCAACTTGAACAATAGTAGATTCAGACAAGACGAATTTCTCAAAATTTTACGAAGGAAAAATCTTGAAGACAATCAAATCATGGCCATTAACAATAGATAGTGGATTTTTTTTTCTTTTAACACCTTCAATACCTCTTTTTCTTCATGATCTTTTTGTCAGTACTTTAAGCAATGACGCTAGTCTGTGATATTAGAAGAGTCCTTTTACAAATTCTCAACTATGCTTGGAGACCACAGAGGCAAAACAAATATACTTTAATCAAAGATTTTTTTTCTTTTTTTTTGGGGGGTGGGGGGTGTCGGGGTGTCTACTCCATCGGTTAAGGTTCTAATAAGAATTTGTAGTTTGCGTGCATGCCCCCGGGAGGCCTTGCCTCAAATAAAATTTTTTTTTTTTTTTTGGATTAGAGAAATTACATTTTGGTAGCTACTTTTCCAATTTAATACCAGAAAAAGGAAATCAGTAGTTATTTTGAAGCATTATTTATAGAGTTAATTTGTAGTAAGTTGACAAGCAATGCCCTTTGTATGGTATTATATTGGGAAGTGGTTACCCAAAAGTTAATTATCCAAGGGAGGCTCTCGAGAGCTTTTAGTTCCCACTTCACAGAATCACAATGCAGTCATTGCCACTCACTTACTCACGTCACATATGCACGACGATGGTAGACGGTCACTCGATGACCGTCAACGAATCACGATGCCTTACTTTTTAGAAATAACTCCTGACTTTGCCCTTGCATGCATGCCCCAATGGTAAGATAAATCTTTTTCATAACTTTCTGTCAAGAGGGTAGGATTTTTTCATAACTTTCTGTCAAGAGGGTAGGATCACTAGGAGTATTTAGAATATTTAAAATATAAAATAATTGGCCAAATTTGGTAGGGTAATTAGGGGTGCAACTCGGTCCGGGACGGTCCGGGACAGGGGTATATCCGTCCCGTCCCGAAGTAATTCGGGACTTGAAAATCAATACCGGAACCGAACCGAATTTACTATTGTCCCGTCCCGTCCCGTCCCGAAAAATACCGGGACGGAACGGTCCGGTTCTCGGTATTTATCAGTTTGTTTTCCCTGAATTAAAAATTAAAAATAACTACTTCCAATTAAAAATTGTCAACCTGATTAGCCACAAAATGAGTTAAATATACCTGCTTTTCCACAAAATAGGCTACATAAAATCATAAATACATAATCATTAATTATAATTCATTCATTCATTCATAGTAGTGAACTAGTGATAGCACAATAAACTAATAAGTCCACTTGTCCATTAGCATTATTTTACAACCAAACATAATTATACATTTATACTCAAGAAAGTCATAATTCAAAACCAAAATATTAGTAATATATAATTATATATTATATATTATATATATAAAAATATATATATAATATTATATTTAATCGGTACTCGGTCCGGGAATTCGGTACGGGACGGTACTGAACACCCCTAAACCGAGTCCCGTCCCGAAAAAATTCGGTTTTTAAAAATTTGTCCCGAGTCCCGTCCCGGACACTGTTTGTCCCGTCCCGTCCCGGACCGAATTGCTCGGAACGGTCCGGTCCCCGGAATTCCCGAACCAAGTTGCACCCCTAAGGGTAATCACCCAAAAGAAGTAACAAGGTCAATTCGAGTTCTGTATATAATGTAGAGACTTTTGTTTCGTGGATCTCATCTTTTATTTAGCTCTTACACCCTTTTTCCTTTTAAAAATATCGATACTATATTATAAAAAGCGCAGCATGTTCATGTGACATACTTTTTTGGGCTTCCTTTACTCATTCTCTTCTCATATTATTATTGTAGCCCCACTTTTAAATTAACATAGAACTTTAACATTAGGGAGGCTTCTATTGGCACCCAAAGACTTGCTTTTCATCCCCACTTATTTTGTACTTTAAGATTTTATGAAAAATATATAAAGTTTTTATAAAAACTGATGGCATTGTTTATAGGAAAATGTCATTTTGAACAACTTTTTGGAAGAAAGTTTTTCCAAAATCTATCATTTAAGTGGACTTTTTAGTCATTTATGAAGCGAACATTATAAATGGCAAAAAAAACCTACTTAAACTATAGATTTTAAAAAAACTTTTTTTCTAAAAAGTTGTTCAAAATGATGTTTTTTAATAGAATACATGATCAATTTTTATGAAAACCTTATATATTTTTCATAAAACCTTAAACTTTAAAATAGTAGGGGGATGAAAAGCAAGTCTTGGGGATGCCAATAGAGGCCCCCTAACATTAGGGGGTGTACGTTTGGCAAAGCCCACAACCAGATCTACGGGATATAGTCCCGGACCAAATATGTCGGGCCCATGTTTGGTAAACTTGTTGAAGCCCCTTAGCTGGTTTTACTTCATTCTAATTTGAGGCCCAAAACCGGTTGTATGCCGTTCCAACAATTTGTTGGTTTAGAGAAGTGGGTTCAGCTTTTTCTCAAAAAGTCGACTGACCACTGATGAGTGGGTAAGAAAAGTTTTGAAGCTCTAGAGCTTTCTTCAACCAAATCTGCCGAAAATTGGGAATATGTTGGGTTATGAATTTTTGTTGAAATATTAGTGGAAAATTTTTTATTTGGGGATTTGTGAATTCGGGTTTTGATTTAAATTTTTCAATCTTTCTAATATGTTCCTTTTGTGAGAATTGAGCACACCATGGATGCCTTCTCCTCAATGTTTTCCCTTTTTTTTGTTCTGTCTCCCTTGATGCATATAATGTGAATTGAGAATTGAACTGTTTTAACCAAACTACCCACAAAGAGGAACTGGTTTAATTTAAAATTGGCTTTGATAAAAACTAGCTAGCTTATTTAATCCGAACCAGCCTGGCACAAATCTTGAGATTTCCAAACATGCCCCAGTTCAAAAAATTAATTTAAATACAAAATCCAAAAATATTTAAATATTCAAAAAATGAACTCAATAGAAAGAAAAATAATAATAATTAAGGTATGGTAATATTCAGCACTAGAATTTACCATACCTTTATAAAACTGATTTGACTCAAAAATCTTTGAAAGGAAAAAAATAATGATAATTAAATTTTTTGAAAAAAAAAGTAATAATGATTAAAATTTTGTAATATTGAACCTCCAATATAACATATTTACATAATATATACATATTATGGAAATACGGAGTAAGTTAATACAAGATATAATTAATATTATTACATATCTATTATATATATCTAAAACGGAGGAATGGTCCTCCTGTAGCTGCCACGCGTCAATTTTTATTTTTTATTTATTTTTAAATCACATTCTCAACAGTGAATTTTTTGAAAAATTACATTTTAGTGATCCTTTTATAACTTAATACCAATAAAGGATGTAACCTGTCAACTTGCTACAACTTAACTATATACATGCGTGAAATGACTACCAATTTATTTTTTTCATATTACATTGAAAGTTGATCACTAAAACATAATTTTTTTCAAAAAGTTACTTTTAGTGACTTTTTAGGAAATTGTTTTTTCAGTGACTACTTTCTATTTTAATACCAAACAAAAGGTTTTTTGAGGAAAAACTTTTTTTTGGTGTTTACTACTCTTTTTCATGCAAGTAAATTGTCACTTGGTATTCATCATATATCTTTTTGTTTTTATGTGAGAGAATTGAAAAACCTATACTATACAATATTCATCCCAAACTTTGTAAACTATCATATTTATTTGTTTTCTTTATACCTATTCATCTTCTCTCCAAAAAATTTAACGTATAAAATTATAAATAGTCATAATAAGAAAGAGAGATGGAATAGAGGAAAAAATGATTAAAAGAAAAAAACAACACGTCGAAATCTTCAAATTCTCCCGATCTGTCTTCGACGGAAAAAAAAATTATTTTAATCAAATTCTTCAGGTGCTTTATTACCTAAAATTGAAAAGATCTATACGTTTTCTTATCTTTTTTTATTCCCTTTTTGCTCCACCCATTCTCTTTCTCTCTCTCTAAACTTTTCTTTCTCCCTCTCTCACTTCCCAACTTAATAGCAAACAAAAGAAATTGATAGTCATTTTAAAACATGTATACAAATTTGTAGCAAGTTGATTGATAATATCCTTAACATGTGCCCTTAAGTTATAATTAAGAAGAGAATCATTATATGGGAACAGTGAAAATGCATAGAAAATGGTACAAATTACTTACAAAACTCTAAAAGTGCTTTAAAAATTGTGCAAATACATTTTTACCAAATAAGGGATATCTCAAATCGTTAAACCCAAACTAATCCCACATGATGTACAAACCATTCGCAAGTCTATGCATCCAATAATGAGGGAATGAAAACACGAACTCGAAACTTGATTCCTGAGCCATGATTCTTTGCCATCTAAACTACCATTACAAGTGTATATTATATATCTATATATAAGATAATGATCGGGTAAGCATGTGCTGATATAAATTATATCAACATCCGCATTGGGGTTTATACCTTATGCATTAATGGGTTAAGGGATACATTGCGCCAATGTAAGGGGGTACAACTTCTAATGCATGATACATATAACTTATATTAATACGTACTGACCTGATCAATGCTATATATATATATATCTATATATCTATATATATATATATATATATATATATAATTTTTATTTTTCATAACATTTATTTTTACAAACTTCCCCCGTGCAACCCGTTGCACGGGTTATAAACTAGTAATCATAAAAAATTCTATACCATTCCGCTCGTCGTGCCGGTGATGGCTCGTTAATGTTTAATTGAAAGTCTTGAAACATTTATAATAAATAAAAAGGTATTTACTTGGGGCCTTGTTTTTTAAACCAGACTGAGGTGGGCCTCATTAACAAGTAGTTTGTTTGGGGCCTGTTCTTGGAATCGATCCTAACCCAAAATGGGCTTTTTGGTATTGCCCGCCCATTATATGATTCCTTTTATCATTTTTCATAAGAATTCTTTGAGAAAACTGGGCAGGTCCCACACTATATATATGTTTCGAATCCTCTCGAGAAATTTATTTCAACTTCATCTTCCAACACAAGAGCTAGCATATTTGGGTTCGGATGGATCTGAATTTATGAGAGAAAGCATGACTACTAACAACCAAATTATTTCGAAGAAAGGAATCCAATTGTCGCAGATTTTTTTTTTTTTTTGCCAATCGATAGAATTTACCCTTACCTATAAACCCCCAATATCAAGAAATAGGGCCATTAGACCATCATGTCATTGTCAATTGTCGCAGGTGTTTAACATCGTTAACTATGGGCCTATGAATTGAAAGCTTACCATTAAATATCGATTTGTTGATATCCCGTTGAAATCTCTAATATTTGTGGATGACAATAAAGAAATTTCCATAACCAATATATTCAAAATAATTCAATATATTAAAATATCGTCCAATGCTCTCCCCTCAATCTCAGAAATAGCATACTCACAAACAATGGATGCCTTCTATCAAAATTTTGATGGGAATTGAGAGTTCTTGGAGTTAGGGTTCTGATTTGGAGAATTTAAACACTTGATTTGAGGATGAAAATTGGGAATGTGTTGGGTTATGATTTTTTGTTGAAATATTACACTAGAAAATTTTTTATTTGGGGATTTGTGAATTCGGGTTTTGATTTAAATTTTTCTATCAAAATTTTCAATCCTTCTAATATGTTCCAGTTGTGAGAATTAAGAACACCATGGATGCCTTCTCCTCAATATTTTCCCCTTTTTCTTTTTCTTCTTCTTCTTCTTCTTCTTCTTCAATTGTTTTAACCAAACTACCCATAAAGAGGAACTGGTTTAATTTAAAATTAGCTTTGATAACAACCAGTGGACTTATTTAGTTCCGAACCAGCTTGGCACAAATCTCGAGATTCCCAAACTAAGGACTGTTCAAAAAATTAATTTGAATAGAAAACCCAAAAATATTTAAATATTTAAATAATGAACTCAAGAATGGAAAGAAAAATAATACTCCCTCTCTCCCACAAAAATAAGTTAAGTTTGACAAAACACGAAATTTAAGAAAAGTAATCATTACATTGATTTATCATTTATTAAATTTCATTTTTCCAAAATTACCCCTCATATTTAGTATTAGGATTTGTGTTAAGAGCAATGATTGAAATAATAAGAGGCAATATAAGAAAGTTCAAAAAAATTATGCTTTGACTTTTCTAAGTGGACAAACATTTTGAGACGAAAAAAAATAAAAATTTGGCCTATCTTTTGAGGACGGAGGGAGTAATAATTAAGGTATGGTAATATTCAACACCAAAATTTACCCTACCTTTATAAAACTGGTTTGACTAAAATATCTTTGAAAGGAAAAAAAACTAATTATAATTAATTTTTTTTTTATAAAAATAATAATTAAAATTTTATAATATTGAACCTCCAATTTAACATATTTACATAATACATGCGTATTATGGAAATACGGAGTAAGTTAATACAATATATAATTAATATTTTACATATAATCATTTATAAAAGTCTTGAAACATTTATAATAAAGAAAAGGTATTTACATGGGGCCCTTTTTTAAAAGCCAGACTCAGGTGGGCCTCATTAAACAAGTAGTGAGTTTGGGGCCTGTTCTTGGAATCAATCCAAGCCCAAAATGGGCTTTTTGGTATTGCCCGCCCTTTAAATGATTCCTTTATCATTTTTCATAAGAACTCTTTGAGAAAAGTGGGCAGGTCCCACACTATATATACGTTTCGAATCCTCTTGAGAAATTTATTTCAACTTCATCTTCCAACACAAGAGCACATTTGGGTTCGGATGGATCTGAATTTATGAGAGAAAGCATGACTACTAACAATCAAATTATTTTGGAGAAAGGAATTCAATTGTCGCAGATTTTTTTTTTTTGCCAATCGATAGAATATACCATTACCTATAAACCCCCAATATCAAGAAATGGGGCCATTAGACTATCATGTCATTGTCAATTGTCGCAGGTGTTTAACATTGTTAACTATGAGCTTATGAATTGAAAGCTTAACAATAAATATTGATTTGTCGATATCCCGTTGAAATCTCTAATATTTGTGGATGACAATAAAGAAATTTCCATAACCAATTTATTCAAAATAATTCAATATATTAAAATATTGTCCAATGCTATCTCCTCAACTCAAAAATAGCATACTCACAAACAAAATCCCTAGTGCTTTGGTGAAGTAACTGCATGGTGCAGTAAACGTAGAATCGATAACACATGGCAAGGAGGAGAAATGGAAGGATATCAGAATAATTCTCATTTTGCTACACTCATTTAAAGTGCATGTGGTTTCTTGACTGCCCAGTAGGGATGTGCACAGTTCGGTTCGGTTGGTTATTAGGAGATATTTTAAGTTGAACCGATTCTATCGGTTTCCTAAAATGTAAACCAAAGCCGACCGTCAAAGGAAGGGAACCAATGTTTTCGATTTGCTTGCTTTGTTGGTTCAGTTCAGGTCGGTCTCGGTATTTATTAATAAACCAAAATTTACTTGGACTGGGCTTTATTCTTTTATTCCATAAAGCCTGATTGAATTGCTTTTAGTATTATTGCAGTTTTGGGCCTTCAATTGTTTAGCCACACATTCAAGTAAAATATTATTGAATGTACTCAAGTATTCAATTAAAATATGGATAATGCTAACTATCCTGAAAAAATTCCCGAAAAGTGTTACCCGACTTACGTGGATGATGAGGTGGCTAAAATATGTCACCCTATTTCTTTTCCAGATGGATGTGTATTTAGGCAGGAGACCCTAAGTTTTTATAAATAAAAAAAAACAAAAGTTGCAAGGGGCCCACTAAACAGCTTGACTTCACCCATCGTTTTCTCCTCTTCCCTTCCCCACTCTCTCTCCTCTGCTCTACCCCACACGAAAAAGCAAAACCCATTCCTCTTTACCATGACTAGTAGAAACCCCAGGTGATGCCCGGGATTCTGTGAACCAAACAATAACTTCATTTAAAGTATTTATATAAACATAAAAAAATGTCATTATTCACTCTTGGATCAGCTAAACAGGAGTAAAAGGAAAAAGAGATTTACCAACTTAGCTTGCCACGTTTTCAGGTTTGCCAAAATAACCCCTCAATGTTAGTTCTATAATCAAGATTCTTATTTCTACAACTTATATTAGAGGAATAAGACCAATCCACTGTTACCTCACTTCTTGTTTACTATTCTACAACAACTTATATTAGAGGAATGACAACCAATCCATTGTTGCCCCACTTTTTGTTCACATAATTCACAAATGCCAACATAAGTCATATATTTTTTTTTTTAATATACTAATTAATATAAGGCATTTTGTAATTACCCTTATCAAGATAACTTCAAATGGTTTTAAAAAGAAAAAAAGAAATCACAACTTTGAATGTATAAGTGACATTTTGGGTGGAACGGTGAAAATTATTATCGATATAAAACATTCCTTACTTTAATTACATTCCTAAAGTACTTTAATTGTTTAAGAAGGAAAAGAATTCCATATGTAACACAATCTAGTTGGGACATGAAATAATTTAACACATGTCAACATGTGTTTATTAGGCACTTAATTTAGTTTAGAGAAAGATGAATCTCAAATCATACTACATTTAATCTTAGCCAAAAGGCTAAGAAATGTATCTAGTAGATTTATCCAAAGTACTTATATAAACGATGAAAATGCTGTTACCAATCTTAATCTTGTTAAACAAAATCCTCATTCCATGACTTATATTAAAGGAATAGGAGACTAATTATGAACAATTCCCCAAAAACTGCTTCATTTTCTATTCCATTCTTTACAAATGTCAAGAGAAGGCATTCTATAATTACCATTCCATGACTTCTATTGGTTCAAGAAGATGAAAAACACAAATTTGAAATTATCATTGAGACACAAAAAGAGGATAAAAATCCTATACACTAATGAGAACAAATACTACATTTTATCTCAGCTGAAAGGTTAATAAAGGTATCTAAAATGCTATATAAAAAGAGTGCAAAATTGCCGCCATTTTGATCAACCACATAACATAATCACATGAGCTATTTGGAAAAAAATTTACCTGAAAAGCAAGAAAGAAACTATTAGAAAATAGAAATGAAAGGGGGAAAAAAAACCGATCAAACAATATGTAATTTGTATAAACAATCCTTAAATGGAAAATAAGAAGTACATAAGAAAATAGTCATTTTGAGATAACAAAAAATTTGACAATGTCTGAAAGACTACTGTGAAGAAAGAATGTCTAAAAGAGTATAGTGAGAAAGAGTTGGAGAATGTCTAAAAGAGTACTGTGAGCAAAGAATGCTCTCGTGCATACATGTAACCTTTGCAATCGCAACTTCCATTGACACTACAACATTCACAATCAGTACCACCAAATCCATTACTAATGCGTTATAACCACCGTGAAGATGTTTAACACACAACATCCAACCCATAAACACTACCAAGCACCACCATTCCCTCCAACATTGATGCATTGCCACACCAACACCACCATAATCATAGTTATGAGTACACAACCATAAATGTAATTTCCTTTGCCATTGCCTAAAATTATTAACCCATACTAATACTATAAACATCACCACTGTAGTAATCATTTTGTCCATTGCCATAACGAGCGACTATCCTCAAGTCATTGCTACCAAAGGAGAATGCAAAGGTCATTAAAGCTTAGAGTCCATGGATGTTGTATAGATGAAGCCAATCTAGAGTAGAGAAAAATAAAACATACCTTACAATGCCCAAGCTCATTGGTTTCAAAATCTTTGTGTTGACACTACCATAAAATGAAGAAAAATGAAACATACCTTACCAGACTGTTCTTGTAAGATACAAAATTCTTGGAAGGAAGTAAATTATAAAGCAAGATTTAGGCCCCCAAATTTGCAACCTCTTTTCTTTCTTTTTTTCCTTTTTTTTTTGGGGATGTAATATAGAATTTTTTTGATAACAGGGGAAGGATTTTAATTAAAACATGGGATTTTCTGAAATATAATATGTCCCAAGCTCTTAATAGACACCACCACCAATCTTATGTGTAGAAAAGTGCGCAATATAGATTTATCAGATTGATAGGCCAGTCAACCAACCCCCATACCAAATACGAAGCTATATATGCATATAATTCCCAAATCAAACTAATAATAAGATATGAAAGTAATGAAAGAAGAAAGAAAAAACAAATTCTGGATTCATTAAGAACATTAAAGTCGAAGCCATCTACCCCCAAAAAATAAAAATAAAAATTTAAAAATGAGCCTGGAGGTAGATAATAGAGCAACAACTTCATCTCTCAATACATAGGCAACCTTTACCAATTTTATTAAGTGTTTGTGTTAAGAAAACTTAAGCAATATCAAAAATTTTGAGTGTTTTGCATTTTATTGTTTCAGTGAGATGGTGACGCATCAGTTCATTCCTACTATGAACAATGCCAAATCAACATTAATTAAATGATCCTAATAACTAATTTTTAGAGGACTTTGCATCCGATTTTACTCATACATTCTTATTATTTCTCCATCTTCAACATATATGGAAGAATATGATGTGATGAAATACATAACAAAATCAATTAAAGTCAATTTTTTTTCTCAAGTGATTTTAGGCTTGCAAGATTTTAAAAGCTAGCGAGATTGTATGTCCAAATTAACTTCTAACCCATGCCATATGTTCTCAATTGAAAAATGAAGAATGTAAAGCCTAAAACATAATTGGATTAGTGGTTGACCTATTGAATATGACTTCAATTGCTAGTAATGATAGCAATTATGAAGAATGAAATAGCTAGAGATTAAATTCTCAATGTTGGACCAAATTAGTGTTATAATTGTGTTTTACTTAAACCATGAAATTTTGGGATAAACTATCATCAACAATCATGAACATACCTTACCATGCTAAGGACGTCATTAGTTTGGAGCGCCTCATCAACATAAAAAACTTATCCTATGAAAGAACACAAAATTAAAAAAAATCAGGTTCGCATGTTACTATGTTAGGCAAATAAAAGCTAAAAAAATGCATAAAGAAAAAAAGATTTAAAATTTTTTTTTTCCAACTAACTATACATAGTGAAGCAAAAAATCAAAGTAGGCCACATGTCTACTTCTGTATGAGAATTTAAGCATGGACTTTCTAATTTATGATGTTTACAAACTTATCCTATGAAAGAACAGCCATGTAATCAAAGAGGAATAGGCAATTACAGAGTCCCGACCTTTAATTTGCATGGCGCCTTGCATGTATTCTCCCTTTACGTCTTCCAACCATAATCTAACATCCTCAATGGTCCAAATGGTAAAAAAAAAATCAATTTAGAGAGAACGATCTCAAGTAGCAAAGAGCCTTGAAGATTATGTCTTTTAGATGATAAAAATTAAGAATACCTGTAGGGGCTTTAAAGAATATGTATTTTACACAATACAAATAAAGAATACTAGTAAGAGCTTAGATAAATTGGACCTGTAGGAGCTTTGATAAATTGGAAACCCAAAAATGAAAGGAATGTAAAATCAATAAGAAGAAGAAGAATAAGAAGAAGAGAGAGAGGAACCATACCTGAGCAAGCGAGCAGAGGTATTGATGGTTAAAAGAGGGAGATTAAAAAATTAGACCTGGGTTTTTGGGGGGAGAGAGAACTTTGTGTGAAATGAGTTTGATTTTTAAATTTGAAATGGGTGGAAGAGAAGGAGAGAGAGAATGGTTTCTACTAGAAGATAGAGAAAGAGAGAGAGAGGAGTATGAGAGAAGCCATATGCCCCGGCTTCACACGTGGACCAAAAAAAAAAAAAAGGAGAAAAAGGGTAGGCTTAACACATCAGCCGGCACTGTTCACCTACAGTAACCCAGCCCCCCAGGCTTATAATAGAAGAGAAGATTCCCACATGCCCCATGTCTAGCAACAACAAATCTAGTTCTCTTTCCATCACGCAAGGCTCACGACCCAACAGTTTAGCCCCCCAGGCTTTCTTTCTTTTTCTTTTTTTCTTTTTTTTTTCCCTCTCTTTTGGGACCGTTTGGATGTCGAAAAAGTGGAGTTTGCTTCTTTTCCCCTTTTGGGCCCCGTTTGGTTGCCGGGAAAGTTTTGTTTTGGTATGTTTTAGTTTTCTTAGTAAAATGTATTTTATTTGCTATTTTTTTTTCTTTCTTTTGATGAATTATTTGCAGACTTAAAATGACATTATTCTCATGGACTATTTTTTATTTCATATTGCTCTCTCTTTGTTTTTTTGTTCTTCCACCTTTCTGACAGTTTAGGATGTTGCCATATTGTATTCATATTTTTGTTTAATAAGCACGAATGTGATTATGTTTTTAATTACCCTTTTAATTTTTATAAAAAAAACAAACAAAACACAAATAGTTATCAATTGTCTAAAAAAAAAAAAAAAAAACAAAACACAACATATGATTAGTGAAATCCTTTTTATTCCCTTTCCTAATTTGTCTTAAATTTTTTTTTTTTTTGGGGTGAAATTCCATGTTTCTGCATATATAGCTTATGAGTAGATAGTGTTATTCTCTTGTCTAATTTATGTTTGTATGTATTCTGTTTATGAACTTTGTAGAAACTAGAGGATAGATGTGAGGAAAATGAAGCAGATGATATTTACTCAAATGAAAATAAATGTGATGAGAATAAAGTAGTTAAATCACTAAAAGGTCAGGATGTAGTTTAGCTCTATAGATGATGGTTATCAATATTATGCTAATTATGCTCAACAAGAAGGGTTTGCTGTGCATAGAAGATCCTTAAAATGCAGAGATGATGGGATATTGAGAAATGCCACATTTGCTTGTGCTTGTGCTAGAAAGGCTTAACTTGCAAAGAATCTAGCGAAGTTAAAGCTCACAAAAAAAACAAATTGCCCAGCTAAGTTATTTTTAACATTGCAACTTGATGGCAAGTTCAAAGTGATCACTATTGAGTTAGAACATAATCATGCATTGAGTATAGGCAAAACACGATTTTTTAGATGTAACAAGAAGTTGGATCTGCATGTAAAAAGAAAACTTGAATTAAATGATCAAGCTGGGATATGTCCTCAAAGGAATTTTTATTCTTTGGTTGTTGAAACTAGGGGATACAAGAATCTAGCATTTGGTGAGAAAGAATGCCGAAATTACATTGAGCAAGCACGAAGATTAAGACTTGGAATGGGAGATGCTCAAGCAATCCATAACTATTTTGTTAGAATGCAAGCTAACAATTCTAACTTTTTCTATCTGATGAACTTGGATGAGGATTGCCGTTTGAGGAACTTGTTTTGGGCCGATGCAAAAAATAGGACAGCATTTGAAGTATTTAAAGATGTTGTCACATTTGACACAACTTATCTCATAAATAAGTATTATATGCCTTTTGCTTCTTTTTTTGGAGTGAATTATCATGGGCAATCAGTGTTATTGGGATGCGATTTGTTGTCAAATGAAAATATTGAGACATTTGTATAGCTATTTAAGGCTTGGTTAGCTTGTATGTCATGGTGCCCTCTAAGAGCTATTATCACTGACCAATACAAAGCTATGCAAAGGGCCATTGAGAGGGTGGTTCCAAACACTCGGCATCGAAGGTGCTTATGGCATATAATGAAAAAAGTTCCTGAGAAGTTGAGATGTTATTCTCAATATGAAGGTATTAAGACAACTTTGCAAAATGTTGTTTATGATTCTTTCACCAAAGATGAGTTTGAAGAAGGATGGACAAAGATGATTGAAAAATACGATCTTTATGATAATAAATGGTTGGGAGGGTTGTATGATGAGCGGCATTAATGGGTTCCAATTTATTTTAAAAATACTTTTTGGGCGAAAATGTCAACTGCACAACGTAATGAAAGTATAAATGCATTCTTTGATGGATATGTGCGCCATGACACTTCCTTAAAACAATTGGTTGAATAATACAACAATGCTTTAAAAAGTAAAGTTGAAAAGGAGAACATAGCAGATTATCAGTCTTTTAATTCAAGGTATGAATGTGCAACTAATTTTCAGTTTGAGATACAATTTCTAGAAGCTTACACCAATGCAAAGTTTAAAGAGTTTCAAGAGGAATTAATGCAAGGGAAGTTCTATTGTTATCCCAATCTCGTTAAAGTGGAAGGCTTAATATGTATATACCAAGTTATTGAAGATGTAGCAATGGGCAATGGAAGGAAGGATGTGGTTTTTGATGTTTATTTCAATGAAGTTGAATGTGATGTGAAGTGCATGTGTCAATTATTTGAGTTCAAGGGGATTATGTGTAGACACTCTCTTTCGGTACTCACCCAAAGAAGAGTGCAACAGGTTCCATCTAAATGCATTTTACCTCGTTGGAGGAAGGACATAAAGTGGAAATACAATTATATTAAGAACATTTATGATGATTTGAATGATAAACCGTAAGCACTACAGTACGACAAGATGATAAAAGAGATGCAATAAGTGGTAGCACTATCAACAGAATTTGAAGAGAGCTGTAACATTGTGATGAGTGATATATATGGTTGAATTAAAGAGTCGATTGTTTAGCAAGGAATCAACATGTGGGAGCAATCAACCCACTCAAGTAATATCAGTTGGTTCGCCAAAATGTGCAGATGATAACAATGGATTACCAAGAGCAGGCAACAAAGTACTTTCTCCCTTGATTGTTAAAAGTAAAGGTCAGCCACGAACTAATAGACTAGTGTCTAAAGGAGAGAAAGTAGTGGAAAGAATAAAGAAGAAACAAAAAAAGGTATATTAACTATAAAAAATATGTTTCTTTTCTGCAAACCAAACTTGTTTGTTAATTTTTTTTTTCTCATTATACTTACAGGGTTCTGAGGAACAAGTCCTCAAAAATGGTGGAAGTGAGTCTCCATGTACAACTCACATTGTCAATGAGAGTGGAACACGAGATGATAAATGTAATGGTATAGATTATTATTTGCTGAAATTTTATCATCCAATGATAACATTACATATTTTTATAATTATTTGTAATGTGGATACATGTGGCAATAGGCAAACTTAGCCAATGTTTTAGGAGGTAGCTATGTCATCGATCCACATGTCTTGAACCAATCACCTGAGATCAATGAGTTTGGAACAAAAGAGAGTGTAAATACAATAGTCTTTTATATCTACTGCTTGATTAAATTTGATAAAATTAATCTAGTGTAATGCATTATTTATATATATGAGACCTGTTGTAATGTATCTTTATTTCTGAATAGGCAAATCCAAGTCACTTTTTGGATGTAGCTATGCAAAAGTTTCATTTGCTTCAAACCAATCACAGGTATTTAAACCACAGATACCATTTATAATATTTATAAGATCGTTTACATACTTATATAATATTTTAATTAATTATTTATGAAATCAATTAGCTAATTGGCTATACATGTTTGGTTTGTGTTGTAGGGAGTTGGAAACACATGTAGTTGATATACATCAGCAACCCTAAGCATATTTGGAGCTATATAATTCTCTTTTTTGTGAACTTTTGAAGGAGCAGAGTCATCTATTTTGGAGCTCAAATTTCTTTTGGTTAAATCTCTTTATTAGTGGTATTGTAGTTACATGGTTGGTTGTAAATCTTCTTTTTTACTTTTTGTTAACTCCCTTTGTTTGAAATTTGATGGGGGTTGAGGTCAATTGTGTAGATTCGTTACTATCATGAAACGCGATGAGATGGGCAGATTTAAACATTTTTGCAGGTTTAACATCACAGTTCTTCTTATATTGGTGGAGCTTCAATTAAGCTAGGAGGCTGGATTTTTTAGTCTTGGATAGATTTAAGAAACTAACATTTAATCTTTTTGGTGTATTTGTTAGTGTTATATTTTGATTTTGAGCTAGTGTTATATTTTGATTTTGAAAGTGTCTTGTTGAAGGTCTTGAACAATTTGGCTCTTATGGTTCTTATGTATATTACTTTTATGCAAATTACAAGATTTATTAATTTTCACTACGAGGTGCTCATGGTGTAGTAGTTTAGGTATCATAATTCTATAAATCTGCTTGTCATTCTGTCAGGGTTTACATTAAAGGCAAGCTATGCTCTCTCTCTTTTTTTTTTTTATAATGTAAATAGATGCAAAGTTTTAAGTGTTAGGATTATGCCCTAGAGCCAATCATAGAGATGATTGTTTAGGGATTAAGAACAATCAATTGATTTCATTTATGTATGTCACATTTATTATTGATTTAATAAAAGGGCTTATTCTATTATGTTCATATGCATCATTTATATTTACATAATATGTCCATGGAGTTAGAGTTGAGAATATGAAATTACAAAGAGTTGTAATTTTGAGACTGTAGATATATATCTGTACTAAACTCCTAAAACATTCATAGTTGAAGGTTCACTATGATGGACAGTAATGAACCATAGGACTAGCACTTGTTAGGTTGACTCTATAGGAGGATAGCTAGTCTCAAGCTATTTGTGTGGAGACATTACAACCAACAAGTGGGTGCCTATTATAAGAATAGGTACACTGAATGTGACCAAAGATATGAGATAAACTGAATGGAGTTTTAACCTGCCTGTCAATCAGTTTCTCATTGTTATAGTGGTACAAGTAATCCTTAGACCTAAGACACCATGGTTGTCTTATGCATGTAGCTTTAGAAGTTTGATAACACTAAGTGCAGATCCTATTCAGGGGTCTGTAAAGGTGTTCATTGGCCCAACTGCTATGTGTGTGAAGGCATGTAAGTGATTAACAAGGAATCCATCACTCTCAGGAAAAAGGGAGTGAATGTCTCATACAGCATTCATTGAATATAACTCATTAAATCCATGGGCCAATTGTAAAATGAATATGGAAAGGAGTTTCCATAAGTTCATCATTGAGTTGATATTAATGAATGAGTATAAAGTAATTGAACTAGGGACTTGACAGACTTCTATGTCCTATTAGTTCAATTGGAGACATTGTATTGATGGAAGGATGGAATTGTAACCTATAAACTATAATAGAAGGGTTCTTTGTAAATGACTATTCACCTCATTAAGGACCACACCATGAGTCATATGCTAGGTGTTACTCATGGTTAGTAGAAGCCTTAATTGATATAAATGAGTTATAATCAATTAGGGAATTGAAAGGGGTTTCAATTAGACCCTTAATAGAAAGTGTTCCATTGTGCACAACATGTGCTATTCCTACTATTTGATGATGTGAACCCAATGGGTCACACACTGATCATGCTAAGAGAGCTTGATTGTCTATGAGAGAAAGGGTATAAGTGATTAAAGAAAAGTTCTTAACGGGGCTAATTTGTATTTGATACAAACTAGTGGGCTAATTGTGTAATTAAGAGTAATTACACAAAACACACTAGGGTTAGGAATCCCCCTATGGCCGGCCCTATTAATGGGCTATATAATGCCCATTATGTGGGGATGACATCATCACATTAACACATCCCCTAATGCTGGCCGAAAATTAGCTTGGAGGCTCTCTCTCTCTCTCTCTCTTCTCCACCTTTAGCAACCATAAGGAAGAAGAAGGAAAGGACATCAAGCTCTAGCTAGGTGTGGATACTATTGGAGGCAGTACGCTTGGACTGTTCAATCAAAATCGAAGCTTGGAGCACAAAGGAGAAGACTTTATTCAACTGTAAGTGTCCTAACTCTCTTGGTAGTTAGGTCTATGGATTTTGTATTAAGCATAATTAAGATTCATGGGTTTGGGAATCGTAGGAAAAATTTTATTCCACCTTTGTAGTTTTCCTCCCTAGTTAGATTCCCAACAGTGGTATCAGAGCCATGATTATGCCTAATACAAACTGCATATGGGCTGTAATTCATGGTAAATTGATTGGTTTAATGAATTGAGATTCATGTTCATGCATTTAATTGGTTTCCCTCTTATGGCCGAACCTAGGGTTATTGAACCCTAGGTGTTTATCTCTTCTTCTCCTCTTCTAAAATAGTTTTAGGGCTGCTGGAAATTCAAAGAGTTGAATAGGTTTCAGTTTTGGAGAAGAAGAAGGAGGAAACTAGGGTTTCCTCTTCATGGCCAAACTTGGGGTTTTGAACCCTAGGCTGTTTTTCCCTCTTCTCCTCTTCTAATATTCTTCTAACATTAATTCTGGAATTTTTGAGAAGCATGTGATGTATATAGAAGAAAAAGAAACTAGGGTTTCTTCTATGGAGGTCGAACCTAGGGTTTGGAACCCTAGGTTGCTCTCTTGTATGTTTTGTTTTAAATTGATTCATTGGTTGTCATGAGATGAGTGCCAATTAATTCATATAAGTGTGTTATGTGAATTACATGTGTATTTGGATGCATAGGAATCAAATCAAATCAAAAAGTTTGGGAAGAACACCATGGAGTTCGAATTTGGGTTTTAGAAACCCTGTGGTTCTTGCTAGTGTTTTGAACAGAAACCTCTGTAAAAATGATGTATATTCTTTATAGGATAATTATACATAATGTATGTATGATTTTCTTTAAGTTTTATAAGAGTCTTGATGCATTAGATTATCAAAAGTTTGATTTCTTGGAAGAACACAGCAGGCTGTTTTTCTGCAGCAAGTCATCAATGGAGTTTGGTTCATATCTTGAGCTAGGGAACTCCAAATTGCATGAAACCAATTTTATTAGTTTCCTAAGACATGTAGGATACTAGGAAAAATAATTTGGTAGCCTGAATTAATCATCTTGCTGGGTTTTAAATCAATTTGTGATCAGGGACAGTATGCTGTCAAATTCTGGACAGCCTACTGTTCTTGAATTGTTTAGAACAATTGGGGATGATTTGATCATCCAAACCATTTCAATTAGCTTAGTAATTCATGTAGGGACATGATACAAAAGCTGTTTTTGATGGTGGAGTCGAATTGATTAAGTTTTAGAAACTTTTGTGACCTTGGAGGTCCTCCCATGGTGGTGCCAGCACTGGGTTCTTGAAACCCTAATGTTCTTTGAAGAAGACAGCCCTCTTGGCCACCCCACACGTGTCCATGGGCTTGGCCCACACCCTGGCTTGAGTCCCCCTTTGTTGGCCATGGCCTCCCAAGGCTTGGCCAAGCCATGGCAGCCTTGCTAAGCCATGGCAGCCCACTACAGGTGGCGACAGTCTTAGGGTTTCTTAGGAAACCCTAATTCCCATTAATGATTTAACCCTAATTCATTAATTGCATTAATGGAAACCCTAATTACGCTATTAATTACCATAATTAAAGTGTTTAATGATTGGTCATTAATTGACCAATCATGGTTATTAATCATTAGGGTATTATTAATTGCATTTATGATGTCTAGGGTTTAGGGTTTAGGAAACCCTAATTCATATTGATTAAACCCTAATTCTATTAATGCATTATTTAATAACTAAACCTAGTAATTAATGGGTCTAACCTAGGGTTAAATGATTGGTCATTAATGACCAATCATGATCATTAATGGTTTAGTAATTAATCATTGGCATTTAATAGGTTTAAGGTTTAGGGTTTTAGAAACCCTAATTAGTGCATATTAATTAGGTGTAATTAATATCCTAGGTGGCATTAATTAAACCCTAATCCTAATCATTAACACCATATAAACCTAGGGTTTAAATGATTGGTCATTAATTGACCAATCATAAGGCATATAATGCATTAGGGTTAAACTTAGGGTTCAGAGTTAATGCATTTAGGGTTTAGGATTTTAGGAAACCCTAATGCACTAATTAATTAATATATTGATTTTATTTAATTCCGAAATTGATTATTTAATTGATGGTGATTAATTTTATAATGTTTTAAATGGTTTAAAACACAATTTAGGATTAGATTAAAATCTGGAAATTTTAATTAAATGAAATTGTTTTGTTTAATTAAAGAAACCCTAATATTTGATATTAGAGTTTAATTAGGGGACTTTAACTATTTCAATTAATTTGATTAATTGGAATTAAATGTCTTAAATGTTAAGACTTAATTAATTCTGGAAATTATGCATATCCTAATAAGATTAGGACACATTAATGAGATTAATGAATACCAATCAATAGAGTTACCATAAATGCCCATATATTTATTGCTTATAGTTATTTCCTTTATTATGCAATGTGATTGTATGGTTATGGATGGATGATGATTATGGACTATACCCTTAAACCAATTGTGATTGGCCGTCTTATGAATGGGTTGTATTAATTTTTCAAGAGTTGTTAATTTTTGGTGATGTATTATTTATTTGGGGCTTGCATGCCACCTTCTTCTCTCTCTCTCTATCATTCTCTTATGTACCCCACATTCCCCTTATGTATCCCTTTCTTTAAATTATGTAAATGTTATGTAATCGAGAGCGCACTAAGGAGCATGGTGGACCTAAAGGAGCATAGTGGAACCCAATAAGCCTATGGTGGAGACCATGAAGCTAATGGAGGAGATTGAAAGACTTGAAAGCTTGGAGAAGATTTTCAAGAGTGCATGCTATGTTTCGAATGAATGTTTTACGATCACCTACACCCACCTTAGACCTAGGATTCAATTCATTGGTTTGGATTGAATCCTCTTAAAGTCCATAATCATCATAGTGGGAGCTTTTAATGAGATTAATAGAGATAACTCCAAATCCAAAGATCATTATATTTCACCTTATAGGGACTAATATCGATAAGTGGATTACATATATATAATGTTGTTATATATTTCTTATTTAAATGCATGAGATGTATGTTAGATTAGTTAATTTGATGAGACCCTTAAAACCCCTCCCTTTTTTTAATATTAAGTTGGAAATGGAGAATACATTAGGGAATGGATTCTTCATTGCCTTCCATCATTATAGGATCATCTAACGTCCCTTAATGTGGGTACCTGGCTGCAGACATGTAGGAGCTATCCATATTAAAGACATTACTTGAAACTATCACATATAGAGATATCATGGGGTGCCTAAATTGGTATATAACAAGAAACTATAATGTGAGGTATATATTTGGCGAAACATACCTGTGTGAATGATGGGATTAACTTAACTAGGGAAGTATTCCAAGAAACTATAATGTGAGGAGTATGTACCCTAGAAGCAAAATGATTGGAACTTGCTTATGAAGCAATAGACAAGGAGTTGTCTTCTTATTGTGGGTTAGAAGTCAAGAAACTATAATGTGAGGCTTCTAGGTCACAGTGGGACCCCAATCCCCATTACGAATAAGATTCCCGAATTCTATTAGAGGGTGTATGGAATTTGATAAAATAGTGGGAGGTATCATTATGGATTAAAAATGAAATCTAATTCTCTATTTTTATATGTAGTTCATAGAAATGGCTCACCTCAACCCACTATCCAAAAATATTGGACATCAATTGTTTGACTGGACCAAACTATCTTGACTGGCTGAGGAACTTAAAAATAGTTTTAACTTCCAAAAAGGTTACCTACACACTTGATGGCACACTTCCTGAGGCACACTTCCTGAGGCATTGGCTGAGACTGTAACTCAGCAAGAGAAAGACGCTTATCAGAAGCGCATGGACGATGACTTGAAGGCAAGATGCTATATGATGGCATCCATGAGCCCTGAGCTTCAGAAGCAACATGAGTCCATGAAAAGTGCTCGCGACATCTTTCTCCACTTACAAGAGTTGTACGGGGAGCAAAGTAGGACTGCGAAGTGCAATATTGTCAAGGATCTATTCAAGGCAAGGATGAATGAGGGTTCATCTGTGACTGATCACAACTTGAAAATGATCAACCATATTGAGCAGCTTGAAAAGCTTGATGTGATCATTGAAGCTGATATGTGTTCAGACATTATACTACAGTCCCTTCCTGATTCATTTGGGACGTTCATAATGAATTTTCATATGAACAAGCTTGAGCCCACTCTCCCCGAGCTGCACAATTTGCTCAAGATGACTGAGGAGACAATGAAGAAGGGAAAAGATTCTTTGCTCGCATTTGATGGAGCTTCTACTTCCAAAGCCAAGCCCAAGCCTAAGGGCAAGGGCAAAGGAAAGGGTAAGAATACCCAAGGGAAGAAGAAGAAGAACTTAAAGCCAAAGGGAGGCGTCAAGAAAGGTAATACTGACAAAGCCAAAGGAACCTGTTTTCACTGCGGCAAGGATGGGCATTGGAAACGTAATTGCCGAGAGTATCTGGATATTCTAAAGAGTCGACCTTCGGAAGGTATGGATCATGCTCTAAACTAAATGTTAGTTTTGCTTCCACTTGGGTACTTAATTCTCATGTGAATTTTGAATTCCCTACAGGATCTAGTGGGAAGCAGAAGGCTGAGTAGAAGCGGAGTATCCCTTTGAGTAGAGAATGGAGCAAAGTATTGCTGTATTAGCTATGGGACTCGCAGCTTGACTCTAGCTGAAGGAGTAGTTTAGAATTAATAAGCTATCTTTACATTCTAGAAGTTTTATAGAAACATTATCTTTATTTCAGTTTAGCCTAAACAATGTTTTAGTTTGATTTAATAAATGTTTTTTTATGAAGAGTTCATTACTTCTAGAATTTATAGCATTTATCTTCTAAACCACGTTGCAAATATGAATTGCATAAAGCATGATAGCTCTAATTTTGAATGCTAATAAACCCTAGAGAACAATAGATGAGAACTAATACATAATGATGTATATAGAGGATTCTCTTACTTTACAATCTTTACCGATGATTCAGTCTAGGTTTGGGTGTGTATACTTAATGAAGTACAAATCTGAAATATTTGAAAGGTTTAAAGAATTTAGATATGAAGTAGAGAAACAAACTGGTAAAATTATTAAAGCTCTTCGATTAGATCGGGGAGGCGAATATTTAACCAGTTAATTTTAGATCATCTTGTTCAAACAGGCATTCTTTATGGACACCTCCTAGAATACCACAACTTGATGGTGTGTCAGAAAGGAGGAAGATGACCTTATTGGATATGGTCCGATCCATGATAAGTTACAACGGCCTAATATTATCCTTTTAAGGATATGCCCTAGAATCTGCCACGTATCTGTGAAACAGAGTTCAAACTGAGGCTATCCCTTAGAACCCATATGAGATATGAAAAGGGAAAGCGCCAAGCCTTAAGCATGTTAAGGTATAGAATTGTATTGAATATGTAGAGACATATGATGCAACCAAAATTGGAAATCAAGATAGCTTGAACGTAGGTTTGTGGATTATCCTAAATAGAGTTTAGGATACTAAGTCTATTATCCTGATGAACAAAAGGTGTTTTGTTTGTATGTTTGCAATCTTTCTTGAAAAAGAGTTTATTCAAGAAGGCAGCAACAACAGGAAAATAGAACTCAAAGAGTTGTCTAATGAGACACAAACCGACATTGATGCAACCCATGTCCCTGTTGAGACAGAACCCATTATTGTTCCATGATTGTATAAAGGGTTAGTGGGAGTGCAATCATATTTTTGGTCCTATAAGTGAATGACGTTCTACTTATTAGTGAATAATGTAGAGACATTGTCAAAAGTGAAAAATTAGTTTTTCACAAAGTTTCTCCATAAAAGATTTGGAAGAAGCATCCTATATTCTAGGAATAGAGGTCTATAGAGATAGATCTTAAAGGATGCTAAGTCTTTCCCAATGGATGTACGTAGACAAGATTTTGAATGGGTTCAAAATACATGATTTCAAGAGAAGTCTAATTCCTGTCAGACATGAAATCAAGTTGTCTAAAAGCATATGCCATGCTGTGTACATTATTAGATATCAGTTTTGCTGTAAATATTACGAGCAGATATCAGGTAGACCCAGATAAGGTATACTGGGAAGTAGTCAAGGCTATCCTTAAGTACATGAGAAGAATTAAAGGACCTATGCCTTGTCTATGGAGAAAGAAACTTGGAAATGGTTAGTAGAACGGATTCAGATATTAATCTGACGATAATGATGGGAGATCAACATCGAGGTATATTCTCACCTTAAATGGTGGAGCTGTAAATTTAAGCGCATTGCTGCATGTTTGGATGAGTAAGTTCATTACAGAACTAGGAGTGGTTCCTGACATTAAGAAGCCTTTATCATTGTTTTTGTGACAACAATGGGGCTATTGCTCAAGACAAGGATCCACGGTCTTATCAAAAGTCCAAACTTTAAGCGGCAATTCCAAGTGATTAGAGAGATCATTGGAAGAGATGACATATAGATATAGAAGTTTAATACAACAGAGAATTAAGAATACCCTTTACTAAAGCTATGACCCAAGTGTGTTGGATCACCATCGACAGGATATGGGTATCAGATACATGGTGGATTGGCTATAGTGCAAGTGGGAGATTGTTAGGATTATGCCCTAGAGCCAATCATAGAGATGATTATTTAGGGATTAAGAATAATCAATTGATTTCATTTATGTATGTCACATTTATTATTGATTTAATAAAAGGGCTTATTCTATTATGTTCATATGCATCATTTATATTTACATAATATGTCCATGGAGTTAGAGTTGAGAATATGAAATTATAAAGAGTTGTAATTTTGAGACTGTAGATATATCTCTGTACTAAACTCCTGAAACATTTCTAATTGAAGGTTCAATATGATGGACAGTAATGAACCATAGGACTAGCACTTGTTAGGTTGACTCTATAGGAGGATAGCTAGTCTCAAGCTATTTGTGTGGAGACACTACAACCAACAAGTGGGTGCCTATTATAAGAATAGGTACACTGAATGTGACCAAAGATATGAGATAAACTGAATGGAGTTTTAACCTACCTATCAATCAGTTTCTCATTATTATAGTGGTATAAGTAATCCTTAGACCTGAGACACCATGGTTGTCTTATGCATGTAGCTTTAGAAGTTTGATAACACTAAGTGCAGATCCTATTCAGGGGTCTGTAAGGGTGTTCATTGGCCCTACTGCTATGTGTGTGAAGGCATGTGAGTGATCAACAAGGAATCCATCATTCTCAGGAAAAAGGGAGTGAATGTCTCATACAGCATTCATTGAATATAACTCATTAAATCCATGAGCCCATTGTAAAATGAATATGGAAAGGAGTTTCCATAAGTTCATCATTGAGTTGATATTAATGAATGAGTATAAATTAATTGAACTAGGGACTTGACAGACTTCCATGTCCTATTAGTTTAATTGGAGACATTGTGTTGATGGAAGGATGGAATTGTAACCTATAAACTATAACAGAAGGGTTTTTTGTAAATGACTATTCACCTCATTAAGGAACACACCATGAGCCATATGCTAGGTGTTACTCATGGTTAGTAGAAGCCCTAATTGATATAAATGAGTTATAATCAATTAGGGAATTGAAAGGAGTTTCAATTAGACCCTTAATGGAAAGTGTTCTATTGTGCACAACATGTGCTATTCCTACTATTTGATGATGTGAACCCAATGGGTCACACACTGATCATGCTAAGAGAGCTTGATTATCTATGAGAGAAAGGGTATAAGTGATTAAAGAAAAGTTCTTAAAGGGGCTAATTTGTATTTGATACAAACTAGTGGGCTAATTGTGTAATTAAGAGTAATTACACAAAAGACACTAGGGTTAGGAATCCCCCTATGGCTGGCCCTATTAATGGGCTATATAATGCCCATTATGTGGGGATGACATCATCACATTAACACATCCCCTAGTGCTGGCCGAAAATTAGCTTGGAGGCTCTCTCTCTTTCTCTCTCTTCTCCACCTCTAGCAACCATATGGAAGAAGAAGGAAAGGACATTAAGCTCTAGCTAGGTGTGGATACTGTTGGAGGCAGTACGCTTGAACTGCTCAATCAGAATCGAAGCTTGGAGCACAAAGGAGAAGACTTTATTCAATTGTAAGTATCCTAACTCTCTTAGTAATTAGGTCCATGGATTTTGTATTAAGCATAATTAAGATTCATGGGTTTGGGAATCGTAGGAAAAATTTTATTCCGCTTTTGTAGTTTTCCTCCCTAGTTAGATTCCCAACATTAAGTCAATGTAATGTTACAGCCACTGTTTAACCAAAGGGGGGAAAAATGAAGAGGTAGAACAATTGACTAAAAAAAATTAAGGATTCATATTTATGTTACACAAATGCCTAAGCCTTTTTTTTTTTTTTTTTTTTTGGGCCATAAACTTGATCACTAGCCATTTTCTACTTGTTTTCATCTTGTGTATGGCAAAAACAACATATGGTAATTTGAATAATACTTATGGTACACAAATGCTTGATGGTAGGGGAGTGGCATCATGAACAAATGATAAGTCAAGAAAAGAACTTAACTTTGGAGCAATGGGGAAGATCACAGATGGATTTCCATTTAAACAAAGGGCGCTTTGGAAGGTTTGGCATGTGATCGATATCATCATATCATATTGTATGCTGAGATCTCAAACGACTCAATCTCCTATCTTCAAGTGGAGATATTGACAGAAATGCAGTAATTGTGAGACACCTAAAGCGTTGAATCAAAGTTGGGTTGAAAGCTCTCTGCCTCTGTCGACGGCTCCTCCGCTCATGTCCGGCCAAGATCTCTTGCTCTCTGCCTCTCTTGATGGTAGAAGTGACTGGTGTTGAATGAAGGGAACAGGCCACCGCCAAGGAGAAGCGATTTGAGGAACAGTGGAGTTACATCGTTGACCGCTGATGGGGGTTTTTGCTCTGGTTTTCTTTTTCTCTCGATTGCTTTGGTTTTTAGTCATGGGTCCTTCGTCTCCCCATTCCTCTGAGGAGATCAAGGTCTTCTGCCCATAGAGTTTTCTTACATTTCACTCTGATCTCCCTATTTCTAGGGTTTTAAATTCTGATTCTAAGGTTTTGAAGGGTTCTTTTGCCTCTATGCTTAAGCAATATGTCGTTGATGATCCCATCTCACAACTTCCTCCTCCGCAGATTGTTGGCGATATGGTCACAGTTAAGATTTCAGAAAATCCATACCAGTCTAAACTCGTTGAAAGAAAGTCGAATGTTATTGGGTGTTTAATCCTTCCTAAAGGCATACAGCCTTCGACTGTGATGGATTTGAAACGAAAGTTGCATTCTCTTTGGAAAATTTCAGGGGAATTTCATTTGATTCCAATTGGTCAAGGATTTTTTGATATCAATTTTTATCATTTGGAGGATATGCGGAAGGTGTGGGCAGGAGGTAGTTGGAATTTATCTCCAAGGGTTTTTCGAATTTCTCAATGGAGAGTTGACTTCAATCCAAGCAATCCGATGCAAATGCATTCCCAGGTTTGGATTCGTCTTTATGGTCTGGCTCAAGAATATTAGCACAAGCAAAATCTACTTGTGATTGCGTGAGGTGTTGGCATTCCGCTTCAAATTGATAAAGCCATCTTAATCAGGTATACGGTCTTTATGCTCGTATTTTGGTTGAAATTGATTTAGATTTTGCTCTTCTGGAACGCATCAAGGTTGAATGGGAAGGTTATGGTTTCTTTGTGGATGTTTACTATGAAAATATCCCTGTTATTTGTTCTCATTGCCATCGTATTGGGCATGATCTGTCTAAATGCAAGTTTGTCAATCATAAGGTGCCAAAGAAGACTGAGATCTTGTAACATAAAGCAGATACTCTGGTCTATCGTCCTAAACAATCTGATAAGCCCATGGATAAGTCGTTGGGTATTGATACTCTCAACATTCATGATACAAATAATGCTACTAATGCTCCTATGGATTCTCGAGAGGCTCCACATAGTCAAGAGGTTAATGAAATTCTTATTAAAGCCTTTGACACCTTAGACTAAGGTTTCTTGCTTCATGTTCTAAGCAAGTTTGGTTTCTCTGACAAATTTGTAAGTTGGATTTCAACTCTCTTATCTTCAGCTAGATTGTCTATTATAATTAACGACTCGCCCTGTGGTTTCTTCTTTTGTAGTAGGGGTGTTAGGCAAGGTGATCCTCTATCCCCCCTTCTTTTTTGTTTGGCTGAAGAAGTGTTGAGTCATGGTTTGACCAAGCTAGTGATTGAAGATAAAATTCATCCCATCCCTTCTCCTCAAGGTTTTGCTGCCCCGACCCATTTATTATATGCAGATGATATTTTTGTTTTTTGTCGTGCCTCCTCATCTTCTCTAAGAGTTTTAATGGATTTCATCGACATGTATGGTCTAGCATCTGGTCAAATTATCAACAAAGCTAAGAGCAGGGTTTTCATTGGTAAGGCAGTTTCTTATCGAAGACATTCTATTGTTTCTTTATTGGGTATTACTGAGGGATCAGTGCCTTTTATCTATCTAGGTGTCCCTATTTTTCGGGGGAAGCCTAGGAGAGTGCATATTCAAAGTCTAGAAAATAGAGTTAAAGTGAAGTTAGAGGGTTGGTGTTGCAAAATTCTTTCTTTAGTTGGTAGAGTTCAATTGATTAAGGCTGTTATCTATCCTATGTTACTTTATTCTTTCAAGATCTACTCTTGGCCTGCCTCATTATTGAAGCAACTTCAATGTTGGGTTAGAAACTTCATTTGGTCAGCTAACATTGATGCTAGGAAGCTTATCACTATTTCTTGGAAGCGGGTGTGTGATCCTATCTTTAATGAAGGGGGTTTAGGCCTCAAATGCTTTAAAGCTCTTAATAAAGCTGCTCTTCTTAAAACTAGCTGGGATCTATTTTCCTCTAATTCGGTTTTTAGTGGATTCATGAAGGCTAGATATCATCTTGGTTATAATTTTCTCTCTATTTATAGAATGTCTTCAATATGGCCTGGTCTTAAATCTGTTATGGGGGATTTGCTTCTTAACACTCAGTGGGTTATTGGTAATGGGCATGATTTGAATTTTTGGTCGGATAACTGGTTGGGACGTCCTCTTTCTTATTTGTTCTATCTTCCTACTCATTTAGTTCGAGGTTTGAATTGCAAAGTGTCTACTTTCATTTAGAATAAGGTTTGGTCTATTCTAGATTACTTTAAAGTGGCTTTTCCAGTCCTTTGCAGTGTGATTCAACAAGTTGCTCTTCCTATTGAAGATATGAAGGATCATATCATTTAGTCTTCTAACTTGTCTGGCTTCCTTAAGTTTTCTAATGCATTTTCTTGTTGTCGGTTACAGTATACAGTGGTTCATTGGACTTCTCACCTTTGGAAATCCTTTGGCGCCTTATGTGGAACAAATTGCCTATTGATGATCAACTTCAAAAAAGGGGCATGCATATTGTTTCTTGCTGTAGTCTTTCCAATCAGCATTATTGCATTAAAACTGCTTCTCATTTGTTATTGGATTGTGATTTTGCTAGGGCAATTTGGGCTTGGATTGCTTCTATTTTTCAGGTGCCTTTGTCTCCCCAAGGCCTTCATCTCACTAAATTCTGGAAGAATGTTTGTTCTCGGCGCATGAGCTCTCATCTTTTCAATTTATGGATTGCTACTGTGTTGTTGACCTTTCACTCAATTTGGCTTGCTAGAAATATGTCATGGTTTGAGGGTAAGAAGCCAAATGTTAAAAGAGTTTGTTTTTACATTAAATCAATGCTTTGAGATGTAGGCAACTTGAGTGGTGGGCATATGGATAATGTTGTTTATGATCTGGTTACCCTTCATTCTCTTCATGTGTCACGGCTTCCTAGAAAGGCTCCATCTATTTCCACTGTGCATTGGAATCCTCCCCCACAAGGTTGGATTAAATTAAACACGAATGGCTTGGCAAGAAGAAATCCAGATTCTTTCGTTGTGGCTGTTATTTTAGGCATTGAGCTTGCTTGGGAGAAGGGCTAGACTCGAATTTGGTTTGAAAGTGACTCTCTTTTGGTCACTCAATGCCTTTCTAATCCGGATTATAGACCTCCTTGGGAGCTTTATACTCGCTGGCAAAACTGTAAAGTTTTTATGAAGAACATGGAGTTTCAGTATAGTCACATCTTCAGAGAAGGCAATGCCACAGTTGATAAGTGCGCAAGTCTGGGGTTGAGTTACTTGGGTTTCCAATGGTGGTGGTCTCCTCCAGTTGAGCTTATGCCTTTTATTGGGAGAGAGCTCTCTGGTTTGCCTTTTTATAGATTTCGACTTTAGTTGAGGTTTTTCTTAGCTGGTTATGGTAATGTGTTGCCTAGACCAGGTTTTTCTTCTTTTTCATCTTTCTTTCCTTGTATTCTTTTATCTTCTTTTTCTTTAATACTATTGAGCTTTAGCGGAAAAAAAAAAATAATTGTATGCCGATAAAAAATAAAAATAAAATAAAATGAAAAAATTCATATCATATTGTAACTAGAATTCAAGACTAAGAATTACATCCTTCTTAAGTTCTCGGTATTGTGATCATTAAGAGTATCAATTTGTGAAGTCCTCTAAATTAATTGGCAATACCTGAAGGCTTGCTTCTATAAGGGTGTCATCCCAAACCTTTACATTCTTTCCATGTCCAACAATCCAACTGAACCTTCAGCAAAAAGAAAAAAAAAAAACACAAAAAACAATAATCCAGATGATGTTCCTGTGAACAATTTCATGTAACAAAAAACTAAATTATATGAGTTTTATCCAGACTATTTGAAGAGTTATGTAATATACTTCAAGTGTATACAATCCGTTTATACTTCATCCAAAAAAAAAAAAAATGTATATAGTCTGCATAGCACATTTCCATCAATCTTTCCTGTATAAACCAAAATTGATCAAGAAAATTCCCAAGCTTACATTTTTTTCCCTTGTACAATTGAAAAAACTCGAGAAACAAGACGAAAAAAGGCTAAAAAAATAGAGCTTCTACCGCCATTGTTCCTTAGATGGTTTCCCCTACGCTTTTGGGGTCTTTGCTACTTACTTTTGAATGAGCTTCGACATCCCTATGAGTTCTGGCCACAGACTTTGTCTTTCCGACTAGGTTGTAGTTGTTGCCCTTGTAGGTAGTCTTTATTGGATATCTATACCACTAGCAACTTCAACTAGAGCCCTGTTACATTGGGGTCATACGCATCTAGCCTTGAACTCAAAGATTCCCTGGAACATAAAGTTTGAATATTGGGCTTTCCTATTTGCCAAATCCTCACAAATCCAGAAGAAGAGATCCATCTTGTACCCTATGATTTTCGTTCTCGTAAACTCCAATTTCTTAGCAACCAAACGGATCCAAAACTAACACACACAAAATGGATCCAAAAAAAAAAAAAAAGAAAAAAAGAAAGAAAGAAAGAGTCTCAAATTTCTTGGCAATTTTCTTGGTAACTAAACGAGGGGAATAAATTCTCACTTGACAAATCTAGAAGAGATCCGTTTTGGACCCCATTACTCCCATAAATTCCACTTTCTTGACAACCAAACAATCCCAAAAGCATTGAATTCAGAAAAAATATAGACTTCAACTCTAGTTTTTGGACAACGAAACATATCCCAAAAAAAAAAAAAAAAAAAAATCACAAGACTCTCTTGGTAACCAAACAAGGAAAACGAAGGGTAAAGTAAAGCCTAAGAAATTTGCCGGACATAGGGCGAGAGAAAGAGAGGTAAAAGGGTTGGGTTTTACTTCTTCTGGTATAAAGGTGGAATAGAAGAGCGAGAATAGGGGGTAGAGAAGAGGAGAAAACAATGAATTTTTAGTAAAGCTGTTTAATAGGGGCCTACATGCAGTTTTTGCCTTTGTCTATTTCAAAAAATTAGTCTCCTGCCATAATACACAATTTATTCAGAAAAGAATTTGGGTGACATGTGGTTTTAGCCAACTCATCCTCCACATCAGTTGGGTAAAACCTTTCGGGATTTTTTTCAGGATAGCTAGCATTATTCTTAAAATATTGCGGTCTACACATTCAATTAAAATATTGTTTTGTTAATAAAACTATTACAACCAGCCATACAAAACCATGGTTCAGAGAGAAGTACTCAAGTACTTTTTTAATAAAAATATTGCTCCCCATTTGCTTTTTCCCTGTTTCTCCATTTCCTCTTTCCTCCCACAAACTGACAAGTAAAGTATTAATGGCAGATTGGCATTATCTTTCAGATCCCCTTTTGTTTTTCCCTATTTCCCCATTTCCTCATTTTCTCTCATTCTCTTCGGTCTGATCTCCCTTATTTTCTCTCTCCTAGCCTCCATTTTCTCTCATTCTCTCCCTTCTTAGACCCTCTACTATTGTGATCATTAATCAACTCACATTCCGCCATTAACTCACACTTCGCCGATCGTCGATCAACTCACACTCCAGAGTTCCAAAACTGAGAACTAGTGGAAGCACCAAACACTACAACTCAGAGGCATCCCAGAACAGTGAAGTAATACTCCATAACAGCCAAAAAACCCACACAAAAAAAAAAAAAAAAATGGAAGAAAAAAATGTCTAACTACTACCAACTAAGCCACTACATTTGCCTTTGATGAATTATAATAAACTCACCTGAGTTTTAGAATCAGAGAGAGCGATGAGCGATGAGCCGATGAGGATTGAGGAACTGAGGAAGTAGTGGACTGGTGGACCGGTGGTAGTCGCTTGACTACTGATTGAGTGACTGGTGGCTGGTGCTGTGGTGCGTGACTGCGTAGCTATGAGCAGATAGACTGAGAGAGGGTGAGTTAGGGTTCCAAATGGTGGATAGGATGAGCCATGATTGAACACTAAGCACTGAGCACTTAAGTTGTTGGGCAGAGAGGCTAAGAGAGGGTGGAGGGTGACTAGTGAGTTAGGGCTTGAACGGTAGAGGAGAGGGTATGGTTCGAGTCTTCGAGACGCAGATGAGAAAATGAATTGGGAGTAGGGTTTTTTCTATATATACCCGCACAATGTCACAAACAAACGGCAATGTTTTAGGTATAATTGCAAATCCTATTTGAAAACCTATTGCAAATGGGTTTGGTTTAGTCGGTTTCGTTATAAAAATGTGGTGAACCGTGAATCAAACCGAAACTGAAAATTTATGAGAAAAAAAACCGCACCGACCGAAATGCTTGGGAAAACCGACCGAAACCCTCCAGTTTGGTCCTATTCGGTTTGATTTTTTGGTTCGATTTTACGCACATCCCTACTGCCCAGAATCCATCCCATAAAACAAAATGCGCCTTGTGGTAATCTCATCACCACTCTAAAAGGCTGTTAAAATAAAGCCTAGAAAAAATGTAGACACTTTATAGTGTGTAACAACACAATAGGGTCAACAATCAATGATGAATTTTGCTCCCAAGAGGTACCTTTAAGGTTCAAAAAATCTAACATTTATACTTTATTTGGTTTGGTTCACAGAAAGTATAAGGGGAAAAAAATGAAAAAGAAGTAAAGGAAAAAAAAATGACAAGGAAAAGAAAAGGAAAGGAAAATAGGAAACTTTCTTGTGTTTGGTTGCATAGGGAAAGAAAAAATGATAGGAGAGAAAACGGATTCCTCTCATTTTTCCTTTATTTGGTTGTTAAGAGAAAAGCAAAAGGAAAAGAAAATATAGTAATTAAAGGGGATTAATTATCAAATTGACGACACAACCTCAACATCTATGAATTCAACTCCTTCTTGAGGCTAGTTACCAACCATCTTATCTAATATAAATATATTAAAGTAACATACAAGTCACTTTCTCACCCCTCCACATGGCGTTGAGGTGGATAGCCTCATTGATCTTGGAGTTAATATATTGAGCCATCTCAGCTCATAGAGATTCATGAGAAATTTGACAATTGTAACCATCAATATATTTAATACTTAATATATTAAATTGAGGTAAATTTATGATTAATTAATGGAAAATGCTAAATGGGACCAAACCGTGAGACTAAACATCTAAAACAAACAGAAGGTTTCTTCATAAATATATCATGCCATAATTGTAGGGATTCACACCAAACTGTCAACGTTTGTTTTGGTTTGTAAAATCTATTTTGATCATAACCAATTTTATTCCACAATTTTAGGGATTCACCCCAAAACTATCCACTCTTGTTATCTCGTCTGATTCGATTCCTAACTATGGGTTTTGTACGTTTTTCATTGCATCTCCATTGTAACGGTTTCTTCTCTTTTGTCAATCGATTTTGTTTTATAAATTTAAAATATTTTGTTGAGACGATTGAAATCATTAACCCACTTGAGGTAAGTTTAAGGTTTTTGTTTGTGTTTGATTTGTTTTTGTCTGTATTGGCCATAATTTTTTATAATCAAAATTAGTTAACTAGTTTTTCGATTTATGAACACACTAAACTTGGTAAAATAATTGTATCTTGTAACGAAAGGTAGTTTGTTACATGGTTTGAGATGTAATACAATGAATCAACTCAAGTTACATCGTTCATCGCTTTAAGAACACCCTCAGAGTAACTACACGAGTACTTAATGTTTGCTATGGGGTGGTGACCTATTTTCTGTGACTTAAGTCCATGATCTTCAACCATGTGCACCCTATGAGGACAATCCAAAGCCACAAACAACAGGGGTAGATGCCAAAACAAAATGGGGTGGACATCATCAAAAATTTCAAAACCATTAGACAAACCCATGTGCTCAAGATGAACGAGAGCATGAGAAGGAAGAATAAGACTATTTGGAATTTGGACGGCACAAAACTCTAGTCTCTAAGCCTTATTTTTCAGTATTTCTTCCATGACCACGATTACCCTTTCCCAAGAGTTTACAAATATGCACATTGATATGCATATTTTCTACACGAGTACTTAATGTTTTCTATGCCCAATTTACAACATTGCAAAAACATTCAAGCTAAGCTCGACTTAACTAGATTTAGCGTTGCAAGGGAATAGTCAGCTTGACTTAACTAGATTTATTGTTGCAATGAAAAAAAAAAAAAAAAAACTTGCCAATCTTATAGTCTAGCGTTAAATCCAAATATCTGATTTTGATCATAGAAGAAAAAATGTTCAAAAATTCATAGCGATCCATATGTATGTTACCAATGTACTGTACCTAGAAATCATAATTCCATAAAAGTCAAACCCTAACTTCTATTGCCATTAGGGAAGTAACAAAATATGGTGCTAATTGAAAGTAACTACATATTAACCCAAAAATCCAGCACTTTAAAGAACAAAAAAAACGTGCATTTAATGTTGCCATTGTAGTTGACATCATTAACGTGCAATCATATGCTTCCTGAGTTTCATTTTCCATGCACGAATTTCTTTTGGAGCACCACGCAGTGGAGTCAGACTTTTGGTCTTGTTCTTTGTGTTCGGTGCTTCCACATCCTTTGTGATCTCTTCCTGAGTACATGTTATCAACTTTGACCTATATTGGGGGTAATAAGCTTCCTTCTTCTGTGCTTCAATTACCCTCACAACACCTGCGAAATAAAAGGGTAAAGATGAAAGAAAGCATATATCTCAACTATATATTAACGTAGTTATCTACATATCACCCTTACTTAACTAGATATTACTAGCAATTAACAAGATCATTAACTAGATATTACCTCTATCAAAACCCACTCAACTAGATATATGTCAACTAGATCCCATCATAAGAAAGAGTAAAAAAAAATAAAAAAAATTTCTGATGTAACATGAAAGGTGATCTAGTTGACATAATCAACTTGAAGCTATTAATTTGAAGGTGATCTAGAACACAAAGAAAAAAAATTTCGATTACTTCAATCCTAAGAGGATCACACCATTCCCAACTCAAATCACCCAACAAGAACAAAAAACTTCAGAGGAACCAAAAAATTCATTTTTAAATAAATAAAATTAAATAAAATAAATAAAAACTTACAATAATATCCAATTAATCTCTATGTATATGATCTAGATATTCCAACTCGTGGCAGACATTGATAAATTGAAGCTCAGACCATAGAAAATTTGGAAAAAAAAAAAAAAAAAAAAGCACAAGAGAAACACTAGCTTCCCCCACTCAAACTCATCCAATTTGTTTGGGAAAAAACTAAATATCTCGACTAGATTCTAACACACAAAGCAAAAAATTCTATTTCATTGACAAGGCTGTTAACTAGATAGTACACTAAAAGCAAAAAATACCCTTATCATAAAAGGAGAACACCCATTCTCCACTCAAAGTCACCTAACAAAAACCAAAAACATCAGTGCACTCAAAAAATCCATTACAAAGAAAACTACAATAAGATCTAGTTATACTCAATATCAACTAGATATTTTGACTCAAGGCAGAACATTCACAATTTGAAGTTTAAAACCTACAAGAGGAATACTGCTTTCCCCACTCAAAGTCACCCAACTTGTTTTGGGAAAAATCTAGATATGTCAACTAGATCCTATCACACGAAGAAAAAAATTGCATTTCATCCACAATGATGTTAACACAATTGTTCGTCAAACATCAACCAGAATTGGGGAAAAACAATAAAAATTGACTATCAAACCTCAAACGGCATAAATCTTATACAGTTAATCTTTAGTTAATTTATTTCTTTAAAAAACATCAGAGGAACCAAAAAATTCTTTTCTTAAAAAAATAAAATAAAATAAAAAACTAGCTTACAATTAATAATATCCAGTTAATCTCTATGTATATCATCTAGATATTCCAACTTGAGGCAAACATTGACCAATTGAAGCTCAGAAGACCATAGAAGATTGGAAAAAAAAAAAAAAAAAACCTGCAAGAGAAACACTAGCTCCCCCCACTCAAACTCATTCAATTTGTTTGGGGAAAAAACTAAATATCTCAACTAGATTCTAACACAGAAAGCAAAAATTCCATTTCATTCATAAGGTTGTTAACTAGATAGTACACTAGAAGCAAAAAATACCCTTATCATAAAAAGAGAACACCCATTCCCCACTCAAAGTCACCTAACAAAAACCAAAAACATCAGAGGACCCAAAAAATCCATTACAAAAAAAACTACAATAACATCTAGTTGTACTTTATATCAACTAAATTTTTGGACTCGTGGCAGAACTTTGACAAGTTGAAGTTTAAAACCTACAAGAATGAGAAAAAAGAAAAAAGAAATAGGAAGATAGAAAGAAAGAGGAATACTGGCTTTTCCCAATTTTTCCTAATCAAAGTCACCCCAACTTGTTTTGGCAAAGTCACCCCAACTTGTTTTGGGAAAACTCTAGATATCTCAACTAGATCCCATCACATGAAAAAAAAAAAATTACATTTCATCCACAATGATGTTAACTAGAATATTAGAGTAGAAGCAAACTTTTGTAGACAATTGTTTATCAAACATCAACCGGAATTGGGGAGAAACAATACAAATTGTTTGTCAAACCTCAGATGACATAAATAGAAACTACAGGTACATGAAATTTTTTACAAATTTGACAAATTCATATGGATATAAGTCCACCTATATCAATTGATATCGTCATACGAAGAAAAAAAAAAGCATTCTTGAACCTCAAAACACCATGTGCGAAACCTAATGGAAGAAAAAAAACATGCAATTTCTTTCATTTTTCGACTTAAACCTACTTTAACAATGTACAAATCTAACAAAGACTGAAAAATTACTGCTTTTTACCAACAAAATATCATTATCAAGCACCCATGAAGCAAAATTTTCATATTCATACACACCTTTTTTCTCCATTGATTTCGGCTTCTTCGATTGAAGATGTCTTCCTCTAGGCTTGGATAATTTCGGCTTCATTGATTTTTTTCTCTACTTCATCTTGAATGGAAATAGGTGAGAAGATTTCGTTCAAATCCCTCAAAAATCTCGCAATGTTTTCAGCCCGAATCCCTCAAATGGTTCGTTCCTCATTTGGATCGAAGCTGAGTTTGTCTCATTTTTTTGGTATAGTTGAGTTGCTGTTTTTCCCTGTTAAAATACCCCGTTTCATCTCACGGTTGGCCCAAATGGGTCGGCCGGGGTAGTAGTACTCTCAATTAATTCATATATTAATTTTTTTTAATATACTCTTAATTACAATTTTTAACCTACCCTTAGGTGAAACAAATTGCTATTACAATTGAAAGGATATGAATTTAAAAGGATGTGACTCTTGAAGATAGAAATATATTTTTAAAATGTATATAAATATATTTTTTTTTTATTCAAATATAACGGTTGCCCTTCCTCTTTCTAATTTAAAATGACAATTAAATTGATTTTAAGAAGAAACCAATATATTGAATTTATATTTAATGAAAAAGTAAAGAGACATTGGTTATCCATTTGTATAGTCAATTTTATCATTAATTACATATTTCCCAGTCAATTCCTCCTAATATATTCTAAAGAAATGCATGTTGGCCACCTTCAAATCCCATGTTTAGATGTCATTAGGTTAGGTCCTCCGCAAAGATCATATTTTTCACATTCCCCATAACATGCACCACATCTTTATTTTTATATATATTATTTAAATTATACGTTTTTCTATGAAGTTTCACTTTATAACTTCAATAATGATATTAAAAAAAAAAAAAACAAAAAAAAAAGCTTAATTCCACATGAAGGTATAACCATGTAGATTAGATTTGTATTTTGAAAGGCTACTATCAAAGCGTAGTTACAAGCGAAAAGGGTTGCTTAACAAGGTACAAATATGCTTGCTTTTGGGATATATAGCAATGCTCTTTTCCTTTTGGGTTAATGGATGTTCTTTTTTTTTTTTTTTTTTTTAAATTTTATTCCATATCCTTCACAATCACTACAATAATATGATATTTTAAATTGACATGTAATTGAATTTTTTGGTTTTATAGCCTCACTCACTTATGGTGGTCGTATAGTTTCTGTTAGTTAATCTCTCTTTCTTTCTATCTCTCTCTCTAAATCTTCAATCGTCACCAACTGAATGTGTCACAATAAGAGGGACTCTCAAGAGGCCCAAACCGATGAACAGTATAGGAGAGAACCTTCTCTTTGTAGGGTTTTTTGTAGATACATATATTATGTACACACATACATCAATCTTTATTTAATTTTCTTTGGAATTAAATTTTTTTCCTACATCGCAGAAATTACATTGTATTGCATGGATATAAAGAGATTTCATTGATTATTTAATTGGAGTCAAAATAATTTAAGGAAAAAGGGGTATATGATAAAAAATGATTTTAAACAATTAATTGATGTGCAATTTAATTATTTTTTGTAGTATTCTTCATACAAACAAGGGAAGCAAATTGTTCATGTGATATAATTTATCCTATGTTTTTTATTATTTTGATTATATGTATTAATAATTAAAAAAAAAAAATTATGACTTCCCAACTTGTGCATAGCACGGGTCTAACACTAGTTTACTATAAAAGTAAAGGTCCTGAATTCTTTTTTCCCTTCTAACACCTTATTCAATAAGGATTTCATGAATAAATAGGCAAGTATGTACTCATTGAACAAGGTACATCAAATTGCAGTAATAGGTAAGAAAATCAATTTAACTAAACCTACTCTATTACTACCTGGAACAAAGAGTTACCCTTCAAAGGGAGCTAGAGAGATGCTGTCGAGCCAATAAGCATTGGCAGAACATCAAATTGTTGTGTGATTGCCCACACTTGTGAAATACTTGGATTCAAAAAATTTTGAAAGTACATTAATTACAATACCAAAATTTTTTTAAAGTACATTAATTACAAAGAAGGGAGATACTTGCAGTGACTCATTTTCGTTGCATCACAATCACCATATTGAATAAAATTGGGCAAATACCATAGACAAGATAGCATTCCTGAGTAATTAATCATACTATTTCAATGCATAAATATTGCCAATTAGCAAATGGCAAGCTATATCATAAACTACTAACAAAAACATAAAGATGTTGGCGCAGGTTAATAGGCTGTGTCAAGTTTTTTTGCATCTAAAGATGTTGGTGCCCATCATGTACGTGGATCTAATGGATTAAACATCTACACTGATCTTCAGAGAAATAGTCTTGTAAGACCAAAACTTAAGTAATAAATTTTTTTTACAATACTGTATGTACCGATGTAAGACTTCAAAAGATGTTGCCACTAGACTAAATTGGCAGTCCAAAGCTGTAGTACTAAAGCACTTCTAAAAGATCTAGCATCAATATTTACCATTCCCTCTAGCGTCAATATTTACTATTCCCTCATCTGGAAATACACGAAAAAAGATATTGAATTGTTAAACTATGGAGATTTGGTAAAACGAAGACAATCTTCCTTGCTTCTTGTTCTCATTCAATGGGAATAAATACATACATTACATGAATAAAATAAAATTACATGATAAAATAAGAAGGAAAGAGGATGGCTGGTATGGGAGCGTGAGAGAGCTAGAGTATGGGAGTGACAGAGTATGGGAGTGTGAGAAAAACAGAATATGGGAGAGGATGAGTGGATGAATAAAATAAGAGTAGCGATGGGAGTGTGATGAGTATGCTGGGGATCAGAAATAGAATAAGAGAGTGATGGGTGAATAAAATAAGGGTAGTAATGGGGATCATAAATAGAATAAGAGAATGGGAGTGATGGATATCGATGGAGTGGAAAGTTCTTCAATACTCCCCTTCAAGTTGGAGCATGAATGTCATGAATGTCCAACTTGCTATATAAAAATAGGAATTGCTTAGATCTTAAAGCCTTGGCGAATATATCTACCCGTTGTTGAGTAGTCAGAACATAAGACGTACAAAGAAGACTTTGTTGAACACATTCACGAACAGGATGACAATCAAGTTTGATGTGCTTGGTATATTCATAAAAAACTGGGTTGGCCGTAATATGAAGAACAGCTTGATTATCATAGTGAAGATCCATTGGTTGAAGGTGTTGTATACCAAAATCAGCTAATGGATAACGAAGCCAAATGAGTTCACAAATAGCAGCTACCATGGAACGATATTTTGATTCAGTAGAGGATCTTGAAACGGTATGTTGTTTCTTTGTTTTCCAAGAAATGGGACTGTTTCCAAGGAAAACACAATAGCCTATGATTAAACGACGAGTCATGGGGTAACTAGCACAATCTGAGTTGCAATAAGTTGATAAGTGCAAAGAACTAGATGAGGACAACAACAATCCTTAGCCAGGTGTGCTTTTTAGAAAATGGAGAACCTATAAGGTAGCGTTAAAATGTGGAGTTCAAGGAGTGCCCATGAATTGACTCAATATGTGAACAGAGAAAACAATATCTGGTCTTGTGATCGTCAAATAAATGAGTTGACTTATCAAGCAACGATAAGGAGTTGGATCATTAGAGGTGAGCCATTAATGGCATTTAACTTGTGATGTTGTTCCATGGGAGAAGATGCTGTACGAGTACCTAGCATGCCAATATCCTGTAGAATCTCAAGAGTGTATTGGCGTTGAGAAATAAAAATTCCTTGTTTGAAATGAGCAACTTTAATACCCAAAAAATATTGAAGAGCTCCTAAATCCTTGAGATTGAACTTTGTGTGAAGAAAATTCTTCAGTTGGAGGATAGCATCTAGGTCATTACTTGTGATAATGATATCATCAACATATACAAGAATGAAGGTACTGGAGGAACCTTTGATGCAAGTAAACAGGGAATAATCAGCCCAAGACTGATGAAAACTGGCACCTAAGAGAGCATTAGAGAATTTGGAAAACCAATTGCGAGAGGCTTGCTTAAGACTATAGAGAGATTTGTTGAGTTGACAAACCCGAGTCTCCCCTTGTCTAGAAAACTTGGTGGAATATGCATATAGACTTCCTCCTCAAGATCACTATAGAAGAAAGCATTGTTAACATCGAGTTAATGCAACGACCATCCTTTAATGGCTATAATAGCAATAAGGCATCGGACAGTAATGAGCTTAGCAACAGGGGCAAAGGTCTCATAGTAATCCAGTCCCTCTTATTAGCTAAATCCTTTAGCAACAAAGCAAGCTTTGTATCGCTCAATTGAGCCATCAAATTTATACTTGATTTTGTAGACCCATTTGCAACCAATGGGTTGTTTGCCAGGGGCAGGGATGTAAAAGTTCAAGTATGATTCTGTTTTAGAGCACAAATCTCCTTAGCCATAGCCTCTTGCCATAAAGGATTAGTAACAGCTTGCTTGAAGGTTTTGGGTTCAGAGTGAGATGTGAAAGCTAAAACAAATGAGCAGTGAGAAGATAAAAATTTATCATATGAAAGATAGTTACATAAAGGGTAGAGATTACCTTAGATAACTGCAGCAGCTTCAGGCAATGGAGTGGAATGATTAGGAGAAATGGTGGGACAGTGATAATCTTGAAGATGGAAGGGAGCTCGGCGAGAGCGAGTGGAATGACAGAACGATGGATTAGTGGGATGAGAAGGAAGGGGTACAATAGCATCTACATTAGTTGATGAAGATGGGGTGGATTGTGTCGTGGGTAGTGGGAAGACTAGTAGATAAAGTATCAGGGATTGGAAGCGGATGAACTATTTAAGAGTTAAGTGGATGTGGAATACTAGTAAATGGAAAAATATGCTCATAGAAGGTAACATCCCAACTAGTAAAGACAACATGGGTATCTAAGTCATAGAGGCGATATGCTTTTTGGCCAACAAGATAGCCAATAAATATATAGCGGCAAGCACGGCTATCAAACTTATGGGAATGATGAATATTATGGGAATATGCTAGGCAACCAAAAACCCTTAAGTGTGGATAAGAAGGCTTGACGTGAAACAATGCTTCATGTGGACTTTTACCATTCAAAACTTTAGTGGGTAGTTGATTGATTAAGTAAGTAGCAGTAAGGATGCAATCACCCCAAAATTTTAAGGGTAATTGAGCTTGGAAGCATAAAGCACGACCCATTTCTAATAAACAACAACTCCATTTTGTTAGGAAGTGTCAACACATGAATGTTGTTGAATCATGCCATTAGTAAGAAGGTAATTAATAAAATCATTAGACAAAAATTCAGATCTATTATCAGTTCTAAGCATTTTAACAGGACATGAAAATTGAGTTTTGATGAAAGCAAAGAAATTCTTTGTTACGACCCAAATTAATTAAGCCGTGATCAATAGTAATAAAAAGAGGATGACAGGTGTCAAAAATCTCAACCATTTTTTTAAAAAAATAATAATAATTTCCCCTTTTCGAACATGACCCATCCGTAGATAGGACATACCATCATAAACCTGTTATGAAAATCCATTCCATAAAAATCTCCTGTCATCCATAAGTGTGGTATCATCCCATGCATCGCATTCCCACATGTATATACAACATTAAATAATTAAGATTACAACCCTGATTAAATTTACTTTTACATTAACCATTGGCCCAAATAAAATTAATGAAATACATTCATTTATCCAATGAAAATACATTAATAAACTACATTAATAAATCCCAAGTAAGCGTGCTTCTGCATAAACTTCATAAATCATATCCTGTAATACTGAAAAACATTTAAGAAAATAGGTGTGAGTTTGGCAACTCAGTAGATACAATTTAACACTAGTAAACTAAAGCAATGATATAAATAAAATCCGAATTATATCATTTAAATCAAAATACACTAACTGAGTATATGAAAAGAATCTAAATCAAGTTATAGTCCATAACTTAAAGGAAATAATGCATAATACCCAATACATATGACTCATGTCCAATTTACATTAATTCCATCAATTACCGACCACTCCCGCAAGAGTCTTCGCGCGGAAAGGGGGGATTTAACCCAACCTCCAAGAGGACAACACTGTACCCTTGCAACCACACAAGGATGGAAAGTAGCTTCTTCTTCGGGTATACAAGGGTTCCTACCTGGAACTAGGAAGTACCTGGATTCGGAAGCACGGCTGTCATCCCTACTTGGGACCACAACCAACCCAGGATCAAATGAAAGGAAAACACTGCTAAGTCCCTTGACCGCTAGTAGTCCAATTCCAGTGACCCTTTTTTATGCAATACTTTTACCCAGTATTCATTAAGTCCATTTAATGCATGATTATGCCCAACATGTAGTGCAATAAACTATAAAAATGATTTTTGACCAAAATCATCTCCAAAATATACCACATAACCATAGTGGAAAATAATCACATAATTATATCAAATTATGATAACAATATAAATACCCATTTATGATTACAACCTTAAAATCATAAAACAAAAGTATCAATTACCTATATAAAAATACGCATCAAATCCATGCATTTATAGCTCCCAAAAAGCATAAGATAACTCATAATTCTCAATAAACATAATTCCCCATATATATCATTATTTACCCAAAGTTCTATCTCAAGATTTATTCCATAAATCATCAATACCCATATTTTAAATTCCAAGAATAACAAAATACTATGATAATATATACCATATTATCATGTCAATAGTTTAAACCTATGTAAATTGCATCTACCTTAACCAAATGTGTGGAGAATGCAACCTTGTGTGTCGTGGGTGTGAAATCCAAGCCCTAGAATACACATGCAAGCTCCCAATCCAAGCTTTAGCTCCCAAATGACTTGGTTGATGAAGAGAATGGAGATTCCAACTCTAAGATGCAACCAAACCTCACAAATACCATAGATAAACACAAAATGTGAGGATATGATAACTAAATCCCAAAAGAAATGCAAACCCTAGTTTTATACATGAGAAATTACCTCTCAAATGCAGAGGAATTGGTGAGAATGAACATCAATGCCCAATCTTATGAAATCCAAGCTCAAATCCACCAAGAGCAAGCTCCAAAAACATATACATGAGCCCAAACAAGAAACCCCAACTATAAAGTCCATGGATAATACTCCGAAAAAGTAAATCAAGTGTATAACCTGGTGGAGAGAAGATAAATCATGCTCACAATGCATGAAAACCCATGAAAATGGAGGGAGAAACTCTTTCTCTCTCCACTGTCCCCTCTCTCTCTCTTTCCTATCCCCCCTCTCTCGATCGGCTGAGAAAAATGGGTGAGAACCCTCTAGAAGTTGGGTTTTATAGGAAACATAAAAGAAAGGGTAAAATGGTCTTTTCATCCCATAAAAATCTTGCTTTTCACCAGAAAATCCGTGTGTTATAGTCGACTATAATGAGTCATAATCAAGTTATAGTCGACTATAACTCCCCAAAGAATAGTTCTGCGACATTCTGTTTGTTATAGTCGACTATAAGTTGTTATAGTCGACTATAACACCCAACAGGCACAAAAGAGATATTCTGTTGGTTATAGTCAACTATAACACTCAGCAAGTATCACAAAGAGGTACGTAACTCACCAAAACATACCTTAACACAATCAAACAAAGAACCCTCGATCACAAGAATTCAATCATAACATCCTAACATCATATACATGTATTACCCATACAAGTGGTCATCCAACAAATCATGGGATTAACTATGTTAACCATAGATTAAACCCTTAATACCTTATTTAAAATTTATGGGTGTTACATTCTTCAAGTGGTAGTTGGCTTCAGATTTATGATGGAGTAAAAAGACCCAAGTGCATTAAGTAAAATCATCAACCAACGTTAAGAAATAATGAGCACCACATAATAAAGGAGTTTTATAATAAACCTCCCCAAATGTCACAATGAATAAGCTCAAAATTAGTCGTAGAAGAAATCGAATTGATGGGAACAGGTAAACGACATTGCTTAGCTCGATGACAAGCACCACAAATACAACGATGAAAATGAATTGTATCACAATAACTTGAAGTAATTTCACGTTGCCTGATATTGGAGGGATGTCCTAAACGACAATGCCACAAATCAAAAATGGGTTTCGGCTTAATAGTGGTAGAAGCTAAAGGAGTTCTAGGAACATGAAGGAAATAAAGGCCGCCATGTTGATTACCCACTCCAATCATCTTCTTCGTTTGCGGGTCCTGAAAAACACAATGATCAGCAAAGAATGTTATTGAACACTGAAGGGAACGAGTTCGGCTAAGAACAAATAAGAGATTGAAACCAAAAGAGGGCACACATAAGACATTATCCAATGAAATATCAGTGGTAAGGGAAACTGAACCAATGTGAGAAATGGGTGCAAAGGTGCCATTTGGTAACTTTACTGGCAATGAGTTGGTGCTTTAAGTGAATGTTGTGAACATTGAAATACTGTTGGTGATATGATCGGTGGCACCACTATCAATAATCCAACAAGTAGGTAAATTGAAAAAAGAAGAACAACAAAGAGACACTTGCAAAATTGGCTGGTGGATTATTGTTACCTAGGCTCAGAAGAAAGAGTAATTGACGGTGCTGATATGATGTAAACTGAAGAACAATCCCCATGTTGGAAATTGTCAAATTACTAGTAGGCAATGGTGTATTGCAAGCAGGACAACGTGGTCAAGAGGCATTAGTTGGGTAATCAATGAGTTTGTAGCATTGTGCTCGAGTGTGACAACCTTTGTTGCAATGGTTATAATGAAGGTTTTTTCAATTTGAAGGCCGATTGTCAGTATTCTTTGAATAATCAACAGCAAAAGCAGAGGTGTCACGCGTTATAGGGGGAATGTGTAATTCCCGCTGCCATTCTTCTTTGGAAACCAAAGAATATGCTTTGGCTATTGTGGGTAAAGGATCAATAAGAAGAATTTGACTCCAGATCAGACCGTAGGAGGGATTAAGACCACTAAGGAATTGCATTTGGTATTCTATCTACTGATAAGCCATGAGAGAGACTGAACCACAAGAGCATGTGAAAGTTGGCATATGAGAACAAAGTTCATCCCAATATTGTTTGAGTTTGGTGTAATAGGCAGCAACAGATTGAGTTTCTTGGATATGTGTAGCAATGAGGCGCCAGAGTTGAAAAATACGTGGAGCTTTGCTTTGAAAGAAGCGATTGCAAAGGTCGACCCATACATCATGGGCCGTTGGCATATGAAACACTGTCAAAGATCTCCCTACTAACGGCATTATTAATCCATGAAAGGACCATGTTATTACATCGTTCCCAGGAGGAATATGAAGTAAAAGAGGCTTCAGGCTGGGGGAAAGAATCATCAACAAAACCAAATTTATTTTTGCAGTGAGGGCAGTGCACATAGCACGAGACTAGTTTGAGTAGTTGTCTCCATTGAGTATATGAGAGACGAGAATGGTGTCGGAATTATCAGAACAGATCGAAAGCAAGCTGATACCATGTTAAACTATGGAGATTTGGTAATATGAAGACAATCTGCCTTGCTTCTTGTTCTCATTCAATGGGAATAAATACATACATTACATGAATAAAATAAAATTACATGATAAAATAAAAAGGAAAGAAGATGAATGATATGGGAGCGTGAGAGAAACAGAGTATAGGGGAGGATGAATGGATAAATAAAATAAGAGTAGTGATGAGAGAGTGATGAGTATGCTGGGGATCATAAATAGAATGAGAGAGTGATAGGTGAATAAAATAAGGGTAGTGATGGGGATCAGAAATAGAATAAGAGAGTGGGAGTGATGGATGTCGGTGGAGTGGAAAATTCTTCAATAAGAATTACAATAAATCATAAATCATAATTCATAAAGATAGTTCATACTGAAACTAGATCTAGTGTAGTGTCTTTTAGTAACTGATCATCTACATTTTCTCTTCTCATAGCATGAAAGAAAGATCATTAGTTGGTGCAAAAGTAAAGAAGTAGTCACAATGCATCAAACATACCAAGTTATCGATGATTCAATAAACAAATCTAAAAGCTCTTCTTTAGATACCGAATTAAGCACTTCCAATGTTTGATCCTGTAGTTCTTTAATCACCAAGGCAGTAGCTGCCATTAATTTGGTAGCAAGCACCACATGCTTCACTCCTCCAAAGAGCACACCACTCACCATCGCTAGTTGTGTCCTTCCAAAACTTGATAAGCTCCCCTCGATAAGGTCAATGCAACCTATATTCATATTAATATCAAAAACGTATTACGTGGCATCATTTTATTTTTAATTTTATTTATTTGTTAAGAACGAATTCATGGAGTAGGCGTGGAGAGGAAGTAATAAATTGGTTTTGAGCCTTCAGAATACATTTGACCTTTGTAAAGTTTATCGTTATTAGAAAGAGATTCATCCATGTCTAAATTATTGATTTAAATGTATAAATTGTAAATCGTAGTGGAATCTTTTCTTATAGTTCTATGATTGAATTAAATGGTTACAACTCATCAAATGAGGCCTTTTGTTTTATTCATTTGTTTTCTTTTCCTTTGTTTTAATTTGGTACACTAATCTTATGAACTACACCCAATTAAACGGCTAGTCATAGTCACTTTTTTTCTTTTCTTTTTTTATATTGACTTGGTGAGATTTTATTGCAAACCTACCACACTACATCTAAGAACCTAGGCTAAGTTGAGCTAATGAATTTTAATCAAGGAAGCATGGACACTCATCTAAAGGGGCTGTATCAGTGTCTGACAACAACACTTGCCCAACACGCCTCTAACACGTGTCAAACATGGCCTAAAGGTATTCATCAAACAAATTCAAGTACTACTCAAGACTCTGACATCCAAGGGACATGACTCCAACACTTCCTGGATACGGCAGAGTAAATTTTGTGATTTCTAATTGTTTCAAAATGGGGTAATTTTGTAGATTTTAAATATTGCCAGGTACTTTCATTGTGTAAATGTAGTTATGTTGCTATTGAGTAAATGTATTTTTTTTTTCTTTTTTTAATTAAAAGATCCTAAGCATTGGAGAGGAGCAATGAATCCCACCCTAAATTCCTAATCATGTGCTCACCGTTCTACATATTATTAAAATGAAGAACAAGTCATGTGAAGAAAGAAAAGGGAACCCTAGGGAGTTAGTCCCGTCGGTAGGAGGAGAGTCCCTCTATTCTATCAATCTGGGTTCGATTCTTCTAGGGAATACTTCAGGAATTAATTCCTGAATGCACCAGGCTGATGTGGGCTGTGGGAGAATGCGCCTTTAAGATTGCCAGGGGAGGGATTTAGTCAAGGTGCGCGCAAGCTGGCCCAGACACCCTGACCATCAAACCAAAAAATAAAAATATAATAAAAATAAAAATAAAAAAGAAAGGAAGAAAAGGGAAATGCCATTAACTAGTTTACATAAAAAAGACAGACCAAGTTTTAAACCTACAATTAAGAAGGTTGTACGTATCATTGGGTAAATATCTTGCTTGTTTGTATGATTCTTTATGCACCTCAACATATTTTATATGCTTCTTTGGTTTGCATAATAAAACTAGAGTCCCAATCTCATAACCACATGCAGATTTTTCTCGTATCAGCATCATGCCATCATGCATTGGTAAGTTGTACCATCTGCATAGATGTCCATGCTTCATAGCTTACTATTGTTGATCGACGAGTTCTTTTGGTGAGTTTATTTTGATCATGGAAATATCAATAGAAACTAATACATGCACAGTCCGGGTTGTGAATATAGGATACCTACCACTCAAGGGAAAACAAAAGATCATGACTTACAGACTACAGTGGCCAGGCATAACCAAGCAAATGGCATTTGGAAGCTTGAACTCTTGAAAACCCTCAACGTGGGCGACTAAATTAGACTCTGACTCGCTGACGGTGAATTTTACACGATGAACACAAGGAGGGCCAGGATGATATGGACGGTCTGCCCAAACCATACAGAGCCTCCCACTGCCTAAAAAACAAGATGAATATGAGGGTAGGACTCGTATTTGTCCTCACAAGGAAGCATTTTATTAGCCAAACACTTGGTACGGCATTTTGTGAACTAAATCATACCCATATGAGAGCCTCTGGTTCACGCCAAATAGAGTGGTTTCCGATAACACAAGATGCTCGAAATACCGACCAAAATTTGCAGCAAACATCTCCTAGTTTCAAAAATGATGACCATATCTGCAATTTGATGTAAAAAACCTCAGCCCATGTATCGGAAATCTCTGAAAACATACATCTTGTCGTCTACCGCAACTGCATGCACATCCACCCGCCCGAGCGACCTTCATGGGGTCCCTTTAGACTAGTTGGATGACTTTTAATTTTATCGATACCTATACATCGAATCTCCGAGGAGACAGTATAATATATTTAAGGGGTCGAGACCTCCAAGGAGGTAAATAGTTGAGCCCAGGCAGGCACAGATGGCAAAGCTGGGGATGCCACATTGCCACGCTCCTTCCTCTACTCCTGTGTTGCTATCTGTTAAAAATATGGGTCACTGGGTTGTGACCCAAACCCATGGTCTGCCCACGTGTGGGTGCTGGACCCAGTGGTTAAATCCCCTATTCCATGAGGTTTCCTAATTGCACTTGGAAACCAACTCTTGCTAGGGTTTGGACTGTGGAATAGGGGCACATATATATTAAATGTCTCTCTTAGTGATTGAGATACACTACAACACAGAACACAGCAGCCTCCATTGTTCTCTCTCTAGTATTCTCTCTCTAGGATCACCATTGGCCTAGTGGACTTGGAAGTGTAGATTACGTGGGAGGACTCTAGTAGCGATCCCTACGGCTATCACGAAGTTGTGGAGCATACACGGAGGTCAGATTCGCAGTAGAGGAGTGACCATTCGGGCAGCGGCTACGTGGAGCTTGTAACAACAACCGACAAACATCATCGGGTCTCTTCCGCTTAAGGTATGTCCTTGGACCCGTTATTGAGTGCTATATGCAATAGATATAGCGTATTTACATTGGTATCAGAGCCTGTGGTTGTCGATTCGCCCTATTGTCGCGTGGTTTGCATTCTCTCTCTAAAATACAATTTTTTGGTCGTTTAAAAACGTTTTTTCAAAAGTGGTTTTTAACCCAAAATTTTTATATGGATGTGTTCTCCAATGTGTGAGGAACATGCCTGCAAAATTTCGTGAGAAACGGATGTGTATTTTGAGAGAAAACGTAAACCCTAGTTTTGGAATTTATGTTTTTTCTGAAACTTTGGGCTTATTTTTGATGCACTTAGACCTATTTTCAATGCTGGAAATTGGTATACTGTTAAACTACGTCGCGAGGGCTTTCCGTAGACATAAAATTTGCACAAAACCGATATCGTATGTGAAAGATATAGCCCCGCGAAGATGGCCCCGTGAACATTCGAAACTGGTTCGAATTTGTTCAAAGGAAGAAGACGAAGTGCAGGAGATTCGCTTGCCCACTCTCACCCAAAGAGAGTGTGAGCGCGTGCGCCAAATAGTGGGTTCCCATGAGGGGTAGACACCACAGTCAGAACCCAGAAGCTAAGACGAGTTTGATGGCGTCGACGGTGTCACCGTCGGAGGCCTCCTCGCCGGCACGTGGTGTGCACGCTCCTTCACGGCGCGTGAAAGGGGATCTGCAATTAAAAAAAAAGGAAGGAAGCTGACGCAGCAGCACGCACCCACACGCAGGTGGTGGCGCGTGTGGCGCGTGGGGGGGCTTCCCGAGGCCATTTTTGGCCAAATTTTTTCCAGAATTTTTTTTTTTTTTTTGAATTTTTGGTAATTTTTATTTTATTTTTTAATTACCATAAATTATTTATTTAATTAAAAATTGATAAAAATACAATAAAACCACACCACTCGCGCGCATGGGGGCGCGTGAGGGTGTGTTTGGCACTCTGGAAAATTTTGGAATTTTTTTTTTGGGGCTCATTTGACTCTGTGGTGTGCTGCACCTCCCACCATAGCTTCTGGATTTTTTATTTTACTATATTTTTAGTGTTTTTCTTTACCGAAAAATTAAATAATATTATTATATGCAAAATTAAAATTTCCAGAGGCTGTATTTTTATTATTTGAGCATGTGGGAGTATTTTTGTGTCACGGGGAGAGTCACGCGACGTGGATTAATTGTACATCTATTAATTACATGCGATAATTAATTAATTAATTTGTGTAATTAATTATTCTTATTACGTTGCGTAATTAGATTGCCGCCAACGTTTTACCCGCCTTATGAGACCCATTGGCACGCTCCTTATGTGTTTGAGCATGGCCCTACCATCCATTTAATAGACCAATTGCTTAATATGTGTTAGCATGTTAGTTATAGGATTAAATGGATGGATTTTTGGTAAAATATGATAGAGCTTATGTTTGTTTGCCTTCTGTGTATAAGATATTCCTTGAGGCATAATGTGTGGCGCGGCATCCCCATTTATTTATTCATTGCAGTAGATCCATTGTATTAGGATTTTTGGGAATGTAATGTATTGATTTATGTACCATTCTTTTTGGAGGAATTATGTAAGGGGATGTGTTTTCGCGACACGCATTATGCTATGGAATTTTCTTATCATAGGCTCTAATATTTACCAAATGATTCCATATGGGAATCCGTGTGTTTATGTGGAGCATGTTATCGTTATTATTGTTGTAATACTGTGGGTAATATGCGTATTTGTTCGAAAAACGATTGGAAAATATACTCCTAACCTACATAATTGGGAGATGATTATGAGCAATAGCAATATTTTTCGATTTCGATTTGTAGGGAGGGATAATGTTTTTCCAATCGGGTTTTTCTGAATAAATAATGGATGTGTGTATAATAATGTCAACCCTTGCGCAATTCTTGAATGTAGTGATGGCAAACAACCACATAAATGCGATATATGATAACATTGACAAGCTAAATGGGATCAACTACGACATATGGTAAAGAGATATAGAGTACTTCCTGAATGAGCTGGGCTTAGTTGAGACTTTGTCCAATTCCATGGTAGCCCCAAAAATTGAGGATGGGGTCACCAATGCTGCCGAGTATAAAAGTAACCTTTTAGTTTACCAAAATTGGACGATGAAAGATCGTTGTGCGCGTTATATTATGATGACGCGCATGCATGATGATCTCATTGGGGAGTATGAGAACTACCCAAATGCCAAGGAAATGTGGCAACATCTGAGGATTGCTTTCGGTTAGTAGATCATCGTTGCGTTCTGCCTGGCACACATATAGTTTACATGTGAAACGACACTAGTGAAGAAGCTTCGATTGCGCATGTGGCGCATTCTACTTGTACATAATGTGATTTATGTGCCTGGGATTTAGCGTAATCTACTTTCTGTTAAAGCATTATGAGATTTTGGATACTTTTTTCAGCAGTTTGGATTTTATTTTAGGAAATATTATTATTGGACATGGTTTATTTTTGGGATATTTCTTTAAAGTTGAAATGGTTTAAATAATATCTTTTCATTGAGCAAGTGCTCCTGGATATGTTGACCAGTATTATGATCTAACCTGTGAATGGGTATATGACCCTACACCACCTTAATTTTGTGTTTAAGGCCTTCTATCCTTGTTTTGAGATAGATTGCAACACGCGCTTTACTGTATTAAACAGCGTATTTATTGATTTTAATTGGGAAGTATATGTACTGCCCCATTATCAAGGATAATAAAGGTTACCCAAAATAATGTGCTATAACTGTGAAAAGTTGAGATACTTTGCTCGTGATTGCACTGAGTCAAAGTAGGCATCCTTTTCACCGAACTCTCTCTGCTTTTGGGCATGTGATCATAGTTTAGTTGCCTATTTTATTCTTGTGTGGATTGAAATACGGAAGCAACTGAATATGTATTATGAGATGGAGTACGGCTAGTAGATTATTGCCACATTTTTTGAGTTGGCACCCATAAAGTATATGGGTAATAGCACAAGTGTAGAACGTCTTGGAATTGGTTTGACTAAACTCCAACTGCGCATAGGGCGCATATTACTTCTACACTACATGTTTTATGTGCTTAATAATTAATCTACTACCAGTTTAAGCATTTTTTAGATTTTGGATATTCTTTTATTTAGAAGTAAAAGGTTGGATCTTTATGATGGTATTGTTTAAGAACTATATCACTTTAGAGATGATTATATGATTCTTTTCCACCTTATAGCTTCTTGATCGCTAGAGTTAGTTCACTTAGACATTTGCGAACCTATGTACATTGAGGCACATTCTGGCGACTCTTATTTTCTCATTTTTTATCGATAATTATGCGCGATGTCAAGGACGCGAATACTTATCTGATCAGTTCAGTGGACTGTCTGAGAAAAAGAGGATACGCAGATAACGCTATATTCTTGGCACTTCGCAGCATAATAGTGTAGCGGAGAATAGGAATAGAACACTTCTAGATATGTCTAGATAGATGATGGCGCAAGTCAACTCCTTCTATTCTTTTAAGGGGATACTTTTTATGACTACTGCCTACATACTTATGAAAGTGCCTTCTTAATCAATTATTTTCTTCAACCTCTTATGAGTTATGGCATAACGAAAAACCCAATCTGTGGGGCATTCGCGCCCTTAGAAGGTCAGCAGATTTGTTCACATCGCTCTCCATGAGTGTAAGGAGCTTAACCCTAGAGCTATAAAGCACATTTTTAAAACTTTTTTTTTAAAACTTTTCTTTGAAGGCCCAAAAGGTTATTTGATGTACGATGAACATCTTGATGGAGAAATGATTGACATAGAGTCGCATAATGTTGATGTCATTAAAAGAATGATTTCACTAGCATAGGCTACATTAGTAAGAATCTTAACCTTTATGAGATAGAGGAGTGGGAAGACGTCTTACCATCTTAAAGCGAGGAGGGGATTTAGTTCATCGTCTTATAGTCGCTGAAGATAGTGGGAGTAGTCTTCAACCCAGTGGGAGTGTCCGAGTGTCCCACAAGGTGTTCTGCAGGAAAGTGTCCTGCAAAACCACTAAAGTTCTTAAATGTCTAGGAGCAAATAAGTTCTTAAATGTATAGGAGCAAATATGGAAACTTTCCCCATCATCACTTTGAGATTGAAGGGGATTCCTTCCTATGTGCTTCTAGAGAAGATGATGAGCTAACTTTCTATAAGAAAGCGCTTTCTTCTCATGCTAGAGATAAGTGAATAACTGCTATGCAAGATGAGATGAGCTTGATAGATAGGAATAGGTTTGGGAGTTAGTTGATTCTCTACAATGGTAGATGATTCAATTGACAAGTATTAGGCGCACAGTGTGGCAGAAAGTTATACCTAATGTGTGGGTATTGACTATATAGAGATATTCTCCCTAAGTCGTGAGTTTTGGCTCTATTCACCGGATCCTAGCTATTGTCGCATAAATGGATTTTGGATTTTTGTAGATGGATGTTAAGATGACATTTCTCAGTGGAGAACTAGACGGAAAAATCTTTATGGATCAACCAGTGGGTTTTTGATCTTTATAGATTAACCAATGTGGGTTTTAACGTCAAAGGACCAGAGCACAAAATGTGTTTGCTTACTATTCCATCCATGGCCTTAAACAAACGTCTAGGCAATGATATTTGAGATTTCATGATTCTATTACCACTGTGGGTTTTAGGATGATTGAACACATTGCGTGTATCTTTAATGGTCCAAGGGAAATATCCTTATTTTTCCATTGTATGTTGCTGACATTCTTATAGCTAGGAATGATATGGAGACTTTAGTCGCCACTAAAGAGTGGTTGTTCTCTACTTTGAAATAAAAGACATGGGTGAAGCAAATTGTGTGTTAGGAGTTAAGATTGTTAGAAATTGTTCAGAGAACCTCCCCGGTTTGTCTCTAGAGACTTACATTAGGAAGATTCTTGAATATTTTCACATGTATAACTCCAAACCCATTGACACTCTAATCCAAAAGAGCTACACCTTAATCTTAAACTAGTTTCCTAAAACTTATAAGGAAAAGAATCACCTGTCCACAATGCCATATGTAGTTGCTATAGGAGATCTGTAGTACGCGATGTTATGTATACGTCCAGACATCCGATCTATATTGTTAGTAGTTGTTATTAGAGTTTCTTTGAACCCGCACTATGGATAGTAGCGATAGAGATTAGGCTGTTTTAGAGATGTGCTTGAGTCCACCTCAAGTTATGCGTTTATCTTTGGAGGTGAATATGCTTTTATTGTGGTATGAAGCAGACTCGCATTGCCTTGTCCTTAGTGGAGTCGAAGAATTAGATTGCTAAGCGGTTGTTCGAGAAGTTGCTTGGTTGAGTTAATCTTTGCAACATCTAGGCTTTACAACTCATGAGGAGATTGTAAGTCTAATTGTGTATCAGTCCTAGAGTATGCGAATGGATCCCAATTATTTTGAACTACATTTAAGATATGGTTGCGCAAAGGGGAAGAGGTCTTGAGTCATATCTCCACTAGCACTGTAGTGGTTAATCCTTTGATTAAGCTAATTGCTAGAAATGTTTTCCCTTCTCATGTGAGGAGAATGGGACTTCGTAGGATTTGATGTGCTCAGACATTATATTTGTGATTGACATTATTATTATTGATATATGATATTTATTCCTTTTGTTTTAGTTCATGGGTTGTTTATATCATTTGTACACACATCTTTGTAATGTCACGGGGCTCGAATCGACCCACTCACACGGGTGATTCACCTTGGCGCTGAGTTAGCGAGCAAGATGAGACATTTATATCTTTGGCGCCTAGTTGGCGAGCAAGATATACAGTTGCTATATTATATGTCGCCTTAGATTGAGCTAAGATGAGATCTCTATTAGATTGATCATGGAGATTTTTCCACAAACTCTATGTAGCCCGCTTCATAGCCGAATGTAAGTTTTCAGACAGGCACTGAAGGAGCGACTGGATTGGAAAACTCAGGTCAGGCGCTTGAGTAGTGACTGGACTAAGATTCGTATGGCGTTCTTTTGCTTTTACTTGTAGTGACATGCTCATATTTATGAGTTAAACGCCATAGCATACATTTCATACTGTATGTGCTTTATGTCGACCGATGGTAGGAGTGATGAATGGATCCCTACTTCATCACTGTGTGAGCCACATGGATCGCTATGATCCAACTCTATACCCTTTTTGACCTGAGACTATGTCATGAAGAGGATGCTTGATGACACTACTTTAGCGTGTTTTCCAAAGGCTAGGAAACAATTCGGTCTTATGGGGGTATGTCTAGGAAAGCGGTTAAGTTGAATTGAATTGGCAGTAGGGCTTAGGGAAGACGATTTGATACTACACCATGTTTTGTGACTCATTAGCTGCGCAGCGTCTATGTCGTATTTTGTTATGATATGAGACATGGGTACATTACATATGTGGGATACAGCACTGCTTTTATGTTTATACGAGGGATTAGAAAGTGCTTATTCGGTGTTTTATGAATTGTCTGGGGCATATGCGAGATAATTTCGAGTGATGCGTTCTTGTTAGTTTGGTGATATTTAACATTTACGCTCCTGTAGTTGTATGTTCTTCTCGTGAGGTCGCACGCTCCATTGCCTGTATGAGGAGATGAATGTTGAGAGATAGAGAAATTATGGAGATAACTCACCCTACGTGGGTGAGTGGGAGATGTTAAAAATATGGGTCATTAGGTTGTGACCCAAACCCATGGTCTGCCCACGTGTGGGTGCTGGACCCAGTGGTTAAGTCTCCTATTCCATGAGGTTTCCTAATTGCACTTGGAAACCGACTCTTGCTAGGGTTTGGACTGTGGAATAGGGGCACATATATATTGAATGTCTCTCTTAGTGATTGAGACACACCACAACACAGAACACAGTAACCTCCATTGTTCTCTCTCTAGTATTCTCTCTCTAGGATCACCATTGGCTTAGTGGACTTGGAAGTGTGGATTACGTGGGAGGATTCTAGTAGCGATCCCTACAGCTATCACGAAGTTGTGGAGCACACACGGAGGTCAGATTCACAGTAGAGGAGTGACCATTCGAGCAGCGGCTACGTGGAGCTTGTAACAACAACCGACAAACATCTTCGGGTCTCTTCCTCTTAAGGTATGTCCTTGGACCTGTTATTGAGTGCTATATGCAGTAGATATAGCGTATTTACACTATCGGTGGCCAATAGGAATCCACTAATGTTCGCCATACCCCAAAGTCATCAGATCCCTCAACGTTCTTATCAGTCACCAGATTTTGCACTTGCAAATACAATCTTGTATTAGCTGCTGCTGACATTCTCTCTATCTTTCTGCAAATTAAGGCCGGTTTGAAAATTAAGCTATTTCAACGGGATTGAAATCTTAAGGCTCCTTTTGCTGGGAAATTAGTCACCAACGCCGCTACCACCACCACCTTCTTCACTGCCACTGATCTAGAAGAACGAAAGGTTGAGAAGATTTTTTCTTCTTTCGTTTTTTAAATTTATAATGGAAAGAAGCTACCCTTAACCCTAACCCCTAGTATCAACAAACTTTGTATCATAAATCAGCATGGAACATAGACTCTAAATGATTGAAAAGTTCATTCAAATAATAGATTTTTTCTTTAAAAAAATTCTATAAAATTGTTTAAATTGATGTTTTCTAATGGACAATGCGGTTAGTTTTAATAAAAACATTTTTATATTTTTAATAAAACCAATGCGCTTTGTTTAGAATGGAATGATTTAGAGGGAATGGAAAGAAATTCATTTATAATTTTGAATTCCAGTGTTTGGAATGGAAGGATTTATAATGTGAAATGAATTAAAATGGATTTGATGGGATTTTGATACATGTAATGCAATCCAGTCCAAAAGAGTGGAATTTTGAGGAATTGGATTTATTAAAAGTGTAATAAGAAGAATAAAAGATCTAATTGAATTCCTTTATTTTAAATTTCATCCATACCAAATAGAACAAAAGAAAATGAACTCTATTTCCATTACTTTTCTATTAAATGAATTCTTTTCCTTTCTTTTATAGCTACCAAAATACAGTGAGAAATTGAAAGTAAGTGGTGGAGCAAATGATGGAGCAAATGGTGGCAATAACGGCCCCTTGTTTTTTTTCCAATATTATGGGGCCTACCATTTTATAAAAGAATAACTAAATAATAATGAACTTGTGCAATTGGTGTGGTGAATCCAATACATAACTGAAATATTACTGACGACATAATAGGTGACTAGCAATCAGGTGCACACGATGCATGTGTAACACAGTAGTAATAAAAAGAAAAAAATTTAATTAAGAAATTAAATTGAACTAATTGACCACAAAAAAAATTAAAATAAAAATAAAAACCTACCTGAAACCAAAACTAAGAACATACATATTCAAGTTAAATTCAATTCCAGTGTTAAAATCTTTTCATGGGATACTTTTGATGCCGTTCATTCTTAGCCGGCACTATCATCTTCGTTTCCAGTACTTTGATGACTAAAAATTCTTAGAAAGACAAAGAGTAAAGAATTACTTTGAGAGAGAGAGAGAGAGAGAGTTATTTTTTAGGGAGACAGACGTGGGGAGAAAAGGACGGATATTTTTTGGGATAGAAACATGAGAGAGAGGGCAGGAGAGAAAAGTAGAGATGTGAGAGAGAGATAGTGGGGAAGAGAGAGAGAGAGGAAAAATAGGGACAGTTATGGATGAAGCAAATTAGTAATTGAAGGAGAATGATAATTGTATAGATTTAGTTTCGATTAGATCATCCTTAAATTGTTATTTTAAAATAGTAAGAAGTGTATTATAGTATTTTTATGTATCATCCAACGATAAAGAAAATTGGTTTAATACAATAGTATAAATAAATGGTGTAATATAGAATGATATGGATATGACCTACCACGTCACTTATAATATAAGAAGTTAACGGGAGATGATAAAATTGATACTAAGACTAGCACTGTCTATTTCCTAAAGTAATAGTTTAGACCCAATTATTAAAAATTTAAAAGCTACTATCCATATATTTTAATCATGCACACACCTAGCTAGATTTTAAAGTTGCTCGATGGCTTTTGATTTAAAATCATGTCCACACCTAACTTCTCTATTGCTGCGGATGTCATAGTTGCATGCTAAAAAGGTATACTGTTTACTGATCTATCCTAAAGTATCAAATCATTAAAAATTAAGAAACATTTTATCTAGATCTTCAATAAAGTGGGACACGTGGGTAGTGGGGATAATTGCCATTAGGATTTGAGAGTGCGTCTACATTTTGGATTACTAAAAAGTCATACTCTCTGCATTTCTTAAATATAGGGCAAGTTTGACAAAATACAAAATTTAAGAAAATCTCATTGTATTGACTTATCACTTTTTAAATTCTATCTTTTCAAAAGTATCCTCCTTTGGTTGGTATTGGGTTTTGTGTTAAAAGTAATTATTGAAATAACAAAGAGTAATACAAAAAAGTTATTAAAAAAAAAAAAAAGGATTTTCAAACTGGACAAACATTTTGGGGCAAAAAAAGTTGCAAAAGCTTGTTGGACTAAAGGAGTAATTGTTAAGCAAGGACGGAGCCAAACTTCTTGAGAGAGAGAAGGGGGGGGGAGCAGATGAATTTATTTATACTTTAAATTTTTTGACATTTTAAATTTGCCTCACCTAAATTTTGTTAACCCTTTTTATTTTTCTTTCTCACTCCTCTTATTTTTTAAATTTTACTCTATAAAAGTCTCAATCCCCACAATCTCTCATTTCTTTAAGAGAGACCTAATACTTTCTATGATATCTTCCATTGAAATATGATTTATCAATGAATTTTGTATTTTTTTTTCCCCTCAAAATCGCAAGATAAAGAAAAAATTTTAACTAAAACTTCTTCAATTTTTAGAGTGAGGATAAAATACTAACAATCAACAAAGTTCGCCTCCCCTGAAGGAAATTCCTAACTCTGTCCCTATTGTTAAGTGATGTACCTCTTTTGACCGATGAGAGCAGGCTATCAAATGCTTCAAAGCTTATCCTTTCAAATTTCAAGAGATGAATTAATCTTTATTGTTATAAAGGAAAGTCTCTGTTTGTGCTGAGCTATGGGCCATTCGGGATGGTTTACAACTCGCATGGTCAATGGGATACCGACAAGTTATACTTCAATTGGATGCTTTAATTGTAATATCTCTTTTGACACAACAGAAGGCTCCTCCCCCTTGGCATCTAATACTTGTTACTGATTGCAAGTCCCTATTACAGTGTGATTGGTAAGTTCAGATCCAACACGTGTACAGGGAAGCAAATAAACGTGCAGACTTTTTGGCCAAATATGATGCTTCTCAAGCTACAAATTTTGTTATACTCAATGAACCTCCTAGCGATCTTGTAGCTATTTTGTTATGGGATGCCCTTTGTATGGTTATCCCACGCCTATGTAATTTGCACTAAATGAATAAAGCTTCCCTTTTCTACCAAAAACAAAAAAAAAGGAAAGTCTCTGTTTTGGTATCATCACATTTATCTCAAAAAAATGCCCTTTAAACAAAAACCATGTGACACTTTTACATATGCCATCTTAACACCAACCGCAAGTCCAAAACGTGATGGACTCCAAGAAACTACCCTCAGCTGGTTACGAATTCAAAAATTGCACTCTCTCTTAGGACGGTTACACAAAAAGGATACATACATACAAGACCAACTACCTTTCCCAAAACTGGTTTATTTTGCAACTTCTCATCAAATGATCGATTGGCATTATGGCTCATTTCCTATTTTTTAGGATTTAATTTGTGAATAAGCCATAACTTCTTTTGATTTTGATTTTTTATTTTAAAGACATACTACTCATTAATGTATAAACTGATTTTTAGGATTTTATTTGTGAATAAGCTATAACTTCTTTTGATTTTTCTTATAGATATACTCATTCACGCATAAATATAGAAGTAGAATTGTGGAAGGAGGGTATGTCAACATTGTCTACGCATCTTGCGGTGTTGGAGGGGAATCATAATCGGTTAACGTGTAATCCTCCATTAATGCTGCATAGGAATTGGGGGGGGGGAATTCCTGGTCAAGGTTTGGCCTAGAATTTCCCTTCTTCTTTAATCTGATGTTGATTGAGCCGAAGGGTCACCCTCGTCTTCTAGTCAACCTCCTCCTTTTTTTGGAAAGTCTTGGGATGGGACTTGCAAAAGGTTCTCCAACGATCAAGTAAGAAAAGGCCCAAAAAGATATAGAGAATTTTCTAGAATTTATTATACATACCTTTGCCCACTCTTTATTGGTAGATTCCCTTTTGCCCACTCTTTATTGGGTAAGTGACGTCGTGATTGTGACGTCAACCCTCAATGACACGTGGTGGTTGATCTGGCCCCCACTTGTCTTGCATCAAGAGAGGTTGCAGGTGGTAGTAGGACGTTCCATCACGTTTTTTTTTTTCTTTTATGAGGAAACCGATATTATTAAAAACCAAAAGGAATGAGGAATACAAAAGAACAAGAGGAAAGACAACCACATGAAGAACACCATAATCCACAACCGTGTGGTGCCATTAGGGTTGCAACTTGGACGAGTTGAGCCCGCCCAACATGAAACCAACCCGGTCAATAGACAAGTTTGAGCAATAGTTTCTATACATTGGGTTGGGCTTGGTTTGAAAATTTTCAACCCGATTTCAATTTAGGTTGGGCTTGGGCAAAGGAGTCGGGCAACCCAAACCCAACCTATATATATATATTAAATATTTTAAATAGTATCTTTTAACATGGTTGCTTATATGCTCAATTATATTTATGTTAATGTTTTGAATTCTTTAAGTGTTGTTTAATTATTTTGATGCTTGCATCTTTTTTTTTTTGGTGCAAAAATTATTTTTTGAAATGACATGAATTCCAGAAAAACTTAGATGATTGAGAATTGTGTGCATATGTAATAATGCACTTTTATTAAGATGATTTCTTTTTTCTTTTTTCTTTTTAAAAAAAATAAAAAATAAATAGGCCAACCTACTCAACCTAGTCGAAACTTGTTCAACCTAGACCTCATTGAACCCATGCCCAACCCGAGTTTGCCCAACCCTAGCTCTAGTTGAGCATGAGCTAAGAAACTTCAACCCGAAGAACGGGTTGGGCAAGGATTGCGTTGAGGGTTTTAAACTTAGGGTTGAGTCTGGGATGATCTCTCAATCCGCCCAAGTTGCAATCATTGGTGCCGTGATCTTTTAGGCCTACACACTTGTGTTGTGCTCTTCAAAGCTATACTAAGTGCCATCCATAGAATTGCTCATCTAGTCATGCTCTTTACTTCTTTACTGAACTCTATATCTATGCTCTTGAGCTCGAATCACCTGTGCTGGTTCAGTTGTAATGATCAATTTTTTTGTTTTCTCATAATGTGGGGGTTGTTGCACGCTGTTCCATTCTCCCATGTGACTGTTACTATTCCAACCATCATATCAAACATCTAACAGTTGTATTTCGTACCATATTGAATAGAAAGCAAGCAAAATTGTGAATCTCACTCAAGCTAGGCACTACAACAAAGATTTTCACTCATCCATTCACTTTTCGAAATAAATTTTCTAGGGATGGAGTACATAGTTTTGGGCATGTTTCATCAGACACATTTTAGTTTGTTATTTTTTATTTTTTATTTCATACCATATTGAATAGAAAGCAAGCAAAATTGTGAATATCAATTAAGCTAGGTATTACAACAGAGATTTTCACTCATCCATTCACTTTTCGAAATAAATTTTATGGGGATGGAGTACATAGTTTCAGGGATGTTTCATCAGACACGTTTTAGTTTGTTATTTTTTATTTTGTATTTCGTACCATATTGAATAGAAAGCGAGCAAAATTGTGAATATCAATTAAATTAGTATTACAATAGAGATTTTCACTCATCCATTCACTTTTCGAAATAAATTTTATGGGGATGGAGTACATAGTTTTGGGGATGTTTCATTAGACACATTTAGTTTGTTATTATTTATTTTTTATTTCATACCATATTGAATAGGAAGAAAGTACATTAGCAATCTCACTCAATCCAAGCACTACAATAGAGACTCTAACTTATCCATTCCTGTTTTGAAATGAATTTTATGGGGATGGAGTTTATAATTCTGGGGATGTTTCATCGTGCACGTTTAGTTTGTTATTGTTTATTTTTTATTTTGTACCCTACATTAAATAGAAAGAAAGCAAATTTGCGAATCTTACTCAATCCAAGCACCACAACCAAAACTCTCACTCATCCATTCACATTTTGAAATGAATTATCTGGGGATGGAGTGCATAGTTTCGGGGATGTTTCAATGGAAATGTTTAATTTTTTATTTAATTTTTTTTAGTTTTTGTTGTATATGGTTCGCCACATATTGTGCCAAGGCCTCGCTTTCTTCTTATTCAATAGGATATGAATTCACCTATTCTACTTTGTACAAGTGACAATGTATAAGCAGGAACACCTTCCAACCACACCATATTTGAGCCTATTTTGGGCATGTTGGTATCAAAGTTATTGGTGGAAGGCACTAGTACACTTTGGATACTAAATTGGATCCCCAAATATTTATAAACCATCCCCAAATTTGTAACACCATATTTAGGTACTATTCTCATCAATTATGATCTCACTCTTTACATAATGCGAACATGCCCAAAAATGTCGGTACAAATTTGGGGATAATTTACAACAATTTGAGGATGTAATGATATATCTTGAAAGTTTGGTAAAAGATCCTGTTTGGGCATGATTGGGCTAAGGTGGTGACCCTATCCAACTAAACCATATGTGGACCTATTCATGTTGTTGGCATCCAAGTTATTGGTGGGAAGCACTAGTGCACCCTAGATACTTAGATCCCCAAATATTTATAAAACATCCCCAAATTTGTAGCACCATATTTGAGTACTATTCTCACCAAATATGGTCTCCTATTCTTTATGTGATACCCACTTGCCAAAAATATTGATACTATTCTCATCAATTATGATCTCACACTCTTTACATGATGCCAACCATAAAATAAAGAGAAGAATACACGGTTATACAAAGAAGAACCGTAAACATTTTTTTGCCTGACGTGGAACGGAAACAAATTAGAGGAACCCTATACCATCTCTTTTGCAAACTGGAGCCACACTATTAAATAATTCGCTTTATAACGCAATATTTATTAAATTGTACGGAATTTACTGCATATGGCCTGTTCTATGTAAGAGTTAAAATGGCAAAGTCACAAGAATATGATCATTGATGTAAACCTAATGTCAAACAGTGATAATGTAACCCACGCAAAAAATAGAAGGAAAAAAAAAAAAATACACAAGTGTATATCATGAATGATATTGATCCACGAGTTCTACTTGTTTAGAAACTACTCTGCCAAGTTTCTCCAATCAAACTAGCTTTCAAATTCCACAACGACAACAACAAGAACTTACAACCAAAAAAGAAAAAAGAAAAAGGTCTATTAACAAGCTTCATTAAAGTCCCTCTACGTTATGTTTGGATAAGAAATTTTTAGGTGGAATTTGTTTTTAAAATAAAATTTGTAAAAATTTTATAAAAATTTTCCTTACAAAAATTTTACAAATTTCATCTCAATTACAAATTTCACTTAAAAATTCCTTTTCTACATAGCTCTAGCGACATTGTGGGAGACGGTTCCTCATCTGTTTGAAGCTTCTTGGACTCTTTGTACTGTTATGGCCACTACTAGTAAGAGAGAGCTAGAGTGCCGAGACAGGAGAGTGATACAGGAGACTGAGATAAAGAAGAATGGTGCCCGAATAGAGAGAGGTGACGGATGACTCTCGGTCTTGGGAATGGTTTTATTACTTTTTAATAAAATAAGGGAATAAAGTTAAGGGATGGTTTTATTACTTTTTAATAAAATAAGGGAATAAAGCTAACCAGCACGTAAAAAGTTGGGGGCATAGTTGTTCAAATTAAGATTTAATCCCTTCGTTAGTCATTATTGAAAGATTGGGTCTTTGTTGTAGGTTTTCGCAAAGCTTGGCAATTTTAAGGTGGTTTGCCCTTATTTTTTTTCTTCAAATGGTTTTCCTTTTTCTTTTTTCAAATTTCACATTTCTTACTTACATGTCATCATGTTACACATCCAAAAGTGAATTAGGATGTTGTTGATGCACATACATCATGTATGCCACTACCTCTAGTATAATAGAATTGTAATTGTTAGTTTTAAAGTGTAGTGAGCAATAATATTTTATTTTCTTAATCTCAAATAAAAAAAACAAAATTATCATCGTCTTGAATTAAACCTATAAATAACATCTTCTTTATAAGTTGTAATTAATGAACTAATCATTATATGAGAAATACTTAAAATGCATAGAGAAGAGAGAAAGTTGCTTGAAATAATATGAAAATGTCTGAAAGTTACTTGGAAAATATAAAAATACTTAAAAACTATACAAACACATTTCTCCATACTACTCTATACTACGTAGTAGAGAGAGAGAGAGAGAGAGAGAGAAAGAGGGGGAAAAACCCTCGTATTGAATGTGTATTATATATATATATATATATATATATATATAAGGAAGGCCTATATATAGGCATATAATAGGAGAATAATATTGGCATATTCTATGAAAATGCTGGGAATATTCTAAGGTAAAAATGTACAATACAAGTATAGATACTATTCTCTCAAAAAGAAAGTATAGATACTATTTCATACAATACATGGTGACACATATTAAAAATATGCACTAAAAGGTGTGAGTGTCAACTAAGGCGGCTTGACCTAGTGGTTTAGTGTGCTTCACTTGTGAGAGTGTTTTTTTTTTAGATTTAAGGGTCTAGAAGTGTATCAACAACTATGTTTATATAAAGGAAAATGCTTATAAGAAGGGGGATGAGTTACTCTACCCTCTTATTTGTACAAAAAGACCTATTGCGTCCCCTTTTAACCACAAAAAAATAATAATAATAATAAATAAATAAAAATAGAGGGTGGAAAAAATGCTGGGAGTGCCTAATGAGGCGATGACTCCTCCGAACCATAGTGGCGTTGTGTGGGTTAGGCTCCGTACGAATTCCCACGCTATAAATTAGTACCATTATCAGTTAGTAAAATCTCCGTCGTACGTTTTAATATCTGACGGCTGGGATTGTTCAGCCAACATTTCAACCTGTAATTACGGGTAACCGATAAGGACGTCTACCTGCTGGGCAGGTCACCAAATCTCCGACTGAAAATAACTAAGAAAGTTCCCGAGTCGTGCGTCGTATCTGTGTCCTCCACACGTCCTTCAGGTTTTGGGATTTTCCGGCCAAGGGTTGACACTTTTCCAGGTATTTTCTCTCCGTCCAAACAACCCCCAATTTTCCTTCTCTTTGTTTTTTTTTCCCTTCTCTAAATTTTATATATCATTTTCTTTGTTTTCTTGTCAACAATTTGAATTTTTTTTTTTTCCTTAACAAAAAATTTTATTGGTTTGATGAAAATCGATCTAAGATTGTTTGATCCCTGACTTTGATTTTTTTTACTTATTGATTGAATGTGATAGCTGAAAGTCTTAAGGTTTTTATTATAATTTGGGCTCCGTTTGATTGCTGAGGAAATGTAGGAAAAGAAAAGAAAAGAAATCAGAATTTTCAATTTTTCAACATTCAGGAACAGCAGAAAAAGGAAAAAAGCTTCCTCACTGAGCCTGATACGACTATTTGGCTTAGTTGAACTGAATTTCCAATTACCTTGCCCTTTTTTCTGGGGGGAAACAACAGGACCAACAAAAAGATTTCATTGTTGTCTTCCAATTGTTTCTCCGTTTTCTCAGTAAACAAACAGAGGGTTTCAGATTTTGGGTAGCTTTTCCGGTTATTAATGCGTGTACAGAATATTTGCTCAAGCTTTTGTATTTTGTCTCATATTTTGTGTATAGAAGAATACAAATTCTGTATGCAGATGTGAACTGTTGTTAAAATCCTGTATGTGGAGAAAGTTGTGTCACCATGCTCTAATTCTTACGTTAGACCCTTTTACATTTTTGATAAACCATTTGCATGTGGTTCTAATAGCTGAATCCTCCTACTCAAACAGTCACACCCTCTTTCAATTATCGAAATGGCACATTGAGTGCTAATACTTCATCAGTCCTATTAATCTAATATGTGGGGGGTTCCACCATAATCCCGTTAATGCAATTTGACTAAAAGTTATTGATTTAAGTGGTTTGAGCCTTGTGAGATTAAGCACATTACCTCCAAACAGGAAAACTCAAACGAGAACGAAACAGATTGCGGACATGTGTGGAGCCTTGTGATACTGTACACCTTACCACGCATTTCGCGGATCCAACTTGTTTTTACTTATTTATTTATTTGTTTGGTTCTGGGTGCCTGTATCTCTTGTAACTCTGTTTTGCCATTTATCATATTGAAATTTGCAGCGACTCTGTCAAAGTTTTGCCAAACTATGTAAATCTGTATTTCTTGTGTGTTCTTGTTTTCTTTTCTGCATTCTTTATCTCACAGATCCTTGTTTAGGGTAAAAACCTAACACAATTGTCAGTTGTGGTTTCTCACTTAGAAAACATAGAGGCTCCAAATTGGTTACTATCCTGATTATTTATTCATGATGGATATAGTTTTATCAATGACATTATGCCCACCTTTTGAACTAAGTTATATAAAGATGCTAAGATGTGTACAAAACTACAAACAGATGCAATTGTAGAACCCTTTTATTTTAGATTCCCATGCAAGACTTAAATTTCTTTAAATGATAGTTCATTCTTCTTTATAACCTCAACTATCGCATAAGATAAAAATAATAAGGGATTCTACTTGCTTCTCGTTCTGTTTGCTGTCTCCTCTCTTCTAGGACTGACTTATAGTTTGAAAAATGTACATGCAATCAATTGAAAAGTTTAATCAAGATACTTGTTGCTGATATTTCTGATTTTTACCTCTTTATGGGAATTTTTGTTGATTTTTCGTTCTTCCTTATAACTTCAACTGTTGCATAAGATAAAAATAAGAAAGGATTCTACTTGCTTATTGTTCTTTTTGCTGTCTTCTCTCTTCCAGGACTGACTTATAGTTTGAAAAAAGTACTTGCAATCAATTTAAAAGTTTAATTAAGATATTCGTTGCTGCTATTCTTGTTTTACCTCTTTATGGGCAGTTTGTCTGTGTTAATTTTTTGTGATATCTATATGAGAGAGAGAGAGAGAGAGAGAGAGAGAGGATTAGGTTCTCACCATGAAAGCTTCCCCATTATCTTGTCATATCAAAACAAACCAATCTTTTACAAGATCTTTGATTTTTCTAATAGAAACATAGAACTCTTGTTAATACCTAAAGAAGAGACCTTTGTAATTCAATGTTTCTACCCCTTCTCAATGTTCTTTGAGCTGGAGGAAAATTTTGAAGCTTCAAGAGTTCGAGACAAAATTAGACCTCTTATTAAACATGTTATTGGTGATGGTCTTTCTACTTTTCTTTGGTTTGACTACTGGCTTCCTATGGGGCCAATTACTCAGCAGCTTGGGTCTCATATTTCGATGATGCCGGCATCCCTCTCAATGCCAAAGTTAGTTATATCATTTCCAATTCTGGTTGGGAATGGCCTATTAGCTGGATGTCTGCTGAGTTTCTTGAAATCCAAGCGGATCTTCTTTCTATCCAACCCCCTAATCCTTCCCAACCTGATGGTGTTTGTTGGCTTGCTTCCCCTCAGGGTTGTTTACTACTAAATCTGCTTGGGATAACATCCATGGTCACATGCCTAAAGTTGAGTGGAGTAGGGTTGTTTGGTTCTTAAAAGCGATAAAAAAGCACACTTTTATTCTCTGGGTCACCATCAAGAATAGACTTGCCACTCAAGATCGTCTTTCTTCTTGGGGTATTACCCCTTTTTCCAGATGTGTGCTGTGCCATCTCCAAGTTGAGGGTAGAGACCATCTCTTTTTTTAATGTCCCTTCACAGCCACAGTTCCAACAGTTCGGGGGAGAATTCTTCATCTTTGCTGTGTCAATCGACCCCCTCGCTTCTGGTTAAATGAACTCCAATGGGCGGTTCATAATCTATAAGGAAACTCCTTTTGCTTTGTTGTGAAAAAACTTGCTTGTACAGCTATTATCTACAACATTTGGAGAGAAAGAAATAGCCGCATCCATGGCAACAATCACTCCTGTGCTTATATAATTTTTGTAATATTTTCAAAGATTGTAGGTATAGATTGTCATGTCTAAAAGATCAGTTGATAGTCCTAGGACTAGTATTTTTTTATGCCAATTGGGGTTTTAGTTTTGCCCCATCTCAGTTGTAATTTCTTGGTGCTTTGCCAAGATTGTATTCTTTTCCTTTTCTTTTAATGATATTCTTACTTACCCGGGAAAAAAAAAAACAAAACAAAAAGAAAGAAAGAAAAAAGAAAAAGAAAAAACCTAATCTTTTACAACATCCTTGATTTTTCTAATGGAAACATTGAACTCTTGTTGAAACTTAAAGATGAAACTTCTGTATTTCAACGGTTGTGATAGAGAGGGGCTCCGCAGGATAGGTAAATGATGGGAAATTGAAAGGGAATTGACCTGTTCAATTGTCTGGTCTAAGTTAAGGGAATGCTGTAAACCTACTTTTAAGGTGGGGACGTCAACTTTCCCTTGAAATAAATAATTTTGAATGAACTTGAGTTTTATTGACATTTTAATCATAACATAAAAGCTATAATTAATATATTTATGGTGATTAAAACCTATTCTTGTTGTTGTAAGAAACATAGAATGATGACCTGCTGGCTGGGATGATCAAACCAAGCAGGTTAAAACCCTTGAAAATAGTGTGTTGGTTAAGCAATTGACAGTTCTAGTGAAGCATTTCAAACCCTTTGTTTATTGCTTCTTTTCTTTTGGCATGACATAGAACTCTTTTTCTTTTTCATTTTTTAAGTTTGTATGTCTGCTTGACCTTGCACACACACACACACACACACACAGTGGTGTAATAAATTCGTTTATTTCTTTGTTCAACCCTTTCAAAAATTCCACTTGAGTTCTGTTTTCTCTGCAGATAAACTACTTGGGGAAAATTGGCAAATGGATGTTTTCTTTAAAGCAATGAATACAGAGGCATCTGAGTGCCCCTTTAATGAGCAAGACATTCAGAGATGTCCATTCTTGAGGAACATCAACAAACCCACAAGCTTTTCTCTCTCTTCTGTGAATTTCCCCATTCCTGTGAGTTGTTATCCTTTTCCCTCTCTGCATCTGACTTGATGATTTGTGTAGTTGTGTGTTAATCTTCTATGTACATACTTGAACTTGCTAGTTTCTTCCCATTTTCCATGTGTAACTAGCGCTAATGTTGCTAGGATCCTACGAAAACCCTTATGTTCTATTTCATCTCTTCAGGTAAGAGGTGCCAAAGGTCCAATATTTGAAGATGGCCCCAATTTTGATATGGCATTTAAGCTCTTTCATGGGAAGGATGGGGTAGTACCACTTGCAGGGAGGTCTAATTTTCATAATGATAACTCAGAACCTGAGCCTGCACCCCAGTTTAACCCTTTAGCAGCAAAAGCTGCCACCATCAGTCTGTCAGCATTTGGACCAGGAGGGCCATTCAGTTTTGATTCCTTTTCTGAGAAATGGAAGAAGCAGAAAAAGAAATCTGAGTCACCCAACAAGAGAGAACCTGCTTCCAAGGTAAATCCACATTCTCCTTGAGTCATGTACCTCTAAAAAATTTAGAATAAAAAAATAAAAACGTGATAATAGAAAATTAACTAACAAGCTACCTATTAACACAGTATTTCGTTTTTGTTTTTCAGGGGGGAGATTCATCAAAACATGAGGCACTGGGAAATGAGTGGTTGGAAACTGGAAACTGCCCAATTGCCAAATCTTACAGAGCAGTGAGCTCTGTCCTCCCACTTGTTGCAACAGCTCTCCAGCCACCTCCTGGCTTGAAGCTTAGATGCCCACCTGCAGTAGTTGCTGCTAGGGCAGCCCTTGCACGGACTGCCCTTGTTAAGACCTTACGCCCTCAGCCATTGCCTGCAAAGACACTTGCGATTGTAGTCTTGGGCATGGCAGTTAATGTGCCTCTGGGTGTATGGAAGGAGCACACTCGCAAGTTCTCACTATCATGGTTTGCTGCCGTGCATGCATCTGTGCCCTTCATAGCCATGCTTAGAAAGTCTGTATTGATGCCCAAGAAGGCTATGGCATTCACAATTGCAGCTTCTATCCTAGGGCAGGTCATTGGCTCAAGAGCTGAACGGCTCAGGCTGAAAGCTGTTGCTGAAAGGAAAAGGGTGGCAGCGCAGACAGCAACTGCAGATGGCATTGCAGGGTATAATCCAAGCCAGGTTGATGGCATTACAGGTGGTCATTGTGGTGCAGAAGGAATGATGTGGGACCCACTTCCTGTCAAGGCTGCTGGGCCGGCTTCTTCGTCAGCCAATGTGTGTTATTGATATCACTTCAGTACTTAGTCTGAATATGGAAAATAATAAAAGAAAATGCGATCAATGTTGATGACGAGTGAGAGCAAGAATTGGAGGTTGGACCTTTGGACATTTATAACCTTTGGTTATATACATTATTATCAATTATTATTGTCATTATTATGAATCCTTTTTCGTATGGCTTTTTACATGATAATATGGAATGTAGTTTAGCCATTTGTGATGATAATTGAAACTCGATCTTTTCTTAGGGATCCTACATGTGAGTATTATGAGCTGTCCTAAGTAGCTTGCGCTCGCAATCGAAGGTGTTTTCTCTTTTTTAGGTTTGGGGTGGGGTGGGTGTTGGAGTAGGGTTCTGTCGGTTCGGTTGGGTTGGGTTGGGTGGAGGCCAGGGGTGGGGTGTGCGACCACATAGGTTGGTTGTGATAATAGGTCACAACTACTCCATACGGTCGGTAGATTAAGAAGAGTCGCTGTAGACTTCATCAGTAGCCTAAGAATAATACTCATTCCATTTCGTATTGATTGTTCTCTTTAGAAAAAAAACACATTTTTTCAGGAAATCTTCTTTAATGCTTTCACAGCCATGTATAAATTTTAACACTTCAATTTTGCCCAAGTGTAGTACAAAATATTAATTTAGTTTGTTTTGTCAATATCATGTAATTTATATCATGGGTGAAGGGAGTTTTGGAAAATCAATTCAAATGAAGTCACTAACCTTTTTTATTGAGATAATAATTTTGAAATAGCCTAAAATGGAAATGAGGAAAATTATTATGAAATTGAGGAAGTAATGATATTATTCTTATGGGTTGCCCTTTTCATTGGGAATCCATGTGGTTCTACTCTTATTTTTGGAGTAGAAAATGGCAACAAATGGATTTTAGGAATTAAGACAAGATTATGATGGGAAGGTTTAGGGTTTGAAACTCAGCCCCGCTTCATGTATTGAAAGAGCTAGGTTAGAGGTATCTAACCATCTATGGGTAGGGTGCAAAGTTTGAACAAACACCTTCCCCCACCCCGGGCGAATGTCCTAGATAGGTTGGAGGGACCTGTCTAGGATGTAGGGTTCGATACATTCTTCCCTCGGCAAATTTCTCATTAAATGTGACCATACTCCAACCTGTTAGGATGTAGGGTTCGATACATTCTTCCCTCGGCAAATTTCTCATTAACTGTGACCATACTAATTTGAACATAGCACTTTCACATTGGTTCAAGAAATTAATTTATTTAACACATTATTTATTATTTATTTAAAATAAATTTAAATAGGAATTCAAGAATCTTGAGAAGGAAAAAGATAATAATTAAAAGACGGTAATATTAAATACCAAAAATTACCATATCTTAATTAAACCGGTTTGACTCACGGATCTTTAAATAAATAAATATTGAGGTATTGTTATGTAGAATATCAAATTTAACTTATCTATGTGGACATAAGGTTAAACAGGTCTGACTCATGAATTTTTAAAAGGAAAAAAAAATTATTAAGGTATTGTTATATATGATCCAAATTTAACTTACTTATATCGACATAAAGTAAATATATCTAGTATAATCATAAAATATTGTATATTATTCTGCTCATCTCACGGGTCACTGCTTGTACAATAATATATATATATATATATATATATAGATAAATATATAGATGGGGATATAGTGGTTCTCAACATAGGCAGAGCTCATGTGACTGAGAATGGCTTTTTATTTTTCATTTTGCACTTACATTTTTATACCAATCACATATTTGGCCCGTCTCAATTTTCCTTTTTCTTTTTTTTAATATTATATTACATACATATATATAGAAGAGGTTAGGATTAGGGACATAATTTGTATACTCAATTTTTTATACGATTCTTAAGCCATTTAGGGATGGCAATTTTGGCCGAGCCCGTCAGGAACCCACATCGCCCTGGCCCTATAGGTGTAGTTTGTAGCTTGATTGAACGGAGATGATGCAAATTTGGTATTTAATTTTAAAAACTAAGACGGTTTTGAGATAATGATGGTTTGATGTTTCCCCACCCCTTCGTATACCCACCCCACTTAGCTAATATGATATGAGATATATATATATATATATATATATATAGATACACCTTTTAGCCTATTATATTTATAATATCCCTAAAATATAACCTATCTTTTAAAGTAATATTTCCTAGTCAGCAAACCATATACAAACAAATCACTAAAATACATTACCACTTTTGATTTGCTGAAAACAAACAAACAAACAAACAAACAAAGGTCATCCTTGAAGAAAGGAGCTTCTCAGTCAGGATCACAATGAAAATCATTGGCAGGGCAGTGCAATTCAAGGCGAAGATTTAAAGTGTTTATTGGGGCATGGATGGTTAAAAGAAACAATACCCCAAATGGTTTTGGGACGAGAACGGGACAAAAATTCACATATCAATTTGGGAATGGGGCATTAAAAAACCGAGATAATGATGGTTTGAACGGGGATGATGCAAATTTGGTATTTAATTTTAAAAACTGAGACGGTTTTGAGATAATGATGGTTTGATGTTTCCCCACCCCTTCGTATACCCGCCCCACTTAGCTAATATGATATGAGATATATATATATATATACACCTTTTAGCCTATTATATTTATAATATCCCTAAAATATAACCTATCTTTTAAAGTAATATTTCCTAGTCAGCAAACCATATACAAACAAATCACTAAAATACATTACCACTTTTGATTTGCTGAAAACAAACAAACAAACAAACAAACAAACAAAGGTCATCCTTGAAGAAAAGAGCTTCCCAGTCAGGATCACAATGAAAATCATTGGCAGGGCAGTGCAATTCAAGGCGAAGATTTAAAGTGTTTATTGGGGCATGGATGGTTAAAAGAAGCAATACCCCAAATGGTTTTGGGACGGGGACGAGACAAAAATTCACATATCAATTTGGGAACGGGGCATTAAAAAACCGGTCCCTCTCTGCCCCGTTGCCATCCCTCAAGCCGTTGAATCTTGCTATCCAAAAAAAAAGAAAAAGGTGAAGTGAATAAATAACTAACGAATAATGAGACCATTGGATCTTGAGAGATCAATAACTTAAGAATGGTGTAAAAAACTATGTGCAAAAATTTGTCCCTTGACAGTAGTTGGTTCATTTTTTTTTTTCTTTTGTCTTGTTATTCCTTGAAATTATAAATTAAGATAAAAGTTCAAAAATCAACCCAAGTTTGACCACCCTAAGCTGAATTTTTAGCTCCGCCCATGGCTCTCGCATAGTCAAGATCGTCGATACCCACTTCCTCAAAGTGCAAGGAAGGATAACTGTTGTCTGGTTCTTAAATAAAACAACTCATAGTTGGTTTACAAAAATATATATATACTTTATTTTCAACAAAAAACTAAATAGATTAACAAAAAAATGTGAATTATCAAAAACTGTGAAATCAAAATGGGGTCTAAACCCCTAAGGATTAGGACATGGGAGTAATGATAGGTTTCACTCCATCTCTATGGGTAGTATGTGTTTTTGTTGCGCTCCTATGGAGATTTATTATTATTAATTTGGCATAACTGCATGAGAAATATATGACATGCTATATAATTTAGTGGAATAATAATCACTATCAATTGTATAGGAAAAATCCCGATAGTCAGCGGAGCGATATGATAATGAAGATCCGACAATCCAGAGCACTGTTACACAATGGCCGGGGAATGTTACAGCAAAGGGAATAGAGGCAGAACGGTAAGGCAAGGCCAGAATGAATAGTGCTGCTAGATTCCCTGATGAACAGGAGCACTAAGTATCCTGAAACAAAAAGAAAACCGTCAAGGGAGGTCAAAGTTTGTCCGACCTAAAACCCTTTAACGAGCAAATCAGTCTTAGTGTCTAGAGAGAGAAAAACGAGAGAGAGATTTCTAGGGTTTTTATGGTAGTGTGCATACTTGATGGGAATGAATAGTGTTCTTTTTATAGTAGATGCCAAACCTTGGGTTAGACCACTCTTGGTTTACCGCGGTTAACTTAGGGTTTCAGCCCGTTGTTCAATCATGGTCAACTTAACAATAACCGTTCTGACCATAGTCGAGTTTTTCGTAGGGTATTTTGGTAATGTTTGGCTTCTGAGACCGAACATGTTCTTTAGAATCATGCCTGAGCATATAGGACCGATCGAGGAGGGTTGTTATGATTGAACGGCAATCGGAACGAGGACGATGAAAGATCTCGACTGCAATCGGATCGAGGACGATAAAAGATCCCAAGAGGTGCCACGTGTAAGAAGCTTCTTTATCGGTGGAAATTTCCCACACTAATGTATATGAGAAGGCAAAGTCACTAGTCAAAGTAGTAAATCTGTCACTAGTGCTATTGTAGTCTTTTCACTACAATGTATCACTGCAAATCCTCCATGTCATGTTATCACTGCAAATCTGTGTTGAGACTTCTTTTATTATCTCCTAAGTTTCCAACATATCTGTTTCCTGATTTCTAAAGCAGTTTATGTAATCAAACATCTTAACCTAATTTTGTATGGCCTCAAGGATGAGTTGAATGGCACTTGTAATTGGCAAACAACGTGAAAAAGAGGCAAAATTCTATTTAAAAAAAATTCTCATTTTTTTTTGTTTTAAACATAATTTTCTATTCATCATGGTCTTGTTTTGGAAGGTCTAAAAGAGTATTTTCTAAAAATACACTCCCTCCTTCTACAAAGATGGGCCATTTTTGTTACTTTCTGTATCCCAAAATGTTGGTCCTATTTTGAAAAGTCAAATTATAATTTTTTGAACTTTCCTACCTTACCCTTTATAATTTCAATAATTACTCTCAACACAAAACCTAATACTAAGTCAATGAGGGTATTTTTGAAAAGATGAAATCTAATAAATGACAAGTCAAGGTAATAATGGCTTTTCTTAAATTGTGTGTTTTGCCAAAATTGGTTTATCTTTATGGGACAGAGAGTAAATTTTATAATAAAAAAAAACAGACATGTAGATTAAAAGTCACATTTTAGAGTTTGAAAAGCAAAATCTAAGTTAATAACATTCAATTTGGTTGAAAGGATGAATCAATCTTTTAGAAAGAAAAGAAAAACTTGGACATTGACCAAATAACAATTAAAGCTCGAGGATTTTTGGCATTAAATATTCTCATTGCCGGATTTATGAAATGAACGAAGATTTTGAAGACTCACAACCAATTTCCCCAAAAACAAGAAGGGATTATACTATTATACTAGCCTACTAGGCAAGGCATGGACGGGGACAGTGAGGGGGTTTCCCATGATGTATAAGGAAGAAATGAGATTTTTGAGCTAAAACCGGGATAGGTTTGAGACGAAGGTAGGGTAGGATGATTCACATTGACTCCATTTGATTGATGGGAAAAAGAAAAGAAATTTATGCACATTTGATTAACAGGAATCTTGTTGTTGGAAACATAAAAAAGGCTTTCTTGTAAACCAACATATGCAGGAAAAAATGTTTTCCAACATTATCATTTTCCATTGCTATCCTTTTTCATTTCCTTCCCACGTGTTTCTTGTTGGATGGATTGAGCGCGCAAAGAAGCACCATGTTACAAACCTGCCCATGGTGATCACTAAGGCTATATCATAAGGGTACCCACATTAGTCATTGCCTTTCCCAACCTGACTATACCTTCAATTTTTGGCCTTTTAATATGCCGTTCTACATCCCATTCTCCCTATGAGGGTACTCTAATTGCCTTACTAAAAGCACGCAACATTACGATATGAAAAATAACGTACGTGCCATGTCATCCAACTGGCAAACAATCGGCCAGAAAACATAAGATTTTGATCATACTCCAATGGAAGCTCAAGGAGTAATGTTCTTCGAGAGATAATATCAACACAGTTATGATATGAAGGAGAATTATCCATTATTCTTCCATGGGTAGCTCCTTTGGCCATAAAAATCTGTCTACATTTCTATTCTAAAACTTCATATCATAAAAGGATTTCGAAAATTAATAATTATCTAGTAATAGAATTATTAATTATCTACCATGGAATTAAGATGATTCTTCTAACAATTAGAAATGGAGGCCTCTATTGACACCTAAAGACTTGCTTTTTATCCACCACTTATTTTACATTTTAAGATTTTATGAAAGATATATAAGGTTTTCATAAAAACTCATCACATTGTCAATTAGAAAACATAATTTTGAACAACTTTTTTGTAGAAAGTTTTTTCAAAATCTATCGTTTAAGTGGACTTTTTAGTCATTTATGAAATAAAGACTATAAATGGCAAAAAGTCTACTTAAATGATAGATTTTAAAAAAAATTTCTTCTGAAAAATTGTTCAAAATAATGTTTTCTAATACAATACGTGATCAATTTTTATGAAAATCTTATATATTTTTCATAAAACCTTAAAGTATAAAATAAGTGGGAGATGAAAAGCAAGTATTGGGGTGCCAATAGAGGCTCCCATAGAAATTAGTAGTGATTAGTAATTTTACATTAAATAATAAATTATTAGAGGTCAATTGTATATTGCTTCACAGAAGTGAAGATGAAGGTGACGCATCTACGGGGTGGGTGGGTGGGTGGGTGGGGGGGAGAGCTACCCTCTTTTGTGTAAACAAATAGCCTGTTTGGATTCTCTACAAGGACCACAAGAAGGAAAAACAGAAAACAGAAAACAGAAAGGATCTGGGTTTCACTCGTATGACCAAACAATGAGGACAAATTCCACAAATTCAAAAACAGTTCAAGAGCTAGTTACTATGGCCTGTAAAAATCCACATAATGCATTTCAGACAAGAATTCAACATTTTTAAAGCTTACGAGCAAGTGAGAAATCAGACTAGAATAAAATAGCATGTCCAACAGGGATAATGAGTCTAACTACCATACCTAAAGGATGATCATTAGCAACCTCTGATAGGATAGAATCTCATCAGGTTTATATATTCAGCATGAACAACATGGACCCAGCTACGAGCCCAACAGTATCTGTGAGCTGTAGTTTAACTAACTAATCATATGTGCAGGCTCAGAAAGGGAAGGAAAATAAAAATGTCAAAACAAGAACAAAAGGGACTGAATGGAAAGAAGACTTGAAGCACCATGTTTAAGTTAAAACCAAAGTTTAACTATCTGGCCCATAAAAGAGATATATTACAGGAATAAGAACATCATAAGAGTACGAAACCTTGCACACAAAGTTTCAGTTCAAGAAACACAGCCATAAAGCTGGAACACATAACCTTGCTTACATTGAGTTATAAACATTTACCTCACGTCCAATTGTAATGTAAGATGCCAATCATGGTTCCCAACCCTCTGCTGTAGAGAAAAACTAAGCCAGCCAAACCCCATCAAAAAGCATTCTCCATGGCTAAACTCATCACCCAGAACATAATATTGACAAAAAGTGCACCAGATCGTAAAGAACTTCTGAGAAATCACTTTTCCAAAAAGATTTAGAAGCCACCAACATGTTGCCTTGAAATGCCCCCATATCTGCCAGGGGTGACCGCACTGCTTCCGTAAGCTGGAGGAACAGTGCTCAAACCAGGACAGTCTTTAGCCCAATGCCCAAATTGATGGCACTTATAGCACTCATCAGAGGCACCTCCAGCACTTGCTCCATGAGATACCCTATTGACGTAGCCCCCTCCCATTGATTGTCCTGGACCATTTAGAATACTTGGGCAGTTTGTAGAGTTATGACCAGTACCACCACAGCTGTTACATGACAGATACATACCAGGAGTGCTACTAACAGGAAGCCTAGAACCAATATACTGGTTCCCATACTGACCCACTTGGTTTGCTTGAATCCCAATTTCTCTACCAGAATTGCAACTATTCCCCATATAGTTCATAACAGGTGGTGGAGGTTGTCTAATTCCAACATTCCCAAATCCAATATCATTCATTCCAGTTTTAGGAATGATATTTTCTGCCTTTGGGACAAAAGAACTAGAGTCCTCTCCTTTAAGCTTATCCATCAAATCCAAAAGATACCTGGATTCAGATGAGAAATTTGCCTTCTCTGCTTTGACCACTGTTGACTTTACACGCTGTTCATCACTGAATATCTCCTCTTTCACTTTCAACTTGAATAAATACTTAGTAAAGAGAACCTTACGTATGATTTCTCCAAATCTCTCATCATCTTGCTCCTCATATTTCAAATGATACAAATCTTTTGCCGGTATACCCATCATCTCCTCACCACATTCCTGGAATGCAGTTACCCATGTCAAGCCAGTATGGTCCTGTATCTGGAACTGAAGAATATACCTGTAGTCACACTCATCAACGGACTGATCACACCTATCACACCGCCATTTCCCATCTCCATTATTTGTAACCTTTTTGTTGCATTGTCGATCCCCAATCATGATGGGACAAGCTGTATAGCAGAAATTGTCAACCTTTATAAAAGAAATGGTGGCACTAACTGTGATCCAATCTGGCTTCTCAGAAGTCCCAAGCCTCTCATCTTTGATTTGAGATATAGTCTTTCGGACATCTGTCCTGCCCACACTTGATGTTTCCCTGGAAATAGAGACAGAAGGGATATTCCTCCCTTCCTCGTCAAACCATTCCCTAAGCCTGTGAGCCTCTGGAAAATCTGGCTCTATTAATAGTTGGCTTGATGAAATAGTGCCCACTGCCTTCCCATTGAAATCACTGACTCTACCAGATTTCACAGCCAGAACAGGATAAACACCAGAATCACATATATTTTGCAGTGTTTGTCCTTCTGCATTGCAAAAATTTCCCCACATAGTTAATTCAACACTTCGGCCAGACATGTCCTTCAACTGAAGGGCTCTCTTCTGAGTTTCAGTACCATTTTTTCTCATTATTGAAGAAGAGGGACTGATAGAAAACACCACACCAATCACATCCACTACACTGTTGTTCTCCATGCCTTCAACATCACTGATGGAACGGAAATGAAACTGCTGCTTTGGAATTGAGTTGTCATCCTCAAAGCATGGCTGTACTGTTGAAGTAATCTCCAGAAATATTTCGTGGTCATTACGGAGGTGGTTGAAAGTCTTTTGAGCAGGTTTTAGACTCCCCTTCGAAATCAAATAAACTTTACCAGCCTCAATCTGGTTGTAGAATTGGTCAGCCACAGCATTAAAGCAGGTTACTCGAATTTCTCCGCCATCAGAATCAAGAAGATCAAAAGAAAATACTTTACCATCACCCCGAGGATTATTGTAATGCCTGAGTTCCCCCTTAGCTGTCACTCTGGCCTTTATTGTCCACCTTCCCTGATAGGGATTCAGAGCAGCAATTGGAATTACCCTGGGGGCAGCTTCATTCTTAGCTACAGGCCCTCTGTTACTATACATCGGGGGTGGCTGCTGATATGCTGCTTGATGTGGGCGGGCATAAGTATTTGGAGGAGTCCGTGAAACATCAGGTCTAGGGTTGCGAAAACCTATGTTCTGATCATTATATGACCCAGTATATGGAACTGATGCAGGAATCCCAGAACCAGACTCAGATTTAGGGTGCATAGGAGGTGGATTTGTTGCAGCATATCTTCCTGAATCAGAATTGCAGGAATAAGAAGAACCATAAGATTGCTCCATTTTGGGGTGTTGTAGAGATCCCCCAGCTACATTTGGCTTCTCAACAGAGGGCTGTACAGGCATGGAAGATCCTGCCACAGAAGCAGATCCACTAGGAGTGCCACCATAAGGTTTTGGCTCTCCAATGGGATCACACTTTTCAAGTATCACATCCAAATCGATGATAATAATAATCCTGCACAGAACGGGGGATTGCTGTCATCAACAAAAATATAACACAATACCCAAACTAAACAAATATATTATAAGATAACAAATGAAGCTCAAAGAACACAATTAAAATGGAAAGAGAAAGTGGGCATAGAGGTGATTACATCTACATACAAAAGGATTTTCAACAGTTCCAGTGAATACTCTGGAAAAATCTTCCTTCAACTGTTTCTACCATCAATGTCTGAGAATTTAAACATTCGTTTTGGAGCATATTAAAGATTTTAATTAAACTCGGAAAGCAAAAAACAAAAAAAAACTACAACCTCATGGCAATGCTTACAAGAACAAGTGAGTAGGTAAACTTAATATTGGGGATGGAGTCAAATATGAATGACACACAAGCAGTGTTCCCTTTTCATCACATTCTTCAGAAGCAATGTGGCCTACATTCGGCTCATTCTTCCCCCTACATTTAATCCATCCCATATTCCAAAAATAGGCCAAGCCACTGACCATCATGATATTTTAAAAAACTGTGTAACTAGAGTGATCAAGGCATGACCCAAATCCACATCGTAATGGTCCTCCAGGACAGATATTATGTGTGGGGGTCATCTCCGAATACCTACACTCAAATTACCAACACTTACCTTCCAACCACCAATTAAGTCTAACAGCATTCTTGGAAAACCCAACAAATACCAAGGATAGAATAGATAAAAGACCACAACTCTGAAGCAACTTCACAGAGCAACAAAGGCGATCCATTCTTGCATCTTCTTGCACATGACGCGTCTATATAGGATGGCCCTTTTTATTAATCGAATTATCGACTCTCAAACATTCGTCCAAAAGGCACTGCCCAGTACGGAACACCACACAAATAGGAACCAAAGGAACCCACACTCTTCATACTAGAAACCAAACATAACCCCTGTCAGCCAATACCTCAAAAAACAATTTACCCAAAAGCTTACCATTAACACTCCAAATGACCTGATCCTCCACTCCTATAAGAACACTCAACAGTGTGTAATTTCTCAAAATACAAAAGAAAATTCTCCAATCCCAAATGTGGAAATTCCTAATGAACATAGCATTCAAACTAAACTTATATCCCGCCCATAACACATTGTTACACACCCACTGATACAGAATCTTCCAAAAATCCAACACTAAAGTGTATGATAAATTGATAATGGTTAAGGTTGCAGTAGAAAAATAAAGGGTTTTAAGAAGTAGACTCATTGGTTTAGGAACAGTTTCGATAGTTTAAAGTGTACTTACTAATTAAAACACCAAAATGTAAGGGCAAATGACCCATTTATTGTATAGCAAGTTCATGACCTAAACTAGCATTCCAATCTTACATATAACAGTTAGTCGTAGGAACATAAAAACCCTAACAATAACAAATCTTCACCCTTGAATCAAACTGACCATAACCATATATCTTCTTTTATGAAATAAAATTATATTGAAAGAAATAAACAGCACAGAAAACAACTAAAATGTAAGAGTATCCAAAAAAATCCTGAAGGGGCAGCCAATTACAAAAATTATTTCTCCCCCCCCAACAAAAGCAAAAAGAAAATCAAAAACCTATCTCTTCAGAGACTGTACAGACTTTTCCTCCTCAGTATAGGTCCTACTATTCCTTTCTAACCATAATGGCCAAAAAATGGAATGCGAGACTACCTTCCATATATCAAAATCCTAATTAACACAACAGACTCACAATTGCTGCTTCATTTGACAAAGTGATTGGCCTCAACTCAAAACCCCCCATATTTTTCTTGATGAAGCAAAACCCCCCATATTTTTCAGGAGTACAAAACATTCTCCAGTCCACAAAGTCGAATTTGAACTCATCTCAGATCAAAGAACTCTTACCTCTTGATAGGTACACACCTTCCAAACAACTAAGTATTCTCTTAATCCTAAACTGATTTTAGCTCCTAAGAAGCAACTGATGGCAGTCCAAGATATTGAGATGGAATAACTCCAATACCACATCCAAGATTTTCCGCAAGAACCATTGCCTCCCCACCTCTCTAATTGCAAGTAACTCACTTCTCAAATTCACTTTCAATTCTAAAATCAATTCAAAACAAATAAAAATGCCTCTAGGGACTTCAGGAGGCAAAGTTGATTGATATTCTCAAGCACATAATATCACTAGCCCTTCAAATCTATTAAAAGCCTCCACTACAAAACTCCCTATTGACCGCAAGAACTGTCCACAAATCCTATTTGGCTCCCACATTATTATAGTATAAATTACAAGTTAATGGCAAAACAAAATAAATTAATACTCATTAAATTAGGGCAAAATAGGAATATCAAGTATAGTAGATGGGTGTGAACAGTTCATATGGTTTCCTAAAAGAATGTGACTTTCCAAAATAGACTATTTTTACACGACGAAGTTTATAATAAAGAATAACAAAGAAATGGGATCTCCTTGCCTCAATCCTCTTAAGCTCCTAAAAAGCTATATCAACTCCATTTAACCAAAATAGACAAGCCGACTATGAGATGCACTTATTAATCCAAGTCCTCCACTTTTCTCCAACACCTCCCTAGCTAAGAAAAAGAAAAGAGAACTCTATTTTACATGGTCATGGGCCTTTTTCAATATCCAATTTGCCTTGAACCTGGCAAACTACTTCTAATACGTGAATCCAAATATTCATTAGTAACAGGCACCACATCTAGGATCTACCTATCTTCCACTATCACATTTTGGCTATTGGAGATCCCTTCCCAAGAAATTTTCTCAAACTTTCCATGGACACCTTAGCTATTCTATAAACACCACCTGCAAGGCTAATAGGTCAAAAATATTTAACGTCCACCACCTCTCCTTTTTGGGTATGAGAGAAATTTAGCCTTCAAATCCCACTCAAAGAAATAAATAGCCTAAACCCTATGGCTGATTCCCATCAAAGAAATAAAAAGCCTAAAACCTATGGCTGATTCCCATGAGCAGGTCTTTAGAAACTCCTGAAGACCCCCATCACATCATCTTAACAATCTGCCAACAGCAATGGAAACATGCCATCGGCATCCCTTCTGAACTTGATGCTTTATCATCTTTCAATGTGTGCAAAGCCTTTCACCCCTCTTCCTCTTTAAACGGTCTTTCTAATCAAGCACCCTCTTCATCACAAATATAGTCAAACTCCAACCCATCTATTAAAGGAACCTCTTAACCTCTATCATAAACAAAATATCAAAGAACTCCACAAAGTGAGAAGAGATAACACCTTAATCTTCTTTCAACAAGCCATCAACCACAATCATTCTAACAAATTTGGACTTCTATAAGAATTAGGCACCAATAAAAATATAAATAATTAAATAATTAAAAAGAAAAGTCCATATTTTTGTCCCCTTACCTATCTTGCATTCTAAGGGATCCAAGCAATACCTAAACCGATACCTTGAAGAAGACTGAGCCAAGCTCCTTGATTATACAATTCTCACCAACTAACCCCAGCACCCAGCTCACTCAACTCGAGTACATCTCCCTTGGTACACCAGTTCTTGCGAGCGAACTCCCAAATAGGGTAGAAATCAAGCAATATCATGATATATGTTTTGTTAAACTTCTATGGCTTGTTGATGTAGGACAAATAGGGTAGAAATCAAAGGTTGAAGGGTTGTAGGCTTGTAGATGGTTTGGGGTGGGATTTGGGTAAGGTTTGTAGGTTGTGTGTTGCTAGAATTTCAGGAAGAAGCTGGTCGAATTTCTCGACAGCAGTGAGTTAAAGGCTTTGTGGTGACCTCTTAAAGGCTTGGGGTGTTAGGATGAAGATTGATGGTTGGAGAACGGTGTGTTGGGTTAAAATACTTGCAGGAAATTAAAGAGAGAGGAAATGGTAGTAGAAAAGCTGAAGGAAAAGGGAAAACAGAAAGATAACTGTTGGCCTCACACCAGTAGGGTCCTAGGAATCACTCCTAGTAAGAAGAACGCATCACAACACATTAAGGATTGAGAGAAAGCTCACAATCACTAGCAATTGTAGTAAATTTCATTCAATAAATTAAAGTATGCTATTACATGCCTTTATAACGGGCTAAAAGAAAAGAAACTTCTAAAACCAGCTAAGCTTCTGAGAGAAGCCAAAGAACTTGGACTACACCAAAAAAAAAAGACCCAACTAACTAACCCAAATAGAAAGCCCAAAAAGTACAGCCCATACATGCCCCAAACTCAACTAAACCCAATTATGCAAGGCTCCAATTGGGGCCCACATTATCCAACATGTGCCAAATCAAGGCTTGGGCCTTCGAACCCTCCTTCCCACGCCCTTTATACACTTTTATAGGTTGCAGCCACTAATCTCCATCACTTGTGGTCTACAATCCCTATGGAGCATACTCAACTTGTAGCTGCTTTAACCAAATATCAAAATCATCCAACCCTCAACATTACCATGTAAAGAGAGAGGGCAAGGTTCTCATGTCCCCAAAATATGACAACCTGAGTAAGAGAGCTGGAGGCTGGGACCGCCCGTCAAAGCTTCTTTCTATTAACTCTATTTTTTCTCGGGGAACTAGGCTCAAACCACTCTCATTGAGGCAAAGGACAACCACAATATCCTCCACTTCTGCCTCCAAGACTCTTATCCGCTTCACCAATCTCACAAAGAAAATGTTAACCTCTACCTTCTATTCACCTCAACCTATCAAAGCCCCAACCCCCCCCCCCCCCCTCCCACCTTCTCATCCAACTACCTAATCTCCTCAAACACCTTTGACTTAGCCACCTTGACCCTCCCAAAAACTTCCCTTTTCCATTTCATAAGCCTTCAATGCTATAAGCTCCTTAGCTAAAACATAGCTAGTAGAAACTTGGGAAGAGAATGAACTCCACTAACTCTCACAACTCCAAAAAGTCCTTAACCTTCAACCACATATACCGAAGAATGGAAAACAAGAGAGAGAGAGAGAGAGAGAGAGAGAGAGAGGGCTTAACAAAAGAAGAACTGCCACAAACAAGAACAATTGGGGAATGATCCAATAATAATAACAATAATCTCAAAAACATTGATTTTATGATCTTCTGCTCATCCCAAATCCCAATCCAACAAGAATAGAAATGTATCCAAATAGACAAGACGATGTTCTCTTGATTATTCAACCCCATTAAGTTATCTCCAGCCAAAGCCAGATCAAATAGTTCGTTTTTATTCACAAGCTGTGAGAACTTCAACATTGGAGAAGACAAATAATAGCACCCCTTTCACATTAGAAAATTAAATGACATTAAAATCCCCACCAACAAATCAAGACGGATTCCATCTCCTCTTGACCTCTCCTAGTTCCCCCCACAACTTGCTTCCAACCATATCGACCAGAGACAAATAATCGCAACCCTTTTACATTAGAAAATTAAATGACATTAAAATCCCCACCAACAAATCAAGACACATTCCATCTCCTCTTGACCTCTCCCAATTCCCCCAACTTGCTTCCAACCATATAGACCAGACTCTAAGGATCTCCTAAACAGTACCATCCTCGAGATTTTTAATTTACAAGAAACCACAACAGATTCAACAACTTCACCCGAGAGAGTGGGGGGGACCAACCAAATGACCACCCCACCCCACCCCAAACTTCAAAGGCATTTCTTTGAGCCCTCAAAAGTATAAGACAATAACTGTTTATAACTATGGTTTCCAACAAGGTAGCAAAATTGAAATGCGTCCAACTACTTTCTTTTATTACAGTGAATAACATCCAATGCCTGTCACATGCACCAAAGTAGCCACTACACCATGAAACTATGATTTTGGTGAAATAAGGTCAACACATGTCAACTTTTGACACAACACATCTCCATAAGTAAATGGCAAGATGATGTACATACGATTGTCAAAATGTGGAAATATTTGGAAAGGAAATGAAATCACCTTAACTAAAAAGTAAAAGTTTCATATAGACTGAAAAGAACAAACATAATATTAAACCCATAATTGATTTTTTGCAGGAATCATCATTATACAAGCCTATTCTACAATTTCATCACAAAATCTAATGTAAAACAGAAAAGTCATTTACAATTATATAAAACTATACACATCCTTGTTGACCTCAATTTCTTTCTATACAATAAATAAGTGTTGTGTCAAATTCCATATGAAATTTTCCAGCAGCCATCATGCGAGCCACTCCGTCAAAAAGAGGGAGGTAATAAATATTTGATCAACTTTTACGTGTAGAAAAGTTTTTATAACTTCAATAGAAATCTTGAATACCAAGAAGACTAAACAAATTGATAAACTAAAAACTAAATGATGCTGAGGACAAACCAAATTCTATAACAGACCGAGTTTGAATCCCTCAAAATTTTCCAAATTGATAAGATTGACTAGCAAAACTGAAAGGGCTCTATTTGTTTGAACAGAAAGAATATATTTGTTTGATAGTCAGTCTTTGTTTATGTATTAATAGTCTTATGTACTTGGGCTAAGCCCTTTTTGTTCTTCAATACATACTTACCTTATCAAAAAAAATTCCTGAGAAAAACAAATTGCATCTATGAAGGGAGATTGTTTTCCCATATCTAACCAAAGCAACATGACAATTCTCTTCCCAGGCTTCATGATAAAATGAGCCTTAACCACCATTTCATACTTGTAAATGCGGGGGAAAAAGAAATGGGAAAGAGAAAATAAAACAAAATAAAAATAAAGGAACTTGCTTGAAAAAGCCTAAGAAAGGAACCCATTTCAATCCATTTAAGCAGAGCCTTTAAGAAATTTTCCATTGAAACAAAAAGACAAAAAGATTCTTTTTTTTGGCTTTTTTAAATAAAATATAAATTTTAAAAATTTAAAAAAAAAAAAAAAAAAAACATCGGCAGCAAATCCATAACTTTCATCCATCACTAAAACATTTTACCATTAAGAAAAAGCAACAATTCGACCAAATTATATATATGTAGAGGGCGAGAGAGATTACATGCGTGACTGGATGACATTGCAGACAAACTGAGTCAACTGAGCAACGGAGCCTTTCTGCAACCTTCCAGATTTAACCAAGTCGTTCTTCTGCGTGGCGAGCATACCTTGCTGAAGATGCAATCCGTCCGAAAGCACTAACCGATACCTCTCGTTACTGCTCTGTTGTTGTTGCGTGTTCACCAACCTAATGTCCGACACTTGAAGCACTGGCTTCATATCTGTCCCCTGGGCGTTGCCACTGCACAGCATCGATATCGCTCCTTCCGTCAAATTAATCGCCATTTTATACACTTAACCAGAAACCCTAAAATCGGATTGACCTACGAAGATTTTCTGGGGAAATCGAGTTCTTGGATGAAGGGAATATCCGAGAAAATGGATTGATCGGAGGGGATTTTGAAAGAAAATATTGCGAGGAGAGGGAGAGGGAGAGGGAGAGGGAGAGAGAGTGAGTGTTTTTTTAAAACCCTAGGAATGAGAAGCGCCAGAATTTTAAGAGGGAAACTGCGATTCGGTGTTGTGATTTAATTATACTGAAGGGTATAGGATTTAATGAAATTCCGGAGATGTCCTCTCTCTCTTTGGAGGGGTGGGTTTCGGCCAAGCACACTTGCAAGATACGCTGGCGGGGGATCCACACAATGATTGCGCGTGTACTTCACGTGTGTGCAGAAGTAGTTGCACACGTCTGCACGAATCGTGGTGTCAGCACCTCTCTCTTGAGCCATTTCGGCTGCCCCCGTTCCGCTCCACTTCACCTATCCGTCCGTACGTCCTTTTTGGATAAATTACAATAAAACCCCTCTAAAATCTGACTATTACAGATACACCCCTCACGTTTTTAAAATTACACTGACACCTCTATTTTACAAAATAAACTACAAAAAGATCCCTCCTTCTAACTTCCGTTTATTAGTCCGTTAAATCATATTCAAATTTTTTCAAAATACCCTAACTACCCTTAGTGAATGATAACTTCCATGTTAAATGCGTATAATTTACCAGTCCAATAGTCCATCCAATACTTTTAAATTTTTTAATTATTATTGATAAACAACTAAAAGATAATATATATATATATATATAAAAGAAAAATGCTAAAAACAATTTAAATTTTCTGTTCAACTGATGTGGCAGTTGTCAAATTTGCTATTTAGAAATAATTATTTATTTAATTAAATTTTTAATTGATTTGCAAAATAAAAAATAAAAAAATTGATTTGCTAAGTTGCCACCTCATTTGAGTAAGTAGATTTGAGTAAAAAAAAAAAAAAGGCTGTGTAGCATTACTCATATGTAGAAATAAATAAAAAGAATTATTACAATGGAGATGCACGTATAGAGGTGACAAATGAGGTGGCAACTTGGTAAATCAAATTTTTTTTTTATCTTTACACATCAATTAAATAGATAATTGTTTCTAATGAGCAAATCTGATGGCTACCACATCAGTTGGACAAAATTTAAGCTTTTTGGCATTTTTCTTTTATATATATATATATAATCTTTTAGTTGTTTATTAATAAATAAATAAATTAACCAAATGTACTGGATGAATGTGTTGGACTAATGAGTTATATGCATTTAAAATGGAAGTTGTCATCCAATAAGGGTAATTAGGGTATTTTGAAAAAAATTGAAAGTAATTTAACGGATTATGGACGGAAGTTAGAAGGAGGGGGTCTTAATGTAATTTCAGAAACGTAAGAGGGCCTATTTGTAATTGTCAGATTTTAGAGGGGGTCTTAATATAATTTACCCTTTTTTTTTTTGCCCACGGGGGGACGCCCGCGGGGCGGGGGGGGGGGGGTTGGGGTTGGAGAAATTGACAATTACGACAAGCTAACCAAATACCTCATAAGCATCTTCTTTGAGATTATTCCACAAATAATAAGAAAATGATTCTCCCAAACAACTAGATTACTCAGGCTATAGCTTAGGTTATCAACCCTCAACTTTCTTTAAACTTTCTATTTATTTAAAATTTTTTAAGATATTATGGTAAACATAAAAAATTTTAAAAAAAATTAGCTACGTCATCAATTAAAAAACATCGTTCTAAACAAATTTATAAAAAAAAGTTTTTCATAATATGCTATATAAATGGATTTTTTGACCACTTACACTTTGTTTTTGTAAAAATGAAACAAAGACTGATTGTTAGAGTTTTGACAATTGTTATTTAATCAAATTTTTGCCAATTGTTAATTGTCACAATTTTTCGTTTTACCTCATTTGCACGGGTGTGTCAATCAAGACAATTTTTGACCATCCACGCAACACAAATTATGCATTAACACTTATTATGTAATGTAATAAATAAATAGATAAAATTTAACCCAACCAAGCCCAATTACCCAGTTCACATAATCATCAACAAACAAGCATGTGTTGCATTATTATAAGGTTACATCCTCCACCCTAATTCCTTGCATTAATTTCAGTCAAGTAAAAATGTGTTTACATAAGTTGAATTAGCATTATGCATTGAAAATTGTATCACATGCATTGCCCCTATATATCTCATAACCCATTAATAAACGAAATACAATCTCCAATGCAGGTGTGTTTACACCCTAAAAATCGGCCTAAAAAGTTTGCATTCGGCTTAAATTAGTCCTTTACAAGATTCTGTTAAGAGGCCGAATACCTTGTAAGAGCAATTATTGGTCAAATAGTCACTAATGACGGAATAAGCTCTGCTATGTTGAGATTTGTTTTCTTTTTAGACCGACTTTCCATTACATTGAGAATCATTACCAGCTACATTCGCGGGGCAGTTATAGATCATGGGAGGTTATTCAAAACGTGGTCTTAATGGAGATTGCAGATCGTCGAAGTGGGTAGTTAGTGGGCGAGTTCTGCGAAATAACGGTGACTTGGGTTTATAAAGGCGAAAGACCAACCATCTAAAAGCTCTCTTCAACATTAATCAACAAACCATTTCTTAGGAACTTTATCTTTTCATTTTCTTTTAGAATTCTAAGGCCTAAAACCCAAAAACGTGTGCTCTTTTCTGGTCAAAGGCATGTGCACCCCTTTGTCTATCATTGTAATTCTAGAAATTGATCAATGAAAATGGCTTCCTCCGTGGTAAGCATTTCTTTTTAGTTTCTGTTATTATTTTGATTATCTCAGTTACTTGTCACAGTAAAGTCCTTGAGCCCATTTAAGGCAAGGTAGACCCGCAATTCGTCACAGTTTAGTGGTTGGCACGCTTGCGCAACCCAATCCCCAGAATTGAAATTTTGGAGGAAACACTATTTGGCACGCTCGGTGGGACACCATTCGTGTTATTTGCCAGTTCTAGGAGGTTTGTTTTTATAACAATCATGCCACCAAAACGTGGAGGATGTGGAAAAGAGACTTTTAGTCAAGAGTCTGGCCAAGAAGACAATCTGGAAATCCCAGGAGATAATTCTCCTAGGAATGAAAATATGGAAAGCCAACCGTTGGACCATGCAAATGTTGCCAATGAATTTATGGCTGTTTTCAGGATGAATTTTGACACCATGATACACGACATATCTCAGATGATAATGCAGTAAATGTCTCTTACTATGAAGACGTTTGTTGAATCTAATTAGCAGATTAGTGAGAGCCTGAATAAAAATTCGAACAAACTGCTTAGTTACATGGTGGAAAAACTTGGGCCAGCATTTAAGAATAACGCTCATAAAAAATCCAGTCAATACGGTCAGAAGGCCGAAGGGTCAAACAACTTCAGGTATGGGGACATACACTTTTTCTCTAGGCAGGATCCTTTAGGGCCAAACCTACCAATGTTTCAGCCTGAAGGGCAGATCCCAACTTCAATCCATTTGGGGAGTCAATTCGGTCAACCCAGACCAAATGTTGGAACAAGTGGAGTTAAAGATAATGTGTTTTATGCATCACCCGGGAGGCAAATTTATAATCAAATGCTGAATGACTCGTTTGACCCGAGTCAAAATAGTAATTTTATGCTGGGAAATCCAAATGATATTCCAATTAGAACAGGCCGATCTACGGCTGGAAACTATGGGGGTTCAAAAGAAGCCCCTTATAATTATGCTGGTCAAGAAGACCTTACTCAGACCTTTCAAACTAATTTGAGGGACAATCCAAACAACTTTAGAGAAGAGATTGCCAATATCATTAGGAAGCAAATAGGAGCAGGTCGACCACCAATTAGAACAGCTTATAGTCGCCCTTGTCCTGATTATATCGACCAGCTCCATGAATTCCCTAGAGGTTTTAAGTTCCCTGATTTCACATTGTTTTTAGGGGAAGATAAACAGTCAACCTTTGAACACGTTGGCCGATTCACGTGCCAATGTGGAGAAGCAAGTAGCAGTGGTTATTTAAAATTAAGGCTGTTCCCAAGTTCTTTAACTGGTTGGGCCTTTAATTGGTACATTAACCTACCATCAGGGTCAATCACAACTTGGCAGGAAATGGAGTCTCTTTTCCATACTTATTTCTACAAGGCTGAGACCGAAATTACGGTCGCTGATTTAGCCCAAATGTGCCAGGAACCTGGTGAAAGGGTTGATACTTTTGTCCAGAGGTTCCGTAATGCCCAATGTAGGTGTAGGTCGAACTTAGCACAATCTGATTGTGTCAAAATGGTGATTAGTGGACTTAATTTGGAGAATAGGAAGAAATTCATCGGTCAAAACTTCTTCAACCTAGGCCATCTTATGACCGCTGTGTCCAATATGAGAGAATTCTCAAAGAAGATAATCAAAGAAGGGTTTCTTCAAGGGGAACTTATTATAGGAACCCAAATAGGGAAGTGGCTCAGATTGAAGCCATGGAAGAAAGTGAAGAAACCAAAGAAGAAATTACCCTGGCCGAATTAAACATTAATCGGCCTTATATATGCAGAGCCCTGGTAAAATCCAAGGTGCAAGAGCTAAAGCAAAATTTCTAGAGGAGACCAAATAATGGTAACCAAAATGGAAACAATTTTAGGGATAAGAAGTATGATTTCGATCTCTCTAAAACAGAAGCAATATTCGACCTATTATTAAAAGATGGACAGATTAAGTTACGAGATGGGCATAGAATTCCATCTGCCGAAGAAATGAAAGATAAAAAATATTGTAAATGGCAGTGACTGCTGGACACATCCAACAAATAGTTGCATTGTGTTGAGAGATGCTATTCAAAGGTCAATTAATAATGAAAAATTGAAATTCCCTGAAGAGAAAGCTGTTCATCAGGTTAATGAAAACCCATTTCCTTTTGAGTTTCCAGTTAATATGGTTGTTTTGCAGGTGCATGATCCTGAAGTTTTAACCAAAGAAACTAGAAAATGCTGGAAAGAAATCAGAAGATAAGGGAAAAGGTGTCATCTGGGCTCCTCAACAGAGAAGTGAAGCAATAAAATCGGTCTCGTTCATCCCGAGGGCTGAAGGTGAGACTTATGCTTATTCGAGGAGACTAGATTCTAGTACTATTAAGAGATGGACTAAAGTAGCAATAGAACATCTCAGTGACATTTATGGTCACCCAATTTATTGCTGAGGATGTTACAGCAAATTGGCAATGCCCCAGTATGATCTTGGGAATTTGAAGAAAGCTGTAATTGGAGATGTTAAAGTCTCCATTTATAGAGGTGAGTTATAAGTCAGAGGCCTTAATGAGGCCGAAGTTGCTAATGCTGCGGCCAGAAGGCTGAACAAATATGAACAAAAATTCAGGTCAAGTAGCCTGTATAAGGCTCGACTTGAGAAAAAAAAGATAATACAAGAAGAAAACGAAAAGCATGCTAGGAGTCTGAAGAAGGGTTATTGGAAGATTAATGATAGCAATAAAAGAATTCGACCTGATGAACATACAAAAGGTCAAGGTTTACAAAAATTCGGCTTCGAATTATAATGCATTGTTAGGCCGTGATTGGATTCATGTAAACATGTGCGTCCCATCTTCACTTCATCAGTGCTTGATGATTTGGAATGGAGACAAGGTTGAGTTAGTTCAGGCCGACAGTCATCCATTTGCTTTGACAAATAATTTTGCTGAGGCTGTTCTTTATAATAAGAATGTAAAGCCTTTTGAATTTTTAGGGTTTGATAAACATGGCTGACCCCTTAAGGTCGCTTCTCTAATGTTGGATGGAGGATGCCATGTAAATTTGGTCTCCCAAGGGGCCGTACATGAAAATACAAGTTTTAATGAATTTTGAAATTCAAGCATATCAAGAAGCCATGCAGAGAATAGAATCCTACATGGCTAAAATCAGTGAATCGGTCCAGCCTGGCCGATTGTGTTAGAGAAGATACAGATGAAATTACTTTGGAAGAATTACAACTAGAGCCTAGGAAGTTGAGTGATGAAAAAGCTCAAGTCATAGACCCACTGCAAGAGGTAAAACTATTAGGAGACTCAAAACCGATTTTTATTAATCAAAATTTACCAGAAAACTAGAAAGACAAATTAATCGATTTGCTAAAAGAGTTTAAGGATTGTTTTGCTTGGGATTATGATGAATTGCCTAGTTTAGACCGAAAATTGGTTGAGCATAAATTACCAATTAAAAAGGGATTGAAGCCATATAAACAACCTCCTAGGAGAATGGCTCCAGAAATTCATCTCAAAGTAAAAAAAGAGATAGAGAGATTATTAAAGGCTGGGTTCATTAGAACGGCCAAGTATGTGGAATGGCTTTCAAACATCGTTCCAGTCTTGAAAAAGAATGGAAAACTGAGGGTGTGTATAGATTTTAGAGACTTAAATAAAGCCACTCCAAAAGATGAGTACCCAATGCCTGTAGTTGACATGTTGGTCGATGCAGCCGTTGGATTCAAAGTCCTATCTTTTATGGATGGTCATTCAGGCTATAATCAAATTTTCATAGCTGAGGATGATGTACAGAAAACAGCCTTCAGGTGCCCAGGTAGCATCGGAACTTTTGAATGGGTAGTGATGCCATTCGGCCTAAAAAATGCTGGGGCAACTTACCAAAGGGCTATAAATTATATTTTCCATGATATGATAGGAAACTTATGGAAGTTTATATAGATGATGTGGTGGTTAAATCTTCAGATCTGGACATTCATATGACCGATCTAAGGAAGTCTTTTGAAAGAATGCGTGCTCATAGTTTAAAAATGAATCCCTTAAAGTGTGCTTTTAGTGTGTCTGCTAGGAATTTCTTGGGTTATCTTGTCCACCAAAGAGGGATTGAAGTTGACAAAAACAAAACAAAGGCAATTATTGATGCAAAACCACCATCTAATAAAAAAGAACTTTAAAGATTTCTCGGTCAAGTTAATTTCTTGCGCCGTTTTATTTCTAATTGTGCAGGGCGAACCAAAGCCTTATCTCCTCTGCTGAAGATACAGGCGGAGGACAGCTTCAAATGGGACAGGCAGCATCAGGAAGCATTCGACCAGCTAAAAGAATATCTTACAAAGCTACTGGTGTTAATTCCACCCAAACAGGGAAAGCCCTTGAAGTTGTACATATCGGCCACTGAAGAATCTATTGGAGCATTGTTAACTCAAGATAGAGATGATCGGCATGAGCAGGCCGTTTATTTTCTTAGTAAACTGTTGAATAAAATCGAGTGTAGATATACACTGATTGAAAAACTTTGTTTGGTTTTGTACTTTTCATGTATTAAGTTAAGATATTATATGTTACCTATCTTGGTTTATATAATATGTCAAACTGATGTGGTTAAGTACATGTTGAGTAGACCAATTGTAAGGGGAAAAATTGCAAAATGGTCGTTAGTTCTTATCGAATTCTGTCTGCAATATACCCCCTAAAAGGCAATGAAAGGCCAAGCTTTAGGCCAATTTTTTAGCAAGCCACCCCAATCTGAGAGAAGTCCCTGAAATTTTGCCAACCATGGAAATTGGGTGTATTTCTTTAGTACCTTGGATCCTAATTTTTGACGAGTCTCGAAATGAAGAATCGGCCGGAGTCGGTGTGGTTCTGGTGTCCCCAACAAACAAAAGGTCTCAATTTTCATTTAAACTAGATTTTGATTGCACAAACAATCAGGCAGAGTATAAGGCTCTTATTATCGGTCTCAGCATTTTGGTGGATTTAAATGTATCAAGTATTCTTGTTATTGGGGATTCCCAATTAATCTTAAAACAACTATCTGGTGACTTCAAATGTGTGAGCGATTCTCTGGTTGAATACAATAGGATAGCCAAATATTTGTTAGGTTTATTTGCTGACATTTTATTCAAATGTGTCCTGAGAAAAGAAAACAACAAAGCAAATGAATTAGCTCAGATAGCTTTTGGATTGAAAATCCCTTTAAGTGTTCTTACCAGGACGATTACTATAGAAAGGAGGTTAGAATTGTCCTTGAAAAACATATTCGGCCCTAATGGATTAGTATTGTCATTAGATGTTACTCAGGATGATTGGAGATTTTCGATTATAAAATACTTACAAAATCCATCGATGCAAACTAAGTATAAGGTCAGGAAAAGGGCTTTGAAGTTTGTCATTTTAGATGATGAATTGTATAAAAAGAATATGGATGGCCTTTTGTGTTTATGCCTTTCTAAGTTTCAGTCAAGGCAAATCATGGCCGAAGTCCATGAAGGCATTTGCGGGGCACACCAGGCCGGTATTAAGATGAGATGGTTCATCAGAAGGTACGGCTATTATTGGCCAAATATTATGAAAGATTGTTTAGATTATGCCAATGGCTGTCAAGCCTGTCAAATTCATGGGCCAATACAACATGCACCTGCAATAAAATTGTAATCCATAATAAAGCCTTAGCCGTTCAGAGGATAGACAATGGATGTAATAGGGTAAAATTTACCCATAGTCTTCCAAAAGAGATGCTTTTATTTTAGTAGCAATGGATTACTTCACAAAATGGGTGGAAGCCATCCCAATGCCTTCGGTCTCTCAGACCGAGGTGATAAAATGTATTAAGGAAAATATCATTCATAGATTCAGCCTACCTCAAACTATCACTGCTGACCAAGGTACAGTATTTATGGGAAGTGAGGTAAAGGCGTTTGCTAAGGAGTATGGTTTTGAAATCGTGCACTCAACGCCCTACTATGCACAAGCCAATGGGCAGGCCGAATCAACAAATAAAATTCTAAAAATAAGCATTGAAAAAATGATTGAGGAAAACCCTCGAGCATGGCATGAATTGCTATCATAAGCTTTGTGGGCTTACAGAAATTCAAAAAGAACTAGCACAGGTACCACCCCGTTCGCCCTGACTTATGGGCATGACGCAATTTTGCCAATGGAGATAACTGTTCAATCATTAAGAGTTGCTAAACAAAATGACCTAAGTGAATTAGATTACTATGATGCCATGATGGCCGAACTGGATGATTTAGATGATATTAGATTATTAGCTTTAGATCATTTACAAGTTCAAAAAAGGAAAATCGAAAAAGCTTATGACAAGAAGGTTCGGCCTAAAAACTTTTTTGAAAATGAATTGGTTTGAAAAGCCATATTACCAGTTGGTTCAAAAGACCCCAAGTATGGGAAATGGTCTCCCAATTGGGAAGGTCCTTTTAAAATCTTTAGAGCACTAAAGGGTAGTGCTTACCATTTACAAAGTATAGATGGTGACATTCATGATCAGCCTATTAATGGGCGATTCCTTAAAAAGTATTATTCCACGATATGGGAAGGTGTCAATAATATTTTAGGAATGCAGACACAGGCACAAGTTCAGCAAAAGAAATATATATTTTAGGCCACTTGGCCGATACCAAAAATGGGTATTTGTGTTCACATCCATACTAGAAGAAATTAGAAACTTAGCCTGATGGCCGAACCAAAATAAATTGTTAAAACAAAGGGAAAAGAAATTGTGCAAGGCCTTATGGCCGAATTACATGCCAAAAAATCAAATGGCCACATATCGGCCAAAAAGAGATATATTGTTTCAAGGTGCTTTAGAGGAAGACATTGCAGAAGTATCCAAAACAATGAATTCTTTGGCTTTGATCCAATCATTCTCAACTCTCTGCAGCTCGGCTTCAATTTCCACTTGATTCCTCTCAAGTTCTTCTTCATCACCACACGATTGACACAATTCAGGCCAATTTTTGAGCAGCCTCCACTGTGCTTTTCAAGAGAGTCAGCAATTTTAAGTTGCTTATTCTTGGCCTGTTCCAGTTTTTCCTTCTTAGCTGACAACTGCCTCTCCAGTTCTTCAACTTCCTCACTAAGTTTAGAGACGATGCTCTCTCCAATTGTGTAAAGACCTTCTGCTTTGGTAGCGGCCTTGATTTCATCGTCCAGCTTCACTTGTAAAGATCTAAGCTTAGTAAGTAGAGATTTGTTTTCAAGGGAATCTTTGTAAGCTGAACTGAAGGAAGTAGAAATTGTTGCCAGCTGTTCCAAGAAAGAGTTAAGATTGACCGAAAGCCCTAGGAGTGCATTCTAGGTCGGCCAGTAAAGTGTTTACTGCTGCTTTGACTAGATTTATCTGAGCAAAGTAGAAATATATAAGTATATGTATATGATAGATACTTCCAAGCTTTGTAATTTTGGCAAGAGGAAGATGATATTTACCTGAGAATGAATTGAGGAGAAAGAAGTGCTTGACAATGATCTCAGGAGTTGTCTGGCTTTTTCAATTTTAGAAGAATTAGATGGAACTAGAGACAGAAGGGGTTGGAGATGCTGATTTTGACTTTATCATTGACCGAAGTTTCTCCAGAGAGGCCAGTGTTAAAGACATCTTGCTCCCTGAAAGCTTTGGTGCAGCTGGTATATCAGGGATGATGATTACATCTAGGAGCAGTAGACTTGGGAGGTACATTTACTGGTGGATCAACCAGTAAGGGAGATCACCTTCACCATCCTTGTCTTCCACTGTTTCCTCATGTAAAAGAGTTGAGTCAGCTAAGTCTTGAGGCTTGGCAATAGAGGAGGTCGAAATTTGACCTGACTTGGCTCCAGATCCTTTTTGAGTTTGGGAGATGGAGGAGAATAATTCCTCAATATCATCTCCTTTCTTTGCTTTCTTTCGGCCAGCCTTGGAAGGAACCGCAGCCTTAGGCTAACCCCGCTTTTTCTGCCCTTTTGTAGGTTCTTCATCTGAAGAAGGAATTTCTGGAAGCAGCTCCAGAGGCCGTTCTTCATAAGCCGGAGCACCTAAAAAGAAAGGACAAATTTAACTAAGTCAAGAAAGGAAAAGTATGTATTAGAAAAAGATTTGGAAATGTACTTATAGAGTAGGTTGACATCGGCTAAACTATCCATTTAAAATGTTTAGCAAATTTTCTACTGGCCTTTTTGCCCACTAAAGTAACTTCATGAGGAGAGGCAGGAGCTTGGGCAGGTTCCAGGAGATCAGCAATCCCAAATTCGGCCGTTGGAGTTATAGGCCGATGCTTGGACAACCACCTCTCAAAAGCAAGATAGAACTTGGCTTGATTTATTCTCTGCCCCTTAAGGATTTTATCTTTGTTTTTCTTTAAGATCTTGTCAAATTTTTTGGCTTTTAATTGAATTGTTGCCCTTTCTATATCATCTATCATACATCTATTATTCAGAACCCATTTAATTTTATAGAATTTCTCAAAATCCAAAATTGACTGATAGGCTTCAAATTTGTTAAGGGGAATACCTTTTTTCTTCTTTCCCTTTGGCTCAGACCCTGCAAGCTACATAGAGATTTGATCAGTTTCTCCACTCGAGCTTTCTTGAGAAAAATAGAATTCTGGCAATAGAGTGGAGGGCTCATAAGGCCGAATCCTCTCAATGTAATGAGACCAAAAACTGTCAAACTCAGGAGTTGCCTTGGGACTTTTCTTGGAAAAAGGGGAAACTGTGAAAGTGGACCTCAAATATCTATAGATATTATCTACACCAACCACTTCATCAATATCTTTCAAGACAATTCGATGAACAAAATTTGCATTTGCAGAGTATGTTAGTGGGAAAGGGAGAGATTGAACTAGGCTGAATTGCCTAGCCACGAAATGAGGACGATAAATTTCGACCCCACAGTGGTTATTTCTAGAATTTTCTAAGATTGACCGATAATGGAGGTCGCGAGGTGTTAAAATACTCTGCCAAAAATGTTAGAGGGTTTTAGTAAAAGCCTTAAAAGTAATGGCTGTTTTTAGCCACTCAGGGTCGAATTTAACGGGGAAAAATGGACAAAATTGTGAAGCTGTACTGCCCGGGCAAGTATAAAGAAAAGTAAAACAATGCTCAAAAGAGTAAGGGACCTGTGTAAAGTGCAAGTACTTAAACCCATAACAAATGATATTAGACCAATCCTTGAATTTAGGACTAATCTCTGGGAAATAAGCATGAAGCCAAATTTGAAAATTCCAAAAGGGATCCCCCCATGTATGAAAATTGGAGGAGAGAAGATTAAAACATCCTCTGTATAAGCTAGACAAGACAAAGGGACCTAAAGTAACTCTACATCCCCAAGCTAAGTAAAGTGCTAGTTTTAATTCGGCCTTTATGATTTTAAAAGAAGGATTACAAAAGAGGTATTTACAGATCCATATCAAAAGAAAAGCCATATATTCGGTCTCCTCAAGATCACCATTTTCTTTCCTATACAAAGACATGAATTTAGAGTAAGAAGTGGATTTTTTGTCAAAAAGGAGAGAAAGGTCATGTTTTGGAGTTTTGGTTGAAGCATTAATCTAACTCCCATTGGGACGGAGACTAAATAGAATAGAAAGATCCTAGAAGAGTTGGAGTCATCGTGCCAAACCGCAAGTGAAGAGTGTTGGTTGAAATTGACCATAAACTTAAGGCCGAAGCAAGTAATTCCCTATTTATCAGGAATTTGAAACTTGGAGAAATGGAGTATTTCATAAATTCCAACCCCTTTCCATTCTTTGGCCTTAAATGAATGAATACGATCAAACCAGGCATTCCAGTCTAGACTTCTACTTGGCCAACAACGGATAGTTCCAAAGAAGGATTTTTTCAGATTACAAATGGGGTTCTCATAAGCAAAAACCTCAGATTTGTGTTTTGGAAATAAGGTGGAAATGGATTGGGTAGTGCTAAGAGACAGAAATCGGGGCCCTAAAGTATAGAGGTGTTCTTCGTAAGGAGAAAATACCTGAGTATTAAGAACTGAAGGTTCAGTGGAGAGAAATTTCTCCAAACGATCCTTGCCGAGAAATCCTCATCGCCAGAGATATGATCAGACATGATGAGATGTGAAATGAACGGCAGACTCGAGCTAAACACTGTTGGATAGTACGAGAAGACGAGAGGAAGACACGGAGCTCTCTATGCTAGAAACGAACCACTAGAAACCGTCAGGAACACCGAAGATGAAGGAAAGCAGCAACGGAGCACGAAGGAGATTGAAACCCTAAAAGGCAATACAAGTTCTGAAGTAATGAAAAGTTAAAAGTGAAGGGTTTTAAAGCTTGGCGCGTTTTGGGAATTGAAAAGACATTCAAAAATGCATGGAGCCTGGGAAGCTGTGCGGTTACTGGCGCAATTCAGTGTATAATCATTAAGTGTCATCAGATTGGAGACCAATGAGGATAAAACACATGGTAGAATGTCAGGAGAGTTGAAGAGTTGACACATAGAGAGATAGCCATGAGAAGGAAAGAAATAATGAAGTGCCGTAATAGGCCGATTTACTAGGAAGGACATTTTATAAAATATATATATATATATAAATAAAATGTGGGGGGCAATGTTTACACCCTAAAAATCGGCATAAAAAGTTTGCATTCGGCTTAAATTAGTCCTTTACAAGATTCTGTTAAGAGACCGAATACCTTGTAAGAGCAATTATTGGTCAAATAGTCACTAATGATGGAATGAGCTCTGCTATGTTGAGATTTGTTTTCTTTTTAGACCGACTTTTCATTACATTGAGAATCATTACCAACTACATTCGCGGGGCAGTTATAGATCGTGGGAGGTTATTCAAAACGTGGTCTTAATGGAGATTGCAGATTGTCAAAGTGGGCAGTTAGTGGGTGAGTTCTGCGGAATAACGGTGACTTGGGTGTATAAAGGCGGAATACCAACCATCTAAAAGCTCTCTTCAACATTAATCAACAAACTAGTTCTCAAGAACTTTATCTTTTCATTTTCTTTTAGAATTCTAGGGCTTAAAACCCAGAAACGTGTGCTCCTTTCTAGTCAAAAGCGTGTGCACCCCTTTATCTATCATTGTAATTCCAGAAATTGATCAATGAAAATGGCTTCCTCCGTGGTAAGCATTTCTTTTAGTTTCTGTTATTATTTTGATTATCTCAGTTACTTGTCACAGTAAAGTCCTTGAGCCCATTTAAGGCAAGGTAGAACCCGCAATTCGTCACAGTTTAGTGGCTGGCATGCTCACGCAACCCAATCCCCAGAATTGAAATTTTAGAAGAAACAAGGTGTTAATATTATATCTGCAAATTCTTAATTGATTGCCATCCTTCCTAGGATAATGGTAAAAACCTTTGTTACCTAATCTGATATCCCAAAAGCAACATGCATTTGCAATATTGGCAATACACTGATACCCCATGGACTCAATCATCACGTGCAAATAAACAAACCGCGGTGTTAAGAGTATAAAGTGCTAAAATTGGGCTATGAAAATGTTTAATGAACATAGATGGCATTCTCACCAAGTGTTCCCTCTGATGATGTCATTTCCCACGTCTCAGAGCCAAAACAAATATATCCACATCACTATCTTTATCTTTTCACCTATTGGGCTATTAATAATGGCGAACCCATCACCAATGGTTTCAATCCCATCAGGGAGCGGCTATTGCAACCCCCTTAAAGGTTAAGTAACCCCCACCTGATATCCCCACCCCCCAAAAATATATACCCACCCCTGTAAAAGTCTAAACTACCCCTCTTTCAAATAACCCTAACCCTCACCCACCCCACCCCCACACATGAGACCCCTCTCAACCACCCCTCTCACTCTCGACATTTGGAGAACACCCCACGCCCCCATTTCCGACTGATGAGCAACCCCACTCCCCCCTACCACACACGAGACCCCCGACATCTATAAGAACTCCCCACACCCCCATTTTTGACCAGCGAGCAACGGCGATGGCGACAGCGACAATGACCAACTGCACAAGCACCCTTCTCACCCACCTCTCTCACCCACCATAGCAGTCCACGACTGGAATAACCCACCCCACCCACCATAGCAGTGATGACCGGTGCGTTCTTCTTAGTGACAGCGATGGTGACGGTGAGCACCTGTTATTTCTTCCCTCCCAAACCTCTCACTCATAACCTTCTTTTTCACCCCCTTTCCTCACACACCATGACCGGAAGTTGAAGGGGTTCTCTCACCCCACCCCCCATATCAGTGACCACCAGCAATGGAGAAGACGAGCAATACAACCCTCTCTCACTAGAAGGTGCGTATTCTATATAAAATGTGTATACACTATGTGTATAGAAATTTACAGTTGATATTCTGCCATTATTGTCTCTGTTGCACCTGCATTCTATTCTTATTCATGTTTAAATCCATTGAAAGCTTTCAAATTTTTGCGAGTATGTTTGGATATGTAAATCCGAACGTATTGGCTATGTTTGATCAATGGGGACCGAACATCAGGGCTATGCTTGGATCCCGTAAACCAAACAAAAGAATTATTTTGAAAAATCAGCACCTAAGATAAAGAAGAAAAGGAAGGAATTTTTTTTTTGTTTTTGGAGGTGGGGTGAGGGGGATAAATCACATTTTCTTTCTATTTAGTTTGATTTTAGTTATAGTTTACTTTAAAATGTGCCCTTAAAGGGATGGTGATTTTATGTAACTCATGTGATTTTTTAAAAATTTAATGAATGATTATTGACTTAATTTAAAGATGAACTAGTCATATAACATGGTATGACAACAAACTATCGAGATTAATATATATGCTCTAGGAATTTAGTAGGGATGTAGATAATTTCATATAAGTTAAGGAAATGGTATAATTAATTAATGTCTTGACTTTCATTAATTATGTTATTAGAATTTGTTAATTACAATCTTAATGAACTACATTATTGTGAAATACTATTTGAATTTTCAAATTAAGTAGATTTCCATGAGATTTGCTAGAGATTTCCCATAACTTTTGAAAACAATTATAATATTTATCCTAGAAAGAGAGTTTCACAGATAAAATGGGCTTGGGATTTTAGTTGTGGATCACCTCATCCTAATTTTTGTGTGGCTTAAGTATTTGATTAGGAATGGAATAAATTAAAAGAACTAGTTTGACTAAAACTAGCCGACAACTTTGACATTGAAGGATTCACCAAGAAACAAGAGAAGAAAATGAAGTTGGACAAGAAAACATGATCTGCAACACTCACGATTATGATTGTCGATATCGTCCTAGCATTGGGGTAAAAGCATGCATCAAGAGGATTGATGCTAGGTTTGATGTTTTATATATTGTTGAGCCAAAAAAAAAAAAACTAGAGACTCTTATTACCTACTTACACCCTAACCCCTAGCTAGGTCAATTAATCCCCTACCCTAGTTTCTTACAAATAGCCGTTTCTTTTATATATACGTATGACACCTCTTTTCTTTTTTATATTCTTCTTCGTTTTCAACAATTTCGGTGTCAACATATTTTGAACATTATTGAATTGTGTAGTAAAAAAAAGACTAATTGTTCTTATCCTTTCTAGCATCAATTATTTTCTCATTATGGGGGCCATGAGAATTGTTTCAATTTGGACTCAATCTCCTTTGACAAATGGCATGGCAACTTTCAAAATGCCTAGCCGTAACCCAAACCAGTGTCATTTTCACTTTATTATTTCTATTTTATAGTGTTAAGGTTTTCAAATGGGACACGAAATCAAGTTCTAGAAATTTAATGGTGACTGGCTATAGTTAGTTAGGATTCATTCTTGCTAGAGATGCTTCCTAACACATGCTTTTTCATGTCTTCAGAGGTAGCTTCAGAGGTAGATTCATTTTTGTTTTTACTAGGCTTCAATGGAAGGCTTGATTTTCCTTCTTTTTTTTTTTTTTTTTTTTCTTTAAGATTTATTACATTGAAGGGACTCAAAGCCTAGACCACCCATGCCCACCCCACCTAGGTACCACTAGGTGTTAAGGGTTGGTGGTGGATGATTCCTATTATGATTTTAGCTCAATTACAATTAAAAAAAAAATCGAGATTTCATGAATTACCTTTGTTTTTTTTTTTTTTTTTTTTGGTAGAGATTATACTTGTATGCTTGAGAGACAATATTTTAAATATAAATCATTAGCATTCAAATTACCGAACATGATTTAACATGGAGATTTGTTTAGTTTAGAAAATTAGACCTTTAGTTTGTAATTTCTATCAAAACTATCCATACTTTATGCTTTTGTAGGAGATTTGTTTATGTCCTATTTCTTTTACAGTTAAAATTGTTTCTAATATAGTTGGCTTTACTAGTTGGTAGTAAATTTAAATAACAGGGTTTGCTACTTAGATGCATAGATATATGGTATGCTCTAAAGAATGTAAAGGCATAATAGTTATGATTGATCAGTTGCAAGGATTAATGTTTTTCTTTTCTTGTTAAGAAATAAATTGCGGGTTTTGGGGTTATCTTGGAGTTTTAAACTTTTGAAGTTTGTAAAAAAAAGTTGGTCATTATATGCCGAGTGTCTTGGAAAAAGAAGTGTTACGTTTTGTATGTATGCCAGTTGTACTTAGAAATGATGTTATTATTGAAGTGGAAAAACATCATTTTATTGGAGATCTAATGTTGATGCTTCCCTTGAATTTTTTTTCTTTTATCACTTAATTTTATGTTTACTTACTTATACATCCTTTCATAAGGGACGAATCTACCCCCCTCTCTCTTTCTAATTTAAAAAATGTTTATAGTTTTGTACTATTGGTTTAGAAAACTTACTCAACAGAGAGGATGGAATTTGTATGGTTATTATCATTTTTATTACCTATGCCCCTCTTCTTAACATTTTGGTGCTAGAAACACGATTCTTACGCCATTTTGACTTGGATTTTATTTTAATTTATTTTAATTTAGGTATTTGGCACTTCTTGAGAAGTATCCTGTGTTACACAAAAGCAATGATATCTAGTTTTTTGACTTTCATTGGAGATTTGACTTGCCAGGTAGATTTTCTATAGTTGCCATCAACAAAATTTGTTGAAATATTTATTTCTGTTTTCCTTGTTTAGTAGTTCTAGCAACAAAATTCGTTGAATTATTTGTTTTATTTTTCCTTGTTTCTTGTTGTAGGTTTATTTACAACAGTTTCCACGTCACTTAATGAATACTCAGCTTGTTAAAGTGGTCAGAAGATAATGTTTTTAGCTTAATGCATTTTATTGGAGATCTAATGTTGATGCTTCCCTGTCCAGCCGGTACACAGAGATCCTCAAAAGGTCATCCTTCCATTGACAACCTTCTTTTATACATATATATAGATACACATTTTTGTAACATGAAATTTTATTGCCCACTTGTACCCTACTTATCTATCACCCACTTGTACCCTAAGTTTAATTTCACCTTTTTGTTATTCCACAATGCATTGATCATGCATTAAAGATTGGGCTGCCAGTATTAGACTTGAATTGTACAGATGCTTGTACATATCCTATTATGCTATATGGGATGATTCGTGAAATTATACGAGTTCTGCAGGGTTGAACTGATGCTGTTGAGGAAGGATGCACACCGAATATTGATTTAATGTACTCTCGGGCAAATAGGAGGCATCGTAGTAGTGGGAGCTCCACTTGATTTGGGTTGTGGGCAGATATAATTTTTTGGACTTGGATTATGTAATTTTTTGGACTTTAGATGATGTAACTTTTTGGAATTGAATTATATATGGTTCTAGAATTGTATTATATGTGGTAGGTGGGCAGATGAGGATAGATTGCAATATATTTATTTTGGACTTGGATTATATGGGTTTATGGAATTTTATTATATGTAGTGGTGGGCAGATGAGGATAGGTTGCATATATATTTTTTTTGTACTTGAATTATATGGGTTTCTAGAATTGTATTATATGTGGTGGTGGAAATGTGTTTTTTGCATGTTATGTTTAAAGTCGAGAACTTGGTATGTTCCATTTTTAGGCGGGACCATGTCAAAATTTACAAAAAATGGTCAAAAGTTTTTGGACGCCGAGAACTTGGTATAAGATAAATAATGGAGGTTTAAGTAACATAATATCAAGAAATTGAGTACAGGAGAAATAACTTGCATCATGGGTTAAATTCTAACCCCTTTTTGTCATACTTTTTCGTTTTTTCTTCCTTCGTGTAATTGGGATTCTCCTCCTATAATTGGTGGGAGCTCAAGTTAGGTGACGAAAGTTCATTCTACCCTCAGTATTGGCATTTCCATTTAAAAAAAATTGTTAGGTCACCTTAATAAATAAAAATAAAAATAAAAAAGTTTAGGCCACCCTAAGAGGTTCACTATTAAATGTTAGGTCACATCTAAAAAAGTTGACATACTCATTTTTACAGCATCTTCAAAGGTACTAGCAAGTCACGCAAGTCTTGCCTCAAAAAGGGTAGGTTGTAAACAGGGTAGGTTGTATCAATGCAAGTGGTTCTGTGTCGCCCTTTGAGGGCTTGAATTGATATTCAGGAATATATTTAATTATTGGAATATAATTAGTCACTTATTGAACAAAAAGGATGTATAAATTGGATGGTTTTAAAGAGGATATGTTTGGTGATTTCAAAATAATATGTTCGGTACTACGACTCCGAACATAATACTCCTGTTTGGTTGAATGAAACTGAACATGTACATAAGGTTTGGCGATATAGCACCGAACGGTGTTGTTATGGTAATTCAAAATGAGATGTTCGGTGGTATGACTCCAAACATAATGCTTATATTCAACCTTAGAAGACCAAACATGTATGTAATGTTTGGTTATATGGCACCAAACATACTATTACGGTAATTCAAAATGATATGTTTAGTCGTATGAATTCGAACATAAAGCTTTTGTTCGACTTTAAAAAACCAAACATGTAAATAACGTTTGGTGACATGGCACCAAACCGTAGTATTACCGGAAAATTCAAAATAATAGGTTAGGTGGTATGACTCCGAACATAAAGCTCTTGTTCGACTTTAGACAACAGAACATCTAAGTAACGTTTGGTTATATGGCACCGAACAATAGTATTACCAGTAATTCAAAATAATATGTTCGGTTGTATAAGTTTAAACATAAAGCCCTTGTTCGACTTTAGAAAATCGAACATCTAAGTAACATTTGGTTATATAGCACCGAACTGCATTACCGATAATTCAAAAGGATACGTTCGGTCATATTAATCCGAACATAGTGAACTAGTTTGGTTTCATAAAACCGAACATTAGAATATTGTTTGGGTACTTAATGCTGAACAGGTGCAAATCTGTAATGAAAAAAACAAAATTGATTTGTCATAATTTTAACACAAAACCCATAAGTCACTGCTGCCATTATCATAAAAAATTACTTCATTACACCAAAACAATAATCTATTAATCCAAAAAATTTTAACAATCTTTTGTCTCTTAAGGAGATCAAGAAAATAAGATAGATGATATTATAAATGGGTTAGTAAATGTCTATAGTAACATAAGTGTCAGTACTCGCAACACTACAACCAATTACATTAAGGAAATTTTGAATTTTATCAATGTAAGGGAATCCTAGTCTGCTACCACAACATCGCGATGAAGTCGCCAAGTGGTAGCTACAAGAGGCATGGGATGACCCGCTTTCATGAACACTTGCATGTTTGTTACACCTGTTGTCAATAGGAATAAAACCAAAAAGCATAAATAAAAATAAATAAATAAAAGTTTTAAGATCAGACCTGAATAAAATGGTTTCTATTTACGAACCTAATTGCAATTTCTTTACGCGCGTGTAGAGGCATGGGATTCAATCTAAGTGGTAAAAAGGTAAGGCATTACTGCATTGAGAGATGGTACAATACCACATTATAACGGGATGCAATAAGATGTCCTATATCAGGTGTTGTCATCCAATGCTCATACCCTGCAAAACCACCCTCAAAGTGTGCTAATCTAGATTTGATCTCATTTACCCTATGCATTGACCCATAAACTTGAGTGTATAGTTGGTGGTTATAGAGTAACTCATCAACTAGATCTTGTCTCACAACCATCCATCCATCTTCTCCCTTTCCCATCAAGGCAGCAATAGCCCTAAAACCACAATTTCCATTACCTAGAAATCCTTGGTTTTGAATATATATTGTCTTATTTCAGCTGAAAATTCATCAATGTGTGATATTGGCTTTACAACTTGGGTAGGATAAAACTGAAAACATTATATCACGCAATTCATTAGGAAAATAACCCATCAATATGACAATAAAAATAGATATTCTACCATCTATAACTACATCATGTTACCTTTTCTTTTGGTTACCGCTGTGACATAAAATTACCTAATGAGTTACTCGGCTCCACATTGAATCCAGGTGAGCAACTATCATGTCGAGACTGTACGTACTCAAAGGTGGACGAGTCACGACATGTGGATCTGTCAACCTTCACCTTTAACCAGCCTTGTGTACGGTTATATGGTTCGATGTGTTCTAGAAGATGTGTACAATGTGGAGCTATTATCTCCCTCAACTTCTTTAGCATTTGCAGTTGTAATTCTGTATCTTCGTCTTCGAATATCTGGAGAAACAAATCTGAATATGGTTGACACATCAATTTCAAATTTTGTTTCTTAATAGTAGGCAAGATATTAAGTTTTCTCCAAAATTGATCAATGCAATTGAGTGGAATAGGTTGGCCTTCCCTTTTGTATTTTGCAATCTCTTGTGCACATGGTAAACCATGGGACCAACGGTTTGCGCAACCACATGCTGAAGCATCAACCCCGATTGCTCTAGCACGCCACATTTGGATAAAGATATTTTCCAATGCAATTATAGATACCATGCCTCAAATCTCCTTTAATTCTACACATGCAAACTTGTGTTTAACAACTATTGAGCTCTTCTCAAACGATGCCTTGATTTTGGTGTACTGTAACTCAATTAAACTGTGCACCTCACCCAATGATAACTCAAAGTTCAAGGTACTACACCCTAGTTGCCTCTTTAACCTTGCATGTGCACTTTCCACCCTAGTCAATAAAATAAAATTTTTTAATATCAAGATTTTATTGCTAAATTATAAATATAACACGCAATGTTTTGATAATTTCTTAGAAGCTACACCTATTTGATGTCCGTTTCCCAGAATGCATACATGTGTTTGTTCAAGCTGAGACAAACCTATCCTTGTAAGGGTTCAACCAACTACTTGACACATACTGTAGGGCCTTAGGATAGGTATTGAAGTTCTTATACAATATGTCCACTTGAGTTAAATACTCAGATTCAGTGGCAGACAAGACAACTATTTCCCATTGGGAGTTAAACTTCTCCCACTGATCTCCTATCTCAAAATACTTTTTATAATTACTTAGAACATTCTTTGAAATGTGCCATCTACACAATAAATGCCTAGCATTGGGGAAAACCTTCTCAATGGCATTCATCAAGCTCAACTCTCTATCTGTGATAATGACACTAGGTAAAAGATTTTGATCCTCAACAAGACTACGCAATCCATTCAATGCCCATGTGTAATTATCTTCCCGTTCATACTGAATATATACGAAGGCCATAGAGAATGTCAAGTTAGTTAATGTGACTCCAACAATCTCAAAGAGGGGATGACAATATTTATTAGTCTTGTATGTGCAATCTATTATCAACACATGTGGAAAGGCACGAAACAACTCCACACTACGAGGGTGTGCCCAAAATAAATCCAAAATGGCATTACTATCATCGGAACTCCTATGCCATTCAATGTATTTATGCTCAACTAGTTTACCCAACAAATATTGCATATGTGATCTCCCAGCCTTCTCTTTTACCCTATTCTTTTGACGTGCATTATAGATTGTCCTCAAGGTGCTTGTATTGAGTATATCCTTTCGCTTCAAAGTAACTAGAATGTCTATAGGCTAGCACATTTTCATGGACATGTCAAGCACTAATGAGTTCTCTTGCTTTGATAATCTCCCATCATAGGAGTGCCCCTCGAGATACTTTGTAGCTTCATGATTATGTATTCCACATAAAACCTTCAACATCTATTCATCATCATTTGGCATCTTCTCACCCTTTAAGGCAAAGGGGCATCTACACTTCTTCATACCAGTTTCCTTTCTTCGCTTCTTCTCATGTTCGGCCTCAACATCTTTTTTCCTGTTTATATAATAGCCACCTCGCTTACAACCAAGCTTTAGTCTTGCTGTCCTGCCTTTGCTTGTAACATCAGATTTGGTTATCACAATAACAAACCCATTTTGTCTTCCTATTTCTCGAGTCCAATTGCATAATGCTTCTCTACTCTTGAAGACCTACACATGAAAATAAATTCATTTATATTCTTTAACTTCATGAATTATATTTATTCCATCAAGTAAATGAAAATTTTCATAAGTTTTATCTACCTCATAATTTATGAATTCATTATTACAATCCATAACACATGACAACTCGTGGATGCTGGCTTTTGAGGAAGCCTGAGATAAGAATAAAACATGGTAAAATAAAAGTAATAATACGATGCTTAAAAAAAAACAAAAAAACTATTCTGGAACTGTTCAGTTAATTCAGACTAAACACTGACCACATGTTTGGTTGCCTAAAACCGAACATATCTGTTTTAAACGGTCAGATGAAACCGAACATAATATTTATGATTGGTTGTTCAAAACCGAACAGCATTACTAGAAACTGAATAATCCATGCACTGTTCGGTTTTCTAAAACCAAACAAAATAGTTATGCTTGGTTGTGTAAAACTGAACATTACCATAATGCTTGTTTGTATAAAATCGAACATTACTAGAATGCTTGGTTGTGTAAAACTGAACATTACTATAATGTTTGGATTACCAGAGTCGAACATGCGCGACTGCATTAAAAAAAAAATCGCCATTTTTGCATACTTTGAAGCCAAAATACATACCTCCTTGCTCCCAACACCATTCCAACTGACTTCTTCCTCCTCCATTGCTCATAAAAAACGTAAAAACTACTACAAATGGGTTATGGATTTTTGTTTAAGGGTTGTTGTGAGAGAGTGAGGGATGAAGATGATATAATGGTTAGGGGTGGTTATGAGAGAGTGAGAGATGAGGATGAGAGTTGTCGAAAGCGCTTGAGAAAGTTGCCGGAGATAGTTGCCAGAGAAGGGTGCCGAAGAGTGGAACGGGAGGGTGAGGGGTTTTGGCGCACAAACGTGAGGATTTAGATGAGGGGTGGGGTGGGTTAAACACATAATGCCCTTTTTGGTCATTTTGCAGCATCATTTTTCTCATTAAAAATTTAGGGGAGGGGGAACTAAACCTTTAGTGGGGTTGCAATAGCCATTCCCATCCCATTAATGCCTTACACATTATCCATCATATTTTATATATTCGCTACTCTCTCTCCCTCAAGAAGAATTGGACAATGCACTCCTAAGAAAACTTGCTCAATCATTAGCTAAAAATGAGGACTATCTAAAGATTTTAAATTTACATAGGTATAATATTTTTCTTTTGATATCAAACTTCTGAAGGCTGTTTGACAAACCTGAAAACCTAGCGAATTGATCATATGTCTGATCAGTTTTGATTTCACACTGTTTAATAAATCTTTTTTTTTTTTCACTAATCAATTCTTTTTTATTTTGAAAACAAGGCATAAACATAGTTTTTTTTTTTCTCAAACCAATTGTAAGTTGCTTTATTTAAAAATCAGATAACAATTATGAACTAGACCCAATTTAATACAGTTTTTAAAATTCCCAAACAAGCCCTTGGTGTAGACCCCACCATATACACCCCACCATAAATGGGGTCATGCAAATGAGAGGAAAGTTCTTTTAAAGTTTATAAGAGTGGTAATATCTCATCTACTCTCTAAATCAATCTTCATATATAACTCAATAATACACAATACATACTAAATTATTTATATATAAAAAAACTTCACTTTATGTAAAATAATAATAAGTCTCTCTTGATAAACCGTTTGATCTAATTTATTTGTTAAAATACATTTGTAAAAATATATTAATAAATTTTTCTTAAATTTTTGTGCACCAAAGGTGGCGTGGACGGTAATTGGAGGTATTGGCATTGCATAAGAAAGATATTGGACCATACTTTTTCTTTAGGGTGCATAGATTGGCCAATGAGGAAGTGGCCTTCTTGGCTAAAAAGAGGAGCCTTTACTTTGTATACTTTTAGCTCCTTGTGTAGTTGTTTTAGGAGTTGGGATTTTTGTATCTGAATTCTTGTTCTTGACAAAAAAAATATGGTCTATTAAAACAATTAAATAAGACAATACAAATCAATTTTTCTTTATGTGAAAAATGAAAATCTACAAGCATGAATTAACATGTGGACCACTCAAGTTTCAAACTCATAAGATCTCCCAAGTCATAATCAACTACAATGGTTTTGATAGGTCCCTCATGAATTGAGGTGTGTTTAAACTTTCTGGGAACTTATCTGGATGTTGTTTTAGCTCTCTGCCTGGTGGCTTTTGTTTGGTTTTCTTATTGTTAGTGCTCTGGAGTTGTTCAACCAAACCCATGGGACATTGATAAATAGAGCTATTTATACAATTATACCTGATCAAATTATATTTGTTCGATATACTGTTGTCAATATAAGTGTTGAGAAAAGAATACAGAGAAAAATCTTTCTGCTCTATAAATTAAGCTCTTTTGTCTTATGGAATATAAAAATAGGAATAAATAAATAAAATCAAAATTCTTCTCTCTTACTTCAAGCCAATCCACTTCAGACACGTGGTCAACAAGCTTGATGCAATTGAAACATTTGCCATCAAACAATACAAAATCATCCAGGATTATTTGGTCATGTATGACAAAAATTTAGAAGCACATGACATGTATAAGAGTATCAACTTGATTCAGGTTGAAGCTTTACAAGAAAGCCCAACACACCATGAGTTAAGAACTTGACAAGGGATTTTAACAGAATACAATCCTTGATATAACCGAGTAGCCAAAAATGAATCTATGTCTAGCCTCATATATAGTGGATTAAAGCTCTGTTGAGTATTAATTTAAGATTGGCCATAGTCCCATAGTGCAACACAGCTTAACTGTATTGCAATGATTCTGATTCTGGTAGAGCAATGACACAATTGAGCATAATTGCATAAGCAAATTCTATAGATACACCCACACACTTGATTTAGTTGATCATTCAAACGACAAGTGTAATGCAAGACAAGCTTTGTTGGCAGAATTCTTCTAATTTTCATCGACTCAATAATGACAAATGCAGTCTCAAATACAAGCTTTACCCAAGAAATAAGACAATTCACCTATGTTCTGATCATTATATGACCCAGTATATGGAAATGATGTAGGAATCCCAGAACCAGAGTCAGATTTAGGGTACATAGGAGGTGGATTTGTTGCAGCATATCTTCTTGAATCAGAATTGCTGGAATAAGTACCATAAGATTGATCCATTTTGGGGTGTTGTAGAGATCCCCCAGCTACATTTGGCTTCTCAACAGAGGACTGTAGAGGCATGGAAGATCCTACCACAGAAGCAAATCCACTAGGAGTGCCACCATAAGGTTTTGGCTCTCCGATGGGATCACACTTTTCAAGTATCACATCCAAATCGATGATAATAATAATCCTGCACAGGACGGGGGATTCCTATCATCAACAAAAATATAACATAATATAGAAACTATACAAATATATTATAAGACAACAAATGAAGCTCCAAGAACACAATTAAAATGGAAAGAGAAAGTGGGCATAGAGGTGATTACATCTACATACAAAAGGATTTTCAACAGTTCCAGTGAATACTCTGGAAAAATCTTTCTTCAACTGTTTCTGCCATCAATGTCTGAGAATTTAAACATTGGTTTTGAGCATAGTAAAGATTTTAATTAAACTCAGGAAAACAAAAAACAAAAAAACCTAGAACCTCAAGGCAATACTTACAAGAACAAGTGAGTAGGTAAACTTAATATTGGGGACGGAGTCGAATATAAATGACACACAAGCAATGTTCCCTTTTCATCACATCCTATAGAAGCAATGTGGCCTAAATTCGGCTCACTCTTCCCCCTACATTTAATCCATCCCATATTCCAAAAATAGGCCAAGCCATTGACCATCATGATATTTTAAAAAACTGTGTATCTAGAGTGATCAAGGCATGACCCAAATCCACATTGTAATGGTCCTTCAGGACAGATATTATGTGTGGGGATCATCTCCAAATACCTACAATCCAATTACGAACACTTACCCTCCAACCACCAATTAAGTCTCACAGCATTCTTGGAAAACCCAACAAATACCAAGGACAGAATAGATAAGAGACCACAACTCTAAAGCAACTTCACAGAGCAACAAAGGCGATCCATTCTTGCATCTTCTTGCATATGATGCGTCTATATAGGATAGCCCTTTTTATTAATCGAATTATCAACTCTCAAATATTCTTCCAAAAGGCACTGCCCAAGTACAGAACACCACACTAATAGGAACCAAAGGAACCCACACACTTCTTACTAGAAACCAAACATAACCCTTGTCAGCCAATACCTCAAAAAACAATTTACCCAAAAGCTTACCATTAACACTCCAAATGACCTGATCCTCCACTCCTCTAAGAACACTCAACAGTGTGTAATTTCTCAAAATACAAAAGAAAATTCTCTAATCCCAAATGTGGAAATTCCTAATGAACATAGCATTAAAGTAAACTTATATCCCACCCAAAAAACATTGTTACACACCCACTGATACGGAATCTTCCAAAAATACAACGCTAAAGTGTATGATAAATCGATAATGGTTAAGGTTTCAGTAGAACAATTAACAATAAAAATTATAGTTCCTCTAGCTCCAGATATTTTGCTTTGGATTGCTCTGCATGAGTAGATAATCTAAAAATGTGTAAATAACAGATGGCCTGCAAATTACCTTCTGTTAATAAATAGGTCATTAGGTTGTGACCCGAACTCATGGTCCGCCCACATGTGGGTGCTGGACCCAAGTGGTTAAGTGCCCTATTTACATGAGGTTTCCTAATTGTTCTTGGAAACTAGGTCCTGCTAGGGTTTGGACTCAAAATAGGAGCACATATATATTGAGTATCTCTCTTAGTGATAGAGACAACAATACAATAGCCTCCATTAGTTTCTCTCTCTAGGATCACCATTGTTGCCTAGTGGACTTGGTAGTGTGGATTACGTAGGAGGACTCTAGTAGCGATCCCTACGGTGACATTAAGGAGCATACATGGAGGTCAGATTCGCAGTAGAGGAGCAACCATTAGAGCAGCGGCTACGTAGGGCTTGCAATAACGACCAACAACGTTCCTCGGGTCTCTTTCGCTTAAAGTACGTCCTTGGACCCATTATTGAGTGCTATATGTAGTAGATATAGTATATTTACACCTTCTAAACAGAAGCTTTGTCCTGTAGAGACTCAAAATTTTATGGTAAAACAATCAACAATCAAATGGACACTATATCAAAGTCAAGCTAGCTTATGTAGCTTTCGTCCAAAATATTTTAAGGAAATTAGTAGCTCCATAACAAGTGTTATAGTATTCAAGCTTGCATCATAACTAAATTCCTAAAAGCCATAATTTATTTGAGCAATTTTGGAGGGGGAATCACATTCAACTAAATTATCAACAACTTGGGCAGAGTTAGACATGGAGATGAATTACAGTAGAATGTAGAGCATAGAGAACAGCATCTTTAAATCAATTTGGTTGGAAAGGTGGTTCAATGACTCCAAATTGCTTACCATTGGGATAGCATAGTGAATGTTTACATGTAATTGTGAATGATGGAATGAAGAAAGCAAATCTCCAACTCCTACTCACTATAATAAGCACAATAAAGATTATGTTACTTTAGTCTCGCATAACAAATAAATTACAGAAGTAGAGTGATGAAATTATTATAAAAAAGATTGAGAAAACAAACTTGATCTATTACTTAAACAAACTTGGAGTTTTGTCATTTCTCAGCCAATGGAGCTCAACCAGTTTTCTGACATCAACAAACTTCACCAGCCAGCCAAGCTGGCACCTTCCAGCATTTCAATAATTCCTGCTTATACAAACACTTTTACCAACTTAAATTTCCCAAGACCCATTTCTACAATTATTCGTGATATTGGGCATTAAAGATAAATAATAATAATAATAATAATAATAATAATAATAATAATAACAATGGAGAGAAAGAGAGAGAGACAGAGAGAGAGAGAGAGAGTAATGATTCAATAAATATACAATATTTCAAAGCCTTTAAGTGATGAAAGTTTGATCATCAATTTACATAATAAACAGCAACATACATGGAGTATTTATTCAGAGAATAAACTTGTCCATCTAAATATTAATAGGACTTTTACACCACAAAACAAGCAGGTAGCAAATGCCACACAACCAAAGAAAAAATATGCTAAATTGACCTCCACCACCTCCACATCAAAAAATAATATCCTTATCCTTATCCATTGTAGCAAACAAGAAGTTGCGAACCGAATTTTTTTGAAATCCCTTTCTGCAAAGAAACTTTATCTGCAAACTGCTCCTCCACAAACTGGAAGGTAGCTGCATGTTGTCTTTCAATTTCCCTCTTCTTGTAACCCTGTATCTTCTTCAAACTGAAGAAATCCTCCCTTTCCAACTCATCTAATTCCCCCTTAATGTTACTTATTGTATTTTCCAACCTCGACTTCACGACATTCTCTAAAATGTTAACCCTATGATTTGTTGTCTTGATCACCCCATTATAGAAATCAGCCTCTTAAAGTTTAACAAGAGTTGGCCCAGTGGCAAAGGGGTAAGCTATAAACTCAGACATCTCAGGTTCGAAACCAGTCAATCTCTCTTGACCAGCCATCAGTTAGGATAATTAGCCTGGACGTTATACGACCTCATGAGGCGGTGGCCCAGCATGGGGAGTGGAATTAGTCGGGCTCTGACAGTTCAGACACCTCGTTGCTTGGAGTAAAAAAAAAAAATTTATAAAAGAAATAAAAAGGGCTAGATTTTTTTGCCTCAAACGTTAATTTGGTGGGATGAAGGTGAAATCAGTCCAATTTGTGATGACCTAGAACATTGTAACATGTATATAATTGAAAATAGAAGAACTATAAGTTAATTAGGACAATTTCAACACACTATAATGCATTTGTGACTAGGCCGATCAATTAGTGGTGGCCTAGAAAGCCCAATTAGGTTGCTTCTAATCGATCAGGCTTCGGTAGTTTTGAATTTTTTTAAGTGCGTAAAATAACATTTTTACCTTCCTTGCTTTTCTCTTTAAAACCCAACTTTTGAGGGTTTTCGGGCTGTGTTTCAGTCGAGAGAAGAGGGAGAGAGAAAGATAAGCACAAGAGGGAGAGAGAAAGGTTCACAGTAAGTGATGAAGTTGCCGGAGCTCGAATCCGACCACGCGACACTTGAATCTAATGATTTCTACACCAATCTACACGCGTACATCCTTGGATTCGCATTTCTAGCTACCGTTTGAAAAGTAGGTACATTTTTCATTATTGTAAATCATTGTACACATGGGTTGGGAGAAAATCATGTGAGTTTGCATGTTTACACTTTATTCTTCATATTTTCCATGTGTGGGGTTCTAATTCATGAAATTTATGAAATGGGTATACCTAGGGTTTGTTGTTTGCACCCTATTTTGAGATATACATGTTGTATTCATACCCCTTGTATGTTTTTAAGTACAATGGGTTAGTTTTGAAACCTATTGGGCTAAATTTTATAGTCAAAATATTGAGGGGTCACTTTTATACAAGTGTTTTGGAAACCATTTTTTTATCATTATTTATGAAATGATTATGGGAAAACATTGATATGAAAATTGACGTGATGTTGTGATTATAAGGACTACTAGAGACAGGATTACTGTGGTGCCAAAGGAAAGGGACGTCATGGCGTGTCCTCCTATCCTTTAGTTTTAGGCTTAGACCCTAATAAAGGTTACTGTGGTCCCAAGTAGGGATGCTTTGCTGTGTTTTCTCTTGAGGTTACTACGGTCCTAAGTAGGGTTGTCTTGCTGTGTCTCCTTTTATTCTGCATGTGAGGGCTCCACATGACCTGGGGAGGATTTAACAGTTTGAAATACTGATGTTATGAATTATCAGATATGGTGGATGTTATATTAGTTGATTTTATATGCTCTCCCATTTATTTAAATCATGAAATGTAATTTAATTGTATCCATTTAATTTTTCAAAATTGTTTTAAAACCTTGGTTTACATCTTTGAAAAATGTAATTTGCTAAGTTTTATTCACATCCTATTTTAAAACATTTTCGCAGATTTTGAGCAAGCTAATGATAACTCTTATGAGGATGCATCACATCGGAGATAGTATGGGGATTGCATAGTAGATGTTGTGTGGATGCAATAGTTTATATTTTATGGTCTGCATTATAATTAACAGCTCGGATGTATTTTATATTTGTGTGTATTGACAGTAGAACCTTGTAGAACTAATGCCAGCTTAATTTAAGAGTTGTTTGTGGATGATTTTTATGAGTCTTGAATTAAATTACATAGGTTTAAAGAGTTGATAACTCGGTATGTCCTATTTTCAGATGGGACCGTGTTGGATTTTCTTAAAAATATTTCTTCAAATTATGATTTTACTACTTACCATCCTTAAATTATATTTAATTTATATTTTATTATTGTCACATCATGACCTATTTTCCGGGTCGTGACATCTTCAGTTTTGGGCCTTTAGTGTAGTTGGGTTGTTATTTTGTGGTATTTTGTTGGATTTAGTTGGCCCAATCCTTAGTTAGTTTAGCTTGCTTTTAAGCCTATAGTTTAAAATTTCAAAAATTTTAAAAATTATAAAGTCTATGGAAAGATGTATATGGAATTTTTTATGAATAAATGAAATTTCCTGCTATTGTTGTTGGTTTTGTAACACCCGTAATTTTTAAGTAAGGTATTAAGGGTTTAAAATACATTTGAGTTATGTATTATTGGATTTTGTCGGGTTGTATTCGTGCATGAGCATGAGCATGACATGAATTTAATTTTTATATGTATAGGCATGATTATTTTATATTTAAAAGTCATTTTAATGGTTTTGGGAAGGTTCTGGGTGATTTGGAAGCATATGGGCGAGTTATGTTAAATGTTGAAAAAAACTCACAAACCGTGAGGGTACTGGATTGATCGGGGTATGAGGCCGATCGATTGATACCCTTCTAGAAATTGCTATTTTGACTGCCACCCCTTAATCGATCAAAGTTAAAGCCTGATCAATCGAGCTTTGCTAAAAGTGTTTTAAAAAAGCTGAAATGATGCATGTGCTCCTCTAGAATTGTTTTAAACTCAACTCAAGACCCATACACCACCAGATTTGGTTTTTTTTTATACTTAAAAAGAGTGTGGGAGAGCTAGAGAGAGAAAGAACATGGAGGAGAGAAAAAGTGCTTCTCTCTCCAATTTTTCATGGATTTCATGCATTATGAGTTATTCTCTCTTCATTTTCAGTCGGGATTTATGCTTGGATTACATTTAGGGGGCTTTTTTCATGCATTTGGAGCAAGGGTTTGCATCATGGGTTTTACATGCATCTTGGGTATGGATTCTCTTCTCATGGCTTAGATCTACATCTTGGGAGTTATTAGTTGCATTCTTGGAGTTGGAATCTCCACTGCCTTTATCATTCATGGCTTTAGGGAATTAGGGCTTGGATTAGGAGCTTACATGTGCACTCTAAGCATGGATTTGCTTATGCACAACATCAAGGTCTCACTTTTCTACACATTGGACTAAGGTAGGTGCAATTTTTATAAGTTTAAACTATTGTTATGATAATAGGGTTAATATTATCATTTGTGTACTTCATTGGGACTTGATATTATGTGTATTGTGAAGCATGGGCATATACTTGGTATATTCTTGAATTTCTCATAGAGTAAAAATTCACATGTTTAATTGAGGGCTTTATTTATGATTTCTTAGATACAAACCAAAAAAGATGAATTGTGTTATTTATATTTTATCATAATGATGGATTAATTATGAAGTTTATTTTGAATATGGAATATTATGAAATTTTTTTGAAAATGATTTAGTAAAATCATTGTATTGTGCATTTTATTTCATGGTGGGCATAACTATACATAAATAGGCTTAATAATCAACTTGGTAATGTTGGGGGTTATTGGATCTAGGACTACTGTAGTCCCAGAATGGGATATTGTGCCGTGTTTTCCTATCCTCTAGTCCTAGGCTACTTTGTGTTGTCCCATCCGAGCTACTGCAGGCCTAGTTAGGGATGTCGTGCTATGTTGTCTTGAGGATGAGGCTACTGCAGTCCCAATTAGGGATGATGTACTGTATTATCCTCTTAGAGGTTGGGTTATAAATCCTCCATTCCGCGTGCGGTGGCCCCTTTGGGGGAAGTTGGGTAATTGATGGAAATAATCAAATTGGACAAGAGTATAATGCATTGGGTATCGTGTATTATTCATTTTAAGTTATGGGTTATAATTTATCTTCTTATTTTTGTATAATAATATACACGGTTAGTATATGTTGGCCTAAATGGCTTTATCTCCGAGGTTTTGATGATAACAATACATAATAAGATGTTTAAGAACTAATGAGCATTTAAGTGATGAATCTAGACAGGTATCAAAGCCACAAATGTCTCAAGAATCAAGGATCAACTTGCAAAAGCAAACAAAGCACAAGTTTATAAGAAAACAAAGCAAATGGTTCCATCAATTATTTAAGATTGATCACAAGTCTATATGTGAGAATTTTAGGAACCCAATGTAAGATTAATTTCAATTTTTGCTCACAAAGGTTAAAAAGGGCTTAGAACTATGCTAAATTGATCATCTTAAAGGCTTAAAATAACTTACCTTGAACATGGACTTAATGAAATTTTATTGTTTGAAAACAGAGATTTTCAGACGGCTGAAACATAGTTTCAGCCAGCTGAAAATGCCTGTTTCAGTAGGCTGAAAGGTTTCAGCAAGCTGAAAAAGCATCTTCCTAAAATTTCAATTCTCTGGAATTTTCAGACGGCTCTTTAAGCCGGCTGAAATTCATTTGAGCCGACTGAAATTAAAGTTTGAGATGGCTGAAAGACCTGGTTCTTGGTTCCATTTTTACACCTTCTCTGGAATATTCAACAGCCTTCATCAGACGGCTGAAAGGGATATTTCAGACGGCTGAAAGATATTTCAGCCGGCTGAAACCCTCGGGCAGAAGTCTAACGGCTAGTTTTCCAACGGACTTTTGAAGCATTAAATGCCCACCAAACTTCTTTTCCCCGGCATTTACTATTCCAGAACGGCTATTTTGGACCCCTTGAGTATAAATACAAGGCTTGAGCTCATTTATGAGCATTCATTGAGCTACAAACAAGAAAATCAATTACAAGCCCTAATTCCTCTTGTGAGCATTCATTAAAATCAATCAATAGCTGAGTGTGCTTTCAATTCCTGTGTAATTACTCTTTGAGAGAACTTTCTTTGAGCACAAAATCATTTCCAAATACTTTGTATCAAAAGGGTTGTGTATACCCTCACTTGCAAGCACTTGAGAAGTGTGCATTTGGCTAAGTGTTGGTGAAGAACACTTAAGTTGTAAAGGTTTGCTGCTCCACCTTAAAGGAGAGTGATAGTGGACATAGGTGGGAAGCCGAACCTCGTTAATATCGTTTGCATTCTCTTCCCTTTAATCTCTTTATTTTTGCATTGTCTTACACTTAATTTTGCTTGCAATAATTTGATTTTAGATTGCTATAATTTTTTTTTTAATTTGGCCTATAACCCTATTCACCCTCCCTCTAGGGTTATTCACTTGGGACAACAATTGGTATCAGAGCCCAACCTCTAGCATTTGACATATTTGTCTTGCGAGGAACGATATGGCCAACTATATGTGGTAACGGATTCACCGAAGGACAATCGTCCAATAGACCACCACTTTTCAATAGAGATGCATCTCTATACAATTTCTGGAAAATTAGAATGCAAATCTTTATTCAATCCACTAGCTATGAGCTGTAGAACATCACTTCTAAGGGTCCTTTGATCCCTACTAAAGTGGTAGATGGAGTTACACTTCCTAAAGTACCACAAGAATACACCACAGCTGATCACAAGTCCCTTGAACTTAATTCTAAAGCCATTGGGTTGTTATATTATGCTCTAACTAATGATGAGTTTAGCAAATTCTCTAGGTGCACTAGTGCCAAAGAGATATGGGACACATTGGAGGTTACTTATGAAGGAACATCTCAAGTAAAAGAAGCAAAAATTAACATGCTTGTTTGTGAATATGAAATGTTCAAAATGAAAAAGGATGAATTTATTAGAGATATGTTTGCTAGATTTAATGCTATTATTAATCCTTTGAGTTCTCTTAGAAAGACTTACACTAACTCCGAATTGGTGAGAAAAATTCTTAGGAACTTGCCTAAGCAATGGGATGTCCTCACCACTACTCTACTTCAATCAAAGGAGCTATCATCAATGACCTTGAGTGATCTTGATGGCAACCTAGTCACACAAGAACTCACATTCAAAGCTCGTGAAATTGATGAAGGAAAGACTTCTAAGAGCATGGCTCTCAAAGCCTCACAAGATGAAGAAGAACCACCAAGTGAAGAATGTGAAAATGAGGAAGATGAAGACATTGCTTTCATATCTCACAAGCTCAAAAAGTTCTTTTCTAGAAGAAATCAAAGAAGGAGATTCAACAAGGGTGACTCCTCCAAAAGGATTCCAAATAGAGGAGAGACTTCAAATAGAGAACCACAAGTGTGTTTTGAATGCAAGAAGCCTAGGCATATCAAGATAAATTGTCCTCAACTCAACAACAACTACAATAAGACAAGTCACAACAACAACTTCAAGAACAATAGAAAATTCAAGAAGAAGGCTTTCACCATCACTTGGGATGATGAAGCAAATAGTGATAAAGAAGATGAGGAGGCTTCTTGCGATTAAGAGGTTGCAAACTTTTGTCTCATGGCAAAAGAAGATGAGGTAATCGAACCTAACTCTATTGATTATCCTATAGAAGAACCTCCTACTTATGAAGAAGTACAAGATGCTCTTGAAGATACTTTTCTTGAATTAAAAAGATTTTCTCATAAAAACAATGATTTAAAAAAGAATATCTCATCTCTTCAAGAAGAACTAAATGCTTTGAAAAATGAAAACTTAGAATTGAAAAGTAAGATAAACTCATCTCCAACCATCTCTCAATCTAGTCTTGAAAGTGTAAATATTTTATTAAAAGAAAAGATTGAAGACTTGACTAATACCTTAGCCAAGTTTACCAATGGAAGGGATAACTTGGATAAGATATTAACTAGTCAAAGATGGTGCTTTGACAAGGCCGGTATTAGATATCAAGAATATGTTAAACAAAAATCATATATTAATTTCTTTCCTAAGCCTACGGTCTCTAGCACACCTAAAGTCTCATGTATTTATTGTAAGAAGGAAGGACATAACATCTATACATGCAACATGAGAAAAAGACCTAAAAGTTTTACCAAGAAGGTGTGGGTGGTTAAGGAAACCACACCTCCTATGGCTAACCCCTATGGACCTAAGAAAGTATGGGTACCAAAGAGAGTTACTTGAACTTGTGTAGGTATGCTTGAAGTCATCAAGCAATAAGAAATGGTTTCTTGATAGTGGTTGCTCAAGGCACATGACGGGTGATAGATCAAAGTTCGTCTCTTTGAAGCCCAAGGACGGCGGGTACGTGACATTTGGAAACAATGCCAAGGGTAAGATGATTGGCATTGGAAAAGTTGGTAAGAATTCCTCACTTTGTATTGAAAATGTTTTATTAGTTGATGGTTTAAAGCATAATCTCCTTAGCATTAGTCAATTATGTGATAAAGGTTATAGAGTTACTTTTAAATCCAATAAATGCATAATTGAGGATGATGATAAGACCCTATTTATTGCATCTAGGATTGGTAACATCTATGCTATAGAGTTTGAAGAAATCGCATTACAAAATGTACATTGCTTCTCCGCTTTAAATGAAAATCATTGGTTATGGCATAGAAGACTTGGACATGCTAGCATGGATTTGATTTCAAAACTTTCTAGGCATGAACATTGTAAAAGGTTTACCAAAAGCAAAGTTTTCAAAAGATGGAGTTTATAGTGCATGCCAATTTGGAAAACAAACCAAGTCTTACTTTTAAAACAAAATCTCATATTTCAACTACTAGATCTTTGCAACTTATTCATATGGACCTATTTGGACCTATTGCTATTGCAAGTCTTGGAGGGAAGCATTATGCATTTGTGATTGTTGATGACTACTCTAGATATACATGGTTATTCTTCCTTGCACATAAAGATGAGACTCATGCTACATTTATTGCATATTGTAGAAGAGTCCAAAATGAGAAAGGCTATACCATTACACATGTTAGGAGTAATAGGGGGAGCGAATTTGTCAATAAGGACATTGAACAATATTGTGACGAAAATGGTTTTGGTCATAATTTCTCCTACTCCTAGAACTCCTCAACAAAATGGTGTGGTTGAAAGAAAGAATAGAATACTTGAAGAAATGTCTAGAACCATGCTTAATGAACATTCTTTACCTCAATACTTTTGGGCCGAGGCCGTTAACACCGCATGCTATGTTATGAATCGAGTGCTATTAAGATCTAAACTTGGTAAAACTCCCTATGAATTATGGAATGATAAGAAGCCTAACATAGGTTACTTCAAAGTTTTTGGTTGTAAATGCTTTATATTAAATGATAGAGATAAACTTTCCAAATTTGATTCTAAATCTGATGAAGGTGTGTTTCTTGGTTATTCTATGAAAAGCAAAGCATATAGGGTGTTTAATAAAGGAACTTTAACCGTTCAAGAATTAATGCATGTTGTATTTGATGAAACTAACCCTCTTGCTTCCAAAAGAAATGTGGATGATGATGATGATGTAGGTACAAGCTTGCAAGAACAAGTTGAGAACTTGAATCTTAATGACAAGCAAGATCCACAAGACAAAGGCAAAGAGAAGGAAGAAGATGAAGTCATTGAAATCAAGAAACCGGAAGAAGAAGTAGAAATTGAAGACACTCCACTTCATCCAGATGTCACCAAGACTTGGAAATTTGTGAGGAATCATCCTAAGGATCAAATCCTAGGTGAACCCTCACGTGAGGTAAGAACTCGTTCTTCCATGAGAAATATATGTGATTATCTTGCATTTTTATCTCAAATTGAACCTAAGAACATAAATGAGGCCGAAAGTGACGAATTTTAGATACTAGCTATGCAAGAAGAACTCAACCAATTTGAAAGGAACAAGGTTTGGACCTTGGTTCCTAGACCACATGACCATGGTGTAATAGGCACCAAATGGGTATATAGAAACAAGAAAGATGAATCAGGTACCATTGTAAGAAACAAGGCACGACTAGTTGCCCAAAGTTTCAATCAACAAGAAGGCATTGATTATGATGAGACATATGCACCGGTTGCTAGACTTGAAGCCATTAGAATGTTACTTGCATTTGCATGTCATAAAGATTTCAAATTATTTCAAATGGATGTCAAGAGTGCTTTTCTAGATGGTTTTATTGAGGAGGAAGTTTATGTTGAACAACCTCCTAGTTTTGAAAGTCATGAATTTCCAAACCACGTATTCAAATTATCAAAAGCTTTATATGGTTTGAAACAAGCTCCTAGAGCTTGGTATGAAAGACTTAGTGGTTTTCTAGTCAAAAATGGTTTTAAACGAGGAAAACTTGACACCACACTTTTCATTAAAACCATTGATAAGGACATGTTTATTATTCAAATATATGTTGATGATATTATCTTTGGTTCTACTAATGTGAGTTTATGTGAGGATTTCGCTAAAGTCATGCAAGAAGAATTTGAAATGAGCATGATGGGCGAACTCAATTTCTTTCTTGGATTACAAATCAAGCAAACAAAGGAAGGAACCTTTTTAAATCAATCCAAATATGTCAAAGACTTAATTAAGAAGTATGGATTGGAAGATAGAAGGAATTTCGCCACTCCAATGAGCACTTCCATCAAACTTGAGAAAGATGAGAAAGGTAAATGCGTGAATCAAAAGAAATACCGAGGTATGATTGGTAGTTTACTTTATCTCACCGCTAATAGACCGGATATCATGCATAGCATATGCTTGTGTGCTAGATATCAATCATGTCCTAAAGAATCTCACATACTTGCCGTTAAATGCATATTTAAATATCTTAGTGGTACTATTAATCTTGGCATATGGTATCCTAAATTCACATCATTTGACATGCTTAGTTATTCCGATGCGGACTTTGCTGGATGCAAAGATGGTCACAAAAACACAAGTGGGACTTGTCACTTTCTTGGACATTCCCTAGTCTCTTGGTTTAGCAAGAAACAAACTTCGGTTGCTCTTTCCATAGCCGAGGCTGAACATTTGGTAGCCGGAAGTTGTTGTGCACAAATGTTGTATATGAAACAACAACTTGAGGACTTTGGATTGCATTATGATCATATTCTCATAAAATGCGATAATACAAGTGCAATTAATCTAACTAAGAACCCCATTCAGCACTTATGAACCAAACATATTGAAATTAGACATCATTTTATAAGAGATCATGTTCAAAGAGGAGATGTTGAAATTGAATTTGTTGGTACCGAACATCAATTGGCGGACATTTTTACAAAACCACTTTAAGAGGATAGGTTCAATTTCATTAAATGTGAACTTGGCATGTGTTTAAGTGATGATATATGAGAACATGTTCATTATGATGATTTTTTATGCTTTAAATGCATTTTATTTCTCTGTCTGATATTTTCAGACGGCTGAAAGAACTTTCAGCCGGCTGAAAATACTTTTAGCCGGCTGAAAATACTTTCAGACGGCTGACTTGATGAGTCAGACGGTTGAAAATCATGTATCTGAACATCCTTTTTTAGTGTTCTCTGACTTTTTCAAACGGCTTGATTCAGCCGGCTGAAAAATGGAGAAGACGACCAAAAAAGGACTTTCAGACGGTTGACGGAAGAATTAAGCCGGCTAAAAGATGGTCTTTTGGTTATCCCATTTTAGGGTTGTCTGGATTTATCAGAAGGCTGAGTCAGCCGGCTGAAATAGATCCAAGCCGACCGAAAAATGGATTTCAGACGGCTGATAGACTCTTCAGCCAGCTGAAAATATCGGGGTATATAAACTTTTTCAAGCCCTAACACTATTCATTTTTCAAAAATCTTTCACAGCTTTTCCCCTTCTCTCTCTTCGACAATCCTCTTTCCTTCTCCAAAACCCTAATCACTTAAATACCCTCTTCAATGGTGAATGTCAAGAAATCCCAAGCCTCCAATGTCGACGAGGGTGAATCGTCTCAGCCTAAGAAGAGGTTGCGCAAGACCTCTGCCGCTGGAACACTACGCCACCGTTCTCACATAGCACCAGTCCTGGACAAAAACGAACCACTTCTTCCACTAGTTCCCTGTCGTTCTCGCCGGCAACAGGCACCATCAACATAACCTGCACCTCCTCCTCCACAGTGCCTTCCATCTCCACCATGGGCTCCACGACATCGAGTACCTCCCAGCGACCCCAATTACGATTCAGGGCATGAGCTATCCGAAGGGCATGAGGCACCTCCTAAAGTGGATCCTCCTATGTACCTCTCTCCTAAATTTAGGTACCCTCTTTGCTAAAAAATTTTACTCTAAAAAGATTGTATACCCAAAAATTGTTGATCCTTCCTTCCTAAATCACTATCACTTTCGTGTGTGTTCCTTATTGCAAAACGTGGGTTTACTTGATTTTTGCTGTCTTTTCGAACCATGTTTCAACACATTGGTTCATGTATTCTACACCCACTTCACTATGACTTCTCCCGGCATTGCCACCTCTTATGTAAAGGGTAAATATATGTCCCTCAATGACCGTATGCTAAATGACCTTTTCCATGTTCCACAAAATGGAGTAGTCATCACAGAAACCCATACTTGGCCACACATCGACGGCTTCCACCATGTTGATGCTCTCAAACAAATCCTAGGCCGTGATGATATCACCGAGCCTTACAAACCTAACTTGAAAGAGTTTTCTTTGGAATGTAATTTGCTCCATAAAATTCTTTTTTACAATATTGTACCTCGAGGTGGAGGAAAGGATCATGTTACATACATGGATATTGCCTTGATTTGGTGTATTCTTAATGGCAAACCCATTAATTTGGAACATCTTATGCTGTATCATATGAGATCTTGTGTGGAAAAGACAAAGAATGAATCAAAGAAAGGCAAGGATATGGAAGGAAAGAGTATAATCCCTTATGGCGTTGCATTGACGGTGTTATTTATTCACTATGGTGTGCCTCACACTGCTGGAGATATCTTTCATCCCACCTTCCGAAACAAGATAAATGCATCTTTCTTGGGTTGGATGAATTATACATTAGCAAATGGAGTATGGGTCAAGAAAGGGACAATCCTTGATGAAGAAGCAGAACCTGATGAGCAGCAAGAGCAACATGAGATTCCCCCCCTCCTCCTCCTGCCACCTCTGATCCTCCCACCTCTATTCCTCCCTCTCTTCTCTTTCCTCCCATAAACCATCCTCACTCCCCTCCTCCTAGCCCTTCTCATACACCACCCTCCACTTCTCACACCTCCTCTTCCACTGCTCTTCCTTCTCTCTCTGACCTATTCATCTCCCTGTCTAACCAAATGACTGACCTAAAGCGCTATGTTCAGAAGAAGGTTGAGGGTTTACATGACAGGCTTGATGACATGGCTTGCGAGTCAAAGGATATGAAGGATAGTCAAGCCCAGCTCACTCAGAAGCTCAGTGACACTCTCCGTGCCTTCTCATTATGACTGTTTTTGGTCGATGACAAAAGGGGAGATGGATTGATAGATGTTTAGATATTTTTTTTGGATGTTGGATGTTTAGATTTTTTTTGGATATATGAATTTTTTTTGGGTACATTTAGTACATTTGATGTATGGAAATCTGGTGGTACATTTGGTATATTTGATGTATTAAAACATGGTTAACATCAATGGAAATTTTTTTTAATCTTTTTGGATATTGATTGTAGGTTTCCTTTACATGTTTGCTTAAATTATTGAAACATGAATATAATGTTGAAATTTATTGAAATACCTAATACATCTTGCTTAAGTGATCAATAATTCAATATCAAATGACTTATTTATATGATGCATATTGATAGGGGGAGATAAGTGTGCTAAATTTGTATACTTTACCCATTTAAAACAACTATGAATTGTCATCATCAAAAAGGGGGAGATTGTTGGCCTAAATGGCTTTATCTCCGAGGTTTTGATAATAACAATACATAATAAGATGTTTAAGAACTAATGAGCATTTAAGTGATGAATCTAGACAGGTATCAAAGCCACAAATGTCTCAAGAATCAAGGATCAACTTGCAAAAGCAAACAAAGCACAAGTTCATAAGAAAACAAAGCAAATGGTTCCATCAATTATTCAAGATTGATCATAAGTCTATAAATGAGAATTTTAGGAACCCAATGTAAGATTAATTTCAATTTTTGCTCACAAAAGGTTAAAAAGGGCTTAGAACTATGCTAAATTGATCATCTTAAAGGCCTAAAATAACTTACCTTGAACATGGACTTAATGAAATTTTATTGTCTGAAAACAGAGATTTTCAGACGGCTGAAACATAGTTTCAGTCGGCTGAAAATGCTGTTTCAGCAGGCTGACAAAGCATCCTCCTAAAATTTCAGTTCTCTAGAATTTTCAGACAGGCTCTTTGAGCCGGCTGAAATTCATTTGAGCCGGCTAAAATTAAAGTTTGAGACGGCTAAAAGACCTGGTTCTTGGTTCCATTTTTACACCTTCTCTGGAATATTCAGCAGCCTTCATTAGACTGCTGAAAAGGATATTTCAGACGGCTGAAAGATATTTCAGCCGGCTTGAAAACCCTCGGGCAGAAGTCTAATGGCTAGTTTTCTAACGGACTTTTGAAGCATTAAATGCCCACCAAACTTCTTTTCCCAGCATTTATTGTTCCAAAACGGCTATTTTGGACCCCTTGAGTATAAATACAAGGCTTGAGCTCATTTATGAGCATTCATTGAGCTACAAACAAGAAAATCAATTACAAGCCCTAATTCTTCTTGTGAGTATTCATTAAAATCAATCAATAGCTGAGTGAGCTTTCAATTCCTGTGTAATTACTCTTTGAGCGAGCTTTCTTTGAGCACAAAATCATCTCCAAATACTTTGTATCAAAAGGGTTGTGTATACCCTCACTTGTAAGCACTTGAGAAGTGTGCATTTGGCTAAGTGTTGGTGAAGAACACTTAAGTTGTAAAGGTTTGCTGCTCCACCTTGAAAGAGAGTGATAGTGGATTGGTGCAATCCTCAAGCGAGCTCTTGAGGCGAGGACGTAGGCGGGAGGCCGAACCTCGTTAATATCGTTTGCATTCTCTTCCCTTTAATCTCTTTATTTTTGCATTGTCTTACATTTAATTTTGCTTGCAATAATTTGATTTTAGATTGCTATAATTTTTTTTTTTTAATTTGGCCTATAACCCTATTCACCCCCCCTCTAGGGTTATTCACTTGGGACAACAGTATATTTTAATTTAAATGATATATTTGGATTTTTATTTATATCATTGCCTTAATTTACTTATGTCAAAATTGTGTCTAGTGAGTTGTCGAACTCAGGCCTATAATTTTAAATTGTTTTCAGATTTTAGAGATGTAGCTTTTGGAAATGCTACCAATAGGAGATGCATATTTTATTTGGATGATTATAACGACATTTTTATATGATATATATTAAGAGAAATGAATGTATTTCATTTAGTTTTTATTTTGGGCCAATAGCTAATATAAATGTAAATTAATTTAGGTTGTAATTTTATTTATATATGGTTTCCTTATGTAGAATGCAATGCTTGGGATGATACCACAATGTATAGATAACAAGAAATTTTTCTGAATGGATTTTATAACAGGTTTTATAATGACATGTCTTATTTACGAATGGGTCATGCCTAGAAATTTTTTAAATGGTTGGGATTTTGACACATGTCATCTTCTTTTATCAAAGAATTTATTAAATAAAATCTTGTTTTCTTATTATTGATCACGACTTAATTAATTTGGGTCATGACAAGTTTTAAGCTTCCTCTCAAGTCCTAAGAAGGTGTGATGCATTCCTCATACTAGGAGTGATCCCTAGGACCCAACTAGTGTGATACTAATATTTTTCTCTCTTTCTTTTCCTCTTCTTTATTATCTTTTATGCAGTTTCTTCTTTCTTTGTGATTTTATAGTAAGTGTTCTTAGCCTCCACAACCCTTATTCTTAATATTAGTTGCTATATTTTATGTCTCAGAATCCTAGAATAGTTGCTGAACTCTAGAATAGTTGTTGTCCTAAGATTTCCAACAGCTTATTCTTGAATTTCAATTCTATCAGCTTCCTCACTCAAGTTTTCAACCTTTGATATTTCCCCCTAAAGTTCTACTTCAGTTTGGTATCAGAGCTAAGGTTCTGTCATGTCTACTCATAGTGAGAAGAATTTTAGTGGAAAATTTACAAAAAGTTAGTAGGATGAATTGCTTATAAGGATTATGAAGAAGTTGGAAAGTTTAGAAACTCGGATGATTAGTTAGGAGACACCTAATTCACAAACTACTTTTAATTAAGTAGTAGAAGAACAAAGAGATGTTGAAGAAGGGTTAAATGACAATCAAGAAGGACATTCTAGTAATGACAACTTGAGGAATAAATCATTGTCCACTTCCTGAGGATATTCCAAGGCCTACATGAGAAAGAACCCTCCTTAACCTTTACTAGTGGATTTGGCACGTGGCATGTTAAATATGGACAGATTGGAGCAACAAGATCTAATGCGAGATATTACTAAAAAGGTGCGAGTGGAGGTACTAGATTTTCTTGGTAAGATAGATCAATGAGTATTTTGTGACTGGCTTGCTACCATGGATGATTATTTTGAGTGGTATGAGATGATAGAAGATCAGAAGGTATGTTTTGCTAAGATGAAATTGATTGGCCATGCCAAAGTGTGGTGGAGAAGTGTTGAAGACCAACTATGTTGAGTAGGACAACCATGCACCCATTTTTTATTAGGAGGAGATGAAACTGAAGTTAAAGGAGAAGTATTTTCCAGTGGATTACCATGATCATCTTTATAATCAACTTATGAAACTTTGACAAGAAGGAACTATAACGGTTGCTAAGTATATGGAGAAGTTTGATGAGCTTACCGTTCGATGTGGAGTGACTGAAGATGAAAGAAAAATTCTCTCTCGCTACAAAAATGGTTTGAGAGCAGGATATCCAAAGAGAGTTAGTTACATCGCTGATTTACAGCCTTGAAGATGCTTTCCAAATGGCTTTGAAGGTAGAGCAATACATAAAGCAATCCTTAAGTCGAACATTTAGTGCTCAAGCTTGGGAGTTAGCCTCTCGAAAGGCATTTGATGGGAGTAGAATAAATAAGACAGCACCTACCACTTCAAATACAACTCAGCCTTTACCATATACTGATGCAAAAAGAAAGGCAATTATGGATGAAACAACCAAGGGGGCATCAACACTAACAAATGCTTTAGGTGTCATGAAAGAGGTCATTATGCCTACCAATGTCCTAAGTGGAATCTCCATGTGAGAATCGAAGAAGATGATGGTGTTGCCAAGGATTATGAGTGTGAATATGAATCAGGAGAAGTTTCGGATGAAGATTTCAATGGGGATTAGCTGGTGGATTATTCCTTTTTTAATGTGGTAAGGCGTATTCTAGTCATTCCTAAATCAGTGGGAAAAAAAAAAAGGAGGATTGGATTCGCATTGCTATTTTCCATACTCAAGTTAAGTGTAGAGAAAAGTTGTGTAGACTAATTATAGATGGAGGGACTAACATGAATGTAGTGTTTGAAAACACAGTTAATAACTTAAAATTCCCTATTGAAAACCACCTACATCCATATAAGGTTGCATGGGTGAATGACACTACTATTCTAGTGACTAAACGATGTTTGGTTTCTTTCAAAATTAGGGCATATTATGATTCTATTTGGTGTAATGTAATTCCTATGAAAGTCTCATATATCCTACTTAGTCAACTATGGCTTTATGATCGTGATGCATATCATTGTGGGAATGCAAATACTTACTATTCCCTATTCAATGGCAAGATAATTATCCTAAAACCATGAATGTGGAAGAAGAAAGGAAGAACAAGAGAATGAATAATTGAATTCAGCTGAAGTGAAGAAGTCTCTTTACATCCTTACCAAAAAAACAATTTGAAGTTGAAAGTAAGAAAGGAGTTGTTTATGCCTTGGTGACGCGCGAAGTAAAACCATTCAGCATCAAAATAGCCCCTAGAGATGCCAGATGAAGTTAAGAAGTTGCTGTCCTATTTTTCTAATTTAATTCCCGATGAATTGCCAAGTGAACTACCTTCTATGCGTGACATACAACATGCAATTAATCTTAATCCAAGTTCTTCTCTACCTAATCTACCAGCCTATTACATGAATCCTATTGAACATGTTGAGCTTAAAAGGAAAGTAGATGACTTGTTAAAAAAGGGATTTATCCAAAAGGGCCTTAGTCCATGTACAATCCCTACTTTGTTGACTCTTAAGAAGGAAAGTATTTAGCAAATATGTGTGGAAGTTGGACCATCAACAAGATCACTATTAAATACCACTTCCCTAATTCCTTGTTGTCGCCACCCCTTAGAGAGAGACTCATCTTTGTTGCCTTTTATATACACGTAAAGGGGGTTTTTTCCTCCCATGAATGGGTGTGACATTATCAGGTGCATTTGGTATGCCCTATTGCATGTTGTGTTCCCTATTAGATGGTGATTGAAAATGATTTATACCAATCATTTGAAAGATGGTGAAATATGGGTTCATTAACTCCTTTTTGGATGCCTTTCCTTATTAGTCGTGCAAATATAACTTGTAGAGGGAAGGCTTGGAGTCGCCACCTACTATATATTTATAGACGTAGAAGGTTGTCTCTAAGGTATCAGATAGTACAGTCCTTATGTCTTTGAATATTGAGTATGTCCTAAATACAGTCTACGTATAAGAAATCTTGGTAAGGTTTGCATATAAGAAATCTAGGTAAGGAGGCTCTATTAGGGGTGGGGAAGGTGTTAGGCACCCCACTACACCTATTTACAAATAGTTGCATTGAATCTTTAACGTTCTTTTATTATAAATCTCATTCGAAAAATGAAATCCCAATTCGAGACTAGATATTCTAAATAAATACATTGTCCTAGGTTATGAACATATTTAAGCCTTATTTACAATTATATAAGTGAGGAGATGAATTTGAAAACTTCAAAAATTGGTATCATTCCCCTTTTGAAATGAACCATTTTGAGAAAACAATAAAAATCGATTCTTTACAAAGTTTTATGGAAAAAGTAACCTCTTGGGTTTTTCAAGAGAACCTTGTCCCTTCATGTTAGGACACCTCAAGATTCATAAAGAACAAAGCTTGAGAATGAATCGGCTTGAAAATGAATCTTTCCTAAACAAAAGAACTATAAAAAGTGCAAGAAAATCATGGTTCTTTATAAAAGTTCAAATACTCGATTGATTTTATTTTATTTTTATATTGTGCTTAGTGAGCTTTTTCATGGTAGCTCCATCCCCTCATGTCGGGACACCACATTACTAAGTCCTTACTAATATTTGATTTAGCACTTCTAGCGTCGGATCAAAATTGAAATAAATGAATAAGCAAACTTGTGAGAATTAGTATGTCAAGATATATTGCCCAACTAACCCTCATTTTAGAAAAGTTCACATTTTTAGAGAGGTTGTAAGAAGATTTTAAGGATTTTGTTGGAAAAAGTAACCGGGACTTAGTAATACTCATAAGTTTCCACAAAAATAATAACTAGCGGAAAATAGTGAAAGTAACTACCCCAAACATGTGAAAAACTGCATCTTTATTGATTAAAAACTACGAGTATTACAAAAGAGACTATGGTAGTAGCTGTCTACATATTTAAAATGATAGAGGGTTAGGTGTAATATTTTTTAAAATTTGGAAGGGCCATGGCCCCCTTGTCTCAACATAGCTCCACCCGTAATCATTGTGTCATCTCTTTATATAACATCCATCCATATTAAATGAACATTACACCATAGTAAGATCTCTACAAAATTGAGTTTCTAATTGGGCAGGTTTGGTACGGGTTTTTAAAGAAAATCCTAACCCCCTCCCAAAGCCACCCCTACCTCATTAAATAATGTTCCCAAACCCTTCCCAATAAGGAGGGGACATGGCGGGGTGTGTGAACCCTGAAAAGTAGCTCATATAGTTAAAAAGGAGTCGCTACCTCATTTTTTAAGGAAACGAGGAAAACCCTGAAAACATTTTATTTTAAGAAAACAATAATTGAAAGACTCCATGCTTTAAAAAAGAAAGGCAAAAACTAGTCTTTTGAAAACCAAAGAAACTAGGGACTTCGGAGGACTAAGTTATAACATAGGAAAGTTCTAGGCAAAGCCTATAGGGACCCATATCACCCTAATTGGTCTCTTAGTTTATTTGGGCTAAATTAAAGTCTTTTCCACACATGATCAATATATCATTACAAGAGAGTATGCATGCAAATATTCCATTCATTCATTCACATAGAGCAAATCAAAAGAAAAAAATAGAAAAAAAGAAAGAAAAGAAAACCTAGGATACTTAGATCCTAGGGCGGACTTGAATCTCAAAATGCCTACGTACCATGCATAGAAATACATGGATCAAAATCCACGTAATTCGAAATGAATAGGGTTATAACCTAATATAAACTTATGGTAAAACCATAAGTTTCTTTATTAAAAACATAGAACATTTCCAATTAAAGATAAACCAAATTTGGAGTTTTAAGAAATAAAGCAACTTCCACAAGATGTAAACTTAAATAAAAAGGCAACTTTTAATAAAAAGGAAACTCCCAAAAAATGATTATTTCATTAAAAAGCAACTTTTTATAAAGAAACTTTTAGAAATTTACCATACATCCATATTAAAAAAAAAAAAAAACAACCTTAAAAGGGAGAAGGGAAAGATTAAGGAAAGAAAATTAGGGTACTTTCATACCCTACTTACCTTGTGCAATTAAATCTAAGTAATAGCAAAATTTTAGCGATAGCAACCTTACTTGCAATAAGGCAATTACAACACCTATTTGCACCCTTACATATGCTTAAAACAAAGCAAAAAAGAACAAAATACAAATCTAGACAGAATTGAATTCAGACCTAAAATCATCCATTAATCATGTAAATAACAAGAATAATAAGATAAAAAAAAACCTAATGCAACCCTAATACCATAACAAACTATTATGCATGAAAACTTACCAAAAATATGACAAAAACACACTAATAATCATGACAATATCTAATAATAACATCAAACATGAAAACAAAGCCTACTCTAAACAGGAATATCATATCTTATGTAAAACATGAAAAATAGCCCTCCTACGGTGAACTTTCTTAAGCAAAACTATCCTAAGATAATTTCACGTAAAAAACTCATCATGGGAACATGCAACCATCATATCCTATATAAAACATATATCCTAGAACATCATAGAAGTGATTTCATGCTTAAACACATTGAATATGACTCTCATGCATAACCCCTACTTAACGAAAATGATAATTATCCTCCGAAAAGGATAACGTCTCCAAAACCCTAGAAAATCAACTATATGCATGCAACAAACATCATAGTTATTCTACATGTATCACATATATAACAACCATGAAGAAAAATTAATAAAAAAACCCTAACCTAGCATACTATATGAAACTCACCCAAAACAAGGATAATGGAAACCTTAGAATCACAACTATGCATTAAATCCTATAGAATAAGTCTAAAACATGTAAAACTCATCATGGACAGCATTTAATTTATGTATATTAACTAACTAAAGCATTAATACATAATAAAAAATTAAGCCTTAACATGCAATAGACATATATTCTACAAGAAACCCTAATTTTAGCACTATAGAGATAGCATTATACCTTAGGTTAAGCTTTCTTATCACTATAGAAACTCTCTCTTGCTCTTGTGAACCACTTGAAATCTTTCTCTTCAAGCCTCTTCACAAACTCCAGCCTTCCCTTAGAACATTCTCTCTTCTCTCTCTCTAGAACTAAAATTTAGTGCATAGAAGTGGCTCTCCTAATGATGAAACATAGTGGGGTATTTATAAAGTTTAGGTGGGATAAATTAATGGCTAGGATTAAAACCCTTAAAAATTAATCCAAAGGATTGTTGTTAACTCACTCAGGCCTCAAGGAACTCAAAGTTACCAAAAAATAAGAAGAAAATTCGTCCAAAAGAATCCAAGTTTGTCAAAATAGGCAAAATCCCACTTAGCCCAAAAATAGGAAAGTGGTCTTGGCTGACCTCCCAGGGCTGGGCGGCTAGCCCCTTGGGCCCAGGCAGCTAACCACCTAGGCTTGGAGGGTCACTCGAGAGCTCTGTCAAATTTTTTCCTATTTTGCACAAATTTCTTTCTCGAAGTATTTTTTAGGTCAAATTAACTCCGATTTCGATGAAATAAAGCCAAAAGAACCGTGTTTTGATAAAGAACACATTTTTAAACATTTTAGGACCAAAACCCTTAACCATGGGTGCATGGTTAGATTTTACAAAGGTGGTTAACTGCTATGCACTACCATTGCAAAGCTTAGGTATGCACATAGGATTGAACAAAATGCTTTCCAAACCAAAATTAAACATTCCAAAACACTTTTAGGGATAAAATAAAGACTAATTAAAGTAGATTTGAAAAGAATTGATTGGTAATTATGAGTCGAATTGAGCCAACCCGAAATGGGTCTATTAACCAACTTGAACCATTATGAGCCATTCTAACCCTAATCCATTAATTCACCAAATTGAACCTATAAATACCTCATATGCACCAATATGAACTCTAATTGACAATTTGGAGACCATTTTAAAGTCAAACAGAAAGCTTATGACCTAAAAGACAATTATGCCCCTCAAGTCACAAAAGCTCTTATTAACCCTCAAGATCAACTCCAAATTGAACCAAAATTCATATCCATTATCCTTAGAACTCTAAAAACCTAACACAAGTGACTAGACTAAAAAATAAGACAAAAACCTATATAGAATGATAAACCCTAGTAAGGTGGTGCAAAAATGGGGTGTGTCAGGGTGGGGTCCCAAAAAATCTGTTTTATTGCCATCTTAATCTTCATCACCTTGGGTAGGAAGAAAAGAAAATAAACGACCAAAGAGCCACACATCTAGACAAAGGCAAGAATATTTATGAGGGCAAAAAAGTAACTAAAACACACACAAGTGAGAAAAAGCCAAAAGACTTAATTAAAAAAGGAAAAAAAAATGATTTCAAAATGAGAAAAGGGCACAAACATAATTCAACACCCATCTATAGTGGAACTAGTTTATTTTATTATAGTGTCAGATTAGATAGCGTTAGAGATGTTGGCCATAGTGTTAGATGTTAAATTAAATTAGATATAGATTTTTGGTATGGTAGTAAAAAAGTAGTCGAAATCTAACATTAGGGGCGAAGGCATGGGGGTCTCTAGGGACACATGCCCCTCTAGCTCAAATATATATATATATATATATATATATTTGGGGAAAGTGGTTTATATCATGTGGGAATCAAAAGGTTTTTGTTTTTTTGGTCGTGGAGCACATACTGTAAGGGTAAAGGGTATCTTTTATGGTTGAAGGGGAATAGGTAAGCATAGAAATCGATGATGTGTTTGCTGTGAGTTGTAGTGATTGGTTCATAGGGGTTTTGGATTGTTGTCTGGCCCCTCGTTTTCATATTTAGTTTTTTTGATTCACTAACCTTCATTCTCATAACTTAGTGATAGAACTACTTTCTTTTCCAAAGAACAAAGTATAAGTAACAAAAGCAAAAGACAATTCAAGTTCCACAAGGTTAACCCATTCTCTTATACTGTAGTTTAGGACCTGTTTTGTGTAATAAAACAGGGGATTGCCCTTGCATACATACAACTTAACAACGGAATGGAATTAAGAATATGCAGTATGTTGATAAATATTATAAAAAGGTAGCGTAGTGCTATTCACACTCAACTTTTCGCCATGGGCAATCCATTTCCTATTTATTCATAAGTTCCTAGTGCATTTTCAATGCAAAGCATGAAAAGAAGGTACACACACATATAAAGGAAAAAGAATCAGGGAAGGAAATTAAAAATAAATAAAAAAACTGATTAATGACACTGACACCAAACAGAAAATAACATACCAAAAGCCATAATTCCAACAAATTTGTCGAGTCAGGAAACTACATACAAGATCCATCATAGGTGTGAGTTACAATCACTCATCCACAAATGCACCCATCTAACAAGTTTTTTCTCTCTCAATAAAGACTCCAAATCCATTGCATTTATACTTTGCCTACAATTCTTCTCAGCATTAAAAATCCAAAAGATCTTATTTTTGTTAAAGTCAGCCCCATTATTATTAAACGAAATGGCACAATGCAAAAACATAATGGGAAGATGATAATTTTTACAATCATAGATCTTCTATCTAACTGATCTTTGTCAACAAAGAGAACCGCAACTGTATGAGCACTCTATTGTACAATGAAACACATGGAAGAAAAGCAATGCTATCAAATTATTCTAAAGCATTCTTTTAAATAATAAACCAATTACATTTATATAAATAAATAAATAAATAAATTAATAATTAAAAAACTTAACTTCTGAATGCAGATTTCAAAGATTTACGAGATTCATGGAGACAATACAAGTGTTGTTGTAGTCCCAAGTATACAACCCTAGAGGGGGGTGAATAGGGTTTATGACCAAATAAAATTCTAATATGAAAATTAAAATCAGATTATTGCAAGAATAAATAATATCACAAGTATGCAATAATAAAGAGATATAGAGAGAGAGAATGCAAACGTTTTTAACGAGGTTCGGCTCCCTGCCTACGTCCTCGTCTCAAGAGCTCGCTTGAGGATTCAAATCCACTATCTCAATCTTCTTCCAATGTGAAGACCAAACCTTTACACAACCACAAGTGTTCTTCCCTAAACACTTGCACAAAGCCCTCTTCAAGAGCTTCAGAGTTAGAGTTTCCACAACCCTTTAATACAAGATGAAGTGATGATTGTTTGTGTACAATAAACTCTCCTCGAGAGTAGATAAACAATGACTAACAAGCTCACTCAGCTAAAGATTGATCACAATGAATGCTCACTTGAGATTTTTAGGGTTTTTATGAAGATGACAATAAATGTTGTTATTTTTTCTCAATCAATTACTCATAAATGAGTTCAAGTGTTGCTTTTATAGCCCTTGGGTCCAATATGACCGTTCCATAGCATTAAATGCTGGGAAAAGTAGTTGGGAGGCATTAAATGCTTCAAATGGCTGTTTAAAAACTAGCTGTTATGTTTTTCCCCAAAAGACTTGATTGACTAAAAGTAGGTTTTGGTCGACTGAAAATTCCAGAGGACATAAAGAAATGCCTCAGACAAATTGGTCATCTGAAAAGACCTTTTGGTCGATTGAAATGGCATTTTGGTAGTTTGAAAATGAGATTTTTTGGTCGACTGAAAATTCCAAAAGGACATTTTCCAGATGAAATGCCTCAGATAAGTTGGTCGTCTGAAATGACCTTTTGGTTGACTGAAATGACATTTTAGTCGTCTAAAAACGAGATTTTGGTCGACTGAAAATTTCAGAATGACTTTTGCCATATGAAATACCTCAAATAAGTTGGTCATTTGAAATAACCTTTTGGTCGACTGAAATGGCATTTTGGTCATCTGAAAACGAAATTTTGGTCGACTAAAAATTCCAAAAGGATGAAAGACTTGAAGATCAAGCCTGGAATTTTTTGGTCATCTGAGATAGCACTTTAGTCGTCTAAAAACTTTTGGTTGACTAAAAAGACCATTTGGTCGTCTGAAAGTTACTGTTTATAGGAAAACATATTTTACAAAAGAAGTCCACTAACTTGATAGTTTTTGACCAAAAACCTTTTGTGTCTTTTAAAATAGTTTTACTATTTTATAAAGACCTTGGAAGCCTAAGTGAGCATAGGATGGATCAATCTTACACAAAGGTCCTAAACCATTCATAAATCTAATTTGAAAGATATAGCTTTGAGGTTCCATAAGATTGTTCTTGTGACTTGAGATGTACAGCCTACTTCGTGATTCCATTTGAGCCATTTTGTGAAGTGTAACATTACAATACCTGTCTCATCAAGAACTTCACTTGTCATTAGATACAAATCAAAACATCTAAGCCTTGTAAATCATCAAAACAATGAGGGATTGAACCCTTGGGGCCAACAGTTGTGTATCAAGAATACATACAATGTGAATACTAAAATAGACAAAAAAAAAAAAAAAAAAGGGAAAAAAACACATAAGGATGAGGAGATCCTTAGTCTACTCGTGAACTAAACTTATATAAATATAAATTAAAAGTAACAATTTTGTCAAAATCACATAACTTTTGGATTATTCTTTTTAGTTGTTGCCTCCTTTCTACCAATGTTGTCACCATAGTGCTAAAAGGTTCACTGCCTAAAGCAAATAACATTCACCTGAATGATCAACTTTTCAGCATCACTCCTCTCTTTGAAAAGAACAACTTATACAATAAAAACCTAGGATATAAGATATAAGATATTATAATTAATAGCTCGACCAACTGCATTCTCATTCAAAGAAAGGAAATAATAGCTGAAACAATGCGTATTAATATGGAACATATCAACTGTGTTCAACAAGAATGAAACAAAATTTATCAATCAAATAACAACATGCATCTATAAATAAGGCTTTAGCATCAGATTTATATTATACCACACTGAATAGATTTGGCAATTATATATTTGCCTCAACAAATTTATCCACGCACATAAAGAATGGTTTAATCCTGAATAACCTTATCTAAATGGTATGAGAATTGGCCAAGCCCTTAATAAATGTCATAGATTCTGTGTCCGTGCACCAAAACAAATTGTTTTTCAGATAATCAAATGGAGAGAATAGGTCATTTTAACGCACATCAACAAAAACAGTGTACCTATTTTTTCACTCAATTCTATGACACATCGGCTGGGCCTTCTTTTCTATCCACTAGTATCATAGCAACAAATTACTACCAAATTACACAATGCAACCAGAAAGAAGTAGGGGAAGACCTGTTCTATCTTAAGTTTAAATATGAACAAATAAAACAAAAAACTAAAAGAATAAAATGAGAACTAAAAACATGTAAATGAGAAAACCGTGATATTCCCTAAATCAAGTCTTATATAGTCAAAATGGAAAGCTTTCCAAATGCTCTTCAAGCCACAATTCTTCCTGCTATGGAGAATAACCACACTCACTGTTTTTGACTCTTCACCATTCCCGAAACACCTATATATCTCCTACAACTGATTAGCAATATCCAACTCATATGCATAGGGCTAAAACAATCAAACCCCTTGCTCCTTAATTCTTCCACCTGTACAACAAATAGGTTCAGTTTTCCCAAGTTACCAATTATCAGCCAATCATAAGTCACATAAACACATATCAAAATTTATCGATACACATGTTCATGAAGAAAAGTTAACTATGGGGTTAAATACATATGCTATGTCCTCAATTTCTTTCAAGTAATAGAGAAATTGTCTAGAACAATAACAAAATAACAGCTAAAATCCATTTCAACATTTGAAACAAGAGAATCCTTTCAAGATAATCTTCTCTTTTTTCCTTACCAAATAACAAACTACTAAACATACAGAAATTGAGTGACAATAATAATATAAAATAAACAAACTAATCATAATAGGGTACTCAAATGTGAGCACATATCGTAGGTTCGGTTTTACAAGTCTACTAACATAAAGTCAAGCAGGTACAAGTATGTTCTTTTCTTTTCTTGGAGGGGGGTGGTAGTGTTGGCTTACCAAAGATCCTTCACACAAGAACTCAACCAGTATTAAGTCCTCTACGAAGGCAATATACCAAGCCCAGCAAAATAAATTAATAATAGTACTTCCTAATAAGTAAATTCTAACTTCATTTGTACCCTAAGTTGAAACCCCTATTAGACTATTTGCTAAAATCCAGATGGAAAATATATATATATATATATATATATATATATATATAGAGAGAGAGAGAGAGAGAGAGAGAGAGAGAGAGAGAGAAGAGAGAGAGCAAGTGAGAGAGAGACATAAACCAACAGAGACAGGAGCTTGAAGAGTGACTCGGTTTTTCTTTAAGCCTTTTGTGACAATAAAGCAATCACTTGGGCATTCCATCAAACACTTACTGAACCAATAGTCTGAGATAAGGATGAAAATATCAAATTGACTTCAAACTTAGGAAGAAAAATTTATTAAGAACTCAGATTACACCGGAATATTTGTCAAAATTGAAGTGAAACACCCAAAAAGTGGACCTAGGAAAAAAAACGAAGACCAAAACTTTGATTAGCACCTAACAAATGGTGTTCTTATTTTGCAGGAGAATTAAACGGAGAGAATAATAGAGGGAGAAGATCAAAGTAGCTTGTTCACTCCAAAAGCCTCCAAACCCACATAAAATATTCTTCAATCCTTCACATCATGTATATTTAAGATTTTTTTAAGGAAATGTGGACAATAAAAGTGGAACGGAGGGAGTAATAATAATATAGAAGCCTTACATTTTAGAACCCACAACTATTGTCAAAGAAAATTAATATAATTGGAAAAAATTACTAGTAATTTCTAACCATCTATATTAATGAATGTCGAAAGATTGAGATTTCAATTTTGAATGTCTAAAGATTGAGATCTAAATTCTACAAAAGGTTAACCAAATGAAGAAGCAAAGATCATTAGTCATACATGTCATCATACCCAAGCAATAGAACTTTGTACTCACCTAGATATCTGCTTATTCTAGGGTCCTAAGAAAGGGTTTGATTTGAACCAACACCATTTTGAAATATAACACAATGAAAATCAATTTAAAAATATTGTTAAGTTCAAAGTAAAGAACGAGAAGGATTGTTTTCTAACAAGAACCGAGTTTATGAAATATAATCTTTTTCTTCTGTCTATTAGTAAGAGACTTGTGAAAAACATGGAAGGATGGTACAAATGGCCTTCTAGCCCAACCAGAAACTTAGAATCCAGAAGAACGCAATTAAGGAATTCAATTACATGTAAGTCCAATTGTACAAAATAATCTAAGTAGAAGCGTAAACCTATTCTTTAAAAAAAAAGATCGTTTAAGATCCTCCAAGGACACCATCCTATAACATCCATCAGTGTTCTTTCAAAGAGACTTTGGTACACAAAATCTGCCAGTATTTTTTTTATGTACGTCCATCACTACCTTAATATTATTTAGAGAAGGACTGAGGAACTTATCTTCAAACATATTTCTAAAAAAAAATCGTTGTCCCATCGAGATAATGATAATGACAAAAATGGAGAACAATAAGCGAAAATATTAGGAAAGATAATACTCCGTAGTAGATATAAACTAAAAATATGGTACACAAATATAAAGTTGAGAAGGTCATTCACTAACTAAGACAAGGTCACCCACCAAAATGTTCCATCTCAATTTGATCTCTTGAGTGCAACCTCACCAGGTTAAATTATAAAAGACAATTAAGAACTTAGGTTTGAACTCTAGCCCTGAGGGGCTAGGCCATTTGTTGCCCATAAATGAGATCTTAACATCATTAAATTTAATTTTTGCCACTTCAGCAAGAATCAGCAGATGACAAAGTTGCTCGTACATTGATTGCATGAAAGATGAGTGAGCATTAACTACACGGACTATCAGGTTAGGAATGAAGGAATTTAATCTGTAATACATACAAGACTTCCACCATTGACAATTAGCATGTTAGACAAATTTATTATGTGTCCTTAAGCTTACGATACCAATTTGGGCAGCAACAAACATGCCCACCTTTATATAATCCTTAAATGTGCAGGAGAATATTCAATTGTAGTCTAATCTCGTAACTAATAATCACAGGAGACACAAAATACATTATTTAATAGAACCAGTGATAAACATTTTCCCTTTGAATCTTAACAGCAAATAAGTTCCTTTCAAGTAAATAATTTCCCACACAAGAAGAGGACCTTGTGCAAATCTTACCTCCTATATCTCCAACCCTTTCACAAAAAAAAAATAAATAAATAAAAAAATATGCATACTACATCAACTTAAGAGCTAACACATTAAAACACTCTTGACTTACTTGGTGAGATAGCTAGCTCACCCTATATACCAAATCGGCTGATAATTCTAAAAGACAATTGACTCCCCATTTTGATATACCATTTTTAACGATAAGAAGTAATATTGGTGAGGGACATAACAAAGGTGAGAATATCTTTTTTATTTTTATTTTTTTTCAAAAGAGATTGATTTTTTCTAATATATTTTTATGTACGTTATATACTTTTATACAAACTTCTATTATTAAAATCAATAATATAATAGCATTTCCAAAAAAATTTTTAAAAAAAAGTTAATAAGTCTATAGAATTATTTGTATAATTAAAATTTAAAAATAAAAATAAAAATAAAAACCTCCTTGGGATAACCACTACTAAATTTCTGCAGGGGAAAAAAAAGGAACAGAAAAGATGACATCAACTACTTTAGCACAAGCAACAATTGAAAATGCACTCAATCAGCATGTTCTAGAAAGCCCAGACATTACATGAAACCTCGTTGTGGCCTTCAACCAACAATGGCACCCAGCCCACATTTCCTGACTCATTATAATAACAATAAAGTGCAACAATTATAACTATAAAGTGCAGCAATAAATATAATTAACCACTATTATAATAAATATGTATAAGATCTTCTCTAAAACATCATAACTAATGACCCAAGCTCTAAATGCTAAGAAAAAAAATGAGAAAATTTAGGCTCTGACAGAAAGCTTCACATATAATTAAAATGAAGACCAATTGACATCATTTACAACATCAAAGACAGAATCACTACATTGGCAACTACCACCCATTCGAGTTCCTACATTTGCACTGAGATTAATACACTTCGGCTACATTATTAAGGAAAGTCCTGTATCTCAGACAACAAAATAGCAACACAAAAACCAATCAAAAGTTATACCCACCTCAAATTGTTCCAAGGTAGAGTATGATCCATTTTCAAACTTCTTTCTCCCCATGGCAAAATCCAATGGATGGGTGATAGTATCAAGATAATCAGGAAGCTACAAAAGAAAAAAAAAAAACAATTCCAATCACAAGGGTGCTTTATAGTAACATAAAACGTTTTAAAAAGAAAACTCAGACACCTCTTCAAGATCAACTGGTTATGCGTAAACACCGTATGTGTCTTTCCTACTATAATTCAACATTATAATAGCTCTTAGCCTTATAATAAGCAACACATTATCTTAAGAGAGAGTAATACAAAGACAATGCATCACCTACTTTTGAAATTTTCCAAGAATCAACTCCAATGACTTCTTATTCGACAATGGAACCCCAGAAGGAAGATCTGATGGTGTCCTTGGTCAGAAAATAAAAATATAAAAAAATTCAACAAACCCATATCAAATTTAAAAAATTATATGAAAAAATTAAACAAAACCCATTCATCAAAACCCAAAACCCATATCAAATTTACTTATACGATAAAATTAAGCAATGGCCATTAATCACAACCAAGAACCATGAATTTAAAACACACCTGGAACAGAGTCTTGCCCCTTGGAATTTGCCTTTCACCCTCTTTTCTGTCAAAATCCAAAATACCCAAAAGCCAAAAACATTAATAAATACAGATGTCTGGAGTAATTCAACACAACATTCAACAAAAACGTACAAACTCATCACTAAAGAAGAAATCTTACATATGCTCTATGTTGAAATCTAATTATATAAACAAAAACAATCATGTCCACGGGAAGGTACCTGTACTCATCCACAATGGCCAATCCGTTTGAGTCGATCGTTATCCTCAAATACATTGATGATTACTAGAAAAACACCCCTAAAATATTGCCAGAGGATCCTTATGAGAGAGCCAAAGTCTACTTCTAGGGCCAACTTTTATGATAAAAAAAGGTGGTAATCCCTTAGCTCACTATGAAAATGTATCAATACTTTATTGAATTTGTGCTCTCTCACTCTTTTTTGCAAGTTTGGAATGACATCTAAGGAAATTGGAATTTATATTAAGGCCTTGGCTCATCCAAGATATGGGTTCATCTAGGTTATTGGTATTTAATGAACACACAAACACAATACACAAACAAGGAACTCTACATAAATAGCATAATCCAAAAGATGGCCAAAAAGTCTATCATTTTTTGGGCTAAATGCATGCGAATCATCTTATTATAATGCTCTTTAAAAAAAAAAAAAAAGTGAACTAGCAATCTTTTTTAAAATGATTGATGCTAAATGATTATAGGCAACAACCTTGCAAAATTTCCCAAATAAATGACTTGAAGCGTTGAAAAAATCAAATTTTACTCAAATACAACAACATTAATCAGCACAGTATATTTGGAAGCTTAAAAAACATCGTTAAGACAGTCACTTAGGAAATTAATCAAACACTTACTAAACCAATCGTTTGAAATAAATAGCAAAATACCAAATTAACTTCAGATGTAGAGAGGAAAAAGAAGAAGAAGTGACCACCATCCTAAACCTTCCTTTGGTCCCTTCTCTAAAACCCAACAGTGGTCGATTTCCAAGACTAGCTTGAAGAAATCAAAACCCTCTTGAATCAAAAACCCAAAAATCAAACAGAAGAGAAATCAAAAAGAAGAAGAAGAAGAAGATCAAGAGAGAAAGGGGGGAAAAAGCACGAAAATAATAGCTCATCGATGCGACACCGCTGCTGAAGCGTAAGGAGGAAATTGCCTTTTTCCCAAGGTTTTCGATGATTTTCAACACAAACCCACCAAAGCTCACCCAATGCTTGAATTAGAAAACTCACCCCCAAATCTCATACAAGAACGATGAGATCTACCTGATAAACCCACAGGCTATGCACGAATCTCCAAGAGTTATTTAGATCATAGGCATCCATCCATTCCCATCGTACAGTTTGCTTCACAAAGTCAAGCCCTCCTGTAGAGAATGCTCCTTGATCGAGGAATCACCTGGCATCTGAACGGGTAAGACAAAGCTCCCCAACGATGACATTTTCTGAAGCAACGCTTCTCTTAGATGAAAATCCACTGTCGTTTCACTCTTTGGAGGGCCGCGTTTTGTCTCTCTGAGAGGGAATTCAGCGTCGTTTTATTCTTTGGGAAGACGTGTTTTGTCCATAAACAATAACCGAACGAAAATCCCAAACGAAAGTGAACAGTGTGAGTCGATTCTCCCTTTTAGTATATATAAATATACGTTATAGACTTTTTAATCTAATGCTAAAACAAGGAACTTGTTAGTCATTTTAAAGCATATATACAGTAAATTTGTAATAAGTTGAGAAGCAATATCTTTTGTTTGGTATTACATTGGGAAGTGATTACTAAAAGGTAATTTCCTCAAAAGAAATGAAGGGAGGTGCTCTAGAGCTTTCCATTCCCACTTCGAAGAATTATAGCACGAAGCCCCCATTGGAGATAACTCTTGACTCCGCTCCTGCCTTAAGAAGATCAAATGATCAATGGTTTGGGACCATTTGTTATCCAAAGGATGTAATACTTCGCAATAATTTAGTGCTGAACTGATTGATTCAACATTTGAGAAGTTCTTACAATACATTTCGCCTCGATTTTCCAGGTAACATTGAATAAATGTTAAAGAGCATGGTTGGTTGCAACATTTAATGTATCTACTATGCGCAATATAAACCATCATTTCATATTTATGCATGGAAAAATGAACTACCTCATAACTCATAAGGTCTATTGGAGGAAGCTTTGTGCGCGTTTGCAAGACTCCTAGTACCACAGCACAATTATACTATCCTTTCACCGTAAAAAGGTTATGTCTTCCTCATTTTCTCTCCCGCATTCCCATGGCGAATACCACCTTCCCACCCATTTTTTCTATAGCAGAAACCGCGAAGGACATTTACAAGACTTCTGAAGAGGCTCTTCCCTAATGAGGGTAGCCCATTTACTCGTGGGGCTGTTGCATCTTTGGTGTCTACATGGCAGCTTTTGTTCACTACAATCAGAGATTCAGTATCTACAAATGACTTAGTGTTTAGTGACAGTGCGGTCGCATTGGTTGTTGCAAGAGGAACTATCCTCCCTAGACACGCATCTACCTTGGGGCTCAAAACCTACCATCAAAATGACTTCACTCGATACACATCTACCTTAGGGCTCAAGAGCTGTCCTCTCACGAGATTTGCGAAGTTCTTATAATGCATTTAGCCTTGATTTTCTAGGTGGCATTGACTAATTGTTAAAGAGCATGGTTGGATGCAACATTTAATGTATCTCCTATGTGCTATATAAACAATCATTTCATATTTATGCATGGAAAAACGAACTACCTCATAATTCATAAGGACTATTAGAGGAAGTATTGTGCGTGTTTGCGAAACTCTTAGTACCTCAACACAGCTATACTATCCTTTCACCGTGAAAAGGTTATGTATTCCTCATTTTCTTCCCCACGTTCCCTTCCCGAAGACCACCCTCCCACCCGCTTTCTCTATAACAGAAAATGACCGCAGAAGACACTTAATTACTAGACTTCATAAGAAGCTCCTCCTTGACGAGGGTAACACATCTGCCTGTGGGGCTATTGCATCTTTTGCATCTTTGGTATCTAACGAGGGTACCATTTACATACTCAAAATACCACCATAATAACAATAAAGAAATCTTAACAGAAACTATTAAGGCACTAAATCATCCCAATAATCATGCGAAAGACAAAAATCAAGCAACAATAAAACCCTAACATGTTCCTACATGCAATGACCTAGCCTACATGCATAAGAAACCTAGAAAAAAATATGCAAAAAACTCTAATACTATCATGGAAACAACATGTGACAACTAAAAATATGCAAAAAAAATAAACTAAAAGAGAAAACTTTATGCAAAACAAACCCTAAATATGAATAAAAAAGGATAATTATTTTTAGAAAAGATAACTTCTCCAAAATCCTAGAAAATCCACTACATGAATGCAAATCCTAACATGATTCTACCATGAATGATATATATTAATTGACTATGATGAAGGAAAACTCAAATAATTAAATTAAGCATGCTACATAAAACATGCATAGCTTAATAAAGATGATGCACCAAGCCCTAAATTAAGGACCGTACATAATAACCCATGAATAAACCCTAAAACATGCTTAATACATCATTAATAATTTTAAAATCATACACATCAACTCACAAAAGCATCAAACTTTGACGACAATAATGATAATAGCATGCAATAGAACTTACATAAGAGAAAAACCCTAATTTTCCAGATTTTAGGGTTAGGAATTATACCTTTTGTAGAACCTCCTCTTGACGTAAAGAGTTATTCCTCCTCCTTTGCTAGGGTTAGTGGAGCCCTCCTTGTATTTCTCTCTCTCACAGAAAACTCTCTTTTAGGGTTTAAGTCACAAGTGCATAAGTTCCCTCCTATTAGGGATAAACATAGCTAGGTACTTATAGGAATCAGCTCTGATAAATCAATGGACAAGATTAATTCACTAAATAATAATCCAAGGGCTATTAGAGACTTTCTTGGGGCTCAAGACACTCAAACCTACCAAAAAATTAGAAGGAAAGACTTGTGGAGGCAAAAAAATACGTAAAAAATGGAAGATAATCGAAAAAACCCTAAAAAATGGTAGAATGCCTCAAGTAACCACCTAAAGGCTCCGTTAGTAATTGCTATTTTTGCACTCCTTCGCCTTCCAAAATTCTTTTAGGGGTTAAATGAAATCCGATTTTGACGAAATGAAAGCCAAAATGATTGTGTTTTAAAAAGGAACACTTTTTAAACATTTTAGGGCAAAAATCCTTAACCATGGGGGCATGGTTATGTTTTACAAAGATTGTTAATCGCTATACACCACCGTCGCCAAGCTTGGGTATGTACACAAGGTTGCATCAAATGCTTTCCAAATCAAAATCTAACCTTTTAAAACATATTTGGAATGAAATTAAGACTAATTAAAGTCTAATGAGGGAGAATTGAGTGATAATTATGAGCCGACTTGAGTGAACTAAGAGAGATTCTTTTAGCCAACTTGAACTATTACGAACTAAATTAATTCTAAACCATCAATTCATCAAATTGAACCTATAAATACTTCCTATGTATTAATATGAGATTCAATTAACAACTTAGAGATCATTTCAAGGTCAAATAGAAAAAATATGACTTAAAAGATAAAAGTGCCCTTAAAGTTGCAAAATCTCTTATTAACCTTTGAGATCAACTCCAAATTAACCAAAATTCATATGCAGGATCTTTAATGCCTTAAAAACCTAATGCAAATGCCTAGACTTAAAAATAAAATAAAAACCTACATGAAATGATGACCTGTAATTAGGGTGACAAAAATGGGGTGTGACACTATCTTTTCACCGTGAAAGGGTTTATGTCTTCCTCATTTTCTTTCTCGCATTCCCATAGCGAATACCACCCTCCTACCCATTTCTTCTATAGCAGAAAGCGACCATAGAGGACACTTATAACACTTCGGAAGAGGCTCCTCCCTGACGAGGGTAGCCCATCTGCCCGTGGGGCTTTTACATCTTTGCTGTCTGCGTGGCAACCTTCGTGCGTGACAGCCTCCATTCACTACTTCCAGAGGTTCAGTAGTTGTAGATGACTTAGAGTTTAGTGATGGTGCGATAGCATTGGCAATCGCAATAGCAACTATCCTCTTTCAACACGTATCTACCTTAGGGCTCAAAACCTACCATTAAAATGACCTGGCTCGATACACATCTACCTTGGGGCTCTAGAGCTATCCTCTCACTAGATTTGCGAATTTCTTATAGTGTATTTTGCCCTGATTTTTCAAGTGGCATTGAATAGATGTTTAAGAGTATAGTTAGGTGCAACATTTAATGCATCTACCATGTGCAACATAAACCATCATTTTATATTTACGCATGCAAAAATAAACTACCTCATAAGTCATAAGGTCTATTAGAGGAAGTGTCATGCGCGTTTGTGAAACTCTTAGTACCTTAACACAATTATATTATCCTTTTACTGTGAAAAGGTTATGTTTTCCTTATTTTCTTCCCTGCGTTCCCATGGCGAATACTACCTTCCCACCCGTTTTTTCTGTAATAGAAAGCAACCATGGAGGACACTTACAAGACTTCTAAGGAGGCTTCTCCCTTACGAGGGTAGCCTGTTTGCTTGTGGGGCTGTTGCATCTTTGGTGTCTACGTGGCAATCTCTGTTCACTACTTCTAAAGGTTCAGTATTTGCAGATGACTCAGTATTTAGTGACAGTGTGGTCGCATTAGTTGTCGCAAGAGGAACTATCCTCCCTCGACACGCATCTACCTTGGGACACAAGACCTACTGTCAAAATGACATCGCTCGATACATATCTACCTTGGGGCTCAAGAGCTATCCTCCCGCGAGATTTGCGAAGTTTTGATAGTGCATTTCCCTCGATTTTCTAAGTAGCATTAAATAAATGTTAAAGACCATAGTTGGGTGCAACATTTAATGCATCTAGCATGCGCAGTATAAACCATCATTTTATATTTATGCAAAGAAAAATGAACTACCTAATAAGTCATTAGATCTATTGAAGCAAGATTAGTGCGCGTTTGTGAAATTCCTAGCACCTCAACGTAATTATACAATCCTTTCACTGTGAAAGGGTTTATGCCTTCCTTATTTTCTTCCCCGCATTCCTATGGTGAAAACCACCTTCCCATACGCTTTTTCTGTAGTAGAAAACGACCGCAGAGGACACTCACTAGAGTTTTGAAGAGGTTCCTCCTTAACGAGGGTAGCCCGTTGTGAACCCACGAAAAAGCGTGAAGCCCACAAGGGTTTGGCAAAAATGATAATAGGTGTGAAAGACAACAAACAAAAAGGAGTCGCTACCTCATTTTTTAGGGAAAAGAGGAAAACCACAAAAATGTTTTATTTTCAAAACCACATGACTCCATTAAAGGAAAAGCAAAGTCTTTGAAACCAGAAAATTGGATTCGGGAGCTAGGTTACGACATGGGAAGGTTCTGGGCAAAAGCCCATAGGCACCCACATCACCCGAGTTGGTCTCTTAATTTGATTGGGCTAACTTAAGATCTTTTCCACTCAAATATCATCATATATCATCACAAGGCAGCATGCATATCATATATTTCATCCAATCATCTCATGCACAATCACTCAAATAAAACAAAACAGAAAAGAAAAGAAAAAGCCTAGGATACTTGGATCCTAGAACGGACTTGAGCCTCACGAAGAGCGCCTACATACCATGCAGCGAAATACATGGATCAAAGTCCACGTAGTTCGAAAAGAATAGGGTTACAACCTAATACAAACCTATGGTAAAAACCCTAGGTTTCCTTATTTGAAAATACATTGATTTAATCCAAAACTGAAAACTTCCACAAGAGGAAAACTTTGATAAAAACCAGAATTTATTATTGAAGGAAACCTTTGATAATTACCATAAGCTTGTATTAAGAAGTAACCCTAGGAGGGAAAAGAGAAAAGAAAGAAAAAGAAAGGTGAATTGGGGCACCTTCAAACCCTACTTACCTGAGCGCCCAAGCTCCTAGCATTAGCCATTTCAGACCATAGCAGCCCTATTTGCAATAGGACAAGCATTGTACCTGTTTGCACCCTTACAAGTGCACACAATCATGCAAAGAAAGCAATATGCAAATCTGGACAGAACCTTGACAAGGCCTAAAATCATCCATTAATCATGCAAACAACAAGAATAATGAATAACTAAGGACCCTAACTCAATCCTACATGCAATGACTCAACTAACATGCATAAAAACCTATGAAAGACACACTAACAAGCATAAGAGACTCCAATAACATCAATAAACATGATAACAAAGCATATTCTAACCAAAACGATGATATTTCATGTAAAATATGAAAATAGACCTCCCTACGGCGAGCTTTCTTAAGCGAAACTATCCTAAGATAATTTCACGTAAGAAAGTCATTATGGGGAGGTGCAATCAGCATATCCTACGTAAAATATATACCCTAGAACACAATAGAAGTGATTTCATGCTTAAACACATCACAGAAGACTCTCATACAAAACCTCACTCAACGAAAAGGATAATTATCCTTAAAAAAGGATAATATCTCCAAAAACCCTATAAAATATACTATATGAATGCAAACCTAGCATGATTCAACTATATACAGCATATATAGAATGATTATGATGAGCAACAACCCAAAAAACTAAGCTAAGTATGCTGTATGAAACTTGTGCGAATTCAGGGTTATCGAAACCCTAATTTCACAACCATGCATTAGGACATATGAAACAACTCTAAGACATGCTCAAATTATCATGAATATCATCCATATCACATATACTAACTAACAAGAGCATCAATTCATGATAATAATCACAGCAACCTAAACATGTGAACTATGCATGATTTAAGAGGATAGAGCGAATAATGCTATCAAATCCTTAGTAAACCAGGGATTATCAAGCATATAAAGCCATAAACTATCCTAAAATCATTCATATAACATCACATAGACATTGAATTCCATCCATAAGAAGAACAATTGCATGCACCACAACTATCCTAGAAGGAGAAGAAGAAAGAGAAGAAGGAGAAGCTGGAATTCATGTTCAGCATAAAAGGGATAGGCTTACCTCTTGTAGACTCTTCCTTGTCTTCAATCCTCTTGTTTCCTTGCTTGCTTGGGGTTGAAGAGCCTCCTCTTGAAGTCCTTCTAGCTCTCCAAACTCGTAGCTCCCTCTTTCTCTAAGTGTAAAGTGCAATTAACCTCCCCCTATGTGCTGAATATCATGTCCTTTATATAGAGAACTGACCCCCTAAACCAATGGCTAAGATTAATTCATTAAACAATGATCCTAGGGCTATTAGAGACTCTCTTGGTGCTCAAACAACTCAAACCTACACACTCCTAAGCTCAGACAATTTGTTTTGGCGGAGGAAACCGTCAAAAGAGGGAAAGAAGAGTCAGAGTTCGACTTAAAGAAGGATTCCTCGGGTAACCAACTAGGCTTGGATGGTTAGCCGTCTGGGCTTGGACGGCTGACCGTCCAGCCCCGGACGGTTACCCGAGGGTCCTCTATTTCCGCTTCAGTTTTGACTTCTACTTGCTTTAGAAGTCCTAAAATCTTCAAATTAAGTCCGATTTTGACGAAATAAAAGCCAAAACGACCGTGTTTCGAAGGGGAACACATTTTTAGGCATTTTAGGACAAAAATCCTTAACCATGGGTGCATGGTTAGGTTTTACAAAGGTGGTTAACCACGGTGCCTCACCGTCGCTAAGCTGGGTTTGTACACGAGGTCGAACCGAATGCTTTCCCAATCGAAAATTGATCTTTCTAAACATGTTTAGGACATAAATAAAGCCCAATTGAAGTTAAATGAGAGAAAATTGGTTGGGTCTTATGAGTCAATTTGAGCAAACCAAGAAAGGGTCTTTTAGCCAACCCGAACCATTACGAGCCGAATTGATCTTAAACCATTAATTCATGAAATTGAACCTATATATGGACTCTATATAACCATATGAACTTGATGGGATGACTCGGGATTCATTCCAAAGTCAAATGGAAAATATACGGCTTAAAAGACGATTATGCCCTTAAAGTCGCAAAAGTTCTTATTGACCATCGAGATGAACTCCAAATCACCTCAAAATTCATACACATGATATTCAATGCCATAGAAACTCAATGCAAAAGACTAGACTCAAAAAGGACTCAAAATCCTACATGAAATGATACGTCCTAGCTAAGGTGACAAAAATGGGGTGTGACAGAAGCCCCTCATTGGTGAACAAGTTTCACTTGCGAGCCAATGATCAAAGAACAACCCATTTTTGTTTGATGGATTAATCTCATTAATACCAACAAACTCAAATGGAACCAAAAGGATAAACTTCGTCATATCCAAGCATGCGATGATTTCATCGAAGCAAAGAATTGAATGCATTTCTATGCATGCCAACTTCGTTGGTGCGCTCATGCAAATGCCTTTACCATGCACTAATTGCATTAGTGATATCCACATGGTCTTCTCATGATGCAAAGCTAGTTGCACTAGTGCATCACAAGGTACCCTGCCAATTTCATTGGCATTCTCAAAACGAGTTATTTCATAACTCATAAATCATCATTTTATGTGAATTATTGGTGAATTGAATGTCCATCAATTCAAAACCAAGGGCATTTCATGCCAGTCTCACTGGGGATAACAAATGTGGTGAGTTATTTCATAACTCATGACTCATCAAATTATGATTTCATGCCACTTTCAGTGGAAACAACAAAGATATGGAGTTATTGCATAACTCATGTATCATTTTATGTGAAATTGTGCCACTTTCTGTGGAAACAACAAAGATAGGGAGTTATTGCATAACTCATGGATCGTCATTTCATGTGAAATTGTGCCACTTTCTGTGGAAGTAACAAAGATGGGGAGTTATTGCATAACTCATGATCGTCATTTCATGTGAAATTGTGCCACTTTCTGTGGAAGTACAATAAGATGGGGAGTTATTGCATAACTCATGGATCGTTATTTCATGTGAAATTGTGCCACTTTCTGTGGAAACAACAAAGATAGGGAGTTATTGCATAACTCATGGATCGTCATTTCATGTGAAATTGTGCCACTGAAAGTGCGGAGTAACAAAGACGGGGAGTTATTGCATAACTCATGGATCGTCATTTCATGGGAAATTGTGCCATTTTCTGTGGAAGTAACAAAGACGGGGAGTTATTGCATAACTCATGGATCGTCATTTCATGGGAAATTGTGTTTGTCACATGATATGAGACCCAATTGCAAGTCAATTGATTCAAAATCAAGCTCCTTTCTTATCATTTCATGTGAAACTATCCTTATCACATGGAATGACAATGTATTGGGAGTCATTCAACTCCAAATCAAGTGCATTTCATGTGAAATCGTCTTTATCACATGAAATGATAATGTATTGAGAGTCATTCAACTCAAAATCAAGTTCATTACTTATCATTTCATGTGAAATTATCTTTAACACATGAAATGACATTGAATTGAGAGTTAATTGATTGAAACTCAAGCTTATTTCATGTCATTTCATGTGAAATTATCTTTATCACATGATACAACATTGATTTTGAAAGTCAATTGATTGAAAAACAAAGTGCATTTCATGCCCTTTTTACAAAGATAGCAAGTTACTTCGTAACTAGCACAGCTCATGAATCATTATTTCATGTGAAGTTATCTTTATCACATGATTAGCAAGTCATTTCATGTGAAATTATCTTTATCACATGATATGATATCACTATCATCTCCTAGAGAATTGAATTCCAAGACTTGCAAGTCAATCAATTCAACACCAAGCTCATTTCACGAGACAACCATTTATCATGGTCATTACAATTCCTCGTTATGCGGGCGAATACAATCACCCAAGATTCAAAAATTTCATTGAAACTTGATAAACTTGAGGGCTATATTCATCCCATAACTCAAGGATTGCACAAAAAGTCAATTTGGAGAAGTTTAGATGTCGCAAGCGCGCGAGATGGGGTAAACGGGCAAAGCGGGCTAGGGTGACCATCTGCCCTCAGATGGTCAACCAGTCCAGGGCAAGACGGCTGACCGTCCAAGGGTGGACGGTTACCCGAGGCCCTCATCAAAAAATTCTGGGTTTATAAAAGCCAACACTTGCATCCTCATTCCCACATTCTCCTAGCTCGAAAATTAGAGAGTTTCTCTCTCTAAACTCTCATTCCATCCTCTCCAACTCTCATTCTCTCATTCCTACTTCAAAAACATTCAATCCAAACATCAAATACACATCAAACAACAACAAATCAAGCCCATTTAGCAATCAAAACAACCAATTCACATCATCTTGTGAAATCAAACCAAATCAAACCTATTTTTCACAATCCCAACTCCATCATCAAGGATGTCATCAAGCAAGGACTCAAGCACCAAGTATCCATTCTATGGGGTCAAAAGCACATACAAGGCACCACTCTATGATGCTCCACAAGCTAGGGTGTTGCTTGAACCCGACAAGCATCTCTCATTCATCCATTCCCAACAAGAAGTTAGTTTACCCAACTTAACACTTTTCTTTTGAATCTTTCGATTCTTTTGATGAAATTGCATTCCCTTCTACTTCTTTTGAATACCCCTTGGGTTGTTGAGTGATATCCCTTGATTTGGCAAGGATTGAACACACAAATTCTTTTCATTTGAAAGCTTGAAAAATGGCACCCGCCAAGTGTTTGATAAAATTCCCAAGTGAAATAAAGATGTTCAATCTTCACCAAATCAATGTATATCAGCAAGTAAACCCTCAAGTGAGTAATATGCTATGATTTAGCAAGGATTGATCATACAAAATTCTTTTGTTTCAAGGCTTGGGAGGTGTCACCCACTAAGTGTTCGATAAAATGCCCAAGTGATAAAAAAGTGTTCAATCCTTGCCAAATTAAGGCACGTGAACAAGTAAACTCATAAACATCCATTAGCAATTCATTTCATGAATAAAAACAAACTTTTGACATCTTTTGGAAAACAATTTGAAACTAATTGCTAGTGTAAGCTTATTATTTCCATGTTCTCTCAACTAACTCTCAAGGTATTTTCAATAGCTATAGCCCAACTTTCAGGACATAGCGCACTCGGTCCTCTGTCAAAGGACTCATTGAATGGTGGCGGAACATGGAAAACTTCCAACCCATCACCAAAGGCTATATCGAAAAGGCCGGTTTTGGCCCATTCCTAGATTCTCTATGGAATGACCAATGTGATAGGCAAGCTTTGCTAGCCTTGTCTGAGCTATGGTGGGACACCACCAATACATTCCATTTTAGCTTCGGGGAGATGACATTAACCCCCAAGGACTTCACTATGATCACGGGCTTAAGCATTAAAGGCAAAAGCTTGGAATTCTATGAGGAGGCTCACACGGATGAGGATTATCTCCTAGCTTACCTTAGGGATGGAAATCGAGGTAATCAAGAAAGCAGTGCGACGCACTTGGCTTTTCAACAAGTTTGCCAAACAACGGGAGAGCGAGGGTGCAAGCCCCGATTGCATTACAAGGGCCTTCCTTCTGTACATGATCTCATGCACATTCTTTGCCAGGACGGGCGACCTAGCCCCTTTGGGTCTTGTTGCAAGCATAGAGGATGTTGACAAGATCAGGAAGTTCAACTGGGGAGGGGCTGCTCTAGCCACCATGTATCGCACCATATGTGACATGTCACGTGGTGTGACTAAGGACTTCGGCGGGATGCCCTTTGTTTGGGAGGTAATGTTACTTCCCCTTCATTTTTTTTATTTTTTCTTAGATTATCTTTTATTTTTGACTCTTTTCTCAACTTTTGATAGGTTTGGTGCTATGAGTACCTCAACCTATGTCGCCCATCCCTTGCTGAGGAAACCATTGAATGGCCTACCCTCAAGAATTACTCTCCTAGTTATGTATCCATTCGGGCGGCGAATCGTCATGATTACGCCTTTGCTAGAGCTCACCTAGCAAGCCTCACTGCTGATATGGTGAAATTCTTTCCCCATTCTTTTCCTTTTCTTTTTACTCCCAATTTCTCATTTTGGATTTTTGAACAGATTGAATGGAATCCATAGAAGATATAGGGTACCAATGCTACCCAAGCGATGCATTCCTAGCTTGATGTTGACGGGCAAGAGGGTGCTCTTGGAAGGCCCCGTGGGTAGGTACTGGTACCTAGGGGAGCGTGTCTTACGCCAAGTCATGGGTGATGTGAATGCCGCCATGGCTCCAATGCCTCCACCACTTAACATGAGGCATGCTAACTTAATGGAGGGGGAGGAGTTGTGGGATGCCTTAAGAGGCTGGGATGCGGAGGAGTTCACTTCTCCTGACATTGCATATGACACTTTCTGTCTTCAATATCTGATGAGGCCCAGGGTGACAGGCCTCCCTCCTCAAGGGGTAAGTCTTTAACATTCTCCTAGCCTTTTCTTTTTTATAGAGACTCTATTTAATAGGCGAACACTTACAGGGTTGACGAGCACGAGGGCATAGCTCGACAGTGGGCTCAGGAGTGGTTCCTGGCTCTGAGGATGATGAGATGGAGGGGGATAGGTCACTACCCTTGCCTTAGCCTAATTAGTTCATTGATTTGTGCAGTAGGTCAGACTTTGTCAAGACCGCCATCACTCATCCTGCATTTGATGAATCCCCCAGGATCGACCCAAATCGAGAACAGGTGAGTTCTCTTTATGGGTATTTCTTTCTTTCTTTGAACATTTCCTTCAATTTTATCCTTATTGATTATCCTAGGTGCCTACGGCATATGCCCAAGAGTTCATCGACCTTAGTGAGGGCTTGAGGCGTGACCTTGTGAGGATGAGCCTAGCCAAATCTATGGCAGAAGCTCGTTTGGATGTCATGGTAAGTGTTCAACCCATTTTAAAGTTCCCATATGTGGTTTTCAATCAACCTTATTCTCATACTTAGCCTCTTTGCAATGGATTCTGTATATGCAGCCACCACCAGCAATGCGCCCTCCTAGAGCACCTCGTGGGGGTCGTGATGGAGCTGGGCCGAGCCGCAAAAGAAGCTCTGAGAACCGCTGAGTTCATTTACTTTCTTGTTGGGCTTGTAGAAACAATGAGACTATGGCTATCTTTTTGCATTTCATGCTTGTGTTTTGTACTTGCCACCTAAAACCAAACTTTCTTATCCCTTATTATGGATACTTGTTGTGCATGTTTGAATCTATCATGATGATGTTATGGTGCCTTTCTCATGAAAATTTAAGTCAATATGAGTTCATAGGAGTGAAAATGGCCTAAAAAGGCCATCCGAATGCGAAAATAGGCAAAACCGGGCGAAACAAGGCAAAACAAGGCGGGGGCCTCGGGTGACCATCTGGCCCCGGACGGTTAGCCGTCTGGGCCTAGACGACTGACCGTCCAGCCCTGGACGGTTACCCGAGGTCGACGCGCTTTTTCGCGATTTTTCAGGAATTTTGCAATTTTGACGATTCTACTCCCTTTAGGACTCGAATTTGTGACCCTTTCCCTATAAAAACACATGAGGGGAGCCTTCTAACTCACCTATTTTCGTTGACAATAATTATGGAAGCCTTGGATGGGTTCTTAAGAGGGTTTTTGGCAGTTATGCCTGCTAAAGACAAAACTGAGTTTAGGCGCTTCGGCTTGGAACCATTGCTCTCCATAAGGCACATGAAGCTCGAAACGACTCTTCTCACCGCGGCTACATATTTCTGGGATCCCCAAATCCATGTCTTTCGATTTAATTATGAAGAATTATGCCCAACCATAGGAGGAATTCTGTGCTTTATTTGGAGTTTCGCCCGCAGGGCCATTCATTCTTCCTACACCTCGCTCTGATTACCTTGCTTCCTTCTCAGATTTTCTTGGCATTCCTCAAAGGGACGCAATGATCTTTGTCAAGGACCTATGTGGTGGACTTAATGAAGTTAGCAACCTCATTCTTGGCTCATGATAGCGAAGGTATTCTGACTTTTACCCCTCAAATTCAGCGTGCACTCGCTTTCTGTTTAATTGGTCGCTTTCTCATCTCCACCGGCACTCTTCAAGCCCCTGTTCAAATATGTGAGTTGGTTGCCCCTCTTCTCAAGCGACATAACATCATTCCTTTGGTATTAGCTGAAACCTTAAATGGTTTAGATAAGGTTCATGGCAACCCCAAAGCGCCTTTAGAAGGTAGCCCCTTTTTACTGCAAATGTGGTTGCTCGAGCGCTTGAATTTTCTATCTCCCACCACTATTAATCCATACAAGCCCCAGCACTTCTGTCTACGCCGAGTTGAACTCCCTGGGCCATTCTCTTTAAGAGATTGGTTGGGTTATTTCCAAACGCTGTCATAGCGAAACATCAAATGGTACGTCTTCACATGGGGGTGTAAAGAGCAGGTACTTTTTCGAACCTCGGGGTGTGCTTTTGTCAAACTCATAGGACTGAGATCGACTTCCTTCTATTGGACTTCGAGAATTCTTCGCCAGATTGGCGCCATGCAAACCATACCGTCCTTAACAGGACCTTGTTGCTCTGTAGAACCCGTCGGTCCTACTATAATCAAGTGGGCGAGGACTCATTGGCCTACAGACCTGAAATTGACTCGGATTGCCGACACTGAAGGGCCTTTCGAGATGAGTAGAGAATACAAGCAATGGTTGAAGGAAGACTTGGGGGAAAGGAAGACTTCTCGTTGAGAAAGAATTTATGACCTTATCAAGGACACGAGACTTGGACTTTGCAGAGAAGACATTCTTGAAGCAGTGGAGGCATCCCACGGCCATGACTTGCGAAAGAAAAGAAGACTTGATAGAGAGAGACAGAAGACAAACAAAATGACTCTGAAGAAACTCAAGAGGACTTAAAGACTCAAAGAATAGAATATCTATGGCATGTCGCTAGTTCTTTTACTTAACATCAATAAATTGTTATGTCAAACAATTAGTTTCAAATGAATTGCCAATAATAATCTACTTTCGAGATTTTTTTTTTTTTTATTGTGTTGATTGGACCGCACCCAATGTAACTTTATGGGCTGCCTACGTATCCCCGTTTTCTTTTTCTCTTTTTTTCTTTTTTCTTTTTTCCTTTTTTTTTCTTTTCCTTTTTTTTTTTCTCTCTTTTTTTCTTTTTTCTTTTCTTTCTTTTTTTTCTTTTGGGGAAACAGGTCCTCGTAGTTCAAATGCCTTAACTTTTGCCTAGGCCGCCTTTATAGGTTTTCAACCTAGCCGGCCTTATACATAATACTTCTTTAATTGATCCAAATTGGTAGGACGAGCGAACTCGATCCCATCCAAATCCATAAGTCGAACAGCCCCTGCTGGCAATATCTCCTTGATGACGTACGGTCCTCCCCAACTTGGTTTGAACTTTCCTCGTGGATCGAAAATTGGAGCTCGGATCTCTTTCAATACTAAATCCCCTTTCTTCAAGCCTCTGTCTTTGACATGTTTGTTGAACGCCCTTGCGACTCTTCTCTGGTACCCTTGCACATGGTAGAAAGCCCTCAATCGCGTTTCATCTAGCAATGCCAACTCATCATAACGACCTTTGATCCAGTCCACCTCTGCTAGCTGACTTTCCACTGCAACCTTTAACGAAGGAACTTCCAATTCTACTAGGCAGAACAGCCTCCATTCCATACACTAGAGCATACGGCGTAGCCCCTGTTGACGATCTGACTGACGTTCTGTACCCCCATAATGCCAATGGTAGCTTCTCATGCCAATCAGTGTATGTGTCAGCTGTTTTCTGTAATATCTTCTTGATGTTCTTGTTGGCGGCTTCCACTGCACCGTTAGTCTATGGACGATACGGGGACGACAAGTGGTGAACGATCTTGTACTTCTGCAAGAGTTCTTTGGTCTCCTTCTGGAAATGCTGACCGTTATCTGAAATGACCTCATGCGGTACCCCATATCGGTAGATAATGTTGAGCTATATGAACTAGCGCCACCTTTTTAGCATTCAAAACTTTGAAGGAAGCTGCTTCCACCCACTTGGTAAAGTAATCGATGGCTACCAAAACGTATTCATGACCATTGGATGCCTTCGGCTTAATCTATCCGATGATATCTATTCCCCATACTGCAAACGGCCACTGGAGTTGACATGCTTGTTAAGGGCATGGAGGGCAAATGTTGTCCGTTGGCGAAGAGTTGACACTTATGGCACTTCTTGACGTGGGCATAGCAATCCCTTTCCATTGTAGACCAGTAATACCCTAGTCTCATGATCTTCTTAGCCAACATGTATCCATTCATATGCAGAGTCCCCACTCCTTCATGGATTTCTTCGATGAGTTTTCTGGCTTCTTCCTCCGTGACACACAGCAAGTGGATTCCGTCGTAAGACCTCCGATACAGTTTTCCTCCACATACCACATAATGGCTTGCCAATCTTCTCAGTGTTCGCCTATCCACGCGAGATGCTTCCTCTGGATATTCCCTTTCCTCGATGAGCCTTCTTATGTCATAAAACCAAGGGTGGTTATCTGTTACCTCTCCTTCTCGAATGGAACAGCAATAAACTAGGTTTCTCTCTGTATTCGATCACGAGCGGTTTCACGCTTCCTCCTTCTGGTATCTCCACCATTGAAGCTAGAGTCGCTAAGGCATCAGCAAACTGATTCTTGTTTCTCGACAGGTAATTGAACTCGATCTCCTGCAAACTCTTTGGTCAGTGCTTCCAAATAGGCATGATAGGGCAGCAGCTTCTCATCGCGAGTCTTCCACTCCCCTTTTATCTGACAGATGATCAATGCTGAATCTCCGAACACCTCTAGTTCTTTTATCCCCAACTCTAACGCAGCTTCCAATGCTAGGATGCAGGCCTCATACTCCGCTATGTTGTTGGTGGCTTCGAACCCTAATTTGGCTGCTAAAGGCGTGAAGGCTTCCTCGGGCGAGACTAGTAGCACTCCTATGCCATAACCTCTTCTGTTTGCAGCTCCGTCGAATTAGACTTTCCAAACCCTCTTCTTGATTTCCAGGACATCTTTGTCGGGGAACTCATCATTGAATTGGGTTGATGATGACACAGGGCAGCTTGCCAAATGGTCTGCAATGACACTTCCTTTAACAGACTTCTGCGCCAGGTACTTTATGTCGAACTCATTGAGAAGAAGCGACCAACGAGCGGTCCTGTATGATAGGACTGGTTTTTCTAGCAGATACTTCAAAGGATCCAATCGACTTATCAACAGGACTTCGAAAGACATCATGTAGTGACGGAGTTTCTGGGTAGCCCATACCAATGCTACGCAAGCCTTTTCTAGCGCATTGTACTTTACTTCATAATCTGTCATTTTCTTGCTCAAGTAGTAGATGGCATTTTCCTTTTTCGACCCTTCAAGGTATTGAGCTAACATAGCTCCCGTCGCGGTTTCGGTAACCGTTAAATATAACAGTAATGGTTCACCTTGCCGCGGGGGAACCAAGATTGGGGGGTTGCTCAGATACCTTTTAATGGTCTCAAAGGCTTCTTGACAATCCTCATTCCATTCCTTGGAAACGCCCTTTTTAAGTAGCTTGAAAATTGGCTCGCATACCATGGTTAGATTGGCGATAAAGCGACTTATGTATTGAACTCTCCCCAGAAAACCCCGGATCTGCTTTTCCGTTCTTGGTGGCTCCATCTCCGTGAAAGCTTTTATCTTCCCTGGATCAACTTCAATTCCCCTCTGAGTGATCATGAAACCCAACAGCTTCCCTGCGATGACTCCGAAGGCACACTTCTGAGGATTTAGTCGGAGGTTGTACTTCTTTGCCCGTTCTAGGAACTTCTCCAATGCCGCGAAATGTCCTTCCCGGTCTACAGATTTGACTATCATGTCGTCCACATACACCTCTACTTCTTTATGGATCATATCATGCAATAGGGTCGTAGCAGCTCTTTGGTAAGTAGCCCCAGCATTTCTCAAGCCAAAAGGCATTACCTTGTAGCAATACGTGCCCCACTGCGTGATAAAAGCCGTCTTTTCCATGTCTCGAGGCGCCATCTTTATCTGGTTGTAACCGGAGAACCCATCCATGAAGGAGAGAGAGCATGGCCTACTGTACTGTCCACCAATACATCGATATGCGGTAGAGGGAAATCGTCCTTTGGGCTCGCAGCATTAAGGTCGCGGAATTCAACACACATTCGCACTTTCCCATCTTTTTTAGGCACAGGCACTATGTTGGACAGCCACTCAGGGTACTCCACAACTTGGAGAAACCCGGCATCTAATTGTTTAGTTACCTCTTCTTTTACTTTCAAAGCCCGTTCTGGTTTTAATCTTCTTAATTTTTGCTTTATAGGCTTTTTAGTGGGATTAGTGGGGATGTAATGTTGCACTATATCTGGATCAATACCAGGCATATCCTCATAAGACCATGCGAAGGCCTCTACATTGGCTTTAAAAGTATTATTAATTTTTCTTTTTCAGCAGGCGAGAGAGTTATCCCAATTTTAATTATCCTTGGCAATTCATCTGTCCCTAGATTGATTGATTCCAATTCATCCATGTTAGGTTCGGTAACGCCCCTTTTCCTTTGCTCGACGAGCTCCGGGGGGACGTCATTCCTAGGATCTATATCCATGCCATAGATATCCATAGAAGAGAGAAAGGAAACACTGCAAATAATGAAAAGAAACATACTTTATTGACTGAACTAACAAAAACAAAGAAAAGAAAACACATGTGCCACAACTAGGGAACGACTCCTAACTCCACAAGGTGGGCTAGGCGGACACACTTTATTTGAAAGGAAAGCTAAGACAAGCTACTAAGGAACCTACAAACTACTATCAGGTAAGTCGAGATCCTCGCCCTCAAGAACTTCTGCAATGATACCCTCTTCAAGATACCAATTAAGGAGCGGTACGGCTGCATGGTGAATTGAAGAACACTCGAGATCCGACTCTTCCACAGCAAGAACTGTATCTTGAAACATTGTAACCATGGCTTCCGAATCCATCTGTTCTGCCCAGTCCTTGCTCTTCTCTTCCCAATAGTCATCCTTGATCGCTTCATCATCCACCATTGTTGCAGTAATGGGATACCATTCAGTAAAGAATATTTCAAACCCCGGAACTCTCGCCTTGGTTGCTTTGTCAATGGATGGTTCGGGAAATCCACAGAATAGAAAGTCCTCCCCTTCCTTAACAAAGTAACCATTCAAAGTAGGTCGGTATGGCGAGATTCGAATATCTGGCACCCTTCCTTCTGCTTTTGCTTTGGCCCTTTCTCTGCTTCTCTGCAACATCTCCATATGGTCCTTTTTGGAAGGCTCATACCCCAATCCGAAAGTATAGGTGACAATGCGGCTCTGAACGGATACCGGTATGCCTTGCTGACGGCGTCCTAGTCCCATGCCTGGGAAGAAACTCATTTTCTTCATTATGTTCCCCACATGTAGGTTGCCATGAGGGCAAAAGTCGAGAAGTATCAACTCTCTCTGTTCCGGCTCTTTCTCTATGCATTGAACATACTCGAACCCAGACAATGGTGCTCCAACGGGCTCGGGCTTGATCTCGCAAATGGGTACCCCTGACGACTTCAAGTCATAATCACCTTGGAGTGTGACGATGGCCCCTTCATAAGGGAACTTGACTTTTTGGTGCAATGAAGAAGGGACAGCCCCTGCAGGATGAATCCAAGGTCTTCCCAACAAGAGATTGAAGCACGACGGGACATCCAGCACTTGGAACTCCACTCTGAATTCTGTAGGCCCCATAATCAGCGACAAAGTGACCACTCCAATCACCTCTCTACGGGTGTTATCATAGGCTCTCACTGTTTGCCCGGATGGCACGAAGTCTGTTGGATCCAACCCCAAAACGGTGGCAGTTCTGAGAGGGCACACATTAAGAGCGGAACCATTGTCGATCAGGACTGTCGGAACCCTCTTTCCTATGGTGTCGACAGTGATGTACATGGCTTGTGAATGGATAGGTCCACTTTTAGGTAGGTCTGCCTCTGAGAACACAATGGTTGAGTTCTTCGAGGTTGGATTCACCAAGTTCACCAAATTTTCTGGAGATGTGTCAACAGGAACCTGTATCTGGTTGAGCAACTTCAAGATAGTCTGACGGTGCTTGTAAGAGGCCATGAGCAAACCCCATATAGTGATGTTGGCATTAGTCTTTCTCAATTGCCTAAGCACTTCATCCTCCTCTTCTTGCAGGTCGAGGTGGCGATTACCTTCCAAGTCCCCCAATGGGTTGTCAGATTCTAAGTGCGGAGGCTTGAAATGGCGACCCCCTCTAGTTATGTGCTCCACTTCATCATCGCTCATCCACATATCATCAATCTCACCTACGTCTCCCATGAGGTCATCCCATGTGATTGTGTCGATCTCTTCCATTTGGACTTCCTCTGGTAACTCATCCCAACCTGTGGGGATTATAGGCTCATCAGGGATGGGTTTGGGGTAGAGTACATAGTAATCAAACTTTCCGGACGACTCTCCCAACAAACCCACTTTAGGATCTCCTGCCTCGAACCTTTCTTTCAATTGTCGCTGCATGGACTTCTTTGGCAATACCAAAACCTTTTGATCAATAAGGTCTTGAACTACCTTTTTCAGTATAACACAGTCCTCCGTATCATGTCCGGGCGCCTGATGGTACAAACAGAATTGGTGAGGAGTCGAGGGCCTCGGCTTTGAATGGCATGGCAATATGAGCCCTTTATCACAACATTGGTGGAAAACTTGAGTCAAGGTCATGGGAAGCGGCGTGTATTGCCTTATGGGTTGACGGGATTGGGACGAGCCAAGCTCGATGGCATTTATGTTGTTGGGAGGAGGCACATTGTGAGTGGGGAGGGGATTTCGAGTGACATTTGGGCGATTTGGTGCGGTGGGTGGTGAAATGATCTGCTTGTCGAGCAAATCTTGGATTTCATGGCGGAGGCGGTAACAACGGTTGGTTAGATGGCCTTTGGCTTGGTGGAACTTGCAATATTCATTTTCATTGTAGTTCTTGGGCAATGGGTTTGGTGGAGGCCTTGGGTCGAGGGGTTTCAGGAGATCACGGCTTCTCAGCTTTTCAAAGACTCTTTCGAGTGGCATATATAGCTCGGTGAATTGGCGAGGTGAGGTGGAGTCATTTAGGGAGAAAGGGCGAGTGGGTTGGGTAATGGTATTGACCTCGGCGTTGGGTTTTCCTCTGAAGTTTGTCCTTCGACTCCTTTGGATTTCCTCCGTTTTGATTGTTCCATCGGCGATTGCATCTTCAACTTGTGTGCCAGCCCCAACAAGAGCCTTGAAGTTCGGAAAGTAATGAGCAAAGAGATGCTTGTGATATACGGGCAGCAAGTTCTTCACCACCAACTGAATCTGTTCTTCCTCATTCGGTCTGTCTGTCATCTTAGAAGCCTTTTGTCTCCACCTAGTGATGAAGGCAGAGAAAGTCTCGTTAACCCCTTGCTTAGTGGTTTCCAAGTCCCTTCGCGTGACATCCACTTCAGTGTTATACTTATAATGGTCCGTGAATGCATTGCACACGTCCTCCCAAGTCTTGGTTCTATTCTCCTCTAATGACAAAAACCATTTCAAGGCGGAACTCGCTAATGACTCATGAAACATTTGAGCCAATAACTCATCGTTCGCCCCTTGAGGGTGCATAGCTCGCACATACATTTTGAGGTGGGTTTTAGGACAGCCAATCCCATCGAATTTTTCCAACTCCGGCATCTTGAATTGTAACGGGATGCGAGCCTTTGGGAACAAGGACAAAGTGCGGATGTCCACCATATCATCAGACCTGCGAATTCCCTTCAGAGTTCGTTCTAAGGCCTCGACCTTATTTGCCAGGACGGTTGAGCTCTCCCTTGATGTGGCTTTGGTTTCCCCTTCCTTGGTCTTGGGTAGTTCTCCCCCTTCTCCTAATGGTTCCTCAACAGATTCGGAATCATTGGATCCTTGATTGTTATCAGTGGCACGGGCCCTAGATTCAGGTTCAGAGTTCTTCTGTTGAAGGTCTTGAGCTAACTTGAGTGCAGTCTCGGATACCTGGGTAGTGTGATCAAGCTTTTCCATGATATCTTTCAAAGCAGCCTCAAGGTTGAAACCCCGGTTGCTAGTTCTTTCTTCAGCCATATCTGACTCAGTGATGGAATCAGTACTGACTAGGCGCCCTTGTTAATCGTGAATCCAAGCCAGCACGTCTCTCCCTCTAACATAGGGTAAATACTCAATTTTTCAGCCTAAGGGTCCATCCTAAGCTTCTATAATTATCTTAAAATCTTTACAACGTACACCCTTAATTAGTTCTCTTAACCAATTACCCTTGCGGGGGTCATGGGGAAGGGTACGTATTAAGGATGTAGGATGTAAAATTTCCTTAATTACCCACTTAATCAACGAAGCATGGCAACACATCACAAACACGGCAGCATATCATCACAACAATGTGTGTGCATATAGGTGATCCAACGGTGTCCTAGAAGGTCCATTACATGCAATTCTTTCTTTTAAGAGGGTAGGCTAGGGATCCTCAACTTTGCTTGTACCAATCTTTATACCTAACCACATGTGACATCAGGAATGTCGCGTGGGTCCAGCAGTACGTGATTGATCCATTTGATATACCCAAGGGTACTTGGCAAGAGAGGTTTGATAGCTTCGCCCAACACATGGAATCAGGAAAACCAAGGTCGAACTAGGCTATCAGTTGGCAAGGATACATCGAGGGACAATCGAGTGATCATGCAACAGTAGCGCACACAATGCAATAAATGAAAGCACACAATCAAGCGGATGCAATGTGATTGATTTTAATTAACAATAAGAAATTAATTTAGCCCAATCAAATTAAATGAGTCTAACCCTCGACATCCCCAGTGGAGTCGCCAAACTGTGAACCCACGAAAAAGCGCGGAGCCCACAAGGGTTTGGCAAAAATGATAATAGGTGTGAAAGACAACAAACAAAAAGGAGTCGCCACCTCATTTTTTAGGGAAAAGAGGAAAACCACAAAAATGTTTTATTTTCAAAACCACATGACTCCATTAAAGGAAAAGCAAAGTCTTTGAAACCAGAAAATTGGATCCGGGGGCTAAGTTACGACGTGGGAAGGTTCTGGGCAAAAGCCCATAGGCACCCACATCGCCCGAGTTGGTCTCTTAATTTAATTGGGCTAACTTAATATCTTTTCCACTCAAATATCATCATATATCATCACAAGGCAGCATGCATATCATATATCCCATCTAATCATCTCATGCATAATCACTCAAATAAAACAAAACAGAAAAAGAAGAAAAGAAAAGAAAAAGCCTAGGATACTTGGATCCTAGAACGGACTTGAGCCTCACGAAGAGCGCCTACGTACCATGCAGCGAAATACATGGATCAAAGTCCACGTAGTTCGAAAAGAATAGGGTTACAACCTAATACAAACCTATGGTAAAAACCCTAGGTTTCCTTATTTGAAAATACATTGATTTAATCCAAAACTGAAAACTTCCACAAGAGGAAAACTTTGATAAAAACCAGAATTTATTATTGAAGGAAACCTTTGATAATTACCATAAGCTTGTATTAAGAAGTAACCCTAGGAGGGAGAAGAGAAAAGAAAGAAAAAGAAAGGTGAATTGGGGCACCTTCAAACCCTACTTACCTAAGCGCACAAGCTCCTAGCATTAGCCATTTCAGACCATAGCAGTCCTATTTGCAATAGGACAAGCATTATACCTATTTGCACCCTTACAAGTGCACACAATCATGCAAAGAAAGCAATATGCAAATCTGGACAGAACCTTGACAAGGCCTAAAATCATCCATTAATCATGCAAACAACAAAAATAATGAATAACTAAGGACCCTAACTCAATCCTACATGCAATGACTCAACTAACATGCATAAAAACCTATGAAAGACACACTAACAAGCATAAAAGACTCCAATAACATCAATAAATATGATAACAAAGCATATTCTAACCAAAACGATGATATTTCATGTAAAATATGAAAATAGACCTCCCTACGGCGAGCTTTCTTAAGCGAAACTATCCTAAGATAATTTCACGTAAGAAAGTCGTTATGGGGAGGTGCAATCAGCATATCCTACGTAAAATATATACCCTAGAACACAATAGAAGTGATTTCATGCTTAAACACATCACAGAAGACTCTCATACAAAACCTCACTCAACGAAAAGGATAATTATCCTTAAAAAAGGATAATATCTCCAAAAACCCTATAAAATATACTATATGAATGCAAACCTAGCATGATTCAACTATATGCAGCATATATAGAATGATTATAATGAGCAACAACCCAAAAAACTAAGCTAAGTATGCTGTATGAAACTTGTGCGAATTCAGGGTTATCGAAACCCTAATTTCACAACCATGCATTAGGACATATGAAACAACTCTAAGACATGCTCAAATTATCATGAATATCATCCATATCACATATACTAACTAACAGGAGCATCAATTCATGATAATAATCACAGCAACCTAAACATGTGAACTATGCATGATTTAAGAAGATAGAGCGAATAATGCTATCAAATCCTTAGTAAACCAGGGATTATCAAGCATATAAAGCCATAAACTATCCTAAAATCATTCATATAACATCACATAGACATTGAATTCCATCCATAAGAAGAACAATTGCATGCACCACAACTATCCTAGAAGGAGAAGAAGAAAGAGAAGAAGGAGAAGCAGGAATTCATGTTCAGCATAAAAGGGATAGGCTTACCTCTTGTAGACTCTTCCTTGTCTTCAATCCTCTTGTTTCCTTGCTTGCTTGGGGTTGAAGAGCCTCCTCTTGAAGTCCTTCTAGCTCTCCAAACTCGTAGCTCCCTCTCTCTCTAAGTGTAAAGTGCAATTAACCTCCCCCTATGTGCTGAATATCATGTCCTTTATATAGAGAACTGACCCCCTAAACCAATGGCTAAGATTAATTCATTAAACAATGATCCTAGGGCTATTAGAGACTCTCTTGGTGCTCAAACAACTCAAACCTACACACTCCTAAGCTCAGACAATTTGTTTTGGCGGAGGAAACCGTCAAAAGAGGGAAAGAAGAGTCAGAGTTCGACTTAAAGAAGGATTCCTCGGGTAACCAACTAGGCCTGGACGGTTAGCCGTCTGGGCTTGGACGGCTGACCGTCCAGCCCCGGACGGTTACCCGAGGGTCCTCTATTTCCGCTTCGGTTTTGACTTCTACTTGCTTCAGAAGTCCTAAAATCTTCAAATTAAGTCCGATTTTGACGAAATAAAAGCCAAAACGACCGTGTTTCGAAGGGGAACACATTTTTAGGCATTTTAGGACAAAAATCCTTAACCATGGGTGCATGGTTAGGTTTTACAAAGGTGGTTAACCACGGTGCCTCACCGTCGCTAAGCTGGGTTTGTACACGAGGTCGAACCGAATGCTTTCCCAATTGAAAATTGATCTGTCTAAACATGTTTAGGACATAAATAAAGCCCAATTGAAGTTAAATGAGAGAAAATTGGTTGGGTCTTATGAGTCAATTTGAGCAAACCAAGAAAGGGTCTTTTAGCCAACCCGAATCATTACGAGCCGAATTGATCTTAAACCATTAATTCATGAAATTGAACCTATATATGGACTCTATATAACCATATGAACTTGATGGGATGACTCGGGATTCATTCCAAAGTCAAATGGAAAATATACGGCTTAAAAGACGATTATGCCCTTAAAGTCGCAAAAGTTCTTATTGACCATCGAGATGAACTCCAAATCACCTCAAAATTCATACACATGATATTCAATGCCATAGAAACTCAATGCAAAAGACTAGACTCAAAAAGGACTCAAAATCCTACATGAAATGATACGTCCTAGCTAAGGTGACAAAAATGGGGTGTGACACCCGTCTTCACGTAGGTCTGTTGCATCTTTAGTGTATGCGTGGCAACCTCTGTTCACTACTTCCAGAGGTCTAGTATCTGGAGATGACTTAGTGTTTAGTGATAGTGCGATTGCATTAGCTGTTGCAAAAGGAAATGTCCTCCTTCGACATACATCTACCTTGGGGCTCAAGGCCTGCCATTAAAATGACCTCACTCGATACACATCTACCTTGGGGCTCAAGAATTGTCCTCCCGCGAGATTTGGGAAGTTCTTATAGTTTGTTTTGCCTTGATTTTCTAGGTGGCATTGAATAAATATTAAAGGGCATGGTTGGGTGCAACATTTAATGCGTCTACTATGCATAGTATAAACCATTATTTCGTATTTATACATGTAAAAATGAACTACATCATAAGTCATAAGGTCTATTGGAGGAAGCTTCATGCACGTTTTCGAAACTCTTAGTACCTCAACACAGTTATACTATCCTTTTACCGTGAAAAGGTTATGTCTTCCTCATTTACTTCCCCATGTTCCCTTAGCAAATACGACCCTCCTAACCGCATTTTCTATAGCAGAAAGCGACCACAGAGGACACTTACTAGAGTTTTGAACATGATCTTCCCTGACGAAGGTAACACATCTGCCCGTGGGGCTGTTGCATCTTTGGTGTGTGTATGGCAACCTCCATTCACTACTTTCAAAGGTCTAGTATCTGGAAATGACTCAGCATTTAGTGACAATGCAATCGCATTAGCTGTTGTAAGAGGAACTGTCCTCCCTCGATACACATCTACCTTGGGACTCAAGACCTGCCATCAAAATGACCTCGCTCGATACACATCTACCTTGGGGCTCAAGAGCTATCCTTCCACGAGATTTGCAAAGTTCTTATATTGCATTTTACCTCAATTTTCCAAGTAGCATCGAATAAGTGTTAAAGAGCATAGTTAGATGCAACATTTAATGCATGTACCATGCGTAATATAAACAATCAATTTATATTTATGCATGAAAAAATGAACTACCTCATAAGTCATAAAGTCTTTTGAAAGAAGCTTCGTGCGCGTTTGCGAAACTCCTAGCACCTCAACGCAGTTATACTATCCTTTTACTATGAAAAGTTTATGTCTTCCTTATTTTCTTCCCCGCGTTCCCATAGCAAAGACAACCCTCCCACCTGCTTTTTCTATAGTAGAAAGTGACCGCAGAGGACACTTACTAGACTTCTGAAGATGGTCTTCCCTGATGAGGGTAGCCTGTCTACCCATGGGGCTGTTGCATCTTTGGTGTCTACATAGCAACCTCCATTCACTACTTCCAGAAGTCTAGTATCTGCAGATGACTTTGCGTTTAGTAACAGTGCGGTTATATTAGCTATCACAAAAAGAACTGTCTTCCCTCGACACGTATCTACCTTAGTGCTCAAGACTTGCCATCAAAATGACCTCACCCAATATACGTCTACCTTGGGACTCAAAAGCTATCCTGCTACGAGATTTAGAAAGTTCTTATAATGTATTTCACCCTAATTTTTCAGGTGGCATTGAATTAATATTAAAGAGCATAGTTGGGTACAACATTTAATGCATCTACTATGCGCAGTATAAACCATCATTTCATATTTATGCATGTAAAAATGAACTACCTCATAAGTCATAAGGTCTATTGGAGGAAGCTTTGTGTGCGGTTTCGAAACTCCTAGTACCTTAACACTATTAAACTATCTTTTCACCGTGAAAATGTTATATCTTTCTTTTTTTCTTCCTCGCGTTCCTTTAGCAAATACCACCCTCCCACCTGCTTTTTCTTATAGTAGAAAGCAACCACAGAGGATATTTACTAGACTTCTGAACAGAATCCCCCATGACAAAGGCAACATATTTGCTCGTGGAGATGTTGCATCTTTGGTGTGTCCGTGGCAGCCTCCATTCACAACTTCCAAAGGACTAGTATCTGTAGATAACTCAGCGTTTGGTGACGGTGCGGCTGCATTGACTGTCGCAAGAGGAACTATCTTCCCTCGACACGCATCTACTTTGGAGCTTAAGACCTGTCATTAGAATGACCTTGCTCGATACACATCTACCGTGGGGTTCAAGAGCTGTCCTCCTGCGAGATTTGGGAAGTTCTTATAGTACATTTCATCCTGATTTTCTGGGTGGCATTGAATAAATGTTAAAGAGCATAGTTGGATGCAACTTTTAATGCATCTCCCATGTGCAACTTAAACTATCATCATATTTATGCATGGAAAAACGAATTACCTTATAAGTCATAAGGTCTATTAAAGGAAGCTTCTTGTGCGTTTGCAAAACTCCTAGCACCACAACACAGTTATGCTATCCTTTCACCATAAAAAGGTTATGTCTTCCTTATTTTCTTCCCTGTGTTCCCTTGGCGAAGACCACCTTCTCACCCATTTTTTCTATATTAAAAGTGATCGCAGAAGACACTTACTAGACTTTTGAAGAGGCTCCTCCCTAACGAGGGTAGCCCATCTGCCCGTGGGGCTGTTGCATATTTGGTGTCTGCGTGGCAACCTCTAATCAATACTTCCAGAGGTCTAGTATCTATAGATGACTTAGCGTTTAGTGACAGTGCGGTTGCATTGGCTATCGTTAGAGGAACTGTCCTTCCTTGGCACGCGTCTTCCTTGGGGCTCAAAACTTGCCATCAAAATGACATCCTCGATACACATCTACTTTGGGGCTCAAGAACTGTCCTCTCGTGAGATTTGTGAAGTTCTTATATTACATTTCTCCTCAATTTTTTAGGTGGCATTGAATAAGTGTTAAAGAGTGGGTTGGTTGCAACATTTAATGCATTTACCATGCGCAATATAAACCATCATTTCATATTTATGCATGGAAAAACGAACTACCTCATAAGTCATAAGGTCTATTGGAGGAGGCTTCGTGCGCATTGTCGTTCTAGCACCTCAACACAGTTATTCTATCCTTTCACCATGAAAAGGTTATATCTTCTTTATTTTCTTCCCCGCATTCCCTTGGTGAATACCACTCTTCTACCCACTTTTTCTATTACAGAAAGTGACCGCGGAGGACACTTACTAGACTTCTGAAGAAGATCATCCTTGGCAAGGGTTGCCCGTATACCGTGGGGCTATTGCATCTTTAGTGTCTGTGTGGCATCCTTCGTTCACTACTTTTAGGGGTTCAGTATCTGTAGATGACTCAACGCTTAGTGATAGTGCGGTCGCATTGGCTATCGCAAGAAGAACTGTCCTCCCTCGACACCCATCTACTTTAGGATCAGGACCTACTATTAAAATGACCTCACTCGATAACATCTACCTTGGGGCTCAAGAGCTGTCCTCTCGCAAGATTTAGGAATTTTTTATAGTGCATTTTGCCCTGATTTTCCAGGTAGCATTGAATAAATGTTAAAGAGTAGGGTTGGGTGCAACATTTAATGTATTAACTATGCGCAGTATAAACCATCATTTTATATTTATGCATGGAAAAATGATCTACCTCATAAGTCATAAGGTCTATTGGAGGAAGCTTCTTGTGCGTTTGTGAAACTCCTAGCACCTCAACATAGTTATGCTATCCTTTCACCGTGAAATGGTTATGTTATCCTCATTTTCTTTCCCGCGTTCCTTTGGTGTAGACCACCCTCCCACCGGCTTTTTCTATAGCAAAAAGCAACCACGAAGGACATTTACTAGACTTTTGAAGAGGCTCCTTCTTGACGAGGGAAACACGTCTGCCTGTGGGGCTGTTGCATCTTTGGCGTCTATGTGGTAGCCTCCATTCACTACTTCCGGAGGTTTAGTATTTGCAGATGACTCAACGTTTGGTGATAAGTGCGGTCGCATTGGTTGTTGCAAGAGGAACTGTCCTCCCTTAACATGCATCTACCTTAGGACTCAAAACCTGCCATCAAGATGATCTCGCTCAATACACATCTACTTTGGGGCTCAAGAGCTATCCTCTCGTGAGATTTGGGAAGTTCTTATAATGCATTTTGCCCCGATTTTCTAAGTGGCATTGAAAAAATGTTAAAGAGTAGGGTTAGGTGCAACATTTAATGTATCAACCATACGCAGTATAAACCATCATTTTATATTTATGCATGGAAAAATGAACTACTTCATAAGTCATAAAGTCTATTGGAGGAAGCTTCGTGCGCGTTTATGAAACTCCTAGCACCTCAACATAGTTATATTATCCTTTCACCATAAAATGGTTATGTCTTCCTTATTTTCTTCCCCGCGTTCCTTTGGTGTAGACTACACTTCCACTCGTTTTTTCTATAGCAAAAAGCGACCACAGAAGACATTTACTAGACTTCTAAAGAAGCTCCTCCCTGATGAGGGAAATATGTCTACCTATGGGCTTGCTACATCTTCGATGTCTACATAGTAGCCTCCGTTCACTACTTCCAAAGGTCTAATATTTGTAGGTAACTCGGTGTTTAGTGACAGTGCGGTCACATTGGTTATCACTAGAGGAACTGTCCTCCCTCGATACGCATCTACCTTGGGGCTTAAAACTTGCCATCAAGATAATCTTACTCGATATACATCTACCTTAGGGCTCAAGAGCTGTCTTCCCACGAGATTTGGGACGTTCTTATATTGCATTTCACCCTGATTTTCCAAGTGGCATTGAATAAATGTTAAAGAGCATGGTTGGGTGCAACATTTAATGCATCTATTATGCACAGTTTAAACCATTCATTTCATATTTACACATGGAAAAACGAACTACCTCATAAGTCATAAGGTCTATTAGAAGTAGCTTCGTTTGCATTTGCGAAACTCCTAGCACCTCAACACAGTTATGATTAAAAAACTCCCACTGGTCTTTCAAAAAAATGCTGTTGATTTATGACAAATTTCACTCTCTAAAAACCCTATTCTCCTCCCTTCGTCCAAGGCATTAAAAGAGTATATATATATATAGAAAAATTAGGTTTTTATCTTTCCTTTCTAGACTGAGTTTACTTGGAAAATAATTAAAAGATATTGTCAATAATTAGAAAAGTCTTATTATTTAAAAAGGAAAGAAAATTTACCTTTTCTAATAATTAGGAGAGTGACCGCTAATGTGCGTACACATATATCACATGTGCGTATGCATGCCCATTACTTATGTACACATGCTACTGGCACGAGAAAAACAACTAATTTAATGAAATATTTTTCCTTCATTTTTAACCAAAAATCCCATGCTGTGATTCACACTAATCCTTTAAGGTATATTCATGAATAATCTCACTAAACTCATCGTTGGGCCCTAGGAAATAAGATGAGAACTAGTACAAAATGGGGTGTCTACACATAATATCATGCATTAGACCAACTAAAATACATATAAATCCATAATTAATAACATAGGTAAATCTAACTTAACTAAGATTACCAAATATTTCTAATTCACAATTTATCCCATCAATTATGTGAAAACAATATCTAATAACATTATATAACATGATAATATGACCTTATTATCATAGCAATGGTTTCAACCTATGAAAATTGCACCAACCTGGTCAAATGTGTAGAAAATGGAACATTTGATGTTGTGGGTGTGAAATCCAAGCCCTGGGACTCCATGGATGTAGTTAAATGCTCTCAATGCCATAAATAAGCTTTAAAATACAGAGATATAGTGATTAACTCAAAATAATTACAAATCCTAGCCTCCTATAGTGTAAATAAAGTGTAAAACTCCTCAAAGTGTAACCCTAAGCCTTAAAGAGTGGATTAGCCCCTAGGATACACATGCAAAGGAGGAAGATGGGTTGGAGGGTCCAAACCCTTACCCCCACACACCCGTTATCTCTCTTTTTCTCCCCTCATTCTCCTTCCTTCTTCCTATCTTTCAGGCACAAAACTAGGTCTAGGGCTTAAAGGGTTGGGCCAAAGAATGTATAAAGATAAATGGGGGTAAAAACATCATTTAGCTTATTTTTAAAATCCACACTGCCAAACCCTGATCAATTGGGTTGGCGGAGAAAACAAAATACATTTTTTCTACCCTCAATCCATCGGGCTTTCAGCCCGATCGATTGACCTAAGCAGAAAATGCCTAAATTCGAAGGGAAATGTATATCATGCTATATTTATACATATTAACACTTATACCATGCAAAATTAACATCATTCATCATTCATGCGTACCCAAACATAGATTCACTCATCAAATGCCATACCTAGGCATAGAAGAACTGATAAAATTCGCTAATACCCATCACCATGTTAGATCGTTAATACCTAATTTTAAATTTACAGGCATTACAAAAGGTACCTTCACCACACTATGCACAACCTCCATATGCCTAAGCTTTATCCTCTTCTCCAAACTAAAAACATAGATATTATTTGTAAATAAACAAATATTTACTAGAAAAAATGGTAAAATTTTTATTTTCAATATACAAAATTCATAGCAAGAAACCACATCAAATGACAACTTTACTGCAAATTCTCCAAACCAAAATCCCAATCACCAAAACACATCAAGAAATGAAAACTAACCAAGAAACATGAAAGAATAGCCCAAGTTTTGTGGTAAAATAAAATGATTTGAAAATAGGCGTTATCATTTACTCTTTTTTTAAAAACTATTTGATAAATAACATTTGTTTACACAACAAAAAATTAAATTTTTTTTGCCTTTTTGTAAATTTGTTTATAAGTTTATTTGGAGGCCATGACAATTAAAAATTGCCATATCATATATTGTTGGCCAATTATTCACTCACATATGGCAACTACTAGTGGTTATTCTCTACAATGGAAAAATCAATTGTAGAGCTCAAATCCATTTTGGTTAACTCTCTTTTTTGATGGGTTTTTTACTAATTGGGGGGGGGGGGGGGGGGTTGTTCTTTTTGTAGACTCCCTTAGGTTTTAGTTGGGAGTATCGGTGTCAGTAGTTACCTTTTATCTTTTTCTCCTCTTTTCTTTGCCTTTTTTATGGCGATTGTTAGTGTTGAACACTTGTATATGGCTCATGTACTTGGGTTAAACCCCTTAGCTTATTAATACACATGTTTATTTCATCAAAAAAATGTTTTCTAGGGAGGAAAAATTAGCATCTATAAATAGCACAATTGAAGACAGAGTGAGGGGTTCTCACCACTCAAACTGACAGGAGCATTTCAACTACAATTTCTCTACATTTTAGTCCTTCAGCTTCTTAGCTTTCAATCTTTTAGTTTGTAATTACAATCCTTTACTGCTATTATGTCCATCCTATATATCTTTTTCATCTCATTTGTGTTTGTTTTAATTATTGGAGCTTGCCAACAAACTTGAAGTTTGCTTTGCTTCATTTGGTCGTAAGTATGACATTGGTCATTCCAGTGAACATATTTGCTTTTCTAGCAACTATTAGTAATTCTAGCATTGCTTATAATTTCTCCTAGATATTCGTACTAAACCCAAGAGAAATGAATTGCTATTTCTTTCCAATCTCCTTATTACCTTTTTTTTTTTTTTTTTTTTTTGTATTTAAACTAGTGACTAAATAGGCATTGGGATTTCTTAATTCCAATTCATCAGCCTAAGAGGTGCTAAGTGGTTATGGTCACATGATTTTAGTTTTTTGTAGTCTTGGCATGCCCGCACAGGAAGACCAGAGCAATTTTTTATGTGAACAACACTGCAATTATATAATGTCCCAGTCAAGTAATAACGTTTTTATATAAGTTATATCAGTACCACGCATTGGGGGTTGTGATTCGTGCATTAGCCCCATGTACTCCATGACACATTATACAACCCCCAAAGATGGTGTTGTACGTTACACTAATATCAACACATTCTTACCTTACCACCATCCTATAGAATTGTACCATTAAATGATTGGAACCATCATCACAAATAAACGTCATGCCACCACACTAAGACTTAAACTCTTGATTACACGACATTTTACATCTTTACCATTAGACTACTACCTTTGGTAGTTAAATATAGCCAAAAGTCCATTTTTTAAGACTTATAGAGGTATAAGTCCATAAAGGAATCTTCTGTAGTCCTAAGTCCAACTTTTAGTTAGAACGATAGTGTTTTTATAAGGATGAGAATATGTTTTTTTTAATGACAAAATTGCCCCCGTTCATTCTTATACGTACAGCTTACCATCTTTGCTGTCAACACACCAATAGATCCAGTTCTTCTCTCTCTTTCTCTCTCTCTCTCTCTCTCTCTCTCTCTCATCAATGGTCCTGACTACTACTATCGAACAAACTACAGATCCATCAAGATCAGAGGGAACAATCTTATCACAAACTTTGTCTTTCATCAATGGTGTTGACCATTGTAGGATAACTTGTAGATCCACAGATTTAAGGGAAGAGCTCAACGAAAATGGAAGCAAACCCACCCCTATTTCTTTCTTCTTCTTCTTTTTTGTTTTTTAGGAAGATTTGGTACCCACTATACTTCCTTTTTCTTCCAGATCTGATGCCCATAGCAGGAAATAGAAAGCCAGATCAGATGCCCCAAGCAGGAGAGAGAGAGAGAGAGAGAGAGAGAGAGAGAGAAAGAGAGAGAGAAGGGAAATAAATAGCAGATGAGAGAGATATATATAGGGAGATAAAATAAATAGCAAATCTAATGCCCATTGGCATAATAGCCCCAAGAAACCTTTCGAGTTAGATTCTAGCAGAAAATCGAGTTATCTTTTTACAAATTTTTATTAGTTCTTGGTCATTAGGGAGTTGTTTTCCTTGACCTTGGGACTTGCTTCATCTTTGACGATATTTGCATGAACTACAGTAATGGACTTTGCTAAGTGTTATGCTTTTGTAGATTCACTATCCTCACTTTCTTTATATTTTTACATTATTATTATGATTATTTTTTTTGGTAGATGAAGATAAATCGATCAACACCACGTAACATAATATCTTCCAATTAAATCATCCTAGAGAATGACTAAAATTTTTTTTTTCTTAATTTAATTTTTTGAAATGGTAACATTGTAACAGTTACATGTAACTGTTTTCAATCACACTATTTATTTTATTTTTTATTTTTTATTTTTTGTCGTCAATTTTGAGCTTTCTTGTGTTTAATTTGTCTTAGCTTTTTACAAATTTTTTATCAGTTCTTGGCCATAAGGGAGTTGTTTTACTTGACCATGGACCTATTCCATCTTTAAGGATATTTGCACTAACCACAGTAATGGATTTTGTTAAGTGTTATGGTTTTGGAGAATCACTATCCTTACTTTCTTTAGATCTTTGCATTTTTTTTTTTTTTTTTGGTAGATGAAGATAAATTAACACCACATAATATAATATCTTCTAATTAAATCTTTTGAGAGAATGACTAAAAAAAATATTTTTTTTGAACTTTTTTGAAATGGTAACATTGAAACAGTTACATGAAACTGTTTTCAATCATACTACTTTTTTTTCTTTCCAATTTTTAGCTTTCTCGTGTTTAATTTGTCTTAGATTGAAAAAGTTGCACGTAACCATTTTAATTCGTTTATACTATTGGCGTGATCTATGCATTGTTTGTGTAAAACAATTAGTTATATTCATTTAGTTTTAACTGCTTTCAACATTGGTTTATGTCAATTTTATTTTTGCTAATCTATATATATAATATATATATATATATATATATATATATATATATATATATTTTGAATGAAAGAGTTATAAGCATCAAAGAGCGACCCAAAATCCCAACTAAGTTGGCACCCAAGGCACTCCCAATCATGTGCTCAATAACTCAAATGATTTATTAAATTAGTAGAAGAAAATAAGTACAATAGGAAAAGGAAAAAACAAAGTTGGTCATGATGACTAATAAAAGTCACAAGCCAATATGAAAATCAATCATGTTTGCTTATAAAAATAGTTGTTTTTTTGCAGATTTGTACAAGTTAAATGGTGAATGTAAAATAGTTACATGTAACTGTTTTGCTGTATGTAAATATTTTTAGATGTAATTGTTTGCAGATTTGTGCAGAAGAAATGGTAAATGTAAAATAGTTACATGTAACTATTTTCTTTAACACAAATTTACAAACAATTGCATACAGCAAAACAGTTACATGTAACTGTTTATGAACTTTTGTATTTGTGTAATTGTTTAACTATTTCCAAATAGAATGTTTTCTAAAACAGTTACATGTAACTATTTTTTAGATAAACTGAAAATTATTTGTTGTTTTCGTGTGTGACAGGTGAAGCTTCTTACTTTGAAGAGGACAAAGGGAAAAAAAAATAAAAGAAAGAAAGAAGACAAATCAAAGACAGGTGAAGCTTCGAGATCTCAACTAATGCTTTTTTAGATCTTCGAACTCACAAATCAAATCAAACTAAATTTGGGCATAGAGATCAATGATGTGGATCAGAGCTAGAGATGCAAGTAGAGGGGACTAAGGAGACTTAACAATTAGTAGGATATGTATTGAAGCCTTTGGAGAAAACGTTGGAGAAGTATAAATAGGGGTTAGTGGAGCTAGTGCAAAATCTGTTGGTTTCACCACTAGATCTTATGTAGAAACTGGTGGTTTCACCACCAGAGGAGACGTTGAAGAATCTGTAGCAAGGGTTGGTGGAGCTAGTGCAAAAATTGATGGTTTTACCACTAGATTTGGTGTAAAAACTTCAACAGAGGAATTTGGTGGTTTCACAACCAAAGGATGCGTTAGAGAATCTAGAGTAAGGGTTGACGGAGCTGGTGCAAAAACTAATAGTTTCACCCTCGGATCTAATGTAGAAACTTCATTTGAGGAGGTACTGGAGAAGTAGGAGTAAAAGGTTGACAATATATTGGACAGTGGCAACTTTTTGAGAAAGGATGCATGTGTTGCTTTATGAGATTGGGAGTCTATGAATAATGACGCTAGTAGTAGAAAGCTATAAGCATAGGTGCATGGTGAAGGGAAAATTTTTCTATGCCTATTTTCATGGACTTGAGACTACATAATTCTTGGACTTATGGATGCATGAGTCAAAATTTATGGACTTGGGGCCAAAATCCCCAATATTTTAATTCAATGTAATAGAATTATGCATTTAATATTATGTAAATACTATATAAAATCCACTAAGTTATTTAATATCCATTCAAACACTCCAATAGGCTTTTAATGGTGAGTCGCAATCATAAATACTAATGTAACAAGATTCATAAATACTAATGTAATAAGAACCTACATGTTAGATCCGTTTAATTTTCATTTCACTCAAATGGAACCTAAATGGTGGGTTGCAATCTTAAATATGCAATGTGACAAGAATGGGCATATTAGAACTGTCTCTTTAATTTGTTGCAGCTTATAGTAAAGCATAATTTCTAAGAAAAGATGAAATCCTAGTCACTAATGAAAAAAAAGACTTATATGTAATCGTTAGGGGTGCTCATGGATCCGCTCGGCCCGCGAAAACCACCTAATTCGACCCTACCTGAAGGCATTGGGCGGATTCAACCGATGGGGTGGGTGGGTAGTGGTTTAGGATTTTTTTTTTTTTTTTTTTTTTGGCGGTTTCATGGTTGGTTTGCGGTTTTGAAAGAAAAAAACCGATTCAAACCCACCTACCCACATATTTTCATACTTATTAAATTATACATGTTACATGTGACGGTGTATCATTGATTCTTGACTTTTATTTCTTTTTTAAGAATCAATATATGTTTTATAATTTTTATTTCACTGTTCGTGCTCTTTCTCTCTCTTTCTATATATATATATATATATATATATAATCAACATATGTCTTGAATTATTTATCTTTTTGTCTCTTTTTTTTTTTTTTTTGGTGTGTTTTTAAGATATAAAATGGTATGGCCAAATTAAGAAAAAAAAAAAAAAAAAAAACAGCAAGATCCAACTAAAATCTCAACTTGTAGACCCACCCGCAACTCACCTAGAACCCGATGTGTTACGTAGGTCAAAACCGCCCGCTTGTGTGGACAGAAGTGGATGCTAATTTAGTTTACTTGCCAAGATGTGGGCGAATGGCAGATGAACCCCAAACCCGCACTCACTCGACCTATGATCACCCTCTAATAATTGTGATACAACTGATATGGTATTATAAGTTAATCAGAGTGAAGTAAAATAAGATTATTATAATACTTTTTTTATTCTACAAACTCACTTTATTTCACTTTCTATTAACTGCATGTCACAGTTCCACCAAATACCAACTTCCCCATTGGACAAAATTCTTTTGAATTTTGTATTTTAGGATTGAACTTAGAAGGGGTGTCTCTCCTGTAGTAATAAATAAATAATATTAAAAAATACAAAATAAAAAAACCATGTACTTCGTCTGGAGGCCAGGCAACGCTCGTTCTTCTTTCGTAGAAATATCTTCTCTACTTGTCAACCAAAAAGGAGTGTCGGCCAAAAAGGAAAAGAGAGAAAAAAAAAAAAACAAGAAAAAAACGAGCCCACCTTCCGTGATAGCAAAAGTTCCGACCACCGGATAAATGGTTCCGGTGACCGGGAACTTCAAAGATAATCCTCAAACCGCAACTAATTAACAATAGGACCATTGGATTTACTCATGGATTCTCAAGAGGAGGTCTCTGAGATCGCAAAGAAGCAGGGTTTCCTCATCTTAATATTGCGTTGCTTCTTTGCCCTTCTCTTCCCTTTATTCGCTCTCTTGTCTTTATCGTTTCTGGTGGGGTTTGTAGCAGTTTTTATTGGGGATTTCTCTATTCATAGTCCGATTTCTGTGCCCTCCCAGTGCAAGATAGTCTCCAGTAGTAAGTTTTTCTAATTCCTTTTCCCTCTATTTCTTGGATCGGGAATAATTTTTGGGTCTGTTTAGTTGCTGAGAAAAAGGAGAGAAAAGGAGGGAAAAGAACTTGTTTGGGACCTGGGAAAAGACAAAAAGGGAAAAAGTGAAAAAAAAGGAAGGAAAAAAATAAAAATAAATAAAACACTCTTACTTTGAGTTTGGCCTCATACAACTTTTTCTGAGTTACTTGAAGTGAGTTTTTAATGTTTTTGGAACTATATCAATATAAAGTTAAGATTTTTAATTTCATTTTCCTTTCTTCGGTTTTCTTGGCAACCAAACCGAGGGTTAGGACGATGCTTGATTTGAGTTTCCTGGAATGGGAATTTGTAGTCAATTATTTGTTACTTGGTTGGTTTTTGAGCATGGTAGCAGAATTTAGGTTTTAGGTGTTAGGGCAGATTTTATGAACTGAAATGTGCAGTAATAGAGCAATGGTAGAATTAAAGCCCCTCTTTTTTGCTGTAATGTAAGTTTTTGTTGTTGAATGTGTGTACATACATTACTGGTCTTCTACTTTTAACTGCTTTCTGCCCTTCCCTGCTCTACACTCTGTTACAAATTGACCATTATTGCTGGGAATTATTTAGTGTTAGCTGAATAGGTTTTTTTTTGTCAAACATTGGTACATTACAATGTGAAAAATACTCTGTCCTTGCGGCCTTGCCCCACTTCAATTGTTCACTGGAAGCCAGCTCCTACATTTTACCGTTCCATATACATAATGTATACAGAAAATGCATATGTTTTTGTATTCCAAAATTCAGATAACATTCAATCAGTCGACTGGTAAACAAACATAATATGGTTTCATTTTTGTTATGCAATTATGCAATTATTTGTTTAGTCCTTCTAGGTTATAAATTTTAATTGATTAGGTATTATATCTAAGGTTCATCTTGAAATTTCATGCATAGTGCGAGCTGATTTTTATTTTTTCAGGTGTGGATCTTAGGTCATCCAAGGTCTGTGAACTTGGATTGTTGAATTATAAAGCCAAGCATGTGTTTTACCCTTTTGAAAGAAAGAAATTTCGGTGTCGATATGATTACTATTGGGCTTCCGTATTCAAGGTACTGTCAACTGTTGTTATTGAACTATGTGATCATGTTTAACATAAGTGCCTTCTTTAGATTTGCTTTTACAGTTTTATCATTAATATTTGATAGCAAGTTTAAATTATTATCTATCTTTCTATGCAGTTGAACTAGTTGTATGCTTGCTTAGAATTTGTTTTAATCACACTTTGTTCCCAAAGCCTTCTTTTTTCTTTTATTTTTTGGGTGGGGGGGAGGGGGTTAAAATTGATATTCCATGAGGTGATTTTTAGTAGTGTTATTACCACAATAATGCGTAGTTCAATCAAAAGGTCAATAGAAAATCGTCATTTTGTATGTCGATTACTTAGTGATTAAGATTACTCTTATTAAGATGAAAACTGAAGCACTGTGTATCAGTGCATTAGAGATTGTTAGAGAGGATTAGTTTTCATGTTTTTATGGTGATATTACTTGAACAGTATGTACATTGAAGGGTTGACTGTTTGTGGTTTCCATATTTTTTTTATCATTAAATTCATCTTCTCTTTTTTCTTTTCTCATTTTCCTCTCTTTTCAACTGATCTTTATGGTGTGATATGGTACTGGAGCACTTGGATCCAGTCCAAGTATTCTTTGTTCTCTCCTTCCCTTCCCCCCCCCCCCCCCCCCCTCTCTTAATGGCATAAGCATAATGATCTTTGATTGGATAATTTATTTAACCAAGTTATCGTGCTTGATTGATTAGAAGAAGCCTCTTCATATATTACAGCTTGTGATCTCTGTAGATGCAGTGCTGATTGCATGACTTGTGCCATAAAAAAAAAATAGCAATGATTTTAGGTTTAAAATTTACTCTTTAGTACATGGTGCATATTAGTGTTCTGTTTAAAGTTTGATTCACAAGTGTCTGAACCTTTACAAGTTTGACTTGTAGTAAGGCTTCCAAAATCTTTGCTCCATTTATGGATGATGAATGATGCAAAATGGGTCTATAAAGGTCAGATTGGCTATGATTGAAGGCCACTGGATTTTTTTGGCTGTAGTTGCTGATTGGAGTGTGGAGTACGCTCTTTTACTTGTCGTATATGTGGTCAGCTGTGGTTACAGCACTTATAATGTTTTCTTTGGTCAGTATGCATCACCAGTACTTGTAAAATGTTCTCATCACCTGTTTGTTATGCTGGTTTTGATTCTGTTCTTCCTATATTCTTTTCGACGGAGTATTGAAGATGTGGAGACTGGTATTTGTGTTCTGTTGGCCTATGCTATCTTGTTTTGGAGGTTTGGTATGTGATTGATAATAGTGGTAGTTTGGTGGTTGATGGACAAATGTTCAGCCTTGGGTGAAGGATTAATTTGCTTTTATGGACTGTTTAAATCTTAATGCACAGTGGTGGTTATAATGGAATCATGTGGGCTAGAGTTGAGCATTTTGGTGTTCTTTCCAATTGTATGGACTATGGATGTATTCTTTTGTTTACGGGCTGTTATGAGAAGTTTTGTTTAGTCTGAGTTGTCCTCTGAATCTTCTTATGATGGTGAACTGGTGAAGTTTCTCTCACTCTGTAGCTTGATCTTGCGTGGTAAGACTAATTTCATGGAAACATGTTTAAATGAATGGAGAGCAAGCTTTATGCACTTCTGAGGCCATGCTGTATAAATCCTAAAATACACATTTCTTGAGAAGAGTAGACAAAACTGTCTCCAGTATGTCACAACTCACAGTAGAACTGCAATTCCTACAAGTTTCCATGTTGGAACTACATAATTACGATTTTCGAGGGGGAGTCTCACCTTAGGGGAAAGTTCCCAAAACTTGGCTCTAAACACCACTTACCCATGGTAACAAATAACAAGAGGAGTTTTTATTCAACATGGACATATGTCTACTCTGCTCTTGATACCACTCCAGCATTATGCTTCTTAATTTAGAGTTGGGGCTTTCAGAAGCACTGTCCACCTCCTGTGGCAAAGGCATGACAAATGACACCATCTGTTTTAGTCATCCTGCGAAAACCTATGAGATGTTCTTTCATAAGCTACCTGCCAGTAATGTCACAGCGAGTCCTTTGATATTCATAGCTTGCATGTTATGAAGACTAAAGAACAGAAGCATAGCCAATTAAAATTCTCTTGGATTTAGCTCACATGTTAATTTTCTCCTTGGCCTTTCATTAAGTCAACTTTGAGCACATTCGAGAAATTCCAAAATATAGCCTTTAGAGTTATCTGAATCTTGAGCCTTTGTCCCCACAATTCTCATTAAGTTTGAGAAGTTTTCCTCCTCTATAATTGACCTTGTCCAACTGGTCATTTAGAACTCTCCCCAAGTCAAATAGCAAAAGTGGTTTTCATTGTTTTGCTCCTTTGTTAGTTTTATTGTGGGATTTGGGCCTGTATTTTGACAAGATTTGGTTTTCCTGTAATGATGCTTAGGAGAGTGGATATATGGTGTTAAGGCTTTGAAAGGTGTGCCCTCTTGTGATCATATCTGCTATACCAAAAGAATTTAATTGTTCTTGGATTGAAGTTTGAAGAGTATATTTTGATTTAATATGGGTGGACTGCTTTGCATAACTTTCGTACTATATTTCTAGGATCCTTTTAGATTCTTTTTCATGATTGGTGACGTGTAGATGCCCGTAATTGTGTTATGTTGTATTCGATTTGAGGACCATTAGTAATAACATTTCTTATGACCAAGATGTTTTAAATTTGAAACCTACTAATCCACAATGTCTTGAGCATATTAGGAAAGCTCTACAAAGAGAGAGTTCTGTTAGTCTCTCTCTTGCTCCTGCCAGCTGTACATGCACATTGTGCAAGCTGTGTTTAGCTTTTAATATTTAAAAGTTGTAAGAAATAGATGCTGATTCACCAGCTACGCCTAGAAACCTTATTGTTGGGTTGTCTTGGTAATGTTGAATGTAATGTACTTGTTTCCTCCTCCTTTCTCAGTCAGCCTTCTTCTGCATATGAAATCTCTTCCTTTTTGCATATGTGATTTTCTTTGTTTTACTTACACTTCAGGAAACAGGATATAGAACACTGTTTAATGCTTTCTAAGACGAAAATATCTACTTTTATGACATGGAATTGGTGGAGAAAAGAATAAACCCTTGATCCTTATCACAATGTAAACAAACCTTTTTTTATGTGCAGCATGATCATCTTGGTTTCAATATTTTAAGATTCTAGTTTGTATTTGAGTTTTCCCTTTTCAAGGGACTCATCTGCATGCATCCATGCATTCTTTTTCTATAATCTTTATATATATTATTCTCCATTTAGCTTATATCTTGAGGGTTAAGGTACATACATCCCCCACTATCTACGTGTATTTTTTCAAATATCAATAAAATTTTCATCCTTCTGAGGAGGCCATCCCCCCCCCCAAAAAAAAAAAACCCAAAAAAAAAAGAAGAAAAAGAACCAAAAAAACAAAAAAGGTTCTCAATTTTCTTCTCTGGGGAGGCTTGTAGACCTTTGGTCCAACTAATCCTCAGATATGGGGAAAGCCAGTGTCCATTCTGTATCAGTTCATCCCCGCAAAGCCAGCTGTTGTCTGACCTCCTGGCCCTATGGGTGGAATTGAATAATTTCTCAAATAACTTACGTTCAAGCAGTTCAAAGATTCATCTTGGGGTGAGATTTGATCAGTTGAAAATGGAAATCTTTACAAAAGAATGGAAAGAATGTAAAATCTTGGAAGAAGTTAGGTAATGAATAAACCAAAATATCTTGTTGATTGGTCAACAGTGTGCCTTTCTAAAAAGGAGGGTGGCTTAGGGGTTAGATCTCTTGTGTGCATGAACAAATCTCTTCTTGGAAAGTGTTTATGGAGATTTTGTACGGGGAATCAAAACTTATGGAGGGATGTGGTGATTTGGAAGTATGGTTTCTCTTTGGAAGGTTGGTGGCCCAGGGAGGTTAGGGGCACTCATGGGTGGGTCTTTGGACAGAAATCATGCAAGTGCTATATGACTTTGTGAAAGAAATTAAATTTAAAATTGGAGATGGGGGAAGGGTGAGATTTTGGAAAGACACTTGGTGTAATGACACTCCGCTCAAGATTAACCCCTTTTTTTTTTTTTTTTTTTTTTTTTTTTTTTTTGTTTCCATCCAATACATACATTTACCTTATCAAAAAAAAAAAAAAAAAAAAAAAAAAAACTTTGCTGGGGAGAATGGCACCATCACTTGGAATATCATGTTTTTTTAAGGCACTTTAATGATTGGGAATTGGAGGATTTTTTGAACTTCTTTCAAAATCTATATGATAGTGAGATTTCTTTGGGAGGGAATGATTCCTTGGTGTGGCACAAGGACTCTAAAGGGTCATTTTCGAAGAAGTCTTTCTACAAGATTTTGAAATCTACCAACGCTTTTTTCCTACCAGCAAAGATGATTTGGATTACTTCGGTTCCGTCTAAAGTTACTTTCTTCACTTGGTTGGTGAGTAGAAACAAATGTTTGAATTCGGATCACTTGATTAAAAGATGGGTTTCGGCCAATAGATGCATCTTGTGCAAGGAAGTTGTGGAAATGGTTGAGCATCTCTTCATTCATTGCCATGTAGCATGGAGCCTATAAATGCTAATCTTTAACCTTTTTGGGATTCATTGGGTTTTACCTTCACATCATTACAATCTCCTTTGGCTTGGCAGATCAAGACGGCGAACAAAAATGCTAAGGGGGTTTGGGAAATGGCACCGCACGCGCTTTTTTGGTGCCTTTGGAGAGAAAGGAACCTTTGAACTTTTGAAGATAAGGAAGCCTAAAGACACTTTTTTGGTGGTTTTATAGTTTCACTAATGACCACAACCCCTCTTTTGTTGGCTTTCTTGACTTGCAAAAGATTTAGCTTGGGGTTTTTTCTTTTCTTTCCTTTCTTGTGGTTAGCTCTTGTATATATCTTATGTATTTGGACTTTGCCCTTTCTTTTTCTAATATGACACTTCATCAAAAAAAAAAAAAAAAAAAATCTAGTAAACATAGAGCAAATTTAAAGTATATTGGAATCCAATATTTCTGTCCTCATGGTTGGATTACAATGCGAAAATGAACTGGTTAGCATTGATGTGCATTGAAACAGAATATTAAACTCCTTTACATGTAGATCAGTGATTGTAGGAGAATGAAGTGTTAAATACAAAAATGATAGTAGAAGCATTTTTAAATAAGTATATATAGTAACCATGATTATGGTTGAATCATGCTTACTAGATTTTTCGATGAAGTAAATATTCTATTAGAAACAAATGGGCAAAGCTTGAGTACATAAGTCAGATACAAGTGCTAGCCAAAAGGGAGAGCTGAAGCAAAAAAAAAAAAAACTACAAAAGTAACAAAAAACATGTTGTGGTCATTTTTATGACTATTAAACCACCAAAAAAGAGTCTTTACTAAGAGATTTGAGCTCTATAATTGACGTTGCCTTATCTTCAAAAGTTCCAAGGTTCCTTCCTTTCAAAATGCACAAAAAAAATAACGTGTGGAACATGTCCCATACAACCCTTCTTTTCTTTCTCACCACTTTAGTTCTCCACTCCAAGAGGAGATTGTGGGGTGTAGAGAGCAAGACCCAATGAATCCCAAAGAGATTAAAAGTAAGCATCCTAGGTCTCCATGCTACATCACAATGGATAAAAAGGTGGTCAACCGTTTCGGCGTTTCCTCAGCTTTCTTGTAAAGAATGCACATCTATTAGCCAATTCCCACCTTTTTCTCTTCAAGTGGTCCAAAGTTTAAACAATTTCTTGACTTACCAATCAAGATAAAAAAGGTAACTTTTGAAGTGGGTATGGTTGATGGCCTGGGAGATGGAAGTAGGAAATGTAACCTTAAAAGAGATTTGGGAAAAGTCATATGAGAAATTAAATTGGGGGATGATGGGAAACCTTAATTTGGACTGTGAAAAGCTCTAGTGAATAACTGGTATTAATAATTTAATAGTAAGTGTGAGGAAATGTATAATGACCTTAAGATTTCACTTCAATGTTATGGGACAACGGTTTCAAAGTGGATCTGTTTGAAAATTTTTAATAAGTTTCAAAAAAAAAAAACTGGAAAGCTAAGTGGAATTCTTTCAAGGGAAAAGAGTTTTTTGTAAGTATGAGTTAACCTATGGGTCTAATCATTTATAGGTTGATCACACTTATTAGGTTGAAGCAAGAGTTCCATGAGGCAATGCTAAAGATTTTTTTCATTTATAAATAGATCATAAACATCCCTAATATTATTGAAAATAAAATGTGATTGACCTATGGATTTTATAGAGCATTTATATAGTGATCATATATATCAAGTTGAACCCAAAGAGCTTTATTTAACACCAGTATGTTAGATTTTAAATTTATTACCACTCCTAGTACCCGCTTAGCAGGACCAACATTGGGTAATGACCTTTAAAAATAAAAATATGATCTTTTACCGTTGGAAAAGTAATTTCAGTATATTTATTAGTCAAATAAAATGATTAACCAATGAATCTAATACGTTATTATGAGGTTGATAACATTCAACAAACTGAAGAATTGATTTGTCCCTTAAATTTTGAAACCTTCAATTGACTCAAGAAACCATAAGTTTCAATCAATTTGAGTCATTCAATACAAAATTGTTTGTGTGTAACAATATGCACAATTAATGAACCTAGTAGGTCATTATGAGGTTGACAATATGCAGCAAACTATAGAGAAAACCTTCTGTTTTATCCTTGAAATTATAAGTGTTATAAAGAGACTTGATGAGTTTCCAGTAGTTTCGAATGCTTCAAAGTGTCATACTGTCAGAACCATGTAATTATAGATTAGATGGCTGTTCTGTTTTGGTTGAGGAAAAGATGAGAGACAACTTGGCTATTTCAGTGGAGACATTTGGGAATTACAGCCCATATTCAGTTGGCAAGTCTCACTCTCATAAGCCTCGTTTGATAAAATGGTGTGAGATTGTTTCTATTCTCATGATTGCTTTCATGAGACTGCTTCTCAAAATTGTTCAAATAGAAAGATGTTTCTCTGTGACCGTTGTGTAAAAGCAGTCATTTCATTCCAACTTCCTCCTGCGTACGTAGCCTTTGTCAGCTACCCAGCTCACTCAGTATGTATATGGGTGTTCAATTGAGACATGTTGACAGTAGATTACTTGTTATCATCTTGTTTCTTTTAAGCACCATTTTGTTTACCCAGGAGACTTTATGCTTAAAATTATTATTATTATTATGATAATATCTGAGAATTGATAATTTGATACTAACCTGAGGCCTTGCCAAACTTTTGAAAACTCAAGTAGTTCATGCACCAAGGCATCTATGTACGTGGCAAGATGATAACTCTTCTTTTCTTTTTCCATTCTCTTGTTTTCATTTTCTTTTTAGTTGGGATCATTTATGGTTTAACTTTTAAGCCTTCTAACCTTCTCTTTTATTGAGGACCCTTACAATGGCGGCGGACAGATTGACTCCCACATTGAGTTCTTTTGTTTTGTAGATTCATATAGAATTATACATAACAAGCTCTTTATTTTAGTTCTTAGATATACAGAAGTTCCTTAGAAGGTGATTGAAACTGATATGTGTGAATGCAAATTCTTTCTATATATTATAACAAGTTCTGAGTAACCTCAGTAGTATACTTAGAGAGCAGTGGCACGAATGTCTATAATTGATGGCTGATGCATTGTAATTGTAGAGGGCTATACTTCCAGATCAGCTCTTCCATTGCAATTCATCCATACCTTTTTTTTCTTTTTTTTTTCTCCCATTCAGTTGATCTTTTCATTTAAGACATTTGCCAGAGTTAAGGGCATTCATGTCAACAATGTTTTCTTTGTTTATTTTAATTGAAGTTCTTTCTTCTCACAATACCAGGTTGAATACAAAGACCATTCCTCAGGTCAGATACTACTTGCATCGGCAGAGGCTCCAAATGAGGCTCTTCCCCTTGATTGCAGGCCTAATTTTGGTGTTGCATGGTTAACAAAAGATAAGTTCAAGGTAAGTGTTGCAAAGCTTGTAGCCTCCCACATAATGTGGTATGAATTTGAACGGCCATGATTGTTAGATCTTTAGACTTTAGATATACGTATCTAAAATAGTTTACTTTTATTTTTATTCTATATTTGCCGATTTAGTTAATTATGGGATTGAACATACTTTTGATTCAACTGTTATTTATTGATTTTTTTCCTTTTCCCTGGAAGTTCTTGATTATCTTTATCATAGTCTGATAATCTTGCCTGTTATTATCTTACCTACTTTTCTTAGGTAAATGAAACCTATAACTGCTGGTATACATCTGGCATTTCGAGTGTGAACATATATCACGACAATTTCTTCAGTTGCCAAGCAAAGGATCCATCTACATTTGAGATGATTAGACGATATACCATCTTGTAAGTAGATTGCGTATTATAAATTTCTTTTAATATGTTCTATATGAGTTTAAATTCAATAGTTATCATTTGCAAAAGAATTCTATTATGGATGACTTTTAATGGCCGCCACATTGTCAAAAAAAGACGTTAATGTGTTTTGCTTGTGAAATTTAGTGGCGTGATTAAAAGTAACCCTTAATACCAGAAGCTGTTTGATATTTTATGGTTTTTGCAATTTTTGAAAGTAACTTGCAAATTAAAGTATTGCTTTTCAATTAAAAAGAAGCTTTTAATTTTTTTTATTTTTATTTTTAAATATCAAAATTGAAAGCTGCTTTTGATTATTAAAATTAATTCTCCTTTTTTTACATGAACTGTGATGAGCTTGGCGGCACGAGTTTGGTAAAATGGCAAGCTTGGGTGTGCATCCTTAAAAGGCATCTATTACGAATGAACTGAATAAGATTGGTTCCTGTTTTATATGTGGCAGTTTTTGCTTTGGAGCAACCGATTGGTTGCGTTATGAGTTCTTTAATGTCTTCACCAATGTTTCATCCTATAAATACATGAGGAAAATCTATCTTGATAAGTCATTCAGGCCATAAAAGTCACAAACCAGTAACCCACCCTTGGGTAGCCCAGTTGGTAAGGGTGAACCTGTGATTGTGTGACCCACCCTTGGGTAGCCTAGTTGCTAAGGGCGAACTTGTGATTGTGTGTTTAGATGCATGGTCTCAAGTTCGATTTCCCACTATGACAACCCAAGATTTAAGTGGGGGGCTACAGTGGTGGGTTGCTGCGCTAGTCTCCCTGGGAGTTTAGGTTCCATGGGTGGGTCCAAAGGGCCTTGCGATGGGACGGTTCCACCATTATAAATAAATTTTTAAAACAACCCAGTAATTCATCGCTGGTTCAACCATCTGAAATCTATTTGGTATTTCAGGATGTAATGTTCAGTGTTCTTTTGAAGAATTATGCATGGTATATATTGTCATGTCATTTGATTGGGATGAAAATTGACCTTAGCAATTACATTATGAGCTGTCAAATAGTGGGTTGTGAGTCTTAATGCTTATTTGTGCTCCACTTGCACTTACCTTTCAGGGGCTTTTTTGTTTTTTGTTTTTGATTCTGGAAGTATATGTTTTCACTTCTTTTGTTTTGTTCATGTTTTAGAGGGACCCCTTTTTTTTTTTTGGGGGGGGGGGGGTGTTTAGAAAAACTTCTACACCATTTACAACACACACTACCAATCATAGCTTCCCATACAATGCAAAGAAGACCTAGAGGAAAATTAGAGACCCAAATCCTATTGCCGCTAATAATATGCCCTAAATTAGCTATGTAATCCGCAGTTGCAATTCCTTCTCTATAAATATGATTTAACTTGACTTCTATACTAATTCTTTGCTGTAATCCTAATAAAATTCCTGATTATATTGTAAATTCTCCAAGGACACTCAAAAAGATTATTCATACTATTAATAAACAACTTAGCATCACCTTCAATAAATACTTTCATAATATTCTTATCTTTAGCCAAAATGAGGTCATTTCTCAAAGCAATCGCTTCCATTCTAGGTACATGTTAAGTTACCAACCTAAAATTCCAAGCTAATAGGTCAATGTCTGGAACAGGTTTATGAAGCACCATCAAACTCAACTTTTAGAGAATGTGGGATGTGGGATGTCCCAATAGTACACTAACATTTTCATCAAACCTCATCTTCTGAATAAGCAATAGGCTTACCCAACCTATTTTAGTTTTTTATGTTCTTGTTTGACTCCAGCTGGTTACAAAACTCGTTCATCCAAATTCATTGAATCTTTTTATATTTGAGCAAGTAGTGGATTAGAAAGTGCTCTCCTCAGAAAATCCTGATTCCTAATCATTTGATCAGTTACATTCTTTTAGGTGGTCACATGGTTCACGAATTGGCACAAATAGAAAAAAACAAATGAAATTGATTTTGAATCTCAATGAAGTTTGGTGAATTTAGACGATAGTGGAATTGTTCATATTTTATATTTTCTATATACAACAAGCCATACTAGATGTTCACCACAAATAATATATATATATATTATTTGTGGTGAACATCTAGTATGGCTTGTTGGTCACTATTGTTGTGGAAGAATTGAACTGTTAACATGATTATCAAACTTAAATCAATCTACATATCGAAATTTAAGATTAAACTCTGGTTTTGTGTTGAGAGTGGGCAGAAGTAAGTGAATGTAGGCAAAAGAGGGATTTTGAGTTTTATTTATTTATTATTATTTTTTTTTTTTTTGGGGGGGGGGGGGGGGGGGGGGGGGGAAGAGAGGTTGGGGAGGTGGCTTGAAAATTTGAGGTGGTGGGAAGTAAACAAGTATCACCTATGAAGTAAATGAGAAGTGTTCAAAGAAACCAATATAGGCCAGGGAAGATGGAAAATATATAAAAATGAGAATGATGAAATTTAGCAATTAATGTGTTCAAGGGACATTTAGGTGCCAAGTACTAGTGGAGTGCTCAACTCAACCAAGTCTTCATCCCAACTACATAGGGTCGACTTCATGAATCCTTTTATGCCATTCAGTTCTATCAAGGGTAGTATTTTCTATTAAATTCTTAACATGCATGTCCTTTCTCACCACTTATAATCACATTATTTTGGGCCTTCATCTTGTCCTTTTAAATCAAGTCACCCTTATGTATGGGTACATTCGTCTTTATTGCACATGACCAGACCACCTTAGACGATTTTCCCTCATTTTTTCCTCAATTGGTGCCACTCCTACCTTCACATGAATGCAATCATTATTTATTTTTTCTTTTCACGCATTATCACTTATCCATCTTAACATCCTCATCTTTGCTACACTCATTATCTACATATGTTGTTTCCTACTTGCCCAGCATTCTGTACCATAGAGCATAGCCGGTCTTATAACCGATCAAGCGACCTCACATGATGTATGTTATTTGCTGACGATATAGTATTAGTTGATGAATTTAGAGTAGGGGTGAATTCTAAGTTGGAATTATGGAAAGACAATCTAGAATCTAAAGGTTTTAGGTTAAGCAGAACTAAAATGAAATATATGGAATGTAATTTTAGTCAAACTAGGGATAGAAATAAGGCATAATACAAATTGGAGGTCAAGAGATACCTAAAAGTGACTATTGTCGATATCTTGAATCAATTATTCATAAAATGGAGAAATTAGGGGAGGATGTTTCCCATAAAATTAGAGCAGGTTAGACTCAGTGGAGAAGTGCATTGGGATTTTTTGTGACAAGAATACCTATCAAGTTAGAGGAAAATTTTACAATACTGTTATAAGACCAGCTAATAGATGCATCCTTTGCAAGAAAGAGGATGAATCGGTTGATCATCTTTTTATTCATTGTGAGGTCGCTTGGAGACTTTGGACCCTTGCTCTAAATCTTTTTGGGGTCCATTGGGTCTTGCCTTCAAATTCCTACAATCTTCTCATTGAGTGGAGGACCAAAGCGGCCAGAAAGAATAAAAGGGTGGTTTGGAATATGGTTCCTCACGCTCTCTTTTGGTGCATTTGGAAAGAGAGGAATTGTAGAACTTTTGAAGAGAAGACGTCATCCATTCTTGAGCTCAAGTCTCTTTTTGTTAAGACTATTTTTTGGTGGTTTTGTAGCCATACAAATTACCACAATTTGTCTTTTGTTAATTTCTTAGATCTTTTTTCTCTATAGCCTTTCTCCTTTAATATAATGTTTACTTCATTATAACCCCAAAAATAAATAAATAAATAAATAAATAAAAAATCCATACATCATGGGACATGTTCTATATGTCAAGTTCATCTATAACTGAAGGAAAAAAATAAGGACTTAATGTTGATCCGCGGTGTAAGCCTATTGTGATTGAAAATTCACTTGTCTCTCTTCCGGTTGTTCTAACACTAGTTACGGCTCTGTCATATATATCCTTGATTACATCAATATATCTAATAGATACCCCTTTCCTTTCCAATACCGACCACATTATATCCTAGGAACACTATTTGTTTTTTCTAAGTCAATAAACACCATATGATGTTCTTTTTTTCTTCTCTCTATACTTTTCCACTAATCGTCTAAGTAAGAAAATAGCTCTATGGTTGATCTTCTTGGTGTGAAACCAATTTGATTTATTTAATTAACTAAATGATAAAAAGAAGTTATACACATAAAACTACGAAGTAATCACAACAAAGAATAATTTGGCTCAATTGGTTGGAGTGTTATGCAATACCACAATGGTTGTGGATTCACGTCTTACATAGTCCTGCATGAACAACTGCGTCTCATGTCTTTGTTTCAAGTAGACTTGAAACAATAAAAGGTAAATTAACGGTTACAAAAGAACCAACCCACCCAAAAAGAAAAAAATAATAAAATATTGAATATGAAAACAAAAATAAAAGCTAAAGTTTCGTTCAATTCAGGCACACTTTTTCAGTGCCTTGATGTTACGAACCGTTAAGTTTCCAACCTAAAAGCCTAAGCTTATAAATGGAGGGCCCAAACAGGTATATAAAGACATGTTAAACTCGATATTTAATCGATGTGGGATGTGGTATATTTCCAACACTCATCTTCACGTGCAGGCCTAACAAGATAATAACGAGCCTGTCACGTGGACAATAAAGACGGGCTTACAAGCGAAACGAGCCCAAGAAAGACATTCTCTGATACCATGTTAAGTTTCCAACCTACAAGCCTAAGCTTATAAGTGGAGAGCTCAAACAGGTATATGAAGACATGTTAAACTCGATATTTAATCGATGTGGGATGTAGTATATTTCCAACATGAACCTTGACCAGAAGCCTCAGGATTGATGGAACACGTCAAATCAAACCCCTATAATATTCAAGATCATAAGAAATTATGATGCTCCGCCACTAAAGTGGTGACTCACTTTATGTAGCTTCACTTTGGCAGTAGGTTGCCTCTTTTACATTGTGACAGCTGCACTCTACTCTAGGTAATCCTCTCCTAGGTTGCCCTCTGCGTGACTCAAACCCATGGAACTTTGCTCCAATACCAAATGTTACCAACCTTAACTAATACATCAAAAGCCCCAAGACTGATGGAGTGCATCTAATCAAAGCCTTATAACCTTTATGATTGTAACACTTGAGCTTGGCTAAAAGGCACATTAGGCTTGCCTAAAGTGGCTCCTAATCGAAGGGGCCTCACCTTGGGCAAAACAAGGTGCAAGGTCTGAGCTGGGTACACTTGGAGCCTAGTTGCGCTTTTAATTACTATGCTTAATTTCAAATCCAAAACCAGAGAGTGTGTGTGTGTGTATATATATATATATATATATATATACCCTATCACTCTCCTAATTTAAATCCTCTCTCTCTCAAAAAAAAGGGGGGGGGGGTGGTTGGTGTTGACTCGTTATATAAATAAGTTGGAATTCCGAGGCAGCCCAGGCAAAATAGGGTTAGGTCTCTTTTAGTATTTTAATAATAAATCCTCAAGTTTAAAGCAATAGTTCATTGCTATTATCATGGAATCTGGTCAGAAATTAAGTTGTCGTATGGTGGATTTATGACAGGTCTATCTTCTTGTAGATGGTTGGGGAGTACATTCATATTTGTGTTTATTTGTGGGTTTTGTGTGCCATGTCCTCAGCAAGTTAATAGTGGTGGCTTTTATTTGACAGGTCTACAAGGATGTTGCGTTCCTGGTTTGCCAGCAGGGGAAGGGCTAAGTACTGGAGATGGGAAACAGTAGCTGGAGTTGTTACTGGTTTTTCAACTTCCCTGATCTCTATCAGCTTTATTAGAATCTTACAACGAATGAAATCTTGGCTGCCCCGAATCTGTATAGCAAGGAGGCCACAACTTGCAGTGTGTTCAACCCGCTTCAAGCGAGCTTGTTTTGTTGTGGCATACTTCTCTGTTATGGGTTGGTTGGCCATCCAGTATGGGAAACGGCTTGGCCTCCCTGAGGTTTTTACAATTAATCAGTACTAGGCAGCACTCGTTTTTTATGAAGTGCTATTTCCCTGCTGCTCCCTTGGGGATCTGGATTGTGAAACCTTCCGAATTGCAATGGGAAAATAAGTGTAGCATCTTTGCCCAAAAGAAATACAGATTCTTATTGGTTGCCTCTTGTATTTTGGTCATTACATCTGCAACCTACCTTGTTGAGAAAGTGATAGTGTATAGGTGATATAGAACAGCTGCAAATTAATTATATATGACATGTGTCAAATTATTTGCATAGAATTGGTAAATTTACAAGGTTAGCTCAGCATACATTTTCTGTATCTTGCTGGTGTATCCAGATATATTCTTCTATCCATGAAAATGGGAGTTTGCATCTATAGTGGATTATGTTTCCATCTATTACTCTTCTCTATAAGCTCACAAGTATCTATTCTGCCACATTGGTTCCTTTGCACGTTACCTTGTTACTGCTCCTCTTGGCTTTTAGTAAATCCAAGCCCTGTCCATCACGATGTAAAATTGAGGCGAACAAATTAATTTGTGCCATTTTATTTTTATAGTTTTGAAACGGAGCAATGGGATTTCATCGAGATATAATGTGCTCATCACCAAGTTTTTAATAAACACCAGAACCGAACTTGTGTTTTGAAATATAAGCCAATCCCCATACTAAGTAGGAAGTACCCAACTACGCAATATGCGTAGAATTTTTAAACCAATAATTGGCATTACTTTATGACGCCGCAAAATAAGGGTTTCCAAAAATCTTCTCAATAGAAATCTTGCAACAATATACTTCTTTTGTTTTGTCTTTTCTTATTTTTATTTTTAAAAATGGCAGAAGAAAGGAAATACAAATTTTGGATTTATGAATAAATAAGCGAAAACTTAATTACATTTCAAAAAAGAAAATTAGTACTTAGTTTTGGAAAAGAAAAATAGCAAAATTATAAATCTTGGAATTTGATTTGGGACTAAAAAAAATTAGCAAAGAAATAAATTTTGAAACTGTGGGTTAAAAACAGAGAGAGAGAGAGAGAGAGAGAGAGAGAGAGAGAGAGAGGAGGCTCCATATCTTGGTATCAGTTTGAGTTGTACTAAACTAATAATAGATGAAAGAGGAAAGAGAGAGCAAGTGAAGTAAGAGGAAGAGGAAAGGGAAGAGGAAGGAAGAGGGGGTGTTTGAAACTAATACTTTGAAATTTGAAATGAAATTTTCAAAGAGAGGGATAGAGATTAGTTGAGAGAAGTATGTGGGAGAGGAGTCTTAGGCTATGTATGGATTGAGAAATAGAGAAGAGAGGAGAAAAAAAGGTAATTTTCTCTTCACCTTGTTTGATTAGTTACATCTCATTAAAGAAGAGAAGAGAAAGTAGTTACATACAATTACATTATTTTCTTTTTTTATATAATAAACAAAATTTGTATAAGGATATATTTGTCATTTCATCACTCACTTATTCTTTTTCTCTCTATTTCTCTCCAAATCTCTCTAATTTGGGGAAAAAGGTAAAGGGCTCCATTTTCACTCCATTTCTCTCCATTTCCTTTCCCTTCCCTCCCAACTTAATAATCCAAATGAGGGAATTGATTCTCTTCTCTTCTCTTCTCTTCTCTCCATTTCTCTCAATCCATACATAGCCTTGATAACAAAGGGGATGGAGAAAAAGGCTGAATATGGGTTCCATACGTGTGGAAAAAAAAAAAAAAAAAGCACCACGTCATTGGGGTTTTATATACCAACAAGTAGTGACCCGTGCAAATGCATAGTAAATTTAGTTTTTTTCCCCTACCATACTTAATTTTCTATAAAAAGAAAAACCAGCAACATTAGATAATCATAAGAATTTGAGTTGTAGTGGAAGATGAATGGTAGATAACGTGTGTTAAATTTTTTATTTTTTATTTTTGGTATAAATAATGAGTGTAAATTTAAATTAGAGGAATCTTAATTTTATTTGAAATTCTAATTTAAATTAATTTCTTGAACTAATGTGAAACAGTCATGTCAATTTAAAAGTGGACCACAGTTAATGAGATGAGAGAATGAAAGAACATAATGAAGGAAGGAAGGTTAAAGAGACATGCCATATCAAATACCCAATCAACCTAGGTATATACTCAAACCTTCTAGTTAGTTTATAGCCAGACAAACCACTTAAACGACAGCTTTTGAAAAAAACTTTCTTCTACAAAGTTGTTTGGAATGATGATTTTTAGTAGTTTTCGCGACTAGTTTTCATAAAGCCTTTTATATTTTTCATAAAACCTTTAAAAGTGTAAACTTAGTAGGAAGTTTAGAGTATTTTATGTATTCGCAATAACCTGACCCATATACTAATCCAATAAAAACTAAAGTGATTAGCAAGTCAAAAGTAATTAATATTGAAAGATGTGTTCGTAAAATCTCTTGGGACTAAGAATCATTTGCATTTAGTCCTTATAATAATAACATCATCAAAACAACAATAAATTTAAATGATGTGCTTTTGAGGTGATTGATTACATTGCATTCTTAACACACCAACACACTGATTTAGAGTCAACTACTCCAATGATTGAAGTGTCCAGCTTTATCACTGTCCCCCATCCATTCCAAATTACAAATATGTGACTTAAATTCCCCATATGTGAATCTTATTCACATACATAATTCACATCTCATGAAATCTGTGGACTGTGATTCACCTATGTATGGGAGCAATATATGAAGCTCAATAATAAGTCAACTACTCCAATGTGTGGAATATATGAAGCTCAATAATAAATCCCATCTATTAATAAAGAAGAAAATAACAAAATAATAAGCTTTCAAGGATTAAATCTCAACAACCGCCACCTAGTGAAAATGAGCTAGCTCGCCAGCACCTTCCCAAAAGGTACATTCAAACTTATCAAAATCAAGCTTCATGTTTGAGATACAAACACGTCGCTCCACTAATATGGGGCCAATATTTTATCTTCTAGAACCTGGGAAGTATAGTACAGTTGGGGAAACGATTTTCCATCTGCCAAAACAAACCCTTTGCAAAGCATTAACTGTTATGATAAGCAACTAAAGCTCCTCAGAAATTTCTCCAAGTATTTCAATGTAGTAGGATCAAAATGGTTTCAGTATCTTTTTTCAAAAATATTTAGTCACATTACATTGACTTCACAATATATCTGATTTGAATCCTGAAGTTGGTAGAATCTTAGTATCTTGAAACCAGTGGAGCTTGATCTTCCCCATATGCAAGCATTCTAATGTCACAAAAATGGGATGTTCTCCAGGTTAGTTTATATCAGATATAGTAAGCTACTGTTCAAGATATAGGACACTCGTAACATTCATACACATAAGCAAACTAGCCACTCTGCTTATCCTGGCTCCTGAAAGGGTTGTCTTTTACACTGTCACTTATTTATGCTTGGAAAGCATTTTCTTTCAGTACCTGAAGTGGATCTTTGGACATTCTTGGGGCTGTTACTGAAGCTTAGCTGCTAAAACCAGTTTAGAGCAGTGCTTACCCTTGCTTGTGTCAGACGAAGAAGAGAGTGACAATGGCAAAACATAATTAAGTCTCACATTTTGCCTGGTTCTGAGAGGATCCTCTCAATCTCTTCTAGCAGGCGCTCTTTTTCCTCTGCCATGTCCTCATTTTGCTTCTGAAGCTCTTCTATTTGCTTTGTCTGTTCAGAATCCTTCCTAAAATTGTATAAAACTACATGTTAATAAATCAGAAATTTTGGATGACTTCACTGAGAGAACTAGAACTCAGAGGACAGATGACTAATAATTTAAGTGGAAATTGAAATTATGATAACAATACGATAAATTATCACTAAAGCAGAATGGTATAAGTGGTATCTTGGAAATCACAAGCTAAACATATGACAACCCTGAAGTGACTGAAATTGAGCTGACAAAAGATTTCTAACATTGATAGGACAAAGACAAACTGTTCAAAGTGTAGCCACGTTTCAAGCATATTAAAAAATTATTTACTTACTCTCACATAGCAAATATATGGGATATAATGGATGTACTGATGGAAATAACCAATTACTAGCTTTCAAGTAAATGCTAACATTTGACTTAAGAGACTCTAGAAGACAGTTTCCTCATCAAGTCCTTGATACTGATTTAGTTACAATATGTGTGTGGAACTAGGACCAATTTTGGGACAAGTGGCCAAGTGCGCAGGATAGTTTTGGTATACCCTTGGTGAATGAAAACCTCAACATCAATGCTAAATAACATAACTCTCTATTTGTGAGTTCTAGTATCATGGAATTGGAACCAATCTCACAGAGGAAGTTGGGTCAAGTGGTTTCTTGAACTTCTGGTGGTACATCCCCATGTGGCAGGCATAGTGTAGTGAGAGCTGATTGACAAATTGCATAAACATATAATATCTATGCAACATATTTTCCTTTTCATTTTTCCTTTTTCCGACTGGACTACATCCATGCTAAACGTATTCTATGACAACTATTAAATGCATGTCTTGGGCTTGTTAGGATTTATGCCATTGTCAGATTCTGGCTTAACATCTATCTGTTTATGTTTATTTTTTCCAAATCCCAAACAACATCAAATAAACTAAGTGATATTATGTTTTGATTAACTTCCATTCTGACTTGTTTGATGTCTTATCTTTCCCATGATTGATCCCAAGCCTAGGGAAAAAAGAACAGTTGTGATCAGTAAACAACGTGTAAGGCCTTTAATCAAACCATAATCAACATGAATCCCAAAAATAAACCACAAATATTTGTCAAGAAGGCCTTTTGATTTGATTTGAGTTGAGTTGAGAATTTTGTTTAATTTTTCCCTTCAAAAAAAGTTTAGAGTCCCACCTCTAAGTCTATTGGTGCATGATACAATCTCTAAGATTTCTTTTTATATAATTCAGTAGATTGCTTATTACAGAATGATATATTTAATTTCTTAAAGTCATTTTAAAATACTACCAATTTCATGAATATTTATCGGATTGCAGAAACAGACTGTCAGATTTTGACACAATTCTACCATTGTACCAATTCATCAAAGCTAGACAAACTCACCTAAGTGGTACATTCGCATTCAAATATAGATATATATATATATATATATAGAGAGAGAGAGAGAGAGAGAGAGATATGAAAGTGGGAGATTTCTGGTAGGGTGGTATGCTACAGACATCCATAGGCCAAATTTTTCCCTAATAGAGGTATCAAAATTAGGAGAGGAAAATGTCATATCTATTTAAACAAGAAAGCAGGCTAAAGTTAACTCTGAAATGTGTCCAGTCTTCTGACAATATTTTACTAAAATGTCATTTTGGAATTTTAGAAAATAAAATAAATAAAAATGTAAATATCCATTTTTTTAATCCATGCTTCCTTGTGGGCATCATTGTCACATATGCGTCACAGTTAATTGAAAAACATATGAGTTCTTCCCATACACTTCACCTCCTCTAAGCAAAATAATGAAGTATAAAGCCATAAAATACAAGCTGATCGAATTCATCAACAGTCAGAATGCAAAAAGAGCTGGGCACATATCCACACTTGATATTGAGTAAATCAGAGGCAAGATCACTAGTTCATTAATTAACTTTCATCTTTAAGAACCATATATGAAATCCCAATGGAAGTAAATTAGTGTTGATTCCCATCATTACCTATTCATGAAAGACAAGTTAAGTTTGAGTGACCGCACTTCCTTCTCAAGATTTTCACATCGCTTCAAGATGGATTGCATATCTGATGGAATTGCTGGTGTCAAATTTCTTTCCTTTGCTTCTGCCATTCTACATCACCAAGAAAGTTCAATATAAAGTAAAGCCTACTTGCTAACAAAATCCTTTTTTGTTTGTAGATAGTTTTCATCTTTACATATTGCATACTAGATTAATAATTTGATCATTTGTATTACATTACAAATACCAAAAAATATGAAATAAATTAGTTAAGTAAATCTAGAGCTCTTGCCTGTTCAACTTCAGAAACCAGAGATTGCAATCAACTGATTATAGAACAATTATATATGTCAAAAACAAGTTGAGTACATGTTTAAAACACGTGGTGTACAATGTCCTTCCATCAACTATGCTAAGGATCAACGGATGGGTTAATGTATGATACAAATCTATTGTTTCCATCTTTGTGATCAAGATAATAATACGAAGAGAAGAAGACTAAAATCAAAAGCCGAGAAAAAAAAAAAAGGCATAATCAGGGCATAAATACTAATATGGGTTGGATTAGCTTTCGATTGATGTTTGGTCAGCCTATTGGGATCTCAAACTGTAAAAATTAGACTATCCAATACATGTTTCTAGACTTTCTAATCTTTACAGATGCCAGATAACACAAATGGCTTTCCAAGGCGTACATAGTTGGTTTTTAAATTAAATCAAAATAGTCAAACTCTGGCTAGGTTACACTTTGACCATTTTCTCCCACCTGTAGATGATGTCCTACTTAAGTGTAGCTTATTATGGGCCCATTTGAATTCATAAAAGTCATAGCACTTTGGTGTATTCCAATTCTATCTTAATAGTCAGTCGTAGAACTAATTAGTATCTGGGTTAAAATGGAAAAGTACTAAGAGAAGACAACGCATTTTTATATAGGACCTCTGAGTAGTATTTTGAATGTATCTGTTTGAATATTATCTCATACATTTAAGTCCATTGGTCTTATTTCATGCTTTTCTATTCTATTTTTCCTATTCTAATGATGAGTTTTGGTTCCATTAAATTAGGCACATTAATATTAAGGTGAAATTTGTACAATTCAAATAATTATATGCAATTAATCCCAACATTAAGATTCTAAAAAACAAGAACGATGCTGTAGATATATACTAGCAGAATGCAGTTCAAGATTACCATGTGTGCATGTGCGCACGCACACACACGCACGCAAACACACACACGCGTACATGCACACACACGCAAACACAGGAGTTATGAAATCATGATGCAAAGTAATTTTTTGAAAAATACCATATCCCACATCAAATAGTTATAATATTTGACATGGCTTCATATACTTGTTTGGGCCCTCCATCTAAGGGCTTAGGCTTTTAGGTTGGAAATTTAACATGGTATCATAGCCTATCGTTCTTGGGCTGTTAGCCCCTCTCTTTGTTGTCCACGTGACTGGCTCATTTCTATCTTGTTAGGCCTGCAAATGAGAGGTGTTAGCCTCAAGCCCTCAAGGTTTCATTGCATGAATATATTATGATTTTGATGATAACAAAGCATTGATGATTATGGACTAATGTTTATAATTTAAGTTGATCATTATAAGATAGGACTTTCTGTTGGAAATATACCACATCCTACATCGATTAAATATCGAGTTAAACATGTCTTCATATACCTGTTTGGGCCTCTACTTACCAGCTTGGGCTTTTAAGTTGGAAACTTAACATCATATCAGAGCATGTCGTTCTTGGGCCTATTGAGCCCATATTTATTGTCCACGTGATAGGCCATGTAAATCTTGTTAGGCCTACACGTGAGGGGGAGTGTTGGAAATATATCACATCCCACATCGCCCAAATATTGGGTTTGACATAGCTTTATATACTTGTTTGGGCCCTCCACTTACAAGCTTAGGCTTATAAGTTGGAAACTTAACATGGTATCAGAGCATGTCGTTCCTGGGCCCGTTTCGCTCGTGAGCCTGTCTTTATTGTCTACGTGACAGGCCATTTGAATCTTGTTAGGCCTGCACGTGAGGGGGAGTGTTGGAAATATACCACATCCTACATCAATTAAATATCGAGTTAAACATGTCTTCATATACCTGTTTGGGCCCTCCACTTACCAACTTAGGCTTTTAAGTTGGAAACTTAACACTTTATATACTCAAATGTGCTATCATAAGAAGAAAGCCAAAAGAACAAGTGAAGCAAACAAGAAGAAAGCAAGAAATCAAAGGGCAATCAAATGGTTTCATCAAGTGAAAGATCAAGAGAAGCATGGAGCTTCAAAGAAGAGAAGATTCCAACCATTAAGAACCCTAACAAAAGAAGACTTGAAGTCATTAAAGACTTGGGTATTTGGGTGAGAGTTAGGATTTCATGTAAATGGTTGAATGGTGAAAGCTCAATGACTACAAGATCTATAAACCATGACATAAAAGGACCTTAGGACCCTTGAACAAAATGTTTTTATCTCATACAAGTGGCCTAACTTGATAACCAAGGACTTAATTGATCATATTTCATGAAAATAAGCTGAACTAGCATATCTGCTTGGTTTTAGTTGACTAAAGGTGGGGTTTAGTCAACTAAAGGTTTGTGTGGTAAACTAAAAGTCCCAAAATCAGCATATGGAAGCTTCTGTATAGTTTAGTTGACTAAACCTTGTGGGAAAGCTCTAACGGCTAGTTTTCTAAGCCTCAAAAAGTGCTATAACGGCTATATTTGTTAATGGGCTCCTTCCCAACGGTCATAAACTATTCCAACCTATATTTATAGTGTTCCAAATACTTTGGGGTATGGATTAAAAAAGGAAAAAAGATTATACTCTTTCTATCCATTATCAAGTCCTAGATCCACAAACTTGAGTTTACATTGTTCAAATCATATTAGATTGAGCTGAATTCTTTATTCACCCTATCAAGAGGGATTTTTTGTTGTACCTCATTCACATATATCTTTGAGAGAGATTCAGGGTGAGGCATAATCCTTGTCGAGCAAAGGGGATTTTCTTGTTGTAAAGATTGATCTACACCTGCAAGTAGATTGGTTAGTGGACTTAGAATCCTTAAGCGGAGTTCTTGAGGCAAGGACGCAAGTGGGAGAGCCAAACCTCGTTATATCTTGTGTTTGATTTCTCTAACTCTCTCTTAGTTATTTGTTTTCATTAATTATGTTATTTGCATCATTGTTTATATTTACTATACTTGTAAAAGATTTTAAAATTCCATTTATTTTGAATCAACCCAATTCACCCCCCTTCTAGGTTTAATTCTTGGGCCAACAAGGGGGAGTGTTGGAAAAATACCACAGCCCACATTGGTTAATTATAATATTTTACATGGTTGCAAATACTTGTTTGGGCCCTCCACCTAAGCTCTTAGGCTTTTAGGTTGAAAACTTAACAGTAATTAACATTGAAAGGGATTAATGCTGTGCAAGATGGCAATTATATAATCTACAACACTATGAACATAGAAAGAAAATAAAGGAATAGAAACAAAGTAGCCTTTAGTGAAAGCTTATATAAATTCCGTAACCATGATGTAAAGGGAAATATTAAAACAAGAATGTTTATTTAGACTAGGGGGTGAGCATAAAGAGGCAAGTGATATGTGAAAATGATTTTTTTATATGAATACAAACTTGCATTTAAATTAGCAACAACAATGAATCAACCACAAAAAGCAAGAAAATGCCTCAAATAATTAAAGTGGAGTGGGTAAGACTGTTTCTTCTCATTTTTTTCATTTTTCATTTTTTTTTTTTTTTTTGCTTCTTCATTTTTTTTTTCTTTTAGGTAAATTAAAAGAAACTCAACTAATGTTTAGCCCTTTTTTTTTCTTTTTCTTTTTTTGTCTTTTTGTTTTTTGACCTTTTTTACGTAATCCCCATAAAGAAAATTAGGTTGTAATGTGCCCCTAAACAGTTTACAAATTTAGAAATTAATGCCGTTCATGGAATAGGCAGTGGCCGTGTGATGTTCTTCCATCTAACTTCATGAATAGCGATTGACGATGGCATTAATTGCTAAATTTGTAAGTTGTTTGAGGGCACATTGCAACCTATTTTTCTTCAGGGGGGTTATGTGAAAAAGGGCTAAGCATTAGGGGGGTTTCTTGTAATTTTCCCTCTCTTTTTTCCCACTATGATTTATATGTACATTTCTAAACTATGAAAGCTTGGAATTATTTTATCAAATAATGGATATTAATCTAATCCTGAAGCTATACGACTAATAGATATTTGGAAGTTTTTAAAGAGCAGAATTCATTGCAAAGCAAGTGGGTACTGACGCATGAGTTGTCAAGATAGTTTTACGTACTTCCGCGATCGTTCCACCCTACGCTTTTTTGTGGGGTCCCCTTTGTCCACTGCATAACTTCTGTTGGTTAGATAAAATGATATGAATACATTAACATTACACTAATGCATCTACTACTGGAAACTCTTTATGTCGTTCTTTCATAATTATATCAAAATAAGCACAATAGATGCAAAACTAAAAGGAAAAAAAATTCTTCCACAATTACATACATGGGTCTCATGAATTGGATCATGGATGGTAAAATTATGATTCATATTCAATATTGTGGAGACAATGTTAAGAGAGTCCAACATGGTTTCTAAAATGTCTTAGTTAAGTTTCCAACCTAAAAGCCTAAGCTGTTAGGCGGAGGGCCCAAGTAGGTATATTAAGCCATGTCAACTTTTTATATTTAAACGATGTGGGATGTGGGACTTCCCAACACTCCCCCTCACGTGCAGGCCTAACAAGACAACAATGGGCCTGTCACATGGACAACATGTCAACAACAACGGGCTCATAAACGAAATAGGCCCAACAACAACAATAATGGGCTCACAAATGAAACGGCCCAAGAACGACATGCTCTGATACCAAGTTAAGTTTCCAACCTAAAAGCCTAAGCTGTTAGGCGGAGGGCCCAAGCAGGTATATTAAGCCATGTCAACTTTTTATATTTAAACGATGTGGGATGTGGGACTTCCCAACAGTTTTCCCAGCAGCACATATATGAACATTTCCACCATCTTCTTTAGAGACGGAGAACCTTATCACTTGTGCTACATGACACCAGATGGAAACAACTATCAAGGTCCTAGTATCACTTTGTTCAACACAGCATTCGATGCTGGTCCATATATTTTTACATATAGGACCACTTTTAGGATTCAAAAAATGTAGTTCATATGTATTGTTGCTATTATTACCGAATAATTTATTTGGTTCAACCAATTTTGCAATGACTTCACTGCAAAATACAAATTGTCTTCAGAATTCAAATGTCAACAAAAAAAGCATGATTATTTTATCTACATGCAGAAATACGGGGTGATGATAAAGAAATAAATTTTTGGCCAATTACATTGTGCAATTAAGACCGCCACTAGTGGACTTCACAATTTCTGATATAATAATAATAATAATTTCATATTCTCCATCCTTAAACTCTGTTTCTGTTTATGTATCCAAACTGGACCAATGATGTATGGTTAATTATTGTTGAACTACTATCCTGTCATGTTTGCTCCCTGATCGAAGCATTATCACAATTTTATCTCAAAGATATTAATCGAAAGCACCTCAACAGATTTTATGGCAGTAAGCTCAATTTTATAAGTTTGCTATAATGAACAATTAATTCTCTTTTCTAATCAAATTCGTTGAGTGAATGATAGATAGGAAAGCCAAATGTTTTTTTTTTTTTTTGGCTGCGAGAAAGCCAAATGTATATACTGGTGAAAATATAAACAAAACTTTACCTGAACCAGCTGATGTCACAGACCCATATCGAACTAGATTTCCTCTCTGTTGAAGACACAAAGATATAACCAAAAAAAAAAAAAAATGAAAAGAGACAACATTTCAGGGTTCACACCACATCTTTTGGATAGGAATTTGTACTCTGTATCCAAGAAAAGAACATACCTTTTTATCATCTTTCAAATTGTCAACTATCCGCTCCCTGAAATCTGTAGTACAACAGAAGATACCTGTATTTTATTAAAAGTACATGGATGTCTAGTTCTGAGAAAAAAAAATTATAGAAGTATCACATGCAATTCGAATCAGTCAATTGTGCACATTTTAGGAATTCATAGATTAGTTGTGCTGAGGGTTCCATCATTTGCAATAGCTGAAATTTAGAGGATGGATTTTTGTGTCCAAATGCAATTGAAACCAAATAGGAATGATTCAATTTCCACGGGACGTCCAACCATGCCCTAAATATTCATGTTTACTGTAGAAAACAATGGAATGTAATGTAAAGAAATGACTAACAGTTACTGACTAGAGACATCTAATCTTTGCGTGCATGTAATCTAATTTCAAATCTAAGCAAATCTTAATGTCGTTTTTAGCAAAGCTAACAAGACAAAGGCAGTCCAATGGCAAAGAAATTTCAGAATAATGACATTTTCGAACCAAAAGTTCCAACTATTCTTTTTCACGATTTCCAAAGAATACAATATATGACAGTAAATATAAATGCTTGAAGCTTATGGATATTATTATAGTAAAGTCAAAAGACAAAGTAGTTATTTGTTGACAAACTGATATAAGAGCAATTAGATCAGAGGAAAATGAAAATTCCCAACACCAGATTCAGAATACTGATGCGAAAAAATTGTCTTGTTCAAACACAATATTCATACAAAAGGAAATAACTAAAGCTATCTATGATGGACAAGAATTATGAATGGAGGACTCAATTTTTTAAGTCTATTTATTCGTATTAGTCACGATATGAAATGAATACCTTTAGCTCTAGGGCCATTTTCTGAATTCCTCCTGTTTCCAACTTGTTTCCTGGAGCTCTCAGAAATACTTAGAGTTTGACCTGAGTTACTGGGACCATCGCATGCATCAAAACCAGATGAAACCACTGGTGCAGCAGCAGAAGATTCACTTTGGGAAGGTTCTTGAGAAATTGCACTCAACTGGATTGGGTTCATGGGAGTTACAAAACCTTCCAGGTCAAGATCTATCAGTCCTTCAACTGTTTGTAAAATCCCAGGATCCTTGGTTTGGACAGGGGATACTTCCTGATAAGTTTCTGGTGTTTCATGAAAATAATCTCCTTGTCCTTGATGCAAACTCATTTGACCTAGGACTTCTTGAGCACTATATAACCCATAAGAGCTATCTTCAATGGCTTCTTTCTCAGAGTGATTAATAAGCTTCTTGCGCTCTAGTGTACCCTTTAGCATACTGACAACAGAAGAAACTTTATCCATATTACCCATTTGTGGGGCATTGAAAGTAGATGAGGATGAATTGGATGGAGACATGAATGTGCCCAATTGGTTGGGAAGCTCAGACATTGAAACGTCACTAATACCATTTGAATTTGCAAATTCTTGTTTCAGTTTGTTGACACCATGCCCGGATGCATTATGCATGGCTTCCATACCTATTGTTGTTTGAGCGCTTTGCATGGCAGCATATCTTCTCCTGCAAAGCAAGTACACACTCATCAAATCAGGGCAAATGATACTATTTTCATTTTAACTAGTTAAACTCACTGGAAACTAAAAGCTAAGGATGGATAATTTTACTTATCTGCATGCATATGTTAGTGATTTAAAAAATTGTAGCAAAAAAATAAAAAATGAAAAGAGATCCACTCAAGGACTTTTCATGAGGTGTAGGTAGAACATAAGACTATCTCTTCATATAAATCACAAGTAGAGAGTAGAAAGTATTTCTAGAGAGAAATCACAAGTAGTATAACAAAGCAGCATCTATTGAAATTCACATTAATCTTATTTTATGAACATATATACAAAGACAATGATACCGCAATTCAGAAGATCGGCTTCTCGTCATTGGTTGAGAACTATTAAACCATGCCTGCATGAAAGGTGAAATATCATATCATCATGAAGCTTTAGAGTAACATAAGTTTCTGCAAAGATCTCAACATAAACAACCTTGGCCAAATATAAATTACTAGCCTGCAATCCTCTTTCGACCGCATTCCTGATGAAAAAAATTAAGATCACAGTAAATTATAATTAAAAATAGAAAGGCTTACTCACTTGACAAAATGTGTTTAACTATTTTGGTCCTAAATGAAACAATGAAAATAAAAATAAAAATAGATGCAACCCACAATAAACAATTCTAAGGACCATGTAATGCAATACAAAGGATAAATAGTTCAATATTACAAGAGTTGTTAGTGGATGGGTAGTAGTAATCACCTGATTGAATGTTGATTGAGGTCGCTTGATAGATCTTCAGTCACTGAACTATTTGGTGGATTTAAATTATCATTGCTTCTTCTATTTTGAAGTACATCCCCATGTTGCTGACTAGACAAACTGGCTAGTTCAGTGGATATCCTGCAATTATCATAGAGTAATTAAAGGCTTTAAAATGCAAACCAGATTATTTAAACAAGAAGAAATGAGAAAAACAGATTTATGATCAAGTTGATGTGGGGATCTAGACTAAAAAAACATTCGTAAAGCACAAAAGTTAAAATAAATAAATATAAAATAAAAAAACAAGAGAGAGAGAGAGATGCTCTATGGGGAAACATGTGGAATGTACAAGCAATTTCTCAAAAGCTAGTCAATTTTTCTCTTGTGATTACTTCTCCATGCCTTCAAATGTTAGCATTATTGTATATTAGTTGATGTTTACAACATGTTTACAAATGAGCATGGCTGAGTTAAAATGAAAACCTTTGTGAGAAGCTTGAAGTAGCACCAATAGGGAAAAAAATGAGAAAAAACTAAGATAGTTTGACCATGTGCAATGAAGACTACTACTAACTGCAACAGTAAGGATTGAAATGTTCCAGGTTGAAGGCACAAAAAGGTTAAGAGCAAAAAGGATGTGGGTTGAGGTAGTAAGAAGAGTTGTGTTGGCGTAAGATTTAACCAAAATATGGTGAAAGCTACCCATTCTAAGAAGAAACTACTTGTTGTAGGAACAAATCTACCCTAGGTGGGGAAAAAGCTACCCATTCTAAGAAGAAACTACTCGTTGAATGAAAGTACCCTATGCAGAGAAAAGCTACCTATTGTAGGAAAAAAACTACCTCTTGTGGAAGAGAAACTACCCTATGCCGGAAAAGCTACCCGTTGTAGGAAGAAACTACCTCTTGTAGAAACGTAACTACCCAACATGGAAAATGTAACCTATTGTAGGAAAAACCTACTTGTTGTAGCCTTGTAGGAAATAAGCTACTATGCGGGAAAAGCAATTCAATTTCCTTTAAAAGAGAGCATTTTTCTCCTTAATATCACCAAAGATTACCTTATGAACCCACCTTTAACCTCTGTTTCATGAACTTGAGCTTTTGCATAATCTGAAGCCTTCCCTTTTAGGAATTTTCCCTAACCTAGGACTTGTGAGATACGAAACAAAAAATATATATAAAGAGAAGAAAACAAAAACGCACAAGAAACATAGATTTACGTGGTTCGACAAAACTTTACCTACGTCCACGGAGTCGTTGCAACTTCTACTATGATCTTAAGCAAAGCGTAGATACAAGAGATACGGACGACTCCCTACAGTACTGTCAGGCTCCCAACTTTTACCTCTACAATCCTTCCATCATACCAAGAAAATTTCTTTGCTAAAGAGGTGCGAAAGCCACATGTTCTCGAAACAAAAAGAAATGTCCGCACTTACCAGAATTTGACTCCAAGACAATAAGCAAATGATCGCAGACTCCAACTCACCTAGCTTCCCCCCATGACGTCTCCTAACATTGAAGTCCCCTCCCACATGCCACCTCAGAAACTTGAAGCCATAGAAGCTCGCCAACTCATCCCAAAAAGCAAGTTTAGACCTCGAACTGTTTGGGCCATAAATGGCACTCAACCACCAGTTTCTGAATCCTCTGAGTTGAATCTAATTCAAATAAGAAAGGAACTCAAAAGAATCAGAAGACTATAGTATCCTAAATGCCCTTATTTTTAATTACATCCTCATCGTACTGCTTATCCATCTTAACATATTCATACAAGCTACACATCCTCATGGGCACGTTTCTTTCCTGCAATCTTGCCTAGCATGTTTTGTCCTAAAGCATGCCTTGTCTTGTTAATGTCTCATTAAATTCTACTCTGAATTTGATAGGTAAGCACTGATCAGATATTATACCAAAAACATTTCGCTACGCTTTCTTTATTTCTTCTCGTGATGAAGTAAAATGTATTATAAATAAGAAGTAAAAACATGTACACTAGAGGTGGAAAATCAAAGATTAAAAAGAAATACTTACTATTCAAAAAATTCTAAAAGGGTGTCCGCTCACAAAAAAAATTTGGGTCTCCCCAAGCAAAAAGAATCTTTAGAGTATGGTCTACCAACTTCTGAACAGGAGCTTCCTTGTCTTCAAAAGTCCTCATGTTTCTTTCTCTACATAGAGTCCAAAAAATTGCATGGGGAACAAACTTCCATAACCCCAAAGCTTCCATGTTAGAACTCCTACCCTGCCAAGAATGAATCACCTGAACCCTCCAAGGCTGATCCCAATGAACACCAAGAGCCTAGGCAAAAGTCACACACTTCTCTGGCCATCGGGCAGAGGAAAAGCAAATGGTCCTTTGACTCCAAGTCCCTCTTGCAAAGAATACTAATTGTTAAGCACTTATCCCAACAAGAAACCCAGGAAAAGAGACTTTTGAGTAAATATTTGGGACCCAAATCTTAGACGCAGGAAATCCTCTACCAACTTAACCAACTAAAGACTTGAAATGAGATTTAATTGATAGCACCCATTCTCCCTGACCTACAAACGATATAGTCTAGTTCTCCTATACCAATAAGGATAGCATAAATATTTTCAAAGAAGTCCACTATATCTTCTAACTCCCAATCTTGTACATTCCTGCCAAAGACCACATCCTAACAGTAAGAATTGTTAATCCACTTCAAATAATCAGCAATCCAAGTACCTTTATTTACCACCAATTCATAAAGATTAGGGAAATCCTTTGACGATCACCACACCATGAATCCTCCCAAAATCTGATGGAGCCACCCTCACCCACCTTAAAGCGGATTTCTTTCCTAAAGTCTTCCATCCCTCTACTTATAGATTTCCATAAACCCACCTCATATGAGCCTCTAACCGTCTTAAGTCTCCAATTCCCTTCCTTGCTCCCAAACTTCCACCTCACTACCTTTCTCCACAAGGCTTCTTTTTCTATTGCAAACCTCCACAACCACTTACCAAGTAAAGCCTTATGCATGTCCACCAAGTGTCTAAAACCCAACCCACCCTCCAAATTTGAGAAGCAAACGATGTCCCAACCAAGTGAATTTTATGTTCATCACTCATCCCTGCCCATAAAAAATCTCTATCAAGTTTCTCTAATCTATTCACCACTGCCATAGGGATATGGAAAATGGACATAAAGTAAGTTGAAAGACTCGCCAGTGCACCTCTAATCAAGGTCACCCTACCTACTTCATCCACTTTGCACTAATTCTATGAACATCTTCTTCCTTAGAAGCAAGAACCTCCCACCAAGGGTGTTGATGCCGATCCCGTTTCAAAACCACAATTCCGTGCTTCTAAATGAGAATATTGTAAGAATCTTGATTCTTTCTTGAGGGATTCACACTTCTAACACAAATGGAATGTCGTTTGTGAGGGTGTGGGGAAGCTAGGGTGACGCCCTTTAAAATTTTAGGAATTGATTTTATATATTATATAAAAGGTAAGATATATTTTGATGAATTAAATTATTTTGTACAATGTCCGTTTTAACTTTATTCTAATTCCTAATTATGTTCCTAAATATTAGGAAGAAATTAGATTAGCAGTTCTATTTTGATACTCAGTAGTTTGTTGAAAAAAAATGTAAGAACATATGCTTTCTCTCTTTCCCTACATTCGTATAGCTCCTCATAAGAACACACTCATTCCTTGCACAAATTTCTTTCTTGAATTCCTCTATAATTCTATTGAGTTCGAAAAAACTTGAGTGAAATTTTCAGGTAAATAGTGTGTGGACATATATATATATATTTTACACAAAGGCTTCCTACACACCCCAAATCTTTGTCTTATATGCGTCCCCACTTCCCTGCCTCTGCTGTCGCCCCCAAGTTGGTTCCTGCTCCCGCTTCATGCTTCTATGTCCTCTTTGTTCTTCAATTTGCCTTCCTCTTATGGATCATCAGAGCAAGATAACAAACGTTACTTTTAATAGGCAATTACCATTTTCATCTCTCTTTCTCTTACTATTTTTTTTCTCAATTCTAGAGAGTTACAATTTACCTTTTCCTTTCTATTAAATGAATGAATACCTTGTGAGTCTCCATCAACATGTGATCTTGTTCTTAAGGCAATAGAACTACCTTATATATTGTCTCAAAAGTTTCCTACATGATCAAACAACAAATAATATTATACAATTTAGATCATAGATCTATAATCTGGACTTCAGATTGAACGTTGTAGATATGAATCACAAATATGCAATCTTGACTGCAGATTCATGCTTTACCATATGATATAATCCATAAATTGGTGATCTCCACAATAGATTTATAGGTTTAAAGTTTAATCATATATATAACATTTTCTTGAAAGGTTCAACATTTATTTATGAGTAGGGGAAAGGGATCCATGGATTATGATACAGCTCGAGTCCTTGCATTATACAGCTTCCAAGTAATTTTCTTGCATCAACTATTAGGGTTTATCCCTGGTGCAGTGAAATATGGGCAGGGGTTGCTAAAGCGTTCCCTCAAAGCAATGCCCCTCATCAGTGCTCGGATGTGGTGAAAAGCAAGCAAGAGTTCTCACATTCCATTGGACGGGTGTGGGTAAAGAAGTTAGTCCAAGAGAGTAGGATTCGTTTGGCTACTTGGAACATAAGAACAGTAACAGAAAAATGAATATAATTAGTTGATAAGATGATTAGAAGAAGAATAACCATCGCTTGTTTATAAGAAATTAAGCGGGTAGGTGAAAAATATAGCGAAATTGAAAATACGGGATTTAAACTTGGGCATACAAGAAAGGACAAGCATAGGAATGGAGTAGGGATAATTGTAGATAGAGATTTAAAAGAGAAAGCTGTAGGTGTTGAGAGAAAAGGTGATAAAATAATGGTAATAAAACTTGTACTTAGGCAAGAGACAATAAATATTATTAGTGCTTACGCACCCCAAATAGGATTAGATGAATCCTTTAAGAGGCAATTTTGGGAGGATATGGATGGATTAATTCAAAGGATACCTACCAGGAAGATCTTTATAGGAGAAGACTTAAATGGTCATGTCAGAAAGAATAGTGGAGGATATAAGAGGGTTCATGGAAGATATGGGTTTGGAGAGAGAAATGAGGAAGGGGATACTATATTACAATTTGCTATGGATTTTGATCTTGTAATGGATAACACTTGTTTTAACAAGAGAGATCAACACTTAATAACATCTAAAAGTGGATATAATATGAGTCAAACAAATTTATTTTCTTACTAGAAGGATGGATCGAGGAGTTCATAAGAATTGTAAAGTAACCTGGATTTAACCCCACAACATAGATTAGTTGTATTAGATGTATGTCTTTAGGGATGGAAGAGAAATAATAGGAAAAATAAAAACCCAAGAACTAGGTGGTGGAACTTAAAAGGAGAAAAATAATTAATGTTTAAAGATATAATATTAAAAGAAGGAAAATGGAATATAGATGAAGAGACCAATAATATGTGGAGTGATATGGATAGTTGCATTAAAAAAGTTGCAAAAGATATCTTGGGAGAATCTAAAGGGAATGGACTAAAATCTAAGGAAACACGGTTGTGGAATGAGGAGGTTTAGACAGCAGTGAGGGAAAAACGAGAATGTTATAAAACTCTACATAAAGAAATGAACAAGAAAAGTTATGAAAACTATGAATTAACTAAAAAGGAATCTAGGAAGGCAGTTAGTGAAGCTAAACTCAAGGCATATGATAATTTGTACCACAGGTTCAACACAAAGGAAGGGGAGATATATATATATATAAATTGGCTAGGAGAAGGAAAAATAAGTAGAGATTTAAACCTTGTTAAAGGTGAGGACCAGAGAGTTTTAGTAAAAGACTATGAGATTAAGAAAAGTTGGAGTTATTTTAGCAAATTATTTGATGAGAATCACACAATAATTTAAGCTTGAGGGAACTTAGTAACCCTAGAATTGATAGACGTTATATGTTTATTAGAAGAATTAAGGTAACTAAAGTGAAAGAAGCTATGAAAAAGATGAAAGTAGGGAAAGCTATAGGGCCAGATGGAATTCCCATTGAAGCTTGGAAGTCTATGGATGATGATGGTGTGATTTAGTTGAGTAAGTTGTTTAATAAGATATTAAAGACTAAAAGGATACCGGATAAATGGAGGAAAAGCACTTTGGTACTGCTGTATAAGAACAAAGGTGCTATTCAAAGTTGAACTAACTATTGTGGCAATAAGCTTTTTAATCATACAATGAAGCTTTGGGAGAGAGTGATAGAGCTAAGATTAAGATGAGAAACAATAGTAACAAAGAATCAATTTGGTTCTAGGCTAGGGAGATCGACTATAGAAGATATTTTCTTACTTAAAAGATTAATGGAAACATATAGAGAAAAGAAAAATGGCTTTCACATGGTGTTTATAAAATTAAAAAAAGCATATAATAGGGTCCCAAGGGATATAATGTGGTGGGTGTTAGAAAGGAAAGGAATACCTATTAGGTATATCCATGGACTAAAATATCCACGATATCTTCGATATATCCATGATATATCCGTGTATCCGTACCCCTCGATATAATATCTAACTGACATATCTATTTCGAAAAATATCTTTATGATATTGTCGATATTTTCGATATTATTGATAAAATCTCGATATATCTTGACATATCCATGATATCTTCTTTCTTTCACATGGTATCGTCGATATATCGATTATCGAATATATCTACTATATCGAAGATATATATCAATGATATCAGATATTCATTTTCTTGTTATTATGTCAAAATTATCACCTCTTACTCTTTTAGTATTGATTTATATAAATATTTTAATTATCCTAATTGCTTCAATTAGTGTTATGAAGTAACAACTTTCATTTACTTTGTTAAAATATTCATTCTTTCGCTTAGTGTAGCACAATTTTTATACCCTACACAATACATACTTGTCTAATACACATTTAAATTTCAATATTTTGATTCTAAATTGTTTATTAGAGTCTAATCATTGTTCCCAAAGTTTTAATGGAAATATACATGTTTAACTAACAATATATGTCATATCTCTAAATCGATATCGAAATTTTCGATATATCCGTCGATATATCCGATATATATGATATATCTGTCGATATATCCGATATATCTGTCGATATATCCGATATATCCGTTTTGGACCCTCGATATATCCATTGATATCGATATTTAAGTCCTTGGGTATATCGATATAATCAAGGACATAAATGATGGAGTTGTAACTAGTGTTAGAACAATCGGAGGGGAGACAAGTGAATTTTCACAATAGGTTTACATCAGGGATCTACATAGTCCTTATCTTTTTGCTTTAGTTATGGATAAACTGATTAGATATCGAGGACAAGGTCCAATGGTGTATATTATTTGCTGATGATTTAGTATCAATTGATTTCACTAGAATAGGGTAAATTCTAAATTTGATTTATGGAAAAACACCGTAGATACAACAGTTTCAGGTTAAGTAAAACAAAAAAGGAATAGATGGAATGTAAATTTAGTTGAACTGGAAATGAGGGCATTGTGTAAATTGGTCATGACCAAGAGATACATAAAAGTGACTATTTTCAATATCTTGGATCAATTATCTATAAAGATGAAGAAAAGGGGAGGCTGTTGATCATAGAATAAGAGCAAGATGGGAAATGGAGAAGTGCATCTAGAATGCTGTTGTGAGAAGTATATGTTGTAAATAACTAATTTTACACAGGTAGTTCAGTCTTTTGATATTTTAGGGGTTTGTTTTGATAAATATGCTTGTAATCCACTTTTTGCAGTTAATGAGAATTAACCTTTGCAAAGTACCAGAGCCCTTCAAATGGAATAGTATCTTCTCTCTCCCGTTTGCTTATCTCTCCTGTTAGCCTCTCTCTCCCTTTTTGTCAGCATCCTTCTCATTCTTCCACACATCACATAAAGCAACATCAATAGAAGAGCTCCAGAAGACCAACTTAGGACCTATTATACCTAATCACACCTTATACTTTCTTATCACACCATTCGCAAACCTTCACACCACATTCGTCTCACCCATTTCTACTGTTATCTCACCTTCACACCACAGTCGTCTCTAATCTTTAAGCCTTAGCAAACATTTGACTTGACTCTCATCTCCAGGCCTAGCAAGTATTTGACTCAGCACTCAAACCAACCTATCGAACTAGCCCATCCTATCGAATCATGCCGCATCAGTGAATCGATCCAGCCCATCGAACCACACTGCACTAGTGACCCTTTTGCCATAATCGATCTTGTTAGGCCACTCAAATAAGCCATAGATTGCATTCCAAAGACTCATTCAAGCAAAGACTTCAAACCTAGGTCGCATTCTATAGACTCATTTGAGACCCTAGACGCCTTATCAACCTTCATGAAGCATCTAATCTCTCATCAAACAGCTCTCTAGCATCTCCAATTGCACATCAATAGTTATAGCTCTCTAGCCTCTTTTTGAACAGTATCTTCTAAAAGCATCTTGTTGACCTATAGTCATGTTGCAGCACCTTTTGACATCTTTTTAGCCTGTTGCTTACTCTAAATCTGACTTTACAGGCTTTTACTGGTGCTAATTGGGCTGGTGACATTAATCATCGCAAGTCTACTATTGCCTTCTGTATTTTCCTTGGCAATTCTCTTCTTTCTTGGAAAAGCAAGAAGCAATTCATTGTTACTCGCTTTACAGCTGCGGCTAAATATCGTGTTATGGCATAAGCTACAGCTGAGATTGTTTGGCTTCAATGACTTCTATCTAACTTGGGCATTCCTATCTCCTCTCTAACTCCTCTTTACTATGACAAAAAGAGTGCCATACAGATTATGCATAATTCTGTGTTTCATGATGGCACAAAGCATATTGAGATTGATTGCCAGTTTATTCATTAGCATCTTCATCCTACCACCATTGACCTTTCGTTTCTTCCACTGCACATATTGGTAATTTCTTCACAAAGACTCATACAGCTGTCCGTTTTCATTTTCTTCTTGACAAACTCCCGAAGCTCTCGAGGCTTGCAACATGAGTTTGAGGGGGGAGGGTGTGAGATGTATGTAATGTAAATACATTTCCTTTATAAGGTAGCTTAGTCTTTTGATATTTTAGGGTAGCTTTGTATAAATATGCTTGTAATGCTCCTTTTATAGTTAATGAGAATCAACCTTTGCAAAGTATCAGCTGTGTGATAATAGATTACCTATGAAGTTAAAAGTATTTCAAGATGGCTAAAAAACCAGCTATGCTTTATGGCACGGAATGTTGGGCGATTAGAAAACATGTACAGAAATGAGTGAAGCAGAGATGAGGATGTTAAGATGAATATGTAGTAGTCCACAGGAAAGATAAAATAAGAAATGAATACATTCATGAGAAGGTAGGAGTAGTGCCCATTGAGGAGACGATGAGGGAAAATTGTTTAAGGTGGTTTGTTCATATGAAACGAAGACCTATAAATTCATTTGTACATAAGAGTGACTTAATTCAAGTCAAAGGCTTGAATAGAACAAGAGGAAGGCCTATAATAACGTAGACTGAGGTGGTGATGAAGGACACGTGTATTAAAAATTTAACAGCAAAAACAGCCCTTGATAGAACTAAATGGTGTGAAGGAAATTTATTTAGACGACCCCATGTAGTTAGGAATAAGGCTTGGTTTAGGTCATTATCAAGAATAATTACCATAAATGAAGATTGGGTGTTACCAATAATTCTTTAATTGGATAATTTTTTGGCTATTAGTTAAATATTTGATGAATTACTTAAACTGGACCTTTCTATTATTTATATTTCATACATAAATGTAAAATAAATTCAACCAGATCTACACTTCACATTAGTTATAAAATATATCCTAGATTTGTAAGCTTGGAAAACTCTGGGCTTAAGGCAAGGATGAGAGTTTGTTTGGAGTCAACACTTAAACACCATTAATCCTCTATATTTTAAAGCACATTATCTCCCTAATTGTTCTAGCAGCCCCTAACTATTCTTGTTGTCTACCACAAATTTTGAAAGAGCTTCCTTTAGTTCCAAGTTTAGCATGTTTGATATTGAGAATATGTTATCAGTCAAGTCTAACTCACTCATTGACTCGTCCCCTATGGGAACATTATTTGTACTATGTGATATATTCCAAGTCCCACAGATATACTTGCATAGAATACATAACAATTTAGCTCCAAAGGCTAAGGATCTTATACGATACTGCTTTTCCACCACTAAATTTCTTAATATAATACGCATTTTTACAGATGAAACAAGTGGTCATCAAACATGATGAAGTGGTAGCATCTAGTCTACGATACAACAACACATGTAAGTCATGGAATTTCAAAATGACTGAGTGGTTGTTCACCTTCCACTACTCAATTTTATAATGGAACAGCTAAACAATTTTAAGGTAACTATCTGTAATCTTGTATCCTTAGGAAAAACACAGTGCTCCCAATATTAAGAGATACACAAATGCATGTGGCAGCCAATAATAATGACAATATGTATTCCGTTTTTCAAATGTCAAAATACTAATTCTCTCATATTACGTTCTGAAAACTTGTATCAGGACATTCAGACCTCATCCTTTTTGTAGGTCCCTGAACATTTTAAGAACTTAGATTGCATATAATAATTTCTTTATTATTATTATTATTAAAAAAATTATTATGGAATCCAAAAAAAATGATTTTCTAAATAATATGAAGGCCCCACATCATTGTTTGACAAAGAAGGGGCACAACTACTATAGAAAACCCTCAAGTCTGGTCGTGAAATTGATGATGACCACATTGGCATATAATCAGCACTCTATTAATGGGTAAATATATTAATATATTACTTGAGCCTACTCACCTCCGTGATGCTTGTCGAGTACGATGAGCTATGCTTGTTGAATTGTAGCCATGATTCTAGCAATAGAAATACATCATTTTAAATAAATAAATAAATAAAACAAGGGAAGTATTGTTAGACCATTAAACTTCACATGAATATAACTTACTTAAATAAAAATCATAAGTTCCTCACTTAACATTAAGAATTTTATTGTTGACCAGTGATATAAAAATTGCTCACTAAATGGATATACTACCTATCCATCTGCCATTATTGATTTTGGTTGGAGAAAGACATTAGTTCCAATGTTTGTCACCCCTTGGTACAAATATTTAATATTCATTCATGGATTATTTCAAATATAATCCCATTGAAATTCTCCATTTTATGGGTGAAAATATTTCAGTTGCTACAAGCATACAATGATCTAATCAATCAACAGTGGGGCAACTTTTCTGGTCTTGCAGTGCGATCACGTTGCCGGCAGCTCTAAGCAGGGAAAAAAAAAAAAAAAAAAGGGCTTGATGATAGAGTAGTCCCATATATGATAATATGCTTTTAATTCCTATATGTTAAGACTTTTAATTCCTATATGTTAAGAAAACTGTGAAATTGTGTTGATGGACAACTTTTCAAATCCAAGGGTCTGGTGACATTGCCACAGCATCAATTCCACAATTATGTCGATTTTTTAACATGATCTTCTGCCATATGGGACAGATACTATGCATTCTATTGATGTGTTGAGGTGAAAACTGAGTTGCTAAATGGTCCATTTGTTAAACTCACTTCAAGAAATGAAACAAGGTTGATGTTCATGTTATAGAGAAATTTTATTTTAAAAATAAAATAAAATGAAGCGGAGGTCAACCATATTGACACATGACTGGCCCTAACTCCTACCCCACTAAGAAGTCAATAGCACAATATTCAATCCCATGGAAATGAAAAAATGACACATGTAAAAACCACCAACTCTATTTCACTTCAATGAAAAAATATTTTCTTGCAATCATTTTAAACATTACTGAGGTTCATGAAAGACAATATTTTTCAAAACTATGAAATATGAATAAGGCATATGCAAAGAAAATTTTCATAATTGAATAAGACAGTAACCAAGCTCATGTTCACTAAATAACCCATATCTCTAAGATGCATCTATGCCAAAAATAGTTGATATTACAAACCACAATGACGAGGTCGTTAGTTCTATTCAAGATACCATCACATAATCAAGCAGAAAAGAAGATCAGGGTAACTAGACTCCAGACGAACACACAAAAGCTGAAAGTATATGAAAGGTTCATCTAACTGGTGTTTATTAACACTAAAAACGCTTTATAATTCAATGAAACAAAGTCAATGAAAAAGGTGTAACACAGCTGCTTGCCTCTCCATTGGTGAGCCAGCTTTTGAAGAGTTCCTCACTATCTGCACGGAAGTTTTGAGAAAGATTTTTAAAACCCAACATCTCCATAGTTGGTACTGGCATTCCAATCGAGCTCTCCATCAAGGATTTCAGAAACAACTCCTCACTTGAGTTCCTAAAAAAGTCTGAATAGCCCCTTCCCTCTGACTCCATTAAACTCTTTTCAGCGCCACTCCTCTGTATTGCCTGAGACTGAAATGAATTCAAATTCTGCTGACTACTTCCCGGTTTCATAAAAGAATCATCTGCAGATTTTCCTTCGTTTTCATCATTTACCATATTATCCAACAATCCACCTTATCGATATACCAGAAAACTAGACGACCAATCTGGGAAATAACTAAAATTTTATGCTCCTCAGCAAATTAACCCACAACCCTTTACTATTAATTGACCCTTTGTCAAGATGCCAAAAAGAAGAATAAAAGAAAAGGTTGTGACGAAATAATACCAAATTCGAGTCTTGTCAAGGAAGCACTTGGTTACCTAAATCTCCAAGACACCAACTAAGAATACAATTGTCAAGAAGGAAAGCAAACTCCAAATAATGATCACAAACTCGGGTCACCGGGAACGGTATTTTGCAACAATCTACACCTCAAAGAAAGAAGTGTGATGTTTCTCCAATCAATCAATCAACCAAAAACACAGCTCTTCGTTCGTGTTCAGTTGACCAGCAAGGCAGAGTCCCAATATACATACTCTGAGACCTCATAAGCAAATAAAAAACAAGGCTTCTTCTGTACTAAGATTATACTGCAAAGATACGTGTATTTTCTATTTTTTTTTATTTTTTTTGTCAAACATATGGTGGGCATTAAACAAATATAAAGCAATGGGAATCTAGGAATTTTGAGTTTTTGAGTTTTCTTAAGATTCCAAGTTCCAATAGATTGTCCTTTTCATGGCTGTGGGAATGTAATTTGTGAGGCAGTAAGTTCAATCTTCAACGGTTGAAAAACGCGGGAAAATCATATATATACTGACGTAAATGAAAACTTTGTGAGGAATGATTCAATGTATTGGGAACCGGGGAAGATCTCAAATATTATAAATAAATAAATAAATAATAATAATAAAAAAACAATTGTAATAAAATATGAAGAAGTTGAGGTCTTACCTGAAGGAGGAGAGATGGCATGATGGCGGCCTGAAAGAGACATTCAGCAACGGCCATTCATTTTTGGATTTAAATAATGTAGCCGTTGAGAGGGCGTTTTCAGCCATCGGGAGCTTCTTGTATATGAGCTTCATGTACTTTAAACATGGATCCTCCAAGAAAAGCAACACGACGTGTGGCAATGATTAGTAGCGATGCTCTCAAAATAGAGATTTCTGCAGCAGGAGACATTATTTCGCGGGGCTATCTTTCTTCCACGCATGGTTAGCATCAAGTAAAAAAAACAAAGGCAGGCTATATTATCACCGCCCAAAATATTTTAAACTCCTATTATTTAAAATAATTTGTTAAATTCTTTATACTTAAATGTAAATTTATCAATAACGATATGTTTACTTTTTTTTTTTTTTTTTTGAGAAAAAGCGATAAATTTTATAAAAACAAACCATGATCTAAATCTGTATGGACTTGATCCCTAACACAAGGTGGGACTTCTTCCATCCAAATTTGTACATCATCTAAATCTCTAACAAATCTAGCCAAACCATGGGCTACCATATTACTCAATCGTCGCACATGTGTGAAAACAGCTGAAGTGAAACAATGTCTAGCCGCCAGTTGAATATCTTCAATAATCAGCCCTACAGATGAAAAATTGGCAACATTCGAATTGATAGCTTGGATGACGCCCAAACAGTCTCCTTCGAAACTCACCTTAGATAAATTTAGATCCCTTGCAAAACCCACTGCAAACCTGATTGCCATAGCTTCCACTATCTCCACAGGGAATTGTCCATACACGCGCTTCGACGCAGCAGCTATAGGTTGACCCTCAAAATCCCTAACAATCACACCCACCCCCACACTACCAGACTCAGCAAAAACCGCTCCATCAACATTGAGCTTAAAAACCCCGTCAATGGGCGGTACCTAAGGAAAGGACACCGCGCTCCCACTCATGGCACTCCCTTCAACAACGCTAGTGTACTCTTGCAGAAGATTACAAGCACTCCCAATGATCAACTGGGGATCCCTATTAGCTCCACCGAAAAGCACCTCATTCCGATTATTCCACAACGCCCACATAAGCATCAGCACTAAGTCCCATTCACGCCCCTCAATGTACTCTGACAGAGCCAACATCCAACTACGAAAATCCGCCGCTTCAGCATACCGGACCCTTAACCCCAATGGGCTACCAAACCAAACCAATTCTGCCAGTGCACATTCTTTGAAAAGATGCAGTATAGTTTCATTGGCGGATCCACACACCACACAGCAAGTGTCATTCGTAATCCTTCGTTTGGCCAGATTCGACCGTGTAGGAAGGATATTCATGCACGCCTTCCACACGAAATGCTTAACTTTCGGAGGAATATTCTGATGCCAAATTAAGCCGGACATAAGATCACCATCATTAGACGTGGAGCATTCCCCCAACCGAGAAGGGCGCGCCCTTGCTTGACTATCCAGTTCTAAGTGATATGCGCTCTGCACAGTAAAACGTCCATTCGAGGTAAAATGCCAAACTAATGTATCGTTTGGTAATCGAAGGCTTAAAGGTAAATTGCAGATGACAGCTGCTTCATGAGGTAGAAAAACCCGCTCTACGAGCTCCTTATTCCACGCTTTATTTTGAGAATCAATCAACTCAGAAACACTTGCATTCTCACCTAGAATATGCATCGGAGAAATAACCTGAAAAGTTGTAGGTGTTGGAAGCCATTTAGCCTTCCAGATGCTAACAGATTCTCCATTACCAATCCTCCACCGCACCCCTCTAGCTAGCAACTCTCGCCCTTCCCAAATACTGCGCCATGTATAACTAGGATTATTTCCCAACGGAGCATCCAAAAAATTGCACCTGGGAAAATATTTAGCTTTCAGCACCCTAGCCACCAAGGAATCATCATGTATCATAAGACGCCACCCCTGCTTTGCTAATAACGCCTTATTAAAGGCGATCAGATCCCGAAACCCTAGTCCCCCATCCTTCTTTGACTTACATAGTACCTCCCAGCGGAGCCAATGAATCTTGCGCTCATCACCCCTTTGCCCCCACCAAAAATTACTCACCATAGCGTTAATCTCCCTGCTGAGTGTCACGGGAAGTTTGAAACAACTCATAACGTAAGTCGGAATAGCTTGAGCTACCGCTTTAATAAGCACTTCTCGCCCCGCACGCGAAAGCAATTTTTCCTTCCACCCTTGTAAACGCTTCCATACCCGTTCCTTAATATTCCTAAAAACCTCATTTTTCGATCTACCAACCAAAGTAGGAAGTCCCAGATACTTTCCCAAAGGCTCTTCACACTGAATACCAAAAATTCCCCTGATCTCCTCCCGCTTCCTTGAGCTTGTATTTTTACTAAAGCAGATAGACGATTTCTCCATATTTACCTTTTGGCCTGATGCCAGCTCATACTGGTGTAATATCTCTACAATTGTCATGCTTTCCTGCATTGTAGCTCTACCAAAAAAGAGACTATCATCGGCAAAAAATAAATGTGACACCTTCGGGCTCTGTCTACAGATAGAAACACCTGTCAACATCTTTTCCTGTTCTGCCTTAGCTATCAAGGCTGTGAGACCCTCCGCCACAAGGAGAAAAAGATAGGGAGACAACGGGTCCCCTTGACGAAGACCTCGAGAGGGACTGAAATACCCACACTGCTTGCCATTAATAACAATTGAATAGGATACTGTCCGTACACAATTCATAACCAAAGCAATCCATCTCTCAGAAAAGCCCATTTTCTCCATAACTTTCTCTAGAAAACCCCATTCCACCCTGTCATAAGCCTTACTCATATCAAGCTTAAGCGCAAAATGACCCTGCCTACCTGCTCGCTTATTTTTCAAAAAATGCATTATCTCAAAAGCCACCAGAACATTATCCGTTATAAGTCTACCTGTGACAAAGGCGCTCTGACTTTCAGAAATAATACTAGGCAAAATATTCTTGAGCCTATTCGCCAACACTTTAGATATAATCTTGTACACCACATTACACAGGCTGATAGGTCTGTACTGAGTGATAAATTCAGGACTATTATTTTTTGGGATGAGAACAATATTCGTAAAGTTAACATTCTTAAGCATAGGTCCACCATTAAGAAAAGAAAGGGAGGCACGTACGATATCTGGTCCGACGATATGCCAATACTTCTGGAAAAAAAGTGCGGACATCCCATCAGGTCCAGGTGCTTTAGTGGGATGCATTTGGAAAAGGGCCTTCCTAATTTCATCCGCCTTAAACTCTCGCATAAGAGTGGAATTCATCGCATCCGTAACTCTCCTATTCAGCGCTCCAAGAGTGCTCTCAATGTTTTGGGGATTAGAAGTAGTAAAAATATCTTGGAAATAGCTCACTATCACGTCTTCAACTTTTCCTTCTTCATTCTGCCAAGACCCCGCTGTATCCTTAATTCTGAAAATCATATTTTTCCTTCGCCGTTGAGATGCCTTCGCATGAAAAAAACTTGTATTGCGGTCCCCTTCTCGTAGCCAAGAAAGTCTGGATCGTTGACGCCACATAACTTCTTCTCGGGCCAAAAGTTCATCCATTTGCTTCATCAAGCTTCTTTCTGCATCTAAAGAAATTGAAGTCGGAGGAGCTTCCTTCAATAGTGTAAGTTTTCGCCTCATATCTCCTAATTGTTTCTGAACATGGCCAAACTTAGATCGACTCCATTGTAGTAAATTTAGTCTGGTGGCTTTGATCTTTTCCTGAACACATTGCATATGGTTACCAAACCCACTACAGTCCCATCCGTTCGCTACTACTTGCTCACAATCGTCGGCTCTAACCCACATTGCCTCAAAGCGAAACAGCTTTTTCCGTGGACCATTCGGACGTACAAGGCCATCTGTGTCTATCAAAATTGGCAAATGATCGGAAGCACTACAAACTAAATGTTCTACCGAGACAGCAGGAAAAATGTTGCCCCATTCGTGAGTAGCCAGTGCTCTATCCAATCGTTCCTCAACACACGCATCTCCTGTCCGATTATTGCACCATGTAAATCGGGGCCCGAAATAGCCTAAGTCCTGAAAATTACACAAATTTATGACCTGTCTGAAATCTCGCATTTGCGACTCTGCACGTGGATGCCTACCTCGCTTCTCATTGGCTGACACAATCTCATTGAAATCACCGAAACAAATCCAAGGTAATGAAGATTTATGATTGAGACCCCCCAACAGCTCCCACGATTGCTTACGGTTCTCTACTTCTGGATGACCATAAAAACCAGTCAATCGCCATTTCCCTACACCAGCCTCCAAAACATGCGCATCAATATGGTGGGTTGAAAAACTTAGGAGGTCCACATCAATGTCCGAATTCCAAAGAAGCGCCAAACCCCCAGCTCTACCATTAGCACCCACTAGCAAACCCTGTGTGTATCCTAACTTGTATTTTACCTTCTCCATTTCAATTTTCGACAACTTAGTCTCCATAAGAAACACAAACATAGGAACTTTTCTCTTCACAACATCGCAAAGAGCACGAACTGTGCGAGGGTTCCCAAGCCCTCGACAGTTGAAACTGAGTGTTTTCATTGTTGCCGGCGGGACTGGGAACCAGTCTCCGCCGATAACTCATCACTGGAAAAATCCAGCACTGCAATATCCCCTTCAATCGGACGTTGCTTTTTATTACAACCCACTACTTCTAACCTTTCCTCATCCCCCTCGTACACCCTACCTCCGTTCTTCCTTTTCCCCTTACCCACTGTAGATGACAAATTTTTAGCACCCACAAGCGAGACTTCCCTGGCCTTTCGTTTCCATCCCAACTTCCTTTGCCTAGTGGTCATTGCACTCGCGACCTGGGTAACAGAATTGCACACAATGGCCTCATCATTCATGACATGATTATGGGCCCAATCCATCCTAAGTGACTCCAGCCCATCACCAACCGGATCCACCACACCATCCACTGATTGGAAAAGCTTGGGTGTATCATGTAGTCCAACAATTGCTCCATGACTTTCCATAGTAACCTCCCCTTTGTCGCCCTCCCCATGAATTACTCCCCCCAAAATCTCATTCGGCTGTGATTCAAAAAAAGATTTGCCCGCCCCTGTCAATCCGTTACCATCCTCAACAACTCGAGCCAAACCATTGCCATTATTCTCGCCAAGTGTCCCCTTGTGCTGTGCCGTTAGATCATCAGAAACCAGATCCAACAACTCTCCTGTACCCACATCAGCCACCCCCAACTTGGTTCCTTCCGCTGCCCTAGCATCGTCCTCAGCCACCACCGTACCAGCCCCGTCGACATCCCTCCTGCCCCGCCGCCCTTCAGCAAACTGCCGTGGCTGGTGTATCCCGCGGTTCCAACTGTGAACCTGTGTGGACTCTCCTCCTCTTAGCCAAGCACCATATTGCTTCGACGCTTCATTACTTCCGTCACCGGCACCATATTGTTGCTCACAATCCTTCTCAGCATGGCCTAATTTACCACAATAATAGCAAAAAGTCGGAAGACGTTCATATTTAATCGAGACCCACAAAGATTTGTCTCCCAACTTGATTGTAACTCCCCTTTTAAGCGCCTTATGCACATTCAGTCTAACTCGGATCCATAAGAACCGTCCCCAATACGTGCCCTTTTCCCCTTGTTCCAGCTCTACAAACACACCTAATTTGTTCCCAATCATCTCGCCCACCTCCTTTGTCATACAAGCAAGAGGTAAGTTATAGACCTGCACCCAAAACATGGCCTCTTCTAGGAGGATAGCCGAGGGCTATACACTACCTTCAAACTCTTTCAAAAGCACAAGATGTTTATCAAAACTCCAAGGCCCATTTTCGATCACTCTTCGCCTATCCAACGGATGATGGAACTGAAAAAGAAAAAGATTTTTGCCTATATCGGTGATGTGCAGTCCCTTAGCAGGCCTCCAAATCATCTTCAGAGTGGCTTTCATGGCTTCAGCATTGAAAGGTCTCGCCGAAAGCAGTTTCCCAATCAGGCAGTACTAGTCCTCCATCTGCCCCTTTTTCAGCACAGCTTCCGTAACATCGACATCGTCTTGTTCCTCTGCCGTTAGCACGAGTTTCTTCAACATATCATTCCAATCGTCATCCATCGACCCTTCTACAATGCAAACCAACAACCAGCACTCTTACGAGAGAAGACTCCCAAAGAGACTCAAAACTTGTACAAGACAAGACACAACCACTCCCACGAGAAAGCTCTCGGAGAGACACTAAGCTAAGAAAGATATATGTTTGGTCGGTGCTACCTATTTTACCTTGTTTGAATATAACGATATGTTTACTTAAAGACTTAAAAAATTTCCTATCCCCACCCCACTCCATTCTTAACTTCAAAAACATTACATTATTTATAGACTTCATGCTCTTACAAATCCTAACAACCTTGCCACTAAATCCATATTTACATATAAAAAAATAAGTGTTTCTCATATTATATTAAATAATGGACAAGAAAAGCATTGACAGAAATGATATTTGCAACCAAAAGGTAAGTATTTATACACTTTTTATCGAATTTAACTTAAATTTTTTGTATATTGAATTTCGTCTTGTTTGGTTTCTCGACTCCGAACATATTTATAATGTTCATTTCTGTAATACCAAACTCTTTTAATGCGCTCTGACTTCTAAGTCCGAACAAAGTTATTTAATTCCGTTTCCCAACTCCGAACAAATAGTTATTGTTTGGTTATGTAACTCCGAACAAATGGATATTATTCGCCTGTAGGAGTCCAAACAAGCTTGTGTTGTTCCGTTTTAAAACATTGAACAACTTAACTATACAATAATTGATAATTGTTTGCTTATTTAACTGTGAATAGATTTTAAGTATTCGTGTTTATAAGTCGGAACAAATAAGAAATGTTCAGTTTTAAAGGTCCGAACGTTTTTATATTGTTATTTTCTATAAAACCCAACATGTATACTTCATTTTTATTAATAAGTCTAAACATATATACTTTGTTCTTACTAATAGGTTCGAACAAATAAGATATATTTGGTTTTGAGTAACCGAACAGCTTGGGGGTGGGGTGGAAAAATGTTTAGAAAATTTTTTATTAAGGGTATTTTAGGAAGATAGGGAGGGTACTTTTAGTAAAATTTGACGGGATTTAATTAGTGGGGGTTTAAAATATTTTTAAATGGTGGCAATAGCCTGTCTCAAAATAAATTATGAACAATTTTTTTTAAACCAATTGTTAGTTAGTTTATATGAAAAAAATATATTTTGTTCTCCCATTTGGCAGCGCTTGGCAAACCGTGAAACAACTATGTTTCTATCTAAAATCATATAACATTAGGGAAATAGACTACCATAATCTAGTTTCATAGAAGTCCTTTTCGTTTTTTGCTAGGGAAAAAATGTCTTTAATTTTATGCCACATGTGTATTGTTGGATTTGTTGCTTAGAGAGGCTATGACAATCATGCTGAAGTACCTCCCCTGGGCGGCTCCCCACCCCGGGGGGGGGGGGGGGTTGAATTTGATTAGTCTTAGAGCAATTTGGAAATAATTCTTGATGTCATTTTTTTCGAGTATGCTCTCAGGCATTTTTGAGGAATTCCTTTTTTTTTTCTCTTTTTTTTTCTGGGGTGGGGGGCGGCGGGGGGTGGGGGGGAGTGTTTAAGCTTTTTGATAAATTTGTATTATGTTAATCTTAGGGTTGTTGCGTGAAAAAAGAAATTGAAGAAGAAATAATTTGACTTTGGTTAATAAAATATCTCAAAAAATAAATAAAATAAAATTTCTTGCCTTAGAATATTCCAAAAAATAATTAAAATTTCTTGCTTTGGAATCTTGGATTAATATATTTGTCCATCAAATTGTGAGAATGATATATATATATATATATATATATATATATATATATATATAGATAGAGAGAGAGAGAGAGAGAGAGAGAGAGAGAGAGAGAGAGAGAGAGAGTCACTTTCTTATGAGATTAACTTAACTTTATGTGTGTGTGTGTATATAGTCCCTTTCTTATGAGGTTAACCTAACCTAACTTTGTGTTGGGCTATCCTCCAAAACCATGCATGTGATTCATATTTTACAAAACCAACCGTCAAATTAGATAACCTAATCATATTCAAATTATATATAGGGCCAAGCTATTACCATCATTCAAAATGCTCTAAGCCTCCCACTAATTAAAATAACTTGTTAAAATTTTTAAATGTAAATGTACATTTACCAATAGGGACAAATATACTTAAAGACTTAAGAATTTTCTTATCCTCACCCCACCCACCCCTCCCCCCCCAACTCCAAATATTTCATCATATCTAAAATTTATGCTCTCTCAAACCCTAAGAACTTTGACACCAAACCCATATGTAAAAGAAATATTAGTGTTTTTCATGTCATATTGAATAATGGATGACAAAAACATTGTTAGACATGATATTAGCAGCCAAGAGGTAAGCATTTAAACATTTTTTGTCGAGTTTAACTTTATTTTTTCGTATAATAAATTTCTCCACGTTCTGTTTCATGACTCAAAACATGTTTAACATGTTCATTTCTATAACACTGAACAATGTTAACTCATTCTAATTTCTAAGTCCGAACGACCTTACTTTTTTTTGTTTTAGAAATCCAGACAGCCTTGTTATGTTCTGTTTTGAAGCACAGAACCAATAACTATGCAAATCCAAATTTAGCAGTGTTCGGTTATGTAAATGTGAACGGATTCTCATCATTCAGGTTTAAGAGTATGAACATGTGATCTATGTTCATTTTTAGTAGTCCAAATATTTTTATATTGTTCATTTTTATAAATCCGAACATATATAATTTATTCTTTTTTATAAGTCAACGATATGGGCATCAGGGTCGGTCTCCAATGAGGCAACGGGGTCAGTGAGTGTTGGTGTCGCCTTATCATGGCGTTCGTTCGCATCAGCATTGGCATCGGCTTTCAGTGTCCTGCTGAGGCAATAGTGTCAATAGTACCGTTGGCCATCGTCACTTACTGGTGAGTCTTGCCACCGTCTTATTTTGTGAAGGTCTAGGGCTTTAAAGGGAGATAGCCGGACAAGTTACAATTTAGGGGGAGGGATGGGCTTCAAAAAGGATGGGTTACAAGGTTGGAGGTGGGGTGGAAAAATGTTATAGAAATTTTTTTTATTAAGGGGAGTTTATGAAGATAGGGGGTGCTTTGAGTACAAGTTGAGGGGATTTAATTAGTGGGAGGCTTAGAGCTTTTTGAGTGGTGGCAATAGCATGCTCCTTGTATTTATTGCAAAACTTATTTTCACTCATTATTATCTTTTTCTAGACTTTATAGTTCACTAAATCCACTGTTATAGAGCCGTGCACTCTCTTGCGTGTCGGTAGCTGTTTGTAATCGTTACAGAGTCATTCCTATCTCCAGTGGCGGAGCTAGACCATTAGTCTTGAGGGGTATTAGAATGAAGGTATTAGATGTTGGCTCTCCCTTAGCTTTTACCCATTTTTGGGCGGATAGATTTTGGTAGGTGAGAAGGAAAGGTCATCCTTCTACTTTTCCCGTCCCTTCACATTTGTAGTCTAACCAAACCCAAAAAAAAAAAGAGAAAAAAAAAGGAGGAGGGTATTCCTAATCTCTTCAAAAAAGCATGACATTCCTCAATGAGGGTACCTTAGGGGTTGAGTGCTAGTTTTAGTTGAATTGATGAGATATATAACCCATCTAGGACTCCATCTTGACCACAGTGTGAATAATACTCCGGTTTCAAGACAAATCAATCCTTGCTAGATAGTCCACAAGTCCGCTACGTTATTAGAGCAAAGGGTTAGTTATCCAACCCTCTTAACTATTTTAACTAATCAAATCACATTTTTTTTTTCTTTTCCAAGGGGCTAGTTATTTTAGCTATTGTCACTTTGACTAGCAAATGTTCACTAACTAAACCATTTTTAGATTAAAAAAAAGTGATAATTTCTCTCTCTTTATACATTATTCCCTTCTTTCTCTCTCTCCACCAAATGATTAAAAAAAAAAGAAAGATTATTAATAAAAAATTTGAAATAGCTAAAAAATAGCTAGTACCATTGGAGTACTCACTTCTAGCTAACTATTTTGAAAAATGTCATTTTGCTAGTTAAAGTAGCAAAAAAATATCTAGTACCCATGGAGGTGCTCTTAGAGCAAAACCAAATGTTATAGGTAATCCTTTAACCCACTTTCCCACTTCATTCTTGATCAATGCTCCATCTGCAACCTAGTCAGGATTACCCTAGAGCTACCAGCCTACCATCCGTGTTGAGCTTCCACCAACCCATGGGTGGATATTTCCGAGAAACCATGCAAGGACCAATGTTAGGATCAAATTAACTGAGAGGGTGAGGGAAATGCTTGGGTAAGGTCAGAGCAAGAAATTTTAAATATTGAAAAATATCCTAATTGGAAGGAGGCTTGTTTTTTATACTTTCTATTTGCTTGGCAAATTTTTTTTTTTTTTTTTAAACCATATATATCATGAGGGGAAGAGAAAAAATATTACGTTGATAAGGCTGGTTAAAAAAACCCCTTAAATCACCCTAGAACTAGGACATTATCGTAGAACATGCAAGGACAATCTCCTTTTCAAGGCAGCACCCCTAGGGCCTGGCATTAGTCGTTGTCGACCATATTTCTAGCCATCATTACCTCATTGGTTAAAAGTTTGCCATGCATGAAAAGCCATAAGAAAAATTTTTATGTTTTAGGGAACTTAATTTTCCACAACAACTTTCACTCCCTAGTATGAAGCTCATTATTATTAGAGCCCACATTGGAGAAAGGAATATGCAGACTTACAGGAGAAGTTCCCATTGGGAGAAAGGATCTATAAGTGCAATAGGTGTGCCTCTAATGTGTTCTTCCCCAAACACTTGCACAAAAGCCCTCTTCAAGAGCTTCAAAGTTAGGGTTTCCACAACCCTTCAATACAAGATGATTTGATGGTTGTTTATGTACAATAAACTCTCCTCAAGAGTAGATAAACATTGATTTACAAGCTCACTCAGCAAAAGATTGATCACAATGAATGCTCACTTGATATTTCTAAGGTTTTGATGAAGATGACAATGAATGTTGTTGTTTGATCTCAATCAATTTACATAAATGAGTTCAAGTGTTGCTTTTATAGCCCTTGGGTCCAATATGACCGTTCTAGAGTATTAAATGCCGGGAAAAGTAGTTGGGAGGCATTAAATGCTTCAAATGGCTGTTTAAAAACTAGCCATTATGTTTTTCCCGAAAGTCTTGGTCAACTGAAAGTAGGTTTTGGTCGACTGAAAATTCCAGAGGACATAAAGAAATGCCTCAGACAAGTTGGTCGTCAGAAAAGCCCTTTTGGTCAACTGAAATGGCATTTTGGTAGTCTAAAAACGATATTTTGGTCAACTGAAAATTCTAGAAGAAAATTTTCTAGATGAAATGCCTTAGATAAGTTGGTCGTCTGAAATGACCTTTTGGTCGACTGAAATGACATTTTGGTTGTCTGAAAATGAGATTTTGGTCGACTGAAAATTCTAGAAGGACATTTTCCAGATGAAGTGCCTCAGATAAGTTGGTCGTCTGAAATGACCATTTGGTCGACTGAAATGGCATTTTGGTCGTCTGAAAACGATATTTTGGTCAACTGAAAATTCCAGAAGGACATTTTCTAGATGAAGTGCCTCAGATAAGTTGGTCGTCTAAAATGACCATTTGGTCGACTGAAATGGCATTTTGGTCATCTGAAAACAAGATTTTGGTCGACTGAAAATTCCACAAGGGTGAAAGACTTGAAGATCAAGCCTGAAATTTCTTGGTTGTCTTAGATGGCACTTTGGTCGTCTAAAAACTTTTGGCCAACTGAAAAGACCATTTGGTCGTCTGAAAGTTACTGTTTATAGGAAAAACAGATTTTACAAAAGAAGTCCATTAACTTGACAGTTTCTACCAAAAACCTTTTATGTCTTTTAAAATAGTTTCACCACTTTATAAAGACCTTGGAAACCTAAGTGAGCATAGGATGGATCATACACAAAGGTCCTAAACCATTCATAAATCTAAGTTGAAAGATATAGCTTTGAGGTTCCATAAGATTGTTCTTATGACTTGAGCTGTACAGCCTGCTTTGTGATTCCATTTGAGCCATTTTGTGAAGTGTACATGATAATACCTATCTTATCAAAAACTTCACTTGTCATTAGATACAAATCAAAACATCTAAGCTTTGTTAATCATCAAAACAATGAGGGATTGAACCCTTGGAGCCAACAGTCTTGCCACCATCTTGTTTTGTGAAGGTCTAGTGCTTCAAAGGGAGACAGCCGGATAGGTTACAATTTAAGGGGAGGGATGGGCTTCAAAGAGGATGGGTTACAAGGTTGGAGGTGGGGTAGAAAAATGTTATAGAAATTTTTTTTATTAAGGGGAGTTTATGAAGATAGGGGGTGCTTTGAGTACAAGTTGAGGGGATTTAATTAGTGGGAGGCTTAGAGCATTTTGAGTGGTGGCAATAACTTGCTCCTTGTATATATTGCAAAACTTATTTTCACTCATTATTATCTTTTTCTAGACTTTATAGTTCACTAAATCCACTGTTATAGAACCGTGTACTCTCTTGCGTGTTGGTAGCTATTTGTAATCGTTACAGAGTCATTCCTATCTCCAGTGGTGGAGCCAGACCATTAATCTTGAGGGCTATTAGAATGGAGGTATTAGATGTTGGCTCTCCCTTAGCTTTTACCCATTTTTGGGCGGATAGATTTTGGTAGGTGAGAAGGAAAGGTCATCCTTCTACTTTTCCTGTCCCTTCACATTTGTAGTCTAACCAAACCCAAAAAAAATAAAATGAGGAGGGTATTCCTAATCTCTCCAAAAAAGCATGACATTCCTCAATGAGGGTACCTTAGGGGTTGAGTGCTAGTTTTAGTTGAATTGATGAGATATATTACCCATCTAGGACTCCATCTTGACCACAGTCTGAATAATACTCCGGTTTCAAGGCAAATCAATCCTTGCTAAATAGTCCACAAGTCCGCTACGTTATTAGAGCAAAGGGTTAGTTATCCAACCCTCTTAACTATTTTAACTAATCAAATCACATTTTTTTTTCTTTTCCAAGGGGCTAGTTATTTTAGCTATTGTCACTTTGACTAGCAAATGTTCACTAACTAAACCATTTTTAGATTAAAAAAAAAAGTGATAATTTCTCTCTCTTTATACATTATTCCCTCTTTCTCTCTCTCCACCAAATGATTAAAAAAAAGAAAGATTATTAATAAAAAATTTGAAATAGCTAAAAAATAGCTAGTACCATTGGAGTACTCACTTCTAGCTAACTATTTTGAGAAATGTCATTTTGCTAGTTAAAGTAGCAAAAAAAAAAATCTAGTACCCATGGAGGTGCTCTTAAAGCAAAACCAAATGTTATAGGTAATCCTTTAACCCACTTTCCCACTTCATTCTTGATCAATGCTCCATCTGCAACCTAGTCAGGATTACCCTAGAGCTACCAGCCTACCATCCTGTTGAGCTTCCACCAACCCATGGGTGGATATTTCCGAGAAACCATGTGAGGACCAATGTTAGGATCAAATTAACTGAGAGGGTGAGGGAAATGCTTGGGTAAGGTCAGAGCAAGAAATTTTAAATATTGAAAAATATCCTAATTGGAAGGAGGCTTGTTTTTTATACTTTCTATTTGCTTGGCAATTTTTTTTTTTTTTAAAACCATATATATCAAGAGGGGAAGGGAAGAAATATTGTGTTGATAAGGCTGGATAAAAAAACCCCTTAAATCACCCTAGAACTAGGACATTATCGTAGAACATGCAAGGACAATCTCCTTTTCAAGGCAGCACCCCTGGGCCTGGCATTAGTCGTTGTCGACCATATTTCTAACCATCATTACCTCATTGGTTAAAAGTTTGTTATGCATGAAAAGCCATAAGAAAAATCTATATGTTTTAGGGAACTTAATTTTCCACAACAACTTCCACTCCCTAGTATGAAGCTCATTATTATTAGAGCCCACATTGGAGAAAGGAATATGCAGACTTACAGGAGAAGTTCCCATTGGGAGAAGGGATCTAGAAGATACTGTCCTTTAGGGGGGGAATCTATTAAGTGCAATAGGTGTGCCTCTAATGTGATCACTAATCTGATGGAGCAAGCAGTCAGGCATGAATCCTATCACTCATACTAAGGCATAAATCTCCTGGTTCAATGTCCTCATCAATCTACTCATGATATCTTACCCCCATTACCAATCCTCCACTTTAGACCTTCCTAATGAGATCGAGACTCTTCATAATACCTTCTCAAGTATGAGAGGCAAATGGGGGTGATTTTATGTTATAAAATACGAGAGTTCTTGAGACTACTCCAAGAATTTTTGGCAAGAATAGCAGAATTAATTGGCATTGAGGAATCCCTACGCCTCCCTCAGCCTTGGTCTTGGAAACCCTATCCCAGCCAATTAACAAGATGAACTTCCGTATTATTATTAGGGTCTGAGGACCTAAGAAATTAAACTCCTATTAAGCCCTGTCTAGCTTATTACAAATCTGAGAAGGCAACCCACACAGTCTGCATGGTATAGCTAGGGATGGCTGAAGTGACAGATTGGATGAGTGACTCAACCTGCTAGGTTAAGGCATTTTGGCTTTCCAACTAGCAAATCTTGTTTACACCTTGTCAATGATATCTTGATAAGTTCCCCTGGTTACCCTAGAGTAAATAATAGGCACACACAAGTACTTTCCAAGATTGCTCGTGATGGGAATGTGGCAAAGTTGCCAGATATCTCTAATGCATGATGTACTTAGGGGTGGAAGGAGATAGAGATTTTAGACTTTGAAAGTTCACCCTTAGGCTAGCACTTCGACAGAAGGTATGAAGGACATCATCCATGCTGACAACATTCCGATCAGTAGTGGCTTTGGAGAACAGGATTAAATCTTGCGTAAAAAAGGTGTGGAATAGGAGGGCCTTGGATTGCCAAGCTCAACAGGTTTCCTCACTTCTCAGGTATGCTATGTTTGCCAAATTTATCACTGATTGGATGTCCGTAAATGTTTGATTTAAAAACTCATAGTTCTTTAAGCAAATGAAACTAAAATTCGGGATACTTTATGGATGAGGAAATTTCTATTCTCTAATAACCTCAATATTTTAGTGAGCATGGTGGGTAAGGGAGAAAAACATAACCCACAGGTAGACTCCGGCAAAATGTGGCGCCTATTTGATTTCCTGAATTGGGTAGGAAGTCGGCAGCCTAGTTTCCCTCCCCGTAAATATGAGATATTCCCATTTGGTCACGACCTTATAATATTCAAGCAGTCCTCTATTAGAAGACTTAATGATGAGTTTAGCTTCCACTTCAAACTAAACCATGTCTAAGGGAATAAGAAATTTATCCTAATCTGCATTAGGTACAGGAAGCTGGATCCTTATTGAATGATTGGTTATGCCACTTGATACATATAATTTTTAGGAGGTGATATCACTACTTGTGACACATCTGGGACGGAAAGAAGGCGACATACCTAATCAACTATTTCTAGGAGGCATGGGATCCCATCCTTGACCGAGGATTTGTTTATAGGTGAGGATTAGTTCAAAACACCTGTTTGACTGGATGTCAAAATATCTGACGTTAACCGGTTAGAATGTATAGATGGCAGCATTAGGTTTTCCCAGATTCAGCTAAAATTACTGCCAAAACTGCACCACAAAAGGTTGAGCACATTCTAATTTTTTCTGGAATTTTTTAATGTAAGAAGCAGTTACAATTATTGGGAACTGCATATATTGTTGCGTTACAAGAGTTCTAGTCTAATAAAATACATCAATAAATCATTTTTCCCTTTCTTTTTTTGGTTTAAAAGTTGAAATGGACAAGCATCAGATACAGATAGTGGTGACCATTTTTTCAAAATCTAATACAAGCGACATTAATTAAGATAGCCGGATGAATCTGGAAATGGAGTGGGCACACTTTAAATAAAAATCACTAACCTAATTATGTATAAGTTTAAGTTTAGAGTCAAAGTGTAAAGGGTATTAAACTATTAATATAAGAGGTTAATCGGCGAGACAACTAATTAAGTTTGTTTTGTATTGGCAAGATCCATATATGCTTGGAGAGCCGGCAGCACTCGGCCTTTTTTTTTTTAAATTAAGACAGATGCTGACACACTCTACAGTACTTATTTCAACAGTGACATCTCTAATATCAGTTCTAATCTAATTAACTTAATTTTACCTAATCGTCGGTTTCTTCTTAAATCCACGATTCCATTTACTTCGAATACAATTCATAAAATAACATTTCTCCCTGGCCAACTAAATAGTACACACCACCAGCAAAGAGCTCAGGAGTATCTGAGTCTTCTGTGATGAAATATCACTGTATCTAAAGGAGGACTTCGAAAATAAGAAATAGAAGTAATTTGCATTTGACTTGGCAACTTGTTATTTCAAATGGTATCATTTAAAAATTACGTCTATTATTCAGAAGCTTGTATTATTAAAAAAAAAAAAAAAAAAAAAATTAAAAAGGCCCCATAAACATAATTTCTAAACCCTGTCCACATAGGCTTTCGATGATCTCTAGCATTTGAATATGACAAGTCCACAACATGAATGGCAGTTCAATTGCATCCACTGGCAAAGGCAAGCCATACCTTACCTGCAAGCTGCAGCCCAATTTGTATTACATTTCCACAACCCTAGACATTTTCAATGAACAAGCAATTACCAAATCATCACCCCCAAATAATAAAAGAACCTTTATATCTATGAGACTGTTCGTCATCAACAACTGATGAATGATGACGCACTAAATTAAAATGGGCATATAAACTGCTACAATTTGTTTCATTATTCGAGGACTTTTTCATCAATTTCACAAAGTTCCAATTTGTCTTACAAACACAGAAATAAAATCCCAATTATGCAACAATGAGCAGAGGATAAACAACTCTTCCCATTTTTATTTTTTTTCGTGTGTTGACATTATTAGCAACAGGGTGATAAATTCCAAAACATTTATATAATTTCAAAGATGAGACAGAAAAGAATTCACTCAACCAGTGCCACACATCCATCAAAGAAATATACAGTAATGGAATTTGACTCGTCATACAGTCTACAATCATTATTAAGATCAACCAAAATGAGACCCTGCCTTACCTGTCACCCCAAGGGAACCATCAGGCTCTCCATAAAAAAAATCCTGAAGTGGGGTCCAAAATTTTTTTTTGTTAACGAGTTTCTGCAAATGCTCCAGTAGGATCCCAAAAGGAATTTTGTACAGAACATGGTAAAACTACTCGGTTGAAAAGAAAAAAAAAACCAATTCTTGTCTAAACCACCCATCTACCAGATCTGACATTAACCCGCTGACCATCCTCCACAAACATTGAGATTTTCCCTATGCCAAAAGGTTCAAATGGGCTGGCACTTGCTTGTGAGAGGAAAATTCTAATAACTAATCTGCCTTAGCCATTTCATAAGATATCATTTGATGGCCCTGCTCCATACCATGGGGTCCTACAAAACTAGACAGTAATCAATAAATTTCATATTGCAAGATCACACACTTGCCATTACAAAACAAAATGCATCGAGGATATCCAAAGCCAAATACTCTAACAAGCACTCTATCGAAACTAAACATAAACAAAGTTGGTGAAGAATTAATAAGGTTAATCCAGTCATCCTAGAGACTTTACTCAGTAAGTAATGCAATATTTTCAAAGCCATGAATATGGAAAGTAATGTACCAATGGCAACAAACCATACGCAGAAAAATGAGCAAAGTCATTGATGCAGTTCCAATAGAATATCAGATTCCAGTATGACTAAAAGTGCTTGGATACCACAAGTCAATCAATTGATTAAATGAAAGAGTGGTTGGACATCCCATGAAACTGGAATGGCTCCATTGGATGATAGAAAATCCATTACTGTGAACAGTCATTAAAGAAAAGGCAGTCATCACCACAAATTATGGTAGAGATGTAAACAGTGTCATTCAAGAAAACCTAAAATTGATCCCATACTCTTGGTCGTGATGATGGCTCCATTCTCTTTATTGGCCCAGTAAATGAAATTAGGGATGGCAATGGCAAGGGGTATTTGATGTGGGATAGAGGTTGACAAATTTCACTTCAAGGAAACAACATCATTCTTTTCTTACACAAAGAAATCATTACTCTAGGAAAAAAAAATGCTATTTGCTATGAAAAATCAACAACACTACAACAATTTAGATCCTACATTAGAAGAGAACAAGCAAACAGGCAACTATACCTTACCTGCAGGCCGCAGCCCATTTTCTATTATTGCATTGTCACTACCCTAAACATTTCCAATGAACAAAACCCATCCAAATGAGTAATAACCGAATCATCACCCATAATAAAAGAACCTGTATATCGATGAAACTGTTCCTCATCAACAATAGATAATGCACTAAATCAAAATGGGCAAATAAACCGCCACATTTTGTTTCATTATTGGAGAACCTTTTTAATCAATTTTGTAAAGTTCTAATTTTGGATCACCCATATTATCTCATAAACTCGGGAAGAAATTCCAATTATGCAATGATTGTCCAATGAGAAGAGTGGAGCTTAAACGATTCTTCCTTCTTCTTTTTTTCATTCATTGTGTGTAACATTATTAGCAACAGGGTGACAAATTCCAGAACATTTATATAATTTTAAAGATGAGACCGAAAAGAATCAACTCAACCCGTGCCACATCCATCAAAGAAATACAATGGAATTCCAGTTGTCATACAGTCTACAATCGTTGTTAAGATCAACCAAAATGAGGCCCTGCCTTATCTGTCACTCTAAGGGGACCATCAGACCCTCCATCAAAAATCCTAAAGTAGGGTCCACAATTATTTTGTTAGCAAATTTCAATGAATGCTCCCGTAGGAGTATAAAATTTTAATTGACCATCCCAAAAGGAATTTTCCACAGAACAAGGTAAAACTGCTTGGTTAAAAAAATACCAATTCTTGTCTAAAAATCGTACCACCCCATCTACCAGATTTGACATGCACTTCCAATAAAAATGAAAAGTAACCCTTTGACCATCCTCCACAATCATTGATTTTTTCCCTATGCCAAAAGGTTCAAATATATGGACTGGCACTTGCTCGCGAGACAAAAATGCTAATTACTACTCCGCCTTAGCCACTTCATATGAAGTTCTCAGGAAGAAAAAAAAAACAAAAGGGCCACTTCATATGAAGTGGGATAGATACCACTTGATGGCCGTGCTCCATAGCATGAGTCCCTGCAAAGCTTTGATAGTAATCAAGAAATTTCATATTGCAAGATCACATACTTGGCATTAGAAAACAAAAATGCATCAAGGATATCCAAAGCTTAATACTCTGAAAAACACTCTATTGAAACTACATGTAAAGAAAGTTGGCAAAAGAATTACTAAGGTTAATCCAGTCACCTTAGAGATGTTTACTTAGTGAGCGATGCAATGGAAAGAAATATGTCAGTGGCAACAAACCATATTCAGAAAAAGGAACAAAGTCATCAATGCAATTTCAATAGAATATCTAGATTCCAGTACGACTAGGAGTGATTGTGTACCACAAGTCAACCAATAGATTAAATGACAGTGTGGTCGGACATCCCATGAAAATGGAATGGCTAAATTGGATGATAGAAAATCCATTATCGTGAACAGGGTCATTAAAGAAAAGGCAGCCATCATCACAACTTATGGTAAAAATTAAAAGAGTCGTTCAAGAAAGCCTAAAATTGATCCCAAGCTCTTGGTTGTGATGATGGCTTCATCCTCTTTATTGGTCCAGTAAATGAAATTAGGGATGGCAATGGCATATTCGATATGGGATACAGGTTGATAATTTTCACTTCAAGGAAACAACATCATTTTTTTCTTACACATGAAAGTCTAGGAAAAAATGCTATTTGCTATGAAAAATCAACACCACTCCAACAAATTAGATCTCATATCAGAAGATAATAAGTAAACAGGGAGTCAAAGCCGACTACGGAAAAATAATAATAATCATAATCATAATTCAAAAATAAATAAATAAAATACCAGCAGACTTTTTGCTTTTTTACCTCATGGTAGTGCACATGATTAGATGATCATCTTCTTGTTCATGTGGGGTTCAAAATTATCTTGAGTGGCCACATTGTACAAATGAAGAATAGAAGCCTAATATAGTAAATTTTGTGCCCCCTTGGGCCTGCCCAGAATTGGATTCACAACAAGATTTACTAGGCTACATTTTGGCAGACCTGGTCACGGAGGGCTGCCCCATTTAATACCAGCCAGCTGTTACCAATTTCATTAACAATGGGTTGTTACACCCTTAGATTTTACATACACCAAAAAAAAAAAAAAAAAAAAAAAAAAAAAAAAAAAAAAAAAAAAAAAAAATATCGATTTTGATGAGAAGTAAAAACATGCCTTGAAAGAATGGCTACAAATCAACCAATGCTCATATAATCTCTCTCTGCATGTGTGTCTGCGAACACCACAAATGTGCTTAGAGTTACAAAATATATACAAATATATTTGTTGTTATCATATATGAGTTGAATGGGAAAAGAAGGATCTGTGTAGCCAACCTCAAGTAGTTGGGATAAAGGTATGTTGACTTGAGTAGAACAGATCATGCATGAAAGTTATCAAGACCATAGCACAGGCCTTCTAGCCCAGTGATACCAGCTGCCTCCTCCTTCTGGAAAACTCAGGGACTCGAGTCTTAGAGAACCAAAATACCTTTTAGACATTTTAGATTCAGACTCTAAAAGCCTGTTTGAATATTTCTCTATATCTCACTGATGTAGTCCAATTCTACTTCTTTTTTCCCCCCAATTCTTTCATATGCTAACAGTTAACGTTGTGTCAAACTTCTTTAATTTGAAGTATCCATAGCAATAAATGAACCCCTGTTCTCTCGTAATGTAGGCTATGCACCAGCACTACCAGAGTTTTGGAAGTATCTCCAAAAACAGGAAAAGAGATCTCACTATCCAAGAGCTGCTGCCCAGGAAAGCAAATAATTTTCTCCCATTATCTAATTCATGGACTAATGCATAGGAAAAACCAAATGACTATATTGCTTAAAAAGCAGACAAAATGACTACCTGAAGATGATCACCTGAAGGTTGTAATATGACAGACAAGTTTGAAACTAAGAGAGAAGTTTCATGGATTGCACTTTATTTACCCAGACAAGAAATGGAGCCATGTCCGATATCTCTATATCAAATTGTAGATACCCTACAATCATCTTTAAAATTGTTATCAATATCATTCTGAATCTGTAACACAACAGAAAAGATTGGTACAATCTCCTCCGATCTATAGGAGATTACAAAGTTTGAAAATAAGAGAAAAGTTTCATGGATTTATTTACCCAGACAAGGAAAGGAGCCATGTAAGATATCACTTTATCAAATTGTAGATACTCACACAGATACTATACAAACATTTTGTTATAAAATATCATTTTTCCAAATCTGTACGCAACAGAAAAGACTCGTACAATATCAGATTAGTGTATATCCATGTTTAGTGCTACAAATACTGGAGCTAAAAATGGCATAATGCATTTATAAAAAATAAAAATAAAAACCTTATTATTGACACTCTTAGCTTTACCATCTAACCACGATCAGACAAGGCATGTCAACAGAATTTTCATCCTTTTTAGAAAATAGAAAAATATTCACAAGTACTTACCCAAAGAGTATTACACAGTTTGCCATGGAACAAATAGGAATTGCTAATGAGCATATTAAACTAATTATAAAGAGAAATTGCACTTGAGAGTTTCCAACTTCTCATCATGATTTGACAACTATGAAACCATGCAGGCATGAGAGGTTGAAATATGAGATCATGCGATTTATCACAAAGTACCATAAATACACAATCAAAATCAGAGATTATAAAATGCATAGGGCTTGAAATATACCTTGTCAAACTTCTTTTCCCTTCTCACTCTAATTGGGCTTCTGTTGGAAAATCCATCAGCCTTGAGGACAAAACTGAGAAATTAATAAATCAGTGAACATAGTGAAGGAGCAAGTGGTTCAATTATTAGAGATAGATATGGTAAGCCTATTATCACACAATCAGTCTGGTTTAAGGAAAATATTACCGTACCTAAGATGGAAGCCATAGCTGTTAGAAATGGTCTGATTCTTGCAAAGGAAAAGGAGATTAAAAGCATACATATCAAAAGTGATGCTAATTTTTGAATGATTGTATTAAAATTATTTTAGAGGATGGTATGAATGTGAGGAAAAACAGCTGTTGATTTCTTAGCCAATTTAGGCTATAGAATAAAATGCAATCAGATTGGTGAATCTAATTTTCCTAGAGAGACTTTAGATATTATTTGGTAAGATGCTATTGGTAGGTCTAGTCTTGGACGGTGTTGATTCATGCCTCTTTTAAACCCACCCCCCCCCCCCCCCCCCCCCCAAAAAAAAACCCCAAAAAAAAAAAGAAGGAAGAGAGAATCAGTTGACATTTTGGTTGGGACACCCTTGTTGTCACAGAAGATTATGAAGACCAGAAGTATTTCATAGATATAACCATTAACTTGTGAAGACTAACTCATAGAAGAAAGGTGGTATATATAGCATATGAAACTAAAATTTTGGATGAGAACTTATGATTACAATAGATACAGTATAGCTATGTGGAAGATCATTATAATCTAAACTTACATAATCTGTTCATTCAAATATCCCTTTTTTTTTTTTTTTTTGCTAAGAATCTTTGTTTGTGTACATGTGGAGGTATTTGGAACTTGTTCCTATCATTGAATAACACATGCTTCTAATTTCTGTGTGATACGAGCTATCCAAAGCCCTAATGGACCATTATTGCTGCTTCCAAAAAATATTTCTGTTATTAAGAGATCTTTAGTTCATCCCAATGGTTTCTCTCCATATGGTCAAGAAGATCGCACTAGAACTAGATTGTCATTTACCAAGGAAACTCTATAGGACACATTTGGTTGTCCCATGTGAATCAAATTGTTGATTGTGTTTTGCATATTATTTTTTGAACAAATTCATCTTTGTGAATGGGAAAATTCAAGAAAATGGCAATCATTGTCACAAATGAGGGTAAAAGTAAAAAACGGAGGTATTTCACAAATTTCTAAAAATTGATCCTATACTAGTAATTATGGTGATAATTCTAACCTTTTTAAATAGTCCCACTCAAGAAGATGGATACGTGCCTTCAATACCATGTAAATTACAATGAATCCATTCGAACAAGCAAACAGGCCCTTATTAAATAGGAATATTTTGAGGCATTTATTTGTAGAACTTGTCAAACTCTAACTTTATATAATTTGAGCCATCTATATTTATAAAAGTTCAATGGTTCAAAATCTGATCATACTAATTTTTCACCATTTGGATTTCTCTGCTGGGATCCTTTGACTAATCAATCCAAATTCTCTTTTTTCATTTACTAGTAAAACCATACAAGATGCTAGATGTATTAATCTAAGTTTTCAAGCTCACACTGTCAATTTATTTCAAATTCCATCAGCTTTACATTTCAGAAATCAGAACTGAACAAGTCAAACAGCCTTCATAGCAAGAATCTAAATTGTTTATAACAGGACAACCATCAAAGTTATTTCTGCTTCATCACATGCATTCAAAAGACAAGGTAATGTGTGCACAAATTTTCTATAAAACATGACTATATTTAATAATTTTTACAACAAAGAATGCAAGAATTGATTCCATACGAATAAATACATATACAAATCAGAACCTTAGACAGTATTGCACATTGTAGGAGTTACTTTGTAACAAGTACAGAATAGAAATCATCCACCAAAGTGCTAGTTCTTCATTCAGAACAACCATTGACTATAATAGGAAAGATCTCCTCTCCAGACCCTTCTGTTGAATAGAAAAATCATTTTCCTGAACAATTCGAAGATGATACTCCGCAAGTGTTCTTTCTATAAGAGCATCTGGTACGACACCCTTTACCAACATATGGCTGTACAACATCATGGCCTCGGCTAATCTTCCAACCTTGCAGTACCCATGAATTAGAATCCCATATGCTATTACATCAGGCAGTAAACCCTTATCAACAGCACAATGAAAGGCAAGCAATGCTTTCTCTAGTAGTCCCCTTTTGCAAAGACTGTCAATGAGGATGCTGTAACTAACAATATTTGCAGAGATGTTGTTGTGAAGCATCTCTTCATGAAGCTCAAAAGCACTTTCCATTCTTTGAGATTTAAAGCAGCCATCGACTAAACAACTATATGTGATGACATTAGGTTCGGGACCCTTCTCCACCATTGTGGAAAATAACGACATCGCATCATCCATCCTACCTTCTTTACAGAAAGCATCAATCAAAATAGTAAAAGTAATGGCATTGGGTTTGATCTGTCCATATGTCAGCTCTTCATAAAGCTGCACTGCCTCATTCAACTTTTTCAACGAGCAGTAACCGCAGATCATTGTGTTGTATGTGACGATATCAGGTTCTGGCCCACATTCAACAACACGCCTGAAAATTTTTAAAGCATCATCCAAACGACCTTCCTTGAAAAGCGTATTGATAACAACATTGTATATGGCAATATCAGGACTCACTCCATTCTTGAGCATCAGCTTGAAAATTCTTAATCCAGCTCTAAGATTCTTTTGCTTGCAATAACCATCAATGAGATTGCAATACGTTATAACATCCGGTGACAATCCCCTCTTCAACATTTGGAAGAACAAAACCAATGCCTCATCCAATATCCCTTGATCTACAATTGCCTTAATTAGTATGGTATGAGTTACTACATCTGGGGTTATATCATACATACCCATTTGGCAGAATACCTTCACAGCAACTCTTATTCGTTTCAATCTACACCCACCATCGATTAAGGAGTTAAATGTAAATACATTAGGTTTAAAACCCTTCTTCACAGCCTTGAAAAAGAATCTCAGGGCATCATCCATCTGCCCTTGTTTGCTAAGTCCACTTATAAGCACACTATAAATAACAACATCAGGAATATAGCCCTTCTTTAGCATAAGATCATAAAGACAGAAACCATCTCTCAAATTTCCTGATTTGCAAAAGCAATCAATGAGACTGCTATAAGTTAAAATGGATGGCTCAAAACCAAATTTCAGAATGTGAGCAAAGACCCCCCAAGCCTCAATGATCCTACCATTCTGACACAATCCATTAATAAGAATGCTGTAAGTAACAATGTTAGGTGAGATCCTTCCCTTCAACATCGTCATATACACCTCATATGTCCTCCCCAGATCTCCAATTTTAACATATGCATCCATAATTGAGCTGAAAATTACCACATCCAACTTAATGCCTCGATCTAAAGCCTCTGAAAGAAGACCATGTCCCTCCTCCAATTTTCCCCCCCTGAAAAGACCATCAATTAAAATACTATATATAACCAAGTCAGGAATAATGCCCCTCTCTATCATAAGATTATATAGCTCAAATGCCTCCTCCATTCTAAGCTCCTTACGATACGCATTAATCAAAGTGCTAAATGTCACCACATTCGGCTCTGGACCAACCATTAGCACCATGTTAAAGTAATTATGTGCGGCTCCTATTTGATTCCCATTGCAAAGATTTTTCAAAATCTTATTACAAGTAACAATATCAGGCTTGAAGCCTCTCTCAATCACTGCTCGATGAAAATTCAGACCCTTCTCAACTTCACCCTTCTTTAAAAACCCATCCATTACAAAATCATACACGTGAAAACTTCTACCATTTTGTTCTGTCAACCCTTTACTGATTTCTTCATAAATTTGAAGAATTATATCAGTACGGTTCGAATCGACCAAGGAACCCAACAATGTGGATACCGCATATGGCGACACTGAAACACCCATTTCAGACATCCAAGCAATGGTCTCAACGGACCGATCAATCATGCCAATTCGACAATACCTTTCGACGAAGAAGCTATAAACAGTAGAAGGATTCGAATCGTAACTCCGAAAACCCTCACAAAATGTGCCCAAAATATCCAAATTCCCAAACCGCCCAACCATCCTATCGAAAACTCGTGAAGCGGGATCAAACAATCGATGGCGAAGCAACACATGGGCAATACCACAGAAAGACTGAACCGTGTGATGTAACCCTAGAAAATTCTCAGACCATTCGAAGAAGCGAATGGCCGAAGTGGGTTTGGTCCGGAGACGAGAAAGCACAAATTCTAAGTGGGTGGGTTGTAATTTAGAGAGAGAAACAGGGTCTAAGAGTTCGAGGTTTCCCTGGTGAAATGCATGTGAGATGTGGTCAATTAGGGAATTCGATGAGGAAGAGAGTTTTGAGTAATGATGTGATGAAGCGAAGATTAAGTGTATGGAGGAAGTGATGATGGGTTTGAGGAGTACCTTTGATACAACCATCATTTTTTGAATTTTGTAAATGTTGCGTTAGAGAGGTTTCCATCTGTTTAGGAGCTCCGATGTCTCAAGAGTCGAGACTGTTGTTTCGCTCCCGCTCAGCTTTTGCATCTGCTAGACTGCTGCCCTCTGCTTGATGGTCAGTTGGCACTCGGCAGTGTAAATTCCTTGTTATTTAGACCTATCTCCAACCCTAGACAATTATAGTCAAGCAGTGGTGCACCCGCGTGGAAATCTTTTGGGAATACAAACTCTGCAAGAAATAAATATAAAATTATTTTTTATAAATTTTTGTATTCCTTTTTCTTGTTTTTTCTTTTTTCTTTTTTCTTTTTTTTTTTTTTTAAATGTAATAATGAAAGTGTAAGAACAAATTGTAATTATATATATAATTTTTTTTCTTTTTTTTTGCTAAACATGTCAAATTTGTTGAGGATGTTATTGTTTAAATGGAGGAAACTCCGTCATGTGTAAAGGATCAGGTCGATTTTGATCTGTCTCATCTTATTTTGTAATTATATATATCGTCTTTCATCAAAAAAAAAAAAAAAAATTGTAAAAATACTAACAAAGCGCCAATGACCCTATAGTCTAACAGCATTTTTCCTACCAGTGTGCAGGAGATTGTTGGTTTGAGTTTTAAGATTGTTATAAATTGATGTGATGAATTTTTTATTCATGTTACCAAAACAAAAATAAAAAAAATACCAACAAAGCTACAATTAATGAGAAATAAAAATAATGTCATAACTAATTTCATGTCAATTCATACTTTTTTGTATGTCCAATTTTAAACCATACAATTACGAAGAGTTGTACAAAATTAATTAAATTATAAGAAAATTGAATTTTTAAAGATGGAAAAGATTTTTTTATTTACTTGATGTTGTTTGTTTATGTTGATTTGGGGGGGGGGGGGGAGGGATATATAGAGAGAGAGAGAAAGAGAGAGAGAGTCCCCTATTTATGAGGTTACCTAATTTAACTTTAAATTAAGTCATCTTCCAAAACTCTATCTCTAAAATTAACCATTGGATTAGATCTATTTCGTGTGAAAATCATACATACCAAAAATCAAATTGTAGGGGAGGGATATATATAGAGAGAGAGAGAGAAAGAGAGAGAGAGAGTCCCCTATTTATGAGGTTACCTAATTTAACTTTAAGTTAAGTCATCTTCCAAAACTCTATCTCTAAAATTAACCATTGGATTAGATCTATTTCGTGTGAAAATCATGCATACCAAAAATCAAATTGATCCGAGATTAAGAATTACTTCATTCATAAATATCCAAAATAAGTGATTGTCATTGATTAAAAAATGTAATTTTTGGATCGAATAGCAATCAGTCTCGAATCAACTTGATTTTTGGTATGCATCACCTACATGATAAGGTTATCTAATCCAACAGTTGGTTTCGTAAAATATGAATCGTATGTATAGTTTTGGAGAGTGACCTAACGCAAAGTTTGGTTAAGTTAACCTCATAAGAAAATGACTAATATATATATATATATCCCCCCCCCCCCCCCCTCTCTTCCCCCCATCAACATATGTTGCAAAAAATTAAAATTTGTCAATGTTAATTTTATTGGACAATTTAGTTATGTGTTTGAGCAAAAAAAACAAAAAAAATAAAAAATAAGGCTATTTTTTAGATAAAGATGCTTTTTAATTTAATTTTTTCTCTTAAATACACTTATATAAGATGTCTTCAATTTATTGAAATGTCTATAATATTGTTGTGTAGAGCCATCATTTTGCATATAAAATGATATAGTCCCATCAATTTTGATGGAATGATACCCATCATAGATCGTACACGTTTTTTTTTTTGGGTAAATTACACTGACACCTCCTCTAGATTCTGACAATAACAAAAGCACCCCCTCACTTTTTTAAAATTACATTATCACCCCTCATAATATTGTCGGATAACCGACGTGAATTGAGTATTTCAAATGTCCAAAATACCCTTTAATAAAAAAACATACCTTTACTAGCCTGAAGGGAAACTTATGGGCCAATTTTACAAAACGCATCGTTTTTATTTTTTGGACTGGTTAATAGTCATCAATTTTAGTAATATGATTGGATGAAGGCTCTTCGATTCATTTTATTTTTTAAACTTAAATGAACATTTTTTTTAATCTTAATAATAAGATCTTTAGATGGATGCTTTAATTTTCATATTTGCTCCTTGTGTCCTATACAATCATAGCATAATCTTCAACTCAAATTCAAGATTCAATAGCTGCCTCCTCACAGTGACCTTAATTATGTGTCGATTTTTAATTTTTAATTTTATTTTTTTACTCTCTTCCCCTTAATTGTATTCTCGTAGCTTTACATCAATAATTAAATCAAAATGCAACTATCCCCTCCCAACTTCCTAATTGCTTGACGGTTGTAAATTTTGCTTCCTTTCTCTTGGTTTATATCAATTGGCTTATAGGCAGTTTGAAATTGTTTTTTGTGTTGGAAAGCCGCCAAATGATGGATCTAGAAGTACATAAATGGATGGCATATATTTTTGTGGCATTGCCTCTACTTTTTGCGTGGACTTTGAAATAGTGGTATATTTGGGGTGATTATTTAGTAGTATAATGGTAAACTTTTTGGACATATGTAATAAATGAATGAACTTAAATCTGTATGGATGTTTATTTGTGAATATTTTTATGTATTTGGCTTAATTTGGGACATGTATTGTTATTGTGTTCACTTTATTATTGTATGGTGTAATCAAAATGTAACTTGTGACATACAGGTTTGGCATTGGGTATTAATGAATTTTGCCTTACTCACAATTTATGCTAAAGCAAAATTGATAGGGAGAGAGTTGACCAAGGAGGTGGTTACAAAATTGGAGCCCTAGCTTGGTGAAGGGGTGGATGAATGTGTTGGGTTTTTTTTTGTTTCAATGTGCAACAGTCATCCAAAAATAAGGCAGTTTAGGTATTTTAAACAAGTTTTGGCATGCTTCACTTAGTTTTAACGGTGTTATTGACGGTAGGGGGAGGGTAGGGGGTGTTTTTGTAGGTTATTTTGTAAAGTAAGGGGTGACAGTGTAATTTTAAAAAGGTGAGGAGGTGCATCTGTTATTGTCAGAATTTAGGGGCAGTGTCAACGTAATTTACCCTTTTTTTTTTTTGGGAGCTTCGACTATAGGTCCCCTATTTTAGGCCAAAAGTTTTCATTGCCTATAGTCCTTAGACTAATTATACAACAAGAATACCCTCCAATACACATTGAATAAAAGTAATACTAACTTCTGCAGCCTCATTATTATTCATCGTTTTTTTTTTTTCCTTTTGAAACTTAAAAATACAATAATTTTGCTCCACAAGTCTATTTTTCAAAAAGTTGGTATTTTTAAACTTTACTCGTTGAAATCAATCAAACAAGACTAATGATGAATAAAATAAAAAAAAAATAACATAAAAATTTCTCTGTCCAACCAATTGGACATTGAAATTTCTTTATCCAATTAATGGGGACAATGAAATTTCTCAATTGAATAATAAAATTTATCAATTGGATTGTGAAAGTTCTTAATTAAACAATGAAATTTCATAGATTAAAATTTTCTCAATTAAACAGAAAAATTTTTAATTTTTCCATTGAGAGAAATTTCTTTGTTCGCTAAATATGGAAATTCATTTTCTTCTTCTTCTTTGCCCCCCCTCCCCTTTTTTTTTTTTTTTTTTTTTAAAGAGCTGCTACCTAGGTCGAGGTATACCAGGCTGAACAAGCGGTCGACTGATATGTCAATTTTTCATTCGTTGATTAAAAAAAAAATGTTCTTAGAGAATCTCGCGCATCTATACCAAAAAACCATTTTCCCATTTGTATCAAATACTCAACCAAAAATCATGCTCAAAATCAAACAACAAGAATCACGCTGAAAATAAAAAGGAACCAATGTTCATTGAGTTTGAAAAATCAAATAACTTTATCCAAACTTGAAGGGGAGAAAAATCAAAAGAAAATAAGACAAAATCAATAAGATAAAAATAAAAATTAACTAGTCAGGTTAAACATACATTGATACAATCAGCGGCATAAAAATTAAGTAACACTAGTCTTTGAGTTTGAAAAATCAAATAATTTGATCCAAACTGACAACTCAAGAAAAAAAAAATGAAACAGAAGAAGAATATGACTAGTATAATTTTCAAGTTCAAAAACAAAAACAAGAAAACTTTTTTTTTGATAGGCAAATAAGATTGTATTAATTCAAAAGAAAAGCAGTGTTGATCATATCCCTTTCAGCCATCTCCGCAAAAAGAACATAATGCGGAAGAAAGGTGATTGGGATAGATCCAAAAAAATTACAACGAGCAGCCCAATGTGCTAAAACATGGGCAATTCTATTTGCATATCTAGGAACGGCTCTAACAACCCATGATTGAAAATGTTCGAGAATGGTGCGAGCATAAAAAATACAAGCTTCAAATGCCCATTGAGGGTCAACACTCCAGTCAGCCAGGGAAGCAAGAACTATGGATGCGTTTCCTTCAAGAAAAATAGCTTGGATTCCTTGGTTATGTGCTTCACATAACCCAAAACAAACAGCTTTAGCCTCAGCCACCCCCGGATGAAGAGGACCATCTTTTCTAGTCCAAGCATAGATAATAGAACCATGAGAGTTCCTGATCACAGCACTCAGAACCGTAAAAGTGGGTTGGATAGCAACATCAACATTGAGTTTTAGCCTAGGATCAGGGGGAGGTTGCCACACAGGCTGGGAACTCATACTGTGGATTGCCTCGAGCAGTGAAATGCTCATTAGCAATTTTGTTGATCTAGGCAAGGAGACTTATGGGGTCAACAATAACCTCCTCATGAAGAACTTTGTTGCAAGTCATCCAAAGCATATCCATAAGAACTCCCGCAAAAATAAAAAATTTGGGAGCATCTTCAAAAGGCAGATTCAAACCATTGGAGATAATGGTACTAATCCAATCTTTGACAGAGAGATGACAAAATGATGAAATACGAAGGGACCATCTAGAACACATCCATAACATCTCCATGATCTTGCATTCCAGAAGAAAATGCTTCAAAGTTTTCATCTCAGCTCGACAAAGGGGGCACGACAAGTCATGAATAGCGAACCTACTATTTAAGATAGACCGGACAGGAAGTAAACTTGATTACTTAATCACTTATAACTTTATAATTTAAAGATACATCTCTCATTGTGATGACATTCTAGTAAGTTATTAACTTGATAACATGATAACTTAACCACTTAATAACTTAAGAAGATGAACATATCATTATATCATGTTTTTAAGGGGGGAAAAAAAACGGCAGATCAAGTTAAACATAGCATCAGGCGAACTCACTGAAGAAATCACACCCCATTGAACTATTTGAACAGTGGCAGATCGTGGATGAAGTCACATTGCACCAATCGCCCCTAGCCTTCATACACCAAGATTTGGTCATACATGAACACACCAAGACAACAACAAATCTGAGGATGAGAAAGTAGAGCTACTTTCGTTGCAAAGTGTCCTCAGGACCAACATAGGGTGCTACTGGTGGATGTATTTTGATGGATGGTGGTAGAGTCAGGTCAGCAGGTGTTGATATAAGTTATATCAACACCATGTATTAGGGGCTATACCTTTTACATTGACCCAATGTATCCTATAATACACTAATGTACGAGGTATAAACCTCTAATGCGGGTATTGATATAAGTTGGCATGAAGATGCTCTAAGAAACTTGTATAAAAAAAATATATAAAAAAATAGAAATAAGGGCAAGGCTATTGCCACCCCATAAAATATTCAAAGCACCTCATTTAATTTACATTTTTAAGGTTTTATGAAAAATATAAAAAAAAAAATTTATGAAAACTAATCACATAGTCTACTAGAAAACATCATTCCGGACAATTTTATAGAAGAAAGTTTTTTCAAAATTTGTCATTTAAGTAGACTTTTTGGTAATTTTTTTTATGAAAAATGAAATAGAAATTGTAAATGGCCAAAAAATATGCTTAAATGATAGATTTTGAAAAAAATTTCTTATACAAAGTTGTTCAGAATGATGTTTTCTAACGAAAAATGCAATTAATTTTCGTCAAAACCTTTTATATTTTCATAAAACTTCAAAAAAATGTAAACTAATAAGAGCTTAAATTACTTTATGTGGTGACAATAGCCTCACTCTAAAAATAAAAATGGGAGATGCTCTAAACATCATATGAGGGCATGTTTCAGCAGAAGTTTCGCGACTTCCTCTCTGGAGAGTATAGGTTTCGGATTAGTCTGTTGCCGCAGTCACTTGTAGTCAGATCCAACGATGCTTCTGAGGGTAGAGTCGATCATGTGCGCTGCTGCACCAAAAGTTCTTCGTCTTGGCTCTCAAATCCCACAACAATCTTGGTAGTATATATATAATTCTTTTTTTTTTTTTTGTGCTTCGTTTTTATTTCTCTCTGGATTTTTTTCGACATTTTCCCTTTCGTATGCCCCATTTGGATGCCGACAAAAATGAGGAAAAAGTGAAAAGAGATTAGAAAATTAAAGAATATTTATGTCGTATGTTGTTTTAGTTTCCGAAAAATAAGTCATATAGTTGTTTGTAGAATTCTAGGCACATCTGAATTGAGGGTCTTCTGTTTTTGGATTTTCTCGGGTCACAAAGTGTGAAAACTCCGAGATTCAATTTTCTTTTCCTTTTCCTGCATTTTCTCAGTAACCAAACGGATTGATTATCTGCTTGATATTGATCTTGTTTCCTTCAGTAATGATGCGTAGGATATTTGATTGGATATCGCATAATTTCGTTATTTCTGGACTGTTGTGTTGTGTTTGTTAAGTCATGAGACTGAAAATGTTTGATTGTTTGTTATCCCTAACGCATGCTTATGGATATTCAGTCATTCAATTGATCTACGATCTTTCATGTTGCTTCTGTTAGAACATTAATTTCACCTGTGTTTGGGTTGCGCTATGAGTGCTCCACTCCTTTCTTGCCACGCTGCATGGGGAATTGCAATGTTAAAAAATACATGATGTGGAGTGCAAGCTAAAAGTAGAGTGACAGTGAAGCTAACCTTTATGTTCTATTGAGCTTTTCTGGGTATTGTCCTTTAAAAAAAAAATAAAAATTTTTTTAAATTAATTCCATTCTTTTCAAGAACCAAAAAGAGGGCAATCTTTCAATTGGGAGGAGGGAGAAGTGAACAAGCTTTTATTATTTTTTAAAAATTCTTTTGGGTACCTGTGGAAATGTGCTTCTATAGCAATTATTTTAAGTCTAAGGGCAGAAAAGGAGCATTATGGCACATTAGATTCAATTTGGTCTTTAGATGTCCAATTTGGTTCAATAAATGTCTTGGTTAAGTGTAATTTGGTTTTTGAACCAAAAAAAAAAAAAAAGAGTGTAATTTGGTTCATTAAATATCTTCGTTAACTTTAATTTTCACTTAAATTATTATCAAGAAAAAAAAATTGCACTTAAATCATAGGCCTCTCTAATTTGAGTAGTGCGGCCTGAGCTAGGTGCATAAAGAAAAGCTGTTTAATCAGCAGCAGCTAGACAACTGTGGAGATGGATCCACTGGTGAATGGCTTAATGTGCTACTTACCCACTAATTCCATCTCACATTTTTACTCCTTCACAAATCTTGTAATTAAAAGTGGTTTAATGTGCTGCTTAACTACTAATATCTCTGCCCCCCCCCCAAACAACCTAGGAAAAAAAATATGAAGTATTGTCTTTTTGAAACTTCCATAATATGAGTTCGACCACTAATGTATTTTATGTACATTTTATGAGCAAACAAAAAGAACCACATTATATCCAAATCCTGTTTTTCGTGTGTTGTTCATGATGTCCAAACATTGTAAAAAGTTTCTTAGGCGATGTATAGGTTTTGAAAGTAGACAGTTCACCTGTTTGCACTTTTGCAAGTAATTACTTCTAGGTTTCTCAATTTGTTCTTGTATCATAGGCTTATCTGATTTTGTTAGTGTCGGCCTTGATCTACTATGCATGAAGAAAGAGCTGTTAGTCAGCTACAGCCTGGATACCATTGAGAGGATCCATAGGTGAATGGCTCAAATTTTTACTTGCCTACTAATTGCATCCCATATTTTTGCTCCTTTACATCCCCTGATGAATGAGCTCACACGTATATGAGTGTGCAGGGGATAAAAGCTTCTTTTGGCGCTCTTGGTGTCCTATCTAATATTGATATCTTGCACACGTCTATAATTTTGTCGTCTAATATTCTTTTATGATAGAGCATGTCTATAACTAGGACAATAATGGCAATTACATTAGGGTCAATGACATGAAACCCTCGTGAACTATACGGTCAATTTCTCAATTCCCTTGAACATTAAAACCAAACAAGTAACCCCTTGAACTATTCCACTATTCGAGATATTATTTCGTTAATGGAAAAAGTTGAATAGTCCATTTACCATCGCCAATATTCGAAATAAATAATATCATTTTTAAGCAAAATATTCTTCATACAATTAAGAACATAGATCCACCCATAGCCCACCCATCATGCACGCACAATCTCTCTCTCTCTCTCTCGCTCTCTCGCTCTCTCGTGTGTGATGCCTTGATAAATCACTTCAAAAGCTTGAGGCTCCATACATAAGTAGAGTCCAAGAATATATATTTATGTGTGTGTGTGTGTGTGTGTGAATATATATATATATATATATATTATATTAGCATGTTCTCTGAACCCAACTTTTTTTTGGCTGCAATGTGGACCTACCTATTTAGTAGCAATGCTTGCTCTTTTCATGGAGTCCAGGAATACTTGCTTTATCAATGATAAATACACACTAGAGGCTAGGGTGTGGCACGCGCAATGCACATGCTCGTTACATCATCTGATTTTTCCTCTCTTACCCTGTTTTATTGCTCACATCAGTCATCCCTTGTGAAGATCTTTGAATGGTAGTGGTGTAGTTGAATAGAGAATGGTGATGATTTGACAAATTTTAAATGATATGAAATGATGATTTTTTTTATTTTTATTTTTTTTTGCCTCTGTCTCATAACATTTTAATAAGGAGTTGCTATGTTTTTATGGGATTATATTTGTAACTTTATTTAATAGGGACAAAAGGAGAGTCCAAAGGAGGTCTTCCCTTTATATAGTGGTGTCTATATATATATATATATATATATATATATATATATATATATATAAGTTCAAGAATGAATGCATGTAATTTTAAAGTGATTAATTTATGGTCTTGCTCTTCTTGACTTCATGGAAGTATCCAGCTGCTCCAAGTTTCATGGTTTTGGTTTTCATATGGGTTTGGGGGTTGAAGTCATGGGTTTGTGGGAATGGGGATGGGTTTGAGGAGGAGTGAGGAGTGTCATAACTCTTCTCGTTCACCTCCCCTTACACACCCATTGATTGCCTCTTTTTTACCTCCTATACTTTTGCCTTTCTCAAAACAAATGTTGAGAAAATGGGGGGATGCTAGTTTTGCTGGTTTAGACCTGGCATTAATTACTCCCTTTTTTAAGGGGGAAAACCTCTGATTAAAGGAAATGGCTAAAATAGAGTGCAAAGTTAAGAAAAGAATATATAAGTTTTCTGCTCATCTTGACAGGAGCCAATAGATTCCCACTCAAAATTGTCATTGCCTTTTATCCTTAGGGTTTTTTTCATTACTCATAGAAACTTCATTTTTTAAAGAGCTGTGGCCATTGTGGGTTTTCTTCATCTTGACTTTGGAATATAGGTATTTCTTTGCCTTTCAGTGGTGCTGTGGGCAAGGAAGACATTACCCTTGAGGGGCTTGCCTCATGATTCAATGTGGTCATTCTTTGCTCAATGGAACGAGGGCTTGTCCAAGGTATATCGTCTGTTGTATACCATAGTTGAGATGGCTGAGTGAACAATGCTTGGTTTGGTGACCTTGAGGACATTGTCACTATTGGAGGGATCTCTGTAGTGTCCCTAGGTGAACTTGGTGGTGTGATTGGAGTGTCTCTAGGAAATTGTCCCTTCTCAAGTTGTCTGTGGTCAATTGAGATGTACTCATTTGAATCTGACTATCATTTGAATCTGAAAGTAGTTCAACCGGCATGTACTCATTCAGTTTGATGAGGATTCTCTGAGATTGCTTGAGGAGTTCATTCATTACAAGTTTTTCTCCCTTGAATTTTTTCTGCTTTCTCTTTTTCTTCTCATCTTTAGAGAGCTTTGGCCTTCTTCTTGGTGTCCAAGTGAGGGCCCTTCAGTGTTTTCATAGCTCTTGTAGATGTCATTGGGCTATTATGAAACAATGAAGCCTAATGACTTTATAGAAGCGCTTCCATATTGTTAGTGCACCATTATACAATATCTTGTACATTTCACAAGCAAAGAAAAAAAAAAAAAAAAAAAAGAAGAAGAAGAAGAAGCAAATTATGTTTGTATTCGATTAAATATTGAACATGTGCTGTTGTTGATCAACATTTTTGAAGGTTGTGAGGCTTTTAAGTTACCCTTTTGGATATGAACAAGAAGCAGCTGCATTTGTACAATCAAAAAGTTTTATGTGTTTATGCAGTCGGAGTTCAATTTGCACTTGTATCATACGGCTCTCTAGTTTTGGTAGCGTGGACTTGAGCGAGGGTGCATAGAGGAAGAGCTGTTTAGTCAGCAGCGGCCAGACAACCATTGAGATGGATCCACAGGTAAGTAGCTGAAAATGCTACTTGTCTACTAATTCCATCTCAAATTTTTCCTTTGGTTGGAAATGCCCTTTTGATAAATAATTAGTAGGTGCTTATAAATTTATTTATTTTTTTTTTTCAAAAAGAAGAGAAAAAAGAAAAAAAGAAAGAAAAGAGAATTGGATTTTTGAAAGGGAAAATGATACCACTTAACGGTGAGAATAGAAATGCCCTTTTGAAATCTAGGTTTACAGTCATCGCAAACAATAAATGTATGGATGACAAAACTTGACAATGTAATTTTCCTTTCTCTGTTCTTTATTCTTCATAATCTTCATACTACCTTTTTTTTTCTTTTTTTGGTTGGGGGGTTGTTTTAATTGGACAGTTGGCCACATACACATACGAGAGAGAGAGAGAGAGCTTCCTTGCCTTATTTTTCTCACCTGTACTGTATTGTTTTTCCTTTTCTGCATCAATGATCTATCTAATTTTCAATTAGCTTTCTGCTGTCCAGGGCTTGATGTGGTGTTCTTCACTCCTATCGTGGAAAAGTGGTGCATGTGAGGTAAGTTTTATTTATATAGGGTTGTAGGAGTTGGTTTTGAAGTAACTGAAGATCTCTAAATCCCCAGGTTTGAGATGCTTCATGTTCAATTTGGTTTTAAGATTCTTTTCTTTTCAGGTCATAGTGAGTGGAAAGCTTAGGGCTTGCATTCTAACTTTTAAGTCGTAAGTGCTAAGATGGTTACATGATATCTTCCAGTTAGCCATTAATGAATATAAATATTTGGTTTGGAGGCATGCGTTTCTCGAACAGGTTGGTGATCATAGCTACTTTAACATTTTTGTGTTTTTGTGATGCGCTACTGTTTCTTGTGTTTTTTGTTTCTAAGGGCATGCTGTCATTTGTCTTACATTATGAAAATGATGTTAATTTTGCTACCAATATGACATGTTCCTTGTACTTGTTCTCGAGGGATTTGTGCCATATACTAAAAAGACCCTGGGTGGTATTTGCAGGGAGTCATGTTTCTTGAGTGTGATCCAAGGGTAAGCAGCGTACGGCTACACCATTGCCAAGACTGTCAAAATTTAATGTCCCGAATGAAGAAGTCCAGTTCATCAAGCTCCTATTGACTAAGGAAATCTAGGTTCTCGTTATACTATCTAAGCTTTTTTCCTTGCTGGATGGTCACCTCCACATTGGTCTTTGGAGTATTCATACCAAAATTTACGTCATCTATGCTTGATGTTGTTGATGTTATTATTTTGTTATATACTATTAAACAGTAACATGCTATTGTTCTTTACATAAAAATGAGATATATATATATATATATATATATATTTTATGGAGAGGTTACAATAACCTATTTCTTGTCTACATAAAAATGAGTTTTTTTTTTTTTTTTTTTTTTTTTTGGGGGGGGGCGGTGGGGGGGGTTGGGGTGTGTAGAGAGTGCAAAAGTGAACTCTGGTTCTTATCAGAGGTTTGGGAATGGAGACAAAAGTTGGAGGTGGTGAGAATTGGGTTGATATATTCATTGAGTCGAGTGGTTGCTGCCTTACAGCCAAAATTCAAAAAGATGGATATATTGGTCGACAGAGATGGAAACACCATTCGTAAGCAAACAAAGATAAGGCAAATGATATTTTTGTTAGAGAAAGTATTTATGTGAGTTTGGTGTCAAAAGAGGTTATGAGGTTAATGAATTTGTTTATAGAATTATTGTTAAAAAGCTCTTATTGCATGAATATAAAGCAGTCAATCAACTCTTTTTCAGTCAGTTAGCCTTTTTTTTTTTGCTCTTTTCAAGAATCATTTTCATATATATATATATATATATATATAGATATATATATATAGATAGATATAAGGAATTGTGGTTTGTTCTATGTCACAAACAATTTTAATAAAAAATTGTTAATTGTAAAATCCATCCAGAGGATGTAATGGCATTTGTAAACTAAATGGCTTGTTAAAACAAGCAGCTTTAGCATTTTTTCTTTATCCATACTTTCCGTTAGTTTTATGTATAACTTGGATACAAAGCTATTAGGAATTGGAATTCTATTGTTATGCAAACCCTCAGGTTGTGTTTGATTTGCATGAATGGAACAAAAAATAAATGAAAATGAGAATGAGAATGGAATTTGAACAAGAATGGAATTAGGAGTGATCATTCATTTCCAATGTTTGGTAGGGAGTGTGAATGAAATGAGGGAGAAATCAAGCCGGACCCACATGTTGTGACTTCATTCCTAAAGTGGTGGAAATGCTCATTCCTCTTTGGGAGTATTAGTTACACCTTTTGAGGGAATAGGTACCTCAAGGAATGCTCATTTTTTTTTCTTATAGCCAACCAAACAATCGAAAAAATGTCAAGAATAGAATGGTCATTCTTGACCATTCTATTTTCACCCTCATTCCATCCTACTAAACATAACCTCAAGGTGAGGGAGGGTAACTCTTTGTGCTCATTTTCTTGCTAAGATGGAAACTCCGGGGTAGTGCCAATTCTTTTGCTAAGATCGGAAATCAATAGGACTGCCTGATCACTCGATACAAGCTATAGTTTGCAATATCCAAATAAGCTATGGGATTGCATTCTACTCTCGTCAGGGTTCTTTCTTTTCCCACAACTCAGCTGTCAGCAGTCCAAAGATGCATTAGACTTTTTATGTGACTAATCTTTTCAAAATTTTCTTCTTTGTTGCGACGGCAAATTGCTATTTACTGGCCTTTTTTCTTGCCAACCATTATGCCAATATTTGGTAAAACAGAGCATTAGGAACCAAGCAACGAGTCAAAAAGAATTATGGAAGACGAAGACTGAAAGCCCCAGAGAAAAAAGAAAGAAAAGAAAAGCCCTTTGTTTAAAAACTAGTTCTAAAAACGTAAGATTACAAGGCCATCATCCTATAGCAACAAAGCATGAAGAGCCTAACAGTTTTTCTATTATGCCATCAGTAAAGGATACTAAACGAAAAAAAAAAAGTCGCTCTTTCATACAATGTGTACTCTCCTCACAGGTTTTCTTCATCTTGTGTGTCATCAGCACTCAAAAGATGATTAAGTGCAACTCTGGCCTTTTTTGGTTCTGATGAGGCTTCATTAATATCATCTTCATCACCCTTCCTCTTCATCTTTTCAACCTCCTCTTCGTCTTCGTCATGCCTAGCTACAGCAACTTCACCATCAGAATTTTCTGCTTTTTCTTGCAGTGATGGCTTCGGATCAGATTCTTCAACTTTCTCTTTACCATTCAGATCATCTCCTTTCCTAGATGCACTTTCACATTCTACCAAAAATGAGCGAATTTCTTCAATGCTAGCAACATCAAAAGGGGTTTTCCCTGCTTTTGTCTTGGCACTGAGATTTGAACCTTTTCTTACCAAGTACTTGACAAGTTCCAGGTGGGAGCCTTGGGCAGCATAGTGAAGTGGGGTCAGACCCTTGCGAGTAGAAGCTTTGACAGATACCCCAGATGAGAGTAGAGTCCGGACAACTTCAAGATGTCCTTTCTGGGCAGCAAAGTGAACTGCACCCATGTCATCCATGGTGGCAGCACCAACATCAGCCTTGTTCTTGCAAAGGTAACTCACCACCTGTGTTTGCCCAGACCATGCTGCTAAATGTAGTCTATGGCCAAAGTTGCTCAGGTCAAGGAAACAAAATCATAATGCTAGAATGCATAATATAAATTGAGAAGAAACATCAGGACCCAAATCATTTAAGACAAACATAGCATGAGAAGCAGCTCATAGAAAAAGGAAAACGGAAAAAATATATGTCCACATATTGCGATTGGGAAATACGTGATCCGCACAAGCGTCATAACATGGTTGTTTCATTAGGTGGCTAATAAAAAAACTCCTGTAGGTGCACATTTGGACAGGCAAATAGCGTCTTCCCCTGGACTAGGAATTTCTGTTGTTAGGCATAGATAAGCTCATAAGCCTATGGTGACCCCAAGTACTTGGGAGTTAAGGCATCATTGAGTTGTTGAGTTGGTCATATATTAACCTCAGAGGTTCTCATGGAAGTTTCAAATATATATTGAAGTAAACTGAATTCATGCCGCTCCGCTTCCCCCCCCACCCCCCCACCCCCCCAAACAAAAATAATAATAATAATAATTATTATTATTATATATATATATATAGGAAAAAAAGGGTAAGGTGAATTCGCAAGGAGGCAATCATATATGCTAAAAAATGAATTGGTAAGTTCTGTGTGTTTTTCACTTTTCACATATCGGTAGTACATTGGGCTCTCCCCTATGGATTCTTTCCACTATCCTCTAGTGACTGTTGAATAATTTTCTTATCAGCGTGTAAAATTGCCAACATGAAAAGATTTATAGTGGTCAATAGAGTGTACTGTTGTAGTCACGTGTGGGTTTGTCCCACATCGGAAGATTAGAAGAAAGAAAGGGTTTTAATATACAAGTAATAGGCTAACCACCAATAGGCTTAGGCCTTTCGTGTGGGTATGAGTTCCAAACTTGTATATTGGGCCTTTTGTATTGGATTTTGGACTCCTCTATCTCCCTAACAAGTAGTATCAGAACCGATGGCTAACCATTATGGTGAAACTTCCTAAGCGGGTGCATGTTAGTTTGATGGGCTCTTGAGGTTAGAGTCACTGTATTGCGGTGGTCACATGAACTACTAGGTGGGTTGTCTTAGTAATGATGTGGCTTGGGCCACTAGGCTTTACAAATGGTGAAGCGGTTGACCATTGGACCCTTAAGGGAGCTAGTAAGGCGTGGGCTCCCAAGCGCAGGCTCAGGTTGTAGGGGAACGCAGTGACTCATGAAGAGTTAGAGGATTTAGCACAATGCTTGTGGAGAGTAGTGGATCAGACTCATGGGGGAGTTGAACTCGATGTGGGTTACACGTGAAGGGGGAGATTGTTGTGGTCACGTGTGGGTTTGTCCCACATCGGAAGATTAGAAGAAAGAAAGGGTTTTAATATTCAAGTAATGGGCTCACCACCAATAGGCTTAGGCCTTTTGTAGGTATGAGTTCCAGACTTGTATATTGGGCCTTTTGTATTGGATTTTGGACTCCCCTATCTCCCTAACATGTATTGGAGAGAATTCACTGAAAGAGGAGCCAAAAGCATATATGACTACCTCCAAGAGGGTAAATTGAACACTCAAATTGAAAATTACCCCCGTATTCAGTTAGCAAGCTCTTTCACTAAGGCAACCTCCAATTTTCCCAATCATGATACCCTTCACCACAATCCAAACACCCAAACAACTCTCCAAACACGACTTAATCAGTAATGGGATTACAAAAACCTACTTAAGCATCAGCGACCAAAGAGGACAATATGCTCGGTATAGTTCTTTTGCAGAGCAATTGCAACGAATAATAAACAAATACACTATCTATAGAGACTTGTATATGTTTAAAGGATCTGGTAAAGAAAATGATACCTCTCTCTACTTGAGATTCCTTAACTTAATTTAATCCCAAAAAAAAAAAAAAAAAAAAAAAATCATTCTTTACCCAAACAATGAACCAAATGTGGATAATACACATACACACACATATATATATTGTAACTGTGTTAATCCATCACCATCAGTATAAGGAAATTCCCAAAGAGGGGGAAAAAAAACCTACAATAGCTTAACATATATACATACATTCCTGTATATATATATATATATATAGAGGGTTGATCATGTGCGGGATATCCCGGAGTATCCCGTTCGATCACTGCTGTCCATGAGCGACGCGCACATTCATGTGCCCGCGCGTGTCGCCCACGAACGGCCGTGATGGAAAGGGATATCCTGCACATGATCAAAGCTTTATATATATATATATATATATATATATATATACACACACACACTAGATATTGCACACGTGCGTTGCACGTGAATTTTTTGTCTAACAATAAAATGATTTTCTAATATTTTTTAAATCCAATCTAAATATACTACGATATGATTTTGTAATTTGCATTCGGAATGCTATATACATTTGTCCAATAGTTAAAAAAGAAAAATTGAGAAGGAATTACCATCCGCCATCAAATACACAATCTTTGCCAGGTAAACTTGTTCATGGCTTCTTATGGCTTTTTGGAGTTTTTATATTTTATATTTTTATTTTTTAAGCGAAACGGATCCCTCATAATTCAGTTTTTCTTAGATTTTTCTCAAGAAATTTCCTCATTTTTTTTACAGCTTTTTCAAGACTCCAAATTTTTTCATGGCATTATTATTTACATTTTGTGTGTGTGTGTGTGAGTGAATGTAGAAAACGTAGTACGACCAATGTATACAATGTAGAAGAAGAGTACAATTGTACAACTAACGTATAATATGAAAATTAAAGTAAATATATTATAAAAAATTCGTACATGAGCATAGAAAACTACAAACAATATCTTTGTGCTGGGATTTTGAATCTCCAAAACAAAAAATAAGAGGAAGATTGTCAAATTGAGCAAAAAGGCTCACTGAATGCAATAAGAAGAAATTTATGCTCCTAAGAGTATAAACATGCCTGCAATTTAAAATAATGAAATATTTTTATATAAGATAATAAGAATCTTTCAATAAGCACATGAAAACATCAGAGAAATTTACATTGGTTAAAACCCCATAAAACACCTCACTTGTGAAAGGCCAATGAAACATTAAAAGAACACACAAGAAGATGTAACAAAAATAAAATAATATTACAACAAATCACAAACCACAACAACAAAAATCAAGAAATTGACCACTAATGAAGCATAACAGGGATAATAAGCCTTATACAACCCATTAAAATCGGTGGATCAAGACTTGAGAGACTGGGTTTCTTCTCAAAATTTAATTAACATAGAGAAGAGTTTCTTTTGACATGGGGAAAAGGAGTAAGAAAAGACAGTGGGAACTTGTGAGACGGTTTTGGGTGGAGACCAAAGAGAAAAAGACGTATAGGTAATATCATTAAGTAGATGAGGGCAACTCCAACGTGTAATTAATGAAAAAGGGTAAGAGTGTCAATATAGATTTAAGTGAGGGTAAATAAGTGAATCAAAAGTTTTTCTAGGATTCAGATTTTTATTAGTATATATATATATATATATATATAGAGAGAGAGAGAGAGAGAGAGAGCAGAAATAAGCAAATAAGTGGGATACGCGAATGACTAAAGCTAGCACAAATCTATTAAGAATATACAAATAGATATGTATGTAATGTAGGACATACCCACTGGCTTGGCTTGTATGTTCTTCTTGCATGGCCTCACCATTCTGACTTGGACCAACTGAAAGATTTGAAAGATTTGTTTGTGTTACAGGAGAGAGATGTGTCTAATGTTATTGGGTAGGTGCAAAAGAATTGTGTGCGAGCTTGGAAATTTTCTCACATTACTAAAGAGATTCTTGATCTTGTGGGTGCTTTAAAAGTTCAAGCAAATTGGGTCCCTAGAGCAGTTAATGGGGAGCCAGACGTGTTGGCTAAGAGGGGTGCCTCTGCACTTCAGTCTCTTTTAGAAGGCTTTTTTTCTTCAATGAGGCTGCGTTTTTATATGCCTTGTTTCATTTTTGACATGTATAGCCTTGGGTACAGGTTATGGTTTCTTTTTGCCAAAGGAAATCTCTTCCTTTTAACTGGTATTTAGTTATAAATATTGGTCTTGATGTCAGCAAATTCCATCATTTTCAGTGCCGTCCGTTTAACTGAAATTAACTGAAAGGGGGAGAATGTAACTAATACCCAAACTACAGTGGGAGTCAGTAAAGAAAACAAATGGAAGGAAAAGGAGGGGGTGTTAGTGTATCTGTCAGAAACTACAAGAGAATTTATTGGCAAATGAAAGTGCATAGAAAAGAAACTGTGGGACAGAGATATGCTGTATACTAGATCAAGATGATTCCGAACACTGTCAGCAAGTTGAAACAACAAATGACAGTGTGGGTTTGATAAGGATTCCAAAGTCCCTTAGTAATATAAAATATTAAAATTCTCAGTACAAGTATAAATGTATAATCACATAATCTAATCAAACAACGATGCAATAACATTTTTATTTAGTTTTGAGGTGGTGGAAAAAGTTTAAACTCGTTACAAGTCATGAGTCAAAGAAAAATTTTGAATCGGATCTGGAAGCACAAAGCCACAAACCTTCTGAAGCACTAAAAATGATATCAACCATTTTGACTGTGTAGGTGAATTGAGAGTAACAGTAAAGCATTTTGAGCAAAATGGGAACCTTGAATGATGTCTTCAGCATAATGAGTTTTGGGAAAATGGTGATGCCTCAGTTGGTTTTTTGTTCTTGAGGCTTGGAGGATGGTGAGTTCTCAAAAGCATTCTCTATTATTTTTGGAAGATCACTTCCCACGCACTTCTCACTCTTATGTGGTCTATTTGGTGGGAGAGGAACAAGAGGATGTTTGCAGGAATAGAGGTCTCTTTTGAGCAGCTAAAGGAGAGATTCATAGTTTTCCTTTTGCTTGGGGGAATTCTGGAAATACAGAATTCAAATTGCCCTCTGAAAGATTTTTCGATAGCTTAAAACTTTGATTTAGCCTTCTTTTTGAGGGGCTTTGGTTACCTCACGTGTATTTGGGCTTCTGCCTTTCTTCAACTAATACAACTTTACTTCATAAAAAAAATAAATAAATAAATGAGTTTTGGATGCTTTCTTAACCTAAAAGTTGGATTCCTTAAGGCTCTATTTGGTTTGCGGATTTTATCAAGGAAAAAAAATAAAATATGAGGAATTGTACTTTTCTTTATTTGGTTGCAATGGAAAATTGGAAGAAGATGAAGAATTGGAATAATTTTGGCTTAATATGATTTTTTTCCTTTTCCTTTCATTTTCTTTCCTCCTCGTTTTTTTTTCCCTTCCTTTTTTTTTCCTTGGTAAAATCCATGAACCAAATAGAGGGTAAAAGACAATACCAATGAAACTGCATGATAAAATACCAAGCAATGCCATCCAACCAGATCCAATGGGTGCACTATCTAGTTCTTTATGTGAGATGTCATTACATATCAGAAGGAAAAAGGGACTGATATTTAAAATGCCGAGCAACTAATTGTAACATTACTTACTTCTCATATGACTCTAATCAAATGCTTCTCAAAACCTGATTTTCAGGATTTCTTTATGAGTTTGGAGTTGTTTAATTTAGTTTTATATTTTTTTTTCCATCATTTATTGCACATTGATAGATATTGATTAGGATTTTTTTATTTTTTTATTTTTTTTATTTTTAATGGTTCTTTTACTATACGTAGCCCAAATGGTTAAGTCCTAAGAAGCATGGACACTTCACCAAAGGGGCTATGGTGGTGTCAAACACATATCCAACACTGAACTTTTTTGACACGACACCTCTCTATTCGCCCTTTTTTTTTTTGGGGGGGAGAATTTTAGATTGGTCGGGCGATGGGAAAATAATTACAGTTAGTAGTCATTGTTAGTTAAGGTAGTAGTCATTTATTAGGAAGTTAGTAGAAAATAGCACTCAACTGTAATTATTTTTCCCATAGCCCGACCAATCTAAAATTCCCCTTTTTTTTTCCTTAAACTTTTTTGTTGTATCTTCTATGTGAACAAGTCAACTAAAACTTCCAAAAAACAATACAAAGGTATGCATTTAAAATGATGTATGTGATGTTATATGATATTTTATAATTATATGTATAAAAATTTATGTTCTATTAAAGCAGTATCTGTCATGTCGTATCCTAAATTTTGATTTGTGTCTGTGCTTCTTAGGTTAAGTCAATTCTAACCATTTCTCTAGGGGCCTTATCATGAACTAAGCAGCAGCACAAACTTGACAAGATCTTCACCTCCCATGACCTAGCACATCTGATCACTCCTCCTCAAAGATTTCTCCCCTTAGAAGCAGGACCCTTCCACCAAGGGAGCTGATCCCACTTCGGAATCACGATTCTGTGCTTTTCAGGAGAATTATGTAAGAGCCATGATTCTCTCTCGAGATAATCTCGCTTCTAAGATGAATCCTCGTGAGGGAGGGGGTAGGTAGGACCATGGCCATTAAAGTTTTAGGAATTCTTTATGATATAAAAGTAAAATATCTTTTGATAAATATATTTATCAACTTCTTCATATGACGCCCCTTTATTTTTATTCTAATTCCTAATTATGTTCCTAAATTTTAGGAGGAAATCATATTAGAAGCCCTATTTTGCTACACAGTAGTTTGCTAAAAAAAAGTAGGAATATATGAAGCTTTCTCTACATTAGTATAATTTCTCATAAGAACATACTCATTCTTTGCACAAATTTCCTTCTTAAATTCCTCTATAATTCTATTGAGTTAAAACCCACCCCCCCCAAAAAAAAAAAAAAAATTTAGTAGACTTCTCTCTACAATTTTACTTGAATTTTGCAAAGCCAACTGTTAGATTAGATTTGCTTCAAATTAAGGTCATGCATGCCAGAAATCAAGTTGATCCGAGATTAAGAGATGCTTCATTCATAAATGTCTAAAATTAGCAATTGTCGTTGATTAAAAAATGTAAGTTTTGGATCGTATAGCAATTAGTCACGGATATACTTGATTTTTGGCATGCATCACCTACATGATAAGGCTATGTAATCCAATGGTTAGTTTCGCAATATACAAGTGAGAGTTAGAATTTTGGCGGGTGACCTAACGCAAAGTTGTGTTAGGTTAACCTTATATAAAGGAGACTATATATATATATATACACTAGTGATAGCACATGTGTGAGAAAATTTCTTCAAAAAATCAAAACAAAAAAATCATTTATCTAAAATCATTGGCATACAATCTTGTTATATTTTGATCTTTAAATCATTCGCATCAATGCATGAAGAATTAATAAAATACATAAAAATGTATCATGATCATCCATCAAAACTAGGCATAAAAAGTGTGTGTGTGTGTGTGTGTATAAACACACACACACATATGAGTGTTGTGCATGAAGAAAAAAAAATCGTAGAAGAACGGCTCCACATACCTAGAAAATAATAAAGACCAAGGAAGGATTTTTATTTGGTTTGTATATAGGTGCTAGTTCAAATTGGTTTCAAACTTTGTATTTATTTATTTATTTATTGGTTGATATCTCTAAACTTTGTTTGATAGATTGTTCTTCAAGAAATATGTTGAGCAAAAAAGCAAGAATGTCTTTTCTTTTTTCTTTTTTTCTTTTTTTTTTTTCTATAGGAAAATATAAGAAATGAAAAATGATTAAATAAAGTTTATTAAGTAGAAATAGAATTTTAAGTATGGAAGGAATTGCACGTTTTACACAAATGCTTCGTACAAGCTCCAAATCTTCCAAACCTTTGACTCTTATATGTTCCCTCATGGGCCTCGCTCCCCTTCCTTCCCCCCCCCCCCCCCCACCCTCCTCTCTCTCTCTCTCTCTCTCTTCTAGCTCCCAAACTAGCTCCCACTCCTGCTTCATGCTTCTAACACTGACATCTTTGAACTCAAGTTACAGAAATGTTTAGCTAACCAAATTCCACTTTCTATTGGTGATCAGCCTCATCATCTTTTATAAAATTTTGAACTTATCTTAAATGTGGACCTCATTCTATAAAATCCATAATTTTAGACTCACAAGGGAGATAAAAGAGATAATTCTTTTATTTTCCTTTTTCCTTTTTGGGGGGGGTGGCCCTTAAGGGGAATTCTCTAAGGAATGCATAACCACAAGCTACTTATCAATGAAAATTCATCTTTGATTTTTCATATTAATTTTTCATGATTTCATAAATGTTTAGGCAACCAATGAAGCAACATTAGTTATAGTTATTTGGTCCTCTTTTTCAATACAGTTTTCTATTTACTCTATTTGGTCCTCTTTTTCATGATTTGCACGAGTTGATTGCCTTGGGAAGGTTGGCCTGCTCAGTTTTCAAACATACATTGCAACAGAGAGGATTGGGTACCTGCATTTCTACCATAAATTTAAGATGCACACATCAATCATCAAATACCATGTCATATTTCATATAAATGAAAATAATATAAAAATTATTATAAACTATACACATCTGGTTAGGTTAGGTCGGGTTGCTTAACCTCTCTACCTAGGCTCAACCCAAATTAAGGTTGGTATTCTCCATACTAAGTCTAATATTATGTCTAAAAAATGTTGCTCAAACCCGCCCATTACCTGGGTGAGTTAGGGTTGGGCAGCTTGGTCCTGCCCAAGTCACCACCCTTGTTACATAGGGCCTAGCAAAAGGTATTAAGGTAGCAAGCCAATAATGTAAGTGTGGCTTCACAACATGCATGCATACTAGCAGATGCCTCAACCTAAGATTCAAATTAATATTCTTTGCATAAATTTCCTTTTTTGATCAACAACGAAGAAGAAAATATATTACTAGAAAGATCTTTGTATAAATTTCTTCAAAAAATGAATGACATTTTTCTTAATTCATTCCTCTTAAAAATTCAATGTTGTTTATGACACATAGCTAGTTGACTTGACATGATATAAACTAAAAATTAAATAACCATTCAAAGGGGATGATTGATTGGAAAGAAGCAAAGAAAACATAAAAAATAGGAATAGAATTTCAAAAAGAAAAGTGGAGGAAAGTGAATGGGGGGTAAAAAAAAAATTTTAAAAAAAAAAAAAGCAAGCTCTAATAAACATGATTTCAGCTCAAGCCAGTAATTTTCAGTTTTTTCACACAACATTCTTCTACTTTATGCCTTAGTTTCGGTTGAATGTAGTCATTTTTTTTTCTATAAATTCATAATTTATAACCTCCTCTCTCACCAGATACACACACACGTATGTATGCATGTATAAATGTAGATACGTAGATATTATTTACACATCTTTTTTTTTTCATTCTTTTATTATTTTATGGGAATATAAAACTCTATCAAGAGATAGAAGGATATACAAAGAGGAGGATATCTCCCAAACAGAAGAAAGAAAAAAGAAACCCCTCGACAAAATGGGCTACTGACAACACCAAAGTTTATAGAGGCCAAACATTCCCAGTATAAACTACCCAACAGATTCCTCCCTTTTTGACCAAGAGGGTCAGCCTCCACAATACATATATTGTTATATACATATGTGTCTGCATTAGATTTCTATATATATGTATGTATTCACATATGCATTTGAACCAGTGTTTTTCTTTTCTTTTTGATCTTGTGTTTGTGTTCCTAAATATTTTACAGCGCTTCAATAAGGATACTGAAATATTGTTTCAGGTCAAGAATCTCATTGCATCAAAAAGCTGGTTCCAATATCAAAGAGGGCCATGATCAATTCTTATGTTTTAATACCATTACCAAAAAAAATAAATAAAAAAAAATAATAATAATAATAATTAAATCACAGTTTCGCAATATGTAGTTGAATGCTCAGACAACATAGAGCTCTAGCCCAAAGCTACAGCTGTTTGTTTAACAAAGTTCACAGCTTGTTCGAGTACAAGTGGTTGTAAGCAAACAACAACAGTGTCTGAGAATTACTAAATAGGGCTGAACTTATTTTCACAAATATGCAACGTGATTAGTCATAGCGATTAACAGATTTAATATCTGTTACATCATGTCTATAGAGGGAATATACATGAAAATAGACTTTATCAAAACATGTCCAGCGCATATCATCAGACAAAAGCTTGTAGAGTGATCATAATAAGTTCAAATAGAACCATGTTTCATCAGTGCCATAAACATGCTTTGAGAAGCTTGAAAACTGAATATTACATTGAAGTTTGCAAATTACAATAGTAAAAAAAACTAAATGTTGGAGAAGCTGCTACTGTTCGGTCTAAAGAGAATAGCCAAAAAAAAAAAAAGGGAAGAAATTAAGCATACACAGGAGCATCTACGGACACCATTTTCAAACCAAACAATCATAGAGAAAAAAAAAAAAAATTTTAAAAAATGCACAAGAGGCATCAAGAAACACTTGTTAAACCATTGAATTCCAAAGTGTACGAGCAATTGCAAAGCACCCAGTTCAAATTAGACAAATAATATATCAAAGCTCCGTTAGGTAGCCCAGGAACCGTGGGAGAAAAAAAAAATTCTTGGAAATATAATATGAATCTTAAAATCAAAACACAACATAAAACATAAGAATCAAAATATTTTAGTTTTCTTTTCTTCTCCTCAACTTTCTCGGCAACCAAACAGAAGGTAAAAGACAGAATAGGAGGAGGATACGGAGTTCTGGAGTGCTTATCTCTAGAATTGATGGCTAAAGGGTTAGAGCTCAAGATTGATTGCACGGCGTTCAGGTCTCCGGATCTTGCCGCGCTGTGAAGGTCCCAAGGCTTCTGCGGATTACCCATATTCGTTCTCCCGTGTTGTTGCACCAAGAAATAGCACATAAGTAGCTTCAGATTTCAGAAGAGCGCGGTAATGGATCGGGTTATGTCCAGTCTGATCCGATCACAGTCAGGTCGGGTCGCTCACTACTTTACTGGCCCGTTTGGCGCGGATGTATCTTGAATCATCATATTTATCATATTTCCCAAAGAGGGAGCTATTGCCATCACATAAAATAGTCAAAGCCCTCATTAGTTTATATTTTCTGATGTTTTATGAAAAATATAAAAGGTTTTTACGAAAATTAATCGCATTGTTCACTATAAAACATCATTCTGAATAACTTTATGGAAGAAATTTTTTTCAAAATCTATCATTTAAGCAGACTTTTGGCCATTTACAATCTCTATTTCATTTTCGATGAAAAATTGCCAAAAAGTCTATCTAAATAACAAATTTTGGAAAAACTTTCTTCTACAAAGTTGTCCGGAATGATGTTTTCTAGTAAACTATGTGATTAGTTTTCATAAATTTTTTTTTTCTTCATAAAACCTTAAAAATGTAAATTAAATGGGGTGCTTAAAATATTTTATGTGGTAGCAATAGCCTAGTCCTTCCCAAATTTATACTACCTATAAAAGGTTGAATTTCAGAAAAACTTTTAAACGACCAACATACTCTTATTTTTTTATTAAAAAAAACATATTTATCCTTCCTTTAATTGAAACACATAGTAAACATTCTTATCATTTGGTAACAAATGAAAGTTAGATTTTAACTTAAACTCTTAACAAATTAAAGTTAAATTCTTACTCAAATTCTTTTTCGTAGAGCAACTATCAAGTTGCATAATAATATATATGAATATAAACTCTTTAAATATTCCATTTTATAAAGAAAAAAAAATTATGAATGTATATCTGAAGAGTTTTTAATCTTTCGTTGACAATTTTGATTATAAATTAATTTTTTTTAAAAATGTACTTTTGAATTTTAAACTTTATCTTTTATGAAAAAAAAAATAAAATCTTTATGTATTTATTATTTTGTATAACTAATATTATTTAAAAATATTCACGTGCAACGCACGCGTGCTATATCTAGTCATGCCTAAGTATGTTAAGAAACATTGCTACTTGCTCATCCACACCTACATCTCAACTTCTATCAGTCCATTGTTATCTTTCAAAGTTTTATAAAGATTCCTAAATATATGTTTTTCCATTCTAAATTGTTTATCACAGCGCGTATCATTTTCATTCATAATAATTATGAGAAACTTTCTCTCATTATATGTAGAATCTTTATATGAATCCTTAGATATGAAATTGTTAAAATGTAAAATTACTACAATACAACCCGCCAACACAAAAGCATTAACTCCTCACCTCTTTAAAACATATATATAACCCACAATAAAACTAATATAGCTAGGTACACGCATGTGACAGTCACCATCAATCTCATTGGTTGAACAGCCAATAGGCTTTCAGACGATTTTCTTTAATTTTGAAACTTTCTTCAATTTATATTGGGACTAAGTTGCAAATTGATGAAGAAAGAGAAAGTCTTGGGAGTAGAAAGAGAAGTCTCTTAATTTTTAATTTTTTAAATTTAAATTTTTATTTGTTGCTAATATTTTTAAAAGGGAAGCTATTACCATCACATAAAGTATTCTAAACCCCTCCACTTAGTGTATACGTTTTAAGATTTTATGAAAAATATAAAAGATGTCTACAAAAAATTGTCGCACTCTCCACTAGAAAATATAATTTTAAACAACTTTGTAGAATAAACTTTTTCCAAAATTTGTCATTTAAGTTCACTTTTTCGTCATTTACAATCTTTGCTTCATTTTTATAGAATGTTTTATGAAAAATGGTCAAAAACACTATTTAAACTACAAATTTTGAAAAATCTTTCTTCTACAAAATTGTTCAGAATGTTTTCAAGTGGACAGTACGACTAGTTTTCATAGAAAATCTTTTATATTTTTCATAAAACCTTACAAAGTATATACTAAGTAAGGGTTTAACCGTTTAAAATATTTCATGTGGTGGCAATAGCATGATACTATTCTGCAAATTTGAAAAAAAGAAAAAGAAAATCATTGAACTTGGGATGAAAAAAGAAGTCTAAGTCTCATGGGTGCAAAATTGCAAATACAGCCCCTTATTTATTTTGAGAGTCAATAAATAGTAAGGTTGCATTTAGTTTGATGGAATGAAGGCCATGTTTGTTTGGTTGGAATGGAATGGGTAAGAATGGAATCTCATTCCATGTTTAAAATAGTCTGGAATGAAATGAGATTGAAATAAATATTGTAAAATGAATATCATTATAATTTACTACTACTGTTTGATTCCATTCCCATTTAATTACCTTATCCAAACATGTTATTCGAAATGAATTGGAATGAGATTCCATTCCATCCATTCCATTCCAACCAAACAAACATGGCAGAAATGGAGAGGGAATGGAATGGGAGTAGGAATGAAAAAAAGAATATGGATGGAATGAGAATGAACATTCCATCCCAATGTTTGGTAAGGGGTGGGATTCATTTTTAATGATTTTATTCCTTAATAAAAAGAGGGAATAGCAATTTCTCTTGGTCTGGGAAGGAATGACTATTCTCTCATTAGAGGGAATAAACTCTTATAAGAGAATAGCAATTTCATTCCCTTGTGCAAACAAACTCTCATTCAGGGGAATAAATTCTTACAAAAAAATAACAATTTCATTATCTTGTGCAATCAAACACTCATTTTTTATTTATTTATTTTTTTTTTAAAGAATGGAATAATCATTTCATTCCCTCCCTCATTCCCTCCTAACAAATATGGCCTATATAGCATAAGACCGCACGTGTCAGAATGCCCGTCCAAACCCGAGTGACGGAGATCTGCTTCAGAAAAGCAAAATCAAAATCGAGAGTCCACAGGGAGGAGGACAGAACCCTAGAGAAATGTATTCCCTTGCCCGTTCTCTCTCCGTAACAAAAGCAAGGGCTGGGCTGTTGCTCTTTGATCATGCTTTCAATCCCACATCTCATCTCTCCGTCAAGTTGTTTTCCGAAATTTCAAGGCCTTACACTGTTTTTCCAGGCAAGTTTTAGTTTTTGCTCTGATTGCTTGCTGAAAAAAAACGTAGGACAAGAGTCGTAATTAAAATTTCTCAAGTCTTACAATTTTTCATAATTTGGGATAAGAGAATACAAATATGTAAAGCATAACCTTCCGTTTCTGATTTATCTCATGCTTGGTTTCACTAGACTTAAATCCTCTGTTTGGTTGCTGAGAAGCTTGAAGAAAAGAAAACAAAGCGAAGTTTTGAATTAGTATATTATTTTTATTTTTATTTTTATTTTTCCCAAGAAGTAGAAAACTGACATCAAGTAGTTTTATTAGGCTCATTTGAGAGGTGCTTTTCAAAAAAAAGTTTCTGTTCGTGCGCTGTTTGGTCGCTGAGAAAATGTAGGAATCGAGACGGAACAAGTTTGAGTCTTAGCTTTTCATTATTTGGGTCCCTATGGAACAAAAACATAAAGCACAAATTTCTGTTTCTTATGTTAGTTTTGGTTGATGAGAATATAAACGAGTGTTGTTGTTTACTTTGTAAGGTAAAAATGAAGCCTGAATTTTAATTAATTATTATTATTATTATTTTTCTAACAAATTGAAAATTGACATCAACTAAGCCAAATGTTGTACTACACTATTTTTTACCCAAGTTGGGTTGCAGAGAAATCTAAATTTAAGAGAATGAAGCCTGAATTTTAATTAAGTAATTTTTTTTCCCCTATCAAATTGAAAACTGACATAAATTAAGCCAAATCTTGTACTATGCTATTTTTCATGATAAAAATCTAAGATGGAAATATCAGTTTCTTACATTTCCCTACCTTTTCTACTTTTCTCAGCAGGCGACCCTTATCTTTTGGGTTTCATCATTGCTTTCTCCATTCTTTACTTCTTCTTTCTATGCACTCCAAAACCCATCATGGTTAGATAAGCATGCTTGGCCAACTCTCACCAAAATAAGTTGACCCATACAAAGGCAATTTCTTTTAGGTTGATGATGGCCTTGCCTTCTGTAAGGCATATGAGGCACCACAAAACAGACCACACATTGTTAGAGGTGATGATGGGGTTATGCGTGACAGTGATGGAAGGTGATTGTTGTGATGAGAGGAGGCTATGCTGGGGATAAAGCTACTGGGAATATGAGAGAATATATATATATATGTTTTTTCTTTTTGATCAGCTATATATATATAATATTTTATTTCGTATATATATATATATATATACATCCATATACAGATCCGGTTTCATCAACAAGTGCTGATTTTCTTATATCAGCACCATGCATTGGGGTGTTGTACCTTGTGGATAGGTGGGTTGTACCGTATAACCAACATATACATGAGGCACAACTCCCAATGCACGGTGCTGATGCTACTTACATCAACACGTCCTTATAAGACCGGAATCACATCTATATATATATATATATATATATATATATATATATATATATATATATTATGCATATTATATACTCACAGTCATTTTACCTATAAGGTGTACCTGATGCAAGTTGCATCAGGTGACATAATCTCACCCCATTCACTCACTTGAACGATCAGGAGGACTAGGCATAACTTAATGGTTAATTAATGGTGAGATTGGGGTTACTTGATGCAAGTTGTATCAGGTGCACCTTACAGTCAAATGACTGTAGATACTCATGTGGGTATTGGGGTTCAATGGTGGACTTGCAAAAATGGATACTGTGGGGAAAATGGTTGTAGAGGGTGGGGCCATGTGGGCTTGAGCGAGAGTGAGAGAGATGAGGGGATAAATTAGGTGCTTGATTTTCTGTTAACTGGCGTCGGCTGCGATCTCCATTCAGCGAATCAGGCCTAGAAGACATTAGTTATTTTTTGGTTATGTTGATGGGGGATTTTGGTTTTCTTTTTTCTTGTGGTGAGCCCAGAAGATGTTGGGTTTGAATCTCTGAGGAGGAGGCTTTGGTTCTCTCTCTCTCTCTCTCTCTCTTGAAATCTTTCAGATGCCCTTGCTGCTGCCGCCATCGGTGTTGTTCAGATGTGTGTTTGCTCACTCCCTAGGTATGTGGAGGAGGAGTGTTCCAAATTGTCTGTCATTCACAATGACAGATCAAGCACAGAGGTTGCAAAGATCAAAAACCACAAAGATCCAATTTATCTGGTTCTAACTTCTAAGCCTCATGGCTTGGTTGGGTCCAGACCCTTTCTGGGTTGTTTGGCAATGGTGTTGTATATGGATATGGCGATTGTGTTGCATTTGTGGGTGTTACCCTTTCTGGGTTTCTTGTTGCAAATGGGTATGTAGGTTGTGTTTATGTAAAGCATTGGGTGCATGGGAAGCATTTGTATGAGAAGACCACCATGGGTGGGACTTGGAGCGGGCTGTGTGACAGCGTGAGGCTGGGTGGGTAACAGAGCTAGAAGATGAGAGAGAGACAGAGAGAGAGAGAGAGATACTTGTTGTGATTCTCAAATTTGGTTACATTGACTATAAAACCGTTATTAGGATTGACGGTTTTATATTTTTATCTGTTGATCTAAGCTTTTTGGGACCCACCATACCTAGGAAGCACGGACACTCCAAAAATAGGGCCGTGGCTGTGTCGGACACGTGTCGGACACGGACACGCCTCCGACACGTGTCCGACACGCTTCGTACGTGTCCAAGAAATAAATAAATCAAAATAAATTCGGACACGGGAAGGACACGTGAGGGACACGGGGGGGACACGGAAAGGGACACGGCGGGGTAAGAATTATAAATATAAATACTTTTAAATGGGGTAATTTTTGTTGTTTTGTAACATTTAAGGGGTAATTTTGCAAAAGCCCCAAATTCCTTTTTAAATCCCTAAATCGGTAAATCCCCAATTCGTGCCCCCCACCCCTGCTGTCGTTCCAACCAGATAGAGAGAGACCGAGAGAGAGAAACTGAGAGAAAGGGAGACGGTGGCGATCAAGCCGGCGATCGAGACCTCGAAGCAGAGAGAGAGAGAGGCGATTGAGAAGGACAGAGAGAAAGAGGAGATCTAGAAGCAGGGACGAAGGCAGAGAGCTCTCTTACCTGGAGATTTCATCAATCGACGTTCCTGAAACCAGGTACGTCTCCGTCTCTCCTCCTTTCGCTCCTCCTCCTCCTTCTTCTTCTTCGTCTTCTTCTTCTACTTCTCTATACTTCTTCTTCTTTGTATTAATCAGTTTTTTTTTTCCTCTAATTTTTCTGCAAAATGGGTTTTTAGGTAAACCCTAACCGTTCTCCTCTTTTTTATTTTTAAATAAAAAAACTGTGATGTTGCTGTTACCTTAGTTTATGAAATTGCATCCTTGGCTCCTTGCTGTTAATAGGAATGAATCAAGATAGCTCAAGTGCCGAGGCTGGCAGTAGTACCCCCTCAGTTGACTCAGAACCACAAGATGATACTAAGCCTCTTTGGAAGTATATTAAAAAATTATAAAAATTAGATTCTGGTGGAGGAAACTTAGCTTTCGAATGCAACTACTGTAAAACAACTTTCAAGGGATCATATTCTAGGGTGAGGGCACATTTGTTAAAAATCAGTGGTCAGGGGATTAGAAAATGTGACAAGGTCACTAACTTGCATCTTCAAGAGATGAAAAAAGTAGTAGAAGAAGCTGAATTAAGGGTTAAAAATTCCATGCCCAGAGAAGTCCCTTTGTCAGCTTCTTCTTCTTGTAGCCAATCCCAAGAGTCTGTTGCTGTATCTTCTAGTGCAGGGTTGTTTAGGCAAGAAGCTTTTGAACCGAGAAAAAGAAAGGTTACGGGAAATACAGCCTTGGAGAAAGCCTTTAACCTTAATGCTCGAGAAGAGTTACAACGGGAGATTGCTAGGATGTTTTATTCAGCTGGTTTGCCTTTCCACCTTGCAAGAAATCCTCATTATGTGAAGGCATTTTCTCTTTCTTGTAATAGCAATCTTAGTGGTTTTGTGCCACCAGGTTACAACATGTTGAGGACAACACTCTTACAAAAGGAAAGGGAAAATGTTGACAGGTTGTTGGAACCAATTAAGTACTCTTGGAAATCAAAGGGGATTAGTATCGTGAGTGATGGATGGAGTGACCCACAAAGGAGACGTCTCATTAATTTTATAGCTGTGAATGAAGTTGGGCCGATGTTTCTAAAGGAAATCAATTGCCAAGGTGAGTACAAAGACAAGAACTTCATTGCTAGTTTGATCACAAATACTGTTGGAGAGGTTGGACCTCAAAATGTGATTCAAGTAATCACAGATAACGCTCCTGTGTGTCGATCAGCAGGATTGCTTGTTGAAGCCCAATACCCACAGATCTTTTGGACACCATGTGTTGTCCATACCCTCAATCTAGCTCTCAAAAACATTTGTGCAGCAAAAGATACGGAAGCTAATGCAATTACATTTGCTGAATGTAATTGGATTACAGATGTTGCTTTAGATGCAAATATTATCAAGGTTTTCATCACAACCCATTCAATGAGACTTGCTATTTACAATCAGTTTGTGAGATTGAAGATGCTTGCAATTGCGGATACACGCTTTGCTTCGGTTGTTATTATGCTTAAAAGATTTAAAATGCTAAAGCGTGGCCTTCAAAGCATGGTCATTAGTGACCAATGGGTTTCTCATAAAGAAGATAATGTTAAGAGAGCACAATTTGTGAAGGATAAGGTGCTTGATGACTTGTGGTGGGATCAAATTGATTACATCATTTCCTTTCTTGATCCTATCTATGACATGCTAAGGATTGCTGATACAGATAAGCCTTGTCTTCACTTGGTATATGATATGTGGGACAATATGATTGAAAAAGTAAGGGTGGCTATATATCGACATGAACATAAGCATGAAACTGAGGAATCAAGCTTTTTTGATGTAGTCCACAAAATCTTGGTTGATAGGTGGTCAAAGAACAATACACCACTTCATTGCATGGCGCATTCCTTGAACCCTAGGTAAATCACTAGTCACTAGTTACTACCTCTTATTCTTGAACATTTTTAATGCCTTTTTGAATTTAAAAGAGACAATTTGATAAATATTGTTATGTTTTGATACTTTTAATAAGATATTGGTTTATTCAATTATTTGGTTATAGGTATTATAGCATGGAATGGCTTTGTGGGGGTCGGAATCGTGTTGAACCACATTTGGATCTAGATATCACAACGGAAAGGAAGAAGTGCTTTCAAAGATTGTTTCAAAATGTGGATGAGCGTCGACTTGTCAACATTGAATTTGGAAAGTTCTCTAGTTGTGTAGATGAGTTTAGTGATCAAGATTCTATGAATGATAGAGGAATCATGGATCCAAAGTTGTGGTGGGTTGTCCATGGAGCTTCTACACCCAAGCTCCAAGCATTAGCTATTAAGTTACTTGGACAACCTTCTTCTTCTTCTTGTTCTGAGAGAAATTGGAGTACTTATTCTTTCATAAACTCAGTGAAGAGGAATAAAATGACCCCACAACGTGCAGAGGACTTGGTATTTGTTCACAGTAATCTTCGACTTCTATCTAGGAGAACTCAACAATATAAAGAAGGAGAGTGCAAGATGTGGGATGTTGCAGGGGATGCATTTGATCCACTTGATGGTGCTGGGATACTTGAGTTTGCAAATCTTACCCTTGATGAACCAGAATTGGAGATTGAGATATTAGGTGAAGGAGGCCATGATGTGGAAGTTGATGAGTGATGATGATGTACATTGAGCTAGCTTATTGAAGTTGGCTCAAATTTAGCTTATTTCTTTTTTGTTTATGGGCTACTTTCTATGTCATTTGAATATTTGTATGTTGGATGTGGTGTGATGTTTTGAATTGAAAGTAATAGTGTGCTATGTGCTTGTTTAAAACTTTTGAAGCATTAGTTGAATATTTGAATGTTATTGTTATGTACTTGTGTCTCATTATAATTTATAAGTTATGAATGTCTTGCTTGTTATGTGATTTTTGTTTTAAACTCTATCTTTCAATTGGAAAATAAAATTATAATGCAATATATATATATATATATATTTATTTATTTATTTATTGCCGTATCCCCGCCGTGTCGTGTCGTGTCGGGGGTTTTTTAGAAATTACCGTGTCGGAGTGTCCGTGTCGTGTCGTAACCGTGTCGCGTGTCCGTTTCCGTGCCTCTTAGCACCATACCATTGTGGCATTTGATGTGGAGTACAGCCGGTTAGTGTGGAAAATTTTTTGCCAACTCAGTTATTGGGGGAAATATTTTATTAAAATAATATTATTTTTGGAAAAAAAAAAAAAAAACTCCCATTCTAGATGAGATCTATAAGACTGGAAATGTTGTCAGAAATTGAAAAAATTTGGAATGATCTCGACCCAAAATGGATTTCTGACTTGGAACTTTGAAAATGATTTGATGAAAGAAACCGAGAAGCTTATGATTTATGAGGGACCCTAATTGCATTTGGTGTAGAAAAATGTTAATCTTGTGAATTTTAATTCAATGAGAGTGCTAAAAACCTTTGTGACTGATTGAAAATTTGTGGGTTTTGCAGGTTGTTTCGAGAATTTGAAAGGTCGTTCTCATCTTTTTGAGAATGTTGCAAGTGGGAGAAGTGCAGGACACATGTGGAGATACTTAGGGAACTGGGGGAAGAATTTGGGTTTTATGAATGTGAAGGGCAGTGTGGCCCCTCCATATGCAGCAAGTTTTCAGAGTTTTGTACATTCATCAAGTCGAAAGGATGTTGAAACATTGAGGAATTCCAAACCCATGAACTTTGTAAGGGGAATTTTAGAGGAAAATGGAAAGGACATCATGGGGGGTTCTCAACTTTCTCAGTATGGCGTTGAGCAAAATGCAGATTTTGTCCACATAAAGCTGATACGTAACAATACTTTTGTTACTGTGACGGATTCCAAGGGAAACAAAAAAATTGGGGCTTCCTCTGGTTGTTTGCCAGAAATGAAAGGGGGGCCTAAACTTTCTCGTTATGCTGCTGAAGCAACTGCAGAACATGTCGGACGAATGGCCAGGAATCTTGGGTTGAAGTCAGTTGTGATGAAGGTAAAAGGGTTTACATACTTTAAAAAGAAAAGACAAGCAATCATGAGTTGGAGGGAGGGCTATACTTACTCTCGAGGAGATCTAAATCCAATTGTATACATTGAAGATACAACTCGCCGTGCACATAATGGATGTCGACTCCCAAAGAGACGTCGTGTCTAAATAGCAGCAAGCTGGATTTTGACATGCTGGCATTAATTGAAGTTTGAGGTAGCTTTTTAGTCAATGGTTGCTGAAGAGCTGAAACTTGAAGAAGGCAAATAAATTGATATAAGAAGATCGTGGAATGTTGTATTTAGTTTGATTGGAATATAGTTCCATTATGAGCTGAAGATGGATAGAGAGGAGGCTACCTTACCTTTTACCCTATTTAGACTAGTTGTGTTTACTTTGCGAATCCAGTAAAATGACAATTTTTGTGTTACTCTTTTTCTTCTGGAAACTTGTTCTTTCTCATTGTCAGGTTCAGAGTTTGATCATTTAAAGGCTTTTTTTGAAAAGTTTGTTCGCCATTGTGCAACTTCTTTCACCTTCTACTTGTCATTTTCATATTTACTAGTTTTCTACTTTTACGAATACAGGGTGGTAAGGGATTTGATTATTGCAGCAGGAAGTTCCAGCTGGTTATTTTAATAGATTTGTGAAACTGATATCTAGTAGTTGCATTGGTTTTTTATTTATCTTTTATTTTTTATTTTTTACAAGTTGTTGTATTGATATTAAGTTGTTTTATTGCTTCACTAGAGTATACTTGGGGTTTAAAAAAAAGAAAAAAAAAAAAAAGGGTTGTATTGGTTAAAAACACTTCACTACCTTGTACTTTGGCAGTAGTTTCAATGTGGTACCTACCTTTTTTTATTTTTCCCCCAAGTATACTTTAGTGAAGCAATGTGGTCTATAATCCAAACTCTATCAAATAAGCCTAATGGTGAAGTCACCTTCAGTCACGTGATTGCATACGTGACATCCCATGTAAAGCCTTCACTCCATGGTTGCGATAAGCTATCAGTATGCCAAGATAACTGTGATTGCCCATAAAATGTTTTAAGAAAAAATATTCACATAAAATGTTTTAAGAAAAAATATTGTAAGCTTATGATGGCTTCCTAGATAGGCTTTGTAAAGTCTTAAATCAATTTGATAAAGAGATGAAAATGCAGTTGGAGTTGGTGGAAGTCTCACGTACCTTCTTGTGATTTCACACCTTACTTTTCATTGGCATATCGCGCACATCGTTAGATCTTGGTTTTATGCTCAAATGATTTGATTGGATGGTTTTAGGTCTGAATACGTTGTCTTGAAGTGCATGTTGATTTTTGAGGAAAGTATGGAACAAAATAGCAAGTAAGGGCATTCTGATCGTTTTACTTTCAGGACCCCGATTTTGCATAATTTGCTTTGAATGTGACGCTTTGAGCTTTTACATTAATGCTCCATGAGAAGTTTCAATGGGTTTTAGAGATGATTAGAGTGAGAAGTCCTATTTACTTTTGACATTGTTTTGAAAGGCTAAGGTGAGTTATTTTAATCTTTAATCTTTAATTTCACACATTTTGGTTCAAGAACGAGCAAAAATTTGCCTAATATATGAATTTTTTTTTTATTTTGGGGCAATCAGGATTTCACCGATTACTGTAACTACAAATCTCAACATTCAGTTCCTTAAGATCTCATTTAAATTTCTAACATAATTATTGAAATAAACACTAGCAATCTACTGAAACCAACACATACGATTTCCTGGTACAGTCGATAGAGCATAGTTCTAACTTCCAATCATCATTCCCATCTATCATCACTCAAAAAGCAATGATAGCAATTGGCCACATATTGATAAGCATCAAAACGAGGTGAATAACTCAGTAAGACAGAAAGCTACCACAACATTCTTGTTCTTCATAGATGCCATTCCAGACTCGAAGAATATGGCTTAGGGATTTCTCTGCTGGCAGCTTACAACCATAGTAACAAGAATGCCTTTTCTCATTTTGTGAAGCATGATTTCATACTTGGCATATTATCGATTTGAAGTTTCTCATGAGTAGCACCATCAACATCTGGGAGATCAAAAGTCAAAACTTACGGAAAGCTTAATCTACCTCTTTTTCCCAATGTACAAGAGACCAGGCTGCATCTGAAGCCCAATCATCGCCGCAACAAGGCTTAAAACGATGATTCCGAATAATGCAAGAGCCAACACAATATGAAACATCATGGTTTGGTGGATAGAAGTCCACATGCATCTTGTGAGGCCAACATGTGGCTGCGTGTTCCATCCTCAACTGTACAAATGCTATAAACTCCAAAATATAAGGAAACAATACAGGAAGTTCGCTGCAGCTACCATCTCTTGCAAGCTTGACCTGGAAGCAAAATCATTCCAGAAAGTGAGAATAAAATCCCATTCAGACGGGTTGTATATTGAGACCTCTTTTGCCGAAGAGCTTGGGAAGCATCCCATGTCCCACCATCCCCAGAAGTATATGTGAAAGCATCACTGCTCATCTCAGCCACAAACATCCTCAAATTCAACATTGAAGCAGCCCCTTGGATCCACCGTCCCAACCAAACTTCCCCCAAGCATTTTAGCAAATATTCGAGAAATCCAACAAGTCAACAGCTTACAATCGAGTGGAATAGCTTTCATAAAAATTACAAAAGAAAGATAAATACCCAAGAAATACTTTGTCAGAGCATACAAGAGAGGCCTTAAGAGCATTGTGTTCAGGGTCTCCACTCCTCCAGAAAAGGAACTTGTCAAATCCCATAGGAAAAAGCATAAGCATGAATGCTCCATTTGGTGTTTTGGAAAACTAGATCCTACAAATGACTAATGTAAAACCCTTGTACAGCTAGCAGGGGGGAAATGATGCCTTACTAACTACACACTTCTCTGCTAGATTGGGATGTAAATTCCAGCTCAACTCATCTCATATAATGTATTGCAACCATATCCAACATGCGCAACCTTCATTTCTAGACTTTACTTTTGATCAAGACAAATAAAGCCGAAGTTAAAGAAATCGAATGAGTAACCCAACTTACAATGAGATTGAGGATCCTGAAAAGAAACTGGGAAACTGGGATAGATATGGCAAATCAGAGAGAGATTGAGAGGGGAAGAATTTGAGAGAGAGAGAGAGAGATCAGAGCCACTTCTTTAAAAACAATTCTTATTTAATAATTGTGATTAAGTGGTGCTACAGAAATTAAGATCCTCTAGTTGATGTCAGTAATTTCTAGCATAAAATGATTTTGGCCCGATTTAAAATGAAATATTTTATGGTAGAGGGAGAAGGGATAGAGTTCTAGGAATGATTTATCTCATTTATTTGTTCTGAATTTGTGCATCAACTTTCTGACAAACAACACAAGACTAAAGGAACAATCAAGGGCTAAAAACTTTGTAATCTCCAAATGGTCAAAGCCTCGGAGAATTTCTAGAATTGTGAAAGAGTGTTGCAGTAGAGTCTGTGAAGCTGTCTATCAAACCTCCTTTCAAGAAAAGAAATCACCTTTCAAATATGCTAATCGAATTGCACTCTTTTGTCTATCCTGCACAGGATAATTTAGAGACAGATAATTTCTTCTGATGAAGTAAATACTATATTCAAGAAACCAAAAGAACACCCCTGTACACATGGGGCATGCAAAAAACGCAAAAACCCACCTGAACCTATAGCTGTAAAGACTCCAAAAATGTACGGGAAGATGACCGATTAATAAAACCAAGAGTTTCTCCCCACTCAAAAAGGAACTCTATTATCCCTCTCCCAAGCCAGCCTTCTTTCCTATGGTTCCACTCCTCCAAAGTGTCCAAAAGATGGCATGGGGAACCAACTTCCAGATAGACCTCCCAAGGGAGTTCCTGCTCTTACATCCCCACACCTCAATAAGAAGAAAAAGAAGAAGAAGAAGAAGAAAAAAGAAGAAAAAAGAAAGAGATCGAGGCAACTCCCAATAATCCCAAACAAACCAAAGCAAAATGCCCATAAGCCCCAAGCTAATCAACAATGTATGAGTAGGTGATCCACAGACACCAGCTCTTCTTTACACATCACACAACGATTAGGAAAGTGAAAACCCTTCCTCTGTAGGTTTTCCAGAGTTAAACAACTGTTCGACATAGCTGTCCAATTGAAAAAGGAGAATTTAGATCGTATCTAAGGGAGCCGAACCTTAGAAACCAGAAAGCTTGATGGGGACATCAAACACAGTGTACAACAGGGTGACCCAGCTTGGCCTATTGACTTAAGGACCAAGGGTATTTATTTTATTTTAGAATAATAAATTGTTGCATATGAATTCTTAAGACTTAAGGGTTAAATTTTTAATATATTTGCTTTTAAATTTCCTATACTTGAGGCCCAAGTTTCTTGAAACACAAGTTTACCACTTTTGATGTAAATGTAGTTCTATATAAAGGCTTCATAACTTTTTAAGAAGGTAGCTTTTGATGAATTAAAATTAGGTTTGTCTTCGGTTTGGTATCAACTCCAAACCCCCCTAGGTGCCGATTCCTTGGGGTTTCCAGCTTCTTTTTTCTTTTTTTTTTCCTCTCTCTACTTCTTTTTCTTTTTCTACTTCTTTTTCTCTCTTAGTGTTCTTTTTCTCTCTTATAATGTTGTTGTAGTGGCCCAACATTTAATCCTAAGCCCTATCACTTGAAGAAAAATTTAAAAATAATAAAAATATTTATAGTGAAAAAAAAAAAAAAAAAAAAAGGCGGCGGCTTATGGATGTTGGAAAAAGGCTGAAATTTCCTACATATTCTGTTGGCGAGTTTGTCCATCTACTTGATGGACTTACTTATAACTTATCAAAAGTAGGACAAGTCTCATCTCAATCAGTGCAAGATGCACTTCAGTCTTCAATGAATGCATTGAAAACTCATGAGCTTTTGAAGCATCCGAATATCAACATAAGAGTTTCAGTTGCATCGTGCATCTGCAAGATTTTGAGAATAACTGCACTAGTTCTGTCTTATAGTGATGAGCAAATGAGGGAAGTTTTTCAACTCATTGTCGCAACATTTGGTGCACTATCTCCTGAGTATAGTTGTTATTTTAAATCTCTTTTTATTCTTAAGAATAATGCAAAGACCAAGCTATGTCTAGAGATGTTCGATCTGGAGTGTGACGCGTTGCTTATTGAGATGTTCTAGCATTTTCTGACAATTGCTAAATTCCATTGTCTTGATGCCATATTTTGCCAACATGGAAGCAATCTTGGCCACGATTTTAGAGGAAAGTGATGATATATAAAGGGAGCTTTTATGTCCTCTCTTGGATAGTGTAAGAAGTGAGAACTGGAATGTTGGACCTCTGTCTTGGCAATTGAGCGAAAAAGTCCTGACGAACTATGCTCATAAATTGAAGGCCTATCTCATGGAAGTAGTGCAATCCTTGAGCTTTGTTTTAGATTATTATGCTCCATTCGTGGTTTCTATTTGTGAAGAAAGATTTGGTATTGTTAAACAACAAGCTTCTGGTGCATCTCATGAACTTGTGGTTGATACAAGCAAGTTGGAGGGGACATCTTTAGATACGGCAATTCAGGTAGTTCTGGAGACCGTGATTGAAGTGGCTTCTCCTCCAAAAGCTAGTCCTACTGTGGAATCTGTTGCTTCCCCAGACTCTTTGCTTGCAGTAGAGAAGATCGATTTTATCAGTTTTGATAACTTTGAGTTGTTCTGTGATCCGTATCTGCTAAAACTCTTTAACCAGTTAACAACTATATCCCAGCATTGTCATATTGTACACTTTGAAACTACAATTCTTCACCAATTTTTGAAGCGACTGGTTTATTCTAAGTATTTGTTTCATTGGGAAGGCTGCGTTCAATATTTCACTCCAACCTCAAACTCAAGGTCGAGTTTTTCCCACCCTAGGAGAGTTGATGGAGACATCAAGCACATTCTACAACAGGGTGGCCTAGCTTGGCCTATTGACTTGAAGACCAAGGCTACTTATTTTATTTTAGAATAGTAAATACTTGCATTTGAATTCCTAGACTTAGGGGTTAAGTTTTTACTATATTTGCTTTTAAATTTCCTATACTTGAGGCCCAAGTTTACCACTTTTGATGTAAATGGAGTTCTATATAAAGGCTCCATAACTCTTTAAGAAGATAGCTTTTGATGAATTACAAATTGGGTTTTTCTTCGGTTTGGTGTCAACTCCAAACCCCACTAGGTGCCAATTCCTTAGGGTTTCTAGCTTCTTTCATGCTTCTTTTTTTTCTCTCTGCTTATTTTTCCCTCTCAAGTGTTCTTTGTGAATTCGTGAGGTTGTCTTGCATCAAAGCTACCCCTCTCACCCACATTCTTTTACAACGAATCAAAGAATGACTTAACCAAAAAAACCCCGTTTGCTTTCTTTCTCCATATAATTCTATCATCCAACTCTCAATTTGTTGCCTCCGCATAAATCTTCCCAGAGAAAGCCAAAAGCTCCTCAACTTCCCAATCATTTAACCCCTTTCAAACACAATATCTGAAGATATCGCCTCCCTAGTATCCCCAAGACAATCCTTAACCCAAGCCTCCTTATTAGCAGCCAAGCTAAACAAATTGGGGAATACCCATTTAAGAGCTCTCTCTCCGCAACGTACAAGCTGCCAGAATTTAACTCAAACTCCATCCCCCGCCATCAATCTGATCTCCCCTAAAAAGGACCGAAAACCATTCATTATAGCCTTCCTTAGCCATACCCCATAACAGAACTCCTCAAATCATTTTATATAACCAAACATAAGGATGCTATTTCGACAGCCAGTGGTCTTGCTTCAGGAGTTCATTAAAACTACAATCCTACATTATAGTGACTGACAATAATGAAAATATGAGATACGTGGATTAGATAATTTTTATAAAACTATCTTAAAATTGTGAAAGTGTGAAACCATTATTACATTTACTTTGAAGCCAAGGGATTACTACAACTACAATCCTACATTACAAAGTTTGTGTCAATGAAAATTTGAAACACGTTGCTTACATAATTGTCATAAGAAACAGCATTGCAATCTACTGAACCCTAATTCAATTACCTTCCTCATACAAACACTAGTGCTTATTTCTAAATTTTCAATCATCATTTCCATCTATCATCACTCTAAAAGCAAAGATGATAAATAGATTGAGGCCACATATTGTTCATCATCTATCAAGTTAACGAGATACAAAAGCTGCCAAGGCATATTCTTATCCTAATTACCTTTCCAATCTCAACGAATATGCTGTAAGGATTTCTGCATTGGCAGCTTAGCACCGTGGTAGAGGAATTGTCTTTGAGCATACTGACAACCATTATTTTTTAATCCACTAAGGATTCAACCTCCTGATTAGCACCATGAAGATCTGGGAGATCAGAACTGGTGGAGAATTTAATCCATTTCTTTCTCTCGACATACTTGAGACAAGGCTGCATCACAAGGCCAATCACTACAGCGATAAGGCTTACAACCATGACTTTGAGTGAAGCAAGAGCCAACACAACACAAATCAATATGGTTGGAGGAATACACATTAGAATGGCTCCAGCTGTTCCCACGGGTATCTTGTAAGGCCGAGATGCAGCTGGCTGTTTCATCCTTAACCGTACAAATGCTATAAACTCCAAAATCATTCCAAAACAATACAAGAAGTTTTCGGCGGCTACTATCTCTTGAAAGCTCAACCATGAAAGCAGAATCACGCCGGAAGCAGAGAACAAAATCCCAACCAGAGGGGTTCCATGACGAGACCTCTTGGCAAAGAACTCAGGAAGCATCCCACGTTCTGCCATCCCCAAAAGTTGGAAAGAATCACTGCTCATCTCGGCCACAAACATCCCCATATTTGACATTGCGGCGGCCCCTTGGATCCACCAGCTCAACCAAACTCCCCCAAGCATCTTGGCAATAACTGCAAAATACCCATCACTCCACAGCTCACGGTCAAGTGGGATAGCTCCGGTACCAATTAAAAGAGGGAAGAAATACCCAAGAACAACTAAGATCAAAGCATAAAACAGGGCCCTTGGCAGAGTCTTCTTTGGGTTTTCCACCTCTCCAGCAAGTGTACTTATCGAATCCCAATAGTTCAGATTCCAAAAGAGAGTGTTCAAATATAAATTCCAGTCCACATTATTCAGATCAACCACTATCCATCTTGAAGGCTGCAACTTCGGAATTGCCACAAGTCCCATAACCACGAAAGGAAGGATTGAAAGAACCCCCAAAAGAACAGCAACCCATCCCACAATGGTTAAACCCCTATAGTTCATGTAAGTGAGGGCCACGGTCAAAGCCAACACCGCTACAACTCTCGGTAAACCACCACCCACAGCCGGAATTGCTGATTTTAAGTAGTCAAGAAACAGAACTGGGTATAAAGCATTATCAATTACCCCACTTAGCCATTTCATCCAACCTTGTTGAAACCCCCAATAGCGACCCAAAGCCGATGAAACCCAAACCACATAGCCACCATTTTCTGGGAACATGGTTCCCATCTCGGCGGTAATTAAGGCTTCAGGAATGCTCCATATGAACGGAAAGACCAAAAACCCCAAAAGGGCTAGAAGAGGGCCAGCTGCCTGGACGCTGTCCTCAACACCAAATGGCCCCCCAGAGACCTCATAGAATATGAGAAAAATAAGTGGTAAAACTGAAACTTTCTTTATGTTATCTACCCTAGGGGAATGCACTTCACCAATATCCACATATTCTACACCATTGTATTCGCCCATTGCAATAGAAGCTTGCCGATTAGCTGTGTTTCTGAATTTCTGCATTCAATATCAAGTTCTGAACACAATAAAAATTGGGTTTTTGTCTCACTTTGTGGGAGGGAAAAAAAAAAAAAAAAAAAAAACAAAAGCAAAAACCACACACTATCTTGACAAGTCAACACTAACACAGAGAAGTTTTGCACATAATTATCAAGTATTGTTAAAACTAATTAAGGGTTTTCCAATTGAAACAATGAAATGGATAAAATTCATCAAAAAAAGAGATGGGTTTCTCAGGTTAAATGAAAATACACCCAGATAAACAAGTTATACATACTAATCAGAGAGAACCACACACACAAATCGAAAGTAGAGATGGGTCTATTGCGGATTTCAACAAATAAAAGGAAATGCTCGAGTCAATCAAGTTCCATAGGGAGCAAGCAGAGAGATTCGACCAAAACAAAACCAGACAGATCTGAAAGAAAAATCATGAAAATTGGAATGGAGGATAAGACAACAAAAAGAGGCGTTTCCACCAAGAAAAAAAGAATAAGATGGACAGAGAAAGAAATCCGCTCCAAAAAAGGAAAAAAAAACAGTGGTTTATTGAGCAGTAAAGAAAATAGAAGAGGAGGAGAGAGGGGAATGGACGAACCATGAAAGAAACGCGACTCCGTTTCTGGGGGTTTGGTTGATATCCTCCGTCATCATAGAACCGAACTTTGAAGGGAGGAAGAGGGGTTCTTACTCTCCTTTACCAGCTCAGCCCATATCGCATGTAAAAATGAGGATTGAATATGGAGATACAAAAGGGTAAGGATGCCTGAATACAATCCTCTCTATAAAGCGCTGCACCATTTGTTTGATTCTTTCTCAATTTGATTTCGAGTGTACCTCAAGCCTTCCTGGAATTTCTCGCAAAAGATGTCACTGTTCTATATCGTATATAATAATAATTAATAAAAAATAAATAAAGTTTACAAAAAGAAAAATTCGTGTTGGACTCCTGAGAAGTGGCACTGCCTCGTGTCATTGTCGTCATTGGTGAAAAAGTTCAGTCATTTGGGATTAGGTCGGTCAATTTTGGGGGGATTCTTTACAGTTCTTCTGCACCTTGTCACTTCGCAATGGTTTCACATCAACCATCAGCCAATCTTTAGAGCATTTCTCAAACGGCTTGATATCTAATATTAGCATCCTTTATGTGAATCAACCGAAGAAAGAAAAAAAAAAAAAAAAAAACAGAGCCCGATGAAAAACTTACTATTTTATAAATAGGTTTTTTTTTTTTTATTAAAATTACGTTAATAATGTAATTAATGAATCTTTATGTTATATCAAAAGTTTCTTAAACATAATTGATATTTACAAATGGGGTTGATCGATCAGGAGCTGTACCCTTATATATTGAAAAGGTTGGATCATGGTGGAAACTTTGCAATCTTGATCTAGTGTGAAATTCAATGCATATGACATGGTATCATATCAACAACTATATGTTACCAACATGGGGCAAAAATTTTTGTAAAGGGAAAAATTGGAATTTCGAGGGAAAAAAAAAAAATTGTGTTAGGGTATTTTTAATATATATATATATATAATGGTTATGTTCCTATAAGCACGTGTTGATATAAGTTATATCAAAATTATGCATTGGGGGTTGTACCCCTTACATTAGTCCAATGTACCTCATATTCCACTAATACATAAGGTACAATTTTTAATGTAAGTGTTGATATAAATTATATGAGCACGTACTTACTTGATCATCATTTTATCTATATATATATATATATAGATATATATATATTAAAGCGTTGGGATTCTCTAATCGTTTGATGGGGTCTCTTACGCTTTAACACTCAAATTCCGCTATTCTCTCTTATTCAACCACTTTATTCATATTTTTCTCAAACTCCGGATCTTTCTCTCATAAAATGACCTACATGGAAGGAGGAAAAAAACAATCAAGCAGAAAAGAAAAAATGGAAAAACTACCACCCTAGACTCACGTTACATGCACAAAAAATTAAGAAAAAATTACAATAGAGAAGGAAAAAAAAAGAAGTTATAACGGTGATATAACAAATTGGGGAAATTGGTGATTAGTCTACTTTTTGGAAAAATATTGGCAATTAATCAAGTAAGAGGTTTTTTTAAATCAATTAATCAAAGAGACTGAACTTATTTATCAATTAGTCATACTTTTTTTGAAAATGCCAGGTTTACCCTTATTATTACTAAGGGTACTCTCCTTTTTGTTATTAAAGGCACCCTATGTAACTAACTTAACCTTTTAGTATTATAATTTTTAAAAGCTTAAAACTTATAATATACATATCCATTTTTTTTAAAAATAATATTTTTGGAACCTACTCGTCGGCATTTTCGAAAAAAGATCCATATTGATTAGGTAATTATTAAAAAAAATTAAAACCGTAAAATTTTACTACTTGAAGAATTAACAAATTTTATAGTGAAATAGGAAAATTTTACTACTTTATAAAGTAGTAAAATTTTAGAGTGAAATAGTAAAATTTTACTACTTTACCAAGTCTTTTACAACCAGTGCATTGGATGAGACGGGGATGAGTCTGTTGGCTTTCAGTTCATCATTGATGTTAATGCTTACTTGTTCTACACCACCCATGTCGTCCTCCACAATCGCTTCATTGCCTAAAGGTGAAACCATATGGCACAACAAGGTTAACCTCACGACACCTTTGTTGTAGCTCCTTGGTAGCAAGCTGAAAATTGCTTTGAGTGTTAAGGATTTGGAATTGGAATTGCTTGGGTTGGAAAACCAACATAGACAGCAGCAACAGTAGCAACAATTGATGGATAAGATATCTAGTCTCTCCTCACTTCAACAGGATTGGAGAATTGAAGCCCACAAACCTTAATGATCGTCGTTTACGATAAGAGGCGAGTCGTGTGATTTCAGCAACTTCTACTTCTTTTTTGTACCGAAAAATCTTAACCTTGTCGACAATTCCACCTACCACCTCTCCATCTCTTCCTCATATGCAACCATCTTCTCCACCTTCACCAATACTGTCAAGCGTAAGAACCCCTCCATTGTTACGCTTTTATCAATCTGGGCTGGAGAGGCCCAAACGGCTCAATCCGTCCTTGCTCAAATACCAAGCTCTACAGCCTTGTCTTCAATGGTGAGCAAAGCTTCTCAAAAGAAATCTTTCATCCAATCTTCAATCAAAATAGCTAGGCTTTATGGGTTTCAAGGGCTGGATTTATTGTGGGTTTGGCCCAGCAAGGGATCCGACTTGATCAATTTGGGGTCTCTATTGGATGAGTGGCGAGCTGCTATCAATTCCGAGTCAAGAAAGAGGTAGTCTGGTTCTCTTATAACTATTGGATAGGTGGAGAAGAAGGGAAAAAGAAATAAAGGTGAGAGTATTTTGGTCAGTAACGACTTAGGTGGACTAAGTAAATTGAAAAAACAGTTGGCTGACTATTTGCTAAATAAGTGTTATTTGGTAGACTGATGGCCAAATCCCTCTAAATAATTAAAAAGAATTTGGTAATATCACACTTGCATTGAGTTGTGTGCCGAATTATTAGTACATATTGAAATCGATGCACAAAGTGGGACAGTGGTAGGGTTTCTGGGTATTAAATCAGGTGGAATTGAGGTGAGCCCCAATTTGCCTGCACTTAAATACTATTTTTTAGCCCTTAATCTGAATTAGAAGAATTTAATTTTAAAGATTTGACTAACTCGTTTGGTTGCAATAGTGCATTGTTTGTCTTGTGATTGAACTGCATGGGTGTCGATGCATCATGTGCAATATTAGGATTGGATCAGATGTTAACCTTACTTAGGAGGTTGATCACCAATCAACTTTTTTCTAAGCATTAATTAATGGAAGTTGCTTTCGTGCGGTAGGCAAAAGGTCTAAATATTTCTATTGACCAAAAACAAAAACAAAAAACCAAACAAAATATATATAAAAAATGAACATCTCTTCAGACAGCCTTTTACCATTCAGAAGTTATAATAAAAACCAAAAGAGAGAAAATAAAAAAAGAAACAATCAAAACCCTTGTTAAATAATTTGCTAAAACAGTGGTCATTGAAGCCCACAGTTAAAACTAATGGGGCTTTTCCATTGATGAGGCCTTTTCTTTGTAGGACTTAAGGCAATTGTCTAAATTGCCTATATGTAGAGCCTCCCATGCTTGAAAGGTGAAAACATCTCATTTTCAAGTGAGATTCATATATACACGCCGCTTTTTTGGAGCTGAATTATGATGGCGTGGATTTAAATCCCATTGTTTCAAAAGCCATCAAATTTAAAGGCACAGATTCCTTTCACTTTAAAGAAATCTACCTGGCAATGACCCTTTTTAAAATAATAAAAAAAAGATTTAATGCTCGTAAAAATTGCCCAATAAGTCAACCAATGCAATGGCGACTTTGACAAAATGTACGTCCTGAGTTAATTAATATAATCAAGCAGTCACTATGGACTACCTTGGCCAAAATTTGGAATTAAGACGCTGTTTTAACGTTAGTCTTCCTAATTGCCAATCGGCGTTAAAAGAGAGATGATTTTTCCCTTTTTTTTGGTTAAGGAAATAGAAATGTTGTCCTAGCAAAATAAGACAAAAATAAAAATAAAAATAAAAATAGAGAAATAATGCAATAAATGAGAATTACCATGCATAGATAAATAAACACTGTAATCTTAAATTTGGCACCATTAATCCTATCACTTGATTCAATGTTGACATGATTTATTTTAGGAAGGCCATGTACACGCACACTCACCAAGCAATTATCAAATCATTTGGATTTGGAATAACCGTATAGAATATCAATGCTTTTATGAGATTTTGAATGCTCTTTTTTATATTCACTTAGACTCTATTCTTAATGGGGGCATTAATTCAGTGGAAGTGGGTTTATGGAATGATTAATAATTATGGTAACTCAGCTGGGGAAATCCTAGGGGGAGCAGGCCGGGGGAGTAGCAGATAACCTTAGGTGGTCCAACTTTTCAAACAGGGGCACCTAGCACTCTAGCAGCCAATTACATTGCTGCAGTGCATCATAAAAGCGTACACACCGCAACAATCTAACGCAGCCTACTCAATCATTGGCTTGGGTCCCCGGCCGGAGAGGATCGATCCTCTCCTGTCCATTTCTGTCAATGGTTCTTAACCTATTCAAACTTAAGGCACACACCTTAAGGTGAAGGATGAGACTACTGATCATGAAGCTTCAATGAAATATGTTGTTTGCCTCCACCAAGTCCATCCATATATGTAAAAAGAAAGCCAAAAAATTTTAGATAACATGGATGATGGCAAAAGTAAATATGTTGTTTGCCTGCTTTAATTTCTAAGAAGTGAGTGGCAAAAGTAAATCCCATTCATTGACCCACTTTTTGTCTACAACTCAGTTGAACCCTTGATCCACTTCCTAGGATTACCCTTGATCCATCTTCTCTATAACTCCTCCATCCTATCTGCATGCGTATGATTCGATTCCGGCGACTTGGGTTGTAGAAGATATAAACTTTAATGTTAGTTTGGGCTAAACGTTAATTTCATCGTGTTGCTGTGTTTAGAAGGTAAAAAGATCCCATAAATGGATTTGTGATGTGGCTGGCTTTAATTCGTTGGATTGACTTATAACGAGGTGTGGTAGATTAAGAACCATTTACTGGACAGAAATGGAAGAAGTGGACTGGAGGAGGTCCACACACTGGGTTACTTCATTACTTGGGTACATTCACTCCCAAGACCACCTGATTTTCAGGCAGAGTTTCAGTCCACCTCGCGTTAAATTTTAGATGTAGTGCACTAAGAGAGAAATAGAGAGAGTGATATGACGATGAAGTTACCTCTTCGCCGAGGTAATTATGGGGTGATGTGTCGGTACCGTTGTGGGTGGGAGGAGGTGGTGGTGCAGTTTGGACAGACGTTATGCCCTCACCGGCTTGTTGATCTGCTACTTCTCGGGCACCGGAACCATCAGAGGGCGCGTGCATCTCGATATCCGAGCCGTTGGCTTCTTCTTCTCTTACTTATCTCAATCACGATAACCAAATAAATAAATAAATAAATAAATAAAAATAGACGGAGGAAACACAGAGCTTCACGGCATGTGAGTTGAGAAAGAGTTCAGGTGAGAAGGGATAAGGGAAGGGAAGGGTTGAGATTTGACACTTGACACTTGACAGGCTAGCAGGTAATGGGATTAATTGGTTGCAGAAGAAACGGCTTCAACTTGTTTTAATGTTATTTATATATATATATATATATATATAGTTTTTCAAGTCAAGAATGAGTTGCGCCACGAATTTAACAAGAGCATGTGTGCAAGAAGACAGGTAGAGTGATAATAATAATAATAATATATCAGTGTAGATATGGTAGATGGCGCTTCTAGCGTGTGCGTAACGCACCCGGAGTCTATGCATAAAACTAGCTTCAACCGTTCTTCAAAATGGGTTTCACGCGGCTTCCATAAACCCTTTTGTAGTTTTGTTGCTCAACCACAAGCTTGCGTTTCCCGGTTCAGATCTGAACCGTACTTTCCATTTAAACATACTGAATATTACATTCGGTTATAATTGCCTCATTTTGCACATCTCAATTCCCAATGACTTTTGTTTGTACTAGCCACACATTTGGCTATAATAGGACGGTCAGGGGTTTAGGTTACTTTCATTTCAGACGAGTCAAACTCTGCTGCCAAAACCGACTGTCGGCTAGGCTGCTCCATCAATAGCACCGATCACAGGAGTTCTTTCCACAAATATACGATTGGTACGATTGGTTTTAAAATATTCTGGGTTTATACGAGTTCGGAAAATTTTTTCAAATGTATACGACCTGTACACGTGGCAACCTAAAAGAGAAACTGCGACTCTACCAGCAACCGTTACAATTGCAGCAACCCACCGTTGCTCATCCTAACCCAAATCATCTAGCATTGCAGCCGTGAACGTGCCGATGAAATGGGGGATCCATGAGAAAGGGCCAAATCCATGGCCATTGCTTTGCAACGAAGGGCCGAACTAGATCCAAAGATAAAGATCAAAGAAGTCGCGAAACCAGATCTAAACCCAAATTTGCTGCCACGATTGGATTTATGCTATTTTTTTTCCATATTTTGTTCACCCATAGAAGAGCAAAACCAAACAAATGAAATATTTTTTTCCCAAATCTGCTGGATTTTGAGGGATTAGGGTTTGTGGTGCAGTTTGATTAAAGGAAAGTGAAGGAATTTGAGGGATTAGATTTGATTTCGACGGAAAATGTTTTGGCTTTTATTTTGAGCCATGGCCGGCGACAATGGAAGCAATGGCCATGGCTCTCAAAATATTTTATTGAAAAAAAAAAGAACAAAAAAGAAAAAAAGAAAAACAGAGAGAGACCGGAGAAGATTTGTCAGAGAGAAAAGGGAGAGAAGGCGTTCTGGCGTCAACTCGCCGGGCAAAAAAAATTGGGTTCCAAACCATAAACCATGGAGTTTCTGTACCGGCAATGGAGTTCCAAACCGGGAAGGACCCATACAGCAATAGTTGGCATCGAGGGACCCATGATACCCACGGCAGGCGTTGCTCTAGATCTGAACCAGCTCCATCGCATCGTGTGACTCGGGGTCACCGTCTGATCGAGGCTTTGTGGTGCCATCTGCATCAAACCCAGCTCCATCGCCTCTAAGTTACCGTCGTCGAGTCCACCATCGTGGGAGCCTCTCCTGCCAATCGTACTTCAAGAAGTCAAGTTTTGTCGCCGTCTGATCTACTCCCTGCTGTCGGGTTTCACTGGTGACTCTTTGCCGTGGAGACCCCCCCTTGCCTCTTTTCCTTCGTTTGGTCAGTGCACCATGGGTGTATATGTGCTGCCACGTGTACAGGTCGTATACATTCGGAAAAATTTTCCGAACTCATATAAACCCATAATATTTTAAAACCAATCGTATAGGTGTGGAAAAAACTCCGATCACAGCCTGCTTTTCGTAAAAAATATTTGAGTAAATGGGGTTTTAACTTAACTAATAAAGATAAGCCAATGATCCCCTGTTTCAGCCCAAACAAAACATATGAGAATTTCCATGTTGTACTATCAAATTTGACTTTCGAAAAATTTCTCCAAAACAAACATGTAAGGAACCGATCAAAACATGATAATAAAATTTCATAAAATCACAGATGTGTTAGACACCCACTTGGGCCCTTTTTTTTTTTTTTTTACTCGCTCCCTTCCTAAATTATTAATCTCTTTTATTTTTTTTAAATATTTCAAAATTATTGTCACATTCCAAAAGTTAATGATTCTTTTTATTTTATTTTCTAAAATACCTTTAAAAAGTATTCTCTATTTTTTCAATGTTTTGTACATTTGAGGGAAAAATTAGAGTGTCAAAACATATATATTGATGTAAAAGTATTGAATATCATTTTCTAAAAAAAAGTGTTTTTTTTCAAATGGGACAATCAATTAGGAATAGAGAGGGTATTATTTTATTTTATTTCCCTCTTTTTAGGATTGGTTAAGGTGTTCAAAAAGAAATTAAATACTACTCCCTCCATTTGTAATTAACTGTCTCTTATGAAAAACACGTTTTTTTTTTTTAAGAAACCCTATTAAATGTTTTTATATTAATATATATGTTTTGATATTCCAATTTTGCCTTCAAGTGTACAAAACATTTAAAAAAGAAAGAATACATTTTTGAAAATGTTTTAGGGAATAAAATAAAAAGAGTCATTAATTTTTGAAATGTGACAATAATTTTGAAACATCCCAAAAAGGAAAGGATGCCAATAATTTAGGTACGGAGGGAATATAAAGACATAAATTCATTATCTTAAACGAGATTATTAAGGCCGGTTAACATTACTACTATAGTTAATGATGTTATATGATTAATTTCTAGAAATGTCACTAATTTGAATTTTTATTTTCATTTATCATGTATGAAGTTCATCATTATTTCTCTTGAATATTTATATCCAATGTAATGTATTTGTGCCTTTAGTATTATGTAAAATACATAGATAAAAAATATTTTAATACATTGTATTTTAGAGGTAATGTCAATGTAATACCTTAACTAAAATTATTTCCATTTTGGTATCTGCAGTACATTTAAGTGGAGCAATTTGGTTCCAATCCCAAACTCCATTTAAATAACAAATGGTGAAACCATGTGTGATCACATGAAAGCATAAGTGGCATCTCGGTGAAACCTAGAAGTCGAGATGCTTAAAAAACAATTAGAATAATAAACATTCTACTGCCCTGTATTTTGAGGGACGACTCAATGTACTATTTGGATTAAAAGCAACTAAGTTGCTTCTTAGGATTTTTGAAAGGAGGGGGAGCTATTGCCACCACATAAAGTACTCTAAGTCTCCCATTAGTTTACACATTTTAAGATTTTATAAAAAAAATATGAAAGGTTTTTACGAAAACTAGTCATATTGTTCACTAGAAAACATCGTTCTGAACAACTTTTTAGAAGGAAATTTTTCCAAAATCTATCATTTAAGTAGACTTTTGGCCATTTTCAATTTTTATTTCATTTTCCATGAAAAATGGCCAAAAAGTGTACTTAAATGACAAATTTTGGAAACAAATTCTTCTATAAAGTTGTTCGGAATGATATTTTCTAGTAGACTACATGATTAGTTTTTGTAAATTTTTTTTATATTTTTCATAAAACTTAAAAAATAAAAATGAAGTGGGGCTTAGAATATTTTTTGTGGTGGCAATAGCATTTCCCTTTTGAAAATGTACTTATTATGCCGCATCTTGGGGTACACTTACACGTGTATCTCCATAGAAATCCATGCATGAAGGTAGGCTAAAGTTACTCAAGGGGTAGGCGAGCTTTTTGTTCTCTCTTCTGTTTGCTATAAAACAGATTTTGCTTCATGTTTGTTTTTATTTTATTTTATTTTATATTTATAGATAGATGATAGCTCTACTTTAGGAGATTATTTGAAAAATGGCATGCATCATTTGGCAATGCTTAATATTGTGTCGAATTTAGCACAAATTTGGTAATGCAAAATTATAGCATGAGGGATAGCATCCCATTAAAAATGGGGTTTTTGAAGAAACTATTATAATTTGGCAATGACAACTTAGTCTATTAATGATGCTCTTACACTTGTATTCACCACATGAGTACAATATCTAGAAAAGTGGTAAATCATTTTTATTTTTTTAATTTTAAATATGTTCTTATCATGGCCACCCTTTTAAGGATACTAGTTGGTGCACACGTGTGTTGCATGTGGCTTTTTGTTTTTTTTTATTATGATAAAAAGTTATTGCATTTTGTAGAGAAACACTTACCAAACAAGGTAAAAATACTCTTAATGGAGAAAGAAGAATTTAGAATTTCGTTGTTAATAAAGAAAGTACAATTCAGAATTATATAGATGATATATGTTAAGGTTTAGGGTTTTATACGAATTTGATTTCTTATTTATGTGGTTTTACGAATTATAGTATACTTTGAATTCCTATTTATATTTATGTGATTTATATTCTTATTTCCTCTTTATGTGTTTTATATTTTATATTCTTATTTCCTCTTCCAATCAATGTACCATGTGTAAGGATAGTGATGTATTTAAAATAGAAAATAAAAGTATATTGGTCAATTAAAAGCTTTTATGACATTCAGCTTTTTATGGGTAGTGTAGATTGATTAAATATAATGATAATCTTAGAATAAGTGCGGTAGGTTTTCTAACATCTTCCCTACCCTCAACTAAACCTTGCTACCTGTGTAGTAGGCAAAAATTATTAGACAACCAAAGAAGAACACATGTCCACAAAGCGAGTAAAGTCAAACCGGCTTCCAAATCTCGTCTGGCCCAGCACAGAAATGGATCAGCCAAATAAAGGGCTACCCAAGCCCAACACGGGTCAAGGTTCGAGTCATGGGTAACACTTTAGGCCTATTAGATCGAACAACCCAAGCTGCCAAGCAGCCCAACTCCTAGCTCAACAAAATCTACAACAAACTCTATCATAATGTTGTATATATTTTATTTAAAATTAATTTTATTAATTTGTTGTTATTTATAATTTTTATTTCTATTTATTCTATTTAGTTAATGTAGGTGTAACCTACATATAACCTTTTATTTGCCTCCTTTATATTTCTTTATGGTGGTGAGTAAGTGAGTGAAGGTAACTCCCACACCACTACTTTATTATTGGAAGTTATACATTTTATTATTTATATATATGTGTTATGTGTAGAAATGAAGAGATATAAAGAAGAGCTTGTATATATGCTGAAATTTTCAACACCTATGTCGCCATGTTTATTATACATTCTAAAATCTAAATTCTTTTCATATATTTTATGAATTATACTTTGTATATTTGGAGCATACGGGTGATTCGAGCTAGGTTCATAGGAAGTGTTAATTGCACTACAAGGCTACCGGAGGACTATTGTATCTTGGGAGAGAAACATCATGCAAACCTAGTGTAGACGGAGGCCTATTTTCTTTAAGGATAGCGCTTCACAACGTGTCTTAATCCAAATTACAGGGGCTATTCTAAACTCTATTTCTTATATTATTGTTGATGTTGATTATTATTAATTATATTTATGTTCATGATTATTATCTTATTATTAAATTAATAGAAATTCCAACACATAATTTATATCAGCACGTGATCAATAGAAAGGTCGGATTGCTAACTTGCTCGCGGCAAGCTTAGTGAGAAATGTCTAAGGAGTAAAATGGTTAGAGAGTAGCTATGGCGGAAGGTAGAGAGAGAAAGGAAGAGATGGAGAGTGAAATGAGATCAAATCTACTCTTAATCAATGGGCATAAGAGTCACTCCATAATAGAAAAGGGTATTGTTCTTTTAAAATTAAATAAGCAATATCATGTGCCAGTTATGTAATACTATTCCGTTAATTTCCTCAATGGCAAGTGGACGGTGGTAGGCAATTTGTCAAACCTAGTAAAGAAGGTTTTTTTTGTTCATTTTTTAAATAGGGGGGAGTACAGTGAAAATGACATATAATAGAGAGTGGGTTTTCTGTAATTTACCTAAAACTAAAAGAAAGCTGAAATGTTGTGTTTAATTAAAGAAAGATAAATTTCATCATTTGACAATTGAACATCGTTAAGTAAGGGATGAAAATGATTCAGTTCGATCAATTTTTGGAAGAGTTTTTTGTCCTGAACCAAGCTAGTTGGTTTTCCTATGCCACCAACTGGGAAAAACCAAGCGATTTGGTTTTTTTTTTTGGGTAATTTGGTTTGGTTGATTCAAATTTTTACAAATTAGATATTTTTGCCTGAAAGTTCCCTTAAACTGAAATTGAAGGAGGGAAAGAGAGAGAGAGCACGACAACATTAAAAAGAAAAAAGGAAAAAAAAAAAAGAAGCCTTAATATCATATGGGGGTTTCTGATATTGAGATAAAAATCCAAAAAAGAAAAAAGAAAAAAAGAGAGAGAGAGATACTTGAAGACTTGAAGAAAGAGAGAGAAAGATACTTGAAGACTTGAAGCTAGGGTTTAGAGTTTGGACTTACTTGATTAGAAGAACCACACTACTATGAACAACGATGAGGAGTAGAGTAGCAACAGCATTACGAGTGATGATACAAATATGTTGAGAACAAATCGATTGAGAGACAAACGAGAATATGATTATGTGAGCAGTAATGGGGATTATGCATGGAGCTATGGATAACACGGTGGAGTAAACAGCAGTGCAGCATCGGAGGAGTATTAAAGGTTAGGGTAGGGGAGGAAGAAGCCAATGGCGAAGCCAGGAATTTTTTTCTAACAGGATCGACTTTTCTTTGGATATTTATGTTTTTTTTTCTCACTCTATCGTTTAAAGAAGGGGGAGGCTATTGCCACTACAAAAATTCCTTTGCATCCCACCTAGTTTACACTTTTTAAGGTTTTATGAAAAATATAAAAAAAATTCATGAAAACATTTTTTTTTTTTTTATCGGCAAAGAAAAATTATATATTAATAAAAGATCACTTCTCAGCAAGGAGCTAAGAAGAGAGAGTTACATAAAGAAATAAACTCACAACCAACTCAAAACCCTAGTAATGTGAAAACAAGAAACAGCTGAACTGCGATATCTATTAGAAAACATCATTCTGAACAACTTTGTAGAATAAATTTTTTTCAAAATCTATCGTTTAAGTGGATTTTTTCACCATTTTTCATGAAATGTTCTGTTTACAAAAAGTCTACTTATACAACAAGTGTTGGAAAACTTTTTTTTTTTTTTTCTACAAAGTTGTTCAAAATGATGTCTTCTAATGGACAACACGACTAGTTTTAATGAATTTTTTTTTTTATATATTTTACATAAAATCTAAAAAAGTGTAAACTAAGTAGGGTGCAAAGGAATTTTTGTGATGGCAGTAGGCCCCTCATTAAAGAATCCTTTGAAGTAACCTTCTACCGTTTTTTTTCTTCCTAATAGACAATAACAAGAATAAAGAAAATGTTTTTGAACTTAATAATTAATACAAAACATAAATATTTATTAATAGTAAGAGGGGTACAATTAGAAATATTAAACTTTTGTGAGATAAAAGGGGTACGAGTTATTTATATGAAGGGAAAAAAGACAGAGAGAGGGTTAGCAATTAGAAAACGTGAAGGACCAAAAAAAAATTTAACAGGGTCAGATTTAGAAATATCAAAATTTTTGTTTGGTAAAAAACATTTTTTAAATGGGAGAGGAGGGTCAAGTACCCCATTTGGCACCCTCCTCCATATACCTATAGAAGTAGCGATGGTGGAGAGGGGCGAGAATGCCGACGCTATTTGGAAACATACACACACACACATATATATATATAAGATGATGATTAGGTAAGCACATGCTGATATAATTTACATTAACACCCGTATTGGGAGTTGTACCTATTGCATCGAGTTATGAAGTACATTGATCCAATGCAAGGGGTACGACCCCCAATGCATGATGCTGATATAACTTATATCAACATGTACTGATCTGATTGGGACTGTATCTATATATGTGTATATATATATGTGTGTGTGTGTGTGTGTGTGTGTGTGTGTGTGTGTGTGTGTAGGAGGATGATCAGGTAAGCACTTGCTAATATAACTTATATCAATACTCGCATTAAGAGTTGTACCTTATACATTAGTGGGATATTAGGTAAGTTGGACCAATGCAAAGGGTACAACCCCCAATGCACCCCCAATGCATGGTGCTGATATAATTTATATCAACGCGTCCTAATAGGAACATAACTATGTGTATATATATATAGGATCATGATCCATGGTTTCAATTTTTGTACTTCATTTTTATATCTCATTGGATTCATAAGATCTAATAATATATTTATTATAAATCTATTTAATAGATAATACTTTATTAGTTTTAGTTGATGTCATTTTGAAAAGAATAGTGAACCCACATTTTTTAAGGAATCATTCTTAAATGCTTTCACATCCACCTTCATATTTTAATATTTCAACTTTGCCATCAAGTGCAGTACAATTATTAGTTGAGTTTGTTATGTCCATATAATGTATATAGTACCATGGATATGAGTAGTTTAGAGAATTGATGAAAATGAAGTCTTGACATTTTTATTAGAGCAATAATTTTGAAACGACCCAAAATAAAAAAGAGAAACAGTAAATATTAAAATGAAGGGAGTAATTTTTTGAGAGTGGACTTGTCCAATATAACAACAAACCCATCCAAGACCCGTTGGTCTGCTTCGATTCGGTCTAATCTAATAGCTTTGATCGGTTTTCTTTCACCAACAGCAAGGACGTGGACTACTTGTCCCAAAAAAAGAAAAAGAAAAAGAAAAGAAGGTGGACTAGTTCTTCAGAGAAAAAATAAAAATAAGGAAATAAAAAAAAAAAAAAAAAGGAAAAAGAAAATCAACAAGGAAGGTGGAGTGTAATGTTATAAAAATTGGGGGTTTTGAGTGCGTTTTCAAGAAAGCATAGGGGTCCAAGTATAATTTAATCCGTGAAAAACAAGAGGAATCTGATAAACCCACGGAGGCTTGCGTAATTTGATTATCACTAACTTTAGAACCTGTGCGGTGATGCACGGATTAATTTATAAAAAAAATATAATTAGCAAATTAGAATTTTAACATAATACTTATTCTCTAAAATAGTAAACTGTACTAGCTTTAGAACCCGTGCGACGCACGGATTAATTTATAAAAAATAATATTATTAGCAAATTAAAATTTTAACAGAACACTTATTCTCTAAAATAGTAAAATATATTTATTAATATAATATATCAATTAAATTAAAAAGATATAGACAAAAATAAATAAAATAGTTTAATCAAAATAATCTTTGGTGTGATGTTAGCATAATGTATCACACAAAATTTAATTATACTCCCAAAAAAGATAAATTATTTTGAAAAACAATTAATTTAATGGCGGAAACTTGTAAAAAATGAAGAAATTGATACGTTATGATATTTGGTGGAAAAAGATTAAAGCCCATCCCATAATCATGGTTTTAACATGTTGGTATATACCAACACAAGTATAACCGTTGAAGGTGTCTTGAAATCCGACGGTGGAGATTGTAAAATGCATGACAATGATGAATCTTGGCCTTTTATGAGGTTTCGAGTAGGTTTCACAAAGAGTGAAAAATCATGGAAAAAAATATCAAAAATATGTTCGAGATTAGAGCATAAAAAGATGAGAGAAAAGTCTAGACTGAGAAAGAAAATAGGAGAAAAACCAGAAGGAGAAGAAAATAAGAGAAAGTATAAATCTTTTCAACTTTATGTAATTAACCGTATGGAAGAATTTTGATTAAAATAGATTTTTTTTAATTTATTTTTTTATTCGTGTCGGAAGCAAATCGAGAGAATCTGAATGTTCTGGCGGAATTTTTTTTTTTTTTTTTTTTTTTTTATCTTTTGTGTCTTCGATCCTTTACTATCGAATGCATGGACTTGAAGATGGTTTGTGCATCATGGGGATTAGTTTGGGCCTAACGATTTGAGATACCCCTCGTTTGGTAAAAGTGTATTTACATAATTTTTTAAGCATTTTTATAGTTTTCTAAGTAATTTGATGTGTTAATACATATTCTAGTGTGTCGCGTTTTCTTTTTTAATCATTATTGCCTTTATTTGTCTTCCTATCTGATTATAAATATTTATAATTTTAATTGTTTAATTTTTGGGAAAGGAGATTAATAGACATAAAGAAAACAAAGAAATATGATATAGTCTACTAAGTTTGGGTCAAACAATATACAATATAAGTTTTCCGAATTTCCCACATAAAAACAAAAGGATATGCAGTGTACACCAAGCGTTAGCGTACTTATACCGTGTGAAAAAGAGTAGAGAAAACCAAAAAATAAAGAAAGGTTAGACAATTTACCTTTTGGTGATCACTTCTCAACTTAATACCAAACATGAAACATTAATAGTCCTTTTGAAGTATGTATATATTCAATTTGTAGCAAGTTGACAGAGATATTCTTTCTTTGGCATTAAGTTGGAAATTGATCACTAAAAAGTAATTTCTCCAAAAGTCATATCTTTTTGGGAAAATTACGTTTTAGTGATTATTTCCCAACTTAATACGAAAAAAAAAAACTGATAGTTATTTTGACGTAAGTATACAGTTAATTTGTAGCATGTTGATAGATATTATCTTTTTTTGGTATTATATTGAAAAGTGGCCGCTAAAAAATTATTTTACCTTTTTTCCTAACTGTTCACAAACCGACACGTGGCATCAAAAGGAGGCATTTCCTCAGTTATAGATATATTATATAGATTTGTTAATATAATATGTCAATTAAAATTTAAAAATATAGACAAAAATAATTTAAATAGTTCAAACAAAATAATCTTTGGTGTGATGTTAGCATATTGTACCATACAAAATTTAATTATACTCCCGAAAAAGATAAATTATTTTGAAAAACAATTAATCTAATGATAGAAACTTGTAAAAAATGAAAGAACTAACACATTTATGATATTTGGTAGAAAAATATTAAAATTCTCTAGAGTTTAACCCATCCCACAATCATGGTTTTAACATGTTGATATATACCAAAGCAAGTATAGTCGTTGAAGGTGTCTCGAAATCCGATAGTGCAGATTTTAGAATGCATGACAACGATGAATATTGGCCTTTCATGAGGTTTCGTGTGGGTTTCACAAAGAGTGAGAGGAAAAATATTAAAAATTTGTTTGAGATTAGAATATAAAAAGAAGAGAGAAAAATCTAGACTGAGAAAGAAAATAGGAGAAAAGGTTAGAAGGAGAAGAAAATAAGAGAAAGTATAAATCTTTTTAACTTTATGTAATTAATCATATGGAACAATTTTGATTAAAATAGATTTTTTCTTACTTTTTTTTTTTTTTGGTGTCAAAAGCAAATCGGGAGAATTTGAAGATTCTGGTGGATTGCATTTTCTTTTTTAATCCTTCTTTCCTCTATTTGTCTTTCTTTTTAATTATGATTATTTATAGTTTTATATGTTCAATTTTTAGGAGGAGAAATAAATTGGTATAAAGAAAACAAAGAAATATAGTATAGCCTATTAATTTTGGGTTGAACATTGTATAGTATGGGTTTTCTAATCATCGCACATAAAATCAAGAAGATATGCAGTGAACACTAAGCATTAACTTACTACCTCTATCGCGTGAGAAAGAGCAAGTAATATCAACAAAAAAAAAGAAAAAAAAGGTGAGGAATTTATCTTTTGGTGACCACTTCCCAATTTGATAGTCCTTTTGAAGCACCTATTAAGTCAATTTGTAGCAAATTGACAAATAATATCTTTTGTTTGGTATTAAGTTGGAAAGTGATCTCTCAAAATAGTTTTCCCAAAAGTCACTCGAAGTAACTTTTGGCAAAATTACATTTTAGTGACTACTTCTCAAATTAATACGAAATAGTAAAAATTAGTTATCATTTTAGCACACATTTATAATCAATTTATAACAAGTTGACAGAAAATATCATTTTTTCAGTATTAGGTTAGAAAACAGTTACTAAAAAATAATTTTTCTAAAAAGTTTTCTCCATTTGTATCACTGTTTCAGCATGGGAAGGAAAAAAAAAAATTCTTATTTTGACATGTGTCAAGATGCTTATCCTCCGTTTTATATATAACTAGTTTATAACTTGTGCAACGCACGGGTGAAGTTGTAAAAATAAATATTGTGAAAAATAAAAATTATATATATATATATATAGCACTGATCAGTTCAGTACGTGTTGATATAAGTTATATCAATATCATGTATTAGGGGTTACACTTCTAATACGGGTGTTGATATGATTTATATCAGCACGTGCTTACCCGATCATCATCTTATATATATATATATATAATACACACTTGTAATGGTAGTTTAGATGGCAAAGAACCACGGCTTAGGAATCAAGTCTTGAAATCGTGTTTTCGCTCTTTCGTTATCGGATTCATAAATTTGCGGATAGTTTATGCATCATGAGGGATTAGTTTGGACCTAACAGTTTGAGATACCCCTTATTTGGGAAAACTGTATTTGCACAATTTTTTAAGTATTTTTATAGTTTTGTAAGTAATTTGTACCATTCTTTATATGCATTTTCACCGTTTCCATATAATTATTATCTCCTTAATTGCAGCTTAAGGGCACATGTTAAGGATATTCTCAATCAACTTGCTACAAATTGATTGCATCCATGTTTTAAAATTACTACCAATTTTCTTTGTTTGCTATTAAGTTGGGAAGTGAGAGAGGGAAAAAGAAAAGTTTGGACAGAGAGAGAATGGGTGGAGCAAAGAGGGAAAGAGAAGAAGATAAAAAAAACATATAAATCTTTTCAATTTTTGGTAATAAACCATCTGAAGAATTTTGATTAAAATGATATTTTTTTTCGCCGAATATAGATCTGGAGAATTTGAAGATTTCGACATGTCGTCTTTTTTTAAATCATTTTTTCCTCTAACTATCTCTCTTTCTTATTATAACTATTTATAATTTTTTACGTTCAATTTTTGGAAGAGAAGATGAATAGGTATAAAGAAACGAATAAATATAGTAATTTACAAAGTTTGGGATGAACATTATATAGTGCCGGTTTTTCGATTCTCTCACATGAAAACAAAGAGATATGTGGTAAATACTAAGTGACAATTTACTTGCATGAAAAAGAACAGTGAACATAAAAAAAAAGTTAGGGAAATTACTTTTTGATGACCATTTCTTAACTTAATACCAGACAAAGTAAGGTGGTAATCATTTTGAAACACGTATACAGTCAATTTGTAGCAAATTGATAGAAAATTACTTTTTTTGGTATTAAAATGGAAAGTGGTTACTAAAAAATCAATTTCCTCAAAAGTCCCTAAAAGTAACTTTTTGGAAAAATTACGTTTCAGTGATCAGCTTTCAATGTAATACGAAAAAAAAGAAATTAGTAGTCATTTCATGCATGTATACAGTTAATTTGTAGTAAGTTGACAGCTGATATCCTTTATTGGTATTAAGTTATAAAAGGATCACCAAAAGGTAATTTTTCGAAAAAGCTCACTGTTAAGCACGTGATTTGAAAAAAAAAAAAAAAGAAGGAAAATGACGCGTGGCACAGCTACAGGAAGACCATTCCTCCGTTTTAGTATATATATAATAGATAATATAATATAATATAATATATAATATAATAATATAATAATAGATTAGGAAGATCATGGAATCTGGACCGTCGGATCTAGGGTTTCCGCATGGGGGCGGCCACTTCCAACCTATAAGATGTTGAGAACAAAGCTAAGCACAATTCTCTAACCAACGAAGGCTCTGCTTCCCGGCGATTCCCAAACTTTTATAGCCTTCAGGTAAAATCTCCATAAACTCCGATCTCATTTCATTCTTTTCAGCTTTCTTTTCTCCGGTTTTATCATAAAATACTTACTAGAATAGTGAAGTATGATGACTGATGAAAAATGTTGGGGTTTCGTTTAACCTTTCTTTTGTTTTTCTACTTTTTCATTGTTTCTATCAGCAACCTTTTTTCTGCTTGTTTGCGGAGAAACTCGTAAAGAAAATAAAGATTGAAATTTTCTTTTGTGAGCTTTTTGGTTTTTCTGAGTCCAAAGGATGAGAAACCTTAGATTCAATATATATATATATATATATATATATAGTTTCAGTCTCACATTTTCTTAGCTCCCAAATGGAGTATTTGTGTTGAAGAAGCTTTAAGTTGTTGAAGGGACTGTACATGTATGTTTGCATTTCTTTTGGGAAATACTAACTTACTTGAACAAATTAACTAGGAAATGGAACAACCAAACTAAGTCGTTCCTCAGCTGGTTCTAATCAATTGATGCTTTGGACATGTAATTGGTTGTATAAATAACTTAGGTCAAGTGATGCGAAAGAAGCATCAAATGGTGCTATTGATCTTCCTTTCCAATCTTAGAGCTTTGCTCTAATATATGGTTGACCCTTGTTTGCTGAGGTTTTGGACCATAAAAAATCTGGTTTGACTCATCTTAGGTGCGGATGACCCGATTTTATATTTGCTAGTGGTTGCAATTTTAGTGGTTATATAATTTGAAAGCTTATCATGGGTTGGAGCCAGTATAATTTATCATTAGTTCTGATTTTGGTATTCCGCTGTGTATGATAAAAGTATGGTTCCACTATTGGTATAGACCCTTTTATTTATTTATTTATTTTTTGGGGGGGTTGTTTTGGTAAATGGAGGTGGTGGCTCAGTAAAGTGTTCAGGCTATGTTGCTGATAGATCTTTCCAATGAGAATTTTTCTAGGCTTCCGATAGTGTTGTTTCACTGCCGAAATTAAGGTTTTTGGGTTATTGCCCTTCCGAATAGGTACCTTCTCTTTTTTTTTTTTTTTTTTGGGTGTTGCATATCATATGAGTAGTTTTATCTAGTTGTTTGTTCCTACTATATTTTCCACTTAGTGGCGGTGTCTTATTGGAATCACTAGTATTCCATAGATTGTCATATCAGATGTGATTTTATACTTGTTTTGAAGAGGTATGCTAGTTTTTGTAACCTTTATGGGTTTCTATTTAAGGTGTAGAATTACAGATTCTTGGTTGCAATAGGGGATGGGGGTTGGTGCACTTCAAAATTAGGCCTCTTCATCTTTCTATTATAGAATCCATCTATTGTAGGTTTGCCCTTTAAATACGTAGCTTCAATGAATAGTTTTCTACCTGTTTCGAATTGTCCATTTTGCACCTTTAGATAGGAATCCATAATTTTTGAGATGCATTTCCAAAATTATAAAGGGACCTAATGCTTGGTTTCATTTTGATCATCAATGTGGTCCTTAGTAAATCTTAATATATTTTCGTTAGTGTAAAAGATTCCAGCATGATATTTGGTCTAATATGTGTGATTAACATTATATATCTCTCTAATTCCTAGCCTGTCTAGTTTTCCCAAATCAATAACTTTGGAGCATGATACTTTACTCTGTTTGGAGTATGACATTATGAACGTCACTTTCCCACTGGTAATTTTTTTAATAAAATATTGAATGTTATCTAAGTAATGTAAGGTGTGGTGTTATGTAAGTCATGATAACAGCTAGAGCTGAAGTATCAAATTTATTCTACCTAGAGGTTCAGTATTTCATTTTTCGATTATATTTTCATCGTTATCTTCTAGATGTTTCCTTGCTGGGGTTTCATGTAAGTTATTAGGCCATGCTTAATGGTTGTATGGGCGTGGAGTAGAAAAGGGTGCCATGTGTATATTCCTCGTCATTTCCCAATACCTTCAAGGGTAAGGAGTGCCAGGCATTGCCTGGTTTATTTCTCCCTTCCCCATAGTTTGCCCAAACTGTGGCTGATTCAAAGAGAACATTGCAAAATAGCTTAATACACTTACTAATTCTAGTAACAGTGATGTGATCGTTTATGTAAAAAAAAAGTTGCTACAGAAATCCTTCTTGAAAACAATTGCTTTTGCACCATTCTCCTCCCCCCCCCCCCCCCCCCCCCCCCCCAAAAAAAAAAAAATTGTTTTCGAAACCAAATCGGAAAAACTAAAAATGCAGTGGACCGCCAAATCTACTGTATTGAATTTAATTTGAGTTCAATCACTTGTTGCTGATGTGGCACTCATCATTCTGTTTTTGTCCATTCAAAGATTAATAGAGTTGTTGACTTATGAGCTGCTTCTGTTCTCCAGTTCAAACTCTACAGCATGTTGCATCGTTCACTTTCTTTATTTTCTTTTAAGAAATTGTTTACTTGTTACCTTATCAACCTATGTTGCAAGACTTAAAGCAATTAGAATTAAACTATGAGGTAGTCTCATTCTATATGAGGCAACCTGGTTTTGGAGGACTGAGACAATAGTGTTAGTGGTGCATTGCATTTGTAGTTCTATGTTTGTTTTGAAACCAACCTTAAAGAGGATACTCTTATGTTTTATGCCAGAGCAATTGTATTTTAGTAGGTTATAGTAGCAGTTGCTATTCTCAGTTTTTATTGCTGTAGTACATTGACATGGTTCACTACATTGTTGTTAGGGTCACCAAGGGTATTTGAGTCGGGTTAATTTTTTTACATATATACTGGGATTGGATACGTGTGGGTCAGTTTGGTTGTTTGTATTGTTAAACAGGGTTTTATAAGTGAGTCCAGAAGGGATTGTAATCAGCTAGTGATTCTTATTGAGTTTTGTTCAAACATAGAACACACTCTCTCTCTCTCTCTTGCAGACAGAGAGACCGGAAGCTTGGCTCTTCTCTTTGTATCATTTTTCTGTTGTTCCTGTTCTGCTTCCTTTCATTCTATTTGAAGTCAGATATGATCCTTATCAATTTGAATTATGAACTGCAACAAATGATGTTTCAGTCAGTCTAGTTTTGGTTATTCTGTATTGTGATGTGCCTATATAGCTGGCCAAAGCCAATTTATTTTGTATTTATGATATGACAATGTCAAGCAGACAAAAAGAAAAGGAGTGAACAAAACCTCATTTTTATCCAAATGGTGGAGAAGTTTTCTGGTTATTTGCTTGGAATTGGACCTTCTTATTTTTAATTTTTTGTTTTCAAATTAACCCTTTTACTTGGTCCAGTTAGGGGCTTAAATGCTAAGTGTCATACATTTTTTTCATTAAGATGGTGGGTCAATGTTGGATACTCTGCATATGCCTCTCCTTATTTGCATTAACAAGTTCATGTACATATCTGTGCTGCTTCCTCTTGCTTTATTTCTTGGTTCTAAGTTAATTTGTCAAGGAGTTGGAGTGATGGTTTTTCATCATACTTATTTGCTTGCTGCCATTTGTAGGTAAGTCATGGTGAAGCATAATAATGTTGTGCCTAATGGGCACTTCAAGAAGCACTGGCAGAATTATGTCAAAACTTGGTTTAACCAGCCTGCTCGCAAAACAAGAAGACGTGTAGGCAAGTTGTAATTATGTTTGAACTGTGAATGCTTAATTTTTCCTTTATTTTGTTTTTCAATGTTCAGTTTCATTGTTGAGTTTTCCTACACTCTACTCACAATTCTCTTGCTTGTTTGGTGATGCCATTTCCAGCTAGGCAGAAGAAGGCTGTGAAGAATTTCCCACGGCCAACTGCTGGACCACTTCGCCCCATTGTTCATGGGCAGACCCTGAAGTACAATATGAAAGTCAGGGCTGGCAGGGGATTTTCACTTGAAGAACTCAAGGTGAGATGGATTGTTATTCTCAGATGTCTTACGAAGTGGTTGTTTTGTCTATTTATGTTGTGATGATTTTCTGTATACTTCAAATAATGAGGTTCTGTTTGGTGTCAACGGAATAGATTTATGTTGTGATGATTTTCTGTATACTTCAAATAATGAGGTTCTGTTTGGTGTCAACGGAATAGAGATGGGGTAAATGGTTTTGTTTTTCACTTTTTTGTAAATCTCAGACTGCTGTTTGTGTTCATTTCATGGAGATTAAAATTGATAATGAAGTTTATGATAGTTGAAAGTGAAATTAAGAGAGTTGCCCCCCGTGCCCCCCTTCTCTCTCTCTCTCTCTCTCTCTCTCTCCCCCCTGGGCGGGTGGCCTCCCCCCCCCCCCCCCCTCTCCTAGCATGCCTGCATGTCTGTTAATTTTAGTATTTTGACATTGCAGACAGTTCATCTTTGTCAAAAAAGGAACAATCTTATTGTCATAAATTTAATCACTTTTGGCTATAATTTAGTTGTACGAATCCTAATGGTGGGATATTCTGTTATGCTCAGTTTGGTTGCTAAGGGATTTATTAATGAGATTTCAATTTTAGTTATTCTGTTGCTTACATTGCTGTCCAAAGCAGTAGGTTGGACATCTCCATCTGGAAGAATGTGGAAGCAACCAAATCAACTATGGCAATGACCTTCCCTTTAAAGTTTTTCTTTCATTTAAGCCCTTTAAGCCCTTTTTTTTGTGTCTTCTGAATTCTTTTTAGAAATTAACTGGAGCATCAATGTAATTTGCCTATTGCTTAATATGTGCTTTTATTTTACATGTCCCTCTGTACATTTCAGGCAGCAGGTATCCCAAAGAAACTTGCTCCAACAATTGGCATTGCTGTCGATCATCGGCGCAGAAACCGTTCCTTGGAAGGTCTCCAAGCTAATGTCCAGAGGCTCAAGACATACAAGGCTAAGTTAGTTGTCTTCCCAAGACGTGCACGGAAATCCAAGGTAAACCTAATCAATTGAATCATTCTGAAATGTAATTTTGATGACTAGTCTCTTAGGTTCCCAACTCCTGTTTCTTTTTAAGCCTTTATTGCTTAAAAACTTTTTATTTTGCAGATGGGCGATTCCAGTCCCGAGGAACTTGCAACTGCTACCCAGGTCCAAGGTCCTTACATGCCTATTGTAAGAGAGAAACCAACTGTTGAGCTTGTGAAGATTACAGAAGAGATGAAATCATTCAAGGCCTATGCCAAGTTGCGTGTTGAGAGGACAAATGAACGTCACGTTGGTGCTAGGATGAAAAGGGCCGCTGAGGCAGAGAAGGAAGAGAAGAAATAGTGAGTACGAGGAGTTTTTATTTAGTTTCCTGATAGGAAGTTCTAAATTTTTTTTTGAATCTGATTGCTGAAATTTTGTATGCCTATCTTCTCGACACCTGAATATGTTATTTGGATTTTTAAGTAGTTCATGTAGACTGCTGTTGCTGTTTTTATTGACTGAGTTCAGTGCCATGAATTAGGCCTAACCAGAAAAATTTTAAATTGTGCTTTCTATGGTGGGTTTGATCTTGGGGTGATGACTCGGGTCATATAGAGTGCCAAAATTCATGCAAACTAGGGGTTGGGAGAATGAGGGTGGTTTAGAAGAAAAAGAGAGTGTTGGGGGGGGGGGGGGGTGGTGGTGGGAGGTGTTGGTTATGTTTTGGCTCGGTTGACCGCCTACAATACTTGCATTACCCTGTTTGTGGAAATGGGTTGAGGTCGTTCATTCCCAATTGATTTTTGGTCTTACCTTTGGTGTTTGATTACCTGTTTTTAACCTATAAAATGCATTTTTCTATTTTTTGTTTGGGGAAAAAGATTGTCTGATGCTTGGTTAAAAACCTAGTTTGGTGTTTGATTACCCGTTTTTAACTTATTTTCTCTTTAAACCTATAATATGAGTTTTGCCTGTTTTGGTGCCACATTGCCTGATGCTTTTTCAACTTGGCGCGCCCTAAAGATGGATTCAGCGTGTTATGCTTTGCTTCTGAGTTCTGAGTTTTTCTCAAAGGTGATCCCGGAATGACTACTCTACCATGCGAACTGAAGACCCTCTGAGTTTATATCAGGGGGGCTTTTGATTCACTGTAAAAAGACATGGTATGTCTCATATCATCAAGTGTTGGGGATAACCAAGCACTGGAGCTATGTACTTCATAAATTTTAGGCTCTGTGAAAGGTTACAAGGTTAGTGTAGGAATAAAATTACAAAAACCAAGCAACTGCGAGGAAATGCAAATTACAAGCGGTTCTACAAAAAAATCCCCATACATAAAAATCCTTTTGTTCATCTGTCAGGTTGAAATTCATTCTCTGAAAGTTTGATTACATGGATAACAATAAGATGTACCACACAAATCTAATCATGAAATCGCAAGGGACTCGAGTTCAGACTATTTGCAATTCCGATCATTACCATGAGAATTGCATATCTTAGTTGGTTCTGTCATTAAATAGGATTAGCCGGGGTGGTGCAACCATGTAGGATAGATCCTAGACTATATCCTTATGCTGAGCTGAGAATGATCCATCCCTGGCCCAACCTTGCGATGTTCATAAACTTTAAAACCGGTCAAAATAGATCCTAAACTATTAAGAGGGTTAGGGTAAGGGTTAGGGTTAGGTTTAGGTTTAGGTTAGGTTTGTAGGGACGTGAAAAGAGAATTGAGGTTATACCCTTATTATTATTTGAATAAAATATTGTATTTTAAAAGTATTTTATAAATAATTAATATTTTAAATATATTATACATATACGAGTAGTCACTCGCACAATGTGCAGAATAGTAAATAATATTTTTATGATTATAAAAATAGTATACGTGAAGAGTTCCCTTATGGTCGGAGATCCAGAAGTTGAAGCTCATCGGGAGCCGCTCCTCTCCATTTTCCAAAATGTACTGGACCTCCACTACTTGATAGATGCGCAACACGTCACCCTCATTTTCGATCCAATGGTTCAACTTGCTTGTAAAGGCAGGATTGTCCAACGCTGCCGTTCTGGTTTCCAAATATCTTGTTAACGGCGTCAAACCGTCCAACACCATCTCGTCTTCTACCTTGAGAAGTTCCCATTTTTTCTGCGAGTCTGCAACATTTCCGAAAGAAATAAAACTCACTAAAATTGAACAAACCGGCGCCCTATATCTGATGACACACAAAGATTAAAAATTTTCAATGAAATATAAAATGCATTATATATGTGAGAGGATTTCATCCAAGAGATGGAGACTCATCAATCCAACCGCCATTAGAGGGCAACTAAGGACACCATGAGAGAATGAGATCTGCAGAAAAATATCTATCTATACTACTTATAAAAGTCTGTATCTTAGAAAAACTTTTGATTGACCATTATATCTTTATTTTAAATTTTAAATATTTATTTACCCTTATATTTAACCAATTAAAAATATTTATTGTCTAGCAAAAAAGAAGAAAAAAAAGAAACAAAAAGATAATGATGTCCACTTCATGAATTCTACACCGCCGTCATTGCTATGCATGTTGTTGATGACAAAAATCATCAACAATCAAGATATATTAATTTATTCATGTCTTTCTCATGTGCTCCTACCTGCAAAATAAGGCTCAGGCGATCAGCGGGAGCCCCTCCGATGCTTAAGTCAGTAACTTGAGAATAATCATGAAATGAAAAACGTGAGTTGTACGTATCTTGTGTGGTATGGAGCTCCCTATTTGTAGTAGGTATCTCAATCCTTATCAGATTAGAAGGCTAGAGTCTTAGTGGGACTTGATAGTTGAGATAGAGTTGAACTTAAATTGATAACATTAATCCCTTAATTGTAAGGATGAAATTCATTTATTGTAAGGGTTCTTAGTTGTCTCTCTTAAATCCACGTGTCACTACTATAATGGGTGGTATTTTTCCCCCACATCAGTAGCCCCCACTCCCAAGGCCAAGCTCATTAGCTTGGCTTTTCACCAAGGCTTTGGTGTCAACGATACCAGGTCTGGAGCTTGGCTCTTCACCAAGTCCTTTTAGTTTGGCTTTTTACTTAAGCTTTGTCTAGACAACTCTAGGTTTGGCTCTTTACTAACACCATTTCGTGGAAAAATACCAATAACATAATATTTAGCTATTGTTCACACAGAAAATATATGCGGACATGCCAAGGCTCGAAAGTTCAAAGATTTATGTGTCCACAACCCCTCGGCACCTCGTAGGTTGTTGAATTAAAGGCTACTGGCCTCTGATGCCTATTTGGTCACGGACTAAAATTAAGAAAATTAAATGTATTAGGCGATTGACGAAAGGTAAGGGTTCTTCTCTCTTGGGTCTAGTATGAATGTCTAAAAGAAATAAAAAAGACGAGAATAATAATTGAAAGTAAACTTACAACCACCAAGATCATTGAAAACAAACTTCATCAATTGCGATGAATAACAAGAGTTCACGAACAAAACTTGAAAGCAAATTACAATGAGAATTACAAAGTAGAAGAATTGAAAATAATCTAAACTAGTCCTTAGTTAGATAGAATCCTATGAAGGATGAAGTTGTGAGAACCCTTTCTTTGGTTTTGTGCTATTTATAGATGTTGGATTATTTCATTAATGGCTGAATTTTTGTTGCACAGGCTTGAATTAGTAAGCTGCCCCACTTCCTTCTTTTTTGCTTGTGTGTAGCCATGTTGGATGTAATAGTGGGTACTTACCATAAGATGGGGGGTAATTGATAGTTTCATGTTTGCACCTCTTTTTCCTAAGATGACATGTGGCAAGACAGTGAGTAGTTACAACTTACATGATCTCCACTTCTTTCCTTTTTGTTGGAGTGGTTAGTTACCACTAAAATCATATGAAACACATGTGATAAATAAAAATCAATACTTCCCCACTTCTTTTTTGACCAAGTTAAACCACACATGTTCTCAACTAATTAACCATAATTTGGCTATACAAAACATTTTTTCATAGGCTTTTCACTTATTAGCAAAAAAAAAAAAATGTAATTTTTGGTGTAAACAACTATTAAATATAATGTGCCTTGTTTAATGGCAAAGCCCGAGTACAGATAGTGATGCATGTGGCTCCGTCCTACAGCACCAGCAGGAGGTCATTCTTACCAAAAGAAAGTCATAACAAGATTCCATACTCTTAGAAAAATAAATGAGAAGCCCTATCCAAAGTGGCTGTTGAGACTGCTTCCTACTCTTCGAAATTGAGAGTCCCCAACTCAAATCAAAGAGTTTGTAGGGGAAATTATAAGAATTATAAATTGGGCAGAAGCTATAATAGTTGCATAGTTTGTAGTTCCATCAGTGAACAGAGGGCAAATCATGCAGAACATGGATTGTAAATATACCCTAAAAGAAGTTCAATCGAGTATGATTTAACCTTTATGTATAGACACATGCAAGCAGAGTTTTTCCTAGGCGCATATAAACTGTCTACTTGTCAATGGAAAACAAAATTAAGAAGAGAGACTTATCTATGCTGTTGGATACTCCTAAGGCAAAGTAGTGCAATTTCACTAAATAGAAGGAGCATTTTTTTAATGCATCACTGGAATAATATCTTTTCCTTCTCCATTTATTTTATTTACTTTTCTTCAAGCATGCAATTCATAAATTGCCTGTACATATTAGTTTTGTCATGAAATGGAGAAGGAAATAGGCACAATAACAAGGCCAGAAGTGGAAAACGCGGCCCGAATTAATGCTTGCTATGGGGTGTTTTAGGTGTCCATGAAAATAATAATTATAATAATTATGATAATGATAATGAAGGTAAAGACTGACATATAAAGCAACGGAGTGCTTGAGACCAAGAATAAATGACGGTTTGGACAATGAACAATTGCTAGAAATTTTACCCGAATCATAAAAGTAAATTAAATGAGAATGGATAGAATGTGCCCGAGTTGTTCGAAGCAATTGCAGTGCTTGCAAGCAGCTCTTCATGTCTTCCTCACGTGCTTCTCAGGTGTACCTGCAAAATAAGGCTCAGACATTATATTTCTCGCCGTTGGATCGAAATCCAATGTGATTGGTTTGGAAGACATGTTATATGACACTCTCTTTTATATAATAGCACGAACAGTAACTTGTATAATGCGCAGAATATATCTAATCGACTTGATTAATTGATACAGATCAATCTAGTTTAATCTAGTCTCATAATACTCCATGAACTAATCTGACTGGTGTATTTTATATACAAAAATAAAAAAATTGTAATCAACTGCATCAATCACTAATTTGCTAACCCGAGTGGGATAAAAATGAAATACTTGAGAATTCAAATTTTTAAATTTTAATTTAATAGTGTGTTGAATTACTATTCTCTATTCAATCTTCCAGTAATAACATAATTAAAAAAAAAAAGAAAAAAAGAAAAGAAATATTACATTGTTTTGAATACCAATCACGTTATTGAAGTGAAATAAATTAAGACATGGTGCCTGTGCAGTGTGCCTTTGTCCACCAAGAGATTATTCTCTTACCTTATTTATTTGTCTTATTTAATAAAAAGTATGGTGCTTTTGATTTTCTTACCTTATTTTCTTATTTGATTCTTTTTACCTAATTATGAAAGACGGCAAGGCACACTTTCAATATATGGAGGGACACTTTCAATATATGGAGGGAATGCTTAAAAGATGTGTCACGTGGAACATTCTCTTTTATATAATAAGATAGTATAGATAAGGGTTTGATCATATAAGTGTTGGAAATATTGAACAAAAACATGGATGTCGAAAATCAAAATATGAAATAATCTAATTTATAATAAAATAAGAAATAGACTTATCGATTGAGGCGTGTGAGAACACTGTCCTTAAGAGTTGATTTGCGTCCCTCGGAGTGAATCACTTGGTGCATCTAAGTCCTCTAGCACCCCAACCCTCCAGGATACAACAATCATGTTCCTCGTACATGTGCACTTGCAAGTACAAGGAATCGAACAGCTTTTAATCGTTCCATGAAAATATTCAATAATATTGAAGAAAATTAGATGAAATTTGATATAAAAGAAGTTTATAGATGGAGAGAAAAGAAGGATTGAGAAAAAATTTTCTAAAACTTTTGTGATTTTTCTCATACCAAGGAAGAAGAAGAAGACAAATAAAAACCATAAAAATGATAATGGAAAAACCATTTTTTCTCCAAAAGGATGTGTAATTCCTAACAATAATATGCCCACTAACTCATAATAATGGACCAAATAAATAAATGACATGATGGTCATAAAATCACATATAATAAATAATAATTTGAATCACACATTTTTTATTTTATTTATAAAAAATCCAACAATCCCCCATATGATTCAAATTATATAACAAAAAATATAAGGAACATAAGAATACAATACGTCGGTAGTGGTGTCTTTTGACTATGAACCATACTTAGGATATGTGAGTGTGACCTACAAAAATATGGTGAAACTATAAGTTTCTATGAACTAAAATTTCTTCTCATAGATCAGTCGATTTACAACCCACATATTATTCTCGAAATTTAAGTTGTTCTAATCGGGGTAGCATGAATAGGTCATGCACCATGCCTAGATATTCATGAGTGCTCTAGAAAACTTATCTAAGCTCTTATAGGAAGCGGCCCTACTTCCACACCCATATAGATGAATCTATCAAGTGTGCACTACAACTAAACACACCATCCAAATAAGATTATGGAATCCATTAAGAGTTAAAACTTAACCTTAAACGTTGCAGTTTGCACTATCTATACCATTGGAAAGGACACTGAAAATATATTATATAAATGATAGTGCACTCTAAGTCAACCAGTAACTTGTTATTACTCATATGAACCTACTTCTTGGGATCTCCATTCACACAGGTTGGGTTACCATTACTGTTGACCTTTGTTACAGGCATAAGTCTCATTCCCCTTGATGTATTATTCTCTAAAAAGTGAATTAGTCAGAGGCTTAATAATTCTCACATTAAACTCTCTAAGCAGCTGTTATATAATATTGTGCTTTGAAGTATTAATTTAGCCTACCCCATAAAATTATTTGCTTGAGTTAACAAATTTTGAATAAGCACAAGTCTCATTCATAAATATATAACTGCTAAGATTTTTATCTTAGCACTTTTATAACTTTCTGCAAGTCAAGTCATCAATTTCAAACTTCAAAGTGGACAATAAAATATATCATCTTGGATAAATCCAAGGCACCATACCATATAGGCAATATAGGTCCACACATAGATATCTTCTCATTTGACTCAAAGATTCAATTATCATCATCATCATCATTTGTAAGGAATATAAAAAATCCAAAAAATTGATGACAACTAAAAAATTAGGTACACATATCATCTTTAATAAATTTCAAGCAAATATACCTCTCAGAAAAGGATATTCAATTTATGAATTTATTATTTATGAATCATTGATTCATCTCACATCATTATATCATCAAAGATATAAATAAAAATATGCCATAAAATACCCATAAATTTTTAAAAAAAATCATTTTCATGATTTCTTTGGATCTCAAAATTCAATAATAACTTTGGTCAGCACAAAAAATAAACAAGTATATATATGACCATAAATAAAAACATCTCATTAACTACAAAGTAAAGTGGTTACTTTTGAAATAATTAATAATTTACATATGATATTCTCTCAATATATCACATATAATTTCATTAGGCTCTAAACTAACCCTATTTTCACAAATTAAAATAATAAAACTCATTTACTCTTCTATTAATAAGAGACCAACATAACAACATATAATATATTGAAAAAAAAAATTTCAATAATTTGTGAATTCCAAAAATATACATCTTCATGAAAAATATATCTCCACAAGATGTGCCCCCACAATTCAAGATATGATGTTTGTTTAACAATTTCAATGCATTGTTAGCATTCACTCATAACTTAAAAATATAGTCTTATTTTCACATAAAATATATTTCTCAACACATTAGCACATCTTAATTTCCATATAAATTATATTCATGTAGAAATCAAATTTAAATATAGATTTCTTTTTCCACTGTTACACAACATATTCACAATTGGACGTCATCAATTAGAAATGAGCATAATGGGCGAACTAAACTTCTTCCTTGGACTACAAATCAAGCAAACAAATGAAGAAACTTTCCTAAATCAATCCAAATATGTCAAAGACTTAATCAAGAAGTATGGATTAGAAGATGGAAGGAATTTCGCCACTCCTATGAGCACCTCCATCAACTTGAAAAGGAAGAGAAAGGTAAATCCGTAAATCAAAAGAAATACCGAGGTATGATTGGTAGTTTACTTTATCTCACTGCTAGTAGACCGGATATCATGTATAGTATATGTTTATGTGCTAGATATCAATCATGTCCTAAAGAATCTCGTATGCTCGCTGTTAAACGCATATTTAAATATCTTAGTGGCACCATTAATCTTGGCATATGGTATCCTAAATTCACATAATTTGATATTCTTAGTTGTTCTGATGTGGACTTTGCCGGATGCAAAGATGGTTGCAAAAACACAAGTGGGATTTGTCACTTTTTTGTACATTCCATAGTTTCTTGGTTTAGCAAGAAGCAAACTTCAGTTGCTCTTTCTACAGCCGAGGCTGAATATTTAGCGGTCGGAAGTAAACAACAACTTGAAAACTTTGGACTTCATTATGATCATATTCCCATAAAATGTGATAATACAAGTGCAATTAATCTAACTAAGAACCCCATACAACATTTACCCACTAAACACATTGAAATTAGATATCATTTTATTCGAGATCATGTACAAAAAGGGGATGTTGAGATTGATTTCATTGGTATGGAACACCAATTCGCGGATATCTTTACAAAACCTCCTTAAGAAGATAGGTTTAATTTCATAAAACAGTGAACTTGGTATGTGTTTGAGTGATGATGTGTGTTGAAGCTAATTATTTTTTCAAAAACCTTTCTTGAGGGTGTTTAAGACGTCTTAAAATTTTCCAGACGTCTTAAAACTTCATGGATTTTGACCTATTTTTTGGCTCTCTAGATATTTCAGACGCCTGTTTCAGACGTCTGAAACTTGTTGTCATGTTTGATTTCATCGGGATAACTTTTCATTCCCCGAGGATTTTAGACGTCTGAAATCGATTCAGACGTCTGAATCCGGTATAGTTTATATACTGTTTAAGCCCTAATTTTTTTAAAACCGTTTCATTTTTCGCGGGCTCTTCGTCTCCTCCCTATTCATCTTCTCCTTCTATAAAACCCTAACCCCCTCTTTCCTTTCTTTCCTCCACCAAACCTTAACTTTCTCTCACCTCCATTTCCTTCTCTCATCTCACGATTGTAAACATAAAAAAGACTACCCCTTCTCCGGGCACAAAGAGATATCACGACGGTGAACCCATTCCACCACCTCTACCTTCGGCAACACAAGGTGAAGGTTCCTTGAAACCCAAGAAACACTCCGCCACTAAACCAAAAAAGGGAAGATTGAAAGTTCCTAGTCGAAGATTGAACCATTGGATTCAAAGTCTTAGGATACCTAAAATTCTATTAGATGTCCGGTGATATATTTTGAAGGTCACAATCAAAGATCAGACCATTAGATTTGATAAACAAGTCACCTAAAGTCTAATTAGGTTCCCAATCAAGGGTGGAGAGAGGGGGTGCAGAGGGGGCACTTGACCCCCCTCACCCACTCAATTTTTTTTTATTTTTTTATTTTACTATACATATATCTTCATATTCCTAAACCTGACCCTCCTAAACTTTTTTTTTTGACCCCTCATATTTTATAATTGTACCCCCTAATCCTCTCTCTTACCCTCCTTTTTCTTTTTTTTTTTTTTTTTTTTTTTTCATTTATATAAATAGTTCTGACCCATTTGTGTGACATGCGTTACTCAAGTCTCAAAACCGTCCTCGACTACCCGTTAGGAATGCTATAGTGGAGAGGGTGTTTTCTGCTATGAAGATTGTGAAGATTCGATTGCGTAACCGAATGGAAGATGAATGAGTGAATAATAGTTTGGTTGTATATATTGAAAAAGATATTTTTGATAGCATTGATAATGAGATTATCATTCAGAACTTTCAAAACATGAAGAATTGCTGGGGACAATTGTAAAGTAGGAACGTAAGAACTTTTGATGGGGTGGAAACTTCGATTTTGGCCTCAAGTCATCTTTTGTAAAGACTCTTTTGGTGGTTTTGTTGTCACATACACTAATACTAGTAGGTTTTCTTTTATTTCTTTTGTGGAGTCCCTAAAGTTTTAGTTAGGGCTCTTGGTTAGTGCTTGTGTATGTCTTATGTACTTGGGCTATGCATCTTTTTAGTCTAATACATACATTACTTCATAAAAATAAAAATAAAAAACAAAAAACAAAAAACAAAAGAAATATTATCAATGAATATTTAAGTTTTTATATTAATTATTAAGTTCTAAAAATTTTCTTTGTTCTTGTTAATTTTTATTGTATATTGGAAAAAAAAAATGGTAGAAGGCTACTTTAAATGATTATTTTATTTATGGAGTTAGAAAGAAAAAAAAAACAGTAACATCTAAACAAAATCGCCCCTACTAGCATAAATTTCTAGATTTGCCACTATTCCCAATTATGGACTTTGATTATCTTGATCGACAATCGGCCATACAGCATTTAATATTTATCATTAGAAGGAAATACCCTATTTGATGTGGGTGAAATTGGCAAAAATGGGAAAAAAGGGCAATCTGCTTGGAGAGATTATCTACGCCCGCACTATAGGCGTGGGCTCACGCTTACATTGCAAGCGTGATTAAATTTCTACACTGCAACACATTTGCAACTATAGGGGAACATGCCGGGGTAAAATGTCAACAAAAGGAGGTTATTCATGCCTACATTGTAGGCATGAGCCCACTTTTTGTCAAATCAGCCATGATTCTTCATCATGGCCATGGGATTTCATGATCGTCAAAGTGTGAACCTCATCTGATGAGGTGGGGGCCACTTTGGTGGGGCAAGGGCGATGGTTTGCCCTATTTCATGACCGTACGATTGTTTGGTTTCGATCAATCTTCAAATCAATAAATTCTGATAATCGATTTCGAATGTGGATTGAAACTTAGGTTTCCCAAACTTGGTTTGGGACTAAGTGTAGAGATTGGGACTTTCAGAAACTCAATCTGATGGTCCATGTGCGCGTAGGAGGGCTACTGATTAGGGTCTCTTTGATTGCTGAATTAGTGACATCTAATTGATCAAATGGTCTCAAATTGATCTTGGGGGATTAAATTTGAAATCCAACAATTGGATTGGTCATTAGAGGAGAGATTTTGAAGAATCAAGCCACCTAAAGTTTGATCTGGGTGGTGATTATTAGGGTTTTGTTAATCGCAAGGCTTGTGCCTTCTGATCTTTGATCAAATGGTCCCAAATTGATCTTAAGGACTTGAATTTGAGATCTAATGGTTGGATTTTATGTTGGATAAGGAATTCTAGAGAATCAAGCCACCCTAAGTTTGATTTGAGTGGTGTTTTAGGGTTTTGGAGTCTGATCCATGATCAAACCGTTGATCTTGAAAATAAAACTCCCTAAATATGTTATAGGAGTTTCATTGATGACCTGAAATGATTTGATCATAAATCAAGTGCTGAGTTTTGAAGATTAGCTCACCTAGAGTTACATTGGGGGCCTGAATTAGCGTTTTGAGTTATTGGTCCGCGATCGGACCATTGATCTCAGAGTTGGAGTATCTTAGATGTGTTCTAAGGATCCCATTGCTGAATTGGAGTGATTTAATCATTGATCGGATGACTGGAGTCAAAGATTGAGTCACCTAGAGTTGCCTTGGTAACTGAATTATGGTTTTGGAGTGGATTAATGGATGATTGGACTGTTGGATTTGCCGATTAGACACCCTAAACTTGAATCAAGGGTTCAAATAGCAAATCAAGAGGTTTTTATTTTGAATTACATGGTCGGATTTGAGAATCAATCCACCTAGAGTTGTCCTTGGGGCTGATTCTAGGGTTTTGGATATGCCGGACCACGATCGGGTGGTTGGTTATGATGATTAAGGTCTTTAGACTTGGTTTAGAGATTTGGATTAAGATGTGGTGGCATTTTATTACCAATCGGACGGCTGGATCCAAGGAATTGACGTACCTAAAGCTATGCTAGGCAATTGATTGTAACTTGAAGAGGTTCCTAACTTTGTGCCTGTCCCCTGATTTGGAGTTTTGCAAATTGAATTTAAGGGAACGTATCCCCTTGATTTGAGTGGGATTTTGTGAGCAAAGCCAGGTTTTATGCTTATGCCAAGTGTGTCCGACCTAATCTTGGTGTCGATAGAATTACTGCTTTTGTCCGGAGGCGACCCAATAAAATTTGGGTGTTTACAGGGGCCAAAAAGTACTCTGACAATCCCACTTTGCTTAGTTCTTATTGACCTATGATACCACGTGGCTTGTGTCACAGTTGCATGGAAGTTCTTCTCGTGTAGTTTTGGCTAAGCTTCAGGAGAAGTCAATGTTATTTTTGAAATGTCGCGTCATTTTACCAAATATTAAAGGAAGTCAAATGTAAGTTTTTTCAAAAAGATAAATACATGAAGATTTCTTTTTTCTTTTTTATTTTTTTATTTCTTCATAAAATATGAAATTCAAAATTCAAAATTCATAAACTATATTTTTGATAATATTATTATTGTTTTATGTGTGTCAAAGTTTTTGGGCATGTAGTAAATCATGGTTGAATTGAGTTGATTGGAGCTTGAGGTGCACTTATAATGGAATTACACTATGGGCTATGAGCAGGGGTTGAAAAATAGACCACGCTAGATCGAAACTCACGATAAATATGGGAGTGGTTATTGCAACTTCTTTATTTTGTTTGCTCATCTCACTAAATTTAATTTATCAAGGTTTTATGAAAAATATGAAAAGGTTTTGTAGGACCGAGTGCTAATCATTTCACCTAGTACCAATTGGTGTTAGGGAAGGCGCCCTCAAATCTTTAAAGGGCAGCGTAGCAGCTAAGCACCACGGTTTGAGTGATCACAACCGACATGACACTAACCCTGACCCTTCATGCCTGTAAGCCTAGGCCAACAATCACCCCCCAGTGCATGCCCGCGCTTTCCCAAGGACTCGACACCGTGATCTCACTCTGATACTAATTGTAGGATCAAGTGCTAACCATTTTACCTAAAACTAATTGATGTTAGGGAATGTGCCCCTCAAATCTTTAAAGGGTAGCGCAGTAGCCAAACACCATGGCTCGAGTGATCGCAATCGGAATCGGCATAACGTTGACCCTCACCTTGCATCCTTGCAGACTTGGCTTAGTCCAACAGGTTTTATGAAAATTGAACACATGATCTACTAAGAAACATCATTTTAAACAAGTTTGTAGAAGAAATTTTTTTTTTTAAATTTGTCATTTAGGTAGACTTTTTGGCCATTTACCATCTATATTTCATTTTTGGCCAAAAATTCTATTAAAACGAAAGAATTTGAAAAAACATTCTATTGAAAAGTTGTTTAAAATGATGTTTTCTAGTAGAACACGAGAGCAGTTTTCATTAAAACCTTTTATATTTTTTTTAAACCTTGAAAAATTAAAATTATTGGGGGTGTGTAAGCAAAATTAAGGGGTTGCAATATCTGATCCCTATATACATACAATATTAATTGTGATGCCCAAATGCCCAAAAACAGGCCCAAATATGATGTCCCACCTTCCATAGCCAAAATATGCTCAAACTTATGGAACAAATTTAGAGATCCTATACAAAACTCTGGAATCATTCTATAGCCAAATTTGTAAATTATTCACATACTTTTATCAACATTTTTGGGCAAGTTGGCATCATATAAGGAATGAGAGACCATATTTGATGACAATAGCACCCAAATATAGTGTTACAAATTAGAGGATGGTTTATAAATGTTTGGGGATCAAAGTTGTTAATCCTTCCATCCCCAAATTGTTTTAAGGGTAAATTGCACTTTAGGGTCCAGAGTTTGGGTCAAGTTTCACTTAAGGGTCCTGTAAGCGCATTGATTTTTACCACACTCTTTTTTTTACCTGCTTTTGCTTCTGATGGTGCTAACCCCAGGAGATTAGCATATGAATAAGAGTCGTCATCTGGAAGAACCCAGGAACCATTTTTATTAACTAAAGAAGGTTTGGAGTTAGGGTACATGTTGGGAAAGTATTAGGCACCCAACAATGCCCAGTAATAAATAAGCTCTTATTTTGTATTCATTGACCATGTTTAGTATTTTAATTTAATTTGGATCACCCATATATCATGCAATAATTAAAGCACACACAACTGACATATTAATCAAATAAACAATAAATATAATTTATACAATTCTACTATCAAATATAAATTCATACCTCTTGCAAATGAAATTGGTTGGTGTTCAAACCGTCCCTCAGGTCCACTGTTAATATGACAGCGTCCTATCTATTAAGCCAAGCAAGTTATTTCCCTTTCTCACAACTCATCTCTCTTTTATTTTCTCTCAATGCAACTTCTCTCTTTTTTAGTACTTTCTCTACAAGAACTCTCCTCCCCAAGTCTCTCTTTCTCTCTATTAGCTCTCCCTCACTCTCCATCTAATTTTTTTGGTCTCTTTTCTCTCTGTTTTCTCTCAAAGTCTCAGCATTCCCTCCTGGCCCTCTCATTTTTTGGTGTCCTTCAACTCTCCCAAGCTCTTGCTATTTATAGGGAAGAATCAAAGTGCAAGTTTATTCACTTACCCAATTTTCCCCACCATTCCCCACTTCTATCCCTTCTTGGAGTGGGTTTCTCACTTAAAAAGAAAACAAGTTGTGGAAACAGTGAAGTTACCAGTCAATCTGAGATAAGCTGACTGTCAGAAGAAGTAAAGTTGACAGTCGTTTTGAAGCAAAACAGCAGCAGATTTTTAACACTTGAGATAAATGGTGGTGTCACACCCCATTTTTGTCACCCTAGTTAGAGGTCATCATTTCATGTAGGTTTTTATTTTATTTTTGAGTTTAGGCATTTGCATTAGGATTTTGTGGCATTGAATATCATGTGTATGAATTTTGGAGTGATTTGGAATTCATTTCAATAGTTAATAAGAACTTTTGCAACTTTGAGAGCATAATTGTCTTTTAAGTCGTATATTTTCCATTTGACTTTGAAATGAGTCTCGAGTTGTTCCTTTAAGTTCATATGGATATATAAAGTTTATATATAGGTTCAATTTGATGAATTAATGGTTTAGGATAAATTTGGCTCATAACGGTTCAGGTTGGCTAAAAGTCCCTTTCTTGGTTCGCTCAAACTGACTCATGTGACTCACTCAATTTTCTCTTATTTAACTTCAATTGGGTTTTATTTATATCATAAACATGTTTTAAAAGGTTGAATTTTGATTTGGAAAGCATTTGGCTCAACCTTGTGTGCAAACCCTAGCTTTGCGATGGTGGTGCACAACGGTTAGCCGCCTTTGTAAAACCTAACCATGCACCCATGGTCATGGATTTTTGTCCTCAAATGTCTAAAAATGTGTTCCTTTTCAAAGCACGATCATTTTGGCTTTTATTTCGTCAAAATTGGACTTAATTTGACCCCTGAAAAATTTTCGGAAAGCGAAGGAGTCTAACCGAGGTAAGCTGACAAGAACCCCTCGGGTGACCGTCTGGGATTGGATGGTCACCAGAGGGACTCCGTCTTTAAGTGGGATTCTGCCTCTCCTTCCCTCTTTTGACAGATTCTTCCGCTCTTGCAACTTGTTTCCTTCTAAAATTGAGTAACTTTGAGTTGTTTGTGCACTAAGAGGGTCTCTAATAGCCCTAGGATCATTATTTAATGAATTAATCTTAGCCATTGGTTTATTAGGTCAATCCCCTATATAAAAAAAATGATATTCAGCACATAGGGGGCCACTAGTGCACTTTACACTTAGAGAAAGAGTGAGCTACGAGTTTTGAGAGTTAAAGAACATCAAAGGGAGGTTCTATAACCCTAAGCAAGCAAGAGAAGAGTTATTTTAAAGGCAAGAGAAGTTCTACAAGAGGTAAGTCCTCCTTTCAATTGCTGAAATTAGGGTTTCTTCTTCTTCTCCTTCTTCTTCTATGATAGTTCTAATACATGTAGTAGCTTTGCATATTGATTAAATCCAATGCTTTTGTGATATTATATGTATGATTTTAAGGTTATTCAGGGGTTAATATGCTTGATAGTCCTTAGTCACCTAGGGTTTTGAAAGCGTTATCCTTTTTATCCTTTCAAGTCATATATGTTTCATATAGCCTATTTGCTGTGATTATTTGGTTTTTTCTTCATCATGGTTGGTTTATATATGTGATTTGGAGTTGAACCATGTTAGGTTATGCATTCATACAATTTATTATCTAGGGTTTTTGGTGACATTATCCTTTTTTAAGGATAATTATCTTTTTTAAAGGGTAGGGTTTTGCATGAGGATATTCGGGAATGTGTTTAAGCATGAAATCTTTTCTACTATGTTCTTAAGCATATATTTTATGTAAGATATGTTGATAGACCCTTCATACAAGGTAATTTCCATATAAAATTATTTTTAGGATAATTTTACTTAAGAAAGCTCGCCGTAAGAAGGCCTATTTTCATGTTTTACATAAAATATCATACTTTTGACTTGTGTTAGCTTTGTTTGCATGCTTAATGATATTATTTGATATTCTCATGATTATTGTAGAGTCTTTTGCATATTTTTCTTAGTTTTGTGCATGTAGACTAAGTCATTGCATGTAGGAGCATACTAGGGTTTCTTGTTTCCTTTTAATTATTGCTTTTGCATGATTATTAGGATAATTTTGGGACTTTTAGTATTCTGTCCAAAGTAGTATTTTGTTCTTTTTGCATGGTTTTGAGCACGTGTAAGGGTGCAAATAGGTGTGATAATTGCCTTATTGCAAATAAGGCTACTATTGCTTAAATTTGCTATCGCTTGGAATAAATTGCACAAAGTAAGTAGGGTATGAAAGTGCCCTAACTCTTTTCCCTAGTCTTTCCCTTCTCCCTTTCTAGGGTTGTCTCTTAATACGGATATATGGTCATTACTAGAGGTTTCCTTATAAAATAATTTGTCCTTTTCTCAAAGTTTCCATCTTGTGGAAGTTGCTTAACTTCAAACTTGGTTTGTTTATCAAATTCTCTATCATTTAAATAAGGAAACTTAGGGTTTTTACCATAACTCTCTATTAGGATTTAACCCTATTCTCTTCGAACTACGTGGACTTTGATCCATGTATTTCCATGCATGGTACGTAGGCAGTCAATTGATATTCAAGTCCGCTCTAGGATACTAAGTATCCTAGGTTTTCTTTTTTCCTTTTGTTCATTTGTCCATCACATATGATTGCTAGTGGAGTAGGATGGATTCATGCTTTTCATTATCTATCTCTTGTGATTGCTAGTGGATTAGGATGAATTTGTCCATTACATATGATTGCTAGAGGAGTAAGATGGATTTGTGATTGAATTTGCGTGTTGTATTTTATTAATTGATATTATTTGCATGTGATTAAGTTATTAAATTAGCCCAATCAAATTAAGAGACCAACTCGGCAATGTGGGTGCCTATGGGCTTAGCCTAGAATCTTCCCACATCATAACTTAGCCCCCGAATCCACTTTTTTGGTTTTAAAGACTTTGCCTTTCCTTTTAAAAATGGAGTCATGTGGTTTTGAAAATAAAACTATTTTTATGGTTTTCCTCTTTTCCTTAAAAAATGAGGTGGCGACTCCCCTTCGTTTGTTGTCTTTCATACTTATTTTGCCAAACCTTTGTGGGCCGCTTTCGTGGGTTCACAGGTGGATGAATTACTTGTTATAAATGGTAGATACAACACTTGGTAATGGTGGATGAGTCACTTGAGGTAAATGGTGGAAACACCATTTGGTAATGGTGGATGAATCACTTGTGATAAATAGTGGATATACCACTTGGTTAATGGGAGATAAATTCATCACCATTTTAAATGTTAGGTAAATGTGAGTCTATATAAAGAATGCTTTGGTTGGAGACAATGAACACAATTTAGAGGGAATGAGTTGAAATGAATGAGAGTTGAATAAGAATGGTGAGAAGGGTGTATAGGGAGGACTCTACCCAATTGATCTTATATACATATACACACATATATATGTGCACATAACCCAATTGCTTGCAGAAAAGATACCTAGGTTGACAATAAATATCATGGACCTCATCATCGGGAACTCACCATAAAATATAGGGACAAAATGGGGTGTCTACAGGTCCAAAGTTTAAATTGTGTCAATTCAGTATTTGAATTATTAGTTGAGTTGCAATTTGGGGCTGCCATCAGAATTTTCTATATTATCCTACTTTTGCTCTTTTATGGGTTTGAAAACCCTATTTTACCCTTATCAACATTTAATAAACTTTCATATTTTGACAAGATCTAAATCACTCTACCGTCAAATTTGTGGTTTTGTAAATGGAAAATATAAAAGTTTACTAAATGTTGATAGGGATAATATAGAGAGAAAGAAGATTAAAGTGTTTTAGATGTAGGAAAAAAATAAAGGTTTATTAGATGTTGATAGGTGTAAAATAGGGCTTTCAAACTCATAAAGGGGGCAAAGTAAGGATGATATAGGAAATTCTAGCAGCAGGCCCCAAATTGCAACTTAACTAATAATTCGGATACAAAATTGATGACACAATTTAAACTTTGGACCTTAAAGTGAAACTTGACCCAAACTTTAGACCTTAAAATGCAATTTACCATTGTTTTAAATTATCCCCCAACACTTTATCAACATTTTTGGGGAGATTGGTATCACATAAGGAATAGGCGACCATATTTGATGAGAATGGTACACCCAAATATAATGGAAATTACTTATCCAATATATATAATGCAAATTTGGGGATGGTTTATAAATATTTGAGATCCAATTAACCATGGTGCATTATTGTAATTGGTCATTTTTATCTTAACACCACAAGTTGGTTTACTTTGGCAGTGTGGTTTGTTCCTATTTGTTCTTTGGTTAATCCTATAGATAAGTGTAGACATGCATCCCATTTTAATCCCTTTCCATTTAACCTTTCCACCTTAGGAACATTATCACATGTAGGTTTTAGCTTCATTTTGGCACCAAATCATTTTAATTAGACTCTATACATCCCAAAAAAATCCATAGTATCTTCCAGGGTTCAATTTGGTTAAGTCTTGATGTCTAATAAGAATTTTTGCAACTTGGAGGGTATTTTTGTCATTTCACTCACATAGCTCTTGTTTGATGACCAATTCCTACCAAATTCATCCCGAGATGATCTTAATATCCTTAACATGTCATTTATAAGCTTGGTTTAAAGTTTAGTTAGCATCGAAAATGATTTGGCTAAGAATGATCCAAAGTAGGCCCGGTTTAACTCCGTTCATCGACCTTTCTTAAAATTGCTTCCTAATTTGATCTCATTGGTTCAAATTAATGCTTTATTAATGTCAATTAAGTCTTAATTAATATGTTTTAATGTTTAAAATCATTTTTAGAAGAGTTTGGTTGCAACCATGACTTAATTGGGATTCAAACCCTAATGTTACCTTTACTAGCCCGATTGACTCTGGTGAGCCACCTTGGCTTAAACCATGATTAAATGACTAAATATAGCTTAATTTGAAGTGTTTTAGACTCATTTTAAGTATAGAATTTAACCACAGTCGTTTTAAGTTCGAAATCAATGAATTTATACTTAAAATGGACCCGATACGCATACTTAATGAGCAAGGAAGCAACAAAGCAAGACGGAGGCGGCCAAATGGCCTACTGGTGGCTGGCGGCCACCTAAGGAGGCCAAACGGCCACCAAGGGTGCCTAAACAGCCACCCAAGATGCCCACTTGGCCTTCAGTGTTGTTTTGGCTTATCCTTTCATTTTTTGGTATTATCTCTTCATTTAACTCATATTTTCTCCGAATTTTTGAAGTGTTTGAGATAAATATCAACTCTTGAGGTCGATTTTGAGCCTTTGGATCATTCTTAACTAAATTTAATACTAGCCCTCCATTCTACCCACCCACAACTATAAATTGGGGTCCTGTCCTCCCTCATTCTTTACCAAGTCTTAATAGAGTATTCCTGAGCAACTGAAGAGTTTGAGCTCAATAGTGAGGAGCGAAACTTCATTATTGGTACCCTCTCACTTGCGACTCATTCTAAGAAGATCTTAGGCTCAATAGTAAGAACAGAAACTTCCTTATTAGTACCTTCTGACTCTCTTATTAGCGACCCATTCTAGAAAGCTTAGAGGTGCCGGAGCTCTACTCGACTCCCGACTCTCAACTTGAGGCTCTCAAACAGAACCCTGCCTCAGTTCTGTCAGGTATAATTCTCAATATTTGTTCATCATGTTCAAGTTAAATGCTAGGATATAAATGCTGATGTGATATTGCATGCTCCATTGAGTTCTATCACTTGTGAGATTCTATTAGACTTTGATCTTGAATCAAATTCTTTATTAAACTAAAGTTGCTTTTATCATAGAAAGTTTTTTTTAAAGTAAGAGTTTGACTATGTATTAGATTCTAATAGAGTCCCACAAAGGGTGAAACTCTTCCCCCCATCTTATTTGTTAGAACTACGTGAACTTTAATTTTCGTAAGAAGTACATAAGCCGCTCACTTGAGCCCAAATCCAACTTAGCTTAGATTTTATCTTTTAATTTTTGTAATTTCTAGTTATTATTGTATGGTTGAAGTTAACTAAGCCCAATTAATAAATGAGACTGATTTATCGGACGAAATGGGTGCCCACGAGCCATGGTTTGGAACCTTCTCATTTCGTAATCTAGCCCCCGAACCCTTTGTTTTTAGTTCAAAACCCGCCTATTTACCAAATATGGAGTCAAACTTGTTTTTATAAAACAAATGCTTTAGTGGTTTCCTCATCTATACTACCTATAAAAAGATGAATGTAAGAAAAACTTTTGATTGACTAATATACCCTTATTTTAATTTTTAAATACATAACTACCCACCCTTCTGCATATATAGGAAATATAGTAATTCTAAAACACATACCTTAATATATTCTAAAACACATACCTTAATATATAAAACACAAATAGGAATTCAAAGGAAACGGAAATTATAATTCCTATATAATAAATAAACAGCCGGATTGTAAATTCCATTTTCTCCATCAAGAGTAACTGCGACTTCTCCCTTCTCTGGTTAACGGCGACTCCTCCATTCTCTGGTAAGTTTTTCTTTGCAAATTATAATATATATATATGGTACTATTAGAGAATAAGTTTGATTTTTGATGAATTTATAAGTTAGATAGATGAATTTATAATCATAATAGGTACTGTAATTAAAGAAATAAAAATCATTCGAAACAAAATACCCATAGTTCTGATAAACCGTTTAGACTCAATAAACTGAGGAACAAAATACAATACATACCTCAAGAGTTCCAACTGAAACCCAAAAAAGATGTATGAAACCCAAAAAGGATGTACTCTGAATACATGAAGAACCCCTCAAAATCGATTTTTCATTGCAGGCATATCTAAATAAAAATACATAGATTAGTGGAAAAAAAAAATAGAAACTAATATTATTTAAAAATATTCACGTGCAACGCACGTGTGCTATATCTAGTACCCTAAAAATGAAGTGGCGACTCTCTTTCTTTTTGAAACTCTACTAGAGTGGAACAAAACTCGATTCCAACTCGATTTCCCGGTGTCCACAATAAGTTATATCAACATCATGCATTAGGGGTTGTATTCTATGTATTGGCATGATGTACCTATAACACACTATTGCACAAGTTACAACCCCTAATGCGGGTGTTGATATAAGTTATATCAGCACATTCTCACCTAATCATCATTCCATATATATTGGCTTCTTAAGAGAAAAAAAATCTCTCAGATTTGACTTTGAACAGGTTTAAAAAACAAGAGCTAGACCAACATAGGTAAACTAATTTGTTTCATAAATTACCACCGAAAAAAAAAAATGCAAAAAAGGGCAATAAATTAAAGATGTATAATAAGCAGTATACAAACACAAACTGCTGCACATAAAATAGAGAAATTCAATCCACCAAACTCAAAAAGTACCAAACGAAGTAAGGGCGGCCAAAAACAAATAGCTAAGATAAATACCACGTAGAAATCCCCCATTTGCGAAGCCTTCTGCGAAACAACTCTCTCAATGATCTTTTGATTTAATGGTTCCATATTTTTACCAAATAATTCAAAGAGTACAGATCCTTACAAAACAGTTCTTCAAGGCCTCTTATTAAGCTCATGGCATATCAACAAACTTATGGAACAAATTAGCCCAAAACAAACAAACTTATGGAACAAATTAGCTCAAAACAGGTCCAAATATGGTGTCCAACCTTCCATATACACTGAAAACATGCCCAAACATATGGAACAAATTTAGAGATCTTTCACAAAACCTTAGAAGCATTCCATCCCCAAATCGTTGTAAACTATTCCCAAATTTTTATCGACATGTTTGGTCATGTTGGCATCACATAAGAAAGGGGAAACCATATTTGATGAGAATAGTATACAAATGTGGTGTAACAAATTTGGAGATGGTTTACAAATATGTGGGTTATCCAAGTTTCTTGGTGGACTAGTGCCTCCCAACAGTAACTTTGATGTCAAAATAAGTCCACATATGGTGTGGTTGGAAAGTGTACCTACTTTCTATAGCCAAAATATGGTGTGGGTTATCCAAGTTTAATTTCTTGCTGGACTAGTGCCTCCCAACAATAACTTTGACGTCAAAATATGTCCACATATGGTGCGGTTGGATGGAAAGTGTACCTGCTTTCTATGGCCAAAACATGCACAGTAAAATTGGGGATCCTTAAATCCCTCGATTTTTATACACGATCCCCAAATTTGTACACGCTTTAATTTTGGGTATGTTGGCCTAAACAATGGATGGGGACACCATCTTTGATCTTATACTAGCCACAATTTCAGACATGTTGAATCAAAACAACAGAGTCCATTAAACCAAATGTTATTCTCTAATTTGATTCTTTATAGAAAGCATTTGCGATTTTGGTTGGATGTATATGATGAAATACCCAAAGATCCTCATTAGTTTTTAAGATGAACGAAAGAAATAAGGTTAAAGTATTCATTTAAGATGATGGAGTTGGTTTCCATTGTAACTACTCTCCTATTCTCTATCTCTCTCATTAACCAATTAATAGCAATTTTTGTCTTCAATTTTTTTTTTTTTTTTTTATCACTTTTGTTAGTATTATTTTTTGGAAGATTTTTGTTATGTTTTTCTTTGCTTCGAAATCTAGTTGGCCAAGAAAAAGGAAGGGGATACTTGGGGTCTTTGAAGGGGCATATATAATCCACAATTATCAATGATCCAAATTTAGAGTGGTTATGGAATTTGGACAGCCAATAATCAAAATTCGATCGTTTGTCAAGGCGGAAGAAGAAAGGTTCTCATTGGGCTCCTCTCACTAGATGCGTGTTCAATGGATTTTCTTGAGAGACGAAGAGTGTTAGGTGTTTTCTTCTTTCCTCTACCTGTCTTACTACAACAAAGACTCATAACTGACTACACACAACCACCCACAACCTACCAACACTGTCAACTATTACTTCATAGCTACCACATCTCCTACTATTTATAAGCTAAATTATCCCTCCTACACAAGTAACTGTCCCACCCATCTCACTATGGGCACGTAACAAAGGGAGAGGGGGAGGAGGGGTTAGTTTGTGCAATTTTGAGAAAGAGAGAGAGAAAGAGAGATGTGGAAATATTGTTGTTATAGAGAGGATGGTAGGAGGTTTAAGGTTATGTTCTACAGCGACTTTATTTGAAAAGACGGGACGTCGTTGGGAACTGGGGAGGCCCGGAGGGGGTCCTGGGGGACGGGATTTATGGGTATAGTTGTCCAAAAAAGGTTTGGAAAAGTTGGTCATTATTGTAAAGCTGGATTTGATTGTCAATTTGTTATAAATTAACTGTCAACATCATGTAATTTGACTACCAACTTCCTCTTGTTTTGGTATTACATTAGGCAGTGTGCCTAAAATGTATTTCCCTGCAATTATTATTTTAAGGGTGTTTGTCCCGGCCAAAAATAATGAAAAATAAAATAATTAAATAATTAACATATTAAAAAACAAGGGTGTGGCCTTGAAGATGACAGTAATGTGAGTTCGTGCTGATATAACTTATATCAGCCATTTGTTTTAAGGGTTGTATATTGTATAGGACACTACTTGTCTCCACTCTAAGGTAGAAGAGTTTAGAAAAATATGAGTAATACTCATTCATTTTCTGGCATGTGTCATAAATATTTTAGAAAAATATGAATTTAAAATCACAAACAAATAAATAAGCTAATATGGATGCGTGGACACACATTTATATTAACATAAAAATGTGATACTCAAATATAGATTTATAAAAATGTGTTCACAATTATGTAAACATAGGAATGCATGCTCACAATCAATTCTCCTTTTTTATTTGAACAAGTGGCGAAATATGAGTAGAAGGAGAGAAGGAACTCCTCCACCCAAGGGTGGAGGCAAGTATTTTCCTATTGTGTATTAGTGAGTTACATGATATATATTAGATCAATGCACGAGATACAACTCTTAATGCATGATGCTGATATAAAATCAACACATACTCACTTGACTGAAACTAGTGGCCCCAAATTGACCTAACCTGAATATAAATAATTACGGGACCCACAAGATTAATTGTAATCCCACCTAACATCTACCACTGCCAGCAAGGCCCATTTTATTATCTTCATCAAAAAATGAAAGATGATTGTACCCAAAAAAAAAAAAAAATGAAACTAATACTCATTAAATAGAAAAAATGGGAGGCTATTGCTTTCACAAATATTCGTAAGCACCTTCCACGTATTATAAATTTTTCAATGTTTTACGAAGAATATAAAAGATTTTCACGAAAATTGGGTGCCTTATTTATTAGATTACATCATTTTGAACAATCTTGTAGAAAAAGTCTTTTAAAAAATCTATCATTTAAGTTGATTTTTTTATTATTTTTCATTAAAATCTTTGTAAAAAATGAAACAAAAATTGTAAATAACCAAAAGGTTAATTTAAACGATAAATTTTAGAAAATTTTTTTTTTACAAAGTTATTCAAAATGATATTTTTTTAGTGGATATGACAGTCTATTTTCATAAAAACCTTTTATATTTTTATAAAATCTTAAAAATTTTAAAACTAATATAAAGTGCATAAGAATCTATACTATTATATAAAATCAATTTCTTTTGTGGTTGGGCTATACTTGGAAATACTAAAATACCTTATAAGTTAATAAAATTAAGAGATAATTTAGTAATTTTACCAATTTTGAAAAACCCATCACAATCTATTTCCCTTCAGTTTTCTCTTACACACATACATACAGTTTAAATTTTGAAAACTGATATAACAGTTCTATTGATGTAATGAAAACTTTAAAAGATGTGTTGCTCGGTTAGTAGCTTTTATGGCGGCAATAACCTCCCATAAAGAAAAATAAAAAATGCCCGTCATATTCTCCTGGGTTGTCAACTTATTTTAAACATTACTCTCTCCCTATATAAGCACCACACGCACACGGCAGTAGCAGCACTCACGGTTTCAAGAGGGGAACGCCGAGCGGGTGAAAGAGCGAAGCAGATCCGGAGAAAGGAAATGGGTTTGAAGGTCTGTGTACTTCTGTTCATCTAAAATGCCTTCAATTTAACAATTTTCTTCTCTTTCTTTTTTTTTTTTTTTTCTAAAGTTTTTTTCTTCAATATGTGTATATATATCTCTCCTTTGAGTTACTGTTTGATGGGTGCCTCTTCTGATTATTGCATGCTTTTGTATTGCCTAAAACAAAATTGAAATCAAATAGACTATTTAGTTCGTTTTATTTAAAATTTTTGGTATATAATTTCATGGGAAGTGGTTTGATTGCGTTGCAAATTACTTCAAGATCTGAATGGTATCATCGACATGCTTGTCCTCTGGACAAAGGGTCTTTTGCTTTTCGTATGTTACACTCCTTTTGGTTTTAGGGAAATGCCATGCTTCCAAGAACAAAACTGATCCTTAGTCTCTCTCTCTCTCTGTTATCAGATCTATTCTTCCTCTAATCAATTTTCTTTTAAGGGCGGATCCTCCTTCCTTCTTCTCTCTCTCTCTCTCTCTCTCTTCCCCCCCCCCCCCCCCCCCCCTCTTCTCTTTTCCGGTTTAGACTCTGTTTGTTTTGATGGAAATAAGTTGCTAAAAATATTCTGGGAATTTTTTTTCTTTTGGATTCCTTTGGCTGAAATTGAAAACCCTTTTCCATGAAGTTAATTTATTTATTTGAAAACTTAGTTGGACGTTCTTGAAAAGTTGGGTGGGGTTTGGGTATTATGCCAAAACTTAAAAATTTTCAGGGCAAATGCCCTTATATTATAATTATTTTTTAACTTAGTAATTTTTTTTGAATGGGGGCCGATCTTGGTTTACATTTTTAAATTAAAACACCGAAATTCTTACGAGTACAACCAACGGTTAGCAAACTGCTTACCCTGGACTCAAGCTAAGCTAATTTCTTTGTAAATTTGATTTAATCAAACTTCCTTTTTCCTTTTCTTTTTCTTTTTTATGTGCTGAATCTTTTCGAGTTATAGTTGTTCCAGATAGAACCTTAGGCTGATGTAGCTTGGTCTCGTTTATTTTTATACTTCCCTTTTTCGCCCTCATGGGCAAGCATGGCTCTAAAAGTACTGTTCGATGCTACTGATAATTTTGAATTTGGGAATCAATCTTAGAAGTGTCCTTGAGTTGAGAATATAGTGGAAATGCATGAGTCAACAAAAAATTTTGGAATAGATGAATTCATGGAAAAATTTTAATGTTGATGCTTTTCTTAGCCGAAGCGGAGTTGTGGACTAGAGTTTCAAGGGGAAAGATTTTTGATTGATCAAGAGCAAAATCTGAGACATGATTTTTTGGATTTATTAGGAGTGAAAAGTAGGACATGAAGTAACTGGATTAGACTGCTTAGAACGTAATCATGTGAGTATTTTGTCATCATCCCAGAGAAAAAGGAAAAAGAAAAAAAGAGAAGAGTATTTTGTTGTCATAGGAAGAGGCATTATTTTTTTACTATCATGCTCATAATTAGTGTTCCTATAGTCATGGATTGACCTTGATTTAGGCATGTAATTTGTGACATATGATTTAGTTTTGAAAGTCCTATAAATTTATATCAGATCACAAAACATATGATTTTATCCTGCTTTTTAATGAATTTTACGTAAAAATAGTTGCACCAGGTTGTTTTATTTTACGATCGTACTGAATATACACCCTTTTTCCATTTCCTCCCTCTGCAAATAATGTCATGTGATCTTTTGAGCTTGAAAATAATGTTTTTTAGCATTGCCAATTAGGTGGCTCTACTGAATTATTTCGTGAGTAAACTTAACATGATTTGTTGAACCAAGCTACCCTCCACTACCACAAAGTATTTTTAAGAATTTCCCTTTTTAGACCATCTCCAATGGGGTGCTATATGCCATGCCAATGCCATAATTTGTCACAAATGCTACAACCATCTTCTCCAATGATGTTGATATATAGCATGCAATATTTTAGCAATGCAAAAACTTATGGCATACTACTTGCTACTTGTTACCTCGATGGTATGTGTAGGAGGGAGGATGAGAGTATAGATCATTTGTTTTTGCATTGTGAGGTGGCGAAATATTTTTACGGAGGCTCTTTCAGAGGGTGGAGGTCTATTGGGTCTGTCCAACTTCTTGTTCTGATATGCTGGTTATCGATATTTTTGGTCTTGGGAGGGGCTCGAGAGGAGTGGTTCTTTGGAGGTCAGTTCTTGCGATTTTTTGGGTCGTATGGTTAGAAAGGAATGCAAGGATCTTTGAGGATAAGGTTGAGGGGGTTGGATGTTTATTGGATAGGATGGTTTTTTTGGCTTGTTTTTGGGCTTTTGTGGCGATGGAGTTTAGTGGACTCCCTTTGTTTTTATTTGAGTGTTTGATTGGATGGCTATTTGTGGAGTTTAGATTTGTATTTTTGAGTCTCTAGTTTGTTCCGTCTCTTTTGTTTTCTTGTAAGACTCCTTGTCCTCTGTACTCTTTTTTTTTTATTAATAAAATTTTTCTGTTGCCTATATATATATATATATATATATATATAAATACAGAAAGAAAAAGAAAATCCTGTGGCACAGGATTTGGCATATGTTATATTTTTGGCGTGGTTGCTTTATAACCATTTTGCCCCCCCAATGTCTACTTGTTTTTACCATTTTTCCCTCCCAATGACTATGTATGTTAAATAAAATAAAATAAAATAAAAACAACTTTTTGTCCTCTCATCAGCCACTTTTTTTTTTATTATTATTATTATTTTTTTTTTTATACCCTCCCAACAGCTAGCTATATATGGCTTTTTTTTTTTTAATACCAATTTGTCCTTACAAAAACGCCTATTTATTATGTGTGACTTTGAATTAAATAAATTTGAAGTTTTTCAAGTACCAATTTACCAGGTAACACATTAAGAAATTTCTTATCAAATGGTGGTTGTTGAGAGGAGGAATGGTAGTTGGGAAGAGGAATGGTGGTTGTAATGACATTGCAAGTATAGCACAAACTGTTTGAGCGGGTACTTTAAAATATAGCATTTTGGCAGTGTGGCAATGCAAAACTTGGCATTGGCATGGCAAAATTTGGCATATTCCACTAACAGTAAATTCTGATGATTGGCTGGATATGAATGAGTTTGGTCCATTTGGCGCTGATTCATGTCGGCTTGATTGATTGAAAGCAGATTTTCAGTGAACTTGACATCTATAAAATGTTTGAAATAGGAAAAAGGGTTGTATGGCCAAACTGCTTTTCTTTGTAATGGTTGGCACTGTTGAATCCACTTCAGTGGATGTCAGAGACAAAAATTCTATGCTAGAAAAGGATAGTTACTTATATTTAACTTCAGCAGTAGCCAAAGAAGCTAGCCTTTGGCATAGGTAGTCAATCTGGAACTCTAATTATGTCAGTTTTCCTACTGTTATCGACATTTATGTTTTTGTTATTGGATTTATCAACGTCTTTTGGATTCATTTGTAACCTAGAATGGCCATAAGCCTTTAATAACAAAAATGATGTGTTTTAGTTCTCTTAATTTTAGACATGCAACTCATACACTCATCACACTGCGACCGGGTTGGGGTTTTGCAGGAGGAATTTGAAGAGTATGCTGAGAAAGCTAAAACATTGCCAGAGAACACGTCAAATGAAAACAAGCTTATTCTCTATGGGCTGTTCAAGCAAGCTTCCATTGGACCTGTGAACACAAGTTAGCATTGTTGCTCTCACTAGATTTGCATATTGACATCAGTCGTTTTCTCCACCCGCTTGTAGTTTCACAACTAAATATAAATTTTCTCAAACTCTGGTATCTCTTTTATCTTCCCAGTTTTGCCATTCATGTTTAATGCTTATTGTGTTTGATACGCAGGCCGTCCCGGTATGTTTAATATGAGGGACAGAGCAAAGTGGGATGCATGGAAGGCTGTTGAAGGTAGTGATCTGGGATATTTCAATTCTAAGAAAATTATTTATTTTTCTAGTGGGTCAGAACAGTTCATTTTAGTCTTTCATGTGTTCTGGCGCCCCCAGTCTGTTTCGACCATTCACAAAAATCAATTAATTTCTGGCAGGGAAATCCAAGGAGGAAGCAATGAGTGATTATATCACTAAGGTCAAACAGTTGCAGGAAGAAGCTGCTGCTTCTGCTTAATGTCATGAGTCATGACAGTGTGCATTTTCCTCATTTCTTGTGTTTGGGGAAGAAAATAATTAGCATAATGCAGAATAAACATTTGTAGCTTTCCTACTGGTTCTGTGTTCTCTTTGAATTCTGTATCTTTGGATCTGGTATAATATCTGCTACTTTTATTGGAAGTAATTTTCTTCTTATATTTGGATGGGTTTATGAAAATAGATTGGGGCAAATGGGAGTCTCTTGTTGAATATTAATTAAAGTAGGACTTAGAGTCCATGAACCCATGCTAACCCGCTTCTTCTGGTCCAACCTCGGTTTGGATATGCATTTTTTTAGTATTAGGGTTTGGGAGCTTTAGTGGCATGTCCATATTATTGGACTTGTACAGCCACAAGTACATGAAAAAAGCTTATCCAGCCTCAAGTCCAAGAAGATAAGCCATGGACAAAATACCCTTCAAATACAATATGAGAGTAATCGTGATTTGACCAGATCTACTCTCTCGTCCAGGCAGCACAGCAAAGGTCTTCAGCAAAGATGACAATCCCTCCAACCTTCATCGACCTTTAGCCCTCGTGCCATCCTCATGCCAACCTTCAGTCCATCTCCAAGGTTTGCCTTTTTACTATGGAAGATTTGTTGATTCCAAGGCATAACATGCTGTTTTTAGATGAACTGAACAGAAGTATCAAGCCACGTAATCACTTGGATAAGAGAGCTTCCTTTGTTACTTATTCTATTTGGCAGTAAGAACCCATTTTGTTCCCAGGTTGCATTGCATCTTCAACTTTGCCTAGGACAACTTTAGCTGCTTTAGTCTAGGTTGTGTTCCCTATGTCATGACTTAGAACCATATGTATTATTATTATTATTTTTTTTAATTCAGCCTTTAAAGTTCCAAATTGCATACCACATCAGTTTTTTTATCGTTTTACTTGGCATGGGGTTAGATCCCCCATTTTATGTTCCAATGCCTTCCATTCTTGTGATAGTGGATCAAATACTTGATACCATTTTTGATTAAATACAACTCTCCATTTAATAATTAAAAAATAAAAAAGAAAAAAAAAAGAAAAAGAAAAAAGACATGAAAACAGTTGCACGCTATTTCAGAAAATCACTTCAAGGGTTAATTTAATTACAATAACTTAATTTAACCATTTTAATAAGTTAAATATAATTTCAAACACTTAGATGTAACTATTTTTGTAGGATATTGAATCAGATCACACAAATATTCAAATTGTAACTTTTTTTTTTTTTTTAAAAAAAAAAAGTACTTTACAAAACTCATTTCAAAAAGTTAAATTTAGACAATGACTTAAATTTAACCGTTTTACTAGGTAAAATTTAGTCTCAAACATTTAGAATTTAATTGTTTTCATAGGATATTGATGGTAGATTACACAAATATTCAAAAGTTTTTTGTTTATTTAAATTGTTATATGTAATTTTTTTATAAAACCCATTTCAAAGAGTTAAATTTAGTTATAATCATTTAAACTAAAACATTTTAATAAGTTAACTTTAGCCTCAAACACTTAGATTTGACTGTTTTGATATGATATCAAAATCAAATTATACAAATATTCAAAATATAACCTTTTACTTCAATAATTACATGTCTGTACATTTAATCACAACACAGGCTATATAACTTCTTTTTTTCTTTCATACATAATTTCATATTCATCATGAATCTTATTTCGAAAGTCTCAACAAATGAATTCTAATGATATAAATTTATCAAAAACCAATGCATAGACCATATTATATTCAAAAGGCCTCATAACATAGACCACATATATCCAAATAAAGTAATGTTGACCAAATTTTACAACCTTATTTCCTTCTATCTCTCTCTTATATATATAGACAAATTATCATCATTCCTTTATTTCCTTTAAATTTTGTGACAAACACATATCACCTTTTTCTATACTTGGTGCTCTATTAATGTCTTCAATTGATTATAAATATTATATGTTCTATTTCATCCCATCTACTACATATATAATGTTGGTAACATATTAAATTAGACCATATTATATTAATATAATAACTATATATATTTAAATTTGTGTGTGTATATATAAATATATATACAATCCCGATCAGGTGAGCATGTGCAGAGGAGAGAGAGCATGGGAGAGAGGGTTTGGGTGGAGGAGAGAGAGAGAGTGGACTCTCTCCATTGTTGCATGGGCTTTGCACTCTTGAGCTTGGGAATCTCATTTCAAGCCTAGATCCACTCTTAGTGACCTCTTAGTTAGCATTGTAGAAGGTATTTCTCACACCTAGAAGTTAGGGTTTCCATCTTTTGGGGTTGGATCATTTACGTTCTTGTATATTCAAGCTTGTATCTTACAACTTGGGAGTCTTTTAGCTACATTTATGGTGTTGGATTTCCACCACTATCGTCCACTTTGACATTTAGAGGTTAGGATTTGCATTTAGAGGCTTGCATGTACATCCTAAGCTTGGATTTATACATCTACAATATCAATGTTGCATTTTCTACACTCATGGTTAAGATAGGTGCAATTTCCATGATTTTAAATCAATGTTATGATAATGGGGGTATATTTATCACTTTGCAATTTGCATGTATGTTTGGAGCATGATTCCATATATTTTGGTTTTAGAAATGTAATGTCAATAAATGGGTATACCTATTTATTAGGGTTATATCAATGAGTACAAATTTACATCTTTAGATGTTGGTTTACTTATGATTTTGTGAGTAGAACTCATAAACATGTTTTTGGTAAGTTTATTTTCATCATATAAATTTTTGGAATGATTATAAAAATTATTTGGAGGTTATTTCGATTTTTATAATTGGTGGAACAAATATATGGGTTAAAACGATTGATGTATACTATGGAATATCTATATGAACATATTTAAACTCTTGGTATGAAATTTTATTTTTTAAAATTATGGGAATATTATTTTGGTATGAGTTTTATTTTGTTAATTATAGACTTATTATCATGCTCGGTATAATCATGTGGCATTAGGTATTTCAATGTTGGCATGACAATACATGATGAATGGATTTCATAAATACTTGATAAAAGTAAGGACTATTGGATTTAAGCCCACTGCAGTTTTCAAATATCAAACTATGTTTTCCTCTCCCTTAGTCCCCAGCTATTACGTTTCCCGAACAGGACGTCTTGCTATGTTGTCCCGAACTTAAGGATGTTGCTTTCCTTGGACAAAGTGTTGCTATGTTGCCCTCTATTTTCCGCACGTGAAGGCCCTTAGGTTATGGAGAGGCTAGGTAATTAATGGATTAATTAAACTGGACATGGGAGTCACACACATGGCATTATGCATTTGTTATATATTATGGTATATAATTCATATTTGATGATGTTTGTGAATGGTATATTTTTCTTTAGCGTATATGCGTGGTTGTTACTATCATGTCTTGGTTTATTATTATGAAAAATTGTATCTACTGAGTTGTCAAACTCACCTATATTATATCAACATGTTTTCAGATGAGATAGGAGACACAAGGACTATGATTACTATGCATAGACACATATTTTATATGGGTAAATTTTGCATGGAATATGGATTTAATTCGGCCAATGGCTTGGAAACACGTAATTTAATTATGAGATGTAATTTCATTTATATGGTTTTTGGTGTATGCAGAATACGATACTTGAGATGATACCATGGATGGATGGATGGATGGATGACAATAATTAATTTATGAAATGTTTAAATTGGTTACATTTTTTCAATGGTATGTCTCATTTACGAATAGGTTATGCCAAGTTTTTTTTATAAATCATGGGACTTTACACTTGTCATCCATAATTAATTAGATGAGTTTATTATATTAAATCCACTTTTATTTCACTTGATCATGGCCTAATAATATTGGGTCGTGACAGAAACTTGGCTCTTCACTTAAACAGGTCATCTCAGCGCTTTGCATGAGCTTTAGCCCAAGAGATACTAGGTCTAGAGCTTAGCTCTTTATCAAGGCAATTTAGCTAAGCTCTTCGCCTGAGTTGGTTGTCCAAGTTGACATGGACCTTTCAACGAGTTTGTGGTAGGTGAAATCACAGAGGAATACAAGCGAAGAAATCAACTATTATTGATATTTGAGTGATAAATAACATTGTTAATAACAAAAACTAAGGTTGACATTGCGAAAATAACTTCTACTGCCCTAGTCCACTACTGGTAGTATTTCTAATTTCTTTAAATGCTCGGCGTTCCAAAGGTGAGATAGCTTTTTGTTGTCTAGTGTCTCTAATATATAGGTTCTAGGGCGTACTACTACGATGACTCTATATGAGCCTTCTTATGTGGGAGCCAGCTTTCCAGCATTGAGTTCTTTCGTGGCTAAGGTGACTTCCCTTAATTGGTACTAAATCCCCACCCTTGAAGAACCTAGGCTTCATCCTATGGCTGTAGTAATGAGCTACCCGTTGTTGATAAGCAGTGAATCAGAGTTATGCTAGCTCTCTTCTATCTTTTAAGGGAGCGAGGTTCAACCTGAGCTCTTCCTCACTCCCAACCATGGGCGGAGCCAAGGGGGGCCTTTGGGGGCACGTGCCCCCATTGACTCAACCAAGTGTTTTTTTTTTTTTTTTTTTTTTGGGAGAGATATTACCATTTGATGACTATTTCTCAACATAATGCCAAAAAATAGGAAGATGGTAGTCATTTTAAAGTATATTTACAGTCAATTGTAATAAGTTGACAAACAAATCCTTTCTTTGGTATTAAATTGAAAACTTATTACTAAAAAGTAAGGTTTTCAAAAAAAATGCTTTCTAGGACTTTTAGTTCCCACTTCGTACTTCACAGAATCATAGCACAGTGCTCCCATTGGAGATAAATCCTTACTCCACCCCTGCTCCTAACCAGGTCATAACACTATGCTCTGAAGGAGGGCATGCCAACTCCCACTAGAATCACTGCCTCTGATCAATATGCTAGTGAAAAAGAAGTCTTTCCTGTCTCTCCTATCGGGACCTTACTCATAGTATGGTAAGCCCATAGCACACCTATAGGAGCTCTTCCACCCATAAGTTCTTAGCTTTCTCGAGCATAATTTGCAAATTGTGCTTTATGGTTTGATTGGTGACTTCTAGTTACCTATTTGCTTGGGGATGACCTAAAATGGAGAAGTGGTTGTTGATCCCCAGCTCTCAGTAAAAGCTTTTAAAGCAAGGGTTATTGAATTGTTTGCCATTGTCTATGATTATGACGTTAGGGATATCTATCGAAGTGACAAATGATACATCTCCAAGTAAAATCTTTTATGTTTGCCTATGAGATCTTGGCAAGGAGCTCAGCCTCTACCTAGTTGGTAAAGTAATCGATTTCGATGACAATGAACCTTTTTTTTTGGCCTTTAGCTCAAGGCAGAAGTGTAAGGATCTCCATCCCCCACTGGACAAAGGGCCATAAGCCGACCATGGGAGTAAGCTCAATGGCAAGTTCAAAATGAAGGCAAACCATTGGCATTTGTCGCATTTTTTCACAAAATATTTAGCACTCTACTCTAAATAGGATTAGTTATAGCCTTGATGGATGACCGTATGGGCCATTAACCTACCTTCGAGTGGTTGCCATAAATCCATTTGTGTATCACCCTTAGCACATATTTTGCTTCTTGAGACCTTAGGCTACACAAATATGACCTTGAAAAGGATCGTTTGTACCACACGTTGCCTATCAGGGTATACCAACCTGACCTGAACTACACTTTCCTGGCTTTGGCCTTGTTAGGAGGTAGAGCTCTATCTTTCAAATAGCTGTAGATTGGGTCCATCTCCAACTCACCTCATTGATGACTTAACCTAAATTAACTTGGACTTCTTCTATGCTCAGCTTCCGGAGGAACTCCACGGGCATAGTCTTCCTGATGTCAACACCTAGGGCCGACGCCAAATTGGCAAGGGCATCTGCTCCCTATTTTCCTCCCTCGGGATTAGAGAAATTAAGCCTTTTTAAACTTTTTGAGAATCTCTTGAGCTTTTTCTAGGTAAAGAATCATCTTTGGATCTTTCGCACCGTACCCCTTGATTTGATTGACTATTTAACTGTGAATCACTCTAGATTTCAAGGTAACAAGTGCCAAGCTCCTTTGCTAGCTTTAACCGGGCGAGAAGAGCTTCATACCCAGCTTCATTATTAAACAGCGAGATAGGTCGCACAATTTACAAGATATATTTTGTTAACACTAGCTAACAAGGTGTCGTGAGTCTAAGTTTGTCATCTGAGTCTTGTAAATTATTTTTATACATAGTGCATTCGATTCTAAAGAATAACCCATAGTTTTTCCCATTCATGATTTCCACTTAAAAATCTTTTGTTAGGTTGTTGTGTGTTATTGCGCTGCTTCAATAATAGTACAACGACCCTGATTCAGCTTTGGTATAATTGTTTTGCTTGATGATGGATCACAGTTAGTATTTGTTGCATTGATATTGTTTATCAATTTATTAATGGGGAATTTAAAGGAATTTTATTGGGTTGAATTGATTTGGTATTTTAATCAATTTTAATTGTTAATTTATTTGTAGAAAATAAATCAGACTTATTTTCCCCTTTAGGTCTTTTAGTGAACCCTACGTAGTGGAGAATAATATAAACATGGTTTTTGGCATGCTATTTCAAAACCCCACTGCTTGATGATGGTAAATCACTCTTACTAGAAGGCTCGTGTGACTAAATTATTGAAGTCCTTAGATGAAAGGGTTTGGTTAAGCCTAAGAACTGGTTGGACTGCTACAACTGTGATCATACATGGTAATACTACTAAGAACCCTATGGAGACTTGGTTAAAGACTGGAATTGAGTGATGTGGTTGAAATTGAGAGGGTCTTAGTGCCATTTTTACTTCAATTGCTCATGGTGAGTTTCAACATATATTTGTTTGTGACCCCTTGAAGGAAATCTGGGATATTTTCAAAGATTATACATAAGAGTACTACTATAACAATTTCTGAACTTCAATACCTCACCACTAAATTCGAAAAACTTAGAACGGTTGATGATGAAACATTTAGTGAATTTTATGATAAATTAAGTGATATCATCAGTTTAATGTTTTAACCTGAGATTGGTCTTTAACTTGAAAGTTATTAATAAAATTTTGAGATCTTTGCCCCAAGGATTTCAAGATAAGATTGCAACAATTGATGAGTGAAAAGATGTTAGACTCTCTAATGAAGAATTACTGGGTTCACTTCAGACCTACAAATTGTCTCTTAGACCGTTTAAGAAGAACAAAAGCATATCTCTAGAATCTTAAGAGTCAGATGATAAATCTATTTTGGGTGACGAAGAGACAGCTCATCTGGCCAAGAAATTATAAAAGTCCCTTAGGGCTAAAAAAAGCAAAAGAAACTTTAAAGTCACAGAACCTCACTAGATCATAAGCCCAAATCACAAAATAGAAGTAATAAGAAGAACAAATCCTAGGATAGAAACGAGAGAGAATGAGGATTAAAGTTCTCAATCTGTGCAGTGTTATGAGTGCCATGATTATGGTGTCCGCTTTAAATTTGAGCATCCTAACCTTAAGAAGGGCAAGAAGAAAGCCATGAATGCTTGCTGAAGCGATGAGGAATCTATAGGGCTATTTCTATAGGAGAGAACGAAAATTTACCTGCTTTTGCACCCTCTTGAAGTAGCTGTTAAACCTTATGACTTTGCATTGGAAGAAAATGAATACGCAGAAGAAAAAAATACCATTCACAGAATGCATGAAAACCTGTATACAAGAATGGGTCAAACTAGAAGAAGCCTACAAGTTGTCTAAGGAAGAGCAAGTTCTAATTTTATGGCTGTTATGAGCCTAAAATTGCTGTTAACAACTCAGAGAAGAACCTGTTTTTTCATAGGTGAAATTCTTGTTTGTTGTTGACATGTAAAGGGGTGATTTATCTTGAATTTTTTTATTTTATTTTTGTATGGCCCATATAAGTCAGTTTTCTTTATACGGTTTTGTCATGAAATCGCCAAAAGGAGAGACTGTCGAGTACTAGTTTGTGTTAGCATAACTCCAGTTTCTAATGTCATTCATCATTGAGCTTTTTGTATTCATTCAAGTTAAGTGAAATTTTGAGCTGTTTGTGGCTGAAGGTATAATGTTTGACGTCATATCTTAGTTCAATGAAAACACAGTAGAAAAGATGTAGACGTCAATTTGAGTTTTTAAAAAAAAAACATGCAACAAATGCTAGGTTAAACTTTACCAAATGTCCTTGTCACGCTCCAAACCAGATTACTCAACACCACTTCGGATAGGCAGTTCATCACGTGTGTTCTGGATATGCCAGCTGCGTCTCAAAAAAAAAATCAATTCACAATATATGAATTTATATATTATATACGAGTTCCTTCACATATGGTTGATGGAATGACTCTATTCATTTAAAAGATAGATTATGAACAAAATTGGAGGATGTCATTTCTACGGGACACCTAACTGCCACTTTAATGGCTTGGATCACCATATATCACAAAAAGATGAAACATTTTTGTCGGATCAAGATATGAGAATACCAGTCAGCAGATTCTATTGAACAAAAGGATATCTGGAGATATAATATTCCCTTACACGAGAAGCACCATCCCTGGCTAGAATCCCTTCAAGATCACCTATAATTCTGGCCAACCATATCTCCAGGTTTCTTTGGATTTCTTTAAAGTTGTTTCTAATGGAGTCGAAGGAGCGTCTTGTGGTTACTTTGACCTGGCACCCCAGCTCATCCCCTGAATAACTCTTCCCCGTTTCAGTTTGTAATGCCATCAGTTTCTGTCCAGTTTCGGATGCGCGCTGCTGAAGACGAAAAGCTTCGAGCAAAAACTCTGTTTGCCTTTGAGTTCGAAACTCTGAGCTTAAGGTGGGTTCACTGGGATCACTAGATTGCTGCGTAATAAACAAGAAAATATATTTCAGCAAAATACGTCATGGGTCTATCATCATTGGAAAAAAAGTATCAAGAATCCCACCACCACCACCCTCTATCTTTTTCAACCTCAAAGAGGAAAAAAAAAAAAAAAAAACAAGGGAATCTGATTATGAAGTACACAATCGATCCACCTCAAGAAATGAAATTTCTGGACCATATATATGTCCAGCAGAACTCTAAGAATATTATCTCTATCATTGAAGAAGCATGCACTACCAAAAATACATTTCATCTTCTCAACCTGGGAATAGACAATTTTTATGACAACAACAATCCTAATATTCATTCATATATATATATATATATATATATATATATATAATGTTCACTTTAATTAAACCTGTTTGTATATTTTAAGTCTCAAATATTTGCTATAAAAAAAAAATTGTTGATTAACCTGATTTCAGGGATATTACATGGCCAATTCTCGAAGTGTTGATAGACTTTATTGATGGCTGGTCAGAAATCAGAACGGATGATTTCAGCACCATCATCAACAAAAAATTCGACTCTCAACTAGCCTTCTATCTAACTACTTGCAATCGCCTTATAAGTCCTTCATTGCCTTCCTACTCTATGCAGTCATCTAGGGTCATATCTTCATAGCATATCATCCCATGAGTTACCAAGGTAACATAATCACAGAAATTGTTTTACATTTCGCCTACACCGGGTGAAAAAATTTCTAATACTTAAGCAGCTGCCTTGCATTTTTTAGGAACAATTTTTTTTTTTTTTCCTATATGGGCTTGATCAAAGCAACATGGTATCCAAAAATGCTATAGGATTAAAGAAAACACAGATGAATATATAAGAACGTGAAAACAATAAAAACTGAGGTGTTATGCTTTACCATTCTCTGCATAGATCATCAATCTTCCCTGCTAGAGCTTGATATCTCTTTGCCTGTTTCCTCATCAACGATGGTAACTTCAACAGGTCATTCTCACCAATTCTTTCCAAATTCAGTAGTTCCTGTTCAAGTAATTTGAGTTTGGAGGAGACTCCAGTTGATTCACCATCTACCTTCCAAGGAGACTCCCTTCTGAATAAGAAACATGATTACCCTCTCATTAGTTGCAGTCTTGGATATACACACATCATTAGATATTTGGTACTGAAAATGCTAAATTCACCTTGCTACAAAATGCTTCATATGATACGGTGGTTCAAGGGACTCATACTGTACATCCTGCAAGAATCAACATTTGAAATCAACATACTCTCGAAATACCTTTGTCTGGTGATTTGCATAGTTTCTTCTTTGGAATGACAGTCAAATGCCTCACCCAAATTGTCAAGTAAGACAAACAGAAGCATCAAGAAAATTATTACAGGTTCCCTAACAAATAACTTCCCTGGGTACAAAGTTGACTAATTCTTAACCATTTTGTCTCTTCAACTAGAATTTTAAAATAAAAAAATAAAAGGAGAATTTATTTATCTGCACCAGCAATGTCGTCAAAGAAAGCCACAGAACAGAGTTTTGACAGATAGCAATGGAGTTTGAAAGTCTGATTGGGTCCAGATGTTTCATTAACTTGTCCTCTTCCAAGAAACAAGTTTATGCGCAAAAGCCTATTGCCACATGGCGTTTTAGGCAATTTAGGTATTCTTTTAGCAACAAGAAAAGATAACTTAAGTATTCTTTTAGCAATGACAAAGATGCCATGTTTCAGGAACCCCCAAAAGGTGGGGATGAGACAGACAAAAACATCACAACCAAAAAGAGATAATAAGAAAAAGGAAAGGACTCAAAGGGAAGGAGAAAATCCATCTGTTATTTCCCTTGTGGACCTGGCTCACCTGGGGTACACGTGTCCATGAAAAAGATTGACATTATAGATCAACTGGATGGTGATTTTATTAGAGCCAGAAGGTCATTAATCTCTTTGGGGATTAAATGAGAAATTACTGAGTTCATTTTTCCCTGCTTGATTCTAGCACATTGGAAGAATCAAATAATGAATGCATTTTTTCTTTTTTTCCAATCAGCAAAAAAGAAACTTTATTAATGAAAAAAACACAGGAAAAAAGTACATAGGAGGACAAGAAGTCCACCTAAGGCTCACAACCATGAAAACGAACAAACAAAAACTAAGGCTCACATACAGACTTCTATTCAGACTCAATAATAAATAAAGGAATCCCCACAAAAAAACTTTGAAGCAAAAAACCAAAAAAGAAGTTAGAAAATGAATCCAATCCCATAAACCATCCAAATAGACGAACTTATCTTCGAATATCCTTGCATTTCTCTCCAACCAAATGACCCAGAAAACTGCCATAATGGATGCTCTTGACAGCATACAACATGCGTATTAGTGGTACAGAAAACAGCAGAGACATATGTTTCCCTATCTTTTGAATTTCTAATATTACTTCTCCATGCCATTGATGTGTTTAACTCAACTCAATTGATAAATTCTTGTCTTTTCAAGAATTACGTGTAGCAGTCATAGCTCGGTACCGCAGTAACCTCCTTCTGTTTCGGCAGTTTTCGGTAGTTCAGTTGTGTTAGCTTGTCGTAAGGCTAAAGTTTAGAGAATATTGCACCAAAGGCAAAGAAATTTACAAAGAAGATGCGTAATCATGCCTTCAATAAAGATGGTCCAGCCATATACTGAAGTAAAAGAAGATCAGCAAGAACAATCAAAAGAAGTCTTAGTATGCCAATGTTTGTTCTATCAGCATCGGAACCAGATTTTGATTGGGCACAAAGCATATCAAAATATATTCAAGTTATAAATAAGAGAATAAGGCAAAATCCCAATAAAGAAAAAACAGAAGGTCAAACAAATAGGGAATGTTTTGCACGCCACAGAAGTATTTATTGAGCAGTGGCTTATGATATGAATGAATAGCTTAATTTGAACTTTAAAGCCAATTAGCCATTCTTGATTGATTTGCTAAACAGAAGATTCTCAGCGCCTGACGAAGAGGTCCATGACAATAGAAATTCAACTATGCTTGACAGAAAGATTCTTTGAGTACCAATGACGTTGCAAGAACAAAACCTTACAGTTAAACTGAACAATGTTTAAAGAAAGCATAACAAATTGTTGCGAATCTGAAATTATTTTGAAACCAGCATCACGGCAATATCATGCAAAGACTGACATCAATGCCTCAATGTCATTCCTTATTAATCTTGAAACTCCAAAAATGTCATCATATGGACATAGGTTTTAGAACAATAACTACTTCAACTACTACTTCTCCCATAAGACTGATTAATTACCTAAATTTAGAGATCCAGCTCATTAAACTTCAACCGCAAAATGGGTCAGCCCACCTAAATTTTCCAGCAATAGCACAACCAAAACTACCACATTTATCTGTGCTCTGTTTGGTTGCCAAGAAAATACCCGAAAAGAAATCAAATTAAACTATTCAATCTCAAATTTTTAATCATTAGAAAGCCGAGGAAACATAAAACTCCACTCAACAGATACTAATACTACCACTTAGCATTCTCGAGGTATTTGTTTTTCGAGAAACCAAAACACTATAAAAATGAGCTTGGATGTTCCATTTTCTTATATTTTCACCAATTTCCTCAACAGCCAACCAAATGGAGGGTCATTGAAAGTATAAAGTATAAACCTACTTATTCAGCAGCTGTAGGAGGATCTATTGAGGGGAAAGAAGAATAAGAAGAGAGGTCGAACCTCCCACAGAGTGGCTCGTTCGGCCCAAAACTTGGAAGCGGAAGCCAAGAAATCAGGATTAAATCCATCATGCTGTCCGTACAGGACACCAACTTCTTCAGCATTTCGATTTCTTTCCAAGAAACACGCCGCCTCCTCCTCCGAAACCCTAATTTTCCCAAACCTCGACGAATCCACATAACACTCACCACCACCACCACTCTCTCCCACACTGTACCCTCCGCTACGACCGCACTCAGCCGATTCCTTCTCCGCCGCCCTCGCGTCATCATCACCGTCCTCACCGAAGTCACCATACTCTGTTTTCCTGGACATGAAATTAATCATCTCGTCCCTCTCCCCCACGTCTCTCGCCAATTCCTCGACTCTCGCCTTCAACTCCGCCTCCGACTTCTCCAGCTCCGCCACTCTCGCACGCAAATGCACGATTTCTTCGGCGGACGCGTCGATCTGGTGGAGCAGCCTCTTCTCCTCCAGCTGCCAAGCGTTCCGGTGGCTGGCGAATATCTCGACGACCCTGGCGTTGGCCTTGGAGTCCTCTTTCCTCCTGGATTTCATGTGTTTCAGCTGCTCCTCTGCCTGTAAAAGCCTACGAGACAGGTCTCTGTTGCGAGATTGGAGATTCGAAGACTTTGGGAGTAAGCCAAGAAAAACTGCGAAGCTCAGACCCAAATACGAAGACAAAAGCTTCTTTGCTTCATCTTCCTTTTCATCTTCTTGCTCTGAAACTGTTGCCATTACTGAGGCTTTTTTTTTCTTTTTTCTTGTTTTTTATTTCGAGAAGAGAGACGAGAGGGTTTGGCCTTTGAGGATGTGTGTGTGTGCGCGCGCGTGTGGGATATACGATATGATACGGACTTTGTTTGTTGTGACCTTCTACAGTACAAGTTAAAACTAAAATTGATGGAGGGGTACAGTACAATTTGCTTTTGTGTTTAGCCTTTTAGAGAGTTCTGGGGGGGTGTTTTACGAAAAGGGGTTTTACTGGAAGGGAATCAACCGTCCTTTTTAGGTTTATGACACAAAGGAGTGTGTTGTTGCAGACTTTATTATAGAAGTTGTCAAAGTAAGCTGCCACTTAATACAGGGTTTTAAATGTTTTTGGTACTATATCAGAGAAAAAAAAAAAAAACAAAAAGAAAAGGAGAGGGGTGCTAGGGTGAGTAACTCTTACCATTGCCAGATAACATTTTGCCTTATTAAAATGAGCTTGGGCACTTACGTTTATTGGGTAATCTAAGGGTGCGTTTGGTTGGGGGGTTTAATACTCGAGAAAGGAGTTTGATTCTTCTTTCCGATGTTTGGTTCATCTATTTTCTTGGGAATCTATCATTCCCATTAGGCTAGAATTCCCACTTAAAAGGGGTTTTTTAATCCCATCTTGGACGAGGGTTTGTAAACCCATTTCCGGGTATAACATTTACAATTTTAAAAAAATGATGACCATGCCCCTCCTTCTTACAATCAACACTTTCTTATCCTTCCATGTCCCTTTTCCCAATCTCCTAAAACGCGATCCACTGTCCAAACCCACAAACTCCCTACCTTCATGGCCTCCATAGCACACCGCCATTACCAATCTTGTGCTCTAACTGTCAGCAAGAGCTTCTGCTTTAGCAACTATTCGTCACCCACAGTCGCACCTTGCTACGGTTGTCGTCATCACTCTAAACCCAGAGCCGTTTTGCATCCATGGATGTAGACTATCCACAGCAACGATTCCAAAGAGATTGTTCTTCTTTTTGCTTCCCTGTGTTTGGTTATAAGGTTCTAGGTTTTGGTGGGTGTGATTTTGGGGAAGGAAATTAGGATTTTGGGGAGGGATTATAGAGGTTGAGTCTTTAGGGATGGTGTAAAGTTAACCCTTGAACCAGTAGTTGGTGGCAAATAGAAGATGGTGGGGGTTGGTTGTGATGAAGAAGATGCTAGTGTTGGGGTTTTTTTTTTTTTTTTTCTTTAGTCCATTAACATTGTTACTGTTAGTGATTTAGTCAACTATATCATATAATAGTCGACTAAATCACACGAGTTATGGCTATTTAAGTACATTTTGGTGGGTTTCATCTTCTTCTTTTTTTATTATCTTTCTAGCTTTATTTTACACCCACTCATCCACCACGGTTAAAAGAACCCATAAATTGCTCCAAGCAACCTAGTGTTTGCTAGGTGGGTATTGGGTACAAATCATGGGTAGTGTGGGAATTTACTCCATTTGGGAATCAGTTTCCTGACCCAAGCAAACGTGGGAATGGGAATGTTAAGAGGGAATCCTACTTTCCATTACTGCAAACCAAACGTGGGAATCGGTATCAATATCAAGCATTCCCGTTCCCAAGTAATGCTATATTCCCAAGTATGGGATTCCCATTCCGCAAACCAAACACACCCTAATAGTTCCCAAAAAGAAAAAAAGAAAAAAAAAAAAAAAAAAAAAAAAAAAACAAGCACATATATGGGATAGGAACTAAACTTTTTAAAGCCATTGGATGCACCTAAGTACCCAAGTAAAGGATCCTGGCTCATTAAGAGCATCTCCAACACAAAGAGCTATTTTAGTGAGCTAAAAGCTATTTTTAGCTCAAAAAGTGTAAAAATAGCTTTCTACGGTAAAAATAGCTCTCTACAGTAAAGTGGTTGCTCTAATGCAGTAAAAGCTATTTTTTAGCTTACCTAGTTTTCTCTCTTTCCAACTACCATTCCCCACACTAAATAGCTCAGAACTAAACTGAGAGCTAAATTTGGCTTTCAGTTTAGGTTCGAGCTATTTTAACTCACCATTTCGCTCTCCTATTAGAGAAGGCCCTTTAAAGCTAAAAGCTATTTACAGCTTTAGCTCACATTATAGCTCTCCCATTGGAGATGCTCTAAAATGACACCTATCTCCCTCTTTTGACATTACAATAGACAATTGATTGGGTGAAAATCACTAAAGGGCAGAAAAAGTGAGTACAATACTCTCTTCCCTAACGAGTACAAAACAAATAAATTAGCACTCCCTTTTTCTACTCTCTTCCCACAATTCTACCTGTGTTTTTGTGTTTTATTTATTTATTTAGTTATTTTTTAACTTTATGATAAGCAAATGGATCCGATTGTGTTTCAAGCAATATATTATGCGAATAACTTAATTTTTCTTTTACGTAAAAATGAATAGAGATAATGTCCTTAAATGTGAGAACAATTTCTTTTTAATTTGTAAATTCAAAGGCACCTTCAACATGATTTTATTTAATCTAAATTGTTTTATCTGTGACTAACTAAATTAATGGGCAACTTCACCATTAATGGTGGTTTCTCCAAATAACCATTAGTTATTCATGAGGATGCTTGTACTCGGCAATAGTTTAGCTAGGCTTTGGGAAAACCTGTGAGTGTCCTATGGGATCCAATGGGGTAAGAACTCTTGAGATGGCATTATCCCATCTTTCCTTGTTATAGACACCCAAACTTTGTTAGGCCGCCGCAAGACAAAAGCAGTAATCTCGTTGACACTGGAACTAGGCCGGACACACACAATATACTGCCTTACTCATACAGTCCCACTCAAATTAAGGGGATACGTTTCCCCAAATCTGATTTCCAAATCTTCCAAATCAGGGGACTGGTACGAAGTCCGAGACCTTTTCAATTGCAGCCTAATTGCCCTACACGCCCTTAGGCACTTCAATTCCCCGAATCCTATGATCTGTTTGGCCATCATAGACCATTACATCTCTTATCAAACCTCCAGACCAAGTTTAGAGACTTCAATCATTAGATCCAACCACATGATTGTGAAACCGGAAACCCAGAAACCCTAATTTAGCCACTAGGGTATCTTTTGGTAACTCAATCTTTCAATCCGACCATCCAATTCATGTTCAAACCACTTCAATCCATCAGTGAGATCTCTAGAACATGTTTAGGATGTTTCACTTCCAAGATCAACGATCCGATTATAGGCCAGGACTCCGAAACCCTAATCGAACCCCTTAAAGCAATTTTGGGTGGTTTGATTCTTCAAAATCTCTCAACCAATGAACAATCCGATCGCTAGATCTTCAATTCAAGTTCTCTAGATCAATCTAGGATTGCTTAATCAAAGATTAAAAGGCATAAACCTTGTGATCTTTAAAACCCCTAATTTAACCCCCCTAATACAACTTAGGGTGATTCAATTCTTCAAAATCCTTCATCCAACGAACAATTTGATCGTTGGATCTTCAATTCAAGTTCCCAAGATCAGTTTGGGATCATTCGATTGAAGATCAAAAGGTACAACCCTTGCGATCTTCAAAACCCTAATTATCCCCACCTGAATCGAACTTTGGGTGGCTTGATTCTTCAAAACCTCTCCTCCAATGACAAATCCAACCTATTCGATTTTAAATTCAATCCTTCAAGATCAATTTGAGACTATCCGATTGAAGATCGGATGTCATTCACCCCATAATCAGTGAAACCCTAATTAGAGGCCCAGTATGCACCACAGGCACAACCGGGACATTTGATTAAGCTCCTAACAACCCCTATTTTCCACACTTAGCCCCAAGCCAAGTTAGGAAACCTAAGTTTCAATCCACACTCGAAAACGACTCGTGAAATTGATTGAATCAAAGATTTGATCGAAACCAAGTGATTATGACAATCAAAAAAAGGTGTACCATGCACCCTACCACACCCAATCAGCTCTAAATGATCAGATAAGGGCACGTAGCCCTCGGAATCACATTTTTCCAAGCAAAGGTTGTCCACGCATACCATGTAGGCATGGGTAGCCTACCCTTTTTGACTTTTACCTACCAGATTCCTCTGCAGGTGAAATAGTGTGTGGCAGAGGGTAAAACATGCTCATGCCTACCATGTAGGCATGAGTTTCCTTCTTGGCAAAATGCCCTTTTTCCACTTCTTGACCTTTTTACCCCCACAAATGGAGATCACTTGGAAATCATCGTTGTTGCGAAAAAGCCAAAATGAATCTTTTTCAAGGTAACTTGGTAGGACCGCATGACTCAAAATCACATCAGAGAAAAAGCCTGCAATCAAAAGCTAAGACCGTAGTCAAGCTGAAGAGCTCAAAAATATCTTTCCAATGCCCCTTGATTCATCTCAATTGGACTCTTGGATCATAAAATACAAATATTTCAAGTTCCACTTTACAATTAGATGTACCTCACCTTCCTCGAAATGCGTGCAAATTTCAAGCTACAATCATCAGACAAGATCACTGTCAAATAGAAAGGCATGTCACAAGCTTCCAACGCCTCTTAAATCACCTAAATCGGAGTTTGGGAGTTTAATTTATAGCCGTTCAAAGTTCACATTATGTACAAATGAAAATAAGGTGCATGGAGCTTAACATACACCACGCCACATGGGATCATCCATCCCATTAAGTCCGTTGTCTTGTGCAAGTCTATGGTTTTTCTATAGACCTCCCCACGTGGGATCATTCTCCCTTAAGAGGCGGCAAAGCCAAGCCTTAAGCATTATGTATATAGAAGACCAAAAAAAGGAAAGAAAGAAGAGGACGGATTCAGGAGAGAAAAAGGCAGGGAAAGGGAGAAGGGCCGAACCAGGAGAGAGAAAGGAGAGAAGAAAAAGGAGGGAAAAAGATAAGGAAAAACTGCTGCTGTTTTTCCTACGAATTGACTGCCAACTTCACATCTGTTGACTGGTAACTCCATTGTGTTACCAAGATTTTCATCTCTAATCTACACCATCGCCTCTATCACTTCTACCACCACCAAACCATCATCACCACCACTCAAGAACCCCTCCATAGCTGCTGTACAAAATCATCCAACCACCAAAAATCTTTCATTTGGGTTTGGGTGACATAAAAAGCCAAAAAAAGTGGTGGTTTAATTTCCACCGCTTCTACCCCCACTTCTCACTTCCACCACCACAAAGCTACCACCTCCACTCAAACCCTACCATACATCCTTTCACAAACATCTCTCTCAAAAATTTAGGGACTGATTTTGAGGGAAAATCAGTGGGTGAACCTCCACTTTTGCCTTGGGTAGCATAGGAAGTTAACACGAAAATCTGCTACTGTTTTACTACAGATTGACTGTTAACTTCACATTTTGTGACAGTCAACTTATTTTGGACTGACTGTTAACTTCACTGTGTTAACAAGTTTTCACTCTTAATCCATTCCCAACTTTGTTCAAGCCAACTCCACCGCTTCAAATCATCTTCAAAACACCAAAAAACCACTTTAACATACATAATCCTCCACTAAACCTTCAATTCTCAATCCATCCACATCCTTCGAGCAATACTTGGAGCATCAAAGGAGCACCACTTCAAAGGAGCACTTCAAAGGAGCTTTTGGAAGCATAGGCAAGAGCATCATCAACTCAATCCAAGCAAAGCAAAGGTGATAAATTACCAACACTTGGTGAGTTTTCCTTTTATCATTTTGATTCTTTCAATTCATAGTGTAATGATCTTTATTCTTGCAACCTTCAAGATGTGATTTGCAACCCTCTTTTTTTTCACCCAAGTATGCATTAAGACATCCTAACATGTGGCATGGAGGGATTAAGTCTAGTGCAAAGGGTTTGAGGCAAGGAGACCCGAAACCACCATTTTGCATGCAAACCACTTCCAATAGGATGCTAGCACCCATTTTTCTTTCTTTTGATTGATTGCACGTGGGTTTGATTTTATGTGATGTGTGAAATGAAGGTTTAAATATATCAAAAAATTCAAGAGGATACTTAAGCAAAATCAAATTTGGCCAAGCTAGGTTCATGCATGCATGCATATTATTTTACTAACCGTTTGATTGTTTCTTTGTTGGTGAATAATGAACTTGGAATTAATTAAATCCCTTTTGCAAAGAAGTTCATGGACTTAATTGAATATTCCTATGCTTGGAGAAATGCAAAGACACCATCAATCCATTCAAATGGTTGCTAATTTCTAACTTTCTAACCACTAACTTCTAACCTACTAACATGCTAACCACAACTATTGCTCCTATGCGCTCTTGCTATGAGGCGCAATAGGCATTTTTCTTTTTTTTAGTTACGGCTCCCCATGCTAATGATATGAGGCGCAGTGGGTCTCTATTCTTTTTTTGGCTATAGCTCCCTACGCTTATGATATGAGGCGCAGTGGGTATGTGGTCACTGGACCCTTCTTTTTGTATTTGTGATTATCAAGCAATAAACATGCATTCATGAGTTCCAAGTCTTGCCAAGGATGATTGTGTCTATGTATCTCTTGATTATTTCAATGTATTTATTCCATAGTTTCATACAAGATGATGTTCATTTCCTTTTCTAAATTCTCATGTGAATTAATCAAAGATCTAGGGTAGGTTATCATGTTATGGATATGATTTAAAGCACCTAGTGGTTAAAGTTCATCCCTAGCATAATAGCATACCGTCATCAAATGGACTTAATCAATTGACCCACCAAGACTTGATGAGAAATCCCACCAAGAATCTAGGATACTCCCATGTATCCCTACTTTATGTGGTAAAAATTTCAATCCTTGAAAGGTCCATTTAATCCCACTTTCAACCAATTATTCCAAGGGCGTTTAAATCGAGACAGATTCACTGATACCCACATTTTGTGCTTCAAAAGTTCCAAATGTAGTTTCCAAAAATTCCAAAAAAATTAGAGAGTATTCTTTTATGTGTGCTAAGTTGACCCACCAAAGGAAATTGCAATAAAAATTCACCAACGCAAGATATGGCCCAAAAACACACACTGCCACCAAAATGGGAGCATGTGTGTAATGTTTTCAAATGCCCCCTTTTTATGATACTGAAAAATCCCAAAAAATTCATGATCCTTCCCTAACATGTCTAGAACATCTCCATCAAAGGAAAAAAAATTTCAAAAATCATTTGACCATTTTCGAACCATTTTTCCACCACTGGTTTTGGGAAAAGGCTTCTGTTTTTTTATCAAAAAGAATACCATGCATTAACCTCTACTTCAAGGTTTTCAAAAACCATTTTTCCCAACTTAGAAAATTCTCCAAAAATCACCAAGTGATTTCCAATGTGTTCTTAACATCCTTACAAGAGGATAGAAAATTTAAAAATCCGTTGTAGCCTCGATTGGCCACCTTATTATGATTGGTTTTCAAACACTTCATTATTCACTTTCAAAAAACTTTTTGTAAAGGTTTAAGATCATTCTTGCCTAAATCCACTTTTTACAAACTCTTTTAAACTGTGGGTTGTTTTCATTAAACATAATTTAAAAATCAAACTTCATTTTCACAATTTGTTTGACCCAAGGTTTAGTGAAATGTTTTTCAAAATGCAAGTTTTGTTAAAAACCAAGTTCGGGCAATTGTCATTAACCATTTTAAAAAATGTGAATTTCTATCAAATGAGTGGCCAAGATAAGCTCAAAGTGAGTTTTCAATAAACATTTTCATTGTCCTTGGTGGTTATCCAAACGTTTTAATTGACGAGTTCATTCCAAAGAATTATTCAAATAAACTTTTTCATTACAAGGACACATCCCCTTTTTCAAAAAATCCCTTCATTACATGGAATCAATTTTCCCAAAACTATCATTTCCATGCATGCAATCCTTTTGGGATTGAATTAGGCATTATAAAGTTCACTCTCAGTTCCCAATAAAAATGAAATTTTCATTGCACTTCAAAAGTGTGACTTTTTCAAAACATATTTTCCTTCAAAAAGGAATCCTTGACTCCAAAAAGACTCCATTTATTTGCTAAGAAGGACCATCCCCTTTTACCTTCAAATGATTTCAAAAAGTATCCATTTCAATCTATCCCAAAAGACTTCAAAAGTCTCAATTTTCCCAAGTCCAAGGTTGACACGCACTTGCCAATAATTCTTTGAAAAGAGAATCACATCATTTCCATTTACATCCCTTTAAAGATTCAATTTTTACCATTTTGAGATAGGGATATTCTTCTATGGGAGTTAACCAATTTGATATAAAACATTCATGAGAAGGAAGGCGAATTTGTAATCTTTTCAAAAGATTTTTATTTACAAAAACCTTAAAGCATATTTTCAAACATTTTTATCCAAAACTTTATTCAATGCCTTTAAGGATCATGATTAGATTCTTTAATTTCCCAAAATCAACTACCTAATATACTTTAGGAGGTTTGATCTTCAAACTGAGTGGCCCGATTGTCAATTGGGATCATCAAAGTCTATAATTGGGCACCTAATTAGACTTTATGTGACTTGATTATCAAATTCAATGGTCTGATCTTTGATCGTGACCTTTAAAGTACACCACCAAACAACTAATTGAAGTTTAGGTAGTTTAAGACTCCAATTCCGACGGTCCAATCTTTCATTAGGAAACTTTAATACTTGTGCTCCCACAGTCTACATATTGGATGTTTGATTCTCAAACAAAAAGACACTCACAAACATGCCTTACATCTCCAAGAGATATCACAAAATTCCACTCTTGAATCGTTGCTGATGCTGTGTGAAAAATTGACTAGAAATCCCAAATTTTGAAAGTGCGATTTTCAATATAATTTTTGGGGGTAATTGATCTTTATATAAAAAGAAAACATGTGTTATTTTATAGGGTCAAAATACCTTGAATAGATTGGTTACATGTTTCATTTTCTAAAACTGTCCGGAAATAATTTTTGTACTAAAACTCAAATTTTAGATTTTGATTTATTGGTCAATAAACATTAAATAACAAAGTTGTTGAATTGTGAAATACATATATTACATATACTCTATGATGATGCAGAAAAAACAGAGCATAGAAAAAGCATGACCTGCACTATAAAATAATTGCAAAATAACTATAAGAAATAATGCAAAAGAATCATAGTGAGGGAGTGTCATGCCTTGCTTTTGAACATACTTCTTAAATTATATTAAATATCTTACCATCATATAATACAATTGGTGTCTACATATACTACCATATTATTCTTAAAAAGTTACATTATATCATAACAAAAATTTGTCTTTCACACACATAATTTACATTAATTATATAAGTTCCCAAGTTCGATCTCTACCATTACACAAAATCTTTCAGCACTTATACTCAAGCCTTTTTAATCCTTCTCATTCTGAAAATGTTATATAAATAATATAATGAGATACACAGTTCAGTAAGAAATCATCTAACATTCTTTATATTAATTTCCATATATCATCATAAAATCATAATTTCCAATAAACAACTAATTCATAGAAAACTTTAATTCATATTGTGGCAAAACATCAATATTTTCATACCCGAGTTCTTGTTGTATGTCACAACTTACAAAATACAAATACAGATAACACATATAAGTTCCACGCCAGAATATGTTATCACATAACAATAGCACATATAGCTCTACGCATATATGTATATACTTGTTATTAACTCCACGTCAACCGACTCAGTATATTAGTGCACTAACTGTAAGATATCCTCAATCCCAGTTGTTTCTCTCTCATCATCATAATCATAATATCAAATTTAATCTTTAAAAGCATTTATCACATGCTAATATATGTCACAATATAAAATAAAGTTTTTCCAACACTTGGTAAAATAAAACATCAGTCATAACTTTCATTAAATCATAATGAAGTATAGGAATTTAATTGCAATCTCATAAAAATTACAAAACTTGCATTCATTATGTTCAATTTAGCATCCGGGTCCTAATGGTTCAAATTGTTCCTTAATTGAAGGTAATTAAGGTCACAAACTAAAAATTGAGCTAAAACCTAATTTTCTTTAAGGGTAAAATAATACAGCAAACATTACTGAAATTGTACCATTAGGTGCTAAATGATTTCGCATTACTATTGGTGTTCTTACATTTCAATCAGAAGCAATTTTGAACTTAATAGTAATAAATTTTACAATTTAGACTAAATCGTAATTAAGCTAAACTTTAGGGATAAAATGAAAATTTTAACTAAATTTCAAAATGTATTTCAAAATATAGTGCTTGTTAAAGTAAGAACAATGGTTCAAACTGTGTCAAAATCGGAGTGAAAATGAATTTTATAAAGGCGTTTAAAGTTAAGTTTTGTTAATTAAAACGTTTAAAAACTTTTTTTTAGAAAACCACTTTCTAGTGCACCAAACATTACCAAATTTGGACAGCATGTATAATTCATTTTTAGAAATTTTACAAAGAAATTTCAGCCCTAATGGGGCCCACACATGCCCTCATGCACCATGAGAGTGAGGCCCACTCTCGGCACATGTGGCCCACTCTCATTCTACAAATTTTTTTACGATTTTTCCTATATTTTTGGTTTTTCTTCATTTCTGACCTGAAACTTAAAAAATTCATAGAAAATTCATTTATTAAAAAAATTGAGTAGTTCAAAGGGCCACATAAATCTTAAAAAGTCTAGTTGTTATAAAAAAATACCCACTGGCCATGAATCATTCCAGAAAATTGCAATTTTAATTCAAAGGTTTTGTATTCAAAACCCTAATCAGAAACTTCAAAAATTGAATTTTCCTTCTCTACGAAACCATATACTACCAAATTTGATATGCAATATTTTCATGATATAAAGAATATACAAAAAAAATTTGAGAGCTTACGATCAATCACAGAGAGATAATTAAACGACCGAATATTATAACTTCCATAAAAGCTAAATTGAAGCTTTTAAAAATTTAAAATTCATAATCTATACTATGAATTAATTTACAAAATTAATGCTGAACATATTTTGGATTATCACTTACCTAAGCCCTCAAAGATTTTGAATTGAGAATGTGTGAATTACAAGTTTGAATTTTTATTATCTCTTTTCTTTTTCTCTCATCTTTTTCTTTCTCTTCCTTTCCTTTTTGCCAAACAAGATGGCTACACCTCCTCACCCTTATTTACTTAATTTCCCCGCAATTCCATCAATTTTCCAATTGACATCTATTTTCTTCCATGCAATATTCCTATTTTCGAATTTTTAAATTTTGACATTTATAAAATTAATTGATAATTAGGCAATAAATTACAGAATTGTGACAGACCTAATTTGTCCCAAAGTAAAATAATAATATTTTATGATTTCTGGAAATTTTTTGAATATTCTGTCATTTTCTAGAATTTTTCATAATCATCTCCAATTTTTCCAAAAAATACCCTTCAACAAATTAATAAATACCAGACATATCCTAAACTGAATATTTATTATTTAATATTATTTTTACACTTAAATCACCTCATAATAATTTTCTTATCCTTAATTACCCATATTAGCTATTTTTAATAATTATCTTAACTAATTAATGGTAAATTTCACTAATTAATCCAAAAATAAATAGATTTCCAAAAATCATACGAATTTCATAATTACTAAAAAATTATAAAATTTCGTTTTAAATCTTTCTCATATCGAATTCTTAATCATATTCTAATCTATGCTTGAATAAATCTTCATATACATATTTGAATAATAATCATAAGAATTATTACATAATTCATAATTAATCTTATTCTTAAGATAATTTACTTGTCAAGGTCATCACAGGAAGCCATAAGACTCATTCAAATCGGCTTTGGAGCAACATGACCATCCCTTGATTTTTGATGCACTGTTTGTTTTGTTTTGTTTTTTTTTTTTTATCTATTCTTATTTTTATTATTGTTGTCACTTCTACTTCTTTAACAGTATCTTCAATCTCTTCTTTATTATTATCTTTCACACCCTTAGAGCAGCATGGTGGTATAGATACTTTCATGTAACTCTTACAAAATTAAATATTTATATAGATGTGTATAATGGTTGTAATGGTGTTGGTTGAGTTTACAAGCAGAGAAGTATAAAAATAGAGCATTAACCAAAAAATAAAATAAAAAATGATGTGTGTTTCATGACTATATCATGGTGATGCTAGCAGCATTGATAATCTACCCCTTCATAGAACATTTGCTTCTTCCTACGTCTCTCTCTTCATGAAATTTTATTAAAATACACAAAGAGGAAAGAAAGAGTAATAATTAAACTAGTTACTGATTGGTTAGGTTTGTGGGGTTGATGGCTGGATAGGGTGGTGACTAATGAGGTTATGGTGGTGAGCACATGTAGATGTCTAGGTGAAGAAGGGTATCAAAACGGTGTGTTCTTTCCAGTTTCCCCCTTTTTTGGCTCTATTAATGCTAAGGGCAATTATGTCATTTCATTCACTCTGTTAACATTGATTATCTAACTATACTGACAGGTAAGGATGGCAACGGGGCGGGTTTGGGATGGGATCCCTTATCCCAACCCCAACCCTATAAAAAATCCCTAAACCCATTCCCCGTCCAAACCATACATGGGTAGGGCATTAATTTTCCATTTAGTTATCAACCTATGACAATTTAATGAATACACCCATTTAAATATGCTTAAACAGTGAATGCTTGAGAGGTTTCCATCCTCTTACAGAGACTAACATTTTTTGACCTCAATCAAAATAAAAAAAAAAAACTAAGATAAAGGAACTAATAGCACAAGAACCTAATGAGTAAAAAGAAGAAAAAAAAACACTTATATAAAATGATGGAAGACTAATTTAGTAAACACAACATATAAATTTTTATATAAATATATATATGTAATTATGCGGGGCGGGGTGGGGCTATACACTGAATCCTAACCCGCCCCGAAACCCGATCGAGATTAAAAAAAAAAAAAATACTAAATCTGCCTCTATTTCATTTAGAATCATACCAAACTCGTCCCAATAAGGACGGGAAACCCAATTGGAATAATCCATTGCCATCCCTACTGATAAGGGATGTCAATGTAATGTGAGAAATAAGAGAAAGAGAATCTGTAATTGTTCAATACCATAGGGTGTAAGTGTTATTTACCCTAAATAATTTATTTGTCTATTTTAAAAACAAAAAGGGTTTTTTAGTATCTACCTCTTCAATTCCAAGTTCAAAGGCGGTAAATCTGTACCTAAGAAGGATTGAACTCATCAGTCTGAAACCATTAACGACTGAGTCGAGAACTTACCTGAATTATCTCCGAGTTATGTCAGGATCGTCCCAAATCTGAGAATCGCTTGCTTCCCTTTCAGCTCAGGTTCGTAAGGGTTCCTATAAATTTTGATTTCGTTACTCATTTACATTTTTTCTTTGTCCAAAACTTTCTTTAACGCCTTCGTATATCTAGCATTAGATTTGCATCATATCTGCACAACTTTACCCTTTCTTTGATTGCCGAGAAAACGTAGGGAAAGAAGGGAAATTAAAATTTTGTATATTACATTTCCATCGCTTTCGGTTTCCCCCAAAAGGAAGAAAAAGAGAGACTGAAATAGTTGTTTTATGTTCAGTTGATTGAAGGGTTTTGTTTTCAATTTTCAAGAATTCATTTTATTATCATTTCCATTGATTTCTCAACACCCAAACTGAGTTTTGCGATTCTCATATCTTCAGGTTTTGGTTCCTACTATATGCACATGTTATTTCGTTGACAAATATGTCCCTACTCAGTAGATTTTTCTACAGAAGACCCCCTGATGGGTTGCTTGAATTTGTTGACAGAGTATATGGTAATATGCTTCATTTTCTAAGCTGAATTGCTAGTGCCTCATTGTATTTTATGTGTTGTTGTTGTAGTTAGATGTATCTTTTATTTTTATTCATTTGTATATGCAGTTTTTGATTCCTGCTTTTCCACCGAAGTTTTACCCGATGAAATGTATCAAATTTATTTGCACGAAATCGTAACTGAATTACATGAAGAATTCCCAGATTCGTCCTTTCTTGCCTTCAACTTCCGTGAAGGCGAGAGACGGAGCCATTTTGCGGAGATTTTGTGTGAGTATGATGTTACTGTCATGGACTACCCGAGGCAGTATGAGGGTTGTCCCCTTCTTCCGTTGTCTTTGATTCAGCATTTTCTTCGAGTTTGTGATAGTTGGCTTGCACTTGGGAATCAGCAGAATATTATTTTGCTTCATTGTGAGAGAGGAGGTTGGCCACTCTTAGCATTCCTTTTGGCTAGCTTCTTGATTTTCAGAAAATTGCATAGTGGAGAGAGGAAGACTCTTGAAATTGTCCATAGGGAGGCTCCGAAAGGTTTCTTACAGCTTTTGTCGCCGTTGAATCCATTCCCATCACAGCTTCGTTATATTCAGTATGTAGCGAGAAGAAATATATCTCCAGAGTGGCCACCTCCTGAGCGAGCACTGTCTTTGGATTGTGTCATCCTTCGAGCCATTCCAAGCTTTGATTCCCATAATGGGTGCAGGCCATTAATCCGTATTTTTGGTAGAAATCTTCTTAGCAAGGGTGGGCTGTCAACCCAGATGCTATTCTCCATGCCCAAGAAGAATAAATCCCTTAGAAATTACCGCCAGGTAGGAGTTAATTTGTTGCATGGTCATCTAATGGTAGTTTATATTTCTCATATTATCTGATGCCAATATGAATGTTCTCTTATTGCAGGTGGACTGTGATGTAATTAAAATTGATATTCAGTGTTTGGTGCAAGGAGACGTTGTATTGGAGTGTGTCCATTCAGACTTGGATCCAGAAAGGGAAGTTATGATGTTTCGTATAATGTTCAACACTGCTTTTATTCGATCCAACATATTAATGCTGAACAGTGAGAACTTGGACATTCTCTGGGATTCGAAGGAACGGTACCCTAAAGGTTTTCGAGCAGAGGTGATAATTTCTGAAAACTGAGGATGAGTGCTGAGGAATTTTGTTCCTTTTTCTCCCCCTAAATCACTACTACATCTGATTAAATAAATGCTTATGTTCAGGTTTTATTTGGCGAGGTTGAGAGCATCTCTCCCCCAAGAGTTCCAACTACAATTTTGAATGGTGAGGAGAAAGGTGGGTTGCCCATCGAAGCTTTTTCTAGGGTTCAAGATCTTTTTAGTGGTGTTGAATGGGTTGATAACAGTGATGATGCTGCTTTATGGTTACTCAAACAACTTTCAGTCTTAAGTGATGTGAAAGAACTGTCAAGATTGCAAAGTAAAGTGAGTTCATACACATCACCTGCTGACTCTGAAGAAGAAAATAATGCATCTAGTATTGCTGATAGTTTGGATTTTGAGTCTGAGAAGGTTAATAACCTAACAAACACTGTGGCACCGGCATTGAATTTCCTTGATGATCCCTCTTCTCAGGATTCTGCTTTAGATGAAGCATCTGATATTGTCCCCAAGCCTTCTGCCAATCAAACGGAATTGTTGATACAGAACAATGTTGATTTGGTGCTTTCACCTTTTGAAAGTGATGGTCCATATGATGCAAATATTGTGCCAGCACCTTCAAATCAGGTGTCTATTGAAACTTTCAAGTCAACTCTTCACCCCCCACCCCCACCGCTGCCGCCGCCGCCGCCGCCTTTTAGTTCTAGTAGAAGTCCTTTATCAATGTCACAACCACATGTTTTCTCTAATGGAAGCCCTCCACCTCCACCTCCACCTCCACCGCCCCTTATTAATTATAATAGAGGGCATCCACCACCTCATCCTCAACTCCCCAGTGTCTCCAATAGAGATCCTTCAACACCACCATCTCCCATCACTAGTAAAGGCCCTCCACCGCCTCCTCCACCTCCCCCTCCACCTCCCCCTATTAATTCTAATAGAGGGCGTTCACCACCTCCTCCTCAACTCTCCAGTGTCTCCAATAGAGATCCTTCAACAGCTCCCCCTCTCATCACTAGTAAAGGCCCTCCACCGCCTCCTCCACCTCCTCCTCCACCCCCAAGTGTCTCCAGTAGAGATCCTTCAATGCCTCTACCTCCCACTTCTAGTAAAGGCCCTCCACCACCTCCTCCACCTCCCCCGCCAATTATTTCTAGAGGCCCTCCACCACCTCCACCACCTCCACCACATATCACTTCTAAAGTCTCCCCACCACCCCCACCACCTCCACCACCGCCACCACCTATCACTTCTAAAGGACCCCCACCACCTATCACTTCTAAAGGCCCCCCACCACCCCCACCACCTCCACCTCTTTCCTCTACAGCCAATAAGCCGCCACCGCCACCGCCACCACCACCAGCACCAGCACCATCGTTGCGCCCTTTGAGTGCATCTACCACTAATTCAATTAGTGGGGCACCACCTCCACCTCCTCTGCCTCCTTTAGTTGGTAATCCTAGCAATGCCAATAGGCCACCTCCACCTCCACCTCCTCCAGGACCCACTAGGCAAGGTTCAATCCCCCCACCTCCACCACAAGCGCCAAAGCCTCCAGGTGCACCACCTCCTCCACCTTTAGGACGTGGTACAACACTGGGTCCACCTCCACCACCTGGAATGAAGGGCTCCAATGCGCCACCACCACCGCCTCCATCTACTGGAAGGGGAAGAGGCTCTTCTGGGCTAGCAAGTCATGGAAGAGGTCGAGGTGCCGGAGGTACTACTAATGCCCCTAAGAAAGCTTCATTAAAGCCTTTACATTGGGTTAAAGTTACTCGAGCAATGCATGGGAGTTTATGGGCAGATTCTCAAAAACAGGAAAATCAGTCAAGGTACGTGCATATGAAATTTGTTGATCATAATTTTATGGTTCATTTAATATATTTTTATTGCTTTGTTTTATACGTTGAAATGTCGTTGGATCAATTTTATGAGCTGTTCCATTAGCTTCAAGAAAAACTTCTTGAATAAATTCTTTAGATCCTTGACGATGCAATTTTAAAGACTTTGCTAGCTCTATGATTGGCCATAGGTTGTTCATGTTTTCCACATAGCATTCACCGATGTTATTATGCAGAAGCCTTTTCATGTTTAATCACTGATTGCTTTGCTTTCATGCCTCTTTCCATATGTGATGGTGTGTACTTTAGTGCAGGTTCATCTTCTTACATATTTTCCATCCGTCTTGTTAGTTTTAATTTAATTTAATTTGTGTATTTTTTTTAATACCAGTTTTCTCGTTAAATTTCTGATGACCCATGTTGAATGTTTCTGGTAGGGCCCCTGAAATAGATATTTCAGAACTTGAAAGTCTTTTCTCAGCAGCTTCTGCTTCGGATGGGAGTAGCACTGTCAAAGGTGGAGGACGACGTGGTTCTAATATCAACAAGCCAGAGAAAGTGCAATTGGTAAGTGATATTTACTGGGTGTTGTAGTGATCGATTTGTAAGTTTTAAGCTAGGTTGATCTCTATGAATTTTTGGTGGCCATTCGGTCATTACAAGAATACATGATTTGGCAGATATGGATTTTCACTACTATATCAGTTGACAAAATGTCATGTTGGTATGAGTTTTTGCAATTTATTCTTGCGCGCTTTTTCTTGCACCTTGCGCTTACGCCCCAGAGTCCTTTGCGCCTTTAATAACTATGGTTTTACTCTCTTGTATATTATCTTTTATACTAATACAAGTGCAAAGACAATAGTACCCTTCAGCTTATTACAAGTAAATAAGAGAAATATAGATACTTTTCCAACACTCCCCCTCAAGTTGGTGCAAAAATATCACACATGCCCAACTTGCTTAAGAAAATGTGGAAGACTTTACTTGCTACTCCTTTGGTCAATATATTTGCCAATTGGTCTCCTGTTTGGACATAAGGCAAACAAATTACCCCAGAACCCAATTTCTCCTTTGTGAAGTGCCTATCGATTTCGACATGCTTGGTTCTATCATGCTATACTGGGTTGTGAGCGATGTTAATTGTGGCTTTGTTGTCACAATACAATCTCATGGGTTCATTTGAACCAAATCCAAGCTCTTTCAACAATATTTTCATCCACATAATTTCACACACTCCTTGAGCCATAGCTCTGAACTCAGCCTTAGCACTTGACCTAGACTGGGCAACAACTGCCTGTTTCTTACTTCGCTAGGTCACAAGATCTCTCACTGCAAAAGTGCAATAACTGGATGTCGACCTCATGGTTCAAAGTCTCGGTCTCGGTCCCCGTCTTGCTTCGGTCTCATTCATTTCGGTCTCGCCCAACTGTCGTGTCTCGGGCGAGATGCAACTTTACGCATGAAAAAAAGTTTGAAAAAATTCAAAAAAATCATAGAAAATTTGTAAAAAATATGATGATTACATTGGAACCATCAAATAAGAAAAATAATGAACTCAATGCACATAATATGGTAAAAAACATAAAAATAGGCGCTATCGTACTAATATATCATGAAAGAAGACTATATTTATGTTTTAGATTAGAATATACACCCAAAGAACATAAATAAGTGTCATATATCAATGATGGGTAAATAACATCGCATATCATAAAGAAATTGACAAAGGATTTGGTAAGTAACATACCGATATAAAAGTTACTCCCATGTAGAGTGGCGATGAGGCTAAAAATGTTGATCACCTTCTTGTGGGTAATATGAAGGGGGCGTATAAAATATATTGAAAGTCAGTGCAGCAATTGGATCATGAGAAGCATCCCCACTCGAACCTTGCCTATGATCTTGATAATACGATTGGGGTGGGGGATAGGAGATCTGTGTCCCATTACTGTTACTTGATGTATCATTGAAATAACCAGTAGGACCACTAGAAATGCTGGATCCCTGATTGAGATATCCGTAGCTACCACTCGTGCTAGTACTCGTAAATGTTCCATACCTATGCCTTTGTCTGTGATCACTCCGATCATAGTAACCACTGGTACTAGTGCTTGTAGATTTATCAAATACTAGTGGACCGTGTGGTGGTGGTGCATAACTATCAGCTTCAGGCACAGTAGGCACTCGACGGCCCCTATGACCATGAACACGATCACTAGTACTAACAGATCTCTGGAGTGGGTGCGATGGTGGTGGACCATATGCATCACCCCCTAATTGCATGCCACGCATGTTATTGAGCATTGCCGTCGGGTCGCCCATATGAACATCATAATCTTGTTGACTCGAAAACTCACCATGTTATCTCAAGTGCCTCCTCTGTTCATTGCTCATATCCTGTCTATCATAATCACCCTGTGCACCATAATGTCTTTTAGTGCCCTTAGCCCATTGTTGTTCTTGGCTTGGCAGTGGGTCACTATAATTGTAACCACCACCACCACCACCACCACCACCACTACCACTATTACCCTTAGCCAAAAAAACTGTTACCACCACTGGATGTCTCTGTGTCTGTGACATCATGTACCACATTTTTTTCATTGCGACTACTTCTTCTCTCACCCCGTGAACGACTACTACTACTACTACCTACCTCAGTACTTGCATCACTCCCTTGTGAACGACTGCTATTGCCATAGTAGGGCTTGATCTTCCTCGTTGGCCAATGCATTAACACTTTGCTCTAGTGCATTGTTATCCATTGTAGGCTGCTCAGTCTCTCAAATCCAATCATCTAAGATATCTTCATCATCAAAGATGTGATTCAAATCAATCGGATTATAGTATTCATCATTATGAGATCTATTAGTTAAATTACGAGTCTGCAGCCTTAAATTGTAATGCACATAGACAAGTTTCTCCAACTTTGACATAGCAAGACAATTGCAAAGTTTTGTATGAATCAACGCAGATGTGCTCCAATTTCTCTCACATCCTTGAGGAAGAACATGTCTGGGTGAGAACATTTATAGCAATCCTCTGGAGGTGTGGAACAGATTCTCCATAATTATACCACCATTGAGCTACAAAAACAAAGTAAAAAACATTTTAATGATTATATATTTCTTTTACGTATATAAATTTGTATACACAATAATACACATCTAACATTGCATTCTTTCTAACCTGGCTGAGTAGTTTTGATTGATACATGTGTGAGTCATTCTCTAAAAACTCCTTTCCTTTCCTTGTATATCTTTATCTACATTTGCATAAAAAATGATTTAATTCAAATATTATAAACATTAATAAAATCTACTTGTTATAATTATTTTTAATAATTACCCATAGAATTATTAATATACTTCATTAATTGCCATTGCTTGTCTCTCCACATTTGGCTCGAGGCGTTTAATTACTTCTTTCAAACCTACCCACACCTCCTCGACGTCATTGAACTCTTGGCTATATTGGCATGCTGGGTTTAGAAAGTAAGCTGTTATGTAATACATGTAAAAGGTTTAGAAGAAAATAAGTACAAAATAGTTCATTTAAAAAAAATTGAAATTTAATTATGCTTACCTACCACATATAATTGGCCATAGAGTTGATTATCCCATCTTTCATTGATAATTTTCCAAATCCCCTTCCATGACCTGTACAATGATTTGATTTTTAATTTGGCTCTATCTATGCAGTCGTATATTACAGCCAAGGTTGGTTTTTGGTTTTGGTCCACAATCTTCAACACTAGCACCAGCCGTTCCATTAAAGAGCAAATCTCCTCTGCTCTACGCCAAAATTGATCCATAAGAATAAGATTGGATACTTCCCTAGCCAACCCTTTTCTTGATTGAGAGCCTTGCCGGGTGTATGAAAGCTGTTGCCAATCTTCAGATGAAAGCATTCTCTTCAGATTTGCTTGATATTTTAATAGGCTCTCAATAGAAATGAATTCTGTGGCAAAACGAGTGATACCTGGCCTAAGGAGATCTCTACCATCCGTGTAAGTCCTTATTAGATTCACAAGCTGGTCACTATTGTAAATAAAGCTTGTGATCTTACTAGCATCGTGAATCACAGATTTGACACTCGACAACTTACTAATGTCTTCAAGAATCAAATCAATATAGTGGGCAGCACAAGGAGACCAAAACAACCTTTTTCTTTTATTCATAGGAAGTCTCCCAGCTGCCTTGTAGGAAACCTCATTATCTATAACAATTTAGACCACATTTTCCTCCCCCTCCCATTTACAACCTTGTCCATCAGCGTAAACAAGTACATAGCCGTTCTAGACCTAACATCGGTGCTATCCATTGTCTTGTGGAATATTATTTCTCGATTACAATACACTATGAAGTTGGTGATGGGGTGTTTGTTACGTGACGACCACCCATCACATATGATTGTGCAACCATATTCTAGCCATTTTTTCCTTAGCATGTCAAGGTAATTATTTAGTTCCGTACTCTCTTCTTTTAAGTATGTACTTCCTATCTGATAACTAGAGGGACCTTTTACACTTGGTCTAGCTACTGCAATTGTATCAATCATCGTTTGGTAGTATGGGCCACTGTGTGCTGCATTAAAAGGGATTTCATTAAACAGAAAAAATTTTGAAACTGCCTTTCCCACCTTCTTCACATTTTTTTTTCCAAACAAATCCTTTAATCTTTTCTGTTTAGCTGGTTTAGGCCGGTACATGTAGGGATCAATCCCCTCAACTGATCAATAGCAGACTTATGAGGATCATGTGCTATAGATAAGTTCCTTTTGGGAGGCTCACTAGCGGTAGAAGGACCAGCACCATCTTGGGAAGGTCTATATGGACGACCTCCCACTTACTGTGTGGAAAACCTGCGATTATCTACCTCCATTTGGGCAGTCCTACGACTCTTCTTCATAGCATGTCTCATTTGTTGCATCTCCTCCTGCTTTGAAATGTCCGTGGGAGGATAAGCCTTATTATCATCCTCATCACAATCAGAAAGACCATGCATATGAACATGCCCATATTCTGCATCTTCTTGCAGGGATGTAAGTAGTTGTTCTTTCTTCCTTTTCATATCTGCCATTTCTTTTACACATTCAGCAAGATGACTCTTCGTCATTTGAATAATATCCCTTGGGCATTTAGTGCATGCGGCAACCTCCTTTGAAACCCCTACAATGTGTTGTTTTAATCGTGTGATGCCAGAACTAACAACTTTACCACAATATTTACACTAGACTTTCCTTTTATCTGCACTGACGGCTTGACCGTGTTCCCAACCAATATATTTTTTTTTTGATCAGCAACAAAGAAATATTATTGAACAAAAGATGAAAGTATAGTATAAAGAGGAAAAGAAAGGGAGGACCAGGAGTCCACCGAAACAAGAAAAGAGAAAACAACCTAAAAAAAAAACCATTGGCTTGTTCGACATCCTTAAAAAAAAAAAAAAAAAAGCATAAATAATTAAATAATTAAACAAATGTTTATAAAGAAAACAATTATCCATATATATTACCCTAACCACTCATGCACAAGTGCATGCCATATATATTCAACAAAAAAATGTTTTCTAAATAATATTCCAAATTATTTATGCGTATGTGTCATTGTGTTGCCCAAATAATCATGCATTTTTTGTTATTTTTAATTTTGGTTTTTATAAAAAAAATTTATAAAAAAAAACCTGAAAATTCTACTTTAAAAACAAGTATTCACAAAAAATAATTTTGCAAATAATTTATGCATATTTATAAGTTCATGATGATTAAAAAAATGTTCATCAAATTTCTAATTTAAAAAATCAGTATTTTTGAAATTAAAAAACAAATATCATTTATTAAAAATAATTTATCATTTATAAAATAAAAAATAATATATATATATATATATATATATATATATATATATATATATATATATACTTCATGATTATTTGTATTTTTGTAAAAAATGTAGGTCCATGAACATCTAAGTTATGAATTGCAATTTAAAAGAAGAAAGAAAAAGAAAAAAAGAAATAGTTCCCAATTGAATTTAGTGAACACAACAACACTTTAGAAAAGGGTTTACCAAAAAAAACTAAAAAAAAAAACACTTTAAAAAAGGAAGAAATAAACAAAATTAAAATAAATTAAAATAAAAAACAGATAGGGGAAGTTTAGATTGGTCGGGCTATCGGAATATAATTACAATTGAGGGTTATTTGCTACTAACTTTCTAATAAACAACTACTAACTTAACTAACAATGACTATTAACTATAACTGTTTTCCCCAAGCCCCACCATTCTAAAATTTTCCCCTAAACATTAAACCACTTACCTCTGTGTGTCTCGCATGTTTGATTGAGAAGTTGAGAGGCTGAGAGTGGGCACAGGGCTTCGGTGGTCGTCAGAGGCTACCCACCACCAGATTCAACGAGATCTACCACTGGCTTGAGAAGTCGCGATGTCTGATGCAGCTGCTGTCCACTGGAGACAACCCGACGCGAGAACACACCTCTTCGATCTGCGCCATCTTTGCGATATCCATCTGCGTGAAGCTCATAGCTGGATTCGAACCTCGTCTGACACTCGATTGCCTTGAGCACTCTCACGAGTCACCATATCTGAGAACGAGAGAGAAAAATGAACAAAGTAGAGGGAAAATGGAAGCTGGAGCTGCTTTCAACTGTCAAGGTAGGCCGTATGCTATTATCTGCCGTAGATGCATCTTTTTTCTTTCAAATTTAAACATCTTCTGCAACTTCACATGGGCAAAAGCAATTTCTTGTATGATTCGAACGATTTCTCATTCGAATCCAATCGATTCATCGAAATCTCGTATATCTTGGTTACGTATTGTTTGAGATCATGATAATCTCGTCTGAGAGGGTAATTCTCTTGATATATTTGTACCAGTGGGAGTTCTCGGATCGTTCAGTGGCGAGACTGGTTTGTCTGGGCAAGACTCACCGAGACAAATGAGACTTTGAACCCTGTAGACCTATGATCAGTGACAGAACCAGTCCAATCTGCATCGATATATGATTCCACTTGTAAATGGTCATGTTTAGAGAACAACAATCCCTTTACATGAGTAGATTTCAAATAGTGAAGGATTCCATGAACCGCCTCTATAGGAGATTCTTGAGGCGAATGCATAAATTGACTTACTAGACTAACAATATAGGCAATGTCCCGTCGGGTGTGTGGCAGGTAAATCAGTTTGCTAACCAACCGTTGATACCTACCCTTGTCCACCAATACACTTTCAGGGTCTTCCCCTAACTTGTAGTTCTGCTCCATAGGAGTATCACTAGGTTTGGAACCCAACATTCAAGTTTCCTTGAGAAGATCTAACACATACTTTCTCTGAGAAATGAAGATGCCAGTCCTAGATCTTGCAACTTCAATACCAAGAAATACTTCAAATTTCCGAAATCCTTTCTCAAATTCATTGGCTAAATGTTCCTTCAGTTTCTGTATCTCCTCCTGGTCATATCTTGTTAGCACAATATCATCCACATATATAATAAGAATTGTTACCTTCCCATGTGAAGAGTGCTTGAGGAATAATGTATGATCTCCCTAACTTTGTTTGAAGTCATATTTCAACATAGCTCGAGTAAATCTCTCAAACCACGCTCGAGGAGATTGCTTCAATCCATATAAAGCCTTCTTCGATTTGCACACCTTTCCCCTGGTTGTATCACTTTCAAAACCTAAAGGTACATCCATGTAGACTTCTTCTTCTAGATCTCCATGGAGAAATGCAATTTTAACATCCAACTGATGAAGATCCATCCAAAATTGGCAACTAAAGAAAGTAGAACTCGAATAAAATTCATTTTGGCCATAAGAGCGAATGTCTCCGGGTAATAAATGCCATATGTCTGTGTGAAGCCTTTTGCTACCAATCTGGCTTTATACCTTTCCATTGAACCATCAGACTTATGCTTTATCGTGAACACCCATTTTCATCTAACTGTCTTTTTCCCCACGGGCAATTCAACTAAATCCTAAGTTTTATTTTTCTGAAGAGCAGTCATCTCTTCACACATTGCTTCCTTCCATTTTTTATCACAAAGTGCATCCTGTAAATTGTTAGGGATAGACACAGAAGACAATTGGGATACAAAGGTACAAAAAAATAGAGAAAGACTGTGATAGGAGACAAAGTTAGAAATAGGAAGTTGGGTACAAGATCTAACTCCTGTACGAAGAGCAATAGGAATATCAGAATCATCAAGAGTAACAGGGGTAGATATGATATTACATGAGTCTAAGGATGACAGTTGGCTATAGGGAAGGGAAATGGTCTTTCCCTTTTGTCTCCTTGAATAGACTTGTAATTCTTTGGGAGGAGGATGTTGTTCTTCCAAGCCTTGAGATGGAACAAAAATAGGGTTAGAAGGAATAGGGTCAGAAGGAGATATAAGAGTAGGAAGTACGGAAGACTTCTTTTCACTACAACTCTCCCTTGAAGAGAAGTTTGGGGGGAGGAAAAATAGGACATCCATAGTGACAAACTTCTTACGTGAGGGAGGATGATAACACTTATACCCCTTTTGAGTAGGCGAGTAGCCCAAGAAAATGCATTTCAGAGCTTGAGGATCTAACTTATTACGAGGCTGGACAGAAACATGAACAAAGCAAACACACCCAAAAACACGAGGAGGAATAAGAAAAGTACAAAGGTATGAGGGTAAAGACAACAAATCAATTGGTGCCTTGTGAGCAAGAACTCTGGAAGACATCCGATTCATTAAATATGCTGCAGTGAGCACACTGCATCCCCCCAATAGGATTTAGGAACATGCATAGAGAACATCAAAGCCCTAGCTAACTCAAGAAGGTGGCAGTTTTTTTTTTCCACAACGCCATTTTGTTGAGGAGTATCCACATAAAAAGTCTGATGGATGATATCGTGATCCTAAAAATAGGATTGAAGACCCCATAAAGGTACTCACCTCCATTATCAGAACGAACAATCTTGATTGAGGTATTAAATTGGTTAAGCACCATCTTATGGAAAGTCTGAAAACATGAGAAAAGATCACTTTTTTTTTTTCCCCAACATATACACCTATGTAGTCCTAAAGAAATCATCAATAAAAGTTAGAAACCATCGAAATCCAGATAATGAGATAATGCGGGAGGGACCCATATATCAATGTGCACAATAGTAAAAGGCAAGTTACTTCTATTAAAACTAGGTGGAAATGAATTATGATGATGTTTTGTAAGTTCACACATTTCGCACTTAAATTGAGAAACATTTATTCCAGAAAACAAAGATGGAAAAATGTGCTGAAGCAAGAAAAAAGATGGATAGCCCAATCTTATATGCTAGAGCCAAAGTTTTTCTTCAGAAGCAACAAATCTCCCAGACTGGTGCGCATGCACAATTCGACCACCGTCCTTCTCAATAGGATCCAAAAGGTAAAGACCATTTCTCACGCCACCACTGCTAATCATCCTCCTCGTGACTAGGTCTTGAAAAACACAATGAGAAGGATAAAAGGTTATACTACAATTTAGATTAGTGATGCGACTAATGGACAATAGATTGTTAGAAAAATTGGGAACATGTAAAACTGAAGAAAGAGACATATTAGGTTAATAGAAATGGAACCTTTCCCTGAGACAGATGACAAAGAATCATCAGCTACCCTAACCGTATCCTTGCTTGAACAAATGTGATAAGAACGAAATAAGGTAAACAAACCCAGTCATATGCTCAGAAGCCCTAGAATCAATAATCCAAGGACGATAAGAGGATTTACAAGACGCACTAAAAGAAGTAGCCAAATTACCTGAGTGGGCAAAAGAAGTAGATGCAGTGGTGGATGTATCTAGTTGAGACATTAGGCGTTTGAGAGACTCAACCTTTGCTCTAGTAAGTGTCACAGACTTGAAATCAGAAGTTTCAGAAGGTAATGAAGTGGGTGGAATAGTGTCTACAGTTGTAGAATAGTGAGTGCGGGACTAGGATAAACCATTAGTACGGCCCCCTACCTCTAGTGAGCCTCCAACAAGTTTCCCTGGTATGTTTCGGTCTCTGGCAATGATCACAAAATAACTTATCCTTCTCATCAGAAATAGAATCAACACCTTTTCGTCCATCACGACTTGGTAGAATACCTCTCTGGTTTTGTTGAGAAGCTGTGGTAAGTGCAGATCTCTCTTGTGAGGTAGAGTGAAGCATGGTATTCCTTTTGCAATCTTCATTTTGAACATAAGCATATACACTTCTTAGCGGAGGAAGAGGTTCCTTTCCTTGAATTTGTATACGAATCAGATCATATCCAACAAGAAAATCAAAGATCTGCTCCTACTCAACAAGTTTATTAAACTTCAAGGTGTCAACAGAACACTCAGCTTGAAAATCCTAATAGTAATCCAATTCCTATCACAATGCCTAGAGTTTATGGAAATAAATTGATAAAGGCTTATCATCCTGGGTAGTCTCATGAATGCAACGCTTCAAGTTATACAGTTGGGCTATATTCCTTACTTTTGAATAATTTGGTGCAATTACATCCCAAATCTCCTTTGCAGTTTGTAGAAGCAAATAGCCATCACTAACCTCTGGTTGCATCGAAAGTAAAAGCCAAGACATAATCATAGAATTTTCTGCATCCTACTTCTCATACGAAGGGTCAGCAACCAAGGTTCTTTCACCTTACCATTCAAATATCCCATCTCCCCTTTACTCGTGATATATAAGGTTGCTGATTTAGACCAGGCTAAATAATTAGGCCCATCCAATTTCACGGTTGTGATTTGGAGTGTAGGGTTTTCATTAGTGGGTATTCCTGAACCCATTACCTACTTTGATGGCTTTCAAAGGTCTGACTAACTTTTGACATGATGTAGACAGCACTCAAACCACCCAAACAAAGTCCAAACACAACGGATATGTCCCTAAGCAACAAATACCACAAGTAAGGTAACAAATGTTCAATATGTAACACAAGGTAGCACACACAGCCCATAAAACACCTGCTGGACCTCTAAACACAGCCACAAAAAAGAAGAAGAGTTTTCTATTGCATACCAATGAAGTTTGCAGCTGTTACAAAGCAAATCTCAACAAAAACCCAGTGAAATGAAGCAAACGAACACCAAAAGGGCTTAAGAAACTCCAAGTTGGCACCCTCTGCATTAGTTGGACCCATCGAACTCGAACACATATGGCTGGATTGAGGGTTTTGAAAAAAACCGCCATTTTTTTTTTCTTCTGGAAAATCAAAGAAAAATTAAAAAAAACCCCTTAAATGATCTCGGATCTAGACGAAACTTCACAGGTAGATCCGTTTTGAAGGGACGATTGGAATCATGGTTCAAAGTCACGGACGAAACCGTGACGTCTCGCCCGAGACGGAACGGTCTCGAAGCCTATCGATACGAGACGTTACAGCGGTACAGGTATATCTCGCCAATTTCTCATCACGTCCGTGACGCCAACATCTCGCCGTGATCTCGCAGTGATCTCGCCGTGGCATTTCGAGACAAAAAAAGTGCTGCAATTCCCAGATTTGAACGTACCTACACAAGTGGAGCTGTGGTGGAGTCGGGAGTGGATGATCTCGCCGATCGAGTCTTGCCATCGCCGATCGAGTCTGCCGTCGCTTTGTCTCGCCTCCCTCGAGCCTCAAGAGTCGACAGTCGACTCCTCCAGTGAGTATCAAGCACTCAACCAGCCCTGCCGTCGCCGATCGAAGCTCGCCGCCGCCGATCGAAGCTCACCGTCGCCGATTAAAGCTCGCCGTCGCCGATCGAAGCTCACCGTCCCTTGGTCTGCCCTCTTGCCTTCCTCGAGCCTCGATAGTGTTCTTCTCACTTTCCCTTTCAATTCTCACCCACTTAAAAGTCAAACTTGAGTTTTTCTTTTTCTTTTTCTTTCCTTTTTTTTTTTTTGGCTAAGAAAACTTAAGTTTTTCTTATTTTATTAGTTACGTCTGTTTCTTTTTTTCTTTGCTTTGCTTCGTATTTCTTTTTTTTTTTTTAATTGGACCATATAAAGTAAATACGATAAAGGGTTTTTATAAAGCTTTAATTTTTGCAATTTTTTTTTTGTTCTAATTAGAAAAATGGAAGAAAATATTCAAGATATTTCATTGTTTATCAAAACTTAATTAAATTGATCTATGTTAAAGATTGAAAATAAAAGAGTATATTAAATAAAAATAAAAATTATAGCTATTGGTTGAAATAAGTGAATCTATACTCTATAATATGTGATGAATTATCAATAATGGGATCAGGGATGTCAACTTATATGCAATTAGGATGAAAATAATCCTATTTTCAGGGCCACTAGTTACAATTCAATTCCGACCTCTCAAGACTCACCTGCAAGATTTGCATTTTCTTTGTTTTATTACCCCCTCAAAATCAATAAATCAATACAATTGGAATTGATTTTGATTTATATAACTTATAATCTATATCTAAGACCTAAATATTGAATTTCTTATTACTTACATAGCTCGTTGCCGCCCGTTTTGATACTTTTAATCATTTTATATGTTCTAAATTATTTGTTTTACATGTTTTATGCTTCTAATGTGATTGCTTTATTTTTTTAGATTTTTCCATGATTTTTTTGGATTTTTTTTAGCCTTATTTTATACGTAATGTTGCATCTCACCCGAGATATGACGAGACAGCCGCGACTGTGATGACTGTGACCATTACGTGACGGCGTCCGTGACCGTGACTTTGAACCATGATTGGAATAGGTAGGGTTTTTTTGCCTTGTTGATGTTAGCATCCGTATGACTGACATCAGCAGATGACACAAGCAAATGCTAACGTCAGTAGAATGCTCTCCTTCGACTTGTTAAACCCTTCACGCGTACGGATCAATGAGTAGAGGCACTGATACCAAGTGGATTTGTATAACTAATGAAAGAAGAAAAAAAAGAAAGAGAAGAAAGAAAGAACAGAGAAGAGAAGAGAAAAGGGTTGTTGTAAAGAAAGAGAGCATAGGTTTTACTCTCTTGTATATTATCTTTTGTACTAATACAAGTACAAAGACAATAGTACCCTTAAGCTTCTTACAAGTAAATAAGAGAAATATAGATACTTTTCCAACAAGTTCCCCTTATAGAGAACCTTCAATGGAAGCAGATGATGTATAAGTGTATAACAAATACTCAACATCTAAGGTACTGATGATTTCCCATCTTTGGTAAGAGATTAGAATCATTTGATCTTGGAACTATTAGATTTATAGCTAATATAGTGCTGCAAGTTAAAGTGGGATTTTGGAGAAAAAGATTGCTAAAAATAGCAACCTTGCGTGTTGCATAGAACATCATTTCCTAGCTGTGGTGACAATCGGGTAAACAGGGATGACTACCTGTCCCTAAATGCCTATAAAAATGAACTCCATGAGTTTGACTTGGATATTCCTGATGAAAATGAGGACCAAGTTGTGGTTCATCAAAGGTGTAGCATTTGGAAAATACTCTTCCAATTTCTCCTTCAAAGTTTCCAAAAGGTGATGAGCATTCTGGTCATTTTGCAAAAATGGTCATATTTATTAAAATTTTGGGCTAGAAAATGTAATTTTTGACAAAGTGGGACTTATCCAAGGAACTGAGATGACAAGTTTTTTGATTTCAGGGTTCTAAAGGAGAGGGCTCTGAGTAGAGTTAACTTGATCCACGATTGTGACCACGATCATGTCCACCACCTTGGTTTCCACCTTGACCTTGAGTACCTCCTGGTTCCCATTAGCACCCCTAACAATTTTCCTTTCTTTTCTTTCTTTCTTTTTTATTTTTTTATTTTTTTTATTTTTTGGGTACAAACCCCCAAGAATTTTCATGGTCTTTAAAGGAGTTCTATTGGCTAGGAGAATAGAACAAAGCAGAATAATATGACTAAGTAATGGAGTTCTCCCGTCATTAGCCTAGATCTACCCTTGTACAGTTTGTGGGTCTGGGTTAAGTCATGAGATGAACTTAGCGACTTGGAATTTTTCTTGCTGCTTCTTCAAAATCTCCAAGTTGTTAGTGAAGGGATAGTATTGACTTAGTTTACTCAAATTTCTGTTAATGAAAATCTTGTGCTGGAGAAGAAATATATTCTCATGTAGCTTGTAGATGTTAGCCTCATATCCATTGTTGGCCCATTTTCTAATAGCTTAAGCTTTTGGGTTTAAGTGGTGTTTTAAGATGGTATAGCTCTGGTTTCCGAGAGGTTGTGGGTTCGACTCTTGTTACCTTTGTGATCATGGATCCGATTAGAAACTGTATCCTAGCTCCCTAGAATTAAACACCCCCTCCTTGGGGTCAAACACTTCATTTTTTTTCTTTTTATTCCCCTATCACTCCATCAGTTTGTTTGTTAGATGTTTGTCTATCTCTTTACGCGCAGGATGGCTGCATGTGAGGGGGAGTGTTAGCTTGATATACATTATCGGTTCATTCCCTAATAACTTAAGCTTTTGGGTTTTAGTGGTGTTCTAATAGAATATACGTGAAACATTCTTCTCCCCAAAGCAAACGACTTCCCAAATCTCCTTAACTAATTTTGAAACGTTACAATAGTATTCTTGTGATATTAATAAAGTTATCATGATCTGGTTCTTTTGAAACGTTACAATAGAATTCTTGCCACTATCTTGTACACGTGGCCCAATAGGATGATTAGGCAAAAGTCCTTCACATCCACTACATTACCTTTTTTTGGTATTAAAGCCACAACTGTGGCATTGAAACTATTCTTGAAAGATCCATCCTCATAGAACTGAGTGAACATCTTTAAGAGGTCCTTATTAACCACACTCAACACTTATAAAAGAAAGCAAGCATAAATCCATCCGGCATGGTTCTTTATCCACATTTAAGCTACACAATGCCGCAAAGACCTCATCCTCATCCCACTTCCTCTCTAACCATTCTACCTCCCCCTTATCTATAGAAGAAAAGTGTATTCCATCCAATGTGGGTCTTCGCGACACTTCTTCTTGGAACAAAGTAGAATAAAAGTTGATAGTGCTAGTTGCAATCTCTACTTTGTCCTCCAATAGTGCCCTATTCCTTCTAATTTGCCAATAAAGTTCCGACTACGTGCATTTGCCATCGTGTGGAAGAATTTGGTGTTTCTGTGTCCTTTTAACCAAATTTCCTTAGACTTTTGTCTCCAATTGATCTCCTCAAGGTCTGCCAATTTGGAGACTTCTTTTCTTAAGTCCTCACTTCTATTTCTTTCTTTGGTGCTTTGCTGTCCCTCCTCCTCTTTTTATCATTGGCTCTGATATCCAAAATCATGCTTTTGGTCACTTCCAATTTTCCAAATACATCTGTGTTCCATTTATAACGCTTTATAAGTTTTGTAGCTAGCACAAAACTAGGAGTCCTGCTAAATAGGAAGGAATCCCACCACTCCTGAATCAGATTGACAAATCCATCCACCTTCAACTACATGTTTTCAAATTGAAAGGGCCCTTTGTGCCTGTGTAAGTTTTCTATGTCTACCACAATAGGGGCATGGTCTGAGCATGGCTTAGGTAGGATGGATTGCAAACCCCTAGGGAAAGACTTTTGCCAACCACTAGGAAACAAGAATTTGTCCAACTGAGACAAAATAGGTGACCTAGTATCGATACCTCCCATAAAATGTGGATTAACCCACTCATTCCTCTTGATGAAGTCACAAAATTCTTTCATGGCTGTTGTAGAAGACACTGCTCTTGATCTTTTTGAAGGGAATCTTACCACATTAAAGTCATCTCCCCCACAACTGTTGGAAAAGTGACTTATATTGCTTCTATTTACTTGTAATAAGCTGAAGGGTATTATTGTCTTTGTACTTGTATTAGTATAAAAGATAATGAACAAGAGAGAAAACCTAAGTTCTCTCTTTTATTTTTACAGCAGCCATATATTTTTCTTCTCTTTTCCTTCTTTCTTCTCTTTCTTTCTTTCTTTCTTCACTGGTTATACAAATCCACTTGGTATCAGAGCCTCTACTCATCGATTCGTACGCGAAAAAGGGTTTGATAGTCGAGAAAGCACATTTTGCTGATGTCAGCAATTGCTGACGTCATCTGCTGACGTCAGCCGTACGGACGCTGACATCAGCAGGGCACAAAAACCCTACCATCTGAATCACCACTTCCAGGAGAGCTTTCCTGTGAATTTTCGTCCAGATCCAAGATGATTTAAGGGGATTTTTCGATTTTTCTTTCATTTTCCAGGAAAATGGTTTTTTTTTTCAAAATCCCCATCCCGGCCTTGATTGTTTGAGTTTGATGGGTCGAACTGCAACAGAGGGTGCCGACTTGAAGGTCTCTAAGCCTCTTTGGTGTTTGTTGCTTCGTTTCAATGGTTTTTTGTAGCAATATGCCTTGTACCAGCCATAACCTTCACTAGTATGCACTGGAAAACCTCTTTGTTTGCTGTTTGGGGCTGTGTTTGGAGGTCTAACAGGTGTTTGTGGGCTGTGTGAGGTGTTTGTGGGCTGTGTGTGGGCTGTGTGTGCTGGCTAGTGCTACATATTGAACGTTGGTTACCTTACTTGTGATATCTGTTGCGTGGGGACATATCCGTTGTGTTTGGACTTAGTTTTTGGGTGGTTGAGAAGTCTGCTGTCTACCTCATGTCAGAAGTTATTCAGACCTCTGAAAGCCAACCTAATAGGGTAATGGGTCCAGGAATACCCACTAATGACAACCCTACACTCCAAATCACAACTGTGAAATTGGATGGGCTTAATTATTTAGCTTGGTCTCGATCGGCAACCTTATATATCACAAGTAAAGGGAAGATGGGATATTTGAATGGTAAGGTGAAAGAACCTTCAGTAACTGACCCTTCGTATGAGAGATGGGATGCAGAAAATTCTATGATTATGTCTTGGCTTTTACATTCGATGCAACTAGAGGTTAGTGATGGCTACTTGCTTCTGAGGACTGCAAAGGAGATTTGGGATGCAGTTGCACAAACCTATTCAAAGGTAGGGAACATAGCCCAGCTGTATGACTTGAAACGTCGTATTCATGAGACTACCCAGGAGGATAAGCCTTTATCAGTTTATTTCCATAAACTCCGGGCATTGTGGCAGGAGTTGGATTATTATCAGGATTTTCGAGCTGAGTGTCCAGCTGACGTCTTGAAGTTTAATACACTTGTGGAGCAGGAGCGGATTTTTGATTTTCTTGCTAGGTTGAGAGATGAATATGATCCGATTCGTATACAAATTTTAGGGAAGGAACCTCTTCCTTCGTTGAGAAGTGTGTATGCTTATGTTCAGAATGAGGAGAGTCGAAGGAATACTATGCTTCACTCTACCTCACAGGAGCGCTCTGCACTTGCTACGGCTTCTCAGCGAAACCAAAAAGGTGTTCTGCCAAGTCGTGATGGAGGAAAGGGTGTTGATTCTGTGTCTGATGAGAAGGATAAGTTATTTTGTGATCATTGCCAGAAACCGAGACATACCAGAGAAACTTGTTGGAGGCTCCATGGTCGCCCTACTAGAGGTAGGGGGGGCCGTACTGGTGGTGTATCGCGGTCCCGAGCTCACTATTCTACTGCTGCTGACACTATTCCACCTACTTCATTCCCCTCTGGACCTTCTGGACCTTCTGACTCTGAGTCTGTGACCCTTACCCGAGCTGAGGTTGAGTCTCTCAGACGCCTGGTGTCTCAACTGGATACATCTACCACTGCATCTACTTCTTTTGTCCACTCAGGTAATTTGGCTATTTCTTTTAGTGCATCTTGTAAATCCTCTTATCGTCCTTGGATTATTGATTCTGGGGCTTCTGACCATATGACTGGTTTATCTTCCTTGTTTCGTTCTTATCACCCTTGTTCAGGCAGAGATAAGGTTAGGGTAGCTGATGGTTCTTTGTCCTCTGTCTCAGGGAAAGGTTCCATAACTATTAACCCTGATATGTCTCTTTCTTCAGTCTTACATGTTCCCAATTTCTCTAACAATCTATTGTCCATTAGTCGCCTTACTACTGATCTCAATTGTAGTGTAACCTTTTATCCTTCTCATTGTGTTTTTCAGGACCTAGTCACGAGGAGGATGATTGGCAGTGGTAGTGTGCGAGATGGTCTTTACTTCTTGGATCCTCTTGAGAAGGATGGTGCTCGAATTGTGCATGCACATCAATCTGGGAGATGTACTGCTTCTGAAGAGAAGCTTTGGCTCTGGCATAGAAGATTGGGCCATCCCTCTTTTTTCTTGCTTCAAAGACTTTTTCCATCATTGTTTTCTGGAATAAATGTGTCTCAATTTAAGTGCGAAGTTTGTGAACTTGCAAAACATCATCGTACTTCATTTCCACCTAGTTTTAATAGAAGTAACTTGCCTTTTACTATTGTGCACACTGATGTATGGGGCCCCTCTCGTATTATCTCATTATCTGGATTTCGCTGGTTTGTTACTTTTATTGATGATTTCTCTAGGACTACATGGGTGTATCTGTTGAAAGAAAAACGTGATGTTTTCTCATGTTTTCAGACTTTCCATAAGATGGTGTTTAACCAATTTAACACCTCCATTAAAATCGTTCGTTCTGATAATGGAGGTGAGTACCTTTATAGGGGTCTTCAATCCTATTTTCAGGACCATGGTATCATCCATCAAACTTCTTGTGTGGATACTCCTCAACAAAATGGTGTTGCGGAAAGAAAGAACCGCCACCTTCTTGAGACAGCTAGGGCTTTGATGTTCTCTATGCATGTTCCTAAATCCTATTGGGGGGATGCAGTGCTCAGTGCAGCATATTTAATGAATCGGATGCCTTCTAGAGTTCTTGCTCACAAGGCACCAATTGATTTGTTGTCTTTACCCTCATGCCCTAATACTTTTCTTATTCCTCCTCGTGTGTTTGGGTGTGTTTGCTTTGTCCATGTGCCTGTCCAGGCTCGTAGTAAGTTAGATCCTCGAGCTCTGAAGTGCATTTTCTTGGGCTATTCACCTACTCAAAAGGGGTATAAGTGCTATCATCCTCCCTCACGCAAGAAGTTTGTCACTATGGATGTCACATTCCTTGAATCAGTCTCCTATTTTTCCTCCTCCCAAACTTCTCTTCAAGGGGAGAGTTGTAGTGAAGAGAAGTCTGCTGTACTTCCTACTCTTATATCTCTTTCTGACCCTATTTCTATATCTCCTTCTGATCCTATTCCTGTTCCATCGCAAGGCTTGGAAGAAGTGCACCCCCCTTCCAAAGAATTACAGGTCTATTCAAGGAGACAGAAGGAAAAGACCATTTCCCCTCCCTACGGCCAACCGTCATCCTTGGATTCAGGTAATATCATATCTACTCCTGTTACTCTAGATGATTCTAATATTCCTATTGCTCTTCGTAAAGGAGTTAGATCTTGTACTCAACATCCTATTTCTAACTTTGTCTCCTATCATAGTCTCTCTCCATTTTTTCGTACCTTTGTATCCCAATTGTCTTCTGTGTCTATTCCTAACAATTTACAGGATGCACTCTGTGATAAAAAATGGAAGGAAGCTATGTGTGAAGAGATGAGTGCTCTTCAGAAAAATAAAACTTGGGATTTAGTTGAATTGCCTGTGGGAAAGAAGACAGTTGGATGCAAATGGGTGTTCACGATAAAGCATAAGGCTGATGGTTCAGTGGAAAGGTATAAAGCTAGATTGGTAGCAAAAGGCTTCACACAGACATATGGCATTGATTATCAGGAGACATTTGCTCCTGTGGCCAAGATGAATTCTGTTCGAGTCCTACTCTCTTTAGCTGCCAATTTTGGATGAGCCCTTTATCAGTTGGATGTTAAAAATGCATTTCTCCATGGAGATCTAGAAGAGGAGGTCTACATGGATGTGCCTCCAGGTTTTGATAGTGATACTGCCAGGGGGAAGGTATGCAAACTGAAGAAGGCTTTATATGGATTGAAGCAATCTCCTCGAGCGTGGTTGGAGAGATTTACTCGAGCTATGTTGAAATATGACTTCAAACAAAGTCAAGGAGATCATACATTATTCATCAAGCACTCTTCACAGGGGAAGGTAACAGTTCTTATTGTATATGTGGATGATATTGTGCTAACAGGAGATGACCAAGAGGAGATACAAACATTAAAGGAACATTTAGCCAATGAATTTGAGATAAAGGATTTGGGGAGTTTGAAGTATTTTCTGGGTATTGAAGTTGCTAGATCTAGGACTGGCATTTTCATTTCCCAACGAAAGTATGTGTTAGATCTTCTCAAGGAAACTGGGATGCTGGGTTCCAAACCTAGTGATACTCCTGTGGAACAGAACTATAAGCTAGGGGAAGACTCTGAAGGTGTATTGGTGGACAGAGGTAGATATCAACGGTTGGTTGGCAAACTAATTTACTTGTCACACACCCGACCTGACATTGTCTATGCTGTTAGTCTAGTAAGTCAGTTTATGCATTCGCCTCGAGAGTCTCATATGGAAGCGGTCCATCGAATCCTTCGCTATTTGAAATCTGCTCCTGGAAAGGGATTATTGTTCTCTAAACATGATCATTTGCGGGTGGAATCATATACAGATGCAGATTGGGCTGGATCTGTCACTGATCGCAGGTCGACATCTGGTTATTGTACCTTTGTAGGAGGAAATCTTGTGACTTGGCGAAGTAAGAAGCAGGCAGTTGTAGCCAGGTCTAGTGCTGAAGCTGAGTTCAGAGCTATGGCTCAAGGAGTGTGTGAAATTATGTGGCTGAAAATATTGTTGAAAGAGCTTGGATTTGATTCAGATGAACCCATGAGATTGTATTGTGACAACAAAGCCGCAATTAACATTGCTCACAACCCAGTACAGCATGATAGAACCAAACATATTGAAATTGACAGGCATTTCATAAAGGAGAAATTGAGTTCTGGGGTGATTTGTATGCCTTATGTCCAAACAGGAGATCAATTGGCAGATATTTTGACCAAAGGAGTAGGAAGTAAAGTCTTCCACACTTTCTTAAGCAAGTTGGGCATGTGTGATATCTTTGCACCAACTTGAGGGGGAGTGTTAGAAAAGTGACTTATATTGCTTCTATTTACTTGTAATAAGCTGAAGGGTATTATTGTCTTTGTACTTGTATTAGTATAAAAGATAATGAACAAGAGAGAAAACCTAAGTTCTCTCTTTTATTTTTACAGCAGCCATATATTTTTCTTCTCTTTTCCTTCTTTCTTCTCTTTCTTTCTTTCTTTCTTCACTGGTTATACAAATCCACTACAACATGGTACTGCCCAGTCCTCCTTCACCCTTTCCAATTCTTCCCATAAGGTTTGCCCAGTTAGCCTGTCCTTCCTCACCCTTTCCAATTCTTCCCATAAGGTTTGCAGAATAAGCATGGAATAGAGTGCTGGCCCATTCTAACATCAATCTTTGAGCATAACCGACTGTCCCTTATCAATATAATGCCTCCCGCTAAACCTTGGCCCCGAGATATTCCCATTCTACATATCCGAATGCTTAGAAATCTCTAATCACATTTTTACCTATTTTCTCCATCTTTATCTCCTACAAGATCTGTTGGGAAGTCCCACATCCCACATCGTTTAAATTCAAAAAGTTGATGTCTTTATATACCCTGTTTAGGCCCTCTACCTAAAAGTTTAGGCTTTTAGGTTGGAAACTTAATATGGTATCAGAGTATGTTATTCTTGGGCTCGTTTCGCTCGTCTTTGTTGTCCACGTGATAGACTCGTTTCTATCTTGTTAGGCCTGCACGTGAGGGGGAGTGTTGGAAATATACATCTTTCATTGGTTAATTATAAACCTTAACATGGCTTTATATACCTGTTTGGGTCCTCTACTTATAAAGCTTAAGCTTTTAAGTTGGAAACTTAACATGGTATCAGAGCATGTCTTTGGAATCTTGTTGGGCGTGCACATGAGGGGGAGTGTTGGGATGTCCTATATCCCACATCGATTAACTATCGAGTTAAACACGTCTTGTCCTTTTTGAATCTTGTTAGGCTTGCACATGAGGAGTGTTGGGAAGTCCCACATCCCACATCAATTAAATATCGAGTTAAACATGTCTTCATATACCTGTTTGGGCCTTCGCTTACAAAGCTTAGGCCTTTAAGTTGGAAATTTAACAAGATCATTAGCTCCCATTTCCATTTCTTTGGAGCCAATTCAATCTCTAATATTTTTTCTTTATTATTGATGGTCTTTATGTTCTTGGTAATTATCCTCTTTTGTAAGCAATTGCTAATGTTTCAGGCCTTTCCTTCCCCCGCATCTCCTACCCCTTATCTTTAATCGTTATTTGCTGATGTGTTGCTTTTGTAGGAGGGTGAATAACGCTTGTTGCCCTTCCATCGCTTCTCAATTGTTGAGAAGAAATCCATACCTTCCTCCTTAAAGCGATCAAATGACACCCCCATGGATTTACTAATGCCATGGATATGCTTCATCACCCAAGCTAAGACCTCCCTCTAGCTTTTAGAGTTATCATAATCTCTAATTGAGTCCCTAAAGCCATTGGTGCGAGGATATCTAGTGCGGTACAATCGAGTGGCTCTTCTGTTGCTACTTTTATGCTAACAAGACTTCCCTACCTCTGCACGCTTCTTGCCCTATTACCATTTCTTTTCCATTTATCCTTCCACCGTCCTCTAAATTTGATAAACACTTAGCGCTCTCCTCCCAACATTCAGCCGAGGTCTCGCTTAGCGTGACTGTAGTTTTACCCCTAGGCTATGTATTTCCTATCATTGAATCTTAATCAAAGCTACTATCGCCCCCATGCCCAATGGTCCCATCACTGTCACATGTCATGTAGACTTTTGAGTCCTTTAATCCTAGCGCTAGTAAATCCATTGTCTACCCGCCCCCCCCCCCCCCCCCCCCCCCTCCTCGAGAGATAACAGTGAAGAAGAAAAAGAAGGACAAGTAGGTTGAAAGGTTGCTAGAAGCCCAACCGTAATTGGCTTGTTTATTTTTGGCTGCCAAACTTGAATAGCATGGCCTAAGTCCTTAATATGGTTGACTTCCATACATGATACTATGACAACCTAGAATTGTGAATCTCAGCCCCTTTGTTATCATAGCCCAAGCCCATTGCTTCTTTGGAGCATTCTCCATGCTCGAACGACCTCTTCTTTGGTTTGTTTCACCAAATTGGTCGTTTTGGTATTGGTTTCGAGGCCCAATTATGTCTTCCTCTTTCCATGCTCAAGTTTTGTGACTTCATAGTCTACTAACCCAGTTCGCTCTACCTTCTGGGTTTTACAGCAAGCTCACTCAACTTGACCTCAGACTGGCGGGATTCAAGCACTCAGTTTATGCACTAGAAGTAGATATGACTTAGTTCCTTATGATTGAGATCCATTGGGCCCAAGAATCCAAATACTTGTTGTGGAGGCTAGTTGGTTTCTACTTTAGAAACTTCTTTACACCCCATTATGTGTCCATTTCTAAGAGTACCACATTTCCTGCCCTTCATTGATGTGGGACCCAATATCTTTCCTTCCTTCTTTCCCTTTAATGCGTGAGGTCCACACCTTCTCATCTCTGTCACTATTTCTCTCTGACAATTCTTTGGTGACTTGAACATCCTAGGCTTCCATCGTCAAAGAGGTGAATGGCGAATTCCAGATCTCCGAGATCTAGACTTTGAACTTCCTTTTTTGGTCGTGGATTTTGATGAACTCCAGTAAACCACCGATTTTCCTAGTCAAGATCTTCACCCTCAGTGGTGGGAAAGAAGTAAGTGATGACATCTATGAAGCCCCCATACCCATCACCAATGTCTCTAAAGTTTATATAGCTCCACAAATGAAGTGGGAGCCCTTCCACCCTTATCCATCTCACCACCCTTTTCCTATCCGTCTTCGTCAAAAACACCATTGGAGTCCAAACTGTTAGGTCTAGATTCGCCTATAACCCTATTTCCATTGATGATAACATGGCGAGCTTCTTCTTCTTCGAGCAACCAAAATTATAGGGCATCATTGTAAAGGTAGGAGAGGTTAACCTCAAAAGGGATCTTCCATACCCTAGTTGCCCATCTCTCAATATCTTCTAGTGACCTAGCTTCTCCATAAAATTTCTCTACAAGACATTTCTTGAGGTTCAGTTTCCTCTCTTCAATCCCCCTGTTTTCAGGTGAAAACGTTGCCTGTCCACCACTAATCTATAGATAGCAGTCGCCTTCTAGGAGAAAGGATATGCTTTGAGTATCTACTTAAAACTTCTTGAGGGTTTAACTAGCTATAGCCTTTTGGCTGTTGAAGTGGTCTCTCCAACCCAATTTTGCAAAGCCCTTGTGATAGCTCCCCAACCCTCCCCTTCGTAACCTTTTGGAAACACCATCACCCAGCGTTCACTGTATGAGGCACTTAACACCAGATATCTCCTGTATGAATTCCGCTGACTACCTAGTAGCTGAGCTGATTGCTTTCTTCCCATCTGCATGCTCATGCTGAGTGTTGACGTATCTAGGCCACTCAACATTGCTTGGAAGCTTTCAGTCAATGATAAAAGTTCTTCTAGACCCACCGTTACGTGGTGGCAGAATCCCCTTCCCCTCTCCATGACTTGCAGTTCTCCTCATGACCTCACAAAATCGAAAGTTTTGGTGTCAATTTGGAATATTCTTATGTCTCTTGACCTTATCGTTTACCACAGATCCTTAGCTGATTTTGCTCTCTTGCTTCCCTTGCTAAGCATCTATATAATGATCCAAAGAAAGCCATAAATCTTAATTGTGGCTCATGAGAGGACTTGTCAGCATTGGATGACCATTGAACGGCCGAGATACTGATGGCACCATCAATCACCTCAGGTTGAATTTGTAAACCCGGACCCATGTCTCCAAGTAGAAGATCACCCTCAAGTCCTCAACCTCCCACTAATGCAACATCAAGCATCAACTGTGATATATATATATATACCAATCCATTGGTGTCCACTCTCAGATTGTGTCTCCCCGCTTAGTCTCCATCCACAACCTATGTCAAGTGGTAATCTGGAAAACTCCATCATCAGGCAAAGCAAGAAGCTCCGATGCTCTCCCCAACAGCTGGGCCTGAATTTTTGTAATACGTGAAGATGTGTACTTTCGAGCTTTCACATTGTCATAGAATATCTCATGAGGCGCTTGCAACTTAAGCCTCAAAGATATTACCAATATACAGTTCCACTTGCACTTATAGATGAATTCTAGTATTCTAGTATTCTAGTAGATATATATAAAGAGAGAAGGGAGGGAGGTGAGTCTTATGGAGAGTGAAACCTTGTGAAGAAGTCTTTATTTGAATGAACATTGAAGAATAATAACAATTGTAAACAGCGAAGGCTGAGGTTGGCGAGGCTCCAGCACTGGGGCCATTGCGGCATCAAGAGGGGTTGAGAGAAGCAGAGAGCTACTAAGAGGTGACAGGGGTCGAAGAATTATGCTGTAAAATAGCCAAACTTGGATTCCTAGCGATGTACTTAACACAAGAACATCATCAGATATTAGTGTCTCCTCCTACCTCAGGATGTCCATCTGATGTATATTCAGGTGGATTCTCCTATGTTCTTAGGCTATCCATTTCCTTGCACCTTGAAGCATGATATAAAATGTGTCACTACTTCAGGGTTTGAAAATGCATGTAGAAGGCTTAAGCTGATTTATTGAAAGTGAAAATAGATGTATTATTGCCACTAGTGTATTGTAACCTCTCCAAATTCAACACACAACACACACACACACACACACACACACACTAGTATCTCACACTAGTATCTCTATCATAATATACTTTAATTCTTGTTTTTGATATTACACCTTTGGTTAAGATGAATTAATTCTATTTCCATGTTATTTTAAAATTAGAGCTCTGGTTTTCCTGAGTTGGTTAATATAAAAATTGACTGGCTACTGCATGTAACTGGTAAGAAAGACATGCTTTCTTCCTTTTTTGGTCATTGTGTGAAACTTATTGTATATTTTTATTTTCAGAATATTTTAAGTTCCAAAACTTTCTGGCAGTTAGGCATAAGTTTTTTGTTTGTTCCTTTTGTCAGGTTGACTTGCGGAGGGCATATAATTGTGAAATAATGCTCACAAAAGTAAAAATTCCACTACCAGATATGATTGTAAGCTCATCTTTCCTTTCCTCGTACTACATGTTTTGCTAATAATAATAGTTTAAAGAATTAAGTGAAAGGGCTCTCCTTTTTTGTTTTTCTAATGGGTTTCTTTTTGCATGCATCATAGTGGTTAATCTTGCAAATAGGCTTTTGAGGATATATTTGTCAAAATAATTGAAATTGAGGTTTATGCTTCAGCATTTATTGTCGAAAGAGATATTTAAGTTGCAAATTAAGCCTGTTAGCATAGTTATTAAACCCGGACTAGACATTGACTTGGTCGAGAGGTTGGGTCACCGTGTCACTGGTTCAACTGTTGGGTCACTGGTCGTTCTTATAATTAAAATAATAATAAAAATTCATAGTAACTATTAAAAAATGAAATATTACTAAAAAAAGAAATGTATTTATGTTAATTTTTTTTTATTAAAAAAAAATACTAAACGCACAAAAAATTCAATACATTTGCATATATAATGTATAATAAAACTAATAAAACTATAAGATCATGCTTAATAATTTTGTATATGTAACAAACTAGTTAAATAATATGTATTGTTAAAATATTACATAAGGGAGTGTAGATAAGTGGTTAAGGCTTGTACTATGTTGCTATTTGTTGTTTCGAACCTCACGAGATGCATGTTTTGCCCCATGCCTTAAATAAATGAAAGTCAACACTTAATGCCACATGCCCTTTGACCGGTAGACCGGACCGGTTTAATCACATTTTAGCATAAAATCGTCCGGTTCAACCGGTTTATTCTAGTTTAAGGCGATTCATATGCTTAAACTATGCCTGTTAGAGTCATACTTTTTTTCCCCCCCATAAAGGACTATATGAAGTCAAATGTACAGTAAAAATTATGAATTACCTTTTTAATCTCAGATACTACATATATCATATATTGTTATTGACATAGTAGAAAACATAAGATATGACTACGACAAATGTCAATAGCGTAGAACTCTCGAATCCACAAGGAAGAACACTTGAATCCATGAAAAGAACGCAACCACAGAGAAAACTCTCAAAAGCTTTATTGATAATTAAAAGTAATTGATTTCCATAGGGCTACAAGCCTATTTATAGAGAACTAATACAAAGTATTTATAGAGAACTAATACTAAGATTCTAAGTAAACTAGGAATAGGAAATAAGTAAATAACTAAATTCTACTAAACTTCAGAAAACATGACAATAGGAAATAAACTAGTAAAAGGAATCTTAATTCTTGTAGAATAATTGATAATAAGAAAAAGGAAATAATTAAGAAAAAAGAAAAGAAAAGAAAAGAAAATAACGTATACATATGAGATCTGGCCATAAAGAGGTGGGCAACTAGTTGGGAGCCACGAAGGCAATTGGTCGGGGTGGCTTGTCCTACATCATTTATGTGGTAGGAGTGGAAGAAACATGTGTAGAGAGTGCCCAACGCTTCAAATAATGTTTTAGGAAATGGACTGAACTGGGCGATTAAGCTGCCTTGACTGTCAATTGGTCCTATATAAGATTATCTTCTACTCCCAAAACCTGATGGCTTTAAGAACCATGTGATATCTGAAAAATCGTTCCAAACAGCAGTTAAACTGTCCCCTGCTCACTGTCCATTTTATGAAAATGGAGTACTCGACGGTTTTTGCTCCTTTATCTAAAAGCCATAAATTAGGATCTTTATTCTATTTGAAATCTTTCTGACCCTCTCTCTTTTCTTAAGCAAGCTAAACTTGATTTCACCACCTCCTTTATTTGTTCTCTCTCTAAGACAGGAAATAGAAACCGCAACTCTTGGTTGCAAGAGTTACACCAATTGTTAAAAAAAAGAAGAGTTACACCAATTGTTGAACCACCTTTGGAACAAATACACCGTTGGATTGTTGGTCGATGGCACCATCAAGTCAGTGGTGGCATTCCTCTCTCTCTCTTTCCTTTTTTTTTTTTTTTTTTTTTTTTTTTCTTGTGGTAATTTTATTGTAGTTTTAGAGTAATTAATAATTATTGATTTATATATTTATGACAATGTGATTATGTCACGGTTCTCATTGGTTGATCCAGTGGATGAATTGGCCCTCAACCTGGTCCTTCTTCAGGTTCATCGAATGTACTCTTTAAAAAGATTGGGTTGAGTTGCATGTGAGGGTTGGTTTCCCTTGAAGTAAGAAATGCTGTTTTATTGGTTACTCAAATATCACCTTTATAATTAATTGTCACTTTAAGGTTTATTACATTAAGGCTTAAAAATATTTGACTAAAAGATTTTTTGACATGGAAGAGAAGCTTTTGGTGGGTGGGATGGTTCTCAACAAAGTTACTCTAATGTCATCCTTGCTTTAAGAAAATGCCAATATTGGTAGATGGCTTTAAGAAAATTAGAGCATCATTTTGGTAGAAACAAGAAGTGGAAAGGTAGGTATTTGCAGAAGGCCAAAAATATATTTTCTTAGTTAAAGATAGTATTTCTTAAATGACTTAAATATAAATTGCTTTATTTTTGTAAAAAAAATCGGCGGGTTTTTAGTAATAATTGCAATGTTAGAAGGGTTCATGGGAGTGGAGTCTGCGGGTGATTATCACATTACGATATTTAGTTGATCAAGTATTCTTTAATAATGTGGTAAATGTTAATGCATACCACTATATAAATATCTTGATGGATATATCAATATCAATGTTGATATCAAAAAATGTATGTGGATCTCTGAAATTTTTTTATTATTTTTATTTTAATTTTTAAAATTTGAAAATTAGAATTTACTTTCTGTTAAATGAGAAATAAACATATAATTTAGGAGGCATTTTTCTAGCTTTGGTTTTTCCAAAGGTTTTTGAGACTTCCAAAACTTGAAGATAATCGACTCAAAATAATGAATTTTTAAGTATCGATACGATACGGGCATATTGGCCAATACTTATCGGTTTGGGCATGTACTGTTACGCCTTTACAATGTCAAGTACTCATGTCCATAAAGGCCATTGCACACCTATACTATGCCACAAGGCCTTTATGCACCTATATATAAAGGGTTTCTATTTTTTATTTTAAAATCCTTTATTATCATTTTTATTTTGTTATATAATAAATAGTAAATACTATTTACTATGTTATTATCTAACATTATTATGAGGCCAAATTTTGCAAGATTAGAATGAAGATTCATTTATTTAATTTTTGTTTTTTATCTTTTTAAAATTCTTTTATTATCATTTTAAATTTTTTATATAATAAATAGTAATAAAATTACTTTTTCATTATCTAACATTAATATTAAGCCAAAATTTTCAAAATTAGAATAAATATTCATTTCCTTAAATTTTATAATTTATTAAAATTATTTTTAACTAATATTAGGCCAGAATTTTTTATTATTAGTATTTTTAATTTGTTACTTTTTTCTCTAAATATTGTTTTTATAATGTAGTAAATAACTAAATAACACTAGGCAGCAAGCACATGTTTTGCAAATGCTGATTGCTAAATATAAATATTTTATTATTATAATTTGTGAACAATTGAAAAGAAAACATCTTTGGTTATGATACAAAAATTATTAACATAAAAAAAACTTGTTATAAAAATCAGTCCTTATAATATAAACTCATTCTGTAACTGTTAATATTTGACATTTATCACAACGTAGCCATAATACACTGTCTACTTTCTTCTGCCATGGAATTTCAGGTTCATTTTGAGTCCTCAAAAGGTTGGACTCCCATAACTATACCCAACGTGAATGGTTTTTTCTCTAATAAAAATTAAGGTAAGGGCCTTTGACACCTTAAAACCTAATCGTTGTCTTGTTCATAAGGCTGGTTCAAGAACTTCTCTTCATTCATTATATATTTGAAAGCTTTCATTTGAGTACTAAACCTTGAATTAAGAAGGGAATTTCAACACAGCCTGTGTTATACTGCCAAGTAAACTAAGTAACTAACTAAATGACAAACACAAGTTTGGAGAGTCACAGACTCTATATAACCCAAAAAAAGGGGTCATGAACTCTAACCTAAGTTTAGGCTTTGTTAGAAACAAAAAGCACTATGTAAAAGAAACAAAAAGCAGCCCTGTCTCCCCTCAGCTGAGTTGGTTGAGATTCTAAAGTCTCTACGTAACAGTCTTGAGATCGAGCACTGGCACCCAACACCATCATAAAAGAAACAAGAAAAGGTTTTTTAAATTTAAAAAAAAGAAGCAAAAAGGAACATTTTCTTCAACCCCAAGGGGCAGCTCAGTTGGCGTGGGACCTTGCCTCAGGAAGCAGAACTCTGAGTTCAGCTCTTGCTAAACCCCTTGGGGCTACCCACACAAGGTTTCATGGTTCTCATAGTCCTTGGACTTACTTGATCCACATGGGTTGTGGGGACATGGGTCTGGGGTTTTCCTGAAGGGCTTCCTCATTATAAAAAAAAGGAAAATTTTATTCCTAATAATTTGATGGCTTTGAATTTAAAAGAGTGAAGAACATTGAATCAAAATTCCACAATTGTGTGAAAAGAAACCCAACTTGCAGCAAGTCAATAGGAAATTTACTCAAGCACCTCATAGGCATGCTGTTAATATAGAGAGATTTGTTACACAGTGTTGAGCAGGAGCAGCAAAACAAAAAAGAACAAGCAAGGAAAAGTAAGGAATTAACGAAATAGAAACAAAATAAACCAGAAAGTAATGAATATGGTAACCTTTTTTGTTGAAGAAAGCCTTTTCTGTACTTTTTTGAAGGAAGAATGAAGGTAGAAGGTTGGGGATAATTATATTAATGGGACAAACTTTTTGGAGATGAAAGCCGTGCAGTAAAAAGAAAGAGTGATGAGGCGGTGATTGCATGAGAAAGTCGGTGAAGCAGTGAGTGGAGAATGCTGTGGGAAGTTTGATGGTGGAAGGAACATTGAGTTGTTGAGTTTGCTGGAAGAAGACAAAGCTAAAGAATAATATGGTGGCAAGGAAAGAAAGGATGTGTGCAGCAATTGATCAGTTTGGAAGGATAAAATTGGCAAAAAAAATATAGCGAGAAACTCCCTCTTTATATAGTAGTTATAGATTTTGATAAAATAAATAAATACTATTAGTAAAAATTACCTTAACAATAACATATATAACTTTAATTTTGGCAAAAAAATTTGTTTCTATTACCTTAACTTAGATGAAATAAATTCGTTTTGGTGGTGACTAGTGAGTATTATCAATTTATTATTTTATTTCTGTGCATTAATGAAGTAGGAACAATTGAACATTGTTAGATGTTAAGGTTTAAGTCAAATAATTTAACTCTAATTGTTGTTAACTTGTAATAATCATGTTTACTTTATAGAAGCTAGCAAAAAGTAGTAACTATGAGCAAAAATGAATTTATAAGATGCTTTACCCATACTTGAAAAGATTTCTTGGCTGAATAAAGTTCACTAAAACTCCTTAAAAACATTAATATAAAGGATTCTAGAGTGAAAACATAGGTATCACTAAGTTTGGGGCATGTTGTGCAAGCTTAGAAAAGAAGAAGAAGAAGAATTCACGACCATGGTGACCGATTCCCGTTACGTATCGTTTCTATACATGTCTGTTACACCTTTACCGTTATCGTCACTGTGCTTGTACCTTGTTTTCTAAACCATGACACAAATATATCATTGAACCAATCCCAATGGTAATGATGATCAAACTTGGGCTCATTATCACTTGGTTGATTTGGAATTAGAATTCCACCCCAAATTCAGGAATTGTTGATGTAAGAGATGGCAGCTAGGTTTCACTATTGGATCATAGACTTGTGTTGGTGAAGTCAATGACTTTTGATCTCGTTGTTGTGTGCTCATTACCGAAAGGGGAAGGGCTGCCACAGATTTGTTTCTCTAGGTATAGGAGGTTTAGGTTGGCTGGTGGAGATCATAAAGAGAGGCATGTAAGGTAGCATTGGGGCTTATTTGGTGGTGCCAATTGCTCCTCGACTTGGTAAGAGGTTCTTGGTGGTGGTTTCGAAAGGCGATAGGGGTGGTGGTCTGTTTTGAAAATCCTTGAAGATTTTTTTTTTTTAAAAAAATTTTTTTTAAATTTTTTATTTGCATGATCTTCATGACCTCTTTCATCAATGTAAGGCTAGGGACACTCATGGCAAAGATGAGAAGTTTTGGGCAAGGGGTTTGAAGTCAACCCAAAATTGTCACCAAGCAAAGAGGTTTAAAGTTGAGCTATTGCACAATTGCTGAAAGGGAGAATTTATCACTATTGCCCTTGGGGGGGTTTGCTTAATGAAGGTGGTAAAAGACGGAATATGTTTGCTTCTGGATGAAAATGGTGTGGTTAAAAGGTGGGGAGTATTTGAAGGGATGTCTCGTCGGAATATTTGAAGGACTTGCTAGTTTCATGGAAGAGGATGAACGATGGGTGAACTTTTATGGGGGTTGCCATTGGGGTTACGGTTTCCAAATTTAGAACGATGATTGGGGTTTTTGGTTTCCTTCTGTGGAAGTGCGAAATTGGATTATGTTCGAAGGATGCTTGATTGAAGGTGACATAGTGCTCTATCTCTTTGATTGGGCTTTGACGTCGGGCTGTGAATCCTTGGAATCGAAGAATGGGTTTTGATGGGTGTGTGTGAATGGCTTCCCTTTCCATTTGTGGAGTCACACTATCTTTAGAGACATTAGCGATTTGTGTGGGGTTTTTATGGAGGTGAATTAGTTTAAGGGGACAACATGGTTGACGATGAGGATGAGGACTTTTGCGGAGAATTTGGTTATGAGATTTATTAGAGTATGGGTTGGAGAGAGGAGTTTTAAGATTTTCTTGGAAGAGCAGAGGATCACAATGGTTGTCTCTTTGATTGAGTTCATCTCGCTGATGGAAGAAGTGGGTATTGTGGTTGTTGTTGACCTTGGAGATAGATTGTTGGGGGAAGGGGAGGGGTGGCGGTGTGGCTAATTCTCGAGAAGAGATAAGTGGTAGGAGAAAATCTTTTGTATCATGTGCGTTGCATGTGAGCGAGGTTAGAAACTCTAAACAGGCTAAGTCTTGCGCAAAGATAGGGAGGGATGGGGTAGGTGGGCTCAGTTTGGTCCAAAAGGCTACAGTAGACCTATTAGTTTTATTGGGGTTAAGGGCAAGTGGAAGATAGATGATTTGGGCCATGACTAGAGAAGAATGGAAGGTTTTGGTTCCAAGTATAATGTTTTAGCCACCAGGGGCTTTTTTCACAAGCTTCGTTTTGGTCTGGGTCTATATTTAAAGTGCTGCAGGGGCTTGACTCTCATATAGAAGAAGGGGCCAATGCCGAGAAAAGAGAATTGTAAATAGATTTGAGCTGGGGGAAGGGGGCCAATGCCGGCACTACTAGTTTGGAGGTACAAAGTGTTGATGAGTAGAATGGGGTTTATGAGGAAGGGGCTTCGTATATGGAAAGCAGTGAGGTGGGTTCAAAATTGTCCCCCTATTGCTGCTTTAGAGATGATTTGTTGGGATAGTGGTGCGTCTTATATAGATACTGATAAAGGGCTAGGTTACCAGCGAAGCGGGACAGGGAGTGGGACTGACGAAGCCTTGGAATGAGTTTTGAATAGAATAAGAAATTTCAATAAATTTTTGGTTTGACTTTTGAGGGATTTGAGGAGGTGCTATTGAGCAGCCATTAAGAAGAGATGGAGAAATAAGGGAGAATTTTATGAGTAGCAATGGTGGAATGTGATCAACATGCCATCTGCAGTGAAAATTGAAGAATTTGAGGTCCTATATTAATTATGATGGTAGACAGCCATGGGAGGATAGTGTAGGAGGGAGGAAGGAGAGATTATTTTTGAATTAGAGGTTTTTAATGTATATAATCTCTTGAAATGTGCAAGATTGGATGATCATAAAAAAAAGTTGGTATAAAGGCAGCTCTAAAAAGGTGAAAAGGGTTATTATGGAATAAACAAAGTTGGAAGTCATGGACAAGGGGTGCTGAAAGACCTATAGGAAAATCGATTTGTGGATTGGTAATGTGGCATTTTTGGATCATGAAGGTAGGGCTTAAAGTGGGCAGATTTTTAGTATTTTGTTTATCCATAATTGCAACAGTGGGTTGGAATGGGTTTTGTGGGGGGTTTATGGTCCTACTAATGGGCAGGACAGAGTTGTGTAGTCGGAAGAATTAGAAGGCATTTGGAGGGATTGGGAATTTCCTTGGTGTGTAGGGGGTGATTTAAATGTGGTCTGGTATCCCTCAGAAAGGAGGGGTGTAAGTCATTTTCTTCGGAGATGTTCAACCTTTATGACTTTATAAATAGAAATGATTTGATTGATCCTCAATTGGTTAGTGGTAGTTTCACTTGGTCTAACAACCGCGAGGACCTAGCTATGACGTGCCTAGACAGATTCTGTCCTCGAGTTCTTAGGGGGAGCTTGATTCGAGGGTGATGCAGTTGGTCCTACCTAAGCTGTACTTTGATCATGTTCCTATTTTGTTGGGTTGTGAGGAGTCTAGTTTAGGTGGTGTCCTTTCCATTTTGAAAACAAGTTGTTAAAGTTAGAAGGTTTCACATAAATGGTTTAGGGTAGTGGAGTTCTTTTAGGTTTGAAGGTTCTAGTAGCTTTGTTTTTGCCAAGAAGCTTAGGGCTCTTAAAGGGGAGTTCAAAAGGTGGAATGCGGAGGTCTTTGGTTGGGTGGAGGTGATTAAGGCGATGATTCTTCATGTAGTTTAATCTCTTGATCTCAGAGAAGAAGAGGTTGGCATGGGCTATGATAGGGTCAAGAGAAGTTTAGAAGCTAGAAAAGAATTGGCAGACTTGCAAAAATGGAAGAGATTTACTAGAGGCAAAAGTTCAGAGAGCTTTGGTTTTGCGTGAAGGAAAGGGATAGAATACAAAATTTTTTCATAAGATGGCAAATGCACGTTGTAGAATGTAGATGTATCTTTATAGGGAAAATCAAGGTTGGGGTTGTGGTGGTGGTGGAGGAGGCGAGGCCGTGGTTTCTAGTATTATGGGATTTTAGAAAAATCAATTTTCGAAGGAAGTGGGTCGTAGATCTTATTTGGATGGCTTAGTGCAGGGTGATTGAGGAGGAGGATTCGTAGTGGCTACAGAGGTCATGGGATGAGGAGGAAGTTTTAGATGCTATTTAGTGCTTAGATGGGGATAAAGCTTTGGTTTGGACATATTCACTTTGGCTTTCTTCTAGAAGTGTTGGATTGTGATTAGAGGGGATTTTATGAAGGTGATGATGGATGATTTTTATAATGAGGGGATGTTTGAAAGAAGCTCAAACTCTACATTCATTACTCTAATTCCTACGAAGGGTGGGGTGGTTGATATCATAGATTTTAGTCTCTTGGGTTGTGTGTGTAAGATCATCACAAAGGTTCTAATTGGAAGGTTGAAGAGGGTGGTGGCTAAAGTGATCTCAACTAGTCAGAATGCATTGATAGAGGGGAGGCAAATATTGGTTGCAGCCTTGATTGCTGATGAGTGTATAGATTTCAGGATAAGGAGTGGAAATTCTAGAATGGTGTGCAAACTTTACATTTTAAAAGCATACGACCATGTTTATTGGAGGTTCCTTTTGTATACTCTTAGAAGGATGGGATTTGGTAAGAAATGGAAGAGGTGGGTGGTGTGGTGTGTGTCGACTGCATCTTTCTCCATGTGGATCAATGGCAGGCCACATGGCTTCTTTGGTTATTCTAGAGGGCTCGGACAAAGTGAGATGCATCGCCTTTTATTTATATTATTGTGGTGGAAGCCTTTAGCCGGCTAATTCAAAGAGCAGGAGGTGCTAATTTAATTGAAGGTTTTTGGATGGAGGGGAGTGACCTAGGCAGGGGTTGCATTTCTCACATTCTTTATGCTGATGATACAATTGTTTTCTGTGGTCCAATGGAGGAACAAGTTAGGTATCTAAGCGGTGTCTTATTTTGTTTGAGGCTTTCTTAGGGCTTAAGGTAAATTTTGGGGAAGAACAAGCTGATTGGTGTGGATGTGAGAGATTTGGCATTGAATTTGGGCCGTAAGGCGGGCAATCTTCCTTCTTCTTATCTTGGGGGAGCCCTTCGGTGCTTTGAGCAGGTTTAAAACGATCTGGGATTCTGTGGTGGAAAGATCCGAGAAAAGGCTGGCAGCTTGGAAGGGGAGTTATCTGTCTAAAGGGATTAAGATTACTTTTATACGAAGTATGCTTGCCAATCTGCCAACTTATTTTATGTTTCTTTTCAGCTATGAAGCACGGATACTTCAAAACCCTCAACGAATCAGTATTGTATGATTTGTATCCATATTGGATAGCAATACACCTAAGATTCTCTTTGATACGAATCTGATACTCTCTGTACATATTGGAATAGTAACAAATAATGCCATATCGTCAGATACACAACGAACACGTTTGGGGTTTGTGTGTAATTATGTTTTTTAAATAAACAGGGGTTTAGATGTAAGTTTTAAAAATACACAATACATATACTTTGATTACTTTGATTGACACAATAAACCCATTTTAGATCTCTCATATTTGTTCGCTTGCCACTCCATCTTTCTCCTAGTGCAACCATTGCAATCTTGGAGAGCAATAGAGCTAAATGGTTATTGTGTGATGTTGATGCCATGATGCCATCCTGGGGTTTTATTTTATTTATGAATGATGAACATGGTTGATGCTTATGAATGTGTTATTTGGATATTTTTAAACCTTTTTTGTGTGCATTATTGATGTTTTAGACCGAATATTAATATCAATATATTTATTTATTAACGTATCCCCATCATATCTTATCCTACATTTTTTTGAGAATTGCCGAGTCGGTGTTTCCGTATCGTATTCACATCTTGTATTCGTATCCGTGCTTCACAGCTTTTCAGGATTCTAGCTTAAGTGGCTAGAAGACTAGAGAAGTTGTTGCAAAGGGACTTTCTTTAGGCAGGAATGGGGTATAATTTTCTTGCTTCATCAAAAACAGAAATATACAAACAACACTGGGAATAGCACAAGGGAGAATATTATAAACTACATCTACAAGTATGGTGTAGGTATTGTGATTATTTAGATGGAAAAGTACACATTGTCAAGCAGATGTAATGTATCCTCTAATTAGACACTTTTTTTTTATGTTGGTTTTTATATATGAGTGATAAATAATGATACCCTACTGAGCTACTATAATTATTTACTTCATTTTGGTAAATACCATAGATGCTAGCTAGCAGCTAGTTTGTTGGTAAGGTCTGTTAGTGGTAATACGATAAACAAAGGTTCAACTCTCCTTGTGGGCTGTTACCAAGCAAAAGAAGAAGAAAACTCTCGTTGTGGGTTTAAACACCATCGCTACCTTCTTTCCACCTCTCCCTCGCTTACCTACAATTAAAAAGAAAAATGAAACTACAAATTGCTTTCAAAATTTTTATCAAATATATCCTTACTGCAGTTCGGAGTCAGCACTAGTTATAGACGTGTTTGTTTATGGCTGAACTGCTAAATCATGATCTACATTGGTGCATTAAATTTGAACTTTGACAAAATAAAGATGAAATCATTAATATATGAAAGAAGCAAAGTGGATTAATATTACTTATGCCTGGTTGAATAGAAAAGAAAAGGAAGAAGAATAAAAAGCTACAAAAATGTTGATCTACATTTTGATTGTATTTTAATTGTTGACATTTACCGTCCTGCTTAAAATGACAAAGGAATGTAGCATAATTTATAAAAAACCAAATTACAAGAAGAATAGAATAATGATGATAATATTGAGTGGACACCCAGAAGAAATATCCATTACATCATGTATGTTGATAATATTGGGATATAGATGATATGTCGATAGATATCCCATTATGTTGACATTTTGGACTTTTGGTTCATGTGAAGATTGTGTTGATATGCTTAGATAGTTGATATATTGATGGATATATCATGTCTTCTGACGCTTAAGACACTCTTTTGAAATGGGATCTTGGAAACAGAAGAGAATGTGAAGAGCATCAATGAAGGACTGAATAAGGATTAATTTTTCTTCCATTATTTAGTTGTAAAATAATTTCTCTTTTTTGAAAGTTAGTTTTTCCCATGAAACCTCTTGTGAAGTTGATGGTGCTAAATTGGAAGTGCAACATTGTTTTCAGAATGCAATTCTCGCTTTGGATTCTTCAGCCTTGGACATTGATCAAGTAGAGAACCTCATCAAATTCTGTCCTACCAAAGAAGAAATGGAGATGCTGAAGGTACTCTATGAGCTCGTATACCCTTTATTATTATTAATAAAATTCTTCTCTGTTGTTGATCAAAAAAATTGAAGAGCATGTGTTTTTTAATTTTACTTTTCATTCTTTGAATTAGACTTAATTTCACAATTGGAATTCAATTCAAAATACCAGAAAAGCAAATGCTTGTAGTATGCATGCCATAATAGGTAGCAATTATTTTTGTTTTGGGTATTTGTGTTACTATGTTTTCGAACTTTGGGTTCACATTGGTGAATGGTGATATAAAAATGTATATTCATTAAATAGCACAAACATTTTTATAATTTCTGATTATTTTTATTTTCTAATTTTTCAGTAAAAATTGATATATAATTTCTACATGAATGTTTTAAATTTTTTTTTTTTCTGAGAATTTATGTGCAGATATTCAATATTTGGCTGTAGAAATATGTAATTGTTCAATGTATGCGTATCTTCAAATATATCCTTTTTTATGTATTGATAATTTAAAGTTCTTTTCTAATAAACAAAGTATATGAAAATCTGTTTTTCGGTAAGTTTTCACTAGTGGGATTTTAAATTTGGTTGTTTTAAGGGAAAGAAAACCTTAAGGGGTATCACTAAATTTTCTTACTTCCGGAGCCAAACTTACATCTGCAATTACCCTGTAGAAAGAATTCAATCATTATCTGAATTCTGGGAAGTCTTAGATGCTAAAAAGAAAAATGACATCACACTTGGCTTTTTTGAGGACCTATGTAGCACAGACATGATGCGACCTGTGTATGCTGGTACAGAAAATCCTGAGAAATTAAGATACGGACATAGTGAAGACACGGGAATATGTAAATATATACTCCCTCCGTCCTACAAAGATAGGCCATTTTTGCAACTTTTTTTTGTCCCAAAATGTTTGTCCATTTTGAAAATTCAAATCATAATTTTCTTGAACTTCCTATACTACCCCTCGTTATTTCAATAATTACCTTTAACACAAAACCCAATAAAAAACAGGAAAGGTTACTTTTGGAAAAATAGAGTTTAATAAATGACAAGTCAATGAAATGATGGTTTTTCTTAAACTGCGTGTTTTGTCAAACGTGGCCTATCTTTATGGGACAGGAGGGAGTAATTCATTTGTATTCATATAAGGGTGCTGTTATTGCTAGAGGCAGTTTTGTTGCTTCCACAGCCATCTCAAATTATTTGTTCTTAGTTGACAAAATTACTTCTGTAGTTCTGTCAATCAAAAGGAAGAAAGGCAGATTGAAGACAAAGAAGGGAGAGGAGGGGGGAAAGAGAAAAAAAAAAAAAAAAAAAAAAAAAAAAAAAAAAAAAAAGAAAGAAGAGAGAGAGGAGAGGTGGGAAACGGAAAAGGGAGAGAAGGGATAACAACTTTCGAGTGGTGCAAGACTTTAATGGAGTCATGAATGTCGTTAGAGAAGTTGTCACTGAGCAAGAGTGATTTGAGGTTGCCTAGGCCTGAGAGGTTGGAGATTTCACTGCCAATGGAGTTTCCTTTAAAACTCAGCATGCGAAGCTGATGCGGCTAGTTTGTGCTCTTCTCATCTAATGGCGGTTCAAATTCAAGTATTCGAACAAAAGCTTTGTGACCTCTTCCTCTTGTGGACTTGCTTCTCCTTATTCATTTGCGGACATTGCTCTAGCAAGTTTGCAGGATCAATTGATGATTGAGGTGCTTACACATCGCCTGATCTCACCAAAAGCAGAACGGATAAATGTACATAAGAGCATGTAGAAGAAACCTGAGTACCTTGAAATGAGAGCTTACATCAACTACAAGAATGTTGATGATCTTGGTATAGAGAAAATATTGATCTTTCAATGCTTTGTTATAACCCTACTAAAATTTTGATTTTGGTTCCTACACAGAGACACAATTACTTCCAACACAATGGAGTGAAAAATCTTGAAATCTAAAAGAATTTAGAAATTTTTAAAACTCTTTGAATCTCTTTGTTTTTATTTCTCACTTCACAAACCAAGAATATATAATTTGAGAGTCCATAGAAGCAACAATTCAGACTCTGACAATAACACCACCCTTCATATTTTATATGACAAATATATAATTTTGATTGAGTTGTTTAAATTCCTTTACTAACAATTGCATAATGTGCAAGCGAGCAGATGAAAATCCTTCACTTTTTCATTTTCAACTTGTATAAAAGTTCTTTTTTAAACGAATTACTTTTAGTATTTATTTTTTATAAAGAATTTTGGATTACTGAATGGTTGACAGTTGAGGCTATTGGCGCTTGGGGAGATAATCTAGAGCATTTTGACTTCTCTTAGTTTGTTGGGGAATTTGATATGATGGTTGACACTACTAGAGCTGATTAAAAAAAAAAAAAAAATGAGACTACTAGAGGGAGGTTGGATAAACATCTTCAAGAACGGGCAAACATATAGATGAAATCTTGATTGAATGGTCAATTTTGAATTGATTTATGCGGATACATGAGAGTGATAAATTTGTCAACGTGATTTTGAACTATAATTATCTTTTATATTATTCCTTCATGACAAGTGACTTTCTATTTCTTTTCATATTTCTAAAGAAAAAGTTGTAAATTAATACAATACTTACAAAATTTTCACGCTATGTCTGAGATTCAAATCCTTGTATTTCATGTAAATGTTGTATTAATTTGAAATTCCCCAGAGTCTTTTTTTATTTATTTATTATTTAAAACAAATTAATTCTTCCTGTAGAATTATTTTAGAGACTCTTAATAATCTTTAGTTTATTTTACTTGCAGAGTGAATGTAGCCCTCCCAAGTCCAATTATTTTAATCCATTACCCTTATATTAAAAGGACACATTTCTTGTTCTTTCACTATCCACATTCTACGTGCTTCCTAATTTTCTTCTCTAACAATGACCTCAATCAAATTCCATTATAGCAAGGTCATGCTATTATTGTACTTTCCAATTATGGCATAGATAATAAAATAAATACGTTGATGCATGCATATCTATCTATCCTCATACATCTATCTACATGCACATATACTTGGATGCTTACATATCCTCACAGATGCATCTATGGACATACATATACGTTTTTTGGGAAGTGCCACATCTCACATCGATTAAATATTAAGTTTAACATGTCCCATATACTTGTTTGGGCCTTCCACTTATAGGCTGTTAGGTTGGAAACTTAACTTGGTATCAAAGTCGTTCTTGGGCCATTTCATTTGTGGCCTGTCTTTGTTTTCTACATGACAGGCCCGTTTCTATTTTGTTAGGCCTGCACGTGGGGGGGGAGTGTTGGAAAAATACCACATCCTACATTGGTTAATTATAAATTTGACATTGCTTTATATACCTGTTTGGGCCCTCCACTTATAAGCTTAGGCTTTTAGGTTGGAAACTTAATATGGTATTAGAGCATGTTGTTCTTAGGCCTATTAAAGCATGTATTTGTTGCCCATGTGACAGGCCTTTGTTAAGCCTGCACGTGAGGGGGAGTGTTGGAAAATATAATATCCCACATTGCCCAAATATTGGGTTTGATATAGTTTCATATACCTATTTGGGGCCCTCCACTTACAAGCTTTGGCTTTTAGGTTGGAAACTTAACAACGTTCATACATCACATGCATACCTGTATATACACTTGCATTGTGTTAGAAAGTCCCACATCCCACATTGTCGAAAATATTGGGATTGATATGACTTAATATACTTGTTTGGACCCTCCACTTAATAACTTAGGCTTTTAGGTTGGAAACTTAACACATACCTACACACACACACTCTTACATACATATATACATACATACATACATACATACATACATCTATATATGTGGTATAGTGCACATTTATACCTGCATACTTACACACACACACATATCTACTTACACCATAGGTATATACATTCATATATGCAAGTACTAAAATGTGATGTTGATAGAGATGTCAAGGGTCCAAAAACATGGAGATATTGAAATTCAATTAAATATTGAAAAGTTTTAATATAAAAATAATGCCTGATTTTTATTCTAAATATTGTAAATTAAATATAGATTCGACTAGTATGTAGTGTGGACGGCGCAAAAACTGCAAAATATAAGCATATAGAGAAGAAATAATCAATAGAGAAGTATAAAGATATAAGACCAGAATACCTAGGATCAAAAATTGAAATCTCAAAAAACACAATTTTAAGTTTGATTTGGTGAAGAAAAACAAGGACTTTTAAGTTGGGGTTACCGAAATGTTAGAGAAGAAAATTTTCTTTGCTCACATTTTGAGGCTGTGAACATTGAGATACTTAAATGTAACTCCTTGTAGCTGTAGGAGGGTTGCAAATGCTCCTTAAGGAAGTACTACAATATCTTGAGAAAATTGTTGGAGCAAATGCAAATATTTGTTGACAAAGTTGACATCATAGTTGAGATTTCGACTATGTTGGTGAAATTGGTAAAAAAAAATCTAAAATTCAAGGGACAAATAAAATTGTTTGTTACATTCAAAATTCCCGCAATGTATGATCACTATTCAAGCAATAAATTGTATCATTAATCTATGGCAAAAAATAGGCATCCTATTGGCTTCTTGATTTGTGATATTTTTTATCTAGTGTACAGGCCACTCTATATCCTTATTTCATTGCGAAAGCTATGTTTGGTTTTCATTTGTTTTTCTTCATGTTTTACTATATATTTCAGAATTATACTGGTGACAAGGAAATGCTTGGAAAGTGTGAACAGGTTCCTTCTGATGCCTTGTCATGAATGCATACACATCTTTTGTTTTGATTACTAACAAGCATCATGGTTAATGAGCATTTCAGTTTTTTCTGGAGCTGATGAAAGTCCCACGAGTAGAATCCAAGTTACGAGTCTTTTCATTTAGAATCACTTTTTCGAGTCAGGTATATTGTCCTGGGATTTGCTTGCTTATATTATCATGCATGCTATTATTATTTATAAGTTTGTGCTTATAGCCTTAAATTTGTTCAGGTGAAGGACTTAAGATGTAATCTGAATACCATTAATGATGCTGCTAGAGAGGTATTTTTGAAATTAGGCGTTTTCTGTGAAGATTGATCAACATAATTTCAGAAAGTACTTGTTAAGTTTCAAACACACAATTGCAGGTAAAAGAATCTGCAAAATTGCGTCAGATAATGCAGACGATTCTCACATTGGGAAATGCATTAAATCAGGGCACTGCAAGAGGTACTTTTCTGTCAGATTCAACTTTGTCATATCCTCTTTATGGTTTTGTTAGAAAGTTTCTTAGTCTATAACCTGTTTTTCTTTTATTGCAGGATCTGCAATAGGATTCAAATTAGACAGCCTTCTTAAATTGTCTGACACTCGTGCAAGAAACAACAAAATGACTTTAATGCATTATTTGTGCAAGGTAGAAATGCTGAAAGATTTTCTTGAAAAATTCCTGATTGAATTTTTATGGCTGTTATGATTGAGTAATACTGTTATTGGTCATGAGTCATGACTGATTTCCTGCCCTCCCGGATAAGTAGAAGGGTGCAGATTGAGTTCTATTGAAGTGTGCTTATTGTAACTGTAACATTTTTTATTATTAGAATTATTTTTGGAAGTTTTAGCTTAGCTGCATCTTGAAGTGGGGACCTTGCCCCACATTGGGTAGGCAGGGGTGTTAGGAGTGGTATATAAGCAGGGTTCCGCGACTTTTACGTGCTTGTCAGTCTTATGTGTTACTTTAGCAAAAAATGAAAAAAAAAGGCTGCATCTTGAAGTGGACCTGGAAGTCACGTGACTTTTCTAAGGGGAATTTGTCTTCTCATTTCAGTTGTCAGTTTCGGCATAAATTTGATCTAATGTATGAGTATTTTTAATGGTTTCTTTCAGAGCATTGAGTGGTGCATTTCCATTCTTTCGAATACATAGCCCTTTGTGAGTGTATTTCATTTGCAAGTGGCATGCAAATGGAGAAGTAGGCCCATTCGTCAATGGGTTCCATGTGAGCTATCTATGTAGTAAAACACTTGGCAGATCATATGACTTTTGGTTTGCTGTTTGAACTCTTCCTTTAGGTGATGAGTATTGCTCAGATATATTTGTGACCTATCTGGTGTGATGCTAAAGGAATTATCTTTTTCTTCATCCATTCTCAGTTTTTTCTATGATGTTTCTGCAGTTATTGGAATAAACACCAACTATTACAGCCTTTCTACAGCAGCAGAAACCCACCTTACTTCTCCTTCAGCTGAGTAGCCATAGCACACCTTTCTGTTTACTGACTCCTTTAAGTAACTTACCACTGTAACAGCCCTGATTTACTCCAGCCAAACCACCCTTATCATGCTCTAGTCGTTAAACTGTCTGCAAATTCCAGCGCCTGATTACTTCAAAACCAATCCTAAAACATTATCCGACAGTCCTATATTACCATAATTGAACAAGCCCTAGTTTACACTTTGCTACCCCTAATTTAATTCTGTCTTGAATGTCACATCCCCTAATTTTGAATCTTGAAGCCCATATTTTCTTCGGTTGGCTATCCCTCAATTTTTCTATATTCATCCTGTAATTTGGAGGGCGAAAAATCTGGTGAACATATCCTCTCAAAACCGGGGGGTCACGGGGGGGTGTTGGTGAGCTTCCATGAATATTATTTTATTTGATTGCTGCTGCATGAATTTTGGTTTATTCAAGTAATTGGAAATATTGGGAACTTGTAATAGATTGGAATTATCTACAATTCCTTTCTCTTGATGTTTATGAAAAAGCTTCATTTTTAATTTAATCATAATGTGTAGGATGTGGTGCTAAAACAACCTAGAAAAAAAGATTAACAGACTAAGGGGTTTTTTAGGGATATGTTAAGACACATTTAATGAGGTAATAATTGCATGGAAAAATGTATTTGCACAATCTTTTAGGCATTTTCATCATTTTTTTAAATGCAATTTGCATCATTCTCTATGTATTTTCACATTTTTCTATACTATTTGCATTATTTTCTCTTGACTTTCACATTCTCATGCAACTTTTTCCTCATTAAATGTGTCTTAATATGTGCCCTTAGGTTACACATTATGAAAACCCAAAGACTAAAATACCTTCACTAATAATTTAGTTGAGTTGTAAACTAGGGTTTAGGTTAGATATGAGAGAGAGAAAAAGAGAAGAAGATGAAGAAGAAAGGTTTAGGGTTTAATTAAAATTACCCTACACCTTCTAACATATTGCTTTTATATAAGAAAGATAAGTCCAAGTACAAAACTACCCTTCAGGAAATAAAGAAATAACAAACACTGTAAAACAATAAAAATAATAACTCTAACACTCCCCCTCAAGCTGGAGCATACAAATCAAACATGCCCAGCTTGGAAGACAACTGTTGAAAGGATGGACGAGCAAGAGGCTTTGTGAGGATATCACCAAGTTGATCGCTCGAATGAACATATGGAGTAATAAGCTCCTTCCGAAGCAACAAGTCTCGAATAAAGTGACAATCCACTTCAATATGCTTGGTACGTTCATGAAAGACAGGATTATTAGCAATAAAAATAGCAGCCTGATTATCACAATACATCTCCAGAGGAACAGAAACATCAATACCAATGTCACGAAGGAAAGCACGAACCCACAACATTTCAGAAGCCGTATGAGCCATAGCTCGATACTCAGCCTCGGCACTAGAACGAGCAACAACATTTTGCTTCTTACTCCGCCAAGTAACCAAATTGCCACCAACAAATGTACAATAACCGGACGTGGACCGCCGATCAGAACGCGAACCAGCCCAGTCAGCATCACTAAAGCCAGTGATAGAGAGAGAAGCAGAGGGTTTATACAACAAGCCTCTACCAGGAGTACCCTTCAGATAACGGAGAATACGACAGACAGCATCAAAATGAGGGTGTCGAGGAGCATGCAGGTACTGACTAACGACACCAACAGCATAAGCAATGTCAGGACGAGTAACAGTAAGATAGATTAACTTTCCAACCAGCCGACGATAGTGACCAACATCAACAAACAGATCACCCTGTTCACTATCAAGTTTTGCAGTAGAGTCTATAGGAGTATCCACAGGGCGTGAGCCTAAGAGACCTGTTTCAGACAAAAGGTCAAGGACATATTTCCGTTGGGAAAGATAAACCCCCCGAAAAGACCGAGCAACTTCAATCCCAAGAAAATATCGAAGAGCACCCAAGTCCTTAGTATGAAACTGCTGGCCCAAATAACGCTTCAAATCAGCAATGCCAGTTGAATCACTCCCAGAAATAATAATATCATCCACATAAACAATCAAAACAATGGTGCCAGCAGTGGAATGACGAGCAAAGACGGAATGATCAGAGGTAGAACGCTGGAACCCATATTCAAGAACAACAGCACTGAATCGATTAAACCAAGCTCGAGGAGACTGTTTCAAGCCATACAAGGCCTTTTTAAGGCGACATACAAGATGAGCATTCTCAGCAACAACATATCCTGGGGGTTGATCCATATACACTTCCTCCTGAAGATCACCATGAAGGAATGCATTCTTGATATCAAGTTGATACAAAGGCCAAGAACGATTAATGGCCACTGAGAGCAAGATGCGAACAGAGTTTAGGCGAGCAACAGGGGAAAAAGTCTCCAACTAGTCAACACCATAGGTTTGGGTGTAGCCTTTCGCAACCAGCCGTGCTTTAAGGCACTCAATAGAACCATCAGGAAGATACTTAACGGTATAAACCCAACGACAACCCACTGTCTGTTTTCCTGGAGGAAGAGGAGTAAGCTCCCAGGTGTGGTTCTTATGAAGAGCGCTCATTTCCTCATCCATAGCTTGTTTCCAGCCAGAAGAAGATAGTGCCTGCTTATAAGATGAAGGAACAGAAATAGAGGATAAGGAACAAGCAAAAGACTGCAAACAAGGTGAAAGACGATTATAAGACAAGAAATGAGCAATAGGATGTTGTGTACAAGTCCTTTTACCTCGGCGTAGAGCAATAGGTAAATCATCGGTGTGCAAGGAAGAAGGAGGCAAAACAGGATCCTCAGACCGAGAAGCTGTAGGAACAGGGCCATAAGAAATAACTCGTCTATTTTGAGATCGGTGATATACCTGCAATGGAGGGTTAGAAGGAGCTGAGGAAATTGGAGAAGTGACCACAGGTGGAGACATGGGCATCGGAAGAGTAGGAGAGGGAAAAGAATGCTCCCCCTCACAAGAAGATATGAGATCAGAAAATAGATTCTCTCCTTGGGAGGAAAAGAAAGATGTAGACTCAAAAAATGTGACATCAGCACTCACAAAGTAGCGACGAGAATTCAGACTGTAACAACGATAGCCCTTTTGAGTACGGGAATACCCAAGGAAGACACACTTCCGAGCTCGAGGAGATAATTTATCCTGACCCAAATCAAGCACATGAACAAAAGCAACACAACCAAAAACCCGAGGAGTGAGGGAGAAAGGAGGCTGAGCAGGATAAACAAGAGAAAAAGGGGACTTATGATCCAAAATAGTAGAAGGCATCCGATTAATGAGATAACAAGCAGTTAAAACAGCATCACCCCAAAAATGTTTAGGTACCTTCATATTAAACATTAAAGTACGAGCAATATCAAGTAAATGGCGGTGTTTCTGCTCAGCCACACCATTTTGCTGGGAAGTGTGAGAACAACTAGTCTGATGAATAATGCCTCGATCAATGCAAAATGAATTCATAAGGGTTTGGGTATACTCCAATGCATTATCAGATCGAAAAATCTTAATCCGCTTATTAAATTGAACAAGAATTTCATTATAAAATTGAAGAACAATTCTAGGCAATTCAGACCTCTCTTTCATTAGAAATAACCATGTCATTCGGGAATAATCATCAACAAAAACAACAAAATAACGAAAACCACTCAAAGTTGCAGTACGAGATGGACCCCAAATATCTGTATGAACCAAAACAAATGACTCAGATTGACGATCATGATTACTACTAGGAAAAGAACTACGGTGATGCTTCCCTAACTGACAGGCCTCACACTCTAATTTAGACAAAGGACTCAATAAGGGAATAGCGGTCTTCAGTTTAGCCAAAGATGGATGACCCAAGTGGAAGTGCCACTGAAGAGGAGAAATTGTAGCAGACAAGGCAGAGGAACTGAGAGACAGGGAGTCACCGGGATCCAAAAGATAAAGACCGTCCTTCTCATGCCCCGAACCAATCTTCTTCTTGGTCTTGAGGTCCTGAACAATACAAGAAGTAGGAGTGAAAACAATTTCACACTGTAAGGCTTTTGTCAACTGACTAACAGAGAGTAAATTAAATGGAAAATTAGGAACATAAAGACTAGAAGGTAAGGAGAGAGAAGTGGTGGGATGAAGAACACCTTGTCCATGAATAGGTCAAGAAGAGCCATCAGCTAACACGACATGATGATTAACAGGTGTTAAATCAGAAAAACAAGATGATAAACCAGATATATTTTTGTTAGCACCGGAATCAATAATCCATGAAGAAGGAGAAGCTGCTACACATGCAATATTACCTGAATTAGCTAAGGTAGCAGTAGAGGAAGAAGAAGGCTGTAGAGAAGGAAGTGCAGTGCACAAGTGCTGGACGAGAAGCTCGCCAAGTTGAGTACTGAACATATCACGAGAACCAGAACTAGAAGAAGCATATCCAACAGATGTGGGTTGTGACTGTGCCATACTCTGAGACTGTGCTACACCATCACTAACTTGATTCACATAATTCGGCTTACCATATTTTTGAAAACAGTAAGGTTCAGTGTGATTTGTACCCCCACAATAAGTACATTTTCTGTCACCACGTCCATTAAGGCGACCACCACCACCACGAGAACCACCACGAAAATTACGGCCTCCACGGCCATCACGGAAACCACCACGAAATCCGCCACGGCTTCCACTGTTAGAGACCAAGGCAGTAGTCTCTGAAGAAGAAACAGGAGAACTAAGAAACAGGAGAACTAAGCAAGGGAGGATGCTGTCCTAGGGAAGAACGCAATAGCCGGGAATAGGCATTAGCAGCCGTAGGCAAGGTCTCACTCGCAAGGATCTGATCTTTAAAGCCACGAAGATCAGAGTCCAAACCCGATAATAAGCTAGCAATCATAAACTCCTCCCATTGCTTCTTCTGCTGCTCTAAATCAGTGGTAAAAGGCCTATGCTGCAATAATTGATCCCATAAATTCTTAAGTGTGCTATAATACTCAGCTAAAGGTTTCCCAGACTGTTTGGTGATGAAAATTTTCTCATATAGCTCATACACACGAGAAACATTACTCTGATGAGCAAAAGAATCTGCAATAGAGTCCCAAATTTTCTTGGAGGAGTCACAAAATTCAACGGTTGTAGCAATATCGGGATCCATACTATGCCAAAGCAATCCCATAACAGCAGAGTCCTCGCAAATCCAATCTTCATAAGTGGGATCACTAGCACTAGGAGGATTATCAGTCAAATACTTCAACTTTCGATGAGCACGTAAATAAACTCTAACTGCATGTGCCCAAGCCATGTAATTTAAACCATTCAACTTTTTCGAAGTGATAGATTTAGGCAAATCATTGTTAACATTAAAAACTGGGAGTTTTTCTTCAGTCTCAGTAGTGGATTTCTCTTCTGCCATCTCAAACACAAGGTTCAAACAACAAAACCAGATCTGGAACTAAACCAACAGACCCTTAAATCAGTCAACGAACCAATAACAGACTTGAGAAATAGCAAACCTCCCAAAACACTTGAGAAACCCACAAGAATATCAACAATCTGATGGAAAATCACATAACCAGACCTCTTTACATAGCAAGATGACTCAGAGCAAAGCTACAATCACCATACCAAGGCAGCAAAACCAGGAAAACATGATAACAGAGGCCAAAACTTCAGGAAACACACAGCCGACCCTTCAAATCACATAAAAAGACAAGCAATTGTGATCCAAACATCAAAACAACTCCAAAGCCACTCAAGAATCACCTAGTCGGCACCCATGGAGACTACCCCAAGCAACAAACTCGAGCCAAAGTCTCAAAAATTTGAGTTTCAAAAAATCGCACTAAAATCTGGGGAAAATATAAGAAAATTCAAAAATCATACCAAACGACCTCGGATCGCAACGAAACTTCACCAGAAATTTTCCCTAGGGGAGTCGACCAGATTGGGGAGATCAACTCACCCTGCTGACGTCATATGATGACGTCAGCATCTACTCTGATGACGTCAGCAGGTCTGTGTTGATGATATCTTGCTGTGCTCCTCTTCCATTTTTCAGATTTGTCACACAAGAATCGATTAGGAGGCTCTGATACCAAGTTGAGTTGTAAACTAGGGTTTAGGTTAGATATGAGAGAGAGAAAAAGAGAAGAAGATGAAGAAGAAAGGTTTAGGGTTTAATTAAAATTACCCTACACCTTCTAACATATTGCTTTTATATAAGAAAGATAAGTCCAAGTACAAAACTACCCTTCAGGAAATAAAGAAATAACAAACACTGTAAAACAATAAAAATAATAACTCTAACAAATTTAATAAATTATTTTTACAATTATTACATCTCATACCCCCCTCAAATTCATAATGTGAGCCTAGAGAGCATCGGGAGTTTGTCAAGATGGAATCGAGAACAAGCAGAAGTACGAGTCTTTGTAAAGAAATCTGCAAGTTGTAAGGTGGAAGAGAAGTTTTCTATTCTTGCAGCTGATACACTAGATGTGTAGACTCATTGGTTTTCTAAGTTTAAGGCATTTCTTTCTTTGTCATTATTCTTGCACTTTTCAGATAAACTCTTATTGGTCTTTGTCATCCATGCTACTAAATTTTGTTTCAACATGTCATTTCGGTCGTCTTAAGATAGTGTATTCAATGATTAATTGAAATTTTTTCAGGCCTACACCAATCTAAATAGATATAAACTTCAAAATATTTTAAGTCAGAATACTAACAGTTCAATCCGTTGGTATGCTATGAAGAGACTTAACTTGTAGTCATCAAATCAATTGATTCAAGATCATGCAGAAGTCAAAAGACAATTTTAAAATATATACTTTTTATTTAATTTATTTTTTTATATCCCGTTTCCAACGTTTAAACTGGTTCATCAGTTGGTGTTTTTCTAGAAGGAGTTATCCCTGTTTTAAACAGAGGTGCCTTTAAAAAATTGTTTCTAGCTTTCAAGACCAAATCAAAATAGATATAACAAATTAAATCTCGAATCAATCAAATTAGGTTTCCTCACTTAAAACGAGATTACTTAAGGTCAAATAGAGACTAATCACCTGAGGTCAAACACGTGAAGGTCTCAAAGTCACCCACCATCCTAATTTGTGAGATCGAAGTTTCTCCTTGATGATCTTCATTCTTGGACTGCTTCAAATTTCATCTTCACTTAAAGAATGACTCTCAGTGATAGACCGCTGTTGCAAGTAAAATCTTGACCGGGTTTCGAACACTGGATATGCCCATGCAAACATAGGACATAACAGTTTAGCTTTTAGTTGTTTATCTTGGTCTACTAATAATGCGTTGGTAATCATATGCTATTTGTATGGGCCTTTATTTAGATGTACTAAAATGCTTATGAGCTTCAGTTTAAGGGAGAAGTAATTTGTCATTTTGTTTTGCTCTGTTTCTCTGTGATATGTGTCATTTGTTTATTGTTTCATGATTTCTGATTTTACAATTTTTCCAGTGTACATCACATTTATATTATTGGGTGCTCATGTGATGCTATAGTTGATTGTTTTATTTTCTTAAAAAGCTTCTTGCTGAGAAAATGCCAGAGTTGCTGGATTTTGATAAAGATCTTGTTCATTTAGAAGCTGCTTCTAAGGTATGGTTAATGTGTTGCAAATATTGGTTCTTCCCTTAAATTGTTGTAACTTGAAGTAATTTTACCTCTGATCTTTTGTGGCCCGTCTGCGTTTACTTGGCCTTTCACATCAAATGACTAGATCCAACTGAAGTCTTTGGCTGAAGAAATGCAAGCTGTGAGCAAAGGTCTTGAAAAGGTGGAGCAAGAACTAGCTGCTTCAGAAAATGATGGTGCTATTTCTGCGGGCTTCCAAAAGGTTGGGAATCACTTAGGATGCTTGGTTAAACTGTTAATGATTCTATTCCCTTTAGATTATGGGCTTATTATTATAAGCTTATGGAATCATTCAATTTTTACTATTTCCATTTGCAAAATATTTAATTGATCTGTCTCTTTGGTATGTGGTATTATATTTGGGGAGTCAACAGATTGATATTTATCTTAATAAGTTTTAACTACTGGATGGTACAATGCTCATAATTTAAAAAGAAATCTTTACCCTCTATTTAGTTCATGGATTCTACCAAGGAAAAAAAAGGAAGGGAAAAAAATGAGGAGGAAAGAAAATGAAAGGAAAAGATAAAATCATCTCAAGCCAAAATTATTCCAATTCTTCTTCTTCTTCTTCCAATTTTCCATTGCAACCAAATAAAAGAAAAGTACAATTCCTTATATATATATATATATATATATATTTTTTTTTTTCCTTGATAAAATCTGCAAACCAAATAGAGCCTTAGTAACCAGTACCTTGAATTTTTCTGGTAAATATGACTGCTAATGTTACAAGTAGCAATGTTATCTCTTGTTAACTTTTGTTTCATAATCAATCTATTTTAGAGACTCTACATTGTGGTTGATTTATTTCTATATGCGAGGAGCAGAATATACACAAAAGATTAATATACCAAAAATCAGAATGAAAAACCATACACAATGATATTTTCTTAAAAAAAAAAAAAAAAAATTTAAAAAATATGAACTTGCATGTACCACTATCGGGGTGCGTACTCATTGGCTAGTGCTTACGCACTCATCACAGGTGAGTACGCACATGGTGAATATCAGAAAGTAAAGATGAACATGTGAATAGTCCCAATTTTAATCATGCGTCACAAATAAACAAAATATGGATAAAGTAAAATAATGACAAAATCTACCCTAAATCATGCAATAAGAATTAGAGATAATATGTAGGATGCAAGGTGCTTGTATGACAAAATAAAAGAAAGAACAGATAGACAAAACGGCAAAATAAAACGAATAAAAGAAAACAAACTAAATAAACAAATCAAACAAAATACTTACCTAGCATGCAGAATATAAAATTATTTTATGAAGCAAAAAAAAAAAATTAATAGCCAAAAATAATAAAAGCAAAATAAAACTATATGTGATGCACTCAACTCAGATGCGTATGCATCCTTAAGGGCTGCATACGCACTCAACTATGCATGCGAATCTCATACAGTGGAGACAAAATCAATAAGAGAGGTATTTAAAATCTAGTCTAAAACATTGTCATGCTTTAAACAAAAATAAAACTAAATAAATTAAATAAAAGTAGATTTATAGAAAGATTTCTACTTGTTTGCTGTCCCTCAGGTTGGTTGGTCAGGAGAACTTGATGCGAACATCTTCTCTAAGTCAATGAGATCACAACAGCCTCTTAGTAGGAATTTGACTGTGAGTGCCGCACCCTAAACCGTGAGGCTCGGGAGTATGCCACTAACTGGGAGGGTTAGCACTGAGAGGAGTCGCCACCCAGAAAATCTGACAACCAAACTTGACCCCTTGTAAGGGTCTAATTTGTCATAACCAAAAAGGGTTTGGAGCTAGGGTACGCTGTCGAGAAGGTGTTAGGCACCCGACATCGCCTAGTTACTAGACTGGCCCACTTTGTGTTTATTAACCATATTTAATAACTCAATTTATTAGGAATACCCTTAGTCATGCAACAGTTTAAATATACACACAAATGACCAGTTCATCAATATAATACACTGAACAAATAAATAAAAGGGAAAGAACGAAATACTGTTAGAGAAATTAAATATTGTCAGAAGGTTGTTCATGCGTACGCATAAAATAAATATGCGTACGCATGAATTTTGATGCGTACGCATAGGAATTCTTGCGTACGCACTATTCCCCTACAAAATAGACAGTGAGTCTTGCCTGCAAGTGCAAACGCATTATCCAAATCTTCTAATTGTTAAAATAATTTATCAGAGGCATTTAGATGCAACACTATTAACATGCTTATTATACTATAACACTCCCTATAACCATGCTAATGAGGAAGAAATCATTTATGTCATCCTAAATCATGCATTTCAATAGATAATATCATGTTATACTAATTATGCAAACAATAAGGTATGGATTTAAAGAAGGGTTTTACCACACGCAATGTTGTGGTTGATTTGCACTTTCCTCAGGTCTATTTGTGGAAGCTTGTTGTCGATCTTCTTCTCTAAGGTCAATAAGCACGGCGAATCCAAAGTTTCTCTTGGTAGGCACAAGGTAGGTTGTCTTTTCTCAGGTCTTTCTGATATCTAGGGTTTTACTCTAGGGTTTCTCTCTAGCCTCCAAGGTTCGAATCTCTTCTCTACACTTTAGGTTAGGTATTTATAGTGAAAATTAGATTATTAGATTAGAAATACCTTAGGAAAGTCTCCCCCCCGATTTCCAAGTTTATGGAGCTCAAAATAGGCAAAAAAGCTTGATTTTCGGGTAAAAAAAGAATTTGGACAGCATGCGTACGCATATTCAGATTATGCTTATGCATGGCCCGACCATGTGTATGCATGGTCCCCTCATGGTCTGACCATGCCGTACGCATGGTCAGAGCATGCATATGATGGTTAGCAAATTTTGGCATTTTTTGGTGCTTTTTGCCTCCAAAATTCACCGTGCTTATTTCTCTTGTCGAATATCGATTGACTAAAGCAATAAAATAACATTAACCTCATCATCGGGACCCTGAGACCCAAGATAACAACCGGTACAAAATGGGGTGTCTACATTGACCCTCTTTTTGTGTAGTTGGTGAAAGATGTAAGAAGACGACCGTCACCTTAGGCTCATAAAAGTGTTTATATAGAGGTAGATTAGGATTAAGTGAGGGTTCCTAGAACCCTCTAGCCGTCCAAAAGCAAAAGGTAATATTTCCATGCTTAAAAGCTTATTTATTGGGTTGGAATATACCAATATTAAAAATTCCTTTCTAAGATGCAGTACGTACCCTCCTTGGCTGCTTTACACATTCTAGGTTAAATCAATTTCAATTCATTTTTCAAGAAAAATGTTGATAAGTCTCCACATTTCTTCCTTGGATTCCGCTGTGACCTCATCTACTCATTAAAGACCATCCAATCAAATCCTAAACTTCATCAAATCTCATCATTGGACCCTGTGGGACTCAAAGATGACGACGGGTACAAAAATGGGGTGTCTATAGTCAAGATGAAATAATTGTCTAATGTAATTATCCTGGCATACTCTTTATGTGTCTCATTCGGTGGGAACTACTGCAACTTGCTTTTTGTACCCAGAAATAGTTAATTGACTGGGTCTACAAGAAGCAGTTGCATGTGATCAGCTCTATAGTCATAAACCCATAATCTGCATTCCAGCACCATTAGAGGATGCAACAAGAACAGGTTGTCTCCGTAGAAGTTGCCATGGGACTTTTCTCTGTTCAATTTTTTAATGGCACAATACAGAAGCTGGAAGATAAACAATAAAGGAGCCTTTTCAGCAATTAAACTGAAGAAACCAGTGAAATAAATAGTTTCTATATTTCGAAACTAATACAAACCAAGGAACAAGCACCTGAGTAGTTGATCACAGCCAGTAGGAAATACAGCAGCACCACAGTGCTGGATACACCCGAAAGGCTGAAATGCCAATGCTGACTCTAAAACACATTTCATCCTTTTTCCTTTCTCTTTTATTTTTAAAAGAAAGCCATGTTTGTCTCTAGGCCTAGTTGAATAGTGTTATCAATCACTCTCCATAAAATTCCTTCAATTGATGGGGATAACAAAAGCACCATATCCAGAATTGAGAACCACTTTGAATGGCTTAAAAATTCTATAAAAACATTTACAAAGATTCCAGATACTTCAAATTAGTAACAAGAATATTTACAGAAACTACATGTCGCTTCTCAAGTGTTATGTTCTACATTTTGGGTTCTTGGTTTCCTTTCTCTTTGGGTTTTGGTCTTTTGTATGTTTCTTCTTACAACTCCCCATTTTCCAAAAGCGAATGATATTGTCCACTTTGCCTAAGCTTATAGCTTTAAAACACACCATTTTGGTTAAAGCATGATATTTTCCACACCTAATTGCCACAATAGTGCGCGAGATTTTGTTTGTCACTAGTGCAACAGAGTACTCCTTTCAATCCCTAGTGTCCCCAAGCACAAGTTGTCATCCTAGATAAGGTATGATATTGTCCACAACTTACTGCCATCGGAATGCACAATAAGGGTTTTTTTTCTTGTCATTGGCACATTAGGGTGCTCCTTTTGAGCCCACACTATGTTAGGCATAAAGCATCATGCTAGTTAATGGGTGTAAAAAACTTTCTCTAAGTAGGCGATGTATGATTCTAACACACTCCCATACACCACACTCATGTCCACACTCGTCCTTGAGTGGCCACACCATGTTCCCATCCCCCACACTCACGTCCATACTCATCCTCGAGTGACCACACCGCGAGGCAACTTTGGCTTTGCTACCATTTGTAATGGCCTATCGTTCCACAATGCTTAAAATTGTTCTCTTTGCCCGAAGGCTCACGTCTTTAAACGCGTTTTCCCAATTAAGGAGATGATAGTGTCCATATTTATCTGCCATCAGAGTGCAAAATGAGGTTTTAGTCGTTATTGGCGCAATGGGATGCTCCTTTTGAGCCCACATCATTCCCCAGGCATATGTCATACCTCACCTCAAAGAATTGATATCAGCAATAGCCAGATAGAACATAGCTTGATTTAGAGGGAAATTAGCAATTACCTATATTAGAAGAATGGTTTTAACAATAACTCCATTATAAGATTTTTTAACTCCTTAGCCCCATAATTTGGTACTTTTATTAGCTGTAAGGAAATATATATATATATTTTAAGATCCCATTATACCCTTAATATCTTCTAATGTGATCTTCAAATAGAGATTCCCTCTCTGTGAAATAACTAAACGCTTCTTCTCTTCTCCAATGACAGCCACTAACGACCGCATCTTCTCTGACGCTGACGACAGCCATCACCAACGACCTTTCCTAACCATCATCACCATTGTGACAACCTCTCCAACAAAACTCAAGTTCTAAATCCAATCCAATGAATAATGAAGCTTCTAGTACCAGCAATGACTTCTTCTTCAATGCCAATGACTTTCTCCGACGACAACCATGACTAAACTCTAGATTTGATCTATATATATATATATTATTATTGTTATTATTTTTTTTCTTTTCTCTGTTTGCAACTCCAAATCTAGTTCTGGCTAAGTATAGGTTTGAGTTTTGTGGAAGAGAGAAGTTGAAGATAGATTTGAGAAAAGCAAACCATTGTAAAAAGTGTGTTTTTTGGGGGGCTGCTAAATGAGGTTTTTTTTGTTGTTTTTTTTTTTAAATTTTAAATTTTTATATATATATATATATATATATATATATATATATATAGCAAGAAATAGGAAACTGTTACTATTTTTTATATATATTTTTCAACCCACATAATAGTAAACTGTTATTATTTTCTATATAATTTTTTCAAAGCAAAACTAATGAACTTACTATTTCCCATATAAAATTTTCAAAGCACAAATATAATTTTTTTCAAAGCACGAATAATGAAATAATAAATTACTATTTTCTATATAAAATTTTCAAAGCACAAATTGGTGAACTATTACTATTTTATATATAGATTATGCAACTTCTTAGTGTTGGGAATCGAATAGGGAAGAAAACATACAAAGGTGGAATTAAAATTTTCCTACGATTCCCAAACCCATGAATCCGATTATGCATAATACAAAACAAAATCCTAACTACAAAGAGGGTTAGGATACTTACAGTTGATTAATGTCTTCTCTTTTATGCTTCAAGCTTTGTTTTCTCTCTTTTGCTCCAAGCTTTGTCTTCGGGTAGCAATGAATGAGCAGTCCAATTGTACTGCCTCCAACGGTATCCACACTTAGCTTAAACTTGAAGTCATTTCCTTCTTTTCCTTGTTGATGCTAGAGTAGGAGAAGAGAGGAGAGAGAGACAGAGGGAGAGCTGAAATTTTCGGCCAGCACTTGGGAGCCTCCAAAGTGCTTCAAGTGATGATGTCATCACATCATAAAAGGCTTTAATAAGCCCTTTTATTAAATCAATAATAAATGTGACATGCATAAATGAAATCAATTGGTTGTTCCCAATCCCTAAACAATCATCTTTATGATTGGCTCTAGGGCATAATTCTAACACTTAGCCGGTGATAGTGAAAGCACAATGAGGCTGGTCAACAACGGTGGAAGTAAACCTCTTTTTTTTCCTCTAGATTTAGTTCCTATCCTTTTTTTTTTTTTTTTTTTCCATATCTAATGCCTACCTCTTTTTCTTAGATCTAGTTGATGGTGGTGGTTCTTTGACAACGATTGTACGAGGTTATAGTGAGCTTCGCTGGAGAAAGAAGATCAACGGTGAGTTTCGCTGGAGAATATTGAGAGTTGCGTCTTAAAGGAGAGAGGTTTGTGGTGGGGTATGGGTGTATAGGGTGGCTCTTTGAGTTGTCGTCTCCGATAGGATTGCCGAAAGGCGAACAGTCGTCGGAAGGGTGATCGGAGTTCGATCGCAGGTGGGAGTTGTTGACGGTGAGAACCATGGGAGAGATCGAAGGAGAGATCGTTAATGACTTCTTGAGAGATAGGCTTATATGTATAAAAGGGTATTTTGGTCTGAAAAGAGGCAAAAATGGTTAGTAGGATAAAGGAAATATTGTTGGAGTGATTGTAGAACAAACTCTTAGAGTAGGGGGCTATGGCCAAAAATCCCTTGATTTAGTGAAGCCTTGTGGCTATAAATATCAGAAAATGTGGAAGTTTAAACCAAGAAAAGAAGACGCAGTTCTGGCAGGTTTTTGTTCTTCTTTCTTGTAAGAAGTCAAAGTAACTTTTTGGCTTCTTCTCAATGACAAAATTCCTATTCTTCAAAATTAGAAGCCTTAGCTTTGGGGGGTCATCCCAATGATCATTTTTGCTGATATGTTGGTTGCTGTAGGAAAGCTAGGTGTTCTATTTAAGTTGTTGATATCTGGGTTGATGACATAGCAAGGAGGTGCTATGGAGGGAGAGCAAGACAAGCATGGAGAACCTTTAGGTGTGGTAGGACAGAGTGGGAATGCTTTTGGTCCATGTAAATCATATCGTTTTAATCCTTTTAAATGAGGGGTTTTCTTAACATGTGCCCTAAGGGCACATGTTAAGTTCCAATTAATGACCTAATCATTGCATGGAGAAATATGTTTCCATAATTTTCTGAGCATTTTCACATTTTTCGAAGCAACTTTCACCATTATCTAAGCATTTTTACCATTTCTCATGCAATGATTAGGTCATCAATTACAGGTTAACATGTGCCCTTAGGGTACACGTTAAAAAATCCTTAAATGAGCCATGGATGGCCTTTATATAACGATTCAAGGTCCCTGTTCAATGGAATTCTATTGGTTGAATTTTCAAACTAATGGAAGCCCTTCTCACTCATGGTATCTATAGGTACAAGACCCATGAGCCTGTTTAATGGACAATATGGACCTCATCCTCTCCACCCCCTAAGTGACCATGGTAGAAAGCAAGCTGCCCTGGTCAAGGGACATTCCACTCAGCTAGGTTTAGCCCTTATTCCATCCACCAATCCAAGAACCCTCAAGCTACTCCAAATGAATGGGCTGAGATAGTGTGTTTTAGCATCCCAGGGCATTAGAGCATTAGGGTGGAAAGAAGGTTTAAGGGACGGGTCCTAAGGTGTTGAATTTCCTCAGGCTCAAATCTCCTTGATGCCCAAAAGCTAGTTAGCCTTTGGAGCCTTGTGTCACCAAGGTAGGTTGCAACATGTTGGCTCCTTGTAAAATATTTAGACCATGTAAATAAGTTTATTATTATGTACGTCGCATTTGATACTGAGTTTGATATGCTGTGGAATCAAGATGCCAGACAGGTTTCAAGGGGCCTGTAGCAATAATACCATCTTCAGTGTTATAAAACCCATTATTGAAATTTTGGTTGGCTGAGTTGTAAAATTTTTTTTGGGAGGCAGTACTGCTAATCTTGTAAAAGTATTTTCAACTGAAGAAGCCTAAAATACAGATTTAAAGGCTTCATGTTACTAGCTCCAAAGCATGCCAGTTAAAGAACTCCTTCGGTAAACTCTGAATACAAACGCTACTCCACAAAGTACATTATCCCTCAAAGGACCACCCCAGCTGGTTCTTCTAGGGCTTCCCTTGCACATCTATAAATATCCGAGTTATTTTATATATGTTGTGGCAAAGTTTAGACCACTTTTGACGGTCCTTGATTCTTTTATATGATGTTTCCATTATTGGTGAATCTGAGTCTGGGGTCACGTGGATATCATCACTGCATACTTGCTGAGGGTTTCTGGGTTTTACAGAAACATTTGAATTGCTTTTATTCATGTCATCATAGATGTACTTGTTGGTTTTTAGGTTTAAATTTAGGCTGGTACTCTTTCCTATTTCTAATTTTCCTATTGTTGCTATATCCAACCAGAATGTAGTAATTGGAAACTTATAACCCTATTCTGGAAGAAAGATAAGTAAGGTTGCGACACGATGTATGTAGCATTTTTTGATTGGTAGACAGAAGGGTTTGTTTAAAATTGTAGATGATATGCCCTCCAGCCCTCTCTTTCCTGATGTCCTCCCTTTCCTGCATGCTAAATAAATGTCCAGGTCATTTTAAATCATATTTATTTATAACTCAATTAACCACTTATTTTCTGCATGAGGCTTAATGGGAAATATATATATATATATATATATATATATTTTTCCTTTTTTGGGTCTTGTATTCCCATGAACTTCGGGCTTCAAAGAAGCCTAGATAAAAATGAGGGGCAAAAGATGGACACCTCTCTCTCTCTCTCTCGCTTTGAGCCGTTGAAAGGGGACAATAGATTCGATATTCCCATGTTTATTTTATCAGTTATGTCAATTTCCAAGTGTTTAATGGAAATTGAGCTATTCTTTTGGAATGACTACATGATGAGTTTGAATCCAAGGCTCCAAGCTAACTTTGCTATTGCTCATAGTTCTTTCCTTTCTTGAATTGATGGTATTTTTATGAGTTAGTTGGTGCTTAGGACATTTTTTTTTTCTCCAGTGAATTCTTAGCCATTGCATTTAAATTTTGTATCAATATTTATATGCAGCAGTTTTTTTTTTTTAAATGACGATTTGGGATGTGATATTTTCCAATATTTATTATTCGCTTCCTTTTCTACATATGTCTATGGTTTCCACACATGTTTTTCAAAAGCATGGATAGTTGAACTTTTTACATTTTCAGGTTTTGAAGAATTTCCTTCTTACTGCTGAAGCTGAAGTAAGGTCGCTCATCTCCTTGTACTCTGAAGTGGTGAGCTCTCGTCATATCATTAGGTGTTGATAGTTATAAACATGCAGTTTATTGTTGATGTCAGTCCTTAGTCCTCTCATTGGCTTGCAGGGAAGAAGTGCAGATTCCTTGTCCCAGTATTTTGGTGAGGATCCAGCTCGGTGTCCCTTTGAGCAAGGTCTGATATGATCTTTCGTATTAGTTTGATTTTTTCTCTATGACAAATAGAAAAGCTTACCAAATTGTTCTCTTTGATATTTTCTTTTTTCCTGAACTCAATGAGATTTCATACTCGTTTTATTTTCAAATCACTTATTATATGGACACTTCAAAATGTGTGAATTGTCCTTATTGGACACAACATGGGTACAAATATGGGTATGGATTATGAGTCCAACATGCCTATTGTTGGATGCTTAACCAACAGGGGTCTCAAATAAGAGAAGGGAGGCATATTCCTCATTAGTGGCAAGTTCATTTTTATGTTTAATTTGCTTGTGTCTCATTGATAATTCAAATCAATGAAAGTACATTTGTTAAACATATTATGTAACATATGCAGTTCATTTTTCCCTAGGTTATTGAAGAAGAAAATCACACTTTAATGATTTAGCTGTGTCACCATGTGCTAAGGTTTGAAGGTTAGACGAATCGGACACCTAGATACACACCTGCAACCAACACTCACTCATACCCGAGTCTGTGTAACATAGAAAATATCCTCATCCCTTTCATTGGCCTGATAAATGAGAAACAGTTGTAGTTGTGGCGTGTTTAAACCAAGATAATAGGATTATTTCTGACTGTTAGAAGTGTAGAAGATAAATTTGATACAATAAAGAGAGGAACGTCGGTTCCTCTATGACTACGACTTGGGTGCTTTTGAGGATACAACATAATGTATTGGGGTTACAATGAAAGACATATAATTGAAAGTACAAAGGAAGCGAAATTATAAAGAAGTTGCATTCTAGATATTAGTGTTGATACTGATGTCACTGGCATGCAATAATCAGCTTTTTGAACAAGAAGGAATGTAAACTGATTTATGAAAGGATAAAACATTGTGGAAGATAACAATGTCCTGATGTGGCAGTAGACATGCACATACTGATTATATCATTCATATGTTGCAAATCTTGAGGATACCAACAGTAAATGTTGATAAACATTTTAGCATATTAGAAAAAGGAAAAATTAAACTGAACCCGTCACATTTGGCCTGTTTCCACTTTACCCCCTTTAGTTTACAAACTAAACTTTACCGCCTTCATTTTCTTAGCAAAAAATATATATATAGTAATAATAATAATCATAAATAAAAAAATCTCATGGATAGGTTATTTTCGATTGATTTCACTCCTTTTCCTTGTGTAGAAGGGCATATATCCCCTTCATTTTCACATGGATAGGTTATTTTTATTGATTTCACTCTTCCTATTACGGAAGGGCATATAGTATAATTGCTTGAAACTTAGGAGTGTAAAATTAAAACAAGCCAAACATGAAGGGGGTAAAGTACAATTTTCCTTTGAAAAAAGGGTAGAAAAAATGAAAATGAAAACGAAGCCCAAATGTCTATTGCTATCCCTTTACATTAGATTCATTGAGAATATATCCTTATGTAAACAGAACTTAAAACACAATAGGATCTTTGTATAGAAATGGATTAGGTCTTGACGAGGGATATCTTTTTCTTTTTGTTTTTCTGGTGGGTAGAGGTAGTAATGAAGTCAATTAGGATGATTTCTACTTATTATTGTTGCCACTCAAAACACTTCAAAGCGACTATGATACTGGCATTTTAACCTTTTTATTTTTATTTTTTCCCCACTCAGGCTTCGCCTGTGCTATGTGGCTTATTTATATTTGCAGACAACTTGTGAAGTTTCCTTGTGATGTATGACCTCTGTTCAACCATCTGCAACCTCTTGTTTCTCCTCCCCATTATGGTTTGATGGCTTTCAATTAGAAAGTTGAACTGACAAAAATTTTCTCAAGCACATTATCTATATTTACATTTTTTGACAGTGTGACCTGTCTAAAAATAGCACAAGCAAAATTCTAGACAATTCATACACATCCATCTGTCCCAATTCTCCAACCCCATGCTGGATCCAATTTCGATCAGTTATAAGGTTAATTAGATTGGTCACCTGAAGTCCTCTTGCAACACTAGGGCAAAAAATATCTCTTTCTACCAAGCTTGAAGTTCTTTGTAGTTAAGGTTTTTCTCAGTGTATTCTCTCATCTCCTGAAATAATGTTCTGCCAAATGAGAATTTTCTGTCAAACAAAATGACATTCACAAAGGACCTCAATTACAAACTCAAAGAAGAAAAGTGCTGGGTCTGCCATATAAACAGAAATGCTTTCTCGCTATTCAATTGGACAAGACCTGGCACTGTAACTTGGAGCTGCTGCTTCAGATTTTCCTTTCTCCACCTGGCTTGTATCATTTTATTCATATAAAATAGCTTATATCCACTCCTTTGGGGGGATGGCTAGGGTTGTAACTTCACTGATTCCAGTTGATGAAATTTTCATTATATAAATACTTCATTGCATTAAATGATATTTAAATATTTTGACAAATGTGGATAATTAATATTCTCAGTTGTTGTACAGAGGACTGTGTGATTTCAGTAATTTGGGATTCAACCCCGTGGGAATGTTAAACTTTTTGCCTTCTAATTCAAAGGGATTATATACATGGTTTGCATGTCAGCTTGTGATCTTTTTTTTTTTTTTGGTTTCTGCTTGCAGTGACGCAGATACTGTTTGTCTTTGTCAAGATGTTCAATAAATCGCGTGACGAGAATGAAAAGCAGGCTGAAGCTGAAAAGAAGAGATTGGAAAAGGAAGCCATGAAAGAACGAGGAGCGGCTACTTCCTCAAGAAAAGAGGGTGTTGATATTGATAGGTCAAAACTTAATGTTCAAATTCAAAAACTTGCTCTTTGATCAGATATTTAATGTTGAGAGCAAGAGGTAATGCATGTATATTTTCAGCAGATATGAGAAGCGGACTAGGAATCTAATTTTTATTTTATTTTAAATCAGAAAATGTATGGCGGGCTAGGAAATCCTTTCATTTTTTTTTTTTCCCCTTAAAATATATGAGCGAATATATATAGGGGCTGGAGTTACACTGCTGGATGTTGACGAAGGCATAAACATTGCACTTCCCCCAAACTCAGGAATTGGCTGCTGTTGCTTCTGCAGGAATTGCTTTGCAAAAACAGATTTATAGCTGGCTTAAAGCGTAGATGTGCACCCCCACTCCCCCAAGCACCTCAAGCAAAATAAAAAAATAAAATAAAAAACCCCTAGAAAAAGTGCGTGCACTCCAAGGGAGAAAATATGACTGCTCAAATATTAAACATGATTATATTAATATTATTATTTTATATTGTAAATGTGGCTACTGGCTACTTTAAACAAATCAAAGGTTAAACCCCCTCCCTCTTTTATTGATATATGTACATTTGCAATCTCCTCTCCCTCTCTCTCCAAATTTGAAGAGAGAGAGCATATCCAACTTTGCTACCTTGTTTAGACCTAGTTTTTGGTGGATTGAGGTAGCTCCTAGGAGATGCTTATTCGTTCAGTCTTTCACTTTTGTGGACTGCTCTCAAAAGATATTGAAGAACCATGGCAAGTGATGTTGAAAATGTAGTATGGTTTATTCCCAGTGAAGGGATGGTAATTTGTTTTGACATGTTGCGTTATTGTTGTCGAGGCTTAAGTATAAGAGTATACATATCAATCCTAACATAACCCATTTATTTATTAATCATGTCAAATTTTCAAATGCAAACACGGTATGCTCATTAAATAAGTTATGCGTGTCAAATTTTCAAATCAAAATTACAAACAAATTATATCCTTGGGGTAGCTCAGTTGGCAAGGGACTTGGTTTAGGAAGTAGAGGTTCTGAGTTTAACTCTTGCTACTCGCATAAGGTTTCATGGTTCTATTCTCTATCTTCCATTCTATCTAAAGATCACTTTGGAAATTGTGCCACACTAATAAGTTGTAGAATTTTTTCGTTTTTTTAAACAATAAAACATTCATTAAAAAGAAAATTATCTACTTCTAGGAATAACAAGACATCGATAGTTCTTTAAGATTATATCCCTATAGTTTTCTACGAAATTTATGTTCCCAGATATTGAAATCATTAGGACAATGATAGCCCAAATTGGTAGCACAATTTGGCACTCTATTTGCTTGCATATATATATGCAAGCAAATATATGCAAGCAATAGAGTGGCAATATATAAATGGGTTTTCTTAATGTGTGCCCTTAGGGCACATGTTAAGGTGCAATGAATAACTCAATAATTGCATGAAAACCCATTTATATGATGATCAGCACGTGTTGATATAAATTGGTTTTCTTAATGTGTGCCCTTAAGATGATGATCAGGTAAGTACGTGCTAATATAACTCATATCAACACCCGCATTAGGAGTTGTACCTTGTGCATTAGTGGGATATGAGGTACATTGGATCAATACAAGGGGTATAACCCCTAATGCATGGTACTGATATAACTTATATCAACACGTGCTGATGGGAACATAACCGTGTGTATATATATATATATATATATATATATATATATATATATATATATATCTAATAGCCACCTTATCGAATTGAATTAAGAGACACTTGATATCTCGAACAAGATTAGTAATGCTCCACTTGAATTGATATGTGCCACAAATTGCCTTAATAAGGTTATGGAGTTATCTTCTCAAACGAAAGCGGATTCTTCTCAAAACAAAAGAGTGGGACTCTAGCTCCCAATACAAAATGGATTGTTCTCAAAACCAAATAGAGTTATCTTCTTTCTTAATATTATAATCTCCACGTGCATGCACGTGCATTGAGGCACACACATATTATACAAAAAAAATGAATCCAACCTTGAGGGGTTGACGGTGTGGTTCTATGGTCTCTTGCTAAGCAAGAGGTCTTGGGTTCAACTTTCACCACTCCCTTTCAAGGCCATCCCATGATGGAACTTCCTGATATTAAAAAAAAAAAAAAAAAAAAAATTCAATCTTGAAGAGTCATACCACCTTTAGAATTCATTAAATTTTTTAAATTTTTTTTTACATAATTATAGACTGCATCTCATTCTCAAATTTTCAGCCTCATTCTCAATGTTTAGCACTCTAGTTTGTCACAATTTTACCATTTATATGTAAAGTTACTGGCTAAAGGCTGAATGCAAAGTTATTGGCTAGAGGCTGGATGTAGCTTTAACTTGAAAGTGATTCTTCATATGTTGTTCAGAGTTTAATGAATCCTTCTTTTTCCTCTCCATAGACTTTAAGGCCATGTTTGTTTGGTTGGAATGGAATGGGTGGGAATGGAATTTGACTCCATACTCAAAATAGTTTGGAATGAAATGAAATTGAAATAAATATTATAGAATGAATATCATCATAATTCACTACTATTATTTGATTCCATTCCCATTTAATTACTTCATCCAAATACGCTATTTGGAATGAATTATAATGTGATTCCATTCCATTCCAACTAAACAAACATAGCCTAAGGGTTAGATGGCAGAATTGCAAGGCTTACATGAAGTCAATAGAGTTTCAATGTTAGGTGCTTTGTGTCGTAATATGTAGAGTCTGCCTAATTACAAGTTTAGATATTAATAGCTATAAAGTTCTAAGGTTCTTTATTTTTGAGTGTGAGTTGGATTGTGTCAGCAGAAGTTACTAAGATCAGACCTCTTTTTTTTTTTTTTTGTCCCTTGTAGTTTTCATTTTGTTCTTGGTTATTAATAATATTAGAGCTATGAGCACACGATTGGGGGGTCTCTTTGGTGCCAGCCTAGTTGGGATCCAAGATTGCCCTATAATGCTTTCAGCTCATTTATTCCAAAATAATAATAATAATAATATTTAATTGTAATAAAATTGATTTTATATGACAAGGAGAGAAGAAGAAGAGATGATATTTTTTGTACGCTGGGAGAGATCCTTTGTTTATAGACCTGTAGCTGTAGGAGTGCAATTTAACCAGACATGATAGTTATTCCCTCTCTTCCTTTCTATCTAAGGATCACTTTGCAAATTGTGCCACACTAATAAGGTTATAGAGTTTTTTTTTTTGAAACAAATAAAAAATTCAACAAAAATAAAATTTTTTACATCTAGGAATAACTACACCTCGATAGTCCTCCAAGATTACATCCCACAGCTTTCTAGGAAATTTATGTTTTAAAATATTGACATCATTAGGACAATGATAGCCCAAATTGGAAACATAATTAGCCACTTTATTTGAGCCACCTTATCGAATTGAGTCAAGAGATACCTGATATCTTGAATAAAATTAGTAATGCTCCAATGGAATTGATATGTGCTACAAATCGCGTTAGTAAGGTTATAGAGTTATCTTCTCAAAGCAAAGTGGACTCTTCTCAAAACAAAATAGAGTTATCTTCTTTCTTAATATTATAATCTCCACGCACACGTGCACGCACACACATATACACATATATATATTATTAACATACATATAAAACAGAAAAAATGAATCTTACCTGAGGGGTGGACCGAGTGGTTCTAGGGCCTCTTGCCAATAAAAAGGTCTTGAATTTAACTCTCAACACTCCCCTTCAAGGCCACCCCCATAGACTTTGTCCTGTAATTGCCTGGTGCATATGGAAAAAAAAAACAAAAAAAGAAATTCCTGAAGAGCCATATTGTCTTTGGAATTCATTAAAATTAAAAACATATTGCTTTCACATAATTATAGACTGCATCTCGTTCTCAAATTTTCAAGCTCGTTCACAATGTCTCGCACTCTAGTTTGTCACAATTTTGCCATTTATATGTAAAGTCACTGGCTAGAGGCTGCATGAAGCTTTAGCTTGAAAGTGATTCTTCATATGTTATTAAGAGTTTATTGAATCCTCCTTTTTCATCTCCATGGACCTTTAAGGGTTAGATGGCAGAATTGCAAGGCTTACGTAAAGCCAATAAAGTTTCAATGTTCTCATATATTTAGGGAAGGGAATTCTTTTGTAGACAAATGTGTAAATTTTTTATTGCATAACAAATTGGTCTAGGAATACTCCTAGAGAATTGTTAGGTGCTTTGTGTCATAATATGTACAGTGTGCCTAATTATAGGTTAAGACATTAATAGCAATACGGTTTTATGCTTCTTTAATTTCGTATGTGAGTTGGTTTGGGTTAGCATAAGTCACCAAGATTAGACTTTTTATATTGTTTTTTTGTCTTTATTTTTGCCTTGTAAGTTTCTTTTTGTTCTTTGTCATTAATAATATTAGAGCCATGAGCACATGATTGGATGCTCTCTTTGGTGCCAACCTAGTTGGTATGCAAGATTGCCCTATGATGCTTTCAACTCATTTATTCAAAAAAAAAAAAAAAAAAAAAAAGAAGAAGGAAAAAAAGTTGTAATAAAAATGATTTTCTATGACAGAGAGAAGAATTTGATATTTTTTGCATACGACCGTTTATAGACCTATAGGTAGGGGTGTTCATGGTTTAGGTTAAAACCGAAAACCAAACCGAACGAAACCGAACCGGTCAGTTTGGTTTGGTTTTTTTGTCCTTAGGTTTGGTTTTGGTTCTAATTTTAGAAAACTGAATTAAATTGGTTTGGTTTTGGTTTTCATGTTTAAAAAACCAAACCAAACCGAAAAACCGAAAAAACCGAAAAAATATAATATAAATATATATAATTTTATATATTATATATTAAACTTAGTTTGTAAATTTTCTATTCTAATAAGGGCATAATAGGTAATAGATTGTAAATTTTCTTAATGTTTTTTCTTTATTAGATTGGCATGTATTAAATTATCTATCATTATTGTGTGAGATATTGGCACGTATTAGATTGGAGATTTGAACTTGGATTGACATAAGTCAATACTTTTCCATTTTGATACAATGTTTAATTTTTTTTTTTAGTTGCCAATGTAATGATTTTATTAAAAATGTTTTTATTTAGAGTTTGGCTTGTTATTTTTCTATTTTTAATTATTTATTGTTATTTGATAGGATAAAACCAAAACCGAACCGAACCAAACCGAAATTTTATGGTTTGGTTTGGTTTGGTTTATAGTATGGTTTGGTTTTGGTTTGAGAAAACAAAAACCCAAGTATAATGATTTGGTTTAAAATCTATCCTAAAATCGAACCAAACCAAACCAAACCATGAACATCCCTACCTATAAGGGTGCAATTTAAACAGACATGACGGTTGCCAACAATGTGGCACCCTACACCCATTGTGGGATTATTCTCTCTTCCACCTTTCTATCTAAAGATCACTTTGGGAATTGTGCCGCACTTTTTAAAACAAAATAGAGTGGGGCTCTACTTCCAAATACAAAGTGGATTCTTCTATTAAAAAAAGAAAAGAAAGAACTATCTTCTCTCTTAATATTTTAATCTCCACAAGGGGCGAAGTTAAGAAGAACCGAGGGGGTTCCACCGGCCCTTCTCAACATTTCATTTTTTTGTATTTTATACATATATATTTTTACTAATCACGTACATTTGGCCCTTCTCATTTTTGCTTTTGGGGTTTTTCCTCTCTTAGTTTTTCTTTGTTTGGCTTAGAGGGGCTTCTTTTATACATGAGATGAGTTTTCTATTGGTTTCTGGTAGGTACTTCCCCATTGTAATCATTCTTTTTACTTGTATTTATATATATACATATATGGATGTATGTTGTGAGACTTAAGATCAACGGACACAAGTTTTGATACAAGCTTTTACACAATTTTTTGTCTCTTGTATCTGTGACTCATATTTTACAAAACTCATCATTGAGTAGTAAGATATCCTTCTCATGTAGGTCATGTATATTAAAAATCAAATTGATCCGAGATTGGTAAATTTTTGCTTCATCTATCTATTTTTCATATGGTTTTTTATCCAAAGAAAAAAAAAAAGTATTTATAGTTAGTTTAAAATTTTGTATCATCTCATTGTTGTGAAGTAAGAAAAAATTGTAGTGTTAGTGTCCCACATCGGTTGCGGACGATGCCTAAGATAGGCTTATAAGACGGCACTGGACACCCTCTTAATGAGGCGTCTTTTGGGCATAAGGCCCATAAGGACAAACCCGTGAGGCCGGCCAGTGGGCTGGGCCAGAGCGGACAATATCTTGAGATGGGGGTTGGGCCGCGCGTTCCAACAATGGTATCAGAGCTTGTGGTTGTTGATTTGCCCTATTGTCGCATGGTTTGCATCTTCTCTCTAAAATACAATTTTTGGGTCGTTTAAAAACGTTTTTCAAAAGTGGTTTTTAACCCAAAATTTTTATATGGACGTGTTCTCCTATGTGTGAGGAACATGCCTGCAAAATTTCGTGAGAAACAGACGTATATTTTGAGAGAAAATGCAAACCCTAGTTTTGGAATTTGTGTTTTTCTTGAAAATTTGGGCTTATTTTTTATGCACTTTTGCCTATTGTTAATGCTGGAAATTGGTATACTGTTAAACTACGTCGCGAGGGCTTTCCGTAGACATAAATTTTGCGCAAATCCAATATCGTATGTTAAAGATATAGCTTTGCGAAGATGGCCCCGTGAACATTCGAAACTGGTTCGAATAGGTTCAAAGGAAGAAGATGAATTGCAGAGAAATCGCATGCCCACTCTCACCCGAGGAGAGTGAGGACGCATATGCACACGTGGCTGGTCCCCTTCGGGTGTGGACCCCATAGTTAGATTCCTAAGGTCGAGATGAGTTTGACGGTGTCGGCGGTGTCATCGTCGAAGGCCTCCTCACCGGCGCGTGGCTTGCACGCTCCATGCTCGGCGCGTGAACAAGATCTGCTATTAAAAAAAAGAAAAGAAAAAAAAGGGTGCTGACGCAGCAGCACTCGCCCACACGCGGGTGGTGGCGCGTGAGGGGGCTTTCCAGGGCTGTTTTAGGCCAAATTTTTTCCAGTATTTTTTATTTTTTTATTTCTGAATTTTCGGTAATTTTTATTTTATTTTTTAATTACCAGAAAATATTTATCTAATTAAACATTGAAAAATACAAGGAAACCCACCTCACTCGCGCGCATGGGAGCGCGTAAGGGGGTGTGTAGACACCCCATTTTCATCCCCCTATTCACAGCTCTCCATCTCCCATGCATTATTACATGTAGGGTTTTACATCATTTTGGCACTAAAACTCTCTTGGTAGCCTCTATACATCCCAAAGAATTGATGGTATTTTCAGGGATTCAATTTGGTTAAGTCTTGATAGCTAATAAGAATTTTTACGACTTGGAGGGCATTTATGTCATTTCACCTGCGTAATTCTTATTTGATATCCAATTCTCACCAAATTTGTCCCGAGATGGTCCTAAGGTCCTTAAGATGTTATTTATAGGCTTGGTTTAAATTTTGGTAAGCTTTGGAATTGACTTGGTTAGGGATCAATACTACAATAATCCAAATAGAACACAGTGAAAAACTGTGATCTATTACTTTTTATCACAGTTTTTAACCGTGATCTATTAAAGAAAAAACCGTGATCTATTAAGGTGTGATCTAAAGTACCTACATTAGATCACAGTTTTTAATTGTGATCTTTTTGAACTAAAGATCACTGTTTTTTACAGAAGTGTGATCTTTCTTATAGAAAAGATCACGGTATTTTCAAAAAACTGTGATCTTTAGTATGAAAAGATCACAGTGAAAAACTGTGATCTATTCTCTTTTATCTTTTAAAAAAAAATTTAAAATTTTCATTTGAGAACCACTGTTGCTTTTGATGGGTGAGGAACCTGTTGCTCTTCTTTATACATCACATTTCAACTATTAAACTCATCATGCAATCACAATTCAAACATTGTAAATCAAAATTAATCTTTATACGATCAAGTAACTATATATACATTAACTCAAAACTTGCCAAATGTAATTGGATTGAAAAATCAAATAACTACATATACAATTAGATTAACTCGATTTTTGTTAGGTCCGCATTGTATTGAATCCATTGAGATCCCTACCCCACTTGATAGAGGTTAAAACTTTAATCCATTGTACTTGAAAAGAGAAATATAAATATATTATATATATGAAATGCCAGATAAGTGATTCTTGAAAAAAAAAAAAAAAGGTACCTGGAGAGGTCAGAATCTCTTTCAACTTAACATACACGATGCAGCATCTCTAATATTTTAATTTCTCCCATGGCAATTATGGAAACTGCATAAACAGAGTATGAATAAAAATATAAAGGAAATGTGTGTGTGTGTGCGTGTGTATGCGCGTGCGTGCGTGCTAATAGCAATTTTGCAGCTAAGTCTATCAATTTAAATATATCTAACCGAATCTTTGATGTTTTAGGCTTCACACAAGTGCTGTCATAGTGTCACAATGCCATATCTATCAAATTACAACATCCACAACCCAGAATGAATTATATTGATAATCACAAGACTTACCCAAAAACAAAAAACAAAGAAAACAAGAAAATAATAAGGATCAAAGCTCTTCAATTTCCTAGGAAATTATATATAAAAAGTATTATTAACAAAAGGAGTAAAAATTCCAATACGCAAGGTGTTCACAAGTATGAATAAAAATTTTATACTTGATGAGTAAACTTCCATACTTAATGAGTCTTAAGTTTGTGAACAGCTTCACCAGCAAGCCAATACACCCCAAGAGAATGTTCAAACCTATAATGCATAGCCCCCCAGATAAACCATGTGTGTCATACCTGAAACATATCAGAAACAAGAGGTTCATGTTCTTAATCAAATCTAGTCGCTTCAAAATTAATTTATCTTAACTGTACCACTGTCTTCATTTATTCAGAAAAAAGCTTTATTTTTATTTTCAATTAAGAGTAGGGATATTCCTTGAATTTACAGTTGACTAATTCCTTCTAACCACTTATTTCCTTATGGTTCTGTCATTTAGCACTAGTCATTGTTTCACACTGACTATTTCTTGGTTTTTTTTTCCTTTCTCTCTCTCTCTCTCTCAACCCTGTGTACTTTGTGATGCCCTACATTTTCATAGGCTTATGTAATTAATTATAAATTTGATACGTTGAGTTGAATTTAATTTGTCGTTTTGTAGTGTGACAGACAAACATCGCGTGTAAATCCCACTATACATCTATTGTGCAATTCTATCTTAGAGAGATTAGTTTCAATAAATATATCAATTTCACATGGTATCATATTATTTCAAGAATTTTCAAAAAAAAGAACAGCACTAACTTGAGTAACACAGCTCAAAAGAATACCCTGACTTCCAGTAATAACATATAATTAAGGCTCAGAAATACACAATGTGAATTTCTTCCCAAAACTGTTAGTATATCAAGTAAGAAACTAAGAATAAAATATCATACGAATCGTATATAGACTCAAATTGACTCCAAAGTTGATAGCAACATTTTCAAATTGGACACTCTGAATATCCCATGACTTTGAAATTTTAGCACAAAAGAACTTAAACCCCCCACTTTTCCAATTATAACTGAATCTAAGTAGTCCTTAAATTCACATAGTTGGAAACATTCTTCCACTAAATGAATTGATATATGTAAAGTTCCTTATATTCATATACATAATTCATATGAAGTTCCTGATGTGGGACAATCAAATTCTAAGACAAAAAATTGACAAACAAAGACTGCCCAAATCTATATATTAAAACCCATATGTTCACTGCCACATCTTTGCCCATTTTTCTAAGACCAAAAGTTCCTGATGTTCACTTTGCCCATTTTTCATTGCACCACTTGCTACAAGTAGGGAACACTCCAACTTGTTTTTATATTTGGATTGATGTGCGTAAGGTGTGACTAGTTTTATGTTGGCCGTTGACGTACCACAACCCTCCTTTATCTGGGCTTGGGACTAGCTAGGGGAAAGAGAAGATGTTAAGCTCGGCATAGACGGAGTCATAGAAATACATAGAATAAAAAAATTTTAAAAATGAATACTAGATTAAATGTGCGGTATATCACATAAATATAGTTTAAAAAAAAATTAATGCAGCATTTGATGATCATAATCCTTTTCTCAGAGAAATACTAGGGTAAATGTCCACATATTTTTATCAGCCTGCTGAAGGTACCCTTTCTCCTTTCTCTAGTGATGGACTGATGGGGTAAGCTCATTTTGTCTTTGAATTCCACTCGTAGGCTTGCTTTTTGAATCAAATCTCTTTTGACACGTTGGCTATATATGGACGCCTATATTCAGAAGATAGGAATTCAACTGTTTTTTTTTTTTTTTTTTTTTTTTTTTTTTTTTGACAAATTAGCTATCAAAAATATGTTGATTCATCACTGCGAAGTGTTTATTTCTTGTATAAGAAATTTTCACCAATCACCACCAGAAGTATCTGTTGCTAATGATCCATTCAGCTAACTTTTGTAAAATGTTAACAGGAGAGAACCATTTTGAAATAATTATTTCAGTTTTTTTTCAATTTACAAAGATCTGAGGATTTATACAAATTACTTTCCCCGCAAAATTTCCCAATTTCAAGGTTTAACGGTTTCCTCACTTCTCGTAAAAGTCAATTACTTTCTCAACTTAGGCTCCATTTGTTTTAAAGGAAGTGATATCAAGGACCCCCAAACATAAAAGATTAATTTTTCTCCATTTCAAAATCTTAAAATAAAAATTAAAAAAAAAAAAGAAAGAAAGAAAGAAAAATTGTTATCAATATACTCAATTGTCTTTTTCTGTAAGCAGTGGTAGATTTAACAATTCATTGATCCCTATCACTGAATACAGCCTTAAGAAATCCAGAAAGTATCATTATGTTACAGAAGAAGAGAAGGAAAACAAAATAAAAAAAAGGTAAGAGATTGACCTTAGAAAAACCCCTGTTCTTGACCACGAACACCCTTGTTCGTGAGAAGAAGAAGCCCTCTATTAGACAACTTGAAGGAGTTGCTGTTGTTGCCCTAAATCACGCAATGCATGTCGCACCAACAAGACGAACTACAACAATAAACACCGTTGATTGGTTGTACAACAGCTTCGTCGTCCTCCCCTGTTTCGATTACAACAGTGAACACCGTCGATTGGTTGTACAATAGCTTCATCGTCCTCTCCTGTTCCATTGTGGCTGAATGGAGAGAGAGTGGGTTTATTATTGAGTGGAGGCTCAGCAGGGTTGTTTCGATTGCAAGAGTGATTCGTAAGTTCGTTGATGGAGGGTTAGGGTTTGAGAGATGGGAGAATGGAGAGAGAAAGGGTCGTGGGTTTTGGGAAGTGATGAAAATTAGCACGCCTTTTTTGGTGGGAGAGGAAGCTGAGTTTTGAGTAAAAAAAAACCTTTTTCTAAAAAGATCACGGTTTCACTTCATACCGTGATTTATCTCTTTGCACTATAGTCACGGTTTTTAGAAAAAGTGAGATTAATACGCTTAAAAAGATCACCCTTTTTCTTAAAACTGTGATCAAATATTTTGCCCACACAACGATCACAATTATTTTTGAAAACCGTAATCTTTTTATTTATTTAACTGTAATCTATTTTGATTATTGTAGTAGTGGATGATCCATAATGTGCCCGGTTTAGCTCCATTTGTCAGTTTTCTTTAAAATTGACTTCTAATTCAATCCCAATTTTTAAACTAATGGCCACATTGGTGTTAATTGAGCTTTAATTAATGTTTTCAAATGAATAAAATGATTTCCAAAAGGTTTTGGTTGCAAGCATGGCTCAATCGGAATACAAACCCTTATTTTACCCTTAGTTGCATTTCGGACCCCGGTGAGCCGTATTTGCTTAGTTTATGGCCAATTGACCCATTGTCGATCAATTTTGACTTAATTTGAGTCTTAATATGTGGGAAATTGAATTAAAAATGTTTTGCAAAAAGAATGGATGAATTCAGACTTAAAATGAGCAAGATTCGTCCAAAATATGCTTTAAAACCAGATTTCGTATTTTTGCCATAACTTCTGACTCGAAAGTCGGATTTGGATGAAATTAGTCTTTTTAAAAAGGTTTTTTTAAAGCTCTACAACTTTACGTATAATAAAAAATTTCCAAATCCAACGTTTTTATGCCCAAACAGGCCCTTAAAGTAGCTGCTGTTGTAGGGTAGCGGGAATAAGGTGAGGTGTCCACTTGGTCACCAATCCTTATCCTTTTAATTTTTTGACTTTATCTCTTAATTTTGACATTATCTCTTCAACTAATTTGGATTTTTCCAATCTTTTTGATAATGTTTGATAATTATCACTTAGATTTGAGATAAATGTCATCTCTTAAGATTGATTTTAGGCTATTGGATCATCCTTAGATTAAATCCAAACCATCCATTCCACCCACCTTTCACTATAAGTAGGGGTCCTCCCTTTATTCATTCTACATCAAGTTTTAGTAGAGTTTTCCTAAGCAAATGAAGAACTTGAGTTCTTGAGTGTGGGGTGAACATTCCTATTAGTATCCCTTCACTTGAGACTCATTCTAAAGAAGAGCTTGGCTCAATAGTTAGTGGCACTACAACAAATCAAGCTTTTAGCGAAAAATTTTTTGGCGACAAGCAAAAATTTATCGCCAAAGGCATACTTGTGGCAACAAAATAGCATTTTGTCGCCAAAATAGGCCAAATACACATTTTGGCGACAAATCTAGCAAGTTTGTCGCAAAAACTTGTCGCTAAAACTTTGGTGCCAAATTTTGGGTTGGCGCCATTTGGTGGGAAAGACTTTTGGCGACAAACCAATATATTTGTCGCAAACTAATTAACAAAACGAGACCGTTTAGCATGTGTCTCACTATTGGCGACAAATGCTTTTCGTTGCGAAAGAGACACTAATTAGCGACAAAATACTATTTGTCGCTAAAACTTTAGCGCCAAATTTCTTGTTGGCACCAATTGGTGAGAAAGACTTTTGGCGGCAAACCATGAGTATATCATCCTTGAATAGAAAATAAAGCAAGTAGGGATTGTGCACTTGGGTGAATGACCCTAAATCTAGCCAAGATATTAGGTTAGTGTTCCCCAGTGGAAATAGATTGGAAAGGCCAATATTGGGCATGTGTCCCCAGTGTAGCTAGGCCAGAAAAGCAAGGATTGGTATTCAAGGATGGAATGAAATTAACAGAATTCATGTGGAAAGGTTAGATATATTCCTATGTGTATGGAATAACTAGGTTTTGTTTTATGAATTGATATAGTTTTCTAGGATGAGATATTTGGAATTGAAATGGTGAACCATGAGTAGTTAGAATTGTATACTCAATATATATATATATATATATATTTTAAATATAGATATGGGTTAGATTTTAAATTCATATGTATATTATTGAACATAAAAGAGAAGAAAATATTATCGTTAATATTTATTTGAGATTTCCTATTGGGTTTGGAAGTTTTCTCTGTTGTCTCTACAGGCAAAGTTGTTTATGAAGAGAACTCCTCAATTCCGGAATTGTCTTAAAGCTTCACTATGATGTGTTTCATTTTGATCATGTCTATTTAGCATGCCTAGTTGAACATATAAAGTTTTGAGATGAATATGTGGTTGAGGATACATTTTGATATACGTTGTGAAACATGAACTTTGTATATTTTGGGCTAAGAAGTAGCCTAGTATGCTCAACATGGTTTGTAATATTTTGGTATGTGAACTATGAAGAAGTTATGTATTGGGTATGTTAAAAAGCTATGTAAAATATATCTTAGAGATCCTACTTATGTTATATAGAGGGCTTGTATGAATGTATTGTGACTAGATAGATTTAATAGTAGAATGGGATCATGGTTATAATAGAGAATTAACTTGATTTTTCAAATGAAAGTTTTTTTTGTAGAGTTTGAATTCGATATGCTTCTTACATTTTTTTGTATGATGTAGACAAGAAGCATTACAAAAGCAAAGAATAGATCATAACTCATGGTTAATCACATTTTGGGTTCGAAGTCATTTGTCAATCGTCGTCTTATAGCTAGGCAAGAAGTTGTAGAGACTAGGCAGCTGTTTGAGTTGGAGGTTGAGACAACTAGGCAGGAAGTTGTGGATATTAGGCAGTGGTTTGAGGCACAGCAGGCAAAGATGCAAGAGGTGAGGATCAAGCAAAATGAGATGGAAACCTTATCGAAGACCTTGATGTCACAAGCATAGCTTCTTCATAAATGGTAAGTTATATCACATGTTTACATTTAATAGTACTAGTTGTGTTACTTAGAAGTTTGAAATTTACAAATATAATTGTGCTTAGGCTTCTCAGAGAAATATCAACCGAAATGCCTTAAAATTAGACAATCACTTTGTTGGGGTCAAAACAAACTTGTATAAACAAAATAGAATCCAAGATGGACTCCCGATTTGTAAAATATGTAAAATTTTTGAAATTAGAAATTTAGCTTTACAAATATAATTGAACTTGAGCTTTACAAAGGAAAAATGTCAAATATTAATCACAATGCCTCCAAATTAGACCACCACCTTATGTGTAGTTGGTGTTTTCATTTACGTTTGTTGTTGCTAGGTTGGGTTTGTTTGTTTGTTTGTTTTACTTTTTGTTTTTTCAATTTAATTGAGTGTGGTCTTGAGTTGATTTGTAGTTGGGGCAGTTTAGAAGTAGCATGGATATGTTGGCTTTGTTTTTGCCAGGTTGTTGTGAGTTGTAATTTTCTTTTTCTTCTAAATAAGTGTCTTTTTATTGATTAAAAAACAGGGAAAAAAAAGAAAGATATTATATACTCACATTATATTCACTTAAGATGATGAATAATCCAAAAGAACAATCCTAAATCTAATGTACGACTTATTCTTATATTCAATTCTAAATTCCAAATATATTGATTTTTTGTTTTGTTTTATTTTGCAGATTGGAAACATCTGAAGCTGATTGCTCATGTATGCTAGCTTAGCATTTGGAGTTTTGTTTTTCCATTTTTTCCTTTGGTTTGGTATTTTTATTAACAGTGCAATTTTTGGAAACTTTTATGGGATTTTGGAATTAATGTATTGAGAATATACAACATCTACTTTTTTTGGATGGTGTAAGTTATTATTTGTGAGCAAGTTATACAAGTATTTGCAATCAAGTTATTATTTATAAACAAGTTACACAGGTATTTGGCTGCAATGAAAAAAAGAAAAAAAGAACATTACATGCATTTGGCAACAAATTATTTGTTGCTAATAGGATTCTTTTGTTGTGGGGTGGAATCTAATTGGTAATAAAATAATTTTATCACAAAACATTGGAGACGAATTTATTTTATTGCAAATGGGTTTTTGATTGCTCTTAACAACTAATTCATTTTATAGCTAATAGAATCCCTATTTGGTGAACCAATAGTGGCAACGAAATAGTTTTGTCGCAAATAGTGTTTAAAATGTTTTTATCGATAAAAGTATTTTGTAGACAATATTTGTATTTTTGCCAACGAAATAATTTTGTTGCCAATGGATGTTTTTATGCCAACATTTTCATACTAATTAGTGACGAATTTCTATAATTGGCAACGAATAGTATATAATTTGGCAACGATGTCTTTTGTTGGTAATAGTTGATTATTGGCAACAAAATAAAAAATTGTTGCTAAATGGGTTTTTTTTGTTGAAATTTTCGTAGTTTTTGCGACAAAATTTAATATTCGGCGACAAATATGATTCATGTTTGCGACGATTGTTTTTTGTCACTAATGGTTAACTAATTGGCGATGATATACATTTTGTTGCTAATACATTCTCTTTTTAACGACGAAACCAGAGTTTTGTCACCAATAGTCTTCTGCCACGCTCTTTTAGCCACGACATGGCGACAAAATTTTTTTGTCGCTAATACTTTTTGGCGACGATTGGGGTTGCTTTCGCGACAAACTCTTTTGTCGCCAAAAGCCTGATTTGTTGTAGTGTGGGGAACATTCCTATTAGTACCCTCTAGCTTACGATCCATTCTAGAGCTTGAAGGAGCGGAAGCTCTGCCCGACTTACGACTCCCTCCCTTGAGGGCATCATAAAGCTTGGAAAGCGTGGAAGCTCTGCCCAACTTTTAACTCAAAAACCCTGAGGTTGCAAACAGAACTCTGCCTCAGTTCTGTCAGATATAATCTCTAAACTTCATTGCAAGGATATAGTTGTTTATGTGATGATGCATGCTCCCATGAGTTTTATTATTCATAGGATTTTATTAGAATTTTGGTCCTAAATCAAACAAGTTTTTAAACTAAAGTTGTTTGTTTTAAAGCAAGTTATTTTCAAAATAAAGTGTTTGATTATGGATTGGATTCTAATAGAGTCCTACGAGGAGTGAAACTCTTCCCCCCAACATGTGTGTTCGAACTACATGGACTTTGATCTTCGTCAGAAGTACGTAGGCCGCTCACTTGAGCCCAAGTCCAACTTAACTTATTTTTTATCTTTTAATTTTCTTAATTTTTAGTTATGCATGGTTGAAATTGCCTATTTTCCATTAAATGGAGTCAAACTTGTTTTTCTTTAAAAACAAATCTTTTAGTGGTTTCCTCGTACCCTAAAAATGAGGTGGCGACTCCTTGCTTTTTGAAAACCTTTTTAAAAGTGGAAATAGAAACTCGATTCCCCCCCGAGTCGATTTCCGGCGTCCACAGGGTGTTTGGCCTCCTGAAAAATTGTAGAATTTTTTGTGAGTCTTATTCTACACTGTGGTGTGCTACACCTCCCACCATAGCTTTTGGATTTTTTATTTTACTATATTTTTAGTGTTTTTCTTTACCAAAAAATTAAATAATATTATTTTATGCAAAATTAAAATTTCCAAAGGCTCTATTTTGTTTTTGAGACTTAATGGGAGTATTTTTGTGTCACAGGGAGAGTCACGCGATGTGGATTAACTGTGCATCTATTAATTACATGTGGTAATTAAATTAATTAATTTGTGTACGTAATTAATTATTTTTATTACGTTGCGCAATTAGATTGCCGTCAATGTTTTACCCACCTTATGAGACCCATTGGCACGCTCCTTATGTGTTTGAGCGTGACCCTACCATCCATTTAATAGACCAATTTGCTTGATCTATGTTAGCATGTTAGTTACAGGATTAAATGGATGGATTTTTGGTAAAATATGAGTAGAGTTTATGTTTGTTTGCCTTCCGTGTATAAGATATTCCTTGAGGCATAATGTGTGGCGCGGCATCCCCATTTATTTATTCATTGCAGTAGATCCATTGTATTAGGACTTTTGGAAATGTAATGTACTTATTCATTTATTATTTTTTGGAGGAATTATGTAAGGGGATGTGTTTTCGCAACACACATTATGCTATGAAATTTTCTTATCATAGGTTCTAATATTTACCAAATGATTCCATATAGGAATCTGTGTGTTTATGTGGAGCATGTTATCATTATTATTGTTATAATACTGTGGGCAATATGCGTATTTGTTCGAAAAACGATTGGGAAATATACTCCTAACCTACATAATTGGGAGATGATTATGAGAAATAGCAATATTTTTTGATTTCGATTTGTAGGGAGGGATAATGTTTTTCTAATCGGGTTTTCTGAATAAATAATGGATGTGTGTATAATAATGTCAACCCTTGCGCAATTCTTGAATGTAGTGATGGCAAACAACCACATAGATGCGATATATGATAACATTAACAAGCTAAATGGGATCAACTATGACATATGACAAAGAGATATAGAGTACTTCCTGAATGAACTGGGCTTAGTTAAGACTTTGTCCAATTCCATAGTAGCCCCAAAAATTGAGGATGGGGTCACCAATGCTGCTGAGTATCAAAGTAACCTTCTGGTTTACCAAAATTGGATGATGAAAGATCATCGTGCGCGTTATATTATGTTGACGCTCATGCATGATGATCTTATTGGGGAGTATGAGAACTACCCAAATGCCAAGGAAATGTGGCAACATCTTAGGATTGCTTTCGGTTAGTAGATCATCGTCGTGTTCTGCCTGGCACACATATAGTTTACATGTGAAACGACACTAGTGAAGAAGCTTCGGTTGCGCATGTGGCGCATTCTATTTCTACATGATGTGATTTATGTGCCTGGGATCTAGCATAGTCTACTTTCTGTTAAAGCGTTATGAGATTTTGGATACTCTTTTCAGCAGTTTGGATTTCATTTTAGGAAATATTATTGTTGGACATGGTTTATTTTTTGGATATTTCTTTAAAGTTGAAATGGTTTAAATAATACTTTTTCATTGAGCAAGTGCTCCTGGATATGTTGACCAGTATTATGATCTAACCTGTGAATGGGTATATGACCCTACACCGCCTTAATTTTGTGTTTAAGGCCTTCCATCCTTGTTTTGAGATAAATTGCAACACGTGCTTTACTGTATTAAGCAGCGTATTTATTGATTTTAATTGGGAAGTATGTGTACTGTCCCATTACCAAGGATAATAAAGGTTACCCAAAATAATGTGCTATAACTATGAAAAGTTGAGATACTTTGCTCGTGATTGCACTGAGTCAAAGTAGGCATCCTTTTCACCAAACTCTCTCTGCTTTTGGGCATGTGATCATAGTTTAGTTGCCTATTTTATTCTTGTGTGGATTGAAATACGGGTGCAACTGAATATGTATTATGAGATGGAGTACGGCTTGTAGATTATTGCCATATTTTTTGAGTTGGCACCTATAAGGTATGTGGGTAATAGCACAAGTGTAGAACTTCTTGGAGTTGGTTTGTCTAAACTCCAACTGCGCATAGGGCGCATGTTACTTCTACACCATATGTTTCATGTGCTTAATAATCAATTCAATCTACTACCAATTTAAGCATTTTTTAGATTTTGGATATTCTTTTATTTAAAAGTAAAAGGTTGGATCTTTATGATGGTTTTGTTTAAGAACTATTTCACTTTAGAGATGATTATATGATTCTTTTCCCCTTATAGCTTCTTGATCTCTAGAGTTAGTTCACTTAGACATTTGTGAACCTATGTACGCTGAGGCATATTCTAGCGACTCTTATTTTCTCATTTTTGATCGATAATTATGCGCGATATGTCAAGGACGCGAATACTTATCTGATAAGTTCAATGAATTGTGTGAGAAAAGAGGATACGCAGATAACGCTATATTCTTGGCACTTCATAGCATGATGGTGTAGCGGAGAATAGGAATAGAACACTTTTAGATATGTCTAGATAGATGATGGCGCATGTCAGCCCCTTCTATTCTTTTAGGGGGATACTTTTTATGATTGCTGCCTACATACTTACGAAAGTGCCTTCTTGATCAATTATTTTCTTCAACCTCTTATGAGTTGTGGCATAGCGAAAAGCCCAATCTATGGGGCATTCGCGCCCTTAGAAAGTTAGCAGATTTGTTCACATCGCTTTCCATGAGTGTGGGGAGCTTAACCATAGAGCTATAAAGCACATTTTTAAAACTTTTTTAAAAACTTTTCTTTGAAGGCTCAAAAGGTTATTTGATGTACGATGAACATCTTGATGGAGAAATGATTGACATAGAGTAACGTAATGTTGATTTCATTAAGAGAATGATTTTACTAGCATAGGCTACATTAGTAAGAATCTTAACCTTTATGAGATAGAGGAGTGGGAAGACGTCTTACCATCTTCGAGCAAGGTAGGGAATTAGTTCCTCGTCTAATAGTCGCTGAAAATAGTGGGAGTGGTCTTCAACCCAGTGGGAGTGTCCCACAGGAAAGTGTCTTGTAGAGCCACTAAAGTTCTTAAATGTGTAGGAGCAAATGTTGAAACTTTCCCCATCATCACTTTGAGATTGAAGGGGATTCCTTCCTATGTGCTTCTAGAGAAGATGATGAGCCGACTTTCTATAAGAAAGCGCTTTCTTCTCGTGCTAGAGATGAGTGGATAACTGCTATGCAAGATGAGATGAGCTTGATAGATAGGAATAGGTTTGGGAGTTAGTTGATTTTCTACAATGGTAGATGATTCAATTGACAAAGTATTAGGTGCACTGCGTGGCAGAAAGTTATACCTAATGTGTGGGTATTAACTATGTGGAGACATTCTCCCTAAGTGGTGAGTTTTGGCTCTATTTGCTAGATCCTAGCTATTGTCGCATAAATGGATTTTGGATTTTTGTAGATGGATGTTAAGATGACATTTCTCAGTAGAGAACTAGACGAAAAAATCTTTATGGATCAACCAGTGGGTTTTTTTATCTTGATAGATTAACCAATATGGGTTTTAAGGTCAAGGGACTAAAGTGCAAAATGTGTTTGCCCACTGTTCCATCCATGGCCTTAAACAAACGTCTAGGCAATGATATTTGAGATTTCATGATTCTATTACTACTGTGGGTTTTTAGGATGATTGAACACATTGCGTGTATCTTTAATGGTCCAAGGGAAATATCCTTACTTTTCCATTGTATGTTGCTGACATTTTTATAGTTAAGAATGATATGGAGACTTTAGTCGCCACTAAAGAGTGGTTGTTCTCTATTTTGAGATGAAGGACATGGGTGAAGCAAATTGTGTGCTAGGAGTTAAGATTATTAGAGATCGTTCAGAGAACTTCTCCGGTTTGTCTCTAGAGACTTACATTAGGAAGATTCTTGAATATTTTCGCATGTATAACTCCAAACCCATTGATACTCCAATTCAAAGAGTTGCACCTTAATCTTAAACTAGTTTCCTAAAACTTATGAGGAAAAGAATTATATGTCCACAACGCCATATATAGTTGCTATAGGAGATCTGTAGTACGCGATGTTATGTACGTGTCTAGACATTTGATCTGTATTGTTATTGGTTATTATTAGAGTTTCTTGGAACCCGCACTATAGATAGTAGCGATTAGATTTCTTTGATACCTATGTGGGACCACTGACCTTGTCCTATGTCATCATTGTGGAGACTCAGGACTGAGAAGTTATAGTGATAGAGATTAGGCTGTTTAAGAGATGTGCTTAAGTCCACCTCAGGTTATGCGTCTATCTTTGGAGGTGAATATGCTTTTTATTGTGGTATGAAGCAGACTCGCATTGCTTTGTCTTTAATGGAGTCGGAGAATTAGATTGCTAAGTGGTTGTTCGAGAAGTTGTTTGGTTGAGTTGCTCTTTGCAACGTCTAGGCTTTACAACTCATGAGGAAATTGTAAGTCTGATTGTGTATCAGTCCTAGAGTATGCGAATGGATCCCAATTATTTTGAACTACATTTAAGATATGGTTGCGCAAAGGGGAAGAGGTCTTGAGGCATATCTCCACTAGCACTGTGGTTGCTAATCCTTTGATTAAGCTAATTGCTAGAAATGTTTTCCCTTCTCGTGTGAGGAGAATGGGACTTCGTAGGATTTGATGTGCTCAGACATTAAATTTGTAATTGACATTATTATTATTGAGATATGATATTCATTCCTTTTGTTTTAGTTCATGGGTTGTTTATATCATTTGTACACGCATCTTTGTAATGTCACCGGGCTTGAATCGACCCACTCACATGGGTGATTCACCTTGGCACTGAGTTAGCAAGCAAGATGAGACATTTATATCTTTGGCGCCTAGTTAGCGAGCAAGATATACAATTGCTATATTATATGTTGCCTTAGATTGAGCTAAGATGAGATCTCTATTAGATCGATAATGGAGATTTTTCCACAAACTCTATATAGCTCGTTTCATAGTTGAATGTGAGATTTCAGATAGGCGCTGAAAAAGCGACTGGGCTGGAAAACTCATAGTGACATGCTCATGTTTATAAGTTAAATGCCATAGCATACATTTTATACTGTATGTGCTTTATGTCCACCGATGGTAGGAGTGATGAATAGATCCCTGCTTCATCACTGTGTGAGCCACATGGATCGCTATGATCCAACTTTATACCTTTTTTGACCTGAGACTATGTCATGAAGAGGATACTTGATGACGCTACTTTAGTGTGTTTTCCAAAGGCCATAAAACAATTCGGTCTTATAGGGGCATGTCTAGAAAAGCGGTTGAGTTGAATTGAATTGGTAGGAGGGCTCAGGGAAGACGATTTGATATTACACCATGTTTTGTGACTCATTAGTTGCGTAGCGTTTATGTCGTATTTTGTTATGATATGAGACATGGGTACATTACATATGTGGAATACAGCATTGCTTTTATGTTTATATGAGGGATTAGAGAGTGCTTATTCGGTGTTTTATGGATTGTCTGGGGCATATGCGAGATACTTTCGAGTGATGCGTTCTTGTTAGTTTGGTGATACTTAACATTTACACTCCTATAGTTGTATGTTCTTCTCGTGAGGTTGCACGCTCCATTTCTTGTATGAGGAGATGAATGTTGAGAGATAGATAAATTATGGAGATCACTCACCCTACGTGGGCGAGTGCGAGATGTTAATATATGGGTCATTGGGTCATGACCCAAACCCATAGTCCGCCCACGTGTGGGTGCTGGACCCAAGTGGTTAAGTGCCTTATTTCATGAGGTTTCCTAATTGTACTTGGAAACCAAGTCCTGCTAGGGTTTGGACTTAAAATAGGGGCACATATATATTGAATGTCTCTCTTAGTGATAGAGACTACACATATACAGCAACCTCTAAAATATAGTAGCCTCCATAGTTTCTCTCTCTAGTATTCTCTCTCTAGGATCACCATTGGCCTAGTAGACTTGGTAGTGTGGATTACGTGGGAGGACTCTAGTAGCAATCCCTACAGCTATCACGACGTTGAAGAGCATACACGGATGCCAGATTCGCAGTAGAGGAGCGACCATTTGAGCAGCGGCTACGCGGGGCTTGTAACAATGACCAACAAAGTTCATCGGGTCTCTTCCGCTTAAGGTACATCCTTGGACCCATTATTGAGTGCTATATGTAGTAGATATAGCGTATTTACATGTAGTAAATTGATTTCTTTAATTTTTTGAATTAGGGTAAATTTTAAAAATCAATCAAAATTTGGCCACCCTGGATTAAAATCTTGGCTCTGCCACTGATCTCTAGACACACACACGCATGCTCGCGCTCGCGCACCCACATATATAATATGGGTAATTGGCAATTAGTCCATAATTAGATAAAATATTAGCAATTAATCGATCATTGTTTTTCTAACTCAATTAGTCAGTACTTTTGGAACTTATTTTGTATTTAGTCACTCTTTTTATGAAAATACTTGGTTTATCCTTATATTTAATAAGGGCACTCCATTTTTTTTTTATTAATAGGGACACCTTAAGGACTAACTTAGTTTTTTTGTATTCTAATTATATTTTTTTTACTGTTTGCCATTGTCTTTGAAATAGTAGAATGAAGTAGTAAAATTTTATTATTTGGCGTTGTCTTCGAAATATTAAAATTTTACTCCCTCCGTTCCATAAAAATAGGTCAAGTTTAATAAATAACATAGTTTAAGAAAAGCAATCATTACCTTAAGTTGTCATTTATTAGACTTCATCTTTCTCAAAAATACCTTTTCTTATTTGGTATTGGATTTTGTGTTGAGAGCACTTATTGTAATAATGAAGGGTAATATAGGAAATTTAAAAAAATTAAGATTTGAATTTTCAAAATGGACAAACATTTTGGGACACAAAAAATAGCAGAAATCATCTTTGTGGGATAGAGGAAGTACTATTTTAATTTTAATTTTTAATTTTTTAATTTTTTTTGGTTTGACGGTCAAGGTATTCGAGCCAGCTTGAGTGTACCTCGACTAAATCTCTTCCCGGGCGATCTTAAGGGTGCACTCCCTCACATCGGCCTGGTGGATTCAGGAATTAATTCCTAGAGTGCTCCCAGAGGAATTGAACCCAGGTTGATAGAATAGAGGAGCTTTCCTCCTACCAACTGAACTAACTCCCTTAGATACTATTTTAATAATTTTACTAATTTGATCATTTTACTACTAAAGAGTTCCCACTTTGAAAACCAAAGTTCAAATATGCCCATCAAAATCTTATAAGTCCACCAAAATTTCATTGTTTTAAGAGTCAAAATAACGATTTTTTACTATTGTTTATTTGCAAATTTTCTACCATCCACTGAACATTAAAATTTTATACTTTAATCATAAAACACAAGAAAGAGAATGAATTACAACATTTTAACAACATAGATGTAATCTTTCATTATAGCATTTTATCTGGCTTTCTTTCTTTCTTTCTTTTTTTTTTTTTTTTTTTTTTTTGAAGAAACGAAAATTTGAAGTAACAGTACACGGAGATTTCAAAAAGTGAGAGACCATAGATGAACTTGGAGCAAAAGGGAAAAAAAAATAATTAATAAAAAATAAAAACATTAAAGTAACTATACATAGAAATTTCAACAAAAAAAAAAAAAAAAAATGTTCATGAAACTCTCATGAACTTCGGTTTTTCATCCAGAGATCTCTAAAGAACAGAATACTATCTTTTCCATATAATCTAGAAATTGCAATGACTCCACATCTCTTTTTTTTTTTTTTTTTTGGGAGTGCAATCTCCACTTCTCAATTTACATGTGCTACGTGTCCCCTTTTCTTCTTTAACCCAATTGTCGCATAAAAGAGGAGGAATGTGGTAATATTGTCTTCAACATATAACAGCAGGGACGTGAACCTGCTGTCAAGTAGCTGCCATGTCTTTTAAACGCTGTACAAATAACATAGTAGAAGGATATTTTTGTCGAAAAATGGTCAAATTGACTAATTCTTTTATTTATTTTATTTTAATAATCAAATAAGAATATATTAAGAAGCAAAAATTGGGTCATTCCCAAACCTAGATTCCTCAAATGAAACAGAGCGAGGTAAATCCGGAATTGGTATTGAACCAAAGCGGTTATAATTAGCTGCCCAAAAGGCAAGCTCAAGGGCTGCTTGATTAGCAAACATGGGAATAGATCTAACAACAGACATATTAAAATTACAAAGCATTAATCTAGCATCTAGGACAAGAGGAGTTATCATCCAAGGGGAAGGTAAAAGACCGTCGCGAATGGGATCAAGAACAAAGGAGGCATCTCCTTCAAGGATAATGTTAAGTAAATTAGCAGACAAAGCTTCCTTTAACGCAAACATGCTGCTCTGGCTTCAGCAACTAAAGGATCCAGAGGACCAACTTTGGCCGTCCAAGCAAAAAGAATAGCCCTAGCACAATCTCTAATAATAATCCCGAGCACAGAGAAGGTATCCCTAATTGTCACATCAAAGTAAATCTTCAACCAGGAGGAGGGAGAAGGGGTCCATCTGGACAGAGAAGGAGAATTGATGGTGGAGGACCCCTGACCGACAGAGCTAAAGTGCTCTAAGGCAATTGTATCTACCTGACGAATAAGCTCCTTAGGGTCAAGGACAAAATTATCAAAAACCACCTTATTACTAGTGAACCATACCCTTTCAATTGACTAATTCAATTAAAGAAAAAGATGTTGGATTAATTGACAAATAAGTCTTATATGGTAGACTAATGGCCAAATCCCCCACATAATATCAACATATATATAACAGAAAAAATGAATCCTAAGAAGTCATACTGCCGTATATTAGAATTCATTAACATTAAAAACATGCTTTTACATAATTGTAGACTGCATCCCGTTCTCGTTCTCAAATTTTCGAGAAATGGCAACCATATCTGTTCAAATTTCTTCGGGTTTCACCTTACTTATTTTTTACCTTAACAAATGATCTTATGGGTTCATCTGTTCATGTTGAAGCTTCTCATCTTTCACTATAAATAGTCCATAGTTGCTTTAGAAACTTGCTAACTCATCTATTTTTTAAGAATCCAATGTTATGTTGTATTTTCTCTTTGGAAATTTATGTTAAACAATGGGAAATTGGCATTTAGTCCACCGTGCAAGACTTATTTGTCAATTGATCAAGCATATTTTTTTCCCCTGAGCCACTTAGTCCATTACATTTGAATTTATTTTGCTTTTAGTCTCTCTTTTTTATTTTTTATTTTTTTTTATATAAAATATATATATATATATATATATATATTCTTGGATTTCCCTTATTTACTACAAAGGGCACTCCCTTTTTTTGTTATTAAAAGGGCACCTTATGTTACTAGTTTTTTAATGTTCCAATTTTTAAAATCTCGTAACTTACCATATACACAATGGTATCATTGGCACAGTGCAAGGTTCATAAGCTCACCACAAAAAATTGATTTGTGTCCTCTATGAAAAGAGACAAGAACCACCAAGCGGTTGGTTAAAGTGGTCAGTATTCGGATTTCCTCCAATACTTGGATTCGAGTTGGTGGGATTAAACCACTCGGAACTTGTGGTAAGACCTAAGCTTAGGTCGACATAGGTGTGGTGGGGTCTTTTGTAGATTTGATGTGGGTTGCCAAGGAACAATGCTCTTTGATGGATATGTGGAGTCACTTATCAGCATACATTTTTCACTAACCTTGAAAAGGAGACAAGAAAAAAGAAAAAAAAAATGCCAATTTCAGCTTTTTCAAAATGATTACATTGAGGCTAGGATATATATATATATATATATGTTGGTATTTAGATCGGGTTTTGACCCGACCCACAACCCATGGATCGTCCACATGGGTTAATTGAATTAAATGGGTTATGTCTGTTGGGAACAGACATAAGAGATACCCATATATATCTGTGTGTCTGTTGAAAACAGACGTTAATGTGAAAATATACCAGCCCTTTCTTCTCTCTGTTTCATCTCTCTGGCAACCATCACCATAGCCATTGAACTTGGAGTGTGGATATTATTGGGGAGACTCTGGTAGCCTTCTCCATTGACGAGTGGGTGCGTCTTCAAAGTTCGTGATTGCGTGGGGCTTGTAATCCAAGTACAAAGATCCGAATTGTTTCCGCTGAGGTATTCCGTATACCCATATTCTTATAGTAATCTTACATTGGTATCAGAGCATGTGATTACTTGTTTTCGCTCCTGTAATCATTGAGAATATGATTTGCATCATACATGAGTTTTTCTTCAAAACACAATTTTTTGGGATTATTAAATTCGTTTTTAAATATGGTGTTTTTATCCAAAATTTTTTATAGGGTTTTGTTCCTCTATGTGTTAGGAACTTCCCTCTAAAATTTCGTGAAAAACCGTTGTGTGTTTTGGAAGAAAAATCAAAATTTTGTTTTCTGAAATTATGTTTTTTCAGAAACTTTGGGTCAATTTTCGATACACTTAGAGAAGCTTATAATGCATGAAATTTATATATTGTGAATCTATGTCGCATGGGCTTTCCAACGACGTATCGTATGCGTAATTTGGACTTAAATTGAATGAGATATGGCCATTCAAAGTTGGGGGATTGGTAATGCAAAATCTGCATTTTTCTGCATAACCAAAGGTTGAAGATGAACAGTGCACGGCTCGGCTTGGCTTGGCATATGGCATGGCTCGGCTTGAAGCTTGGCTCGGCTTGGCTCACGGCTTGGCTCGGCTTGGCTCACGGCTTGGCTTGGCTGAATTTAAAAAAAAAAAAAAAAAAAAAAAAAAAAAATGTCGTCCAGTGCGTGAATAGCTAGTGGATTTCCCATACTAAGTATACCCAATTTTTAGGCTACTGTGTAGTTTTTTTTTAAAAGGACACAATGGTGTGTTCTATGAGGATTTTTAGTATGGGTATGCTTGAGCCGTTCATTTTATTGTGGACCCCACAATTTTTTTTATGGCCATTTTTATTTATTTCTTTTGGATCCCATGTGATAATAGTTTTTATATTTATTTCATGCACTGTTTTGGCCTAAAATAAAAGAAAAATTAATTTTCTTTTTTAATTCATGCATATTAATTAGCCTAATCAATTTACATAATTTTGTATTATGTTTTATTATTGTGATTGGGTTATTTTTTGTATAATGTGTCCCAGGCTTTAATGACCTTAAACCCTTTCTATAGATGGAAGTGTGGTTATTCCTCCATTCATTTAACACAATTTATATTGTTTATTGTTTATTATTTATTGTGTGAATAGTTTATGTATGGATGGAGGCTTGGCATTGGTATTTTTGTTGTGCTCATGGTTGGTGTTATTTATTTATTTATTTTGTGGATGGATAAAGGCACACGTCAAATATGTTGGTGAAATGGCATCCCCATTTATTTTTATTAGATTCTTTGTAATAGGGAATTTTGGATTTGTAATATTTGAGATGTATTATTTATTCATGGCTTTGTAAGGGGATGTGTTTCATTTTCACCAATATGTTTTAGAGGTTGCCTTGACATGATGCACCAAAATACCAAGGGCTTCAAGTGAAGCCCGTGCCCAAATATTTGCGGACACATGGATATATGTGCATGATTTGACTTGTGGAATTAGAGAGATTAAGTCCTCTATTATTTTATTCGAAATCAATTAGATGTGTTGTTCTAACTTACGTAGTGGGAGATGATTACTAGCCTCGTGAAATTTTCGATCTTGCTATGTAGGTGGGGACATCATATGCTAATTGGGTTTCTGAGATAAAATTAAAATGTGTGCTAATGTCAACCTTGTGCAATAAATGTAGTGAAATGGCCTCTAAGAATGTTGTTGCTGATCTCACCAAGGGAGAGAAATTAGATGGAACCAACTATGATATGTGGCATAGGAAAATCCGATACCTGCTTAATGAACAAGAAGTCTTAGAGACTTTGACCACTTCTATGGTTGAACCTGAAAAGGGTGACACTGCCCAACACCGTCGTGATATGGAAGCCTATCAAGCTTGGGTTAAGAAAGATCGGTGCGCACGCTTTACCATGCTTAGCAGCATGCACAACGATCTTATTGGAGAGTTTGAGAACTCTCTCACTGCCCGAGACATGTGGGACCAACTGAAAGTTACATATGGTACTACATCTGTTACTAGGTTGCGAGCTCTCACTTTGAAGTTTGAGCAGTATACTGCGGACCCTAAACATTCTATGCCTGAACATTTGAGGGCAATGTCTGCCATGATTCGAGATTTAAAGGCTGCTGGTAATGTCCTTACTGATGAGCAGCAGGTTACAGCTGTTATACGTTCTTTGCCCGAGTCATGGGGGCAAATGAAGCTTGTACTCACCCATAGCGAGAATATTAAGACTTTTGTTGATATATCTCGTCACCTTGAGTTAGAGGCGGAGCGCCTAGGGGCACACCGTGGCACTCTCTTTGTCGCCCAAGGAGGGCAGCGCCAACCATCTGGGTCTAAGCGCAAGGGACAAGGGAACAGTGCTGAGACATCTAGTAACCATGGGTCCAAGAAAGGCAATGTAGGAAAGCGCCGTAGAGGCAAGCGCGGTGGGAAAAAGGACAAATCCAAGATAAAGTGCTATAACTGTCAAAAGATGGGTCACTTTGCTAATGAATGCACTGAGGCAAAGAAGGTAGACCTCTAACACAACTCTCTCAATACTTATGTTTATTCACATATATTTGTTGCTCATTCTCTCCATGGTTGGATTGTAGACACAGGAGCAACCAGATATGTAGTTAGAGATGGAGTTGGGTTTCTAGATTACAGAAAGATATCTGCGAGAACACAGTACGTTACTTTGGGTAATGGAACTCGAGAGGATGTTCTTGGTGTCTGATGTAATTTATTTTCAGTTGTTGTTTTTGTTAGAACTTGGATTTATTTTTTCTTTTTGATGTTACACAGTTGAACTTCTATTTAGATGGTAATTTGTATAGACATGGACATGTATCTAATATTTTTATGTTAGATTTGGTTTTTTCTTCATACTCTTATGTGACTTATGATGATAATGTTTTTTGATTTTGTGAAATGGCATGCTAGACTTGAACACATAGGAAAAGATAAAATGGTCAGACTAGCTAGAGAAGGCTTATTGGGGTCTCTCGCTAAAGTAAGCCAACTTATGTGTGAGTATTATTTAGCAAGAAAAGCCTATAGGAAGGCACCTAGGGATCATATCCTTTAGACCTAATCCATTTTGATATTGGTGAAGTGAAGAAAGATTTTGAACTTTATGAGTTACAAAAATCTGAGGAAGTTACACCATCTTTGGGCGAAGGTGGGAGAAGGTGGGGAATTAGAAACTCATCCTGAAATCGCCAAAGATAGTTGGAGTAACTTGCCTCCTAGTGGGAGTGTACCACTAGAAATTGGCTTAGAAGGGTCTCAGTTACGTAGAAGCGAACGTGGAGTGATTCCTCGTCGTCGTTTTGAGATTGAAAAGGAATCCTTTATGTGTGCTCTATTGGATCCTAATGATATAGATGAGCCTGCTTCTTATGAAGAAGTTTTAACTTCACCTAATTCTACAGAATGGTTGGGTGCTATGAAGGATTAAATGAATTTCATAGCTAAAATTCAAGTCTAGGAATTGGTCAGTGGACAAGAGCGCAAAGTATGCTGCCTTAAATGTTCGATTTATGGCCTAAAGAAATCATTTCACAAATTAATGAGGAAAAGAAGAAAATAGAAACGGTTCCCTATGCGAGTGTAGTTGGTAGTCTAATGTACGCTATGTTGTGTACTCGACTGAATATATGCTTTGCAGTAGGTATGGTCATTCGTTACTAGATAACCCCCTGTTCATTAGGAAGCAGTCAAGAGGATTTTTCGGGTTAATGGTGCGGCTATTTCTTAGTATAGAAAGAAACAGCCCTACATAACTTTGTCCACATTAAAGTTAGTGTATATTGCTTATTCTGTGGCAATACATGAGGCTGTTGGTGAGGAGATTCTTCCAGTGTCTTGGGATCTTTGCTCTTGTAGATGAAGCCGTAATGATTTATATTGACAATATGGCAACCTTAGTGTACACTAAGGATCCCAAATATCATGGAAGAACCAAACTCATAGACATTCGTTTTCACTACATTTATGATATTGTTGCACGAGGGGATGTGGTCCTACAGCGTATCTCTACCAATAGGATGGTGGATGATCCTCTAACCAAAGCCATTGCTAGAGATGCATTTCAGACCCATAGGAGAAGTATGGGACTACGTAGGCTTTGATGTATTTTGGACACTGTATTGACTTTGATGTATTTGGCATCTATATTTATGAGTATCTTATGCATATGAGTTTATATTATGGCGTAATTGATACTATAATCAAGCACACATTTTATGTTGATGTCACCAGGCTTAGATCGGCCCACTCACACGGGCGATCACCTTGGCGCTTAGATAGCGAGCAGGATGAGACAATAATCTTGGCACTAAGAGAGTGAACAAGATATAGATATTTTGCTGGCGCTTGTAGAGCGAACAAAATATTATTTTTTGGAAATGTCGCCTTAGTTGAGCTAAGATGAGACTTATTAAAGTCGAATGAAGTGATTCCACAACTTCATGAAGCCTGAATAGAGCCGAATGTGAGATCTTAGACAGGCGCTTGATAAGTGACTGGGTTAAGAAACTCAAGTTAGACGCTTGTATAGCGACTAGACTAAGATTCGTACGGCGTTGGAGTGTGACAGGCCCAAACCTAGTGGGAGCTCCGCCGTAGCATACATATCATACTGTATGTGCTATAGACGACCATTTAAGGGAATGGCTGGATAAATCCCTGCTCCAGCATTGTGTGAGCACTAATAGATCAAATCGTGATCTATACTGTGCCCTTTGAACCTGGGACTATGCCATGAAATAAGGACTCGATGTTGCTACTTTAGCATGAAATCCAAGGGCCACGAAAAAATACGGTCCAGCGGACCATGTCTAGGAAAGCGGTCAAGTCTAAATTAATTGGCATGAGTAGCTAGGGAAGATTGTTTGATATTGCACCCTTGTCTTGTAGCTCATAGTCCGGACAGTTATGTCAAATTTGTTTTGATATAATTATGAGTACGAGTACATTGTTTGAGGTTGAGCATGATTTTTTGGTTTATAACCATGAGGGGTTAAAATATGCTCGACATGGTGTGATAGAATAATCTGGGGCATAGACGAGATTTTTCGAGTGATGTGCTATGTTAGTTAGATGGTAACTTAATGTAGCACTCCTACCTTACACCTTCTCGTCAGGTCGCACGCTCCATTTTCTGTATGAGAAGAGAATTAGAAACGAGATAGAGAAGAAACCATTTAATGGACATGTTACCCAAAGTGGACGAGTGGGAGATGTTGGTATTTAGATCGGGTTTTGACCCGATCCACAACCCATGGATCGTCCACATGGGTTAATTGAATTAAATGGGTTATGTCTGTTGGGAACAGACATAAGAGATACCCATATATATCTGTGTGTCTGTTGAAAACAGACGTTAATGTGAAAATATTCCAGCCTTTTCTTCTCTCTGTTTCATCTCTCTGGCAACCATCACCATAGCCATTGAACTTGGAGTGTGGATATTTTGGGGAGACTCTGGTAGCCTTCTCCATCGACGAGTGGGTGCGTCTTCAAAGTTCGTGATTGCGTGGGGCTTGTAATCCAAGTACAAAGATTCGATTCGTTTCCGCTGAGGTATTCCGTATACCCATATTTTATAGTAATCTTACATTGGTATCAGAGCTTGTGATTACTTGTTTTCGCTCCTGTGATCATTGAGAATATGATTTGCATCATACATGAGTTTTTCTTCAAAACACAATTTTCACGAGGCTAGTAATCATCTCCCACTACGTAAGTTAGAACAACACATCTAATTGATTTCGAATAAAATAATAGAGGACTTAATCTCTCTAATTCCACAAGTCAAATCATGCACATATATCCATGTGTCCGCAAATATTTGGGCACGGGCTTCACTTGAAGCCCTTGGTATTTTGGTGCATCATGTCAAGGCAACCTCTAAAACATATTGGTGAAAATGAAACACATCCCCTTACAAAGCCATGAATAAATAATACATCTCAAATATTACAAATCCAAAATTCCCTATTACAAAGAATCTAATAAAAATAAATGGGGATGCCATTTCACCAACATATTTGACGTGTGCCTTTATCCATCCACAAAATAAATAAATAAATAACACCAACCATGAGCACAACAAAAATACCAATGCCAAGCCTCCATCCATACATAAACTATTCACACAATAAATAATAAACAATAAACAATATAAATTGTGTTAAATGAATGGAGGAATAACCACACTTCCATCTATAGAAAGGGTTTAAGGTCATTAAAGCCTAGGACACATTATACAAAAAATAACCCAATCACAATAATAAAACATAATACAAAATTATGTAAATTGATTAGGCTAATTAATATGCATGAATTAAAAAAGAAAATTAATTTTTCTTTTATTTTAGGCCAAAACAGTGCATGAAATAAATATAAAAACTATTATCACATGGGATCCAAAAGAAATAAATAAAAATGGCCATAAAAAAAATTGTGGGGTCCACAATAAAATGAACGGCTCAAGCATACCCATACTAAAAATCCTCATAGAACACACCATTGTGTCCTTTTAAAAAAAAACTACACAGTAGCCTAAAAATTGGGTATACTTAGTATGGGAAATCCACTAGCTATTCACGCACTGGACGACATTTTTTTTTTTTTTTTTTTTTTTTTTTTAAATTCAGCCAAGCCAAGTCATGAGCCAAGCCGAGCCAAGCCGTGCGCCAAGCCGAGCCAAGCTTCAAGCCGAGCCATGCCATATGCCAAGCCAAGCCGAGCCGTGCACTGTTCATCTTCAACCTTTGGTTATGCAGAAAAATGCAGATTTTGCATTACCAATCCCCCAACTTTGAATGGCCATATCTCATTCAATTTAAGTCCAAATTACGCATACGATACGTCGTTGGAAAGCCCATGCGACATAGATTCACAATATATAAATTTCATGCATTATAAGCTTCTCTAAGTGTATCGAAAATTCCCTCTAAAATTTCGTGAAAAACCGTTGTGTGTTTTGGAAGAAAAATCAAAATTTTGTTTTCTGAAATTATGTTTAGTTCAACTGTGTAACATCAAAAAGAAAAAATAAATCCAAGTTCTAACAAAAACAATAACTGAAAATAAATTACATTAGACACCAAGAACATCCTCTCGAGTTCCATTACCCAAAGTAACGTACTATGTTCTCGCAGATATCTTTCTGTAATCTACAAACCCAACTCCATCTCTGACTACATATCTGGTTGCTCCTGTGTCTACAATCCAACCGTGGAGAGAATGAGCAACAAATATATGTGAATAAACATAAGTATTGAGAGAGTTGTGTTAGAGGTCTACCTTCTTTGCCTCAGTGCATTCATTAGCAAAGTGACCCATCTTTTGACAGTTATAGCATTTTATCTTGGACTTGTCCTTTTTCCCACCGCGCTTGCCTCTACGGCGCTTTCCTACATTGCCTTTCTTGGACCCATGGTTACCAGATGTCTCAGCACTGTTCCCTTGTCCCTTGCGCTTAGACCCAGATGGTTGGCGTTGCCCTCCTTGGGCGACAAAAAGAGTGCCACGGTGCGCCCCTAGGCGCTCCGCCTCTAACTCAAGGTGACGAGATATATCAGCAAAAGTCTTAATATTCTCGCTATGGGTGAGGACAAGCTTCATTTGCCCCCATGACTCGGGCAAAGAACGTATAACAGCTGTAACCTGCTGCTCATTAGTAAGGACATTACCAGCAGCCTTTAAATCTCGAATCATGGCAGACATTGCCCTCAAATGTTCAGGCATAGAATGTTTAGGGTCCGCAGTATACTGCTCAAACTTCAAAGTGAGAGCTCGCAACCTAGTAACAGATGTAGTACCATATGTAACTTTCAGTTGGTCCCACATGTCTCGGGCAGTGAGAGAGTTCTCAAACTCTCCAATAAGATCGTTGTGCATGCTGCTAAGCATGGTAAAGCGCGCGCACCGATCTTTCTTAACCCAAGCTTGATAGGCTTCCATATCACGACGGTGTTGGGCAGTGTCACCCTTTTCAGGTTCAACCATAGAAGTGGTCAAAGTTTCTAAGACTTCTTGTTCATTAAGCAGGTATCGGATTTTCCTATGCCACATATCATAGTTGGTTCCATCTAATTTCTCTCCCTTGGTGAGATCAGCAACAACATTCTTAGAGGCCATTTCACTACATTCATTGCACAGGGTTGACATTAGCACACATTTTAATTTTATCTCAGAAACCCAATTAGCATATGATGTCCCCACCTACATAGCAAGATCGAAAATTTCGCGAGGCTAGTAATCATCTCCCACTACGTAAGTTAGAACAACACATCTAATTGATTTCGAATAAAATAATAGAGGACTTAATCTCTCTAATTCCACAAGTCAAATCATGCACATATATCCATGTGTCCGCAAATATTTGGGCACGGGCTTCACTTGAAGCCCTTGGTATTTTGGTGCATCATGTCAAGGCAACCTCCAAAACATATTGGTGAAAATGAAACACATCCCCTTACAAAGCCATGAATAAATAATACATCTCAAATATTACAAATCCAAAATTCCCTATTACAAAGAATCTAATAAAAATAAATGGGGATGCCACTTCACTAATATATTTGACGTGTGCCTTAATCCATCCACAAAATAAATAAATAAATAACACCAACCATGAGCACAACAAAAATACCAATGCCAAGCCTCCATCCATACATAAACCATTCACACAATAAATAATAAACAATAAACAATATAAATTGGTATTTTTGTTTCAAAAAACATAATTTATATTGTTTATTGTTTATTATTTATTGTGTGAATGGTTTATGTATGGATGGAGGCTTGGCATTGGTATTTTTGTTGTGCTCATGGTTGGTGTTATTTATTTATTTATTTTGTGGATGGATTAAGGCACACGTCAAATATATTGGTGAAGTGGCATCCCCATTTATTTTTATTAGATTCTTTGTAATAGGGAATTTTGGATTTGTAATATTTGAGATGTATTATTTATTCATGGCTTTGTAAGGGGATGTGTTTCATTTTCACCAATATGTTTTGGAGGTTGCCTTGACATGATGCACCAAAATACCAAGGGCTTCAAGTGAAGCCCGTGCCCAAATATTTGCGGACACATGGATATATGTGCATGATTTGACTTGTGGAATTAGAGAGATTAAGTCCTCTATTATTTTATTCGAAATCAATTAGATGTGTTGTTCTAACTTACGTAGTGGGAGATGATTACTAGCCTCGCGAAATTTTCGATCTTGCTATGTAGGTGGGGACATCATATGCTAATTGGGTTTCTGAGATAAAATTAAAATGTGTGCTAATGTCAACCCTGTGCAATGAATGTAGTGAAATGGCCTCTAAGAATGTTGTTGCTGATCTCACCAAGGGAGAGAAATTAGATGGAACCAACTATGATATGTGGCATAGGAAAATCCGATACCTGCTTAATGAACAAGAAGTCTTAGAAACTTTGACCACTTCTATGGTTGAACCTGAAAAGGGTGACACTGCCCAACACCGTCGTGATATGGAAGCCTATCAAGCTTGGGTTAAGAAAGATCGGTGCGCGCGCTTTACCATGCTTAGCAGCATGCACAACGATCTTATTGGAGAGTTTGAGAACTCTCTCACTGCCCGAGACATGTGGGACCAACTGAAAGTTACATATGGTACTACATCTGCTACTAGGTTGCGAGCTCTCACTTTGAAGTTTGAGCAGTATACTGCGGACCCTAAACATTCTATGCCTGAACATTTGAGGGCAATGTCTGCCATGATTCGAGATTTAAAGGCTGCTGGTAATGTCCTTACTAATGAGCAGCAGGTTACAGCTGTTATACATTCTTTGCCCGAGTCATGGGGGCAAATGAAGCTTGTCCTCACCCATAGCGAGAATATTAAGACTTTTGCTGATATATCTCGTCACCTTGAGTTAGAGGCGGAGCGCCTAGGGGCGCACCGTGGCACTCTTTTTGTCGCCCAAGGAGGGCAACGCCAACCATCTGGGTCTAAGCGCAAGGGACAAGGGAACAGTGCTGAGACATTTGGTAACCATGGGTCCAAGAAAGGCAATGTAGGAAAGCGCCGTAGAGGCAAGCGAGGTGGGAAAAAGGACAAGTCCAAGATAAAATGCTATAACTGTCAAAAGATGGGTCACTTTGCTAATGAATGCACTGAGGCAAAGAAGGTAGACCTCTAACACAACTCTCTCAATACTTATGTTTATTCACATATATTTGTTGCTCATTCTCTCCACGGTTGGATTGTAGACACAGGAGCAACCAGATATGTAGTCAGAGATGGAGTTGGGTTTGTAGATTACAGAAAGATATCTGCGAGAACATAGTACGTTACTTTGGGTAATGGAACTCGAGAGGATGTTCTTGGTGTCTAATGTAATTTATTTTCAGTTATTGTTTTTGTTAGAACTTGGATTTATTTTTTTCTTTTTGATGTTACACAGTTGAACTTCTATTTAGATGGTAATTTGTATAGACATGGACATCTATCTAATATTTTTATGTTAGATTTGTTTTTTTTTCTTCATACTCCTAAGTGACTTATGATGATAATATTTTTTTGATTTTGTGAAATGGCATGCTAGACTTGAACACATAGGAAAAGATAAAATGGTTAGACTAGCTAGAGAAGGCTTATTGGGGTCTCTCGCTAAAGTAAGCCAACCTATGTGTGAGTGTTGTTTAGCAAGAAAAGCCTATAGGAAGGCACCTAGGGATCATATCCTTTAGACCTAGTCCATTTTGATATTGGTGAAGTGAAGAAAGATCTTAAACTTTATGAGTTACAAGAATCTGAGGAAGTTACACCATCTTTGGGCGAAGGTGGGGAATTAGAAACTCATCTTGAAATCGCCAAAGATAGTGGGAGTAACTTGCCTCCTAGTGGGAGTGTACCAATTAGTGGGAGTGTACCACTAGAAATTGGCTCATAAGGATCTCAGTTACGTAGAAGCGAACGTGGAATAATTTCTCATCGTCGTTTTGAGATTGAAGAGAAATCCTTTATGTGTGCTCTGTTGGATCCTAATGATATGGATAAGCGTGCTTCTTATAAAGAAGCTTTAACTTCACCTAATTCTACAGAATGGTTAGGTGCTATGAAGGATTAAATGAATTTCATGGCTAAAATTCAAGTCTAGGAATTGGTCAATGGACAAGAGCGCAAAGTATGCTGCCTTAAATGTTCGATTTATGACCTAAAGAAATCATTTCACAAATTAATGAGGAAAAGAAGAAAATCGAAACAGTTCCCTATGCGAGTGTAGTTGGTAGTCTGATGTACGCTATGTTGTGTACTCGACTGAATATATGCTTTGCAGTAGGTATGGTCAGTTGTTACTAGAGTAACCCCCTGTTCATTAGGAAGCAGTTAGGAGGATTTTCCGGGTTGATGGTGCGGCTATTTCTTGGTATAGAAAGAAACAGCCCTACATAGCTTTGTCCACATTAGAGTTAGTGTATGTTGCTTGTTCTGTGGCAATACATGAGGCTGTTTGGTTGAGTAGATTCTTCTAGTGTCTTGGGATCTCTGTTCTTGCAGATGAAGCCGTAATGATTTATATTGACAATATGGCAGCCTTAGCATATACTAAGGATCCCAAAATATCATGGAAGAACCAAACATATAGACATTTGTTTTCACTACATTTATGATATTATTGCACGAGGGGAGGTGGTCCTACAGCGTATCTCCACCAATAGGATGGTGGATGATCCTCTTACCAAAACCATAGTTAGAGATGCATTTCAGGCCCATTCTAGAGGTTTGGGACTTTATAGGTTTTGAAGTAGATTTGGACACCTTACTGATTTTGATGTATTTGACATCTATATTTATGAGTATCTTATGCATATGGGTTTATATTATGGCGTAATTGATACTATAATCAAGCACACATTTTATGTTGATGTCACCAGGCTTAGATCGGCCCACTCACACGGGCGATCACCTTGGCGCTTAGATAGCGAGCAAGATGAGACAATAATCTTGGCACTAAGAGAGTGAGCAAGATATAGATATTTTGCTGGCGCTTGTAGAGCGATCAAAATATTATTTTTTTGGAAATGTCGCCTTAGTTGAGCTAAGATGAGACTTATTAAAGTCGCATGAAGTAATTCCACAACTTCATGAAGCCTGAATAGAGCCGAATGTGAGATCTTAGACAGGCGCTTGATAAGTGACTGGGTTAAGAAACTCAAGTTAGACGCTTGTATAGCGACTAGACTAAGATTCGTACGGCGTTGGAGTGTGACAGGCCCAAACCTAGTGGGAGCTCTGCCGTAGCATACATATCATACTGTATGTGCTATAGACGACCATTTAAGGGAATGGCTGGATAAATCCCTGCTCCAGCATTGTGTGAGCCCTAATAGATCAAATTGTGATCTATACTGTGCCCTTTGAACCTGGGACTATGCCATGAAATAAGGACTCGATGTCGCTACTTTAGCATGAAATCCAAGGGCCACGAAAAAATACGGTCCAGCGGACCATGTCTAGGAAAGCGGTCAAGTCTAAATTAATTGGCATGAGTAGCTAGGGAAGATTGTTTGATATTGCACCCTTGTCTTGTAGCTCATAGTCCGGACAGTTATGTCAAATTTGTTTTGATATAATTATGAGTACGAGTACATTGTTTGAGGTTGAGCATGATTTTTTGGTTTATAACCATGAGGGGTTAAAATATGCTCGATATGGTGTGATAGAATAATCTGGGGCATAGACGAGATTTTTCGAGTGATGTGCTATGTTAGTTAGATGGTAACTTAATATAGCACTCCTACCTTACACCTTCTCGTTAGGTTGCACGCTCCATTTTCTGTATGAGAAGAGAATTGGAAACGAGATAGAGAAGAAACCATTTCATGGACATGTTACCCAAAGTGGACTATGCCATTTCATGGACATGTTACCCATATTCTTATAGTAATCTTACATTGGGCGCAGCGGAAGCGTGGTGGGCCCATAACCCACAGGTCACAGGATCGAAACCTGTCTCTGATACCAATGTAAGATTACTATAAGAATATGGGTATACGGAATACCTCAGCGGAAACAATTCGGATCTTTGTACTTGGATTACAAGCCCCACGCAATCACGAACTTTGAAGACGCACCCACTCGTCAATGGAGAAGGCTACCAGAGTCTCCCCAATAATATCCACACTCCAAGTTCAATGGCTATGGTGATGGTTGCCAGAGAGATGAAACAGAGAGAAGAAAGGGCTGGAATATTTTTCACATTAACGTCTGTTTTCAACAGACACACAGATATATATGGGTATCTCTTATGTCTGTTCCCAACAGACATAACCCATTTAATTCAATTAACCCATGTGGACGATCCATGGGTTGTGGGTCGGGTCAAAACACGATCTAAATACCAACATATATATATATATATATATATATATATATATATATATATATATATATATATATATATATATATATATAAAATAATAATAATAATAATAAAATTAAAAAGGAAAAGCTTAATGGAGGAGGTACTCTTTCCATTCGCATTTAGCTTATCAAAACATTTGATTTTTGTTTAGGTCTCTACACTTAGAACAGATATACAGATATAATTGAATACTAACGTGCTTCTTTGATCACTAGGAACAGGTCAACAAGCCTAAATGCATCATTATTTACCATGAATTCTTTGACTCTTTGAGCTTGCCAAAACTTGCAAGACTGATCTTAAAGAGAAGCTTTCTTTTTATACAAGAAGAAGAGATTTTTTCATATATATATATATATATATATATATATATATTAAAATTTGTTTCCGTCAATAAGAAAATCTTAATCTGTTTACATTATTCAGAGACTTTCAATTGCTCGTGGAGAAAATAATTGAGGCATCAATCCACCTTGGCTCCAAGGGTGGTTGCACTAAGGTGCAAGTGTGCGCCTGTGCAATCACTCAAAAAAATTTTTTTTTTTTTCCAAATTTGTTTGAGTAAATTTATTTAGTACTTTAGCCTTTATTGAGAAAAAATATTTAATTTTTATTAAATTTGGTTAAATTATTATTAAATTTATTAAAGTACACCACTTTTGTGAATTATATAAAGTCAGGGTTTAGTTTATTCTTATGTGCAACCATTAAGATGAACCATGTCCTGTATTTGATAGGGAGTGTTAGGAGTGATATATAAGCAAAGTTCCTCATCTTTAAAAGTCACCTATGTTTTTAGAGTATGGTTTGCTTGTCAATTTTACATCCTACTTTATCACCTATATTCAGAGTCATGCAAATGTGTGGTCTTGTGACTTTTCCCCTTTCCCATCTTCCTAGGACCTCGTCTTACATCAGGTAAATCGAAGTGTTAGGAGTAGTATATATGTAAGTTTCATGTCTCTGGAAGTCGCCTAGGCATTTTTAAGTATAGATGTCGATATGTATAGCCTTTATTCCTTTTCCATCTTATCCTTAGCAAAAAAATTAAAATTATTTTTTTAAAAAAATGCAACCACTGAAAAAAAAATTATGGATCCACCCTTGCAGTTGGCTCAATTCTACCCTTTTTAAAATTTTTTTTTTCTTTTTCTGATTAAAGGTAAGAACTCCATTGAGAAGAAGAAAGCTCATACAAGGTATAAGACCACCAAACAAGTTAAGCACCTTACCTGGAGAGAGAACTGCTTATAAGTGAGCAACTAAGACCTCCCAACTAACTAATTAAAAAAAGGGGAAATTAGCAATTACCCCTATTAGGGGACTTCTTTTAACCAAAACCCCACATTGGGTTTTTTATTTTTTTATTTTTTATTATTATTATCTCCATAACTCCTTTTTTAATAGTTTCTTTTGTGATAAGGTAACTAGCGATTTTTGTATACCTATTTTACCATTTTTTTGACTTTTCAATATTGTTTTTGCTAGAATTTTGGGAAGATCGGATTCCATGCATGATGCGTAACGGTTTTTTTTTTTTTTTTTTTTTTTGTTTGTTTGGGGAGAGGGAGGGGGGGGGAGGGGGTTTCCATTCGTGGGAGAGGAATTTTTGGGATATAGTCTCTGTCTCTCTCTCTCTCTCTTCAACTTAGCATTTTTTGCGTTGCATTCAATTTTGGATTTGAATGTTCTCACTCATATCATCTTCACTAATTTCAATCAACCATTTTTCTTGCCTTTTTCAAAGTTTAACGGAAATTCTGTGCTAGTTTTGTTCGTATTTTCTAAGTTCGGCAACAACAATGAGGGATTAACGGGTGTTCGAGCATTAGATATGAGTTTTTATTGTTTTCGTTGCTTTGTTTTGAAAATTCTGGGTTTTCAAAGTAAGTTTATTGAATCGTTTATGTTTAAGAACTCCATTTTTTATTGTTCTAGTATGTTTTCAATTTAATCTCAAGGTTTTTAATGGGTTCGACAATCGTATCACCAGATTTTGTGTTCATGTTATTCGTTTTTAGTGTGTTTTGGGTTGATTTTTGATACAACTAGAGGAGTAGATCAATCATTTTTGTCTTTTACTACATTTTTTTGATTTGTGTTATTCACATATGCTGGTTTGTGTTGTTCATGCATGCTGTTTTTAGATGGAAGTAGGTGTAATTTTTTATACTGTTGACAGTACTACATTACTGTCAACAGTTCAGTATATGATTTTTTAAACATAGTGGATAGTAACATGTTACTGTTGGGTTTATGTTATAATTAATGGTATGTTTTCATACAAACAAGTTTTGTGTGTGTTTCATTTCTATATATACGATAATGTGATACTATTTGTCTTGTAATTAAGGATTCGATGGCTTTAAAACTAGCTGTCAGCGAGGAAAATTGTGATATTGTACTTTCACCCAGCACAAGGTAACCATCGGGGAGGCCCAAGAAGAGAAGAATACCTTATAGAGGGGAGAAGATTAGACAAATAAAATGCAGCAGGTGTGAACGGCTTAGAACCTATAATAAGAAGACATGCCAAAAACCAATTTCGTTTGCGATGCCGGCTACTTTTAGTTGTTTTACCATTTTTTAAATGTTGGAGTTTGTAGGAGGTTGATTCATAAAGTCCAAGTTGTTGCCCTATGTGTCATTTGTTTTTGTGTATAACTCACAAAAATTTAACTACCAACAGAATGATGTTATTGTTATACATGGGAAAAAAAATAAACATCATCACATTACACACCTGCTACGTTTTTGTTGCGAGAAATGCTGTTCTTCTTTGGGAAAAATAAGCGCATATGCATATTTATCCTTTAAAGTTTATACAATCTGTAGTAAACTGTTATTATTGCAAGTGCAAAAAGTAACCAGTAACACATTACAAGTGAATATCCGATTACACCTACTGGCATTTTGATAGACATCCTACTTATCTTTCACTATTATGATATTTTTCGAATTGGTAGTGAGAAATAATATCAATAGTAAACTGTTATTGTTACGATTGTAAAAAAATAAACAACAGCATAGTGTAAACCACGGGTTTTGATCGGCCCTTTTTAAAAAGATGTAGAGATTTAAATAAATAAAAATATGTTTTTAAAGGTTTACAAAAACAAATAAAGAAGGAGTCGCCACCTCATTTTTTAAGGAAAAGAAGAAAACCATAAAAATTTAAAGGAAACCTTTGAAAAACAAACACATGACTCCAATCAAAGAAAAGTAGGTCTTAACAAAACAAGAGAGGACTCGGAGATTAAGTTACGATGTTGGAAGGTTCTAGAAAATATCCTATAGGCACCCACATCGCCCCAAATGGGTCTCTTAATTTATACGGGCTATTTTAATTACTTCCTAATTAGTTACCATGCATATGTAAAGAATTATCTATAACCATCCATTTATCCATAAAGCATCATAAACATTCATAAACAAATAAAAGAGATATGGAAAGCAATAGAAAGAGAGATAAAAAATAAAAGAAATAAAAGAAAAGAAAACCTAGGATACTTTGTATCCTAGGACGAACTTGAACATCAAATGAGTGCTTACGTACCCCATATGCAAAGATATAAGGATTAAAGTCCACGTAGTTCGATTGAGAAGGGGTTACTCTCTTTACAATGAACTATAAACCTTAAGTTTCCATTAAAAGAAAGGAAGAGTTTTAAAAAGAAATAATTTCCAAAAAAAAAAGGAATTTGAGAAAAGATAGAATTTGAGAAGAGATAGAACTCTTATTCAATAAGAAGTTTTTAGAAAAGTAGGAAACTTAAGAATCATAGTTCAAAGCAAAAAAAACAACCCAAGGGGGGAGAAGAGAACAATTCATAATAGAACTCACTATGAACCACTTACCATATGCCAATTATCTCAAAACATCGACAAAACACCAATGAATCACCCCATGTATGCTATAGGGCAATTATCATGCTCAAACCAACCATATTTATGCTCAAATAATCATTAGAAAGACTAAATCAAATCTGGACAGAATACTAAACATCCCTAAAACATGCTACTAATTCTGTAAGGAACAAAAATCAAAAGAAAAGCAAAACCCTAATATGCTCCTATATGCCCTAGACTTACTATCATGCATAAAACTATAAAAAAAAACATGCCAAATATGAATTATAATGATGAAAATATCATATAACAATCCAAAATATGAAAAGAAAATCTAACATGATGTTTTAGATAAGTACTTTATGTAAGAATGTGAAATAAGCATCCTTACGGCGAGCTTTCTTAAGAAAAACTATCTTGAGATAGTTTCACGAAGAAATCAATCCGCATAAATGATTTCTTCACATATCCTACGTAAAATATATACTTAAGAATACAAAGAAACTCATGGCGCACTTGAACACACTCCAGAAAGCACCTATGCACAACCTTACCTTCTAAGGACGATAATAATCATCGATACACCTATGAAGATGAAGCTTTTACAGCAAGTGTCCGATACAAAAGATGCTTAAAATCATGCATATAATTGAACCATGAAGAGAAAACTACCTAAACACATCAACTAATTTTCTGGGTAAACATACCCCTATCCTAGAGAGAAACTATCCTACCAGCAAACAATTCACAATTCCTACTCCACTAGCATGCTTTTCACATCATATGAATCATATACACTCTAAAATATAGAGTATATATGATTCTTAACTCAATACTAAGGCATAATTATGCAGAGAATGGAGTAGAGGAGGAAAGAACCGTAAAAGAAGGAGAATAAGGATAAGGAGAACTTACAACAAAGCAAAGGTCTTTGCTGCATCCTTCCTTCTTGTTAGACTTGATTGTCTTCTAGTTCCTCTTTAAAATTGCAATAGAATGCTCTCTCCAAGTGATATGGGTGTGTGCAAATTCGTTCTCCCTAACTTTTTTTATGAATATGAAGTGTCAAAAGTCTAAAAGTCCTTAATGCTGATGAATGAGCCTTTATTTATAGCCAACCAACCACATACACCAATAGTTGAGATTAATTCACCATAAAACTAATCTAAGGCTATTATTAAATCCCTTAAATGTTGGACAATTTAAAATCACTTCCTAATAGGTTTAAAACACTTTTGGAAGAAGGAAATTCGGAGTAAAAGAGTCCAAAACCGCGTTTCCTTGAAAATAGGGAAAAATAGACACGGGGCTCGGGTGACCGATTGGGTGAACCGGTTGGACCGGTTGGGTGAACTGGTCACTCGAGGCTTGACCCTTATTTCACCCGGTTTTGACTTATTTCGGGTTTTTGACTTAAAACGGCCATATCTTCTTCAAATTATCTCTGATCTGAGTGATTCAAAAGCCAAAATTTCAAGAATTCAATGTAGAATAAGTCTAGAATATTCCTGAACCAAAAATCCCTGACCATGGTTAAGTGGCTAGGTTTTCATAAAGCGGTTAACTGAAAAAGGGTTAATTAGCCATAGGGTAATATAGTGAATAATCTAAAACCTATCAATTAATTAAATTGGCACTTCAATTAGGCTCATTTCATCATTTTAAGATCAATAGAACAATCCGGAACAAGTTTTGGGGTCAATTGGAAAATATACGAAGTAAAAGACGAAATTGCCTTTCAAGTCGCAAAAGTTCTAATTACCTATCCAAACTTATCTGGAATTGAACCAAATTTGACATACAAATTCTAGATGATCCTAAAAACTAAATGCAAGTGATGGGACTCGAAATGAGACAAAAATATGTATGCAATAATGACCTATTCTCATAAGCTTAAAAGGGCAAAAATGTCCTTTAAGGCTTAGAGACTTCTAAATGTTTCAAGAACTCATGAAATGATTTCATGGACTCCTAGGGATGAAAATGGGGTATCTACACATAGTAGTAATGAAATATTTGCACACCCTTATTCACATTTCAAGCGAATATCTACTTTTGTACAGATTGCCCAAACACACTACTCATTGTCCACCCCTTTCCCCTTTTGTTTGCCCCTTTTAGTTTTTGGATATGCAATTGATCGTGGCTTGGCATCTCTTTTTTTCTTTAGAGCATCTTCAACGCGTATTCTTTTTGTTGATTTTGGTGTCTTTAAGTTGCCACCTTTTGCTGCTGTTTCTATATGCAATAATGAATTTAAATAATAAGTCAAACGGGAAATAATTATGTGAGTGTAAAGCATAATGTTGTAATATATTATATGTGACAGTAACAACATATTGTTGGAAACAAAAAACATGATAGCAAAGCACACAGTTGCAAAATATAATATGTGATAGAAACAACTGTAGACACCCCATTTTCATCCCCTAACATTTGACCTTTCCACCTTAGGAGCATTATCACATATAGATTTTTGCATCATTTTGGCACCAAATTTTTTTAGTCAGACTTTATACATCCCAAAGAATCCATGGTATCTTCCGAGGTTCAATTTGGTTAAGTCTTGATAGCTAATAAGAACTTTTGCAACTTGGAGGGCATTTATGTCATTTCACTTGCATAATTCTTATTTGATATCCAATTCTCACCAAATTCATCTCGAGATGATCCTAATGACCTTAGGATGTCATTTGTAGACTTGGTTAAAAGTTTGGTTAAGTTTGGAGATGATTTGCTTAAGGATGGTCCAAGGTAGGCTCGGTTTAACTCCATTCATCAGTCCTTCTTATAGTTGCTTCCTAATTTGATCAAATTGGGTAAAATTAATACTTCATTAATATTGTCACACCCCATTTTTGCACCACCTTACTAGGGCTCATCATTTCATGCATGTTTTTGTTTTGTTTTTGAGTCTAGTCACTTGCATTAGTTTTCTAGAGTCAGAAGGACAATGGATATGAATTTTGGTTCAAATTGGAGTTGATCTTGAGGGATAATAGGAGCTTTTGTGACTTGAGGGGCATAATCGTCTTTTAAGTCCCAAACTTTTCATTTGACCTTGAAATGATCTCCAAATTGTCAATTGGAGTTCATATGGATGCATAAGAGGTATTTCTAGGTTTAATTTGGTAAGTCAATGGCTCGGGATTAAAATGGCTCGATGTAGTTCAAGTTGGTTAATTGACCCTTCCTTGGGTTAGCTCTAATTGACTCACAATTACCAACCAAATCTTTTCAAATTGACTTTCATTAGTCATCATTTTACCCTCAAAAGTGTTTCATGAAGTTCAATTTTGATATGGCCTGATGATGAGTTTAGTGTGGTTATTTACGGATTATCCTTGAAGAATTAGTGCGAATCACAGCATGAGATTTTTGGTTAAAATGAAAAGAAAATTATTTTATTAAATTAGCCATTTTTATCATGACACTAACACGTGTACGTATGTGATGAGTGTGTGTACGCACATACGATACATGTGCATGCGTGTTAGTGGTCAGTCTCCCAATTTTTATAAAAGACAATTTCCTTTTCCTATTCAGATTAGAAGTCTTTTATCATTATAAAATACCTTTTGATTATTCTCCAAGGAAACCTAGTCCAGGAAGGAAAGGGAAACTCCAGATTTCAGCTATAAATACTCTCTTAATGTCTTTAAACAAGGGGGAGGAGAAGAGGGTTTGGAGGGAGTGAAATTCGTCATAATTCAGCAGCAGATTTTCTGAAAACCAGCAGTCGTATTTTAATCATAACTTTTTCATCCGAAGTCAGAATTTGATGAGATTGGTCTTGTTAGAAAGATAATTCAATTCTCTACAACTTTGTATTTCACAAGCTTTGTCCAAATCCAACGTTTTCATACCCAAAAAGGCGATTGAAGTTGCTGCTGCTGCAAAGTGACGAAAATCACTTTTCTTTTCTCTTGTTCTCTTTTTGTTTTCTATTTCTTTTCAAAGTTGAGTGAGTTTTGATCTCTTTGCTGTGATACCACTTTGACAAAGAGGAGGATTCGTGTTGGTTTGATTCACTCTAAAGACCTGAGGAGCCACGAACAATTACAAACACAAGGAAGGCCCTTCCTAAGGTATTCTCCTTCTCTATTCAAGTTTAAACTAGGTTCTCATATGGGTTAGGCTTATTGCATGTTAAAGGTAACTTTTTTATCATGTATTAACACTCTAGCTAGTTAATATACATGGAATATCTATTTTTTATCTACTGTTTAGCATGCTTTAGGGCTGTCCTTTAGGTTTTTAATGCATAGTTATGATTCTTGTGCTCCTGTTTGTCCTTGTGCTAGGATTAGTGTCATTGCATGTTAGAGTTAGGATTTTCATCATGTTATATTGCTTTAGTTAGTTAATATGCATGATTTAATTTCTGTTTAGTTTGGTTTTAGCATGATTAAAGTATGTCTTGTGAGTTTTTAAGCATATTTGTGAGTTCAGGGTTTTAGAGTCATTGTTTTGTGTTTGTTTTCATATAGCATGATAAAGTAGACTTTTTTATTGGTTTTTCTTCGTGTTTGCTGTATATGTTTTTCATATGGAGTAAACATGATAGTTTTGCATGCATGTTAGTATGTTTTAGGGTTTTTATGCATGATATGGTTCTAGGAATATGTTAGGACTTATTATTGTTCGCTGTTTTTGCTATTGGCATGCTTAGTGGATGATTTTAGGTCATAATACTATTCTGTCCAGATTTGCATGTTAGTGTTTTTGCATGGTTTTGAGCACTTGTAAGGGTGCAAATAGGTGTGGTATTTGTCCTATGGCAAATAGGGCTGCTTATGTCTGAAATAGCTAATGTTTGGAGTAATTGCGCTTAGGTAAGTGGGTGTGAAGGTGCCCCAATTCACCTTTCTTCCTTATCCCTTCTCTTCTCCCTATTTAGGGTTAATTTTTAATATGATCCTATGGTTTAATTAGAGGTTTCCTTCATAAACAAAATTCTGGTTTTTATTAAGGTTTCCATTTTGTGGATTTCTTTCCTAAAATCAAACTTTCTATCAATTCTCTTTTGATCAAATAAGGAAACCTAGGGTTTTTACCATAGGTTTGTATTAGGATTTAACCTTAGTTCTAATCGAACTACGTGGACTTTGATCCATGTATTTCGTTGCATGGTACGTAGGCGCTCTTCGTGAGGCTCAAGTCCGTTCTAGGATCCAAGCATCCTAGGTTTATTTTTGTTTTCTTTTCTTCTTTTTCTTTTTCTGTTTTTATGTGCTTATTATGCATGGATGGATGAATGAAATATATGATATGCATACAATTCTTGTGATGATATACTTGCTGATTTTTGTATGGAAAGATCTTGATTTAGCCCAAATGAACTGAGAGACCGAAAGGGTGACATGGGTGCCTATAGGCTTTGCCTAGAACCTTCCCATGTCATAACTTAGCCTTCGAATCCCCGATTTCTTTGGTTTTCAAAAGATTGGTTTTTGCCTTTCCTTTTTTATGGAGTCATTCAAATTGTTTTCCTAAAACAAACTATTTTTAGGGTTTTCCTTGTTTCCTTTAAAAAATAAGGTGGCGACTCCTTTCCTTTTTCTTTTTCAAACCCATTTTCTTTCAATCCCTTGTGGGCCCAATTTCCGGGGTTCACAAATATTAATTGAGTCTTAATTAAGGTGTATTAATGCTTAGAATCATTTTTGGAAGAGTTTGATTGCAACTAGGACTCCATTAGGGTTCAAACCCTAATGTTGCCCCAGTGAACCTCAATTGATCACTATTAGCCATATGGGCTTAACCCTTGATTAATTAACTAAGTGTGGCTCAATTAGGAGTGTTTTAATAAGATTTTAAGCAGAGAATTGAGCCATGGTCATTTTAAGTCTGGAATCAATGAATTTGGACTTGAAATGAACTTGATATATAGCCTTAATGGATAAGAAAGTACAAAAGGAAGAGAAAAAGCACAAAACCAACCCTTGGTGGCCCAAACGGCTACCTAGAGATGCCAAATGGCCACTAGGGGTGCCCAGCTGGCCTGTGACAGAGTTTCACGTAAGAAATTGAACTAGAAGGAAATAGAATGCGGAATAACTGAATAACAAAAATTTCCTATCAATTCCATGCAGCCCATGAATCTGATTGTGTTTCAATACAAAACTATAAACCCTAACTAGAAGAGGGGTTTTAATTATTTACAGTTTAATTGTCTTCTTCTTTTGCTCCAAGCTTTGATTTCGGACAGTAGTGAATTGAGCAGCCCAAGTGTTCTGTCTCCAATGGTATCCATACTTAGCAAGAGTTTCTAAGTCCTTTCTTCTTTTTCCCTTGTTGTTGCTAGAGGAAGAGAAGAGAAGAGAGAGAGAGAGAGCCTCCAAGGAATTTCGGCTAGGGCTTGTGTGTGTGTTATGTTATCATGTCACACATCATAACATGGCATATATATATAGCCATTTAATAGGGTCGACCCTAGGGGGAGAATCCCTTTTGGGTTCTAATTTGCAATTATCCCATAATTGCAATTTAACCCCTCTAGTTTATATCCTATACAAGCTTGGCCCCCAAGAGCTATTCTTTATTCACTTATGCCCTTTCTCTCATAAACTTTAAAGCTCTCTATGCATGATCAGTGTGTGACCCATTGGGTTCACACCATTAAGTAGTAGGAATAGTACAAAGTGTGCACAATGTAACTCTTTCCATTAAGGATCTAATTGGAACTCCTTTCAATTCCCTAATTAATTATAACTCACTTATATCAATTAGGGTTTCTACTAACCATGAGTAATATCTAGTAATGGCTCATGGTGTGGTCCTTAATGGGGTGAATAGGTATCTTACATAGAACCCTTATGTTATAGTTTATAGGTTATAATTACATCCTTCCATCTACATAATGTCTCTAATTAAACCAATAGGACATGGAAGTCTGTCAAGTCCCTAGTTTAATTACTTTATACTCAATCATGATTATTAACTCAATGATGAACTTATGGAAACCCTTTTCCATATTCATCCTACCATGGCCATGGACTTTATGAGTTATATTAATGAATGCTATATGAGACATTCTCTCTTTTTTTCCTGAGAGTGATGGATTCCTTGTTGATCACTCACATGCCTTCATGCATATAGCAATAGCGCTAATGAACCCCTTTACAAACCCTTATAAAGATCTACACGTATTTAGTGTTATTAAACTTCTAAGGCTATATGCATAAAACAACTATGGTGTCTCAAGTCTAAGGATTACTTGTACCACTATAACAATGAGAAACTAATTGACAGGCAGGTTAAAACTCCACTCAGTTGATCTCATATATTTGGTCACATTCAGTGTACCTATTCTTGTAATAGGCACCCACATGTTGGTTGTAGTGTCTCCACATATATAGCTTGAGACTAGCTATCCTCCTAAAGAATCAACCTAACAAGTGCTAGTCCTATGGTTCATCACTGTCCGTCATAGTGAACCTTTAACTAGGAATGTTTTAGGAGTTTAGTACAGAGATATATTTACAGTCTCAAAATTACAACCCTTTATAATTCCATATTCTCAACTCTAACTCTATGGACATATTATGTAAATATAAGTAATAGAATAAACATGATAGAAAAACCCTTTTATTAAATTAATAATAAATGTGACATACAATAAGTGAAATCCTATGATTGTTCTTTATCCCTAAAGCATCATCTCGATGATTGGCTATAGAGCATACAACTAACAATCTCCCACTTGCACTAAAGCCAATCAACCAAGTATCATATACGCATCTTCTCAAGATGTTGGTCTAACGCATAACCCATTATGTCTCAAAGCTTTGATTAGTAGGTCTACAATAACTCATGTAGTTAATATCTTCTGTAATGTATATATGTTACTTCTTCCAATGATTTCTCTAATCACTTGGAATCGCTGCTCTATTTGTTTGGACTTTTGATGAGACCATGATTCCTATGCTTGAGTTATAGCCTCATTGTTGTCACAAGGTATGGGCAACTCAATGGAAGGAACAACTCCAAGTTTTAAATGAACTTATAGATCCAAACAGTCTCCTAGACAATTATAAATGCGACAATCAATTCATCCTTAATAATGGAATTCATTATATCCTACATATAGTTCTTCCATTAATTATTTCACCAACCAAGGTGATCATAAAGTATACCCTTTATGGATTGATTCTAAATCCATATACTCATCAAATATGAGTTATAATTTCCATATACAATCCAATATTCCAAATTTGGATCGACTGATAACTATTTGTAACAATTACAACATAATAGATATCAGGTTCAATACATAGTGTAGAATAAGGCTTCTTAACATTTTAAGAACCTTACTTGTGTTATCCTAGGGCACATGCCCTTGAATAATGAATTCTATATCTAAAGTAAATCAGACCTCTCTTAGAATTCTCCATGTTAAACTCTTTCAACATTTCAACTATGAGGGTATTGTGTTTTTTCCAAGATCAATCTACGATCTGGTTATTATCAACTATTGATCAAGGATGATGATGTCAAGAAGACGGCGTTTAACACTCGCTATGGACACTATGAGTTCACAGTAATGCCTTTTGGGTTAAGTAATGCACCCGTGGCATTCATGGATCTGATGAATAGGATTTTTCACCCTTATCTCGATCAGTTTGTAGTGGTGTTTATAGATGACATTTTGATTTACTCGCGAACCCCGAAGGAACATGAGACACATTTGCGTATAGCCTTGTAATTGTTGACAGAACATAAGTTGAATGCTAAGAAAGAGAAATGTGAGTTCTGGATGCGCGAGATGAGATTCCTCGATCATGTAGTATCTGAAGTAGGGATTTCAGTGGATCCTGAGAAGGTGAAGGTGATCTTAAATTAGGAATGACCTAGAAGTGTCACCGAGATTTGTAGTTTCCTTGGTTTAGCAGGATACTATAGGAGATTTGTATAAGAATTCTCCAGTATTGCTGCACCTTTGACAAGGTTGACATGGAACGGAGTTCACTTTGCATGGGATGAAGAGTGTGATTAAGCATTTAATACCCTCAAGGCGTGTTTAACCACCGCACCGGTGTTGATTATACCTCAGAAGGGAGAACCATATATAGTGTATTCTGACACTTCCTTGAAAGGGTTAGGATGCGTTTTGATGCAGCATAGCAGAGTTGTAGCTTATGGTTCTCGGCAATTGAAACCTCATGAGAAGAACTACCCCACCCATGATTTGGAATTAGTAGCTGTGGTGTTTGCCTTAAAGATTTGGAAATGTTACCTATATAGGGAGAGATTCGAAGTGTATACTGATCATAAAAGCTTGAAGTATATCTTTACTCAGAAGGATCTGAATCTGCGCAAAACTTGATGGTTAGAGTACCTCAAGGATTATGACTTTGAGATACAATACCATCTGGGTAGGGCCAATGTAGTGGCGGATGCCTTGAGTAGGAAATCTCAAGGTGTGGCTTATAATCTTGTCGTCGCCAAATCAAAGATATTGGCAGACCTGCGTGAGTATAATCTTTGTATTGGATGTAAAAAACAGAAGGCTTGTGTCTATCATTTAGTGACTAGACTAGTTATCTTACAGATCAAGGTCCTAGATGGTCAGTGGAAGGACCCTGCATTGGTGAATGTTCGAATTCGCCTAAATAATGGCGAAGACGTGGAAAAATGGTCAGTTGGAAATGATCTTGGCTTAAGGTTTAAGAGAAGATTAGCTGTTCCCAATGATAGATCTTTAAAAGAAGAATTCTTGATGTGGCTCATCGATCCAAGTTTTCTATTCATCCTGGTAATAATAAGATGTATAGAGACTTGAGGGGACAATATTGGTGGAGGGGAATAAAGAAAGATGTTACTCGATACGTAGCATAATGTTTGAATTGTCAGGTAGTGAAAGCTGAGCACAAGAAGTCACCAGGATTACTCCAACCTTTACCTATTCCACAGTGGAAATAGGAGGATATCACTATGGATTTTGTGGTGGGATTACCTCGTATTCCCTAGACGCATGATGTCATCTGGGTCATCTTGGACAGATTAACCAAATCTGCCCATTTCATTCCTGTCCGCACCAATTACTCTATGGAGAGACTGGCTAAGTTGTATATCAATGAAATTATTCGACTACACGGAACACCAGTTCGCATTGTGTCGGATAGGGATCCAAGATTTGCTTCGCGATTTTGGAATACCTTGCAAAAGGCCTTGGGAACTCGAGTTCAGATGAGTTCAGCTTTTCATCCTAAAACTGATGGTCAGTCTGAAAGGACCATTCAGATTTTGGAAGATATATTGAGGGCCTGTGCCCTAGATTTTGGTGGCAGTTGGATTGATCATTTGGCCTTAGCAGAATTTTCTTATAACAACAGTTATCAATCTAGCATCGAGATGGCCCCTTTTGAGGCTCTTTATGGACGTCTATGTAGATCACCATTATGTTGGGCAAAAGTGGGTGATGCCAAGTTATTGGGCCGAGATCTGGTGAGAGAAACCACGGAGAAGATTAAGGTTATTCGCTAACGTCTTTATACGGCCCAGGATCGTCAGAAGTCATATATTGACAGGCGTAGACACGAGTTAACATTTAATTCTGGAGATTGGGTGTTGTTAAAAGTTTCTCCAAGGAGAGGTATAATTTGTTTTGGCAAGAAGGGAAAGTTGGCCCCACGGTATATAGGCCCATTTCAGGTAATTGAGCCTGTGGGAGAGGTTGCTTATCTGGGTAGCATTGCCCCCACAGTTTGCAACTATGCACCCAGTTTTCCATGTTTCCGTGTTGAGGAAATGCATTACAAAGCACACGTCTATCATTGACTGGTAGGATGTTCAGATTCAAAGAGACATGTTTTATGAGGAGAAGCCAGTACAAATCCTAGACCGCCAAGATCGAGTGTTGCACAACAAGATTATTCCATAAGTTAAGGTATTGTGGAACTACCATGGAGTGGAAGAGGCTACTTGGGAATTGGAGTCAGTTATGCAGGAGAAGTACCCATTTTTGTTCTAGTAATTAGGTAAGTATTTGAAAATTTGAGGATGAATTTCCTTCAAGGAAGAAGGATTGTGATGACCTAAGAATTTTGTGAAAAACAACGATTTCAGCCTATTGAACAGGAATTTCAGCCTATTGAAAATGATTTTCAGCCTGCTGAAAATTTCATTTCAGCCAGCTGAAACTCCACCTCCAGCCGACCGAAAATTCTAGAGAAGAGGTGATTTTATATGGGATATTTTCAGCCGTCTGAATATGTCGATGGACAGTCTTTAATAACGAGTTAAAATGACGTTTTTGCTCCTCCATCTCTTATAAACCAATTTCTAATGGGTTTTTCTCCCATTTTCCGAGAGAGAAAGAAGAGAGGAGAGAGAGAGAGAGAAGCACAGGGGATAGAGAGAGGAGCTTGATGGTGAGGAACGTGATTGCTGGAGCTCGGGTCCAACCCCGCAACGCTTGGATATTATGATTTCCACCCCGATCTACGCGTGTACACTCTTAGATTCACGTTTCTAGCTACCATTTGAGACGTAGGTGCATTTTTCATAGTTGTAAACCATTATATGCATGATTTGGTACATTATCATGGGTTTTTGGATGTTTACATTATATGATACATGTTTACATGGGATTGGGGTTTGAATTTCTTAAAAATTCATATATTTGGGCAATTAGGGTTTTGTTTTATACCCTATTTAGCTATATTTGTGTTGTTTTGCATACCTTCACATGATTTGGGTTACAATGGGTTGATTTTGAAAACCTATTTGTTAAATTCTTGCAATTGATTATTTGGGGGTCACTTTTATATAAGTATTGGAAACCTGTTTTTCTACCATTATAAATAAAATGGTTTTGAGAGATTAACATGTAAATGGATGTGATGATAAGGGGTACTTTCCGGTCTTAACGACTGTAGTGTTCCCGAAATGAAGTTACTTTCTGGATCCATGTAGGGTTCATAGTGTTTCCTCAAGATGAGGTTACTTTTTGGACCCATGTAGGGATCCATAGTGTTTCCTCTTCTTTCCGTGCGCGAGGGCCCCGCATGACCTAGGGAGGATTATTCAGTTTAAAAGGCTAATGATATGGATTGCCAGATATGGCAGATGATGTTGTGGATTGCCAGATATGGCGGATTTATGTTATGGATGATTTTTATGTTCTCCTGTGCTTATTTTAAAATTTGTGATATGCAACTTCTCGTTATCTCATTTTATTTAATTGCTCATAATGGTTTTAAAACCTTGATATACAACTTTGAAAAATGTATCCTACTGAGTTTATACTCAAGCCTATTTTTAAAACCTTTTGCAAACTTTGAGTAAAATAAGGATAACTCTTATGAGGAGGCATCACATCGGGCTTAGCATAAGCATTGCATTATGGATGTTGTGCAGATGCATTTTATAATTTTTATGGTTTGTATATTATTTAGACAGATTTATTGTATTATATACTGCTTGTATTGACAATAGAACTCTGTAGGGACTAGTATGCCAGCTTACTTTATTTACATGTTGTGGATGGTTGAATGATTTTGATTTTAAATTCAACAAGTTTAAACTGTCGAGAACTTGGTATATCCTATTTTCAGACAGGACCATGTCGTATTTTCCAAAAATATTTTATAAAGCTATAATTTTTATTATAAACCATCCTTCAATTTCTTTTTATTTATTCTTCTTTCTATTGACACATCATAGCCTATTTTCGGGTCGTGACACTTAACTTCTTTAAGTTGGGTTTCTTCCCTTATCATATCTAATATAATATACTTAGGACAAAACTGGAATGAACCTTAACTTATTAATCTGTAGCAATTTTAAGGCATATCTTAGATGGATACATTTAAATTAGTAAAACTCATCATGAATTAAACCATATCATAATAAAGTTCGATTCTTTCTCTTAGATTCACTATTGAGCAATAGTATTTTAAGAGAAGTTTACTGTAATTGAATGCTTGCTCTACATAATTATATGCATCTCAATGTATTAGTCAAAGCATAAATGTAACTCTTTCACTTCACCAAGTAAAAGATGGGCTTGGTCATCTCATAACCAAGTCACAATTGCTACATTTAAATGATAGTCTCCACATCTCTTGTATTCATAGAATACATTGCATTCTTATTGTTAAGCTCTAATTTTGATAGTCATTCAAATTCAGAAATCAAATTTCTAGAATATTTTAAATGACCAAGTTAAGAAATAAGTTACAAAATTAATCCAGCAACTCTTGCTCTATTAAAATTTTTAAAGGTAACTTATTATCTACTTAACTTTCTGCTTCCTTTTAGATTACACTAGAATCCAAAAATCAAGAAGCAGAACTAACCAACAATTTAGTTTAGAGCATGAACCAAAACTTCAAAAGTTTGGTTCTTCTAGGAAAACTGATACTTTATCAAGTTTCCTTTATAATGCCTTACATTTGTTACAAAATAATTATATATTTCTTTGTCTTTGACTTTTCAAGATTTACTTCCCTGGCCTCTATGCTTCCATTTTTAAATCACATCTAGCTTCTCAAGCTATTTTATGTGATTAATTATTTTTAAAAGAATAATTATTAATAAACAACCTTTGTTACATCCTAGTCTAGAAGAAGTCCTTTATAAGTACTATACTTTATAGTATTATTTTACTCACTATACAACCTTTGTATGTGATGCAGGACATCAAAGGCATTTGCATTGACTAATTTTGCTTCTGAAACTCATTAGTCATCAATACTATTATATAGCATAGCAACAGGTTGCCAATTGTGCATAGTGTCTTTTTCTTCTTAGTATGTTTTATGAAAGGCCTTTAAGAAAAGGCCTAATAGCATATAAACAATCTTTTGAAATTGAAAACAATTCTCAATTTCCTAAGTCAATCAAAGAAATTGGGTTCAATCAAACTATCAATATCCCGTATTTTAGGAAATAGGGGTTTTAAGGTGAGTAATTAGGTAATCTACATAAACAGAGAATTAGATTTCATTTTTATGCATAATGATTGGGTCTTTAATCATATGGTACCTCCCACTATTTTATCAAATTTCATACAACCTCTAATAGAATTCGGGAATCTCATTCCTAATGGGGATTGGGGTCCCATTGTGACATAGAAGCCTCACATGTTAGTTTCTTGGCTTCTAGACAAGGAGACAACTCTTTGTCTATTGCTTCATAAGCAAGTTCCAATCGTTTTGCCTCTAGGGAACATACACCTCACATGTTAGTTTCTTGGAATACTCCCCTAGTTAAGTCAAACCCATCATTCGCATAGGTATGCTCGGCCTAATATATACCTCACATGATAGTTTCTTAATATATACTGGTTTTTACATCCCTTGATATCTCATATGTGATAGTTTCAAGTAAAGTCTTTAATATGGGTAGCTCTTACATGTCTGTAGCAAGGTACCCACATTAAGGGACTTTAGATGATCCTACAATGATGGAAGGCAATGAAGAATTCATTCCCTAATGACTTCTCCACTTTCAACTTAATATTAAATAAGAAGGGTTTTTAAGGTCTCATCAAATTAACATACATCTCATGCATATATTTAAACATATAAATTATGCTATTTATAATCATACATCTCATGCTATTATAAATCATACATCTCATACTATAATATATTATACATCGCATGCTATTATATATCAACATATATAAAGTACCATATTTTGATATTAGTCCCTAAGTGAATAGGTAATGTATACCAAACTACGGTATTGGAGCTACTACAATTATTTCATAAATTAAAGCTCCCACTTTGATGATTATGGACTTTTAGGTGATTCAATTCAAGCCAATAAATTGAATCCAAGGTCTAAAGGTAGGTGTAGGTGATCGTAAAACATTCAATTGAAAACATGCATGCTCTCTTGAAAATCTTCTCCAAGCTTTCAAGTCCTTCACTGTCCACCATGGGTTTGTTGGGCTCCACCATGCTCCTTTGGGTCCACCATGCTCCTTAGTGCACTCTCAATTATATAACATTTACATAATTTAAAGAAAGGGATACATAAGGGGAATGTGGGGTATATAAGAGAATGATAGAGAGAGAGAAGGTGGCATGCAAGCCCCAATAAAAATTACATCACCAATAATAAAATTACAATGCTTTGAAAAATATCACAACCCATAAGACGGCCAATCATAATTGGTTTATTTAGGTCTTAGTTCATAATCATCATCCATCCATAATCATATAATCACATTGCATAATAAAGGAAATAACTGTAAGCAATAAAACATATGGGCAATTATGAAACTTCAATTAATTGGTTCACATTAATTTCATTAATGTCTCCTAATCTCATTAGAACATGCAAAATTTCCATAATTTAATTAAATAACTAAATTTACTTGACTTTCTAAAATTGGAATTTCCAAAACCCTAGCTAATTTTAGAATTCATTTAATGAATTAAAACAATTTCAATTCATTAAATCTCCGTAATTGTTTCAAACTATTCTAATTATGTTTTAACTCTTTAAAACATGTAATTTCAATTAATCAAATTAATTAAAAATAATTAGAATAATTCAAACAATCCAATAATACCTTTAATATCATATTTTAGGGCATTAATGTTTATTATAATTAAAAAAAAAAACTTCATTTAATTATAATTTTCCATATTTTTATTTAATTCCAAAAATTGTTTTAAACCATTTAAATTATTATATAATTATTCAATATTAATTAAATAATTAATTTCAGAATTAAACAAAAAAACATTCTTTTAATTAATTAGTGATTTAGGGTTTCCAAAACCCCAAACTGTAAACCTAAACCCTAAGCACATTTAATTCCCAAACCCTAAACCCTAAAGTATTAATTAACATGATTGGTCATTAATGAACCAATCATTAAACCTTAGGTTTAATTAATTAATGATTAGGATTAGGGTTACAATTAATGCCAATTAGCGTTTTAATTAAAAGAACCAATTAATGACCTGTTAGGGTTTCATAAACCCTAAACCCTAAACCCTAAACCTCCTTAAATGCATATAATTACTCTAATCATTAATGACCATGATTTGTCATTTAATGATCAATCATAACCCTGGTTTAAGTCCATTAATTGTAGAATTAGGGTTTTAATTAATGCATTAATAGATTAGGGTTTCATTAATTGAATTTAGGGTTTCCTAAAGAAACCCTAGGCTGTCGCCACTTTTGCAAGAGGTTGCCGCCACTTTTGTGGGCTGCCGGAGCCACCGCCGTCGGTGGGGAGCTCCGGTGACTCTTGGAATGCGTGCTAGGGTTAGGGCTAAGCCCATGGGACATGTGTGGGGTGGTCCATAGGGCTGTATGGGTCAAATAATTACGGTTTCATAAACCCTTGCTGCTGCTGCCACCATTGATGGACCTCCAAGGTCACTTTGATGGCTTAAAATCCTTCAAATCTTCTTCTCCATTCAATCCAGCTCTTAGGTCATGTCCCTACATGATTTACTAAGCTAATAGAAGAAGATTGGCTGATCAAATCATCCCCAATTGACCCACACAATTCGTTTTATAGAAATCAGCCTAGAATTTACAGAAATTTGTAACAGATCAGAAATCTTCTTAAAACCCAACAAGATGACGTTGATAGGGTACCAAACTAATTTTCCCAGTATCCTACATGTCTTAAGAAACTAATGCAAGTGGTTTCATGCAATTTGGAGTTCCCTAGCAAAAGTTATGATTAAAACTCCATTGATGACTTTTCTGCAGAAAAATTTGCTTGCTGTATTTTTAAAGAACTCAAACTTTTTGAATCTTTTTCAATCAGAACTCTTTTGAAACTTAAAGAATATGATACATACCTTATGTATTATGTTCCTACATTGATTTACCATCAATTTTTACAGAGGTTTGATATCAAAACAATTGCAAGAACCCTAGGGTTTCTCAAACCTAGGGTTCGACCAAGGTGGTTTTCTTCTTCATCCTTCTTCTTCTTTCCAAATTCGATTCCATGCATCTAATACACTATGAATTTGATATGTACAGTACATAATATCATTATTAATTAACTTATTAATTACCCATGATAATTTAAAAGAGGTAGAAGTTGAAGAACAACCTTGGGTTTTAAACCCTAGGTTCGGCCACCATTAGGAAACCCTAGTTTCCTCCTTCTTCTTAATTCGATTTTTATGCATCAAATACATATATAAAAATTATATAAACAGAATATATAATTATATTTAATCATCATATGATTTACATACATCAAATTAATAGAAGAAGATGATGAAGAACAACCTAGGTTCCAAACGCTAGGTTTGTCCAACATGAAGAAACCCTAGCTTTCCAAAAACTTAGTTCTTGCATCTTAATCCAATTATGATGCATCCGAATAGTTGAGAACCCTTCCCTACCATGTCTAGAACATAACCCAAATGGTGGCAACCATTACCATGCCTTTGATCACCATCAAAAGTTGATAGTTGCTGTTGTCACATCATTCTCATGTAAAACTGTATTCTTTGACAATCTGTAGTAAAAAATTCATAACTTTTGCTACAAAACTTGGATTAATGCAATATTTGTTGGGTTGGAAAGCTGATTCTAAGAAAATATATAGTACAAAACTTTTGGAGAACTCAGATTTCGGCATGCAAAATAAGATGACGGTTTTTCATAGCTACCATGAAAATTGTTCATAACAGTTTTATAAAACCCTAGTTTTCTTAAAACTAATTAGAACATCATTAACCAATTAATTGTACCATAAATCCCAACCCATATGGTGTTTGTATGAAGCACAATCATGGTTCTGATACCACTGTAAGGAATTGAACTAGAAGGAAATAGAATGTGGAATAACTTGAATAATAAAAATTTCCTATCAATTCTATGCAGCCCATGAATCTGATTATGTTTCAATTCAAAACTATAAACCATAACTAGAAGAGGGGTTTTAATTACTTACAATTTGATTGTCTTCTTCCTTTACTCCAAGCTTTGACTCTGGACAGCAGTGAATTGAGAAGCCCAAGTGTTCTGCCTCCAATGGTATCCACACCTAGCAAGAGTTTCAAGTCCTTTCTTCCTTTTCCCTTGTTGTTGCTAGAGGAGGAGAAAGAGAAGAGAGAGAGAGAGAGAGAGCCTCCAAGAAATTTTGGCTAGGGTTTGTGTGTGTGTTATGTTATCATGTCACACATCATAACATGGCATATATATATAGGGGAAGAATCCCTTTTGGGTTCTAACGTGCAATTATCCTATAATTGCAATTTAACCCCTCTAGTTTATATCCTATACAAACTTAGGCCCTCAAGAACTATTCTTTATTCACTTATACCCTTTCTCTCATAGACTTTAAAGCTCTCTGTGCATGATAAGTGTGTGTCCCATTGGGTTCACATCATTAGTAGTAGGAATAGCACAAAGTGTGCATAATGGAACTCTTTCCATTAAGGGTCTAATTGGAACTTCTTCCAATTCCCTAATTGATTATAACTCACTTATATTAATTAGGGCTTCTACTAACCATGAGTTACATCTAGCAATGGCTCATGGTGTAGGTCCTTAATGAGGTGAATAGGTATTTTACATGGCTTATAGTTTATAGGTTACAATTACATCCTTCCATCTTTACAATGTCTCTAATTAAACCAATAGGACATGGAAGTCTGTTAAGTCCCTACTTTAATTACTTTATACTTAAGCATGAATATCAACTCAGTGATGAACTTATTAAAACTCTTTTCTATATTCATCCTACCATGGCCATGGACTTTATGAGTTGTATTAATGAATGCTATATGAGACATTCTCTTTCCTTTTCCTGAGAATGATGGATTCCTTGTTGATCACTTACATGCCTTCATGCACATAGCAATAGGGCTAATGAACACCTTTGCAAACCCCTATAAGGATTTACATTTAGTGTTATCAAACTTCTAAGGCTATATACATAAGACAGCTATGGTGTCTCAGGTTTAAAGATTACTTGTACCATTATAACAACGAGAAACTGATTGATAGGCAGGTTAAAACTCCATTCAGTTGATCTCATATCTTTAGTCACATTCAGTGTACCTATTCTTGTAATAGGCATCCATATGTTGGTTGTAGTGTCTCCACACAAATAGTTTGAGAGTAGCTATCCTCCTAAAGAGTCAACCTAACAAGTGCTAGTCCTATGGTTCATTACTATCCATCACAGTGAACCTTCAACTAGGAATGTTTTAGGAGTTTAGTACAGAGATATATTTACAGTCTCAAAATTACAACTCTTTGTAATTCCATATTCTCAACTCTAACTCCATGGACGTATCATGTAAATATAAGTAATATAATAAACATGATAGAAAAACCCTTTTATTAAATTAATAATAAATGTGACATACAATAAATGAAATCCTATGATTGTTCTTTATCCCTAAAGCATTATCTTTATGATTGGCTATAGGGCATACAACTAAGAATTCACTCAATCTCTACCTCTTTTGACCCCATCTCTTGATTTAATTCGGTTTTTCTCTGAATTTTTGAAGAGTTTGAGATAGAAATCAACTCTTGAGAGTGATTTAGAGCCTTTGGATCATCTTAACTATATCCAATCCTAGTCATTCATTCCATCCACCCTCAACTATAAATGTGACATACAATAAATGAAATCCTATGATTGTTCTTTATCCCTAAAGCATTATCTTTATGATTGGCTATAGGGTATACAACTAACAATTCACTCAATCTCTACCTCTTTTGACCCCATCTCTTGATTTAATTCGGTTTTTCTCTAAATTTTTGAAGAGTTTGAGATAGAAATCAACTCTTGAGAGTGATTTAGAGCCTTTGGATCATCTTAACTATATCCAATCCTAGTCATTCATTCCATCCACCCTCAACTATAAATAGGGGTCCTCCCCTCCTTCATTCTCCATCAAGTCTTAGTAGAGTTTTCCTAAGCAAATGAAGAACTTGAGTTCTTGAGTGTGGGGTGAATGTTCCTTATTAGTACCCCCTCATTTGAGACTCATTCTACTTGGGGTCAATAGTTAGTGGGGAACGTTCCTTATTAGTAAGCTTTGGTTTGCGACCCATTCTAGAGCTTGAAGGCACAAAAGCTCTGCTCAACTTTTGACTCCCTCTCCTAAGGCCATCTTAAAGCTTGAAGGCATCAAAGCTCTGCTAACTCTTGACTTCAAAACCCTGAGGTTGCAAACAGAACTTTGCCTCAGTTCTATCAGGTATATTCCTAATCTCTAAACTCCGATCTTTTTCAAATCCATTGCCATGATGTAGTTGTTTATGTGATGATGCATGCTCCCATGAGTTTTATCATTCATAGGATTATATTAGGGTTTTTATCCTAAATCAAATAAGTTTTTAAGTCAAAGTTGTTTTTATCGAAGCAAGTTATTTTCAAAGTAAAGAGTTTGATTATGGATTGGATTCTAATAGAGTCCTTGTTAGTTGTATGCGCTATAGCCAATCGTAGAGATGATGCTTTAGGGATAAAGAACAATAATAGGATTTCATTTATTATGTCACATATATTATTAATTTAATAAAAGGGCTTTTCTGTCATGTTTATTCTATTCTTTATATTTACATGATATGTGCATAGAATTAGAGTTGAGAATATGAAATCACAAGGTGTTGTGATTATGAGACTGTATATATATCTCTATAGTAAACTCTTAAATCATTCCCAGTTGAAAGTTTACTATGATGGACAATAATGAACCATAGGACTAGCACATGTTAGGTTAGCTCTTTGGGAGGATAGCTAGTCTCTGAGCTATTTGAGTGGAGACACTATAACCAACATGTAGTTACTTGTTGTATAAATAAACAAGTACACTGGATGTGACCAAAGTCTTGAGATAAATTGAATGGAGTTTTTATTTTCATGTCAATCAGTTTCTTATAGTTGCAGTGGTACAAGTAATCCTGAGAGGTAAGACACCATGGTTGTTTTATGTATGGAGCTTTAGAAGTTTAATAGCACTGACTGTATATTCCATTGGGGTTTACAAGGGTGTTCATTGGCTTTATTGCTTCATGTATGAAGGCATATAAGTGATTAATAAGGGATTTATCACTCTCAGGAAAATGGAGAGAATGTCTCATAATTGACATTCACAATATAACATATGTAAGTCTATGGCCATAGCAGGATGACTGTGGAAAAAGAGTTTCTATAGTGCATCTACTTAAGTTGATGGTGAATGATCATAAATGTATTGAACTAGGGACTTGACAGACTTTCATGTCCTATTAGTTCAAACAGAGACATTGTGTATGATAGAGGGATGTAATTGTAACCTTAAACTGTAACTAAAGGGTTTTTTATTCGATAATTATTCACCTCATTTAGGACTACACCATGAGCCATTACTAGAAGTTACTTATGGTTAGTAGAAGCCCTAATTGATATAAGTGAGTGATAATCAATTAGGGAATTGGAAGGTATTCCAATTAGACCCTCAATAGAAAGTGTTCCATTGGGCACTCCATGTGACATTGAGTGCCATTTCCTACTACTAGATGTTGTGAACCTAGTGGGTCACACACCAACAAGCAAAGAGGGACTTTAAAGATGTGAGAGAAAGGGCAAGAGTGCATAAGAATAGTTCATGAGGGCTATATTTGCATTGGATGTAATTAGGAGGGGTTATTATGCAATTTAGGGAAATTGCAACTCCCACACAAAGTGGGATTCCCTCCTGGGTTGACCCTCCTTAGTGTGCAATATAAGGCACACTAGCACGTGCTTTGCACACTGGATACAACACTCATTCACTCCCTCTCTTGGTCGGCCCTAGTGAGGAGCCTCTCTCTTTCTCTTTCTTCTTCTCCTCTTCTAGTAAACCCTAAGGAGATTAAGAAGAACAACTAAAGCTTTTGCTTGGTGTGGATATCGTGGAGGCAGTGCACTTGTGCTGCTCAGAGCTGCTCGTTCAAGGATTATTCATTGCTATCCAGAAATTCAAAAGCTTGGAAATTGAAGACTTGAATCAACTGTAAGTGCTCTAACCCTTCTTCTAGTTAGGGTTTTATGTTTTGTATGAACCACAATCAGATTCATGGGCTTTAAGGAATTTTATTATGATTTTTGTTTATCATTATGCTCTGCTTTGTAGTTTTTCTCTACATTAATTCCTTACAGTCCTACGAGGAGTGAAACTCTTCCTGCCAATATAGTTGTTCGAACTACATGGACTTTGATCTTCGTCAGAAGTACATAGGCTGCTCACTTGAGCCTAAGTCCAACTTAGCTTAGTTTTTATCTTTTAATTTTCTTAATTTTTAGTTATTGCATGGTTGAAATTAATTAAGCCCAATTAATAAATGAGATCGATTTATCAGGCGAAATAGGGTGCCTACAGGCATAGCTCGGAACCTTCCCATTTCATAACCTAGCCCCTGAATCCTTATTTTTGCTTCAAGACTTGCCTATTTTCCATTATATGGAGTCAAATTGGTTTTTATAAAACAAATCTTTTAGTGGTTTCCTCATACCCTAAAAATGATGTGACAATTCCTTGCTTTTTGAAACTCTTTTAAGAGTGGAACGAAACTCAATTCCCTCGAGCCGATTTCCAGCGTCCACAACAGCATACTATTGGAAACAAAAAAAACATGATAGCAAAGCTGCACCGTTGCAAAATATAATATGTGACTAGTAACACTATATGGTTGGAAACAAAAAAAAACATGATAGTAAAGGCATACTGATGCAAAGTATTATACTCAACAGTAATAATATACTATTTGGAAACAAAAACATGATAGTATAAGCATACTAATGCAAAGTATTAAAGTCAACAGTAACAACATACTATTTGGGAAACAAAACATGATAGCATAAGCATACTAATGCAAAATATTATATGTATCAGTAACAGCATATTGTTGGATGCAAAAAACATGAATGTGAAAGCATATTGATGCAAAAGTGTACTGATACAATTCCATTTTCCTAAAATCTGAAAAACTGGAAATAAAAACAACCCAAAGCATACCGATTTACTCTTTCCAGTCTAAAATCTCAAAAAATGGGAACAAAATCAACCAAAAGCACAGCGATTTACTATTATTCCTAATTGAAAATAAAAAAGAGAACACGAATCGTAACAAAATAGAAGCATTATACTCACTTCTTTTCGGCATTTGCTTCTTGAAACGAATCCAAATCTCTTTAAATGGTCTTTGAAAAACAACTTGAGACGCACAAACGGGGGTAATGAAACCCTAGAATTATTGCTTGATATGTTTAGAAGGTGTTTTTTTTTACTTGTGTGGAAAGTGTACTTTGTTTGGGATTTCCTTCTATAACATCGCCGGAAACAATGGGGAATTGAAATCCCTGATTTTCAAGTATGAAGAAGATAGTGGCACGGTTGTAAATAGGTCCAACGATAAAATGAAGGGTTTTTTGGTCCATACAGGGTTAAAAGGAGTTTTTAAAAAACTTATTCTTATTTAGGTCCTATTATAAGATGAGTCTTATACTTAGAGGCTATTACCAAAATTCCCTTTAAAAAATAAGGGAAAATTAGCCAAAAGTCCATTTTTTAAGACGTATGGAGGTATAAGTCCTTGGAGGAATCTTATGTAGCCCTAAGTCCAAGTTTTAGTTAGAATGGCAGTGTTTCTATAAGGATGATTGGTAGACGTTTCCTTTAGGAAACCTTGTGACCCACATGCCACTATCCCACATCCAGGAACCCATTTGAAGTTAAATTCTAATTAGTGGGTAGTTTATTGAGAAGTTACAACCCTTAATCCCATAGCTGTTTTTAGTGGATAACTTCCCATCATCTGATAACTTCTTTGATGGGAGGAAGTTATAATTATTAATGTTGGGAAAAAAAGGGTCCCTAGTCTACCAGAAATTTGCCTATGATTTCCATCAAATCTTATGCTAAAGAAAGATTTGGATAGATTAGAAGACTTCTTTTGGTTGGTGATCTGAAGATTGTATGTACGTTCATGGTTCTCAATTTCTGCGTCAAAGTATATGAAATTTTACTTGGACAACAATGCCGGAGGTAATTCTAAACTTCTGCTTAATTTAATATGATATTCATGCTTTAATTTCTAATACTTGGTATCAGAGTGATCCTCTAGACCAAGTTGTTTAGTATAGTTGTAGATTATTTATATAAATTTTAAGATTTATATAAATAATTTTTGAGCTAATGGGTTGGATTTTCTGTCTGCATATGTTGCCAGCGTTATTGGACGGCCACTGTGTTTACAGTATTTAAGTTTTTGAACCCAACTATAAGACTAACTTCTTTATATGATAAGAAGATTTTATGGGTTGTGATGTCACTATGACATCACGGTTACTTTTATGTTCCTGGAATTGAAAACCAAGAAGGCTTGTATTGTGATAAAGTGATGATGTCGTATGACATCATCTGTAGAGATTATGCATAGTTCCTAAAACACTAGAAGGCTTATCATTCTTATGATTATATTATATTCATGTTAAAACACGTGCTAGTACACCTTCTGGATTATGTGTTATTCCAGAATTTATTTGATGGTAGAAAACCATAAAAATTTTCATGGCCTTAATTTCAGTTGTAATTTGTTATTATTCTTCCTGTCAATTAGAGAATTTGTATTAGGATTTTTGTGGGTTGTAATAATTATTTATGCCAAAAGTTTAATGACATACAGTGTAAAAGGCCATGATAATTTTTATTGTTTTCTCTTATTATTTTATTTCATTAATTGAAATATGTTTATTGTGATATTTTGGCATGTTAGTTGATTCATATGGCCATTAACATGTAAAGAATGTAGATTATAAGGCTATAAATGTTTATGGCCTTATATTAAACCCAACCCATTAACGTATGTGTACATTATTACGTGATGGATATGTTGTTATGAAATGATATCATTTTTAAGTGATATAGCATCAAAGTATCTTGGGAGTGGCCAAAGCATCTTAAGATATAATGATGAGTGCTTTCCAAATATAGAACCTATGACTAAATTAAACCACATTTAGAATATTAATGGCATCATAAATTGCAATTATGTTATGAAAAATGGTTACCTGCCCTACAGGGAGGTGATTATTTTTGGTAAAATAATTAGAATAAGATAGTAGACTAGGCAACAAGATGGGAGAGTTCCTAGGCCCGCAAGTATGGGTTCTTTCATTTTGGTGTCGAGTTCATTAGTCTTATTATGAAGTTGTTTGTAAATCTAATGCATGATGTGACCTCTACCCACAGGAAGGTTTAGATTTTGCTATTGAATTATAACATTGATTTAATTCAAAATAAAGTTTTATATTTCATAGCATTAATGTGAGTTCATATAGTTTATTTACCATTATTACTACTTCCTTTGTTGGTAATGAATCATCTCGTATTCCAATGCTGAATGGTGAAAATTTTTCGGACTGGAAGGAGAAAGTTTTCCTTACTTTGGGGTGTATGGACCTTGATTTGGCGCTTCGTGTGGACGAACCACCCATTCCCATGGAATTAAGTACGCCAATTGACAAGACTTCTTATGAGCGTTGGGAAAGATCTAATCACATAAGTTTGATGCTTATTAAGTCTCATGTCAGTAAAAGTATTCGGGGTTCCATACTACAATGTGAAAAGGCAAAAGAATTCATGCACGTTGTTGAGGAACAATTTGTTAGTTTAGACAATGGCACTAGCTAGTACCCTTATGGGTAAACTATCATCCATGAAACATGATAGTACTAAAGGCATGCGTGAGCACATTATGGAAATGGGGGACATTGCTGCTCAACTCAAATCTTTGGATATTAGGATTTCTGAGTCATTTCTTATCCATTTCATACTCAACTCCCTGCCTACGGAATATAGGCCATTTAAGATATCGTATAACACACATAAGGATAAATGGTCTATTAATGAACTTTTGACCATGTGTGTTCAAGAGGAGGGGAGGTTGAAGTAGGAGAAGCTAGAGAGTGCTCATCTAACTACTTATGGAAAGGGATGTGGCAAAAAGAAAAAGGGTGCTCCTAATTGGAAGAAGGACAAGAATGTGCCAATGAAGCATATTGGTAATAAGGATGATTGTGTTTGCTTCTTCTGTAAAAAAAAAAAAGGACACATAAAGAAAGAATGCCACAAATTTAGGCTTGGCTCGTAAAGAAAGGTAATCCTATATCTTGTGTGTGTTATAAATCTAATCTTGTTGATGCTCATAATAACACTTAATGGATTGATTTGGTTCAACAATTCACATTGCCAATATCATGCAGGGTTTTCTCAGCCAAAGGAAACCGACGGAAAGTGAAAGAAACATCTATTTAGGAAACTGAATGCGTTCACATATGGAAGCTATAGGGACCTTTAAACTTGTGTTGCAATCTGGCTTACTCTTGACCTTGAAAAAACCTTTTATATTCCTTCGTTTTTTAGGAACTTAATTTCTATTTCTAGACTTATGCCTTTGGGTTTTAGTTATAATGTTGTTGCTTCTACCTTTAAACTTGTTAAAAACTCTGTTGTTGTAGGAAATGGAACTTTGGTTGATGGTTTGTATAAATTGCATTTAGATCCTACCTATGAATATGACCTCTTGATTGTGCATGATAATATTAGCATAAAGCGTGGTGTTATTGATGAAAAATCATCTATGTTGCGGCATAGGAGATTGGGACACATCTCCATTGAGCGAATTAAAAGATTGATTAATAGTGGAGTTCTGAAGGATATGGATTTCTCTGATTTTGGAACTTGTATAGACTGCATTAAGGGAAAGCAGAATAACAAGACCAAAAAAGGACCTAAGAGAAGTACTAAAACTCTTGGAATCATACACACAGATATCTGGGGACCATTTCCTGTTCCTTGTCAGAATGGTCAGCGATATTTTATCTCATTCATTGATGACCATACACGATATATATATCTCTATCTTCTATTTGAGAAGTCTAAAGCATTAAATGCTTTCAAGAAGTTTGAAGTAGAGAAACAATCTGGAAAGGTAATTAAAATCGTGAGATCCGACAGGGGTGGGAAATATTATGGAAGGTTCACAGAAGCAAGGCAAAGACTAGGTCCATTTGCAAGGTTCCTAGAGGAACAAGGAATAGTTGCTCAGTATTCATTGCTTGGCTCTGCAGATCAAAATGGAGTAGCAAAAAGGCGAAACCGTATCTTTATAGATATGGTTAGAAGTATACTTAGCAACTTAAATACAAATGTACCTTCATTCTTATGGACTGAGGCCTTAAAAACCGCAGTGTACATCCTAAATAGGGTTCCATCTAAAGCTATTCCTAAGACACCCTTTGAGTTATGGAATGGATGGAAGCCTAGTTTAGGTCACCTACACATATAGGGTTGTCCAGTTGAGGTCAAGGTGTATAATCCACATGAGAAAAAGTTAGACCCAAGAACAGTTAGTGGATATTTCATTGGCAATGTAGAAAGGTCTAAGGGTTTCAGGTTTTATTGTCCCTCGTACACACCTACCATTGTAGAGGCAAGAAATGCTAGGTTTCTTGAGGATGACAATATCAATAGGAGTGAACGTTCTCGAATAACAGAATTTGGGGAAGTATAGGTTCCAGTTATACCACCTGTACATGAAGAGCCTTTGGATGTTTTTCAAGGGAATCCTTGTGATATCCTTGAGGAACAGACAACTCAAGAACAACCACTCCATGAAGAAGAAATTGCCATTGATGTTGCTATTCAAGAAACAGAGAATGAGATAGTAGACTTAAGAAGATCCTCAAGAATAAAGAAGCCAGCAATTTCGTCTCATTATGTTGTATACCTGTAGGAGTCTAATTTTAATGTTGGACCTAAAGATGATACTGTATCGTTTTCACAAGCCATGAGTGGAGAACATTCCACACTTTGGTATGATGCCATGAAAGAGGAGATGGATTCTATGGCCAAGAATCAAGTTTGGGAACTCGTTGAGTTGCCAAATGGAGTCAAAGCCGTTGGCTGCAAATGGGTCTATAAGACCAAAAGGGACTCTTTAGGTAATGTAGAACAATATAAAGCCAAACTTGTAGCTGAGGGATACACTCAAAAGGAAGGCATTGATTACCATGATACCTTCTCTCTAGTATCAAAGAAGGATTCATTTAGGATAATCATGGCTTTAGTAGCCCATTTTGACTTAGAGCTACATCAAATGGATGTGAAAACAACCTTTTTGAATGGAGGGCTTGAGGAAGAGGTATACATGGTACAACTTGAAGGATTTACTTCAGATAAGGGAAAACACTTGGTTTGCAAGCTAAGAAAATCCATATATAGACTAAAACAAGCATCCCGTTTATAGTATTTAAAGTTTGACGATGTTATCAATTCATTTGGTTTTGTGGAAAACATCGTTGATCAATGCATATACCTTAAGGTTAGTGGGAGCAAGTACATTTTTTTAGTCCTATATATAGTTGACATTTTGCTAGCAAGCAGTAATTTGGGATTACTACATAAGTCTAAACAGTTCCTTACTAAGAACTTTGATATGAAGGATTTGGGTGAATTATGTTATAGGCATAGAAATTCATAGAGACAGGTCTCAAAGGATATTAGGATTGTCTCAGAAAGCCTACATTAACAAAGTTCTAGAAAGGTATAATATGAAGGAGTATTCACTTCGTGTAGTACCCATTGTGAAGGGTGATAGATTTAGTTTAAGCCAATGTCTGAAAAATGCTTTGGAGAAAGAAAAGATTAAGAATACTCCCTATGCATCTGCTGTTGGTAGTCTGCTTTATGCACAAGTGTGTACAAGGCCAGACATTAGTTTTGTTGTAGAGATGCTAGGTAGATACTAGAGCAATCCTAGTAAAGAACATTGGCAAGCAGCAAAGAATGTCATGAGATACTTGCAAGGAACTAAGGACTACATGCTTACATTCAAGTATTCTGACCATTTGGAAGGAATTGGATATTCAGACTCAGATTTTGCCAGATGTCATGATAGTAATAAGTCCACATTAGGATATGTCTTTCTGCTTACGAGAGGTGCTATATCTTAGAGAAGCATCAAACAAACGTTGAGGGCATCATCTATTATGGAGGCAGAATTTGTTGCATGCTATCAAGCTACTACATAGGCATTATGGTTATGTCATTTTATCACAGGGCTTAGAATTTTGGATTCTATATATAGGCCATTGAGAATCTACTGTGATAATTCTATAGCTGTGTTCTATTATAAGCACAACAAAAGTGGGAATCGAAGTAAGCACATCGACAAAAAGTATTTTGTTGTGAAAGAAAATGTTTAAGAACGCAAGCTGGTCATTGAGCATATAAGATCGGAGCTAATGATTGCGGATCCCATAACAAAAGGACTGTAGCCTCATTTGTATAAGGAATATGTGGAGCATATGGGTGTAATTAGTTCTTTCAATGTTTAGACATATGTGCTCTTTTATGTGGACACCATTTGGTGAATATTGCAGAATGAAATTCATGTTTTTTTGTCTATATATTTATTTGTTTGTGCACATAAAGTATTTTATATAAGAATGTCCATTGGGATTATAAATTTGGACCCTGAATGGCTTATAAGAAGTCCATTCATAAAGAAATAAATGTCACATAAAGCATTCACTTAGAGGGAATTGATTGCATTGTAATACATAGAAGGAAATACTCACTAATTAGAGTATGTACCGCCTAGATTCATGTGTTGAAATCTCTCCATTTGGGTATATAGTATTTCCACTTAAAGGGATTAAGTAGTTAACTAATACGGCTATACTTCAAGTCTAAAGTATTAACTACCCAATTGTGTTATACAGGCCAAGTGGGAGAATGTTAGATGTTTCCTTTAGGAAACCTTGTGGCCCACATATCACTATCCCACATCCAGTAACCCATTTGAAATTAAATTCTAAGTAGTGGGTAGTTTATTGAGAAGTTGCAACTCTTAATCCCATAACTGTTTTTAGTGGATAACTTCCCATCATCCTGATAACTTCCTTGATAGGAGGAAGTTATATTTATTAACGTTGGGAACGAAAGGGTTCCTAGTCTACCAGAAAATATAGCCTGTGATTTCTATCGAATCTCATGCCTAGAGAGAGATTTGGATAGACTAGAAGACTTCTTTTTGGTTAGTGATTGTAGACACCCCATTTTCACCCCCTATAAGATCATGATAGCATTTGTTTAAGTTTAGAAGCATTTAGGAGTCCCTAAACTTTAAAGGACACTTTTGCCCTTTTAAGCCTTAGGAGAATAGGTCATCATTGCATGCATATTTTTGTCTCTTTGTTGAGTCCCATCACTGGCATTTAGGTTTCTAGGATCATTTTGGATATGTGTGTCAAATTTGGTTCAATTCCAGATATGTTTGGATAGTTAATTAGAACTTTTGTGACTTGAAGGGCAATTTCATCTTTTACTTCGTATATTTTCCAATTGAACTCGAAACTTGTTCTGGATTGTTTCATTGATCTTAGAATGATGAAATGAGTCTAATTGAAGTGCCAATTTAATTATTGAATGGGCTTTGGATTGGTTCACCATATTACCCTATGGCTAATTGACCTTTTTTTTGGTTAACCGCCTTGTGAAAACCCAGCCAATTGACCGTGGTCAGGGATTTTTGGTCCAAGAATATTCTAGACTTATTCTACATTGAATCCTTGAAATTTTGGCTTTTGAATCACTCAAATCGGAGTTAAAATGAAGTATTTGTGTCCGTTTGAAGTTAGGAAGCCGAAACAGGTCAGGAATCCTCAAAAACTTGGAAACTTGATCTTCTTCTCGGGTGACCGGTTCACCCTAACCGGTCCGACCGGTTCACCCCAACCGATCACCCGAGGCACTCCGCTTTGTTTGTCCTGTTTTGAAGTTTTGACGGATTAGGACTCTTCCGCTTCGAATTTCAGCCTTCCAAAGGTGTTCTAAACCTATTGGGATGTGATTTTGAGTTGTCCAACATTTAGGGGATTTAATGAGAGCCTTAGATTGATTTTATGGGAATTAATCTCAACCATTGGTTCACATGGTTGGTTGGTTATAAATAGAGGCTCATTCATCAGTATAGGGGATTTTTTCGACTCTTTGACACTTCGTATTCATAAAATAGCTAAGGAGAACGAATTTGCACTCACCTATATCTCTTGGAGAGGGATTTCTACTGTAATTTTAAGGGATAACTAGAAGGGAACCAAGCCAAAGAGGAGGAAGAACACAACGAAGACCTTTGCTTTGTTGTAAGTCCCCTTTGCATCCTTTTACGATTCCTTCTTCTTCTACTCCATTCTCTGCATAGTTATGGTTTAGAATTGATTTAGGAATCATATATACTCTATATTTTAGAGTGTATATGATTCAAATAATGTGAAAAGCATGCTAGTGGAGTAGGATTGTGAATTGCTTGCTATTAGGATAGTTTCTCTCTTAAGGATAGAGGTATGTTTTGCACAGAAAATTAGTTGATGTGTTTAGGCCATTTTCTCTTCATAGTTCAATTATATGCATGATTTTAAGCATCTTTTGTATAGGACACTTGCTGTGTAAGCCTCGTCTTCATAAGTGTATGGATGATTATTCTTTTCAAGAATAATTATCGTCCTTAAAGGGTGAGGTTGTGCATAGGTGCTTTTTGGAGTGTGTTTAAGTGCATGATTGAGTCCTTTGCATTCTTAGGTATATATTTTACATAAGATATGTGAAGAAATTATTCATGCAGAGTGATTTCTACGTAAAATTATCTCCGGATAGTTTTACTTAAGAAAGCTCGCCGTAAGGATGGTTATTTCGCATTCTTACATAAAATACTTACCTAAGGCATCATGTTAGATTTTATTTTGATGTTTTGGGTTGTCATATAATATTTTCATCATGATAATTCATATTTAGCATGTTTTTGATAGTTTTATGCATGTTAGGGTGTTTAGAGCATATAGGAGCATATTAGGGTTTTGTTTCTCTTTTGATTTTTGTTCTTTGCATGAGTATTAGGCCATTATATGCATGTTTAGTATTCTGTCCAGATTTGATTTAGGTCTTCTAATGATGATTTGAGCATGAATATGGTTGATTTAAGCATGATAATTGCCCTATAGCACACATGAGGTGATTAATTGGTGTTTTCTCGATGTTTCAGGGGTATTTGGCACATGGTAAGTGGTTCATGATAAGTTTTTTTTTTTTTTTTTTATGAATTGTTCTCTTCTCCCCTTTAGGGTTATTGTCTTTACTTTGGATTAGAAGTCCTAAGTTTCCAACTTTTATAAAATTCTGTTTTATTTAGAATTCTATCCTCTTTTGAATTCAATCATTTTGGAAGTCTGTTTGAGTTAGAATTCTATTCTTTCTCAAATACCTACTTTTTCTCAAACTATTTTTGGAAACTCCTAAGTTTTTTAAAACCTTTCTTAAGTTAGAAACTTAGGGTTTATAATTCATTGTAAAGGGAGTAACCCCTTCTCAATCGAACTACGTGGACTTTGATCCTTGCAGCTTTGTATGTAAGGTACGTAAGCGCTCATTTGATGTTCAAGTCCGCCCTAAAATACTAAGTATCCTAGGTTTTTCTTTTCCTTTTATTCTTTTGTCCATCACATATTTGCTAGAGGAGTAAGATGGACTCATGCTTATTCATTTATCCATCACATATTTGCTAGAGTAGTAGGATGGACTCATGCTTATTCATTTATCCATTACATGTGATTTCTAGAGGAGTAGGATGGATCTGTTTCTTATTTTCTATCTCTCTTATGTGCTTTCCATATCTCTCCTATTTGTTCATGAATGTTTACATGCTTTGTGGATGTTTTATATGCTTTATGGATGTTTATGGATGAATGTGGATGGTTTATGGATAATTCTTTGTATATGCATGGTGACTAATTAAGAAGTGATTGAAATAGCCCATATAAATTCAGAGACCCATTTTGGGGCGATGTGGGTGCCTATAGGATGTTTCCTAGAACCTTTCCGCATCGTAACTTAGTCTCTGAATCCTCTCTTGTTTTTTATTAGACCTGCTTTTCCTTGATTGGAGTCATGTGTTTGGTTTTCAAAGGTTTCCTTTTAAAACTGTTTTCATGGTTTTCCTTTTTTCCTTAAAAAATAAGGTGGCGACTCCATGTTTGTTATGTTTTTGTGAACCTTTTAAAAACCAGATTTTTATTCATTTAAATATCTACAAGTCTTTTTAAAAGAAGGGTTTTCCCCGATCGAAACCCGTGGTTCACAGTGATCTAAGGATTGTACGTACGTTCGTGGTTCTCAATTTTTGCGTTAAAGTATCTGCAACTTTACTTGGACAACAATGGCCGGAGGTAATTCTAAACTTCTACTTAATTTAATATGATAGTCATGCTTTAATTTCTAACAATGAGAACATGTTTTTTTTAATGACAAGATTGCCCCCGTTCATTCTTATACGTACAGCTTACTGTCTTTGTTGTTAACACACCAACAGATCCAGTTTTTCTCCCTCTCTCTTTCTCTCTATCTCTCTCTCTTCTCTCTCTCACCATCACAAGCTTTGCCTTTCATCAATGGTGGTGTCAATTATCAGATAAGTTGCAGATCCACCGATCAGAGGGAAGAATCTTATCACAAGCTTTGCCTTTCATCAATGGTGCTGACTATTGTGGGACAACCTACAGATCCATCAATTAGAGGGAAGAGCTCAATGAAAATGAAAGCAAACCCTCCCCCATTTCTTTCTTCTTCTTCTTCTTTTTTGTTTTTTTTGGGAAGATTTGGTACCCACTGCACCTCTTTTTCTTCCAGACCTGATGCCCATGGCAGGAAAGAGAAAGCTAGATCTAATGCCCATGGCAAGAGAGAGAGAGAGAGAGAGAGAGGAAATAAATAGCAGATAAGAGAAATACAGATAAGGAGATAAAATAAATAGCAGATTTGATGCCCATTTGCGTAATAGCCTCAAGAAACCTTTGGAGTTAGGTTCCATCAGAAAATCGAGTTAGCTTTTTACAAAATTTTGTTCAGTTCTTGGCCATTAGGGAGTTGTTTTCCTTGACCTTGGGACTTGCTCCATCTTTAAGGATATTTGCACCAACCACAGTAATGGACTTTGCTAAGTGTTATGCTTTCAGAGAATCACTATCCTCACTTTCTTTAGATCTTTGCATTTTATTTTTTTTTGGTAGATGAAGATAAATTGATCAACACCACGTAATATAATATCTTCCAATTAAATCTTCTCAGTGAATGACTAAAAAAAAAATTTTTTTTTTTGAATTTTTTGAAATGGTAACATTGAAACAGTTATATGTAACTGTTTTCAATCACACTGTTTTTTTTTTCTTTTGTCAATTTTGAGCCTTTTTTGTGTTTAATCTGTCTTAGGTTTTTACAATTTTTTATCAGTTCTTGGCCATAAGGGAGTTCTTTTCCTTGACCTTGGGACCTTGTTTCATCTTTAAGGATATTTACACCAACCACAGTAATGGACTTTGCTAAGTGTTATGCTTTTGGAGAATCACTATCCTCACTTTCTTTAGATCTTTGCATATTTTTTTTTTTTTTTTTGGGTAGATGAAGATAAATTAACACCACAATATAATATCTTCCAATTAAATCTTCCTAGAGAATGACTAAAAAAAATATTTTTCTTTGAATTTTTTGAAATGGTAAATTTTAAACGGTTACATGTAACTGTTTTCAATCACACTTTTTTTTTTTGGGGGTCAATTTTTAGCTTTATTGTGTTTAATTTGTCTTAGATTGAAAAAGTTGCATGTAACTATTTTTATTCGTTTATACTATTGGCGTGATCTAGCATTGTTTGTGTAAAAAATTAGTTGTATTCATTTAGTTTTAATTGCTTTTAACATTGGTTTATGTCAATTTTATGTTTGCTAATATAAAAATTGTTTTTTCTTTTTTTTGGGTGCAAATTTGTGCAGATTAAATGGTGAATGTAAAATAGTTACACGTACAATTATTTTACTGTATGTAAATATTTTTAGATGTAACTATTAGTAGATTTGTGCTGAAGAAATGTTGAATGTAAAATAGTTACATGTAATTGTTTTCTTCAACACAAATCTATAAATAGTTGCATACAACAAAACAATTACATGTAACTGTTTATGAACTTTGTATTTGTGTAACTGTTTAACTATTACGAAATAAAGTGGTTTCTAAAACAGTTACATGTAACTATTTTTAGATAAACTGAAGAATTAATTGTTGCTTTTGTGTGTGACAGGTGAAGCTTCTTACTCTGAAGAGGACGAAAAAATAATAAAAATAATAAAAATAAGACAAATCAAAGACAGGTGAAGCTTTGAGATCTCAACTAATGCTTTCTTAGATCTTCGAACTCGCAAATCAAACCAAACTAAATTTGGACAGAGAGATCAGTGATGGGAATTGGAGTTGGAAATGCAAGTAGAGGGGACAAAGGAGACTTAACAATTGACAGAATATGTGTTGAAGCCTTTGGAGAAGGTGTTGGAAAAGTATAAATAGGGGTTGGTGGAGCTAGTGCAAAATTTGGTGGTTTCACCACCGGATCTTGTGCAGAAACTGGTGGCTTCACAACCAAAGGAGACGTTGAAGAATCTGAAGCAAAGGTTAGTGAATCTGGTGCAAAAACTGATGGTTTCATCACCAGATCTAGTGTACAAACTTCAACGGAAGAGTTTGGTGGTTTCACAACTAGAGGAGGCGTTGGAGAATCTGGAGCAGGGGTTGACAGAGCTAGTGCAAAAATTGATGGTTTCACCATCGGATCTAATGTAGAAACTTCATCGGAGGAGGTGCCGGAGAAGTAAGAATAGGAGGTTGACAATGTATTGGACGGCAGCAACTTCTCTAGAAAGGATGCATGTCTTGCTTTGTGAGAATGGGAGTCCATGAATAATGATGCTAGTAGTAGAAAGTTATAAGCACAGGTGCATGGTGAAGGGTAAATTTGTCTATGCTTATTTTCATGGACTTGAGACTGCATAAGTATTTTTCTTGGACTTATGGATGCACAAGTCCAAATTTGTGTACTTGGGGCCAAAGTCCCCTTAAAATAAACAAAACTACAAAAGCTTACCTAGAAACAAAAATAAAATTACAGAAATTGTATCTTGACCGCTTGAGGATGGAAACTAAGCCAGAAACGACATAAATATGTGACGTTTTTTAAGGTATGACACGTCCATTTTGATTCAAATTCATAAGATTTTGCTTGAGGTATGAAGCATCATTATCATTATGTAAAAGTTCATTTACATGCTTCACAAATATGTGAGGTTGGTTGAACACCAATGCTCATTTCATGTCATTGAAGGAGCATCCAAACAACCCCAGAGCAGAATAACACACTGATCTCTGACCTATGGTTCAGGCCACTTGCTACAAATAGTCCTTATTTACAAGAGTAACTACTCCTACACCCGCTTTTTTGAGTGTAGGATTACAAGAACTGAATACAGATTTGTGCACCGACTCGAGTCTCAGCTATGCTGATTGAGCAAAAGCATTTAGGCAGGAATAGAGTGAGTTTGTTGCTCTGATGCTTCCTTTTTCTTGGTCTTCTCTTTCTCAAGTAAGTAAATTCTCTCTGCTTCAGGTATAGCCAACATTATTGTGTGCAGCTTGAAATTCATTTCCTCAACCTTCTCCATGAGCTGGTCGTTTGTAAACATGCCAAGAAAGATACTTCTGATTGTTTCCCAGCTTTCTATTAATGGCAAAGCAATAATTACCACTGATGCAATGGTACCCCATGCTATAGCAATGACTGCCCAGAAAGTGAAGTACCCAACACTGAATTCCCCTGCATTAAGAAAAAATATAAACACTAAACAAATAAAATTTGGGGCAGTAATTTGTTAACGATCCATTTACCCTACTCTTGGGCCACTGAAATGCTGGTTCCTACAAAATGAAGCTGTTTTTTATTCATACTGAAAGACCTAGTTCATGTGACTCATCAAAGAAATACAAAGATAACATAAGGGGAACATCACCTAGAAATTAAATCATTCTACATTGTGTGACATAAATTAATGAAATGTGATGCAGGAAACTTGATAAACTTGAAGCATATTGCCTGATGACTGAAGCATCAATGTCAGCCTAATATTTTCTTAAAATGTGAAGCATACTGAACTTTCCCACTTAAATATGAAAATTAGTTAAAATCTATGATCTTTCCTCGAAAACTAATCTAACTTCTCTCCAACCTTAAAAAAATTATGTTGAAATGCTGATTTAGAGTTCACCTAACCAATCAAGGAAAAAGGGTAAGCAATGAAAGGGAACATTTGGACACCACATCTGAATGAAAACTTTCCAGTTTGTTTTGTATAGAATTTGGAATGAGCACATCTTTAGGTCTTAGCATGTGTCAGATCAAGCTTAGAATTCCAATAAAAAATAAAAATAAATAAATCTTTTTACAGTTCTTAGTATTATTTTTTGGGTGATAATGACTTCATTCTAAAGGAATATGACTGAGCATACAAATGCTATGGTCAATAAAGTAAGACGGTCCTATTTTAAAGTGGTGTCTAAACCACCCTTTAATAAATTTACCTGCTGGAAGACTTAGGAGAGGCCACAATATAACAATTACAATTGTAAAACCAACACCCCATTTCACAATCCATACTTTTGCTCTTTTCAGTTTTTCCTCCTTAAACTCTTCAGATGGCAAATCACTCTTTTCCTTTTCAACCATAGTTATCTGCTTAGTGGTATCCCAGTCATAGTTTTGAGGCCACAAAAGACTACAAACAGCATGAACTGCTCCACCAGTAAGAATAGAGACAAGGTTTCCAGCAAGCATTGGTCCATTTCGGCCAGTCGTGTCAAGATTTACCCGACCATACTCAATCCTTGTAACAGATAACCAAGTAACAATTCCAAGAACACAGCCACCAACTGTTCCAAGAATGGCACCGAATGCATTTGCTTTCCTCCATAGAAGCATGAAAGCGATTGGAAGAACTGCTGAACCAATAAGCACTCCCATGGCAAGATACATCCAACCCAATGAAACTCCGGCCTTGTTCAATATTACTGCTAGCAGTCCCATGAAACATCCAAAGGCTAGGACAACTGCTCTTGACACCTTGAGGATTTTCTTTCCGCTTGCATCTGGATTTATGTAGGTGCGATAGATGTCATATGTGCATAATGAGGAGACTGCTATTAGTTCAGAGGAACCGGCAGATGTCACAGCCCTGATAATCACAAAACAGAATTTGAAGTTTCAAATTTTGTGGTGTGTATACAAAAAAGGTTGACTGCCAAAATCGTTGAAAATTAACCACATAGAAAATGAATTCGAAGCTTAAAGTAATCATAAGTTTAGAAGATTCTCTTGTATGGAATATCTTTAGAATGTCAGTACCACCTAATCAAGCTTTCCTATAAGAGATGAATAGAATTTGGCCCAGGTAGATGAATGTTATAGATGAATGTGTGTGCAGTGCCATTTATCTATAACCATGTATGGTGCATCGAAAAAAGAGAGAATTAACCAAATCTCACATGAAAAGCATAGTAAGAAGAAGAATAGACCCTCCTTTCCCCATCAAAGCAATAGCTGTAGCAGGAGGTACAAGTCCACGACTTGCCTCACTTTCCGTTATTGGTAGATCGAGGGCAAGTGCTCCTAGACCCAGTGACGTTGCCAAAGAGAATGGCACGGCAAACCAGACCAGACCACCCAACAAATAACCCTTATGAGTTGATGAAGGTCGTGCAGCTATGGCACTTACCCAGTATCCCTACAATTTCCCATTTGTTAATCATAAATTAATCATGAAAAGGAAACATAAGATAAGACTGATTGGTACATAAATTAATCATGAAAACTTACATTGTCAACAAAAACAGTACCAAAGTTGCCAACAATGTTGATAATCCCAAAAACAAGCCCACCAGAACTCAACATTGTTAGGTAAGAACCTTTGTGATTCCCACTAACGGGACCACAAGATTGCCCATTATGTGAAAGTGGCTCCTGACATATTCTTGATTTGCTTGCAACCTCCAACAAACGGTTGTAAACGACGCTCGGGCTACCAAGCTCGTTGCCTGCCGTGTAAACTAGGTACACGAAGATGACTAAAACTACATGCACTGCAATCAAATAAAATGTAAAGCTGAGGACTGAGGAAAACCAAAGAGAAAAGAAGGGGGGAATAGAGAAGATGTCAAACATTACTGGAAAAAGTAACAAGATTTTTAGGATAGGATACCTATAACAGAATGTATATAGCTTGCCAAGAAGGTGGCTTTTAGTCCTCCAGCTAGTGTATATACAATTACACCAAGGGGTATTAGAAAGCTTGCAGCATATATGTTCACTCCAGTAAGAGCATTTACCACAGGCAGAACCACCAAGAAGAAGCATGGCCGTTACAATAATATTTGTCAAAAAGCAGAAAGCAAGGAAGACAATATGAGCTGCAGTCCCCCAACTGATGTGAGTGAAAGATTATTGTTAAACTAGAGTAATAAAAAGCCTGAAAAAATAATTTAATTTTACGATGAGATTTTATTATGCCGGATATTATGGTTTGTAATTGTCATAACCATGTAGCATACCGAGCTTTTACAATTTCACAAACAGTATGAGCATAAGGAGCCTTTCTTTTGATCTCTATTGCCATTACGCCAAACAAGAGTACCTGGTCATTAGCATTACTAAAATTAGTAATCTAAATGTGTCCTACTGCACTGCTCTTTAAGAAATATTAGGATTAATCTTCTTTTTTTCCCTAGAAAAGAACCCAAGAAAAGTTGGAATTAAAGAAAAACAAATGTTATCTCCAACAATGAACATAGGAACGTTTAGCTTGAACATGCCTGAATGGTAGCCCCACTTGCATACCAGAAAGGGCCACTAACTCCATACTCCCATGCAACATTGGAACTTTGCAAGATTGTAGCAGCCCAAGTCCACTTTACGGATCCAACATTTACAAAGGTAAGTTAGATGAATGCAAATTCCAGTCTAAATTTGCAGGTGGTGGCAAGCTGGAAATATTACCTGGGATACAATCACACTAGCAATGAGTCCTGTTTTGACATTTCTACCTGCAGTGTTGAACCATTCAGATGTATGTCGGGATCCAACATATCGCTTCTCAAGCCATACCTGACCCCGCAGATAAGTTCATAATCAGCAATAGCAAGTGAAATATGAAACGAAGAATTTAATACTAGTTGGAGTTACAAAAGGTTCCTTTGATGAATCTACAGAGAATAAGGAGGAAGGCACATTTAAGTAAGGATTAAAGTGTGGGTTCATTAGTTGATCTAGTTGTTAGTTTTTGCGTGTGCACCGATCTGGATTACATAGAACAACGAAAGGCTGCAATGTGACAAAAGTTAGTAGGAACTATATAGAAGTGCACACATCATCATTTTGGATATTACCATCTATATATTACCTAAGTATAGAAGTTTCAATCATCTAGTAATAAGTTATTTCATGAGTTGGTGAGCAGAAAGAGCAAGGAACTGTCAATGAAAGATCCAGTGTGCAGAAAATAGATATGAAACTCATAGGCTTCTAGGTTATGTCAAATTTCCAAAAGCATCAATACACAAAAGAGAACAACAGTCAAACATTGCAACCCTACCAGTTACAATCATAAATCCAAGGACACATCAGAAAGTTGCAACTTCTCAAATACCTATGGCCATTTTGTCACTGCTCTTCTTATTGAATCCTGATGCACTCTGAACCGTCAGTAAGAAGAATTGAATTTTTGATGTGTTGTTAGAATTTAATGAGTAAAAAAAAGAATGAGAAAAGAGGAGGAGGAAAGAGAGGGGTGGGGGATATAGTCCTAAACTCCTAATGAACACCAGAGAGTTCCATTACATGAGGCCTTGGTGACAAAACCATGGCTTTCTGGATTCAGGGGACCCAAATAACTTTCGTGCCAACTCCATATCGATATCTCTTTATCTGTAGTAACTTAGATACATTAGCTTATCCTCAAAAGTCAAAACTGTGCTATAGCAACTTATCTACCAACCTTTTCCTAATTTCCTAACACTCCAAAGTGACACATGCTTGCATATTTAAATGCTTTATAGCTCTGTATTGAGCAGTCCCTATACTTGCAGTTAATTGTTATAACCTGTTATTGCTTCCGCTTAGTATAATTGATTGATAAACAAGTTCATAACCTCTTAAGTAACTGCGCTGAGAATTGAGTGACTCAAAACTTGAATATAGTCCTATTCAACCCCCCCCCCCCCCCCCCCCCCCCCCCCCCAAAACTCTGACTGTACCCTTTGGCATACCTTCATTTACAGCTACAACTGACTAGAGTACATCTCTATAACATTTGACATTATTTCCAGGGAACAAATTGATATTTCAAGGGTGAGTGAAGTCTTCTTGCCTCTCTGGCGTTTTGATGTTCCAAAGAGCATGGAATGATAGTCTAAAGATGTTCAAGTATTTCTTTCTACCTTTCCTTATAAGAAACAACATTTTTGTAAATATTTTTTGAATATCTTACTTTTTCATAACACTATAATGCCCCAATTTATTCTTTGCTTTTTATTAGAATGTTTTACACTCTGAAGATTTGATTGAAATTGAAAGAGAAAAATTCATTGAATCTAGATGGTTTAGTACCCTTGTTGTATTAATTAAGGCCATGTAATAATAATGAACCCTTTTTTGGTGCTAACGTGGCAAGCATATAGAGGTACTGGTATTTAGTGGGTAGGGGCAAAAGTCCTCCTTACCCCCAAGTAGAACACTTTGTCATAAAAATAAATAAATCCATACTGTTGATATTCTGTACAAAAATCAAGAGACTGTGAACTATGAAGAGTTTAGGACCACAAGTATATAGCATCTAAATATATTAATTCTCCACAAGCTCCAATTTTATTTTTTTTTTTTTAAATGATCTTCCAAGAATAATGGATGCAATAAATGATTGAGTGGTGCAGTATGTATCCAGGGAGAAGATAAAACTCCAAATAATAAATAGCATATACTACAAGGGTAGATTTAAAAAATGATAATGATGATAGAGAATTAAGGTGTGGGTGGGGGGAGGGGGGGGAGGGAGGGAGATTGATAGATACCAGGAAAGAGGTAAAGAATGCAAAGAAGGCGCCAAAGCCCAGAATAACAGAGTAGCCAACACCCTGATTGAGCACTGCTTTGCCTTGAAAGAAGCTGCTCTGCCGCACACAACCGCCTCCTCCTCCTCCTCCTCCTCCTCCTCCTCCATCCTCTGAGTATTGGTAATACTTGCTGGAGAACCCAAAAGGCGGACACTCCGACGCCATTATTTTTGGTAGAGCAGTCTCCTGCTCACTGCTCACTGTTTTTTCTCTGTCTTCAATCCATCGTCATCGTCGACTATATATTACTTTCTTTTTGTCTCTTATCAATACGTTTCTTGGGAAAGTTCAAACTAGAAGGTAAGGCGCAGCTATTTACATCACATTTTAATAAATTTTTTTATTATTAATCTATCATTGAATAAACTTAAATAAAAACGTAAAATTTTATTTTACACAACCTAGTAGGTATTTTAACCCCACCCCAACCCCACGCAGGACAAAAAAAAAACACAAACTACCACCGGAAAAATGCACAGCCTATTCTTTCCACTTGCGATTCCAAATATAAACACCCAAGCCAGAGTTAAAGCATAAAAAAATTGAAAAAAAAAAATTGAAAAAAAAGACCAATTGTAATCTTATCAGACCACAAGATATCAAATGGAACTTAAATAATTTTCAATGGGAAGAGAAAATTTACGAGACAAATGTCCAATAAAACTTCCCCTTATAAGGGCATCTCCAATCATGTGAGCTAAAAATGGTGAGCTATTACTATTTTAACATATGCTACAGTGTCAAATGCTATAATTTAGCATAAGGTGCTCCAATGGTGCAAATGTATGTTATGCTATTTTTTGGACTATGTGCAAAGCTTTTGCCGAGAAAGGGTATGCAAAAGAGGGTCATGCGAAAAGTGAGGAAGGATTACTGGTTGGGAAGATTGAAATGCTTGAAGGCAGGAGACGAACCTGAATTTGTGATTCCATTTAACGGTAGCTCAATAAGGGTATGTTTTCTAAATGCGAAGTTGCTTGAAGTGGGACGAATGGGCTAAACAAAAGATATGTTTTCTGATTTTATTTTATTTTTTTAATTATAAGATTTCAATATTATGTTTGAAAATATTGTATTTTTAGGACTGTTTGGTTAATGAGAATATTTTAGAAATGGAGGAAGAGAAATATCTGATTTTTCATATTTGCTGCTGTGTTGGTTGTTGAGAAATGGAGGGAGTGGTGTGTTTGGTTGCTGAGAAAGGGAGGGAAAGCTGATATGGCAAATATAGTAATAGCTCACCCTTGTGCCAAATATAGCACAAGGGTGAGCTATTGCTATATTTAGCACATGCATTTAGCTCACCATTAGGGCATCCCAACTTGTGCTAAATGCTATAATATAGCAATAGCACTGATAAATGCATAAATTCATTATTTTGAATAAATAAGGATCATCACAAATGAAAATGAAAAAAAAAAATATATATATATATATATATATATATAGATAAATGTTTCACGAATTCCTAAATTTAATCCTATAATACCAACTATGATGATGATTTTAACTTTTTTAAAATGATCACATTGCAGATGATTTTTGTGAAATACATTATAACTGTATAATTTTAATTTGAACAACCAACCAACTCGGGTAACTAAGTTGGTTGGGATTGGTTTGGGATGAACCATCAACTTGGATGTCCTGGGTTCGATTCTTGTTGGAAGCGCTTGCGTCTCACTTGGTGTATAGGTCAGGTGGGGGTGATTTATACACTCAGAGTTTTACGTGATAGGATCAGATCTGCACGGCTCGATCTTATTGAAGTTCTCTCGTCATAAAAATAAAAATAAAAAGAATACAACTCCATGGTTACACAAATACCCTTTCACCTAAAGAGTGGAATTGTAACATAACGCAACAAACTTACCAAAGCTTCTAGTCTTGTAAGTTGTGCGCATCAAAAAACGGTGAGACGCTCGTACAGCTGAACCGGCCGCAGGGTGTGTGATAGGAATCTCTGCCTAATAGGAATCCATTGAATGGCAATTATGGTTTAACTTGTCGCACTCATTATACGTCATAGCTTTGAATTTTAAATTACATTTTTGTCCACTTCCGAGAGGAGCTTCGACGTCTTGCTAATTGAACAAAGTCCGCGTATTCTTTTTGACTTTAATATTTGGGAAACTTAATGGATTGGTCCGGCGTGTACAAAATAATTTCAAATCTATGCACCAATGGTCTCCATCCTCACATCTTTGGGCCAAGTCAACAATAAATTATTACGATCTTTACAACAATGGCCTTGTTTATGTTATTTTATTAGACTACGATAAGGTGAATTATAAAGTAATCTTCAACTGAAAATGAAGTTTCTCTCCACCTATCTATGAATATCAAAAGTAACTCTCTCTGGCATCCATCTTTACAATGTTTGCTTTGACTATAACCATATTACCATATGTATCATATCAAGGCTTATATTTCCTATTTTCTTTTCAATTTGTTTATCCAGGAAGCGCATACCAATATGCCAATTTAATCAATAGTTCAAGATTTCTATTTTATGGAATGATATTGAATTAAATGTTCGTCTTTGATTTAGAAGTACCTTTCCCTAGCCATTTAGGTATACTTATTTTGTAATCTGGATGCATGAGTGGTAAGAAGATGCCTAAAGAGATGTTCAAGATACCATTGAATCTTATAACAAAATATTAACTAATGTGGTTCGGAGCATCTTCAAGAATAGTGACAATTGTTTTTAGATACCAATGTGACAATTAAGACCATTATACCTTGTCTCTAGTCATCATTGAATAAGTAACCAGCTCCAACTTCACCTTAGTTTTCCTTAGAAGTTAGAACTGTAAAAATTTAGTGTGTTTTAATGAAAAGCTTCAAAACTTAGGTGTTTCATATATTGCTTTTATTGGCTGAAATATTTTAAGAGAAAATGATAAAATGGTGGGTAAAAATAGAAACACTTCTAGCAAGAAGGCCAAAACTCCCATATTCAATTCAAAATGGCAATAATGAATCTTAATTCCTAAAAAAAAAGATTTGGGATTGAATGCCTCTTGGTAAATATTTTTAGGGAGGGCCTATATCCACACCCTTTTTTTGCTTATCCACACCCTCTCATGGGCAACATTGTCATTTAACTTCTCTTCCTTCCCCTTCTCTCTCCTTTCTTCTTCCTTTTTCTATTTTCTTTTCTCTTCTTTCTCCGGCAAAAATAAAGTAGAAGTAGCACAGCCTTGTTTGTTCACTAAGAGAGAGAGGGGGGGGGGGGGGAATGTTAGACGAAGGAGAATGGTTCACCCAACCCTTGGTCATATCCCATTTACCAGTGTCTCCCCGGCAAAGACTCTTGCACCCACTAGAGATTACGAGTCTATAAAGAAAGAAAATCAAAACAATTAGTACTACCCTCTCTAGATCTATTGAGATTGAGACCAGCCATAGGGATGGCTTCCAATATCATTTGTTACAAACCTATACTAGTGGTGCTGGTTATCATCACCATTGATTTTTCCCTTCACTTAAGTTCGAGAACATCTGCATATAAACACACACACATATATATACACATATACCTCTACATATATAGCTTTGATCATGTGTGGGATATCTCAGATATCTCGTTCGATCACAGCCATCCGTGAACGACAAGCGCGCATGTGAATATGCGCATGTCATTCACGAATGGCCGTGATCGAATGAGATACTACAGGATATCCCGCACATGATCAACTATATATATATATATATATATATTATTACTCCTACAATTTATATTTTTCACATTAAAATGGTGAAAAGGTATGTGTTTGCCCACCATCTTCCATCGTCCAATTAGTCTTTTCTTCAAATAGTTACTATGTGCATTTGATTATCTATCAAATAAAGTGTGCAATTTCCAAGTTCAATCCATTATAGTGGGAAATGAAAACCCAAGCTCACAAGTGACAAAAATCTAAAGCCCTCATCAAGTAAAAAGTTGAAGAAAGCGACGCCAATGAGAAATGGATATGGAAATAGGGCTTGTGCAAAAGATAATCTTTCTCCTCGTTTTGATTTTTCTTTTTATATAAATTCATAATCGGTGTGTGTGGGTTGACGGCGTTGGAGGAGGGATGGGAGATGACCAAGGTTTGGGCGAACTATTCTCCTCTGTCAGCATTTTTTCCTCCTGCATTAAATAAACAGGGCTGCATCTTCTTTGTTTCAAAATTTTTGTTTGGGGCTGCCAGAGAAAGAAGAGAAGAGAATAGAATAATGAAGAGGGGAGAAGAGAGGGAAGGGGAAGGAAGGGAAGGGAAATGACGAAGTTGTCCTGAAAGGGTGTGGATAAGCAAAAAAAAGTTGTGGAAATAAGCCCTCCCTATTTTTATGTTACCCAAATCTTTTCTTTAGTCGATCTTAGCTTTAACTCATTGTTAATTAAGTTAGTAGTCAGTTACTAGGAAGTTAATTAAGTTAGTAGTAAGTTACTAGGAAGTTAGTAACATTTTGCACTGAACTGTAATTATTTTCCGTAGCCCGATCGATCTAAAATTCCCCCAATAATACATTTTTAGACTACAAATTCAAACAACACCCTCCAATTCCCTGCCACAAATTTCAATTAAGGCCAGTTTACAATCATGAGGAGGGTCGATTGAAAGCGAATTAAGAAAATTGTTGGGTTTAGAATTCATGGTGTGGGGTTCCCACTGAAATATCCAGAAATTTTTAGAGTTTGGTAAACCATGAGAGCCAGGCACCAGCTAGCATAGAAGAAGTAACAAAATAGGTTTTCGGAATTTTCTAAGCAATGACATGTAGGGGCTACAACACTTATAATCTGGTGAATGCGTTTATACTATCTAGAAAAAGTTTGAACATAACGTAGGCCCAAGTATCTAGAATAACTTTGAACAAGTCTCCTACTTGACTATGTTGAATGGATTTTACTCATTTTTTGAAATTTCTTAAAAAAAATTCATATCAATTAAAGTGACTGATTTAACATCAAAGCGTAAATTTTTTTTTTTTTTTTTTGTTTTTTGGGGTGGGGGGGGGGTGTGGATAGGAGATAATTAAAGGCTAAAGTTGATTTCCTGTGCTAATTATTACTAAAGCTAGATAATCTTCTTTAAGAAAATTGTGTATAGCAGTAAGACAAAATAATAAAACAAACTAATAAAAATATAGTAAGAAAAAACATACTGTTAACGTATATGTCATGATAGGTTATTGGCATTCTCCTCACTTGTTGAGTGAGCGATCTTATTAATAAAAATATAGTAAGACAAAAAAAAGACCCTAGAAAAAGTGCGTGCACTCCAAGGGAGAAAATATGACTGCTTAAATATTAAACATGATTATTTTAATATTATTATTTTATATTTTAAATGTGGCTACTGGCTACTTTAAACAAATCAAAGGTTAAGCCCCCTCCCTCTTTTATTGATAAATGTACATTTGCAATCTCCTCTCTCTCTCTCTCTCTCTCTCTCTCTCTTCAAATTTGAAGAGAGAGAGCATATCCAACTTTGCTACCTTGTTTGGACCTAGTTTTTGGTGGATTGAGGCAGCTCCTAGGAGATGCTTATTCGTTCAGTCTTTCACTTTTGTGGATTGCTCTCAAAAGATATTGAAGAACCATGGCCACTGATGTTGAAAACGTAGTACGGTTTATTCCCAGTGAAGGGATGGTAATTTGTTTTGACAGGTTGCGTTCTTGTTGCCGAGGCTTAAGTATTAGAGTATACATATCAATCCTAACATAACCCATTTATTTATTAATCATATCAAATTTTCAAATGCAAACACGGTATGCTTATTAAATAAGTTATACGTGTCAAATTTTTAAATCAAAATTACAAACAAACTATATCCCTGGGATAGCTCAGTTGGCAAGGGACTCGGTTCAGGAAGCGGAGGTTCTAAGTTTAACTCTTGCTACCTACACAAGGTTTCATGGTTCTATTCTTTATCTTCCGTTCTATCTAAAGATCACTTTGGAAATTGTGCCACACTAATAAGGTTGTAGGGTTTTATAGGTTGTTAGTTTTTTTTTTTTTTAAATAATAAAACATTCATTAAAAGGAAAATTATTTACGTCTAGGAATAACAACACATCGATAGTTCTTTAAGATTACATCCCATAGTTTTCTAGGAAATCTATGTCCCCAAATATTGAAATCATTAGAACAATGATAGCCCAAATTGGTAGCACAATCTGCCACTTTATTTGCTTGCATATATATATATATATATATGCAAGCAAATAGATTGGCAATATATATATAGGTTTTCGGGCACACGTTAATGTGCAATTAATAACTCAATCATTGCATGAAAAAATGTGTTTTCACAGTTTTCCAAACATTTTCACATTTTTCCAAGCAACTTTCATCATTTACAATGCATTTTCACCACTTCCAATACAATGATTGGGTCATTAAATGTAGCTTAAGAAAACCCTATATATATATCTATATATATATATCTATATATATATATATATAGGATGATGATCAGATAAGCACATGCTGATATAACTTATATCAACACCCACATTAGGAGTTGTACGTACCTTGTGCATTAGTGGGATATGAAGTATATTGGACCAATGCAAGGGGTACAACCCCCAATGCATGGTGCTGATAGAACTTATATCAACACATGTTGATAGGAACGTAACTGTATATATATAATAGCCACCTTATCGAATTGAATCAAGAGACACTTGATATCTTGAACAAGATTAGTAATGCTCCATTGGAATTGATATGTGCCACAAATCGCCTTAATAATGTTATAGAGTTATCTTCTCAAAACAAAGCGGATTCTTCTCAAAACAAAATAGAGTGGGACTCTAGTTCCCAATAGAAAGTGGATTGTTCTCAAAACCAAATAGAGTACTATCTTCTTCCTTAATATTATAATCTCCACGCACACATGCGTGCACAGTGCATTGAGGCACACACATATTATACAGAAAAAATGAATCCAACCTTGAGGGGTGGACAGTGTAGTTCTATGGCCTCTTACCAAGCAAGGGGTCTTCGATTCAACTCTCACTACTCCCCTTCAAGGCCACCCATGATGGAACTTCTTGATATTTATTAAAAAAAAAATTAAAAAAAAAAATCCTGAAGAGTCATACCAGCCTTTAGAATTCATTATTTATTTTTTTTTTTTAAACATAATTATAGACTGCATCTCATTCTCAAATTTTCAACCTCATTCTCAATGTTTAGCACTCTAGTTTGTCACAATTTTACCATTTATATGTAAAGTTACTGGCTAAAGGCTGAATGCAAAGTTATTGGCTAGAGACTAGATGTAGCTTTAACTTGAAAGTGATTCTTCATATGTTGTTTAGAGTTTAATGAATCCTTCTTTTTCCTCTCCATGGACTTTAAGGCCATGTTTGTTTGGTTGGAATGGAATGGGTGGGAATGGAATTTGATTCCATGCTCAAAATAGTTTGGAATGGAATGAGATTGAAATAAACATTATAGAATGAATATCATTATAATTCACTACTATTATTTAATTCCATTCCCATTTAATTACCTCATCCAAACACGTTATTTAGAATGAATTAGAATGTGATTCCATTCCATCCATTCCATTCCAACTAAACAAACATGGCCTAAGGGTTAGATGGCAGAATTCCAAGGCTTACATAAAGTCAATAGAGTTTCAATGTTAGGTGCTTTGTGTCATAATATGTAGAGTCTGCCTAATTACAAGTTTAGACATTAATAGCTATAAAGTTCTATGGTTCTTTAATTCTGAGTGTGAGTTGGATTGTGTCAGCATAAGTTACTAAGATCAAATTTTTTATATTGTTTTTCCTTTTTTTTTTCCCTTGTAGTTTTCTTTTTGTTCTTTGTCATCCCGAGCTTGACGGTTTAAGCTGCAAGATGTTCTTTTGCGTTTCAGAGTCTTCTATCATCTTCTAATTTTTGGAGCAGAAGGGAGAAGGACGTTCACCTTTTTTAGGGAGAGAAGATCAAGACTTCTAGTCCATGAAGAATCAAAAGTCGGCTCAAAATGTGTACGCATCATCAGTGTGTGCGTACGCATAGACACGCATCATATCCTAGGGACTGATTGGTCTATGTTACTCCGATTTTTTGTATGTTTTCAGTTCTTCACTCGCACTGGCTATTTCACTCCCAAGTTGCTTTCATGAAAAATAGATATACCGATCCCAAAATTCCAAAGATATAAGCTAGTGTCCATATGGTGGAAATAAGAGCAAGTAATCAAAAATATGAAGGAAGCAGATGATTAAAAGTTGAAAAGCAACGCCAAAAGTAAAGTGTTTAAGTACAGATCCCCCAAAGTATCCAAAAGAAATGTGTGTCCAAAATATATAATAAAAATGTCCAATAAACTAATGCCCCCAATGGCGAGCACTAGATGAGCTAGCACTACCACGGCCCCGTGGAGGCTGCATCACGCTCTTCTCCTCTCCGTCACCCTCGTTATCATCATCATCGCTGTCATCGTTCCCTCCTGCACCAACTCCAGGACCCCTCGCGTAACTGCATGATAGTCTGGGATTGGTCTATGCACAGCTGCTTGAGTCTGCCTATCATCTGATAGACGAACTCAATCTCGAGAATCATCAACTGCAATCCAAAAGAGGAAAAAAATTATGATATTCATTCATCATATCATAATCATGTTCCTGCAGGAAACTGAAAAGATGTACCTAACATGTGCCCGAAGCAATGGGGTAGGGGTAGGCTTGAAAATCCCTCTAGATACACACGTTACGAACCCGGCCATCATGGCAAAATAGGGGGACAGACCAGGAAGGAAATACCAGGAGGAACCCACCATCAGGTGCAGCCAGCATTAGAACCTAGCAGAAGAGGAATAAAATGAGGCAGAGGTATAAAAACGGAGGGGAAATTCGCCAAGACAGACCGTATACCTGATGGCTCGTGAGGCGAGGCATGAGCCTCTCATGAGCAAATGTCGGATAGGTCTCAAGAGGCCCCAACAGCCGGGACAGATAATGAATCCCCTCTTGCCACTCCTCCAGGTCTACTGAGCTCATCGAGTATGGGATCAGAGAGAAGGCAGGCAGGTCATAGGGCACCTGAAAGTGAAGCTCAAGATCAGTTGTAAGCTAAGGCACCACCCTTTCGACGAAGTAGAAAGCTCGTGCTCGTGGGTAGGACAGGAGACAAGAAATCTCCAACATATCTTGCGCATCGTCGTCCACTCCAGAGGACCCAACTCAGGAGCCCCTACCTAGGGATGAGCATTCACCTACAAAGAGAAAGGATTAGTACAGCCAAAGAAAAAGGAAGAAGATAAAGGAAGAAAAAGAAAAGAGTGGGAAGGATATACCCTATCCAGCCGATCCAATAACTCTCGGACCACAATATGAGAGGCCTCGTCTCCCTCAATCAACGGCTCCAAGGTTAGGTACTCTTGAGCCCACAGCTACACAATTCACAAGATTATAATAGGCAAATAAAATGAAAAATTGAAATGCGCTAAAAAGAAATACTATAAGAAGAGAAGCTTACGCCCTACAAGCGCCAGCATCTAATAGGATCGGACACCAGACGGCTTAGAGAATCCATGGTGGTATAAAGATGGGAAAGGACTGCACTCTCCCAGCCGTACTCTGTCGCGGCAGCCAGGTCTTCCAAGGCTAGCAGCCACCCGGGCTCCACTGTCTGCACGGGGTTGGTGACCAAGAAGGCACCTAAGAGATACAGAATAAAAGCATGTGCCATCTGGACTCGCTCCTCAGCAGTATCTTGCCCCCTCTCCAAGTACGCAGCATGCAAAATTGGATACTTCAACATGGCAGATGGATAAAGAACTCCCAATAAACGCAAAGTTAACGCCTTGCGAGAGACCTTTGTAAACTCGAAAGTAAACCAACACCCCCTCATTCTAAGCCCAATCAGGCGTTAAAAGTCGTAAGGAATCATGGTGTACTTTCGCTTGACTATATAGGAGGTGTGGGTGGTATCCCACCACTGCTCAGCTAAAGCAAGGATAAGTGTCCGGCCAGGTCGGCGCGTGATGGTATCAGAGGCGAGCTTCCCAAAGCCCACATCAATGACCAGCTTTTGGGTCTCCTCAGTAAGCCGACCCCACCAACTAGTCAAACTGTCCATGCTGCCGCGCCCATATTTCTTCTTCAGGATCTGCATAAATGAGAATCAGGTAAGTATACAGGTATGAAGGAAAGTTATTTTTTCTTGTCACTGTTTTTTACATATGCAATGGATGCCGCGGCGTACCCACTACCTAGGTGCGTACGCAATGATACCCAATGCGTACGTGAGGAATGTCTCTTAATCTTTGTTCCAGCCAATGTAATTGCATCCGCAATTAATGTATGTAGTTTGCATATTCCTTATTCACAAGTCAGGTCACAGTGATTTGGATTTGTCCATTCCAATGTTTCCCATATCTTAGGAGTCGAGGTTCGGCCCTGCTGTTCGAGCTTATTAAGTCAGATTGGGCCTACTATTGCGTACGCACCTGTCATGGTTGCGTACGCAATACATAACTCAGTCCCATTTAACAGCGGGTGTGGTATTCCTTCCTACCATGTTTTGTCTAGGTTTCACAGAGGAGGGGGATTTTTTTTAAAGAATCGGAAGCCACCTTTCTAGTTTGGTCCCTTTGTTCAAAATCTGTTAAGACAGATTAGTTGTGTGGATGCGTACGCACTCTTCAGCGTTGCGGACGCATCTGTGAATCTAGTTCCGCTTAACAGAGAGTTCGAACTTCTTTCATTCCACGTTGTCTAGGTTCATAGGAGAAGGGGTGTCTTTTAGGATAAAAGATGCCATTTTTACTAGGGGTGTTAATGGTTTTGGTTAAAACCGAGAACCAAACCGAACCAAACCGAACCGGGTGGTTTGGTTTGGTTTTTTTGTCATTAGATTTGGTTATGGTTTTAATTTTAGAAAACCGAACTCAATTGGTTTGGTTTTGGTTTTCAGTTTTAAAAAACCAAGCCAAACCGAAAAAATCGAAAAATATAATATATATATATATATATATATATATATATATATAAACTTAAAGTTTGTAAATTCCCAATTCTAATAAGGGTAAAATAGGTAATGGGCTTGTTTTTGTTGATTTTAAGTTTCTTATTGTTTTCCCTTTTTTAGATTGGCATGTATTAAACTAGCTATTAATGTTGTGTGTATTAATGTTGTGTGTGATATTGACATATTAATATATGTCAATATGTTTCTATTTTGATACAATGTTTGTTTTTTTTAGTTGCTAATGTAATGCTTTTATTAAAAATGTTTTTGTTTGGAGTTTGGCATGTCATTTTTTCATTTTCAATTATTTGTTGTTATTTGATAGGTTAAAACCGAAACCGAACCAAACCAAACTGAAATATAATGGTTTGGTTCGGTTTGGTTTTTTTATAGTATGGTTTGGTTTTGGTTTAAAAGGAACAAAACCGAAGTATAATGGTTTGGTTTGAAATCTCCCCTAAAACCGAACCAAACCAAACCATTAACACCCCTAATTTTTATAGATTGTGCATGAAAAATCAAAAGAGAAAAGAAGAAGAAGAAGAGAAGGAGAAACATAACTGCACACAAGAAAAACAAAGTGGACTTACCCGTTGCTGCTTAGCAATCTGGGAATAGTGATCCATAGGGCGATGAAGGATTTCTGGAATGGCGTTGGGAGCAAGTTGTGGTCCCATCGATTGATGACAAAACCTTCCCCGTCCCTGTGAACATGTTTTGGCGCCATTGACAGAGGTGAGAAGCTTCGGGTTTTTCTTTGACTGTGAGAGAGAGCGAGGAAGAGAGCCAAAAAGAGGAGAGAGTGAGTGGAAGAAAGAGAGATGGAATGTGAGTGAGGGTTATGGGTGAAACCGTAGGTATGAAGAAGAGGTTTTCGGGGTAATGAAGAGGTATCTCATTGAAGACGAAGAGTTGCAGCTTTTTGCACTCCTCTAGGCAAAACGACACCGTTTTCGATTTTTTTTAAAAAAAACTGATAATGTAATGCGTACGCATGGCTTTTGGTTGCGGATGCAATTTGCGTACGCCACATTTAGAATTGCGTACGCACGCCCTTATGTGAAGAAGTAAATAAGCTTTTGATCTGTGTTAAGATTCTAAATTCACTACCAACCTTCGTCAAGGTTTCAATCACCTTGTTTACGTTTATGGCTTTCTTTAAGGTCTGCCTTCTTTAAGGCCCATTCATCACTTAGGCCGTCTTCAAGGTCCATCTTCGTTAAGGCCCGTTTATATCACATGGGCCTTCTTCAAAGCCCGTCCTCGCCCTAGGACAGATTCACATAATTGTGGGCTTTCTTCAAGGTCCGTCCTTGCCATAGAACTGATTCACATGACTGTGGGCCTTTTTCAAGTCCGTCCTCGCCAAAAGACTGATTCACATGATTGTGGGCCTTCTTCAAGGTCCATCCTCGCCATAGGGCTGATTCACATGAGTGTGAGCCTTCTTCAAGGTCTGTCCTCGCCATAGGACTGATACACATGACTATGGGCCTTCCTCAAGGTCCGTCCTCACCGTAGGACTCATTCACATAATTATAGGCCTTCATCAAGGTCACTGCTTCTTAAGTTCAAAATGATTATCTTTGCTTTCTACTTCATCACTGCCTAAATGAAGCCTTACTTTGTTACTTTTGAACTACGACGGGTCTAATCTCCGTATGGAGTACGTAGGTAAATTAGGTGATTCCTAATTCGACCCGTATTGCTGTTTTGAACCATGATTTTGAATCATTAGTGGGTCAAAGTGGTCCGATCTATAAAGTCTTCCGATGTAATTTGTCGATTGAGTAACATCGAAAGAAGGGCAATTGTAGACACCCCATTTTGTACCACTAATAATTCTAAATCCTTTTTATCCCAATGATGATATTTATTGTTCGACCTAAAGCACGTGAAATAATCCTGAGCAAACTTGCAAAATCACAGCAAGACTTCAGCAAAATTACTGAAAACCCCATGCATATGCATCCCCACTAGATGAGTAGGCATCATGAGTACGCAATAACATGGGTTGCGTATGCACCATATCTTATCTTTCTGGAATCTGCATTTCCCTATCTATGAGGACTGTCCTACCGAGAGTTAGAGTCCATTTGGGATGGGAGAGAGATAACAATCCTGGGAGGGACTCTTAAAACCCTAAGAAACGCTATATATACACCATTATAATTCTGTAAAGGGGGTTCAGAAAAAAAGAGAGAGAAAATACCACTTTACATACTCAAAGAAGAATTACTTGGGAAAAAGGCTGTGATTCCAAAGGGCCAAAAAGGAGGATTGACCAAGATAGAAGGCGAACAAACCTAAGGGTAACCTTTTCTTTCAATTTTTATTCGAATTATGCATAGTAGATGTATAATCACATAAGTGAGTAATTTAGAAATAAATTATATTAACCATGCATGAATAGGAGTTAATATGGTAACAGGAAGCATGTATAAAATAATTGCAGGATGATCATATCACTGTATTACTGCTTTAAATACCATGTTAGTGGAGTAGGTTAAATTTGAATAGGACTGGCCGCTTGTTTATCATGGTTAATGTCAATTAATGATGTTAATTCTGACATGCTAGGCCAATACTCTATCTTCTGATTTCGTTGTGAGTTAGATGGTTTAGGGTTTTTATTCAATATTTAGTTTAGATGGCTTTCTGTTTTCTGTTGTTTGAGGTGCCTACGAGTTGCGTACGCATCCCTCACTGGTGCGTACGCACCATATTTAGGCAGACAGTCTTCTGTGAGTTAGTGTTTAGGGTTTTTCTTCTTAATTGTTGTTGTTAGGAATACATATGGGTTATTGCAGTGGGACTAACAAAAATACAGGTACATGAGCAAAGGTGCGCATGCAACTAGCATAGATGCGTACGCACTAAGTTGATTGCAGGCAGAAAGCTTATCTTCTGGTTTTGTTTCTGTTTGGTTTTAGTACCTGATTTCTGACTGTTCATTCTGCATGTTCCATTCATTTTCACATGATATAAACTGTTGCATGTTTTAGGGTTGATTTTAATTGAATATTGGATTAATTATGGCCAATAGTAATGTGTGGGGGCCGGTTTCGACCGGGCATTGTCGGGTGCCTAACACCTTCCCGATGATGTACCCTAGCTTCGAACCCGAATTTCATTGTTCCCAAATAGTAATTGGGTGGCGACTCCTCTCTGCAATTAGTCTTTCGAGGCTAGTTGCGTATTCCCGAACCATCGTAGGCGGTTAATACCTATTTCTTTAGGGCATGGTGCCTCACAGTTCCCTTCTCCCTTTTGAGTTATTCTCTTTGCATTGAATCATAATAAGTCTTGAGTTTCTAATCTTTTAAAATTCTCTATTCTCTCCAAAGTTCTCTTTTTATTTATATTTTTTATAAACTTCTTATTAAATGGAAACTTAGGATTTATGGTAGTTCATTGTGAAGGGAATGACCTCCTTTTCTATCGAACTATGTGGATTTTGATCTTTACATCTTTGCATGTGGGGTACATAGGTGCTCATTGTGGGTGCCTATGGGATGTTTCCTAGAACCTTCCCACATCGTAACTTAGTCTCTAAATCCTCTCTTATTTTGTTAGGACTTGCTTTTCCTTAATTAGAATCATGTGTTTGTTTTTTAAAATGTTTTTTCTCTAAAATATTTTATGGTTTTCCTTTTTTCCTTAAAAAAATGAGGTGGCGACTCCTTGTTTGTTTTATTTTTGTAAACCTTTAAAAACATATTTTTATTTATTTAAATCTCTACACTTTTTAAAAGGGTGATCAAAACCCATGGTTCATAGGAACCATTTCCTATTCCTTGTTAGAATGGTAAGAGATATTTTATCTCCTTCATTGATGACCATACACGATATATGTATCTCTATCTTCTATTTGATAAGTCTAAAGCATTAAATGCTTTCAAGAAGTCTAAAATAAAGAAACAATCTAGAAAGGTAATTAAGATCGTGAGATTTGACAGGGGTGGGGAATATTATGGAAGGTTCACAGAAGTAGAGCAAAGACCAGGTCCATTTACATGGTTCCTAGAGGAACAAAGAATAGGTGCTCAATATTCATTGCTTGGCTCTGCAAATCAAAATGGAGTAGCAGAAAGGCGAAACTGTATCCTTATAGATATGGTTAGAAGTATGCTTAGCAACTCAAACACATATGTACCTTCATTCTTGTGGACTAAGGCCTTAAAAACTGCAATATACATCCTAAATAGGTGTCACAGCCCATTTTTGTACCACCTTACTAGGGTTTGTCATTTCATGTAGGTTTTTGTTTTGTTTTTTAGTCTAGTCACTTGCATTAGTGTGAGGACCTGTTTTCTTAATAGGGATTATTACGGTTTAATGTATAATTAGCATAGTTAATTCCTTGATTTGTTGGATAACCTCATGTATGGGTAATCCATGTGTATGACAATATGATGTTATTTGTGATTTGATGCTTGTTTTTATGCATCAAGTGTCCATAGTGAATGTTTGGCCTTATTTGCAGCTTCGGGTTTAAGCTGCTGAAATTTGGCTAAGTGTTGGGGAAAAATGAAGTTTCGTAAATCTTCGTTTTTGAAGATAATTTTTGGCGGTAATAGAAGTTTATAATATTATAAGACTTCTGTGATTTTATGGGATTTTGTTAGCATGTTTGGATTGGGTTCCTCACATGTTTGCTTTAGGAAAATCTGTTGGGAGACAGATTTTGTACTAAAACTTGGAAATGAAATTTTGATATATTGAGAATTTGATTTTTCTGATATTTTATTTGGATTCAAATGGGGGGTTATTTGCTTACTTTCATTAAATAACTTAAAGTATTACTTAAATGTTTTTAATGAAAATAAGGCTGATGCCTATGTTGATGGGGTATGGCTTGACTAACTGTCAATTTTTAGCTGTCTGTGTGTTTCAGACGTCTGACAGTGACATTTCAGACGTCTGAAAGTAACGTTCAGACGTATAAAAATTCCAAAGAATGATGATTTCTGGGGTTTAGTTTCAGACGTCTGAAACCTTCGATTGGCAGTTTTTATAAAAGGTTAAATAACGCATGTGCCCCTACCCTTATGTTTTAAAACCCCTTTCACTCGACCCTTAGGCCCCATTTTTAGGTCTCCCAACTTAGGAGAGAGGGAGAGAAAAAGAAGGAAAGAGAGAGTGTGTCATGGGAGGTCGACGGTGACTCGCAGAGCTCCAATCCCACACGGGCAAGTGCAGATATTGCATTATTTAGCCTGATCTATAGGTCTACAGCAGTACTTTTGCATTTTCATTACTCATCAATGAGGTAGAGGCATTTTTCTCATTATAAACCACGGAAGCATGGGGGTTTTGTGTATAAATCATGTAGATTTACATGTATATGGTAGACTTTGCATAGATATCATGCATGGGGGTATATTTTATGAGTTTTAATAAATTTTGGAAAACCTAGGGTTGATTTACATACCCCCTTTTGTTATATTCTTGTTATTTATGAAACGCTTATATGTTTAAGGGTTTAAATGGTTTGGTTTTAAAACCTATTGGACTATTTTTGTGTAGTCAAAATATTGGGGGTCACTTTTATATACATGTTTTTGAAACTATTCTTTTGAAAAATGGTTAGGAAATGATTACCATGATCTATAGAATTATTTCATATGGTTTTCAAAGCACAAACCTATTATGTGGCTTTTAGAAAATTTATATATAATTTTTCGGATTATGTGAGAATTATGGAATTAATAAATGAATAGACAAGTGGTGATGATATGAATGTGATAATAAGAGGTACTTTCCGATCCCAACGACCATAGTGTTCCCGAGATGAGGTTACTTTCTAGATCCATATAGGATTCATAGTGTTTCCTCTTGAGGTTACTATCTAGACCCAGATAGGGATCCACAATGTTTCCTCTTATTTCCACGTGCGAGGGCCCTGCATGACCTAGGGGAGGATTTATCAATTTGAAAGACTGATGTTATGATTGCCAGATATGGCAGATGATGATTATTGGTTTATAAGGCCGTGATATGGAATTTTGAATCATAAATAACTTGAGTTATTTCTTACCTTTTTAAAAAAGAAAAAGGGGTGTTGGTATCAGATGATTTAAACTTCCACAGTTTATTTCATTATATCTGTATCAATTTTATTTACTAAAATTATATTGCAAACTAATCAATGGTTTTGCAGGACTCCTTGAAAAATAGATAAATTATGGTTTTTTTAAAACCTTGGGTTATTTTGAGAAATGTTTTCCTACTGAGCGTGTAGCTCATACCTTCACAGTTTTCTTGCAGATCATATTTTAAAAGCTAAGTTGACCTGGGTTTTGAGAGCACGTCAGCATTCTTGCATTCGTGTAGAGAATTTTTGAGATAGGCTTTGAGCCTAGGCATGTATTAATTTTAATTTCATGGCCTGTAATAATTAATTAGTAGTGATGTGGACTGAATGGGACCCATATGACTACGATATAGCCTGTAAATCTATTTATTTTTGGACTATTGTGTCGATGAACTGGAAATATTATTATTGCGTTTTCTACAGGTTTTATGACTAGTCGATAACTTGGTATGTCCTATTTACAGACAGGACCATGCCGGATTTTCTAAAAAGGTTTTTAAAAATAAATATTTTTAACAAACATCCACCAAAATTGGTTTAAAATTGATTTTCTTACTACTTAACTAACAGCCCCCATTTCGGGTCATTACAATTAGCCTTTTTAAAGTCATAAGGATAATGGGTATGAATTTTGGTTCAATTTGGAGTTGATCTTGAGGGTTAATAAGAGCTTTTGTGACTTGAGGGGCATAATCATCTTTTAGGTCACAAGCTTTTTATTTGACCTTGAAATGATCTCCAAATTGTTAATTGGAGTTCATATTGATGCATATGAGGTATTTACTGGTTAAATTTAATGAATCAATGGCTTAGGGTTAAAATGGCTCATAATGGTTCAAGTTGGTTAAAAGACCCACTTCGGGTTGGCTCAATTCAACTCATAATTACCAATCAATTTTCCTTAATATGACTTTAATTAGTTTTTATTTTATCCTCAAAAGTGTTTTGGAAAGTTTAATTTTGGTTTGGAAAGCATTTAGTTCGATCCTATGTGCATACCTATGCTTTGCAATGGTAGTGCATAGCGGTTAACCACCTTTGTAAAACCTAACCATGCACCCATGGTTAATGGTTTTTGCCCTCAAATGTTTAAAAATGTATTCCTCATCAAATCACGGTCGTTTTGGTTTTTATTTCATCAAAATCGGAGTTAATTTGACCCCTAAAATACTCCTAGAAGGAAAAGAGTCCAAAAAAGGGAGAAAACTGAAGTGGGCTCGGGTGACCCCCTAGCCCTGGGCGGCTAGCTGCTGGGACCCAGGGGGCTAGCCATGGCCCAAGCAGCTAGCCGCCCAAGGCTAGGTGGTCACCCGAGCTAACTTCCTATTTTTGCTGAAATGGGACTCTATTGCCTATTTTAATGGATTTGGACTCTTTTTGATAAGTTTCCTTCTAATTTTTGGTAACTTTTGAGTTCCTTGAGCCTCAAGGGACTCTCTAATAACCCTTGGATTAATTTTTAGGTTTTTAATTCTAGCCATTAATTTATCCCAATTAAACTCTATAAATACCCCACTTGCGTTTCAGCATTAGGGGAGCCACTTTAATGCATTAAACCTATGTTCTAAGATAAAATAAGAGAGAGAGTTCTAAAGGAGAGCTGGAGTTTTTGCTAGAGACTTGAAGAGGTCTGTTTCAAGTTGTTCACAAGTGCAAGAGAGAGTTTCTACAGCAACGAAGGAGGCTTAATCCAAGGTATGCTCTAAACCCTTAAGGTTGAAATTAGGGTTTTCTCTTAGGTTAGCTTTATTGCATGCAGTTGTTATAATTTTTATCATGGATTGATGTTTCTATTAGTTAATATATGTGATAATAATGATATCCATGATGAGTTTTGCATGTTTTAGAGTCAATTCATAGGTTTTAATGCATAGTTGTGATTTTAGGGTTTCCATTATCCTTGTTTTAGGAAAGTTGCATATAGATGATAGGTTAGGTTTTTTGAGTGGTTTCTTTTCATGATTATTACATATGTTATGCATGTAGAATAATCATAATAAATGTTGCATTCATTATTAATGGATTTTTAGGTTTTTATGCATGTTAGTTAGATTATTGCATGTAGAGTTGTATTAGGGTTTATGAAAATTCATTACTCTTGTTATTTTTGCATGACTAGTAGATGATTTTTGGCCTTAATATGATTCTGTCCAGATTTATATATCACTGTTTTTGCATGATTTTGAGCACGTGTAAGGGTGCAAATAGGTGTGATAATTGCCTTATTACAAATAAGGTTGCTATCAAGGACTTTAATATCGATATCGATGGATATATCGAGGGTCCAAAAATGTGGATATATCGGATATATCGACAATATCGATATCATTTTAAAGATAATGTGGATATTATGATTTAAACATGGATATTTTTATTAAAACTCTGGGAAACAATGATTTAGACTCTAATACACAATCTAGCATCAAAATATTGCAATTTAAATGTGTATAACACAAGTATGTGTTGTGTGGGGTATAAACAGTGTGATACGAGGAGAAAATAAACACGTGAAAATTAGAAATTTATGCAAATTTAACATCCAAATGTCATATGAGATTAAAATTTGTAAATATTTATCATTTACACAATAAACACTTACATACTTACATAGTTACATTAGTAGTTTAGTACCACATGGAGTTCCTTGGTGGTTAAAAATCATCATTCCTATCCTTATACTACCTTTCCATAGTGGTAATATTACTACAATAGTTTGGCCACGTCATAAAATTAACATAATTCAGTAGGAAATTTTGTAAATGATGGTTATATTCTTCAGTAGAATAATGTTGTAAGATTCCAAGTGGCAGTAAATCTGGTTGACCAGTCTCAAGAGGTGAAGTTTCATTCGACACCCAATCTGGTGATGCCGAAAATCTTGGGATTAGATTTGTATCTTGTGGGACTGATGGATACACTGAATATGGATTAGGCATATAACTAGGAGGTTGATTGTATGGATATTATTGGCCATGGATATATGCCCCTGAGGGATCGATATTATATTGGGCCATCCCATATGGGTTGTGATAGGGATAGGTATCTTGGCTCGAGTCTGTTCTATACCCAAAATGACTTTGCTCTAATCCTATACTCATAGACTCAAAGTTTGAGGAAAAGGAATCTACATCTTATTGGCTGCTTATGGTTTGTCCCATTTTTTTCCTCGAATAATGTTTGCCTATTGCCCCAATACCTGACCCTGCTCTCCTAGAGCCATGGTCCTTATCCTGTGTCACATGTGTGAAATCCGCTTTACAAGTAAAAGGACTCAATAATGGCCTCGGACTAGCTCCAAGTCCACAATCTCCACCCCTTCCTCTATCATTGTCCCCATTATCATTTCCATCACTATCCCCACCTCCAGTATTGGTGTCAAAAGAGTCAGAAGACTTAGAATGCACTGAGTCTATTCTCATTACATCCTCGCTTAATAAAACCTCCTCAGCTATGACTCTTTCGACGTCAATCCCGAGGTTTTGAGCTTCTTCAGCCACCTTTGGATCAGGTTCACCATCTGGTCCATCCATATGTGAACGCCTAATCCACTCATAAAAAGGATTCTCATTCTCCTCTCCTATTTCGACTGATATATCAAGTAGATTTAGGAGCTCTAACTCTGCTGCATTGTCCCTCTCAGCTTCCATATTTCTAAGCCTCAGCCTCATATTGTAATAACAAAAGACTAGCTTTTTAAGCTTTTCGTACGCTTGTCGATTACGCTGCTTTGTATGTATTAAGGAAAATGTGCTCCAGTTCCTTTCACAAGCTGAAGAGGAGCATGTTTGTGACAATATCTTCATTGCCAATGCCCTCAATGTTGGAGCAGAAACCCCATACATATCCCACCAATCAGCTACCCATAATAAAATGAAACTATTAATTTCATATTTACAACTTTAAAATTTATAAGTTAACAAATTTGTTTGTAGTCTATATAGTTCTATACGCACCAGCTGTCATGCTTTCTCTTGATGCAATTGCGAGTTTCTCTCCAAATCTACCTTTCGCTTCTCGAAACATTATAATCTACAAGTGCAACCTTTTCATCAGTGATTAAATAGAATAAATATTAAAATATAAACTTTGATAATTATTGGTATAGTGTTACCTCATTTCTAATCTCTCCACCCATGTCGGAGGTTGGTTCCAACTTTTAGAAGACCTCAAACACTGCATTAATCAACTCTTGGTTGTGACTAATGTTATTATTGTATTGATACTTTAGGTTTAGGTAGTATGCTAGCATTCATGTCAAACACAAATATACAATTTAATTAGTTTCACTTTGTGTGGTACAAGTGTGTAACAAACTAACAAATAACAAATAATAAATAAAATATATAAATTATTATCTATAAATATAGATATAGGAATTTAACATAGAAATTTATAATGTATAAATTATACCTGCCGACAATAAAGGATGATCAATTGATTTGTCCCAGCGTTCCCTTATAGCTTTTAAAACCCATGTCACATTCCGATTAGATGTTTGGAGGGCCTCTTTCATTACTTGGAATGCTTGATATACTATACCCAAGGTCGGGTATATCTCACTATTAACAATGCGCAACAGTCGGTAAAGAACCTCATAAATACCACATACTTTTGTAACCTTAGCCCAGAAAGAGTGGTTTAGAATCAATGATTCAACTTGACAGCCTATTTGCATTCTACTTAGTGGATGTTCATTCCATTCATCAGAAGTGAACAAGGTTTTGAAGCCCGCCTTTCTCTTTAATAGGTTGTCGAGTGCAATATAATTTGTGGCAAATCGAGTGGCACCTGGTCGCACAATGTCTCTTCCACAAAATGCTCTCATCTATACCAATAACCAATTGTGGTTGTATATAAAGTTTGTGATCATCCTCCCATCAGTGATCACATCTTTAACACCTTTTTTATTAGCAATCCTTTCAAATATATGGTTGATGCAATGAGCAGCACAGGGTGTCCAGTATAAATTATATTTTTCCATTAACAGCTTCCCCCGATTTCTTATAATTGCTACCATTATCAGTCACTATTTGGACAACATTTTTACTACCAATTGATTACACGACACCTCTCATTAAACCATAAATATATATATGGTCCTTGATTCTGTCCGAAGCATCCACTGACTTCAAAAAGACTATCTTCTCTTTACAATATACCATAAAGTTGATGATAGACAATATTGTTGGACCTGTCCATCCATCACACATAATGGTGCAGCCATATGTCTTCCACATTGGCTTTATATGTTCAACGTATTTATTCATGTCTTCCACCTGTGAAATAAAATGGAATTTAAGGAAAATCATATAAAAAAAATTAAAAGGTCATAAATAAAACCCAATAATGAATAAATACTAATATTTTGAATTAAATTAGTAATTACCTTCATATCAAGATATTTAGTTCTAATCTCATACGGGATATTTAGTTCTAATCTTATACGGGGAAGGAGGATTAACGCCTATTCCAAAAGACTGAGCTCCAGCAATCATATTTTTGAAGTGATAGGAGGCGGCCTTCTCAGGCAGGACATTCTCATGTATAAAGAATTTTGCAACTAATCTACCTAAACCCTCCTTTATCTTGCCTTTACTAAAAGCATCCTTAATAGTCCTTTGCTTTGATTGTGCTAATTTATACAGATAAGGAATAGGGGGGATATGAGTTTCTGGTACCCAAACGCTTTGACTATATTTAAGTGGAGGCATTGGTCCTTTATTTTTACTTCTACCAGAACCTGAGCCATCAGCACCAAAACTTCCAAAACCAACCTCTAATTGGAATTTTCTCCGTTACTCTTCCTCCCATTCACTAGCCTTTGAAGCATGGTAGGCTTTCTTATAGTTCCTTCTTTCCTGCGCATCCAAATTTGCTGGGTACATCATGATGTCCTCATCATCATCTTCATCAGCATCATCTGATTGGGATTCCAATATACCACCCCTTAACATTTGTCTAACATTTGAATCTCTCCTTGCCTTTGTTGCCTTTGCTGTAACTTTCCCCGACAAAAGTTGATACATCTCATCTTTCACCTCTGGAGGCACATTGTTGCAAGGTGCTATATTATTTTTTAGATCTGACCCCAATAAATGGTACTGAAGCCACGTCACCCCACCACTCTTCCATGTCTTCTGACAATACTTACATTGGACACCACCTATTGTACCCTCTATACGACTCCCATGTTCCCATACAGGATTAACACTCTTCGCTCCTGCCATCTTTTGCTAAAAGTATACAACTGCAAATCTCATGCATAAGTATATAACATTAGTATTTACTAACTTACTAGACATATGAATTTGCATATGTGATTGTGTAAAATTAAAAGAAATATATAAATTTAATATCATTGAGATAATAAGAAATTGTGAATTATGAATTACTGGCTTTACTGAAATAATTTAACACATTAAATTAGACATATAACAAATTAATTTAAACACTTGTAGAATACATAATGATATAGCTATATAACTATATAACTATATGAATATGATGATATAACAAATTAATATATAAGTAGAATATGTAATGATATAGCAAATTAATTTGCAAATGTGATTGTATAAAATTAAAAGAAATATATAAATTTAATATCATTATATATAAGTAGAAATGTAGAATATATAATGATATAACAAATTAATTTGCATATGTGATTAATTGTGTAAAATTAAAAGAAATATATAAATTTAATATCATTGAAATAATAAGAAATTGTGAATTATGAATTACTGGCTTTACTAAAATAATTTAACACATTAAATTTGACATATGACAAATTAATTTAACACTTGTAGAATATATAATGATAATATAATATAACTATATAAGTATATAATGATATAACAAATTAATATAACAAATTAATTTGCATACGTGATTGTGTAAAATTAAAAGAAATATATATATTTAGTATCATTGAAATAATTAGAAATTGTGAATTATGAATTATTGGCTTTACTGAAATAATTTAACACATTAAATTGGACATATAACAAATTAATTTAACACTTGTAGAATATATAACTATATAACTATATAACATTAGTATTTAGTTATTTACTAACTTACTGGACTTCTAGACATATGAATTTGCATATGTGATTGTATAAAATTAAAAGAAATATATAAATTTAATATCATTGAAATAATAAGAAATTGTGAATTATGAATTACTGGCTTACTAAAATAATTTAACACATTAGTATGTAATTGAAAATTTGAAACAAATATACATAATTAATATTTAATACTAAGGTGAGTATGTGAGGTGGTCTAACTGTCTAAGGGATTATAACTTTATAAGAACAAATTAATTTGGATAGAAATAATGAATTGAAAATTTGAAATAAATAAATTATTTTGACATTATAAGACATAATCACATATTCACATAACTAATTAACTAAAATTGTACAAATTAACATAATATAAATTATATGACCTTCAAGTCTTCAACGAATGGTATAATGCACTACTGTCTGCTATTACCTTGCTACTTGCTTTCTTCTTAGCTTCTTTTGATATTCTCAGCTTCTTTTGATTTTTCTCAGCACCTTCTTTGCTCCTTCTTTGTTCACGAATCATACAAACTTATAGACTTATATGAGGAATTGAGGATAACTAATGAAGTGAAGTGATGAGTGATGATCAGAAGTGGGAAATGATGAAGCCCACTTGTTTCTCAATACAGCCAAAAAAAAAAAAAGCATGATAAAGGCCTACAAAAGACAATAAAGGACAACACCAATGCTTATTTACGTGAAGCATCACAATAAAGGATAAAACCAATGCTACAAAGGGCTACAAAGGGCTGCAAAAGAAGGTTGGTGGGAGGGTTTGGCACTGAAAAGGGCTCCAAAAGGCTGCAAATGGTTAGTGAGAGGGCTGGTGGGATGGTTAGTGGGCAACTTTGCCCTACAAAGAGTTGCAAAAAGCAGCAAAAGGCTAGTGGGAGGGTGGGTGGCCAAGGACCTACCCATTTCTCACTTATTTCACGTGAAAAGGGCTGCAAAGGACAAATAATGTGTAAAAATTTCACCAGCAATCAACAAAAATGGCATTTAAACATGGTAGTGTCGATATCTTGTCCATATCGTCGATATATCGACTATATATCCACGAATTTTCGATGCGAAATTACAGAAATCAAGTGATAAAAGAATTAATCGATATATGATCGATATCGCTCGACATTGTGTTTTTTTCAAAATTTCCAAATACCGCAATAGGATTTCGTTTCGTTGGGGGGGCAATATGGCAATATATTGACAATATATCGCTCATATCATCGACATTAAGGACTATGGTTGCTATTGCTCGATTTTGCTATCGCTTGGAGTAAATTGCACAAAGTAAGTAGGGTATGAAAGTGCCCTAATTCTCTTTCCTTAATCTTTCCCTTCTCCCTTTTAGAGTTATTTCTTAATTGGGATTTATGGTGATTATTAGAAGTTTCCTTATAAAATAAGTTGCCTTTTTATCAAAGTTTTCATCTTGTGGAAGTTGCTTAATTCCAAACTTGGTTTATTTATTAAACTTTCCATCTTTTAAAATAAGGAAACTTAAGGTTTTTACCATGAGTCTTTATTAGGTTGTAACCCTATTCTTTTCGAACTATGTAGACTTTGATCCATGTATTTCTATGCGTGGTACGTAGGCACTCACTTTGAGGTTCAAGTCCGCCCTAAGATCCAAGTATCCAAGTTTTCTTTTCATTTTCTTTATTTGTTTATTGTGGATGGATGAATGGATGAATGAATGGATATTTGCATGTTATCTTGTGATGATATATGCTGATTTTTGAGTGAAAAGACTTTAATTTAGCCCAAATAAACTAAGAGACCAATAAGGGTGACATGGGTGCCTATAAGCTTTGCCTAAAACCTTCCCATGTCATAACTTAGCCTCCGAATCCCTAGTTTCTTTGGTTTCCAAAAAGACTATTTTTGCCTTTCCTTTTTAAACATGGAGTCATTCAATTGTTTTCTTTAAAACAAAAAGGTTTTTAGGGTTTTCCTTATTTCCTTTAAAAAATAAGGTAGCGACTCCTTTTCAATCCTTTTTTCAATCACGTGGGCCACTTTCCAGGGTTCACAATAGGATTCCATCTAAAGCTATTCTTAAGACACTTTTTGAGTTATGGAATGGATGGAAGCCTAGTTTAGGTCACCTACACGTATGAGGTTGTCCAGTTGAGGTTATGATGTATAATCCACATGAGAAAAAGTTATACCTAAGAACAGTCAGTGGATATTTCATTGGCTATGCAAAAAGGTCTAAGGGTTTCAGGTTTTATTGTCCCTCACACACACCTACCATTGTGGAAGCAAGAAATGCTAGATGGCAATATCAATGGGAGTGAACGTCATTGAATAATGGAATTTGAGGAAATACAAGTTCCAGTTTTACCACCTGTACATGAAGGGCCTTTGGATGTTTTTCAAGAGAGTCCTTGTGATATCTTTGAGGAACAAACAACTCAAGAATAACCACTACATGAAGAAGAAATTTCCATTGATGTTGCTATACAAGAAATAGAGAGTAAGATAGTAGACTTAAGAAGATCCTCAAGAATAAAGAAACCAACAATTTCGTCTGATTATGTTGTATACCTACAGGAGTCTGACTTTAATATTGGACCTAAAGATGATCCTGTATCGTTTTCACAAGCCATGAGTGGAGAACATTCCACACTTTGGTATAATGCCATGATAGAAGAGATGGATTCCATAGCCAAGAATCAAGTTTGGGAACTCATTGAGTTGCTAAATGGAGTCAAAGTTGTTAGCTGCAAATGGGTCTATAAGACCAAAAGGGACTCTTTAGGAAATGTAGAACAATATAAAGCCAGATTTGTAGCCAAAGGATACACTCAAAAGGAAGGCATTGATTACCATGATACCTTCCCTCCAGTATCAAAAAAGGATTCATTTAAGATAATCATGGCTTTAGTAGCCCATTTTAACTTAGAGCTACATCAAATGGATGTGAAAATAGCCTTTTTGAATGGAAGACTTGAGGAAGAGGTATACATGGTACAACCTGAAGGATTTACTTCAGATAAGGGAGATCACTTAGTTTGCAAGCTAAGAAAATCCATATATCGACTAAAACAAGCATCCCGTAAATGGTGTTTAAAGTTTCACGATGTTATTAGTTCAATTGGTTTTGTTGAAAACATCTTTGTTTAGTGCATATACCTTAAGGTTAGTGGGAGCAAATACATTTTCTTAGTCCTATATGTGGATGACATTTTACTAGCAAGCAGTGATTTGGGATTACTACATGAGTCCAAACAGTTCCTTACTAAGAACTTTGATATAAAGGATTTGGGTAAACCCTCTTATGTTATAGACATAGAGATTCATAGAGACAGGTCTCAAAGGACATTAGGATTGTCTCAGAAAGCCTACAGTAACAAAGTTCTAGAAAGGTATAATATGAAGGATTGTTCACTTAGTGTAGTACCCATTGTGAAGGGTGATAGATTCAGTTTAAGCCAATGTCCGAAAAATGTTCTGGAGAAAGAAAAGATGACGGATACTCTCTATGCATCTGCTGTTGGTAGTCTGCTTTATGCACAAGTGTGTACAAGACCATACATTAGTTTTGCTGTAAGGATGCTAGGCAAATACCAGAGCAATCCAAGTAAAGAGCAGTGGTAAGTAGCAAAGAAGGTCATGAGATACTTGCAAGGAACTAAGGGCTATATGCTTACATTCAAGTATTCTGACCATTTGGAAGTAGTTGGATATTTGGACTCAGATTTTACCGGATACCGCAATAGTAATAAGTCCACATCAGGATATGTCTTCCTACTTGCGAGAAGTGCTATATCTTGGAGAAGCATTAAACAGACGTTGACGACATCATCTACTATGGAGGCACAATTTGTTGTATGCTATGAAGCTACTACATAGGCATTATGGTTACGTCATTTTATCACAGGGCTTAGAATTGTGGATTCTATATGTAGGCCATTGAGAATCTACTGTGATAATTCTGTAGTTGTGTTATATTCTAAGCACAACAAAAGTGGGAGTTGAAGTAAACACATCGACATAAAGTATTTTGTTGTGAAATAAAATGTTCAAGAACGCAAGGTGGTCATTGAGCATATAAGATCGGAGCTAATGATTGCGGATCCCATGACAAAAGGACTACAGCCTCATTTGTATAAGGAACATGTGGAGCATATGGGTGTAATTAGTTCTTTCGATGTTTAGACATACGTGCTCTTTTAAGTGGACACCATTTAGTGCATATTGCAGAATGAAATTCATGTTTTCTGTCTATATATTTATTTGTTTGTGCACATAAAGTATTTTATATATGACAGAATGTCCATTGGGATTATAAATTTGGACACTGAATGCTTATAAGAAGTCCATTCATAAAGAAATAAATGTCACATAAAACACTCACTTGGAGGGAATTGATTGCATTGTAATACATGGAAGGAAATACTCACTAATTAGAGTATGTAACGCCTTGATTCATGTGTTGAAACTCTCCATTTGGGTATACAGTATTTCCACTTAAAGGGATTAAGCAGTTAACTAATATGGCCATACTTCAGTCTAAAGTATTAATTACCCAATTGTGTCATATGGTCCAAGTGAGAGAATGTTAGACGTTTCCTTTAAGAAACCTTGTGGCCCACATGCCACTATCCCACATCTAGTAACCCATTTGAATTTAAATTCTAAGTAGTGGGTAGTTTATTGAGAAGTTACAACTCTTAATCCCATAACTATTTTTAGTCGATAACTTCCCATCATCCGATAACTTCCTTGATGGGAGGAAGTTATATTTATTAACGTTGGGAACAAAAGGGTCCCTAGTCTACTAGAAAATATAGCCTGTGATTTGCATCAAATCTCATGCCTAAAGAGAGATTTGGATATACTAGAAGACTTCTTTTGGTTGGTGATTTGAGGATTGTACGTACATTCGTGGTTCTCAATTTATACGTCAAAGTATCTGCAATTTTACTTGGACAACAATGGTGGAGGTAATTCTAAAATTCCACTTAATTTAATATGATATTCATGCTTTAATTTCTAACAATGAGAACATGTTTTTTTTTAATGACAAGATTGCCCCCATTCATTCTTATACATACAGCTTACTGTCTTTGCTGTCAACACACCAACAGATCTAGTTTTTCTCCCTTTCACTCTTTCTCTCTCTTTTTCTCTTCTCCCTTTCCTCTCTATTCTATCACCATCACAAGCTTTGCCTTTCATCAATGGTGGTGACTATTATCAGATAAGTTGTAAATCCACCGATCAGAAGGAAGAATCTTATCACAAGCTTTGCCTTTCATCAATGGTGCTGACCATTGTGGGACAACCAGCAGATCCACCGATTAAAGGGAAGAGCTCAATGAAAATGGAAGCAAACCCACACCCATTTATTTCTTCTTCTTCTTCTTCTTTTTTGCTTTTTTGGGAAGATTTGGTATCCACTGTACCTCCTTTTTCTTCCAGACCTAATGCCTATGGCAGGAAAGAGAAAGCCAGATCTGATGCCCATGGCAGGAGAGAGAGAGGAAATAAATGGTAGATGAGAGAAATATAGATAGGGAGATGAAATAAATAGCAGATCTGATGCCCATTGGCATAATAGCCCCAAGAAACCTTTGGAGTTAGATTCTATCAGAAAATGGAGTTAGCTTTTTACAAATTTTTATTCAGTTCTTGGCCATTAGGGAGTTGTTTTCCTTGACCTTGGGACCTGCTCCATCTTTAAGGATATTTGCACCAACCACAGTAATGGACTTTGCTAAGTGTTATGCTTTCAGAGAATCACTATCCTCACTTTTTTTAGATCTTTGCATTTTATTTTTTTTGGTAGATGAAAATAAATTGATCAACACCACGTAATATAATATCTTCCAATTAAATCTTCTCAGTGACTCATAAATTTTTTTTTTTTTTTTTGAATTTTTTGAAATGGTAACATTGAAACAGCTACATATAACTGTTTTCAATCACACTGTTTTTTTCTTTCGTCAATTTTGAGCTTTTTTGTGTTTAATTTGTCTTAGGATTTTACAAATTTTTTATCAGTTCTTGACCATAAGAGAGTTGTTTTCCTTGAGCTTGGGACCTGTTCCATCTTTAAGGATATTTGCACCAACCATAGTAATAGACTTTGCTAAGTGTTATGCTTTTGGAGAATCACTATCCTCATTTTCTTTAGATCTTTGCATTTTTTTTATTTTTTTTTTGGGTAGATGAAGATAAATTAACACTAGGTAATATAATATCTTCCAATTAAATCTTCCTAGAGAATGACTAAAAAAAATATTTTTTTTGAATTTTTTGAAATGGTACCATTGAAACGGTTACATATAACTGTTTTCACTCTCTTTTTTTTGGGGGGGGGGGGTCAATTTTTAGCTTTCTTGTGTTTAATTTGTCTTAGATTGAAAAAGTTGCATGTAACTATTTTTATTCGTTTATACTATTGGTGTGATCTATGCATTGTTTGTGTAAAAAATTAGTTGTATTCATTTAGTTTTAACTGCTTTCAACACGGGTTTATGTCAATTTTATGTTTGCTAATATAAAATTTTTTTTTTTTTTTTTTTTTTTTTCAGTTTGCAAATTTGTACAGAAGAAATGGTGAATGTAAAACAGTTACTTGTAATTGTTTTCTTCAACACAAATCTACAAACAGTTGCATACATGTAACTGTTTATGAACTTTGTATTTGTGTAACTGTTTAACTATTACGAAATAGAGTGTTTTCTAAAACAGTTACGTGTAACTATTTTTAGAAAAACTGAAAAATTGATTGTTGTTTTCGTGTGTGACAGGTGAAGCTTCTTACTTTGAAGAGGACGGGAAAAAAAAAAAAAGAAAGAAAGAAAGAAAGAAAGAAAGAAGAAGACAAATCAAAGACAGGTGAAGCTTCGAGATCTCAACTAATGCTTTCTTAGATCTTCGAACTCACAAATCAAACCAAACTAAATTTGGGCACAGAGATCAGTGATGGGAATTGGAGCTGGAAATGCAAGTAGAGGGGACAAAGGAGACTTAACAATTGACAGAATATGTGTTGAAGCCTTTGGAGAAGGTGTTAGAGAAGTATAAATAGGGGTTGGTGGAGCTAGTGCAAAATCTAGTGGTTTCACCACTAGATCTTGTGCAGAAACTGGTGGTTTCACCACCAAAGGAGACGTTGAAGAATATGAAGTAAGGGTTGGTGGATCTGGTGCAAAAACTGATGGTTTCACCACCAGATCTGGTGTATAAACTTCAACGGAGGAGTTTGGTGGTTTCACAACCAGAGGAGGCGTTAGAGAATCTAGAGTAAGGGTTGACAGAGCTAGTGCAAAAACTGATGGTTTCACCATCAGATCTAATGTAGAAACTTCATCGGAGGAGGTGCCGGAGAAGTAGGAATAGGAGGTTGACAATGTATTGGACAGCGGCAACCTCTCCAAAAAGGATGCATGTCTTGCTTTGTGAGAATGGGAGTCCATGAATAATGACGCTAGTAGTAGAAAGTTATAAGCACAGGTGCATGGTGAAGGGTAAATTTGTCTATGCTTATTTTCATGGACTTGAGACTGCATAAGTATTTTTCTTGGACTTATGGATGCACAAGTCCAAATTTGTGTACTTGGGCCCAAAGTCCCCTTAAAATAAACAAAACTACAAAAGCTTACCTAGAAACAAAAATAAAATTACAGAAATTGTATCTTGACCGCTTGAGGATGGAAACTAAGCCACAAACGACATAAATATGTGACGTTTTTTGAGGTATGACACGTCCATTTTGATTCAAATTCATAAGATTTTGCTTGAGGTATGAAGCATCATTTTCATTATGTAAAAGCTTATTTACATGCTTCACAAATATGTGAGGTTGGTTGAACACCAATGCTCATTTCATGTCATTGAAGGAGCATCCAAACAACCCCAGATCAGAATAACACACTGATCTCTGACCTATGGTTCAGGCCACTTGCTACAAATAATCCTTATTTACAAGAGTAACTACTCCACCCACTTTTTTAAGTGTAGGAGAACTGAATACAGATTTGTGCACCGACTAGAGTCTCAGCTATGCTGATTGAGCAAAAGCATTTAGGCAGGAATAGAGTGAGTTTGTTGCTCTGATGCTTCCTTTTTCTTGGTCTTCTCTTTCTCAAGTAAGTAAATTCTCTCTGCTTCGGGTATAGCCAACATTATTGTGTGCAGCTTGAAATTCATTTCCTCAACCTTCTCCATGAGCCAGTCATTTGTAAACATGCCAAGAAAGATGCTTCTGATTGTTTCCCAGCTTTCTATTAATGGTAAAGCAATAATTACCACAGATGCAATGGTACCCCATGCTATAGCAATGACTGCCCAGAAAGTGAAGAATCCAACACTGAATTCCCCTGCATTAAGAAAAAATATAAACACTAAACAAATAAAATTTGGGGCAGTAATTTGTTATCAACCCATTTACCCTTCTCTTGGGCCACTGAAATGCTGGTTCCTACAAAATGAAGCTGTTTTATTCATACTGAAAGACCTAGTTCATGTGACTCCTCAAACAAATACAAAGATAACATAAGGAGAACATCACCTAGAAATAAAATCATTCTACATTGTTTGACATAAATTAATGAAACGTGATGCAGGAAACTTAAGAAACTTGAAGCATATTGCCTGATGACTGAAGCATCAATGCTAGCCTAATATTTTCTTAAAATGTGAAGCATACTGAACTTTCCCACTTAAATATGAAAATTAGTTAAAATCTATGATCTTTCCTCAAAACTAATCTAACTTCTCTCCAACCTTAAAAAAAATTATGTTGAAATGCTGATTCAGAATTCACCTAACCAATCAAGGAAAAAGGGTAAGCAATGAAAGGGAACATTTGGACACCACACCTAAATGAAAATTTTCCAGTTTGTTTTGTATAGAATTTGGAATGAGCACATCTTTAGGCCTTAGCATGCGTCAGATCAAGTTTAGAATTCCAATACAAAATAAAAAATAAAATAAATCTTTTTACAGTTCTTAGTATTATTTTTTGGGTTATAATGACTTCATTCTAAAGGAATATGACTGAGCATACAAATGCTAAGGTCAATAAAGTAAGACAGTCCTATTTTAAAGTGGTGTCCAAACCACCCTTTAATAAATTTACCTGCTGGAAGACTTAGGAGAGGCCACAATAAAACAATTACAATTGTAAAACCAACACCCCATTTCACAATCCATACTTTTTCTCTTTTCAGTTTTTCCTCCTTAAACTCTTCAGATGGCAAATCACTCTTTTCCTTTTCAACCATAGTTATCTGCTTAGTGGTATCCCAGTCATAGTTTTGAGGCCACAAAAGACTACAAACAGCATGAACTGCTCCACCAGTAAGAATAGAGACAAGGTTTCCAGCAAGCATTGGTGCATTTCGGCCAGTCGTGTCAAGATTTACCCGACCGTACTCAATCCTTGTAACAGATAACCAAGTAACAATTCCAAGAACACAGCCACCAACTGTTCCAAGAATGGCACCGAATGCATTTGCTTTCCTCCATAGAAGCATGAAAGCGATTGGAAGAACTGCTGAACCAATAAACACTCCCATGGCAAGATACATCCAACCCAATGAAACTCCGGCCTTGTTCAATATTACTGCTAGCAGTCCCATGAAACATCCAAAGGCTAGGACAACTGCTCTCGACACCTTGAGGATTTTCTTTCCGCTTGCATCTGGATTTATGTAGGTGCGATAGATGTCATATGTGCATAATGAGGAGACTGCTATTAGTTCAGAGGAACCGGCAGATGTCACAGCCCTGATAATCACAAAACAGAATTTGAAGTTTCAAATTTTGTGGTGTATATACAAAAAAGGTTGACTGCCAAAATGTTGAAAATTAACCACATAGAAAATGAATTTGAAGCTTCAAGTATCACAAGTTTAGAAGATTCTCTTGTATGGAATATCTTTAGAATGTCAGTACCACTAATCAAGCTTTCCTATAACAGAAGAATAGAATTTGGCCCAGTTAGATGAATGTGTGTGCAGTGCCATTTATCTATAACCATGTATGGTGCATCGAAAAAAGAGAGAATTAACCAAATCTCACATGAAAAGCATAGTAAGAAGAAGAATAGACCCTCCTTTCCCCATCAAAGCAATAGCTGTAGCAGGAGGTACAAGTCCATGACTTGCCTCACTTTCTGTTATTGATAGATCGAGGGCAAGTGCTCCTAGACCCAGTGACGTTGCCAAAGAGAATGGCACGGCAAACCAGACCAGACCACCCAACAAATAACCCTTATGAGTTGATGAAGGTCGTGCAGCTATGGCGCTTACCCAGTATCCCTACAATTTCCCATTTGTTAATCATAAATTAATCATGAAAAGGAAACATAAGATAAGACTGTTGGTACATAAATTAATCATGAAAACTTACATTGTCAACAAAAACAGTACCAAAGTTGCCAACAATGTTGATAATCCCAAAAACAAGCCCACCAGAACTAAACATTGTTAGGTAAGAACCTTTGTAATTCCCACTAACAGGACCACAAGATTGGCCATTATGTGAAAGTGGCTCCTGACATATTCTTGATTTGCTCACAACCTCCAACAAACGGTTGTAAACGACGCTTGGGCTACCAAGCTCGCTGCCTGCCGTGTAAACTAGGTACACGAAGATGACTAAAACTACATGCACTGCAATCAAATAAAATGTAAAGCTGAGGACTGAGGAAAACCAAGAAAAGAAGGGGGAATAGAGAAGATGTCAAACATTACTGGAAAAAGTAATAAGATTTTTGGACAGGATACCTATAACAGAATGTATATAGCTTGCCAAGAAGGTGGCTTTTAGTCCTCCAGCTAGTGTATATACAATTACACCAAGGGGTATTAGAAAGCTCGCAGCATATATGTTCACTCCAGTAAGAGCATTTACCACAGCAGAACCACCAAGAAGAAATATGGCCGTTACGATAATATTTGTCAAAAAGCAGAAAGCAAGGAAGACAATATGAGCTGCAGTCCCCCAACTGATGTGAGTGAAAGATTATTGTTAAACTAGAGTAATAAAAAGCCTGAAAAAATAATGTAATTTTACGATGAGATTTTATTATGCCGTATATTATGGTTTGTAATTGTCATAACCATGTAGCGTACCGAGCTTTTACAATTTCGCAAACAGTATGAGCATAAGGAGCCTTTCTTTTGATCTCTATAGCCATTACACCAAACAAGAGTACCTGGTCATTAGCATTACTAAAATTAGTAATCTACATGTGTCCTACTGCATGCTCTTTAAGAAATATTAGGATTAATCTTCTTTTTCTCCCTAGAAAAGAACCCAAGAAAAATTGGAATTAAAGAAAAATAAATGTTATCTCCAACTAGGAACATAGGAACGTTTAGCTTGAACATGCCTGAATGGTAGCCCCACTTGCATACCAGAAAGGGCCACTAACTCCATACTCCCACGCAACATTGGAACTTTGCAAGATTGTAGCAGCCGAAGTCCACTTTACGGATCCAGCATTTACAAATGTAAGTTAGATGAATGCAAATTCCATCTAATTTGCAGGTGGTGGCAAGCTGGAAATGTTACCTGGGATACAATCACACTAGCAATGAGTCCTGTTTTGACATTTCTACCTGCAGTGTTGAACCATTCAGATGTATGTCGGGATCCAACATATCGCTTCTCAAGCCATACCTGACCCCGCAGATAAGTTCATAATCAGCAATAGCAAGTGAAATATGAAACGAAGAATTTAATACTAGTTGGAGTTACAAAAGGTTCCTTTGATGAATCTCCAGAGAATAAGGAGGAAGGCACATTTAAGTAAGGATTAAAGTGTCGGTTCATTAGTTGATGTAGTTGTTAGTTTTTGCGTGTGGACCGATCTGGATTACATAGAACAACGAAAGGCTGCAATGTGACAAAAGTTAGTAGGAACTATATAGAAGTACACACATCATCATTTTGGATATTACCATCTATATATTACCTAAGTATAGAAGTTTCAATCATATAGTAATAAGTTATTTCATGAGTTGGTGAGCAGAAAGAGCAAAGAACTGTCAATGAAAGATCCAGTGTGCAGAAAATAGATATGAAACTCATAGGCTTCTAGGCTATGTCAAATTTCCAAAAGCATCAATACACAAAAGAGAACAACAGTCAAACATTGCAACCCTACCAGTTACAATGATAAATCCAAGGACACATCAGGAAGTTCTAATTTCTCAAATACCTATGGCCATTTTGTCACTGCTCTTCTTATTGAATCCTGATGCACTCTGAACTGTCGATAAGAAGAATTGAATTTTTGATGTGTTGTTAGAATTTAATGAGTAAAAAAAGAATGAGAAAAGAGGAGGAGGAAAGAGAGGGGTGGGGGGATATAGTCCTAAACTCCTAATGAACACTAGAGAGTTCCATTACATGAGGCCTTGGTGACAAAACCATGGCTTTTCGGATTCAGGGGACCCAAATAACTTTTGTGCCAACTCCATATCGATATCTCTTTATCTGTCTTAACTTAGATACATTAGGTTATCCTCAAAAGTCAAAACTGTGCTATAGCAACTTATCTACCAACCTTTTCCTAATTTCCTAACACTCCAAAGTGACACATGTTTACATATTTAAATGCTTTATAGCTCTATATTGAACAGTCTCTATACTTGCAGTTAATTGATATAACCTGTTATTGCTTCCGCTTAATATAATTGATTGATAAACAAGTTCATAACCTCTTAAGTAACTGCGCTGAGAATTGAGTGACTCAAAACTTGAATGTAGTCCTATTCAACCCCCCACTCCCCCCCCCCCCCCCCCCCCCTCCACTCTCTAGGACTTGGACTGTACCCTTTGGCATACCTTCATTTACAGCTACAACTGACTAGAGTACATCTCTATAACATTTTACATTATTTCCATGGTACAAATTGATATTTCAAGGGTGAGTGAAGTCTTCTTGCCTCTCTGGCGTTTTGATGTTCCAAAGAGCATGGAATGATATTCTAAAGATGCTCGAGTATTTCTTTCTACCTTTCCTTATAAGAAACAACATTTTTGTAAATATTTTTTGAATATCTTACCTTTTTATAACACTATAATGCCCCAATTTATTCTTTGCTTTTTATTACTTTTTTACACTGTGAAGATTTGATTGAAAATTCATTGAATCTAGATGGTTTAGTACCCTTGTTGTTTTAATTAAGGCCATATAATAATAATGAACCCTTTTTTGGTGCTAACCTGGCAAGCATATAGAGGTACTGGTATTTAGTGGTAGGGGCCAAAGTCCACCTTTCCCCCAAGTAGAACACTCTGTCATAAAAATAAAAAATAAAATCCATACTGTTGATATTCTGTACAAAAATCAAGAGACTGTTAACTATGAAGAGTTTAGGACCACAAGTATGTATCATCTAAATATATTTAAAAAATGATAATGATGATAGAGAATTAAGGTGTGGGGTGGGGAGGGAGATTGATAGATCTATACTACCTATAAAAAGATGAATGTAAGAAAAACTTTTGATTGACTAATATACCCTTATTTTAATTTTTAAATACACAACTACCCACCCTTCTGCATATATAGGAAATATAGCAATATGGAAACTATAATTTTAAAATACATACCTTAATATATTCTAAAACACATACCTTAATATATAAAACACAAATAGGAATTCAAAGGAAACCCTAAGTCAAATACTCCATTTAATACTATACATATAATCCTAAAGCATGTTGACTTCGTATCTCCCTCTTCCTCTCATTCTCTAGCAAACGAGAATAGCCTGTTAGAGGCACACCTACTTCCCAGCGCAGTCACAAACCAAATATTCACATCATGGAAACGATACCGGATCTCAAGGGGCTGTTGCGTGAGTGTTTTATACTTTTATTATGTATTTCTTGAAATTTGGTGAGAATTCATATAATGCTGAATTTGTTTGTGGTTAGGGGTGGTTGTTTTCGAGAATTTTGGGTAGACTAGGAAAACCCTTGAATGTGTTTTGATTGTAATGTGGAAATTGTTGGAATGGGTCATATATGTATATGATTATTATTATTATTATTTTGCTTGAATTTGGTTGTTGATGGGAAGGGAGGGGGAAAAGAAAAAGGAAAAAAATAAAATGAAAATCTCGATCTCCACTCTCTTTTCAATCTCTAAGTGAACAAAAAAAAAATGAAAATGATGATACCATATAAAAATAAAATTGAGAATTTTTTTTTAGAAAAAGTAAGAAAAACTATATTATGAGGGATCAATTTCACTTATTAAAAAAATAAATTAAATAATATTTAAAAGCATCAAAAATATAAAATATAGAAAATAAAAACAAAATAATTATGTTTGCTACTTCCCTTTGGAATGCACATCTCAAATTGAAGTAGCAAATTGCCACAGCCCACATAAGGTAGCAAAAGACAGATTTGTTACTTTTTTTTTTTTTTTTTGCTACCTCCCTCAAAGATGCTCTTGTATCACATATTAAATTATATTATATCTATACTACCTATAAAAGTTTATACTTTAGAAACACTTTTGATTGACCATTACATCTTTATTTTAAATTTTAAATTTTAAATATTTATTTGCCTCCCATATTTAACCAATTAAGAATGTTTTATATTTAACCAATTAAGAAAGTTTATTTTCTAGCAAAAAAGAAGGAAAAAAGATAACACAATTTATGTTCACTTCATAAATTCTATACAGCCTCCACTACTATGCTTGTGTTCTTGCTAACTTTTTATTCCTACATAACTCCTAACAATTGAAGGAATTTTGACCTATTGTGTTGAGCGTTTATTCTAATAAGTTAAATTAACACAAAAGTAACAAATAATTAGATTTTCATGTTCAATATATATATATATATATATATAGAATCAATTTATGTTCACTTCATAAATTCTATACAGCTTCCACTACTATGCATGTGTTCTAGCTAACTTTTTATTCCTACCATAACTCCTAACAATTGAAGGAATTTTGACCTATTGTGTTGAGCGTTTATTCTAATAAGTTAAATTAACACAAAAGTAACAAATAATTAGATTTTCATGTTCAATATATATATATATATATATATATAGATATAGAGTTTATAAATTTTTTTATTTAAATAATATTCATGTGCAACGCACGTGTGTCCATATATATATAGATATATTACCTATAAAAAGTTGAATGTGAAAAAACCTTTTGATTGACTAATATACCATTATTTTAAATTTTAAATGCACAATTACCCTTCTACATATATAGGAAATATAGAAATATAAAACACATACATAAATAGGAATTCTAAGGAAACTATAATTCGTATAAATAAATAAAACCCAGAATTGTAAGTTAACTCTATTTCATAACATATATCATCTATTCATTAACAATGGGATTCTAAATTCTACTTTCTCCATTAACAGTAGCTTCAGCCTATTTTAATAGAGCCCTCATCTTCTTTTCTTTTTCGAAATATAGGATTTTAGGGTTTGTTCTAATTGCTATAGAAAATACTATTTTCCATGTGGGTCAAGTAATTCATATATTTTTGTAACTTTGGTTCTCCTACCTCTATTCTTACTAAATGCCCTACCTACAAAATTCTTTGCAAACGCAACAGGGTTCTATTTTAGTTCTGTTAGATATTATTACTTTTGAGTATTTTTTTCATTTTATTTTTTTGGTGTAAGTTTTTGACAAATCGTGATTCACAAATATTTTATGAGGATACCTTTCTTTTTATTTAATTATTTATTTTTGGAGTTGGTTTGTTTTCTCACATAGAACCTTTTATTAAAATATAATATAATAAAACCGAATGAGGTTCCTAGACTATCAAAAACTGGCATTAAGAAAACCAAATCCTATATGTAACGATGTTAAAAATTCTACCTTATCTGGTCAATAAAGCATCACCTTAACAAAGGACAACCCAGGAGGATTCTCATGCTTTAGTAAGCACATTTTTCATTGAGAAAATTTTAAAAATAAGTATATTTATCATAATTTCATTTAATTTTTTATATTATAAAAAAAACCCAACTTCCCCACTCATAGAATAATATTTTCAATGAGTTGGATGACATTTATTTTAATTTATTTCTTATTTTTTGAACTTAAACACGATGTTATTTGTTCAATTTATTTATGAAATAATTTTTTTTAAAAATTATTACTATTTGAAATAAGTACATAACTAGGTTAGTTGCCAAACAAGTTTGAAAAAAAGGGTTAAACTATTTAGCTTTTTCCTTACAAAAATAAACATATATATATATAGACACCGACAGAGCCATAAGAAATATCCTTTTGATAGGCAAGTGTACAACTGAAATTTACATATATTTTTTATATTTATTTAAGTTCTTGATGACACATTTAATTAATTTATTAGTTTTGACACTTATTTTATTTTATTTTTTTTCCCCATCACAAAAATCTCTTCTTTAAAAGACAATTTATATGGTCCACTTTAACATAAATTCGTATACCATTGATGAAATATTTATTTTATAATACAAATATATTCACGTGCAATGCACGTGTGTACCAACTAGTACCAGGAAAGAGGTGAAGAGTGCAAAGAAGGCGCCAAAGCCAAGAATAACAGAGTAGCCAACACCCTGATTGAGCACTGCTTTGTCTTGAAAGAAGCTGCTCTGCCGCACACAACCGCCTCCATCCTCCGAGTATTGGTAATACTTGCTGGAGAACCCAAAAGGCGGACACTCCGACGCCATTATTTTAGGTAGAGCAGTCTCTGCTCACTGCTCACTGTTTTTTCTTTGTCTTCAATCCGTCTTCATCGTCGACTATATATTACTTTTTGTCTCTGAGGTTTTATCCATCAATTAGTTTCTTGGAAAGTTCAAACTAGAAGGTAGGGCACGGCTATTTAGATCTCATTTTCTTCGTTACATCATTTAATGAAATTTTTTTTATTGTTATTCTTATATTCTATCATTGAATAAAATGACAGTTTTTTTTTTTTTTTTTTATTTTATATATGAACGATCAAAGACTTTATATTAAGACTCGGCTACCTGATACAAATCAACCAAAAATTGGTCCCTAAAAAATTCCGGGACTTTCTCCATCCAAACACATAAATCATCAATATTTAGAGCATATCGTGCGAGACCATGTGCAACCGCATTCCCTTCACAACGAATATGGCAAAATGACACCATGTCAAAGAATATCGATGCATCAAAGAGAATATCCTCGATAATAAGGCCCAAAGGAGTTAGAAGATTTGCCTTAGAATTGAGAGCAGTAACCACCTCAGCACAATCCCCTTCTACCTCAGCTAAGTGTAACCCCAAATCGCGTGCAAAACCCATAGCAAACCGAAACGCCATTGCCTCCACCACTGCCACCGACCTGGGAGCTTTCTAGAACTAGCAACTATAACTTGGCCCTCCCAATCCCTGACAACCACTCCCAACCCCGTGCAATGGAGTTCTTCACATAATGCACCATCCAAGTTAATTTTAAAAACACCCTCCCTCGGAGGTTGCTAATGGGCCAAAGTCCTACCACTTCGTGAGGGCACCGGCATAGTTATAGCCTTCAAGAAGTCCTGCCATAGTCTAACAGCTTTCCCAACAATAGTAGCTGGTGCCTCGCGGATACCCTCAAACACCCACCTATTCCTCCCATGCCAAATCGCCCATAAGGTCAGTAACACCTATGCAAACAGCTCCTTATCAGCATGTTTCTGAAGCTCACTCAGCCAGACCTTAAAAACCGGTAACCTAGTCCCACCTCCCTGCCATCCCAAGCCACTCGCCTGCCAAACCAGCTTGGCAGAAATGCACTCCCTAAGGCAGTGAAAAATAGTTTCCTCCTCCAATCCACACAAGGAGCACAGGGGATCCACAAAAACCTTTCTCCTCGCAAGCCTAGCGCGTGTAGGAAGGATACCTTTAAATGCACGCCACACAAAATGTTTAACCTTATTGGGAACAAGTTGTTTCCAAATAAATGTACCTGCATCTTGTGTAGCAGTAGAAGAAGAGCTTTCCCCAGAAATATTGCCATGACTCCTACGCAAGTGATCTAGTTCCATCAGATAGGCACTTCGCACAGTGAATACGCCCTTAGGATGAAAATGCCACATGAGCTTATCTTCAGGCAATCGATAACTAAGAGGGGATTTGACAAATTGTGGAGGCCTCATGAGGTAAAAATATGCTCCCCACCAGGTCCACCTTCCATTCCTTCTTCTTAACATCAATTAACTCACTAACCCGAGCGTGCTCTGTGAGAGTGTTTAGTGGCGAGATAACCTGAAAAGTGGTTGGAGTAGGAAGCCATTTATCTATCCAAATACCCACAGACCTACCATTCCCAATCCGCCACCGTATACCCCTACCCAACACATCCTTCGCCCCCCAAATACTCCACCAAGAATAACTAGGATTCACACCCAAACTAGAATCCAAGAAAGAGCTTCGGGGAAAATATTTGGCCTTTAGCAACCTTGCCAATAATGAATTCTCATGAGTAATAATCCGCCACGCTTGTTTGGCAAGCAATGCATTATTGAAGATGGAAAAATCACGAAACCCCAATCCACCATCTTTTTTTGAAAAACAAAGAGTTTCCCATTTCAACCAGTGAATCTTTTGTTCAGTAGCCTTCTGACCCCACCAAAAATTACTGATCATAGACTTCATTTCGTCACACAAAGATAGGGGAAGTTTAAAACAGCTCATGGCATAAGTAGGAATAGCCTGTGCAACTGCCTTGATTAAAATTTCTTTGCCTGCCTTTGATAAGAGCTTTTCCTGCCAACCTTGTAGTTTCTTCCAAACCCGCTCCTTGAGAATGCCAAACACTTCTTTCTTAGACTTACCAATAAGAGTAGGAAGGCCCAAATATTTACCATGAGTGCCTGCTTGAGAAATTCCCATCAGGCTCCTAATTGTTGCCTGCTGACCAAAACCGGTATTCTTGCTAAAAAGATAGATGACTTATCCAAATTAATTTTTTGCCCAGACACTTCCTCATATTGGCGCAACACATCCATCACCACTTTGCACTCTGACTCCGTAGCCTTACCAAAAAGAAGACTGTCATCAGTAAAGAAAAGGTGGGATATTCTCAGACTATTTCGACAAATGGAAATCCCAGTCAATCTATTCTCCCATTCTGCCTTAGCTAACATTGCCGTCAGCCCTTCTACAACCAGCAGGAAGAGGTATGGAAAGAGGGAATCCCCTTGCCGGAGTCCCCTAGAAGGATGGAAATACCCGCATTGATTGCCATTAATCATCACTGAATAAGACACAGAACTTACACACGACATAATCAATTTAATCCAATCACTTGAAAACCCCAACTTAGCCATAATTTTTTCAAGAAAAGCCCATTCCACCCGATTATAAGCCTTGCTCATATCAAGTTTTAAAGCAAAGCAACCGTCACTACCATTCCTCTTATTCTTTAGGAAATGCATAAGCTCAAAGGCGACAAGGACATTGTCCGTAATTAAGCGACCCGGCACAAAGCCACTTTGACTTTCTGAAATAATATTAGGTAAAATAGCCTTCAGACGGTTGGCCAGAACCTTGGCTATAATCTTATAAACCACATTACATAGGCTAATTGGACAATACTGGGTGATGTATTCGGGATTGGCTATTTTAGGAATCAAAACTATATGGGTATAGTTAAAATTTTTTAGCATAGGACCACCTCTTAAGAAAGAGAGAGTAGCCTGAGTAATATCATGCCCCACAATGTGCCAATATTTTTGATAAAAAAGTGCTGACATACCATCCGGACCCGGGGATTTACTAGGGTGCATCTGGAAAAGGGCATCTCGTACCTCATGGGGTTGAAACTCTCGCAAAAGCTCCATGGTCATCTCTCCTGTAACACGGGGGCCAACCCCTTCAAGAGCACTGTTCGTGATATGGGGGTGAGAAGATAAAAAAAAAATTTTGAAGTATGAAACAGCAATATCTTCAACACCACTCTCGTCATCATGCCAAAGGCCTTGGTCATCCCGAATACCCTTGATCAATTTTTATTAAGTCGCTAGGAAGCTCGCGCATGAAAGAACGCTGTATTCCTATCCCCCTCCTTCAGCCAGTCAACACGTGAACGTTGTTTCCACATGATCTCATCCCGCAAGAGAAGCTCATCCATACTCTGCATAATCCGATTTTCTTCTTCAACAGCAATGACAGAGGCCAGCCCTTGCTTAACTGCCCTAAGATGTTCTCGCATAACACTAAGTTGTCTATGAACATTACCAAACTGGGACTTATTCCATGCCATCAGCTTCATTCTTGTGGATTTAATTTTCTCATTTACACAACCCATCATGGAACCCATACCTCCAACACCCCACCCCTCCCTAACGACCTGCTCACACTCCTCAGAACGGATCCACATAGCCTCAAATCGAAAAAATCTCCTCTTTCTACCAGCTGCCATTGAAGCGCCCTCCAAATCCACCAGAATCGGCAAATGATCCGATGCACTACACACCAGATTCTCCACCTGCGCAAAAGGAAAGAGCCTATCCCACTTTGGAGACACCAAAGCCCTGTCCAATCTCTCCTTGAATAAAATGACAGTTAAAAGTGAAATTCCGGTTAAATAACCCTAGAATACCTAGAAGGGGGGTTGAATAGGTATTACTCAAAACCTTACCCAATTTTAATTATGAAACTCACAAAACCAAGTATCACTATTAATCCAATCGCATAGCAAGTATGAAAGCATATAAAAAAAATGCACCCAGGATTTTTACGTGGAAAACCCTAGATGGGAAAAACCATGGGACCTAGTCCAGTTGAAGCAAATCCACTATGAAATAAATGAGTACAAGACACACTTACAGACCAAAAAGGACTTAAGCAAAAGTCTTCACTCCCACGACCGCATACGATCGATCTCCGTCTTCACGGCTTTGGTCGCAAGCAACCTCTTCACAGTGATTCCTTCCTCCACGAACTCGCAAGCTCGATCACCGTCGCAACGGACTCACAAACACTCAAGGATGTGAAAAATATTGTGTAGTTTGAAGGTCTCTAGAGCATGAAAAGAAAAACTAAGTTAAAAAGCTCTAGAGAAGATTTGAGAGGATGGGCTTTTGAAAACCTAATTGGGAGAGGCTTGCTTGCCTCTCTCTATCAGAACAAAACCTATTTAAAGAGTCTAAGAGACCCCAAAAGACTGGGATTCGAAATAAGGTCAAATAGGTAATTTAATTAAAACTTAAAAACTGGATTTTACGAGCAAGGATCGATCCTTCAGGAACCTAGGATCGATCCTAGAAAACAGAAGTGAAAAACACTTTTTAGAGCACTGAGGATCGATCCTCCAGGAACCTAGGATCGATCCTAGAAAACAGAGGCAAAAAATCTTTTGTAGAGCACCTAGGATCGATCCTCCAATGCCTAGGATCGATCCTAGAAAACAGAACTTAAACCAGGATTTCAGGACACCCTAGGATCGATCCTCCAATGCCTAGGATCGATCCTAACCTCTAAAACTTACAAAAATGTTTTGAAATCTTTTTTCAAAAACTTTTTCACTTTGTTCAAAACTCATAACAAGAATTAAAATGAATTGAAACAATTCAAAAACCGGCTTCTAAAGACACTTACCTGTCCTAACAATGAGTGTGAGTCGCATTGCCTTGAAGTCTGCACTCAAGTCAATTGTAGAAGCGTTTTGAACTCTTGAAGCAACACATGACACTAGACAAACACCACTTTTGCCACGGAATATGCCAATCTAAGAAAATGGACTTTACAAAAAGCATAAAAAATTTGCTTTACATAATCTATTAAATATTTTAACCCCACCCCACCCCACCCCAACGCAGAAAAAAAAATCTACATGCACAACCTATTCTATCCACGGGCAATTCCAAGTAAAAACACCCAAACCAGAGTTAAAGCATAAAAAAAATTTTTAAAAAATACAAAGGTAATCTTATCTGACCACAAGATATCAAATGGAACCTAAATAATTTTCAATGTGAAGAGAAAATTTACAAGACCAATGTCCAATAAAACTTCCCCTCATAATGGAGTTACAACTATCCTCTCTCTAGTGAAAACTTTGAGGGCATATATATATATATTTGATCGTTCAAATAGAAATTAAATGATTATATATAGTAGACTTTATATATGATAAATGCATAAATTCATTATTTTGAATAGAAAAATTCAAGAATAAATAAGGATCATCACAAATGAAAATGAAATATATATATATATATATATAAGTGTTTCACGAATTCCTAAATTTAATCCATTGCAGATGATGATTTTATATAAATTTAATACCAACTATGTCAATGATTTTAACATTTTAAAAATGATCACATTGCAGATGATGATTTTATACCTTCAATATTTTGTGAATTGTGGAATACATTATAACTATACAATTTCAATTTGAGCAATCAAACAAGTGCTTACAGAATACAACTCCATGATTGCACAATTACTCTTTCAGCTAAATAGTTGAATTATAACGTAACGCAACAAACTTACCATAGCTTCTAGCTTTGTAAGTTGTGCGCATCAAAAAGGTGAGACTCTTGTACAGCTGAACCGGCCGCAGGGTGTGTAATAGGAATCTCTGCCTAACAGGAATCCATTGAATGGCAATTATGGTTTCACTTGTCGCACTCATTATACGTCATAGCTTTGAATTTTAAATTACATTTTTGTCCACTTCCGGAGGAGCTTCGACGTCTTGCTAATTGAGCATAGTCCGCGTATTCTCTTTGACTTCAATATTTGGGAAATCTATGCAAGACGTGTGATTGGTCCGGCGTCTACAAAATAATTTCAAATCTATGCAACAATGGTCTCAATCCTCACATCTTTGGGCCAAGTCAACAATAAATTATTACAATCTTTACAAGAAGGGAAATGCTAAGGTCAGCCGTGGCATTCGTCGCGCGCTGACTGGAGCATGCGTGACATGTGCATGTGAGACCCACATGCCAATATGCCAATTTAATCAGTAGTTCAAGGTTTCTATTTTATGGAATGATATTGAATCAAATGTTCGTCTTTGATTTAAAAATACCTTTTCCCAGCCATTTAGGTATACTTATTTTGTAATCTGGATGCATGAGGGGGTAGAAGATGCCTAAAGAGATGTTCAAGATACCATTGAATCTTATAACAAAATATTAACTAATGTGGTCGGAGCATCTTCAAGAATAGTGACAATTGTTTTTAGATACCAATGTGATAATTAAAACCATTATACCTTGTCTCTAGTCATCATTGAGTAAGTAACTAGCTCCAACTTCACCTTGGTTTTCTTTAGAAGTTAGAACCATTAAAATTTCGTGTGTTGTAATGAAAAGCTTCAAAACTTATGTGTTTCATATATTGCCTTTATTGGCTGAAATATTTTTAGAGGAAATGATAAAATGGTGGGTAAAAATAGCAACACTTCCAACAAGAGGGCCACAACTCCCATATTCAATCCAAAATGGTAATAATAAATCTTAGTTCCTAAAAAAGGGGATTTGGGATTGAATGCCTCTTGGTAAATATTTTTATGTTACCCAAATCTTTTCTTTAGTCGATCTTAGCTTTAACTCCTTGTTAATTAAGTTAGTAGTCAGTTACTAAGAAGTTAATTAAGTTAGTAGTTAAGTTACTATGAAAGTTAGTAACATTTTGCATTGAACTATAATTACATTCCGTAGCCCGATGGATCTAAAATTCCCCCAATAATACATTTTTAGACTACAAATTCAACCAATACGTATCCTCCAATTCCCTGCCACAAATTTCAATTAAGGCCGGTTTACAATCATGAGGAGGGTCGATTGACAGCGAATTAAGAAAATTGTTGGGTTTAGAATTCATGGTGTGGGGTTCCCACTGAAATATCCAGAAATTTTTAGAGATGCTAAGTTGCTAAACCACGAGAGCCAGGCACCAGCTAGCATAGAAGAAGTAACAAAATAAGTTTTCGGAATTTTCTGAGCAATAACATGGAGGGGCTACGACACTCATGATCTGGTGAATGCGTTTATACTATCTAGAAAAAGTTTGACCATAACGTGGCCCCCAAGTATCTGGAATAACTTTGAACAAGTCTCCTATTTGACTATCTTGGATGGATTTTACTCATTTTTTTGAAATTTCTTAAAAAAACTTTCATATCAATTAAAGTAACTGACTTAACATCAAAGCGTAAATTATTATTATTATTATTATTATTATTTTTGGGGCGGGGGAGATGGGAGATAATTAATTAAAGGCTAAACTTGATTTACTGTGCTAATTATTAGTAAAGCTAGATAATCTTCTTTAAGAAAATTGTGTATAACAGTAAGACAAAATAATATAACAGGCTAATAAAAATATAGTAAGAAAAAATATAACTATTAATGTGTATGTCATGATAGGCTGTTGACATTCTCCTCGCTTTTTGAGTGAGCAATCATAAGTTCAAATTTCTAAAAATGCATTGATACCTATTGTTGATATTAGGGGCTAGGATTAAGAGTACATTCATCTATCATATTTATTTGTAATAATGTATGCTTATTAGGCTCAAACAACTACCGCATCTCACCAAAATCTCTCAACGTAGAATCAAACTAACCAACCTCAATGAATGCATTAATTAAAAGTTAAAAAAAAAAAAAAAAAAAAAAAAAAAGGGCATTTTGGCCCTTAAAATGTGGTTAAGTTATCATGTTTTAATCATGTGAAATTTTCTCATCCAATAAGCTGATGTGGCAATCACAAAAAGAGGCACTATATATATATATACTTATACTACCTATAAAAAGATGAATGTGAGAAAAACTTTTGATTGACTAATATATTCTTATTTTAATTTTTAAATACACAACTACCCTTCTGCATATAAGCAATATAAAACACATGCCTTAATAAGAATTCTAAAGGAACTATACAACTAACTTTTTGCATATATAGGAAATATAGCAATATAAAATACATATCTTAATAAGAATTCTAAGAAAACTATAATTCGTATAATAATTAAATAAAACCAATCCCAGATAGGAATTCTAAGGAAACGGAAATTATAATTCGTATATCTATACTACCTATAAAAGTCTGTATCTTAAAAAAAGGACAATATTGCCATTAGTTATTAATTTTTAATATCTAGATTATTCCTAATTCTTTGCTATACATGTTTTATAAAAAATTATTTGGAAAACACATTAGCATATATTTAGAGACCTAATAATAATGTACATATTTTGCTTCTCCTCTTTTCTCCTTTTATACATTTAGTCTTAATTTGCATTCTCCGCATATTATCTAGTGAATCTCACAAATAATCAACGATGATGATTCTTGGCATCTCCCCCCCCCCCCCCCTCTTCTTTGCAAGCAGCATTTAAAACTATGAGCAAGTTGTGAGAACTATCCTTATTTTTTGTGGCTATCTTTTATAGTATTTATTATTTATTATATAGGGGTTTTTCTTTTCTGTTTCTTAACTTTTTATTGGCTCGGCTTAGGCATAGATAGTTAGCATTCAGAATTTTAGAATTAAATATCAGTGTGTTTAGTTTTATAATGCTTATTGAGTAACCGTCAACTGGTGCATCAGCTTGACATTAATTCTTTTCTCTTCTCTCTTATAAATTGAGTATTTAATCTTTCTCTTTTTCTCTCTTTACAGACTCAAAAACCCTTCATAAAAAGGTACTAATTTTTTTCTTTTCTAGATTCTTCATTTTGATATGCTCAATATATTTGTAATATAATCTTGGAGATTAAAACTTCCTTCGTAAGAGATTAATTTGCTTTATTTTTTGTACGTTATAATTTTTATATTTTATATAATATTTTAGGTATTTTTTTAGTGATTTGTTGAAAAAAATATGTTTGTAAGAAATTGTCATTGTCATGGTTATAAGTTATCGTTCCCTATAAATTTCACTATTTTTTTTTATATATCATTTATAGGATCAAGTATAGTCAGTAATTTTGTTTCTTAAAATTTGTTATAACATACTAGTTGTATAGTGGGTTTTTTATCTTCCAGATCAATGAATTGTAAGTGCATCTTGATTTTTATCATTCTCTTAATTCAGTGATCATGAGTGTGCTTAAAATTGGATGATCAAAGGTGCACACAAATTTTAATTTGGTGGCTAGTTTTTTATTTATTTATTATTTTCTCCATATTCTTAGAAACCTTCATTGTCTTAATAAAGGTTCTTCAAGTCTTTGTGTTATATCTTATAATATATATAGGCACATGTAACGTTATGCAAGTTTATAAATCTCCTTATAATTGTATAGCCGTCTTTCAAACCTCTTTCTTTTTCTTTTTTTTTTTCTTAACTTCATCTAGATGTTAGTTTCAATATTGCATCTCAATCTTATTGGAATGAGAAATAAGCAAAATCAAAATAAATATTACTCTACCCAAACCAGGAAAAGAAAAAAAATTTGTTACGTAAGTGAAAAAAAATCACAATTTACAAATTTGAGTTATAGTAGGAGAAGGATAAAAGGCAATGTGTGGAAACTAAAATTTGAGAAATTCTATCTAGAAGAAAAAATTGTTACATGATTGTAAAAAGTTTGGTAGTTATATGAATTAGAATTGTACTGAGAAATGAACATTGAGTGAGTATAAAAATTTAAATTTGATTTAAAAATTATTTTTTACAACGTAAATATTGTCACGTGCGACGCACGTGTGCATCAACTAGTGTGTATATCTATATATATATATATATATATATAAACGGAAAATATTATAGGGTTAAGATTATTTCAAGGGAGCATATCGTGATTTTCTATAATAATAAAATCCCATGGCGGCCCGCAAGGAAAAAGAAAAAAATGAAAATACCCGAAGGCGGCTGAACGTATTCCGTTTGCTTTCCAATTTAATTAAAAACGCGTGTAGAGTAACCAACCCACTGCAACCCCCACTTACATAAATGGGGGGGCAATTTTAGATTAATCCGTATAGTATCTACAGCAACATTCAAAGAAAACAATCAGTCATTTTGTTTCTTCGCGTTCATTTCTCCGATCTCCAACAATGAGTCGTAGCGCTGCGACAAAGATGTCCAGCTTGTTTCTGAGGCAGCTGAGACCTCTCTTCTTCTCAACATCCATAACCAAAACCTCTGGGATTCCAAGACCTGCAAGCGTTGGGTCGCTCAGAATTCCCATGCTCCAACTCCGAAATTGGAGTAATTTGGCAGAAGAAGAGAAGCGTGTGCAACTTCCAGCAGCTTCTGCTGCTGCTGCTCCAGTCTCCGATGGGCAGGACGAGAAGCGTGTTGTGAGCTATTGGGGCATAGTTCCGCGGAAGCTGACTAAAGAGGATGGTTCAGCATGGAGGTGGAATTGTTTCAGGGTATGTAAATATTATAATCACGCACACATAGATACTAATCGGATTAATTTAATTTGTTGTTTTTGAATTGGATCAGATTGGCAGATAAGCCTATAGCGCGCTTTGCTTTCCTTCTTTCTCCTTAATTAATTATAATCATACTTTGTTATTTTATTTTTATGTTTTTATAATGAAATTGTGGACAGCTAGAGTACATATAAATTTAGATTAATAATTGATTTTTTATTTTTTGAATTCATAATTGACAGCCATGGGAGACGTACAAAGCAGACCTCTCTATCGACATAGAGAAGCACCACAAGCCAGTAACTTTGATGGATAAATTTGCCTTTTGGACAGTCCAATCTCTCAAATACCCCACCCACTTATTCTTTCAGGTACTTTCCGTAATTCCTAGCTCATGCATTTTGATTTTTGACAAATTGTAAATTAAAGAGTGGAGAAGCTAGAATATTTCTAGAATATATAGAATAATTCTTTGAATATTACACCACAGCTGCTTCGGCTCCATACCTCACATTTGATTCCAAAGTTTTTGCTCCATCATAAATGTCTCTATGAATTATAATTAATCAAGCGAGACTTTTTTTTTTTTTTTGTTCCTGGTGACAGAAACGGCATATGTGCCATGCCATGTTGCTAGAGACGGTAGCTGCAGTCCCTGGCATGGTTGGAGGGATGCTGTTACATTGCAAATCACTAAGGCGATTCGAGCATAGTGGTGGTTGGATAAAAGCTTTGTTGGAAGAAGCTGAGAATGAGCGGATGCATCTCATGACCTTTGTAGAGGTAGCCAAGCCCCAGTGGTACGAGCGTGCCCTTGTGTTTGCAGTTCAAGGCGTATTTTTCAATGCTTACTTCGTAGCATATTTGGCCTCCCCCAAGCTTGCTCACCGTATAGTGGGCTACCTAGAAGAGGAGGCAGTACGCTCATACAGCGATTTCCTCGCCGACTTGGACAAGGGTAACGTTGAGAATGTAGCGGCCCCGGCCATTGCAATTGACTACTGGCGTTTGCCTCCTGATTCCACTCTCCGAGATGTTGTGATGGTCATAAGAGCTGATGAAGCGCATCACCGGGACCTTAATCACTTTGCATCGGTAAGATATTAATTTGCTCCATCAAACCCAATTAATTTTAACATATAAACTGCTATTTTCCTCTTTTGTTATCCAATTAATTAATGCATGTGGATATAAATTAACTGATTTCAATCTCTTTCTGAATTGCAGGACATCCAATGTCAAGGACACGAGCTGAGGGAGGCTCCCGCGCCGCTTGAATATCACTGAAATCCTGTGTCAATGTATTAATGAATTACCTCTAATTTGTTTACTTTGATTTGTAGTTTTTTTCGTATGTATTCATGTAAAGGTTATTCTTTATATATCTTTAATTTAATTACTTTTTTTTCTTTTTTTTTACCCTAAAAAATAACAAGCCATTGAAAAATGGCCAAGTGGACACTTGGTTATGAATTAAGCAACTTATAAGAAAGACAAATAAAAAAAGGACATATATCCTGGTAATTTATTGCAGAGAAATAAACGTGTATTTTTCTCAGTAAACTGATAACTACAAAAGAAGCAAAACTTAGGCCAATGGCTTCCAGCTACATGCCTAATTTATGGAAAGAGCAATTATTCTCTAGCATTCAAAGAATTTCAAATTGTCAAAGAGAGCCAATAAGAACAAGCCGTTTGTCTAAATTGGTTCAAATAAGTTTGAAAATAAAGATTGACCAATAAAAATGAGACGAGTATCCCATTTCAGCATCTAAAATGAGGGAAAATAGATTTTCTCCCATTCAGCAGTTACTTTCTACAAAAACATTGTCCAACAGATTTTAAATTGACTGGAATTCAAGTTTATTCAAAATCATTTTTAGGAACTTAAAGGCAGATATGAGTTATGAGAAAAGGAAGAAGATGCAGCCTATGATTGTTGACATGGCACAATTTCGTTGGATAGAAGACTTGCAGTGTACGGAAAAATTTTCGGACAGGCTACTGGGCCGCCACTCATAGAGGTCGCTAGTAAGAGAACTGATGGCATTGAAGGCAGATGTTGTAAGATACAATTGAGATCTTGATGAAAGATGGTGGAGGAAGTCACCATGGATCAGAGTAGATCTGAGGACGAAACTATAGGAGGAAGTCACCATGGATGCTGATAATGTTGACAGTGGTCGTCGGAGCTAAGAATGAAGGCGAAGATGAGCATATCTGAGATACAAAGAGCACCAATCAGAGGTAGCCGGACTTGGTCTAGCCGGAGACCCACTGATGATCAAGTCAGTAAACTGCCACAGATGGAAAGAGAAGAAGAAAGCTAAAGAGAGAGAGAGATATGAAGCTTATGGGGGGGTTCAACTTACCTCATGTTGTTCTTCTCCTATCCTTTTATAGAAGCGTGAGAACTCTAGTTAGTTCTTGACAATGGTTGAAGGAATAACTGTCTGATGGTTGGGTTAGAGCTAATTATGGTAAGATCTAACCGCCTGACCATTATTAAAGGTAACTGCTTGACCATGGTTGTAACAGTTTAACTTTAGTTAGCCAGTTGTGATTATAGTCACATTTTGCATATGCTTGTGAGCAGTTATTCCAACCTAGGTAAGGTTGTGCCATTTAGAGAGTTAGGTTGAGCCCAAATTTGAGAACTGGACTTGAATTGTCACCCAACCTTAGAAGTGAGGTGACCTTGAAAGGAATTTGAACTTGACAGCTAGGGGAGCTTGAATGTACTTCGGACTTATAAGTGAACGGAGCTTGAACGAGTTGAGGTCCCGAACTTGAGGTCCAAGATTTGAGGTCCTAGTCTTGAGGTCCGAGATTTGAGGTCCAGATGTTGAACTTAATACTACGTGTACAATTCTAACCTACTATTGGATAAGTTGATATTTTCCCACACAACAACATAGACAAATTGCTCAACTAAGGCGTTAGGAAAAAAAAAAGGTTCCTCAGAAAAAAAAGGTCCCTACAAAGGTATATTATTAGGGATTTTTCTTACGTTTTTTTTTTTTTTACTATATATATATATAGTTGTATTCCATTTTTGATATGTTATTTGCTTAATGAGTTATATGAAAGCTTCTTCACCAATGTTATCATTTTCTTTGATGATTTCACTTTCTTCATTATCTTGTTGTTAGGTAATAACCTCATGATTATTGCTCGTGGAAGCCTGCTGTTGTTCGAGTCTATTTATCTGTTCTTGGAGAGCATGTAAGCTTATATTTTGCAAATTAGTATGTTGCCTTAACTCTTTAAGTTCTGCCTTAATTTGCTTGGCTTCTTGTTTTAATTCCTGGACCATTGGTTCTTGTTCAACTTTTTGCTTAAATTTTTCAGTTAAAATTTGTTCTAAATTATAAGTTTTAGGAAGATGTTGTTGTGGTTGACTTATCACCTGTTAAAGTTTTTCCAAATATTCTCTCTTTAATACCGGATTAGTCATTCGATCCATGATTTCTAATAATAAAGTTTGTTGACTAGTTTTGTTATTATTTTTTATCATATTACAACATTGTTGATTACAATCTTGTTGACATTGTTGTTCTTGGTTAGATTCAGAAGAAGAATCTGAATCTGACCAATTCAGTTCTAAAGCCATTCAGAAGTGGTTCTAGAAACATCCAACAATTCAGTCAACAGTAGGAGATTCATCCAAAGCTCTCCTATCAAAAAACCAGTTGATGACAAAGTTAGCCGCTGCTCCTCCTAATAGCAAAGACTTGAAGGTATACCTCCAGGAAGCTCTTTCATCTCTCAAAGAAGAATAAGATTAACAGAGATCTTGTACCTCGTGTCCTTCTATCAATCTAGGAGATGACAATGAAGACGACTGTTTCGGGATTCTCCCTCCCATTCCTTGACAAAAAAACTAGACAACAATCAAAAAAATTTCGGAAACATATCCAGACAACAGGGGCGTGACTCTACAGTAACACAGTAACAGAGTATCATCATTACCCCCACTCTGTAATAACAGACAAAAGGGTGAAACTTTACAGTAATGGAATATCATCATTACTCCCACTCAGCAAAAGCGGAGTCATATCCGGACAATAAGGCATGACTCTACAGACAATAGGGCGTGACTCTACAGTGATGGAATATCATCATTACCCCCACTTAGCAATAGCACAGTGATAGGTTCATGTGATTGAACAGTGCCTCCACTCAGCAATTAGACAAGACAATAGTACTTTTACTCATCAATCAGGCAACCCCAGCCATCAGACGACCTATATGATTGAATAGTTTCATCTTTAGGTTTGAAGCATCCCTTCTCCTATAAAAGAGAAGGAAAGACAATTGTAAAGGGGGACTGGAATTGATTAATTTTCTTCCTCTCCTGAAAATAGCAAATATACTTGTAAACCCTTCCATTTCCAATAGCAACTGTAATCCTTCCGCAATTGTATCTCTGCAATCTTGCAACTTTGTAAGTTTTATAAAGTTTACTTTTTCAAAGTAATTTTCATTTACTATCTTTTCTGTCTATCTATTTTATATTTTGTAATCTCATAACTTACTACCTAGGGAATTTTCGCAAACAGATATTATTGATATCTTAGAATCCTATTTTCCTCCAAGATTCCATTATAAGACAAATGATTTTCGCAAAACCCAAGCATGGTATCTTGGGATTTGGCCTATGGTAGTCTTTTGTTGGTTTGGATGTTGAAGGTTGGTAATACTGATAATCAGATGGTTTATTTTGTCTATGTCTTCTGTGATATTTCTTATGATGTTTTCTTGGGGATTTGTGGTGTTTTCTAGATGTGGTCTTAGTAGAAGTAAACCCAAATTGTTCACAGAATGAACCAAATTCTTGTTTATTCCTAATTTTTTCTTTTTTCATTTGTTGTTGGAGTTTAAATTGTGTACACTGAGTTACTCCTGCTTGGTGTATTGTACTAATTAAATCTACATATGTCAGTTGTTCCCAAGGGATTGTTCCATTGTTTTGTTCTTTAAGTTTTGTCCTAATAGTTTCTGCAAATAATGTTGGCAAACCAAATATAAATTTTTCTTTCCAGAAAAGTTGGTTATTGTCAGGTCTTAAGAATACTCTTGTTAAGAAGACATCCTTAGACCATCTAAAATTACCTAACCTTTTACATAAGAGATTTGTCAATATTTCTACAGTTGTATCTTTAAGTTTTGAGGGGTCTCCTACAAAGTGTTTGGAGATAGTGAAGAGTAAAGTTGCGACAGCATCTTCTATTTCTTCATCATCCTCAGTTTTGATAATATTACCTTCTTGGTTTGTTTTAATTGCATATAATATTATCTGTTTGTTAGCATGTGTTAACGTGTGATCCCACCATCCTTTTAGTTGGCCAGTAAAACCAACTACTAAGGATTGTGCTATAGCGTGGTCAGATATTGCTGGATTTTTGGTTTGATAAGCAGAGCTTACCATTGTCATTTCATGAAGTAGATTCACGATCTGATATTGGGTCATTCCATCAATATTCCACTCATAGATTGTTCCTCCATGATAAGAAGCTTGATGGTGTTGTCCTCTTTCCTCAAATTGCATGTCTAGAAAAGATGGTCTGCGGTAGAAATTTTTCATTGGCTATGTAGTTCTTATAGTATTTATGTTTGTAGCTTGGTCTTGTTGCTTAAATATTTGCAGAAGATTATCAGCTTCTGACTCCGAGTTGATAATTTCTTCTGTCTTTCAGATAGTAGTGATATTTTTACTTGTCAATGCCTTTTGTGGTGTATCCAAAACCACAGTTTTGCCTATTGCTTCATCCAGAAGTTGTATTCTTTCTTGAATTTCTAAATGAAGTTGATTTCATGCTAGTTGCTTGATATGTTTTTTAGGTATTTTATGAGGAATTATATATATATATATTTTTTCCTTGCTTAAAACAAAGAAAAAAAAAGAGAGCATGAATTGATATTTTTAAAAAAATTATTACAAATCCAAATTTTATGCAATCAATTCTTGAAAAAATTCCAACAAGTATAAATCAATGAATGTATGAAGGGAGAAAAAAAAAATTGAAGTTTAAATTAGGATCTGGTCCAAATTGGTTGAAGTTAGCAAGACATTGATGTTGGCAGGAGAGAGGAGCATAGCCGCAGGAGAAGAGAGGACTTGGGTCTAAAGTGGGGCTATTATCGTTTTGTTAAAAGATATGGGTGGAAAAAATTGTTTCCATACTCAAGCATTAATGGTAGTTTTGAAAATATAAAAAGTTATTAAAATTCTCTGCAAAAGCTGACACCAGTTTCTGATTAAAAGCTGAAAGCAGTCTGCTTATTATAGAATCACTTTTTGAGCCTAGAAGTAATTATGATTTAGACTATCAAACAGAACTAAAAGTTATTAAAATCCTCTGGAGACCAGCTTTTGATTAAAAGCTGAGAGCAGTCTGCTTATTACCGAATCACTTTTTGAGCTTAGAAGTGATTATGATTTAGACTACCAAACAAAACCAAAAGTGATTTTAAGTTTCAAAAGTGATTTTAGACTATCTAAAAGTTTAGCCAAACAGGGCCGAATCCTAGAAAACTTTTATTATATTCGTTAAAATGCACCCATGTCCCATGAACTCCATTTTTTTTATGACCAAAAAAAAGAGGGAAAAAAATCGAGATGGATGACCTCCATTTTTCTTGGCGAACAATATAGAAAACCTTCCCCCAAAATAAATAAATAAAGGTGCATTTGGGTTCAAGTCCTAATTTGAAGACTTATGCACGCTTAAGTATTGTTAAAAAAACACTTCAAGCCACAAGTCCTCTTAAACATGGTAGGACAAAAATGCCCTTACTATATAAGTAGAGATCATTCAAAAGGCATTACTGAGGATTCTCCATAATCTACAATCAATTAAATATTCCCTTGTGATTCCATGAATCATGTTTTCACATAATTGATGATTCTGTAATTGTTATTATGTTTATAAACATCTTCCCCACGTTCATCATTACTAAGGTTTTCCAACGCAGCAATCACCCATATTCTGCTCCATCATATTTTTTATTTTTGCATCATGGTCCAATTGTTTGGGATATAACCACATATGCACAAATAGTTACATTCGAACACTAGCATGTATTTTGGAATCATGGTCCAATTGTTTTGGGATATAACCATGTAGGTCCAAATAGTTACATTCAAACACTAGCATGTTCCATTAAATACCATTTACAATATGTTTCTAATCAACTAACAACAATAGTTACATGGCATATATAGGCATTTGTTTGTGTATAAAGCCATGAAACTATTTACGTATGTAACTGTTTCAATTACAAATTACAATCCACATTATCAAGTGGTAAACAAAGGACCTATAACCATTTTCAATCACATGTAAATGACTGAAGGAATGTTTGCATCTCATTAAACCATCATTTTTGGGTTTTGGAATCGTGGTCCAATTAGACATAAATTTCTTGCTAACTTATCATACTAGGTGAGAAGGCAAGGATGGAGATAATTCCTTTCCTTAAATCAAGGAGCAAAGGAAACCAATTCCATACATGTGATACTTACCATGCATACCATACAACTAGCTAGGTGATTGTCGCTTAAATCAAGTAGCAAAATCACAAAATAACCCTGGTAGAATATTAGAGTTACCATACCAAGCAAGGTGGCAAGGATGGTATTAAAAGAAAAATTCAAACCAATATATACTGAAACGATAATGTTTCACCACATTATTAGACTTGGGGCTATATAAGAGTTTTGGGAGAACTATGCTTTCACAAAATGTTGAATATGAACTTCCCACTAATTTTCCCACATCTTTTTATAAGAGTTATATTTCGCCAAATCCATTGTTGGATTGAATAATCCCCCCATGCACGTTATGCGTGTCAAATATCAAATCAGTTAAATATTGAGAAGGATTTTATCTATAAACTTACATTTCTTTTATAAATAAAATTATGATTTTAGGTATTTTATGGATGACATAGTTCTTAATTTCCAATTACCTTGAAATATAACATACATGACGTGCATGAGTAGAATATCTAATCTAATAATTGGATTGGCGAAATGTTCTTTTTACAAAAAGACATTAAAGAATATAAGACTAAAAAAGTTCACAAGATGTAAACGGATCCCTTCTCAAGAAATAATTAGAGTGTTGCTTCACCTCCAATAAGGCAATAATATATGGCTTTTAATTAGTTTTCGTAATTTTTTAATTTTTGGGGGGAGAATTTTAGATTGGTCCGCCTCTCAAAAAATAATTACAGTTAGTAATTATTAGTAATTAAGCTATTAGTCATTTACTAGAAAGTTAATAGTAATTTGTACCGAACTGTAATTATTTTCCATAGCCCCTATCAATCTAAAATCCCCCCCTTTTTTTTTGGTAAATAAAAAAGGGGGAAATTAACGAAAAGTCTATTTTTATAGGACTTATAAAGGCATAAGTCTATGCAGCAAACTTATGCAGTTATAAGTCCACTTTTAAATAAAATGAGTTTATTTTGTAACCATGGTAAATGCATAAAGTCAAGTTTACCTTTAAGTATTATTTTTTGTCTTCAAATTTTAAAATGACATAACTTTCAATCTAGATATTGATTTCTAAAAGAATTTATATATTTGAAATCTATTCGTCAATCCTTTCGAAACAAGACCCATGATGAAAATAAAATTATGTATAATAAAAAAAATAGTTACATTGACTATATATTTACATGTATCGGTTTTAAAATAAATAAACATGTAACTATTTTAATATGGGTTCCATTTTGTACAATTTCTCATACAAAATTATTAAATTTATTAGATGTAACTATTGAATCAGTTAAATTGATGTTTTTGAAACCAAAAATTTGTAAGATTTAAATATTTTGTGACTAAATTCATTCACAATTAACTTAAAAGTAATTGTTTTCATGTAACTGTTTTTCTGTGGGTTCAGTACATACTTCAGTTACAAGTAAATGTTTGCCTAGATTTAATTGATTATTTTTTTTTTTTTGGAGAAAAATTAGGGAAAAGACTCATGATGAATATAAAATTATGTAGTAAAATAAATAAATAAAAAAACAATTACATTGATTATATGTGACTTTCTAAGAGGAATCTTTTGCTACATAATATGAAGGGGTAATATCGTTTGAAAATATCTAAGAGGGACCTTTCGCAACATAAGATTTTATGATAGACTTATGGCTGCACAAGTCCAACTTTATGGACTTGTGGCCAAAGTCCCAAAAAAAAAGTAGTGTTATTGGTGCTTCAATGTGGGTCTATTTGGGAATTTCAAAAACTGGATCAGAATTAGTCCAATCCATAATTGTTATCTAGTTTTTAAATAAACCAACTTATAGTTGGTTTGAAAAAACCTATGTTTATCTCTTATTTTCATAACAAAAATGAACTGTTTAATAGGAAAAAAAAACTTAACAAACAGTATGAAATCAAAACTGACCAGACTTATCATCAGCTAATCAGGTTTTCAAGTTTGCCAAACAACCCTTAGTTTATCACGCTCTCTTCATTAGCTTATTGCAGATTATGACATTTACAACTGTATGGCCCTATCTCCTTTCATTAGACACTATAATGATTTTAATATGATGAAGCACCAGGAGTGCAGAACTCCTTAACAAGATCACTGCTGCAGAGGCATTGCGAAGGGAGGTAGCCAAGCAGCACCACTGGTCATCAAACATTCAAACCAAAACGCCTACTTCCTCTTCACCCCCTTTTTTTTAGTGAACACACTCGTCTCCAACGCCGCCACTAAAGAAGAGAGGAGAGAGGGGGGGGGGGGGGGGGGGGGGTTGCAGAGAGAGAGAGAAACAGTGGAGAAAGGGTGTTCATGCCATAGCTAGCTCTAAATAGGAAAAGGGAAAAATAAAAGATGATGAAAAAGGAAGGGAAAGATTGTGGTCGATTGTGGAGGTGGCTGGGGTTTGCGGTGATGGTGAAGAGTTGCAGTAGATGTGACGGGTTGGGATTTCGGATGAAGATGGTGGATGGTGTGGTGTAAGGGTATGGATTGCAAGACGTATGGATATGGTTTGCAGAAGGGAAAAATGGTTGTCGCCCTCTCATATGCGAGCTTCAGCTTCTCTTGGTGAAGAGTGAGAAGATGAAACATCACCCACAAATCCACAATAGAACACCCGCAGCACAAATCCATCAACCGGAAACCTGCAACCTCCACCCCCTTCAAATGGAGAAGATCGTATCCCCGAGTTATGTGAGGGTTGAAGGGAGATGATCGTGTCAATGGCGGTGATTATTAAACAAGGGTATAAATGTCATTGTGTTATAATGGGGTCCTCCAGTCCTCCCTTTTAAGGAAAAACTGTGAATTCATTTGCTTTCCTTCCCCTTCGACCGCCAAACAGAGCCTCCAACTCGGCTGAGAGTTTCAGACTATTCCTCGGACAAAGCCTCCACTCTACTGGTGCCAAGTCTCTCTCTTTCAAAGCTCCTGGTGAGTCACTCTTCATTTCTCTTCCTTCTCCTCTTCTTTGTCTTCTAGAAGTTACTTTAGTGGATTTTATGGGCAATCATCAATTTTTAGGCAAATCTGCTTCTGGGTGCTAGCTCGGAGGAAGAGAGAGACAGAGGGAGAGAATTACTGGTACTGTAATTTTAAAGTGGTGTTATAATCTCTCTGGGTGTCTTCGGTAGTAGAGCCTTCTATCTTTTCTGTGGAGATTTGTTGTCTTTAATTTAATTCATATGTAAGTTTCATCTTCATTCAAGAAATCCTGTATACAAGAGTTCTTAACAGAACCAATAGACTATAGAGAATCTCCATCTTTTTTTTCATTTTTTTTTGGTGGGGGGTGTTTCTACATTGTTCGTCAGGAAAAATGGAGGTCATGCATCTCGTTATAAGCCCCAAATCTTAGGATTTGTTTGGCTTTTAGGGTTTTTCTCTCCCAAAAAAACCTCAAGTCTCAGGGCTCACAACGCTTCTCGAGTTGTCGCCTTCTCTGATCGACGGACTACGGCCATATCCCAGGTTTCTCTTCCTATCCTATCATCCCTCTTCTCTCTTATTATCCGGTAAATATTTCCGTCGAAGCCGTTTATGCGGCTATATGTTCTTGATGTTCTCCCACTCGTGAAATCATGCGGCTGTATGTTAATGATGCTAATCTTCATATGTTTTCTGAGATTAATCATGCTTATTTATTTATTTATTTTTTTGCAGCACGTCTCTATAGTCTACTGGTTCCGTTAAGTTAGATTTCACTTTGAGATTAATCATGCTTATCATAGGTTTATATATTTATGTTAAAATGCTTTGCTCTTAATTTACTTATTGTTTGGCCTCACAATGATCACTGTTAATTGAGAACACAGCCAAAAAATTGTTGGCTGCCTTGTGGGCATATTATTTTCGTCAAATATTTATTGAAAAATTTGGCAATTCTTTCCTTATCAAAAAAATCTGGCAGTTCTTTAAAAATTCTAGTCGGTCCTGTGTCCAACCATCAAATGATTTCTTCAAACTGTAGGCTGTGGGTTATCCAATGCAACTGTATGCCCTAAATTTTTTCTTTCTCGATACAGTTGTAGATATGTTGATGTGGTGGGGGTTGAGTCTCATTGTATCTGGAACATGTGATTTTGATTACTATAGAATGACTCCTTTTTCATGGGTTGTTGGTTTTGTGATATCAATCTGCATTATCAACTGCTCTGTATTCTGCTCTAAGATGATAATTTGAATCTTGATATTCCAGTGAGAAAATGGCTTAATTTTGGTGGTCCCAAAGTTGGGATTTCAAAACTGTTTGATTGCTGGTCACATTGTTAGCTACTGATGTAGGACAGAAGTCAAGCAAATCGTACCTACGGTTGGGAGCAGTTTTATTTTTGGAATATTTAGTATTTTTCCTTTTTTTAGTTATTTCTTTCCTAAAGTTATAGTTCTAGTCGAATTAGGTTTTATAGCCTATATAAAGGCTGTTTCTTTTCATTGTAAGGTTAACTTTGATTCAATAAAGAATTTTCTTTTTGAGATCTAATTCTCTGAGCTCATGGATTCGAGTGTGTTACTCTTTTATTCATAGATTCGAACGATTTTCCAAGAAGCAGGCGGTGCCCTACTTCTTCATAAGCTTCCGCTACAACAGTTGGTATCAGAGCAGGCTTCATCTTGGTCAGATGGCGAATGCACGCTACGGTGGCAACTTCTTCTACGGTGACGAACGTGGAGAAGAGGCTCTTACCAGAGCCAAAATTTCAAGGATTCAATGCGACACCCAACGAGCACTGCATGATGTACACACGGGACTCGCTAGGTTACCGATGAAGACTCATAGGTTACGTGAAGACTATAGGGTTTGCGCCGACAATGGGGCTCGCGGTCGTCCCATTGGTAGACACGTTCCTAATCGTCGGAAATTTATGGAATTTAGAGATATTCCTAATTTCAATGGATTTTTGAACGAAAACTATTATTGGTTATTTGATTTGGAGATTTTTTTTGATTTTGTGGAGATTTCGGATGAGGAAAAGGTGAAAGCTAGAACGTTCAAGCTTAGATTCTGTGCTGTGCTGTGCTGTGCTGTAAAGTGGTGGGATCAATTGCAACTTTCAAGAACTCTGCAAGGTAAATCTCCTATTCACTCATGGCCTAGAATGAGAAGAATGATCATATCTAAATTTTCTCTTTGTGATTATAAAAAATTTGATATGGATCAAGAATATAGGCATACTAATTATTTGTGAGATTATACCGAGAGTGTCTACAATCAACCATCAAAAGAATATGTACAGTTAAAGTTTAACAACAAAGTTAATGCTTTTGAAGTTAAAGAAGAGGTGCAACATGTAGCTCATGAAGAAATTAAAATGAAAGAAAAAGATATTTTGAATCCTGATAATCACCATGAGAAATATAATTGTGAACTTGAAGAATGCATTGATACACCGGGAGCTTGTGATCTAGATATTGAAAATAATTTTTCACAAGAGATTCATGCAAATTTTGAAGACCCAAATTCAAAAGTTGATTTGGTTATTGAAGAAAAAGTTTTTCTAGAAGTTCATGAAGTGGAGGGGGAATCTTTACTACCCGTGAGTAAGTCAGAGGTAGTTGTCACTTCTAATGAGGTACAACCAACATTGGAAGAAAATTGTGAGAAGTTTGAAGATCTAAAGGACATAATTTTTGAGCATGAAGCTTTGGGGGAGACCATTGATTGTGAAATTTCATTCGTCAAAATTTCAAGAAAGATCCGATCACAGTGTCCAGTTGTTAATTTATCAATTGATCTTCTCCATATTTACAGGTTGAGAAACATTGACTTTATTGGGGTCGAGAAATTTAATTTTATTATCAGTCCTTGTTTGATCGACCTCGTTAATCAATTGAAAGGTATAGAGACATTGGCTTGAGTCAAAAATATTTTAGAATGCAAATTTCAATGGAGGATAAAGAAATTGAAGTACTCGAAGTGTCTTTTTGTTTGGGATGGAAGACTTCAAGTTCATACAACGAACTAACGTAGCGGAAGCTTATGAAGAAGTAGGGCACCGCCTGTTTCTTGGAAAATCGTTCGAATCCACGAACAAAAGAATAACACAGTCGAATCCACGAGCTCAGATAATTAGATCTCATAAGAAAATTCTTTATTGAATCAAAGTTAACCTTACAATGAAAAGAAACAACCTTTATATAAGCTACAAAACCTAATTCTACTTGAACTTTAGGAAAGAAATAACTAAAATAAGGAAAAATACTAAATAGGCTGCAAAACCTAATTCGACTAGAACTATAACTTTAGGAAAGAAATAACTAAAATAAGGAAAAATACTAAATATTCCAAAAATAAAATTGCTCCCAACTATAGGTATGATTTGCTTGACTTCTGTCCTACATCAGTCTCCCCTGCTTGAAAAGAACTCGCCCTCGAGTTCGTTATATGAATTTGAAGTCTTCCATCCCAAATAAAAAGATACTTCGAGTACTTCAATTTCTTTATCCTCCATTGAAATTTGCACTCTAAAATATTTTTGAGTCGAGCCAATGTCTCTATACCCTTCAATTGATTAACGAGGTCGATCATTGATAATAAAATTAAATTTCTCGACCCCAATAAAGTCAATGTTTCTCAACCTGTAAATATGGAGAAGATCAATTGATAAATTAACAACTGGACACTGTGATCGGATCTTTCCTGAAATTTTGACGAATGAAATTTCACAATCAATGGTCTCCCCCTAAAGCTTCACGCTAAAAAATTATGTCCTTTAGATCTTCAAACTTCTCACAATTTTCTTCCAATGCTGGTTGTACCTCATTAGAAGTGACAACTACCTCTGGTTCTTGCACTTCCACCACAATACTCTCAATCTCTTTGACATCCATCACGATCTCAACTTCGGACTTACTCACGGGTAGTAAGGATTCCCTCTCCACTTCATGAACTTCTAGAAAAACCTTTTCTTCAATAACCAAATCAACTTCTGAATTTGGGTCTTCAAAATTTGCATGAATCTCTTGTGAAAAATTATTTTCAATATCTAGATCACAAGCTCCCGGTGTATCAATGCATTCTTCAAGTTCACAATTATATTTTTCATGGTGATTATCAGGATTCAAAATATCTTTTTCTTTCATTTTAATTTCTTCATGAGTTACATGTTGCACCTCTTCTTTAACTTCAAAAGCATTAACTTTCTTGTCAAACTTTAACTGCACATCTTCTTTTGATGGTTGATTGTAGACACTCTTAGTATAATCTTGCAAATAATTAGTATGCCTATATTCTTGATCCATATCAAATTCTTTATAATCATAAAGAGAAAATTTAGATATGATCATTCTTCTGATTCTAGGCCATGAGCGAATAGGAGATTTACCTTGTAGAGTTCTTGAAAGTTGCAATTGATCCCACCACTTTGCAGCACAGAATCTAAGCTTAAACGTTGTAGCTTTCACCTTTTCCTCGTCCAAAATCTCTACAAAATCGAAAAATATCTCCAAATCAAATAACCAATAATAGTTTTCGTTCAGAAATCCATTGAAATTAGGAATATCTCTAAATTCCATAAATTTCCGACGATTAGGAACATGTCTACCAATGGGACGACCACGAGCCCCATCGTCGGCACAAATCCTATAGTCTTCACGTGACCAATTAGTCTTCATCGGTAACCTAGCGAGTCCCGCATGTACATCATGCAATGCTCACTGGGTGTCGCGTTGAATCCTTGAAATTTTGGCTCTGGTAAGAGCCTCTTCTCCTCTTCTCCACGTTCGTCACCGTAGAAGAAGTTGCCACTGTAGCGTGCATTCGCCATCTGACCAGGATGAAGCCTGCTCTGATACCAACTGACATAGCAGAAGCTTATGAAGAAGTAGGGCACCACCTGCTTCTTGGAAATCGTTCGAATCCACGAATAAAAGAGTAACACACTCGAATCCACGAGCTCAAAGAATTAGATCTCAGAAAGAAAATTCTTTATTGAATCAAAGTTAACCTTACAATGAAAAGAAACAACCTTTATATAGGCTACAAAACCTAATTCGACTAGAATTATAACTTTAGGAAAGAAATAACTAAAATAAGGAAAAATACTAAATAGGCTGCAAAACCTAATTCGACTAGAACTATAACTTTAGGAAAGAAATAACTAAAATAAGGAAAAATACTAATTACTCCAAAAATAAAAATGCTCCCAACCGTAGGTACGATTTGCTTGACTTATGTCCTACATCAGCTACTGACAGATGTCAGTAGTGTTGGTCAATCATTGCATTTTCCTTGTGTCGTGATGTTAATACCTCCCTCTACACCATCACCTTTTTTTTTTACCCTGTTTTGAACTATGATTTCCTCCCCTGAGTTCATGCTTCATACTTATCATTCCCCCCCCCCCCCCCCTCTCCCCCACTTTCTGTTCTTTCAATTTAATGAGTTTATGAGAAGCTGCACTGGGTTTGGGTTTTAGAATTGCCCAAACGTGCTGCTAATTGCTTAAAGATGGATGCCTTTCCAAATCTTTTTAAAGCATTTTCTTCCCTTTTCCCTCAAATTTTCCGAGATCCATATAGAGACTAAAGGTGTGCCTCAAATGCTTTCAATCAGTAAGTATTATTCAGTATTGACTGTTTGCTCATCACACCATGCAATTTTTTATTTTAAAGCAATTCAAAAAAAGCCCGTAGACAAGTACTTGTTATCTCGTCACCTTTTCATAGTTCATGCCTTGTCACATGAGCATTCTGATTCTATAACTCAATGCTTCTCTCCACTCATTTGATAATAATGTGTAGAGGTAGAGCTCTTTACCATTCCCAAGATATTGATAAAGAAAAGACGCGCTGATGCAATCTGGGAATGTTTTCTCATATCCTCCGCGGCCTTGTGTTGCTTTCATAGATTTAGGATGCTACTTGCATGTGTAACTTACAAGTTTGTGTATTTGTTTTGGATAAATGTTAACTTTCATGCACATGAGGCAATATTTTATGGTTTATTGAAGTTCTGTATCACCAATAACTAGGAGGCTGTTATAATATTGATGATATGTATTGTTGAAGATATTTTAATTCGATAAATAACTTGGTTGTTAATTATTAAACTCTACCCCATTAGTTATGCAGTTTAAACTCATGATATCGAGGAGTAAATGCTTTACAATTCCCCTTGACTAGGATAAAGGGAATCACTGGGCATGTGTTTAGGCCCTTCTATTTGAATTGTTTTTACATAGACAAATATTTGGATTGCTCCTTTTAACCAAATTCTCATTTGTTTTTCAGTTGTAAATGGTAAAATGGAAAGACAAGCTCAAATCCTTTTCCTTGAAGAATGGTTGAGGAGCAACAGTGGCATTAGAAGCAATCTAAGCTCCATTCACTCTGCTTCCTCGTCTGCTCGAGCCATCATTCAAGCCTGGGCTGAGCTTAGAGACTCCCTTCAAAAAAAATCGTTCCAACCCCATCACCTTCAATCTCTGAAAACCCTCCTCAACTCCCAAACCTCCCTTTATGTTGCTGACCCACAAGCAAAGCTTCTACTTTCCATTCTCTCCTCTCAAAACCTCTCTCTTCCTAATGAATCATATCCTCTCTTTTTCAGGCTTCTTTATATCTGGGTCAGGAAATCCTCCAAACCATCTAGTGTGCTTATTCATTTGGCTGTGGATGTCCTCTCTCAGCTTTACTCTACACAATTTGATGTTAAGAAGAGATCTTTATTTTTTTGCAATGGTATTCTCCTTCTAGGTGCCTTTTCATCTGTGCCTTCTGTGTCTGAAAGCTCCAGAACAGTCTGCTTAGAGTTGCTTTGTAGGCTATTGGAACAGGAGTACCGATTGATTGGCTCTTTTGAAGGACTCATTCCTGATGTTCTTGCAGGGATTGGTTATGCTTTATCTTCATCTAAAAATGTTTATTTTGTAAGACTTTTGGATTCTCTGTTGGGAATTTGGGGTAAGGAAGATGGGCCTTGTGGTCTTGTTTCTCATGGGCTCATGGTTCTGCATTTGATAGAATGGGTTATGTCTGGTTTGATCAATTCACGTTCCATAGAGAAAATTAATGTCTTTATTAGAGAAATTCTACAAAATCCAAAGGCAAACTACGTTCCATTTGCTGTGGTCATGGTTGCAGCTGGAGTACTGAGGGCTTCCAGTAAATCTGTATCAAGTGGTTTAAGGCTGGAAATTGTTTCTGGATTAAGGATTTATGCAGAGGAACGGATTGAAGCTGTAGCAAGGGATTTTATTTCTAAATCAAGAGGTTTTACTAATTCAGCTAATGATCCAGCACACAGTCTCCTCCTACAATGTATTTCATTAGGTTTGGCTCGAAGTGGCTCAGTTTCTTCCCGGGCCCCTCTGCTTATGTGCCTTGCATCTGCATTGTTGACTGAAATCTTTCCCTTGCAACGTTTCTATATGAGGCTTCTTAAATTCCCACATGGCCACCCAGCTAGATTGGGGCTTAATGAGGTCAAAGAACAGCTGGACAGTGTTCTTTTTAAGGAAGCAGGGGCCATAAGTGGTGTTTTCTGCAATCAGTATGTCTCAGTAGATGAAGAGAACAAGGGTATAGTGGAGAATCTTATATGGAGCTACTGTCAGGATATCTACTTTGGGCACCGGCAGATAGCTTTGGTGCTTCGAAGTGGGCAGGATGAGTTACTTGGGGATTTGGAGAAAATCGCTGAATCTGCTTTCCTTATGGTGGTAGTTTTTGCACTGGCTGTCTCAAAGCACAGGTTAAATTCTAAATTCACCCAAGAGACTCGGATGCAAATATCAGTACAGATATTAGTTTCATTTTCTTGTGTGGAGTATTTTCGGCGTATGCGTTTGCCTGAATACATGGATACTATTCGAGGGGTTGTTGTGAGTGTTCAGGAGAATGCATCTGCCTGCGTCTCTTTTGTAGAATCCATGCCTTCTTATGTTGATTTGACAAATCAACAAGGTATGGATCAATCGCCTTGTGCATTTCGTGATTAATATTTCAATAAATTTTTTACTTTTCTGTAAGATAATGTTGTCTTGTAGGCTCTTCCTGCTTGCAGACAGTGGAATATGCATGGTTCAAGGATGAAGTGCAAACTGCTCGCATATTGTTTTATCTACGGGTTATTCCAACTTGCATTGAACGTTTGCCTGGCTCCATCTTTAGAAAGATGGTAGCTCCAACTATGTTCTTGTATCCTCTACTACATAAGTATGCTTGATTGAGAAGCTCAGCTTTTATATATCATAGTGTGATTATTGTTTCCTGTTGAGAAGCTCATCTTTTATATATCAGTGTGAATATAGGTTCCTTAATACAAGTACAATTAGATATATGGGACATCCAAATGGAAAAGTAACTCGAGCCTCGCATTCGATGTTTGTGGCATTTGTATCTTCCGGAAAGGATTCTAATCAGGAGGATAGAGAGCTATTAAAGGAGCAACTTGTTTTCTTTTACATACAGAGATCTTTAGAGGTATCAAACGATATTAAAAACAATAACAATGAACCTTGAGCTTGGGCATTGAAGATAAGGTTCTGAAAATTTTCTTTTATGTGAATGTAGGGATATCCTGGGATTACCCCATTTGATGGAATGGCTGCTGGAGTTGCAGCCTTGGTTCGGCATCTTCCAGCTGGAAGTCCAGCCATATTTTACTGTATTCACTGTCTTGTTGAAGAAGCTAACAGGTGCTGCAGCGAAGTCTTCACTCAAAAGACTGATTTGTGGAAGAATTGGCAAGGAGAGTCAGAGCCTTCTAAAAAAATCCTAGAATTGCTTTTACGACTCATTTCCCTGGTGGATATACAGGTAAGGAGTGATTAAATTTTTGTATCTTTTTGTGCTTAGGGCTGGCCTCATTAAAATCAAGGGCCGACTCTTTTTTACTTTTTCCATGTTAAAAATTGGAACAAGGCCACCTTTGGGGATTTTAGGGAGCAGAAAAATTGTTTGTTATGTCAAATCGAGTCCATTAACAGATTTGGAGGAATTAGGCCAGTTTTAAAGGAGTATAGGAATCATAGGATTTTCCTTAAGAATCTCTTTGAAGAAACCTTCAAATTTATTTCATTAATAATATTTTTCTTTGCTGCCGATAAAATTAACAAAAAAAAAAGAAAAAGAAAAAAGGAGGAAGTTATTTGGAGGCAAAAGGCTAGAGTGAAGTAGATTAAGGAAGGGGATGGTAGCACTAAGTTGTTTCATAGAATGGCCTCTGGCAGAAGAAGGAAAAATTTGATCGTCTTTGGAGGCCCAAGGGGACCCCGTTAGAGGATCCTAGTCTCATTTCGGTTGAGTTGATTAGGTTCTTGTCTTTTTTTTCTTTTTTTCTTTTTGCTTTTTGTTGGATAAGTGGTTCTTGTCTTCCCTATATTCTAAGATTGAAGGGGATCATGGGGAGTGAAAGGTCCTGATTGGAGTCCTATTTAGGAGTCTAGTTCTATTTGGCTAGAGAGGCCTTTTGAGGCAGAGATCTGTGATGCTATCTTTGGGATGAGTAAGGAGAAAGCTCCACATCCAGATGGGTTCTTGATTGCAGTTTATCAGGACTGTTGGGATCTTTTGAAAAATGATCTCCTTAAAATAGGTCAATATCCATTAAAGATTTTAGACCTATTAGTTTGATGACCAGTCTTTACAAGATTATTGCTAAGGTCCTTTCTAGGCGCCTTAGGATGATCATTCACCCCTATTGTTTCTCTGGCTTAAGGGGAGTTTGTGAGGGATAGACAGATTTTGGATGCTGTGCTGGTGGCCAGTGAGGTGGTGGAGGAGGAGTTTAGGAAAGTAGAAAAAGAGGTGTTCTTTTTAAGGTGGATTTTGAGAAAGCTTATGACCATGTATATTGGGAATTCTTGGACTTATTTTATTTTGGAGAACAAGGGTTTTTGGTCTAAATGGAGATCATTGATTAGGGGGCCCTGGTAGGTTAGAAACAAGCAAGGTTCTTTGGTCCTGTTTGGTCATTATTTGGGTGATTTGGTTGGAGAGGAACACTCGTACCTTCAAGGATAAATGTTCCTCAAGAGAGGCTTTATGGGATAGAGTTGTGTTCTTTGCAACCCTGTGGGCATCTATTACTGTAACCTTCGAGGGCATTGCTTTTGGAGTCATTTCTAGAAATTGTATTTTGATTTGCCCATCGCAAAGGCAGGCTTTGAGGAGTTCTCCAGAGTGGGTTCTACCTCCTAGTGGGACCATCAAGTTTAATTTTGATGGGTGCTTACTAGGGAGTTCGTGGTAGTTGAGTGTTGGGGGTGTTTCTATAGAGTAGAGGGGAGGTTGTTTTTGTTTTTACTCGTCCGGCAGGTGAGGGTATTGCTTTGAAGGCAGAATTAGTTGCTTTCTTGGACAGTTTAAGAGAAGCGTCTAATTTGGGAATATCTCACTTTATGGTAGAGGGTGATTCTTCCAATGGCATGGCACAGTAGGAGCGTGGAGATTTTCTCGTCACATTTGGAAAATCATAGATTTGGCAGGGGCTTTAGGTATTCAGAAAAATGGGTGGCTAGGGCTGCAAAGGGTATGGTAGGTAGTTTGGCTAAGAGAGGAGCCTCCATACTAGAGTCTTTTAGAGGGCATTTTCTTCCTCTATGAGCCTGTTCTTTTTGGTCCTTCAAACTGCTGGAGCTTGTATAGCTTTTGGTATATTTTAAATATATTTTTGTTATAGCTTTTGGGTTTTCGGTTGGATGGCTTGGTATTTTTTGGTTTTGGGGTATAGATATGGTGCTTTGTTTTGGTTTCTTTTGCTTTTTCGAAGGAAATATCTTCCTTTTGGTTGTACTTTTGTTCTTTTATTATCAATATATACTTGCCAAATTTTTTTGGAACAGAATTTTACAGTGTTATTAGGAATCAAAAGGAAGATATTGGCATTTAAGTCTAAGCTATGTATCCCAAATATTGTTTTTGAGATTAGAGGAAATGCTTTGATCTTTGAACATAAACAATTATTTGTTTGGCCAGGTATTGCCAAACTTAATGAAGTGGTTAGCGCAGTTGATTGTCCAGTTGCCAAAAGATGGCCAGAATATGGTTCTTGACTACATATATGCACTGGTTGCAGAGTCTGACGATGTTACACGCAAACCTACCTTAGTTTCATGGCTGCAGTCATTATCTTACCTTTCTTCTCAAGCTGCTAGCAGAGTTGCAATCTCCCAAGAAGTAGGAATTGAAGAAAATTCTGATTCTGCATGGAGTACAGACCAGCAGTTAGGCTCAAATAAGTTTAGCGCACGACTCTAGAGATGTCAAGTTGCAGTTTTTGAGTTGCCCTTTGTTTTTTGTTGAGTTTAGTTTTTCCCCCATCCCTTTTTTTTTTTTTTTTTGTTTTTTTTTGTTTTGGGTCATTAGTTTTTTTGTGGCTTGCTGTCACCAAAGGCTGACAAAATAAATTAAATTAAATAAAAGCAACCGTTACGTACAATAGTTAAGTGTCTGTAATTTCTGTTGATTTTGATAATGCGATAAATGGGAAAATATAGTATACTTACTGTCATTTATGTGATGATTTTCCTTTTATGTTCACGTTGAATGACGATTATCACATTTGTCTGTGTTTTCTTTGCATACGCCAGTCTGCCAAAAGTATAGTGAAGCTATTTGAATTTGGGGGGTATAGATTTATAGGGTGTGTCTGGCTTGCGGGAATGGATTAATGGGAATGGGTATAACATTCCTAGGAGTTAGATTCCCATTCTTAGGATACCCATACCCATTACCTTACCAGCATTTGGATGCACCAAATTTTACGTGGGAATCAAATTTTCATTCCCATTCCAGTGTTTGGTGAAACCAATTTAATATAGGAATGGAATCATATTTAATTTAATTTTCCAAAAAAACCCTCTTCCTACAATACTTAATTGATGTTGATTTAACTTCCAATTTTTATTTATTTTTATTCTAAAGCGCAATCAACTTCTAAAATAATAATTAAAAAAAAGCCCAACTCATGCAATACCAATTTTCATTATTATTTATTTCTATTGTTATAATTATTGTTATAATATTATTTTCTATACTCTAAACTTGACGGGAAGAGGGGGAATCTAGCCATTTCTTTATACAATAATAGGAATTTTATTGAAGAAAGCAAAGGTAAAGTGTCTTTTTGCCGACATTTATTTTTCTTATCAAAAAGGAAAAAAACTGAACGTACTAGATGGATACTCCTTTCGCGGGAATGATCATGGGTATTTGGGAAATTTTTCTATTTTGAAACCTATTCCTTGGGTATGGTAATTAGAAACCCACATTTAATGTGAGTTTGAGATTCCCACAAACTTGGGTATTTCATTCCCACATAAACTTCATTTCCAGATTTAATCCCCATGTTAATTAGTTAACCAAACATACGAATCAACTGGAATAGGAATGGGATTCCCATTCCTACACGTCTATTCCCACGTACCAAATGCACCCATAGGGTAATACCAGATGGAAGTCATACCTAATATAGTCCAAGACAAGATCTGAACTGGGTCATTTTGTAGCTTCTGTGCTCGTGAAGAAAGGAATGAAGGCCCAGGCATGTGGTCAGACTTCCCAGTTCCCACATCTTGTTAAGCCCATAAGTCATTTCAGCATATGATGGACTTCCGGCGATGTTCTCTATTGAAGAATGTGGTAGCTACAATTACGTTTATTCTATCCTTTTATGATCCTCTGAGGTTTTAGGAATTCGAAAAGCAGGAACTCTGTAGATCATGGTGTCCAATATTGGTTCGTAATTAACAAGGAAACCAGAGTCATGTGACATTTGAGTAGAGGAATGGCTAAGGCCTCACATTTTGTACTACTGGCAACCTGAAAGGCTCAAATTTGTAACAAATAGAACATCTTGCCTTGGATGGTTTCAAAATTAAACCTCATCTCTTATCTCTCCTTTTAGTCTGACCGAACTTTATGCTTCATAGCAAATAACTAAGGGAGTTTCTATTGCACCCCTAAAAATAACCACCCCCCCCCCCCCCCCCCCCCCAACAAAAAAAAAAAAGAAGAAAGAGAAAAAGAAAAGTCCACTACTTAAAATATGATATATGATACTATTACAGTTTTACTTTCGTGAAATTTTACTTTGCGGGATTGGTTAAGTGGTCTTGATCCCAAGTGTGTACCCGTAGAGGTTATCGTTTTGACTTGTTGAAGTTATAGTTGCTTTTGTGGGTGTTGGGTGTTGGGTTCACACGGGCTATTAGATGATTAGTTTAA